>CAWUFW010004726.1:0-1478258 GCA_963921515.1 Calotriton arnoldi | reverse complement strand
AGAAATACTGAATTGTAATGTAAATGACAGTTTCCCCTGGTCCGCTGCTGATCAGTGCAACTATCTTTGCATGTTCCTCAGTGGGTTCAGGGAAGTGTTAATATTTGCATTACTCTAGTTAGTGTTGCACCAATAGCCACTCACCTGCCTTCCCAGTACTTCTGCTGTAGTGCAGATCTTCCACTACTTCCCCCTTGAGGTTAATCCTTAATTTTAGAAGAAATTATTGATACTGGTGACTAAACCTGAGGGCATGGTGTGGAGGGAGGGAAGAAGGGAGGGAGGGAGGGAGAGAGAGAGAGAGAGAGAGAGAGATGGTTCTGGTGAATCTGGAGGACTTGTGAAAAGGATAGCAGGATCCCTCCAGTTCTAGTGGCAAGGTGCACTATTTCAGACAGGCAAGGTACTCTGCAACAAGAACACAATTATTTTAGACAACCATACATGAATGCTTTACAATTAGCCTGATGTGCGAGTCATTAATGAAATGTACCAAACATAATTACTATGAGAAATTTCAATCCAGGTGAAGGGCCCTTGAGTGCTCACTCCTGCACTGAATCCTGAGCGTGTATTCTTTAGCCTCTCCTCAGAGGATTCCAAAATCTTTATCTGTTCTTAATGTGTGTTACTTCATCCAACTAGTCCTTTATCTCTCACCAAGACTTTCTCATCCAAACTCATATTGCTAGGTCTCCTTTAAGAAAAAGGGGATACCAAAATTAGAAATGCCCCGTTTGTGCAATAACCTGATGTCTGTGTATTGGGCACCCGGTGGTGTCGGCTGACAGAGAAGGTTCCAGGGTTTAAGGCTGTTGGAAGCTGTTCCCAAGGGAGGCAGTTCCAAGAGGGGTTGCTGGCACCCAGCTCCCAGGCTAAGATGGTCAGGTTATTCTTGTTGCAGGTGGCAGGGTTTAGAACCCAAGGATGGCACTGGTGTTAGACACAGCTGTCTTTCAGGATGGATTGACAAAGCTGAGGCAGGGTACTGAGTTTGAAAGCAGTATTTATAGCCTGCCATGCAAGTGTTAATCTGGAGCCTTCTAGAAGATTAGTGAGTATTTACTGTCAATTGGAAGGCTGTCTTTAGTGATGTAATTTGAGATGTCATCAGTGATATCACTGACCATGTCGTGAGTGATGTAACATGTGAGTTCATAAGCAATACATTGCGGGGGCATGTGTTATAGTTAGCTCAGGTAACTATAACTACTGAATTTCTCTGGTTTTGTACAAGTGAAATGTCAGCCTAACTATAAAGTCCCTGTAACCTTTGGTATTTTCAGTGAATTTGTAAGGTTTTTTAAATTCTATTGCCTAACTATAACATCCCTGTAACCTTTGGTTTTTTCAAGTGAATTTCAGCCACCACCATATTCAAAACTTATAACTGCAAAATGGATTATACCCAACACACTAAACACATTGTTATCTAAATGACTCTATAATAGCATGTATAACTACCTTAATATATCTATAACAGTGTATAACTCTGTCAGTGGAATCTGTGACTGCATGCATCACTGTATCAGTAATTCTCTCATTCTCTGTATAAGTATTTAAGTGGATCAGTGAGATGGTGCATCAGTCTATCAATGGTTCTGTAACGAACTGTGTGACTGTCTCAGTACATCTATGAGTGGGTGCATCAGTGTCTCAATGGGTCTGTGATTGGTTGCATGAGTTTGTAAGTCAATCTGTGAGTAGGGGCATGAGTGCCTTTGTGTATTTGTAAGTAAGTATATATCTATCTGACTGGATCTGTGAGTGGATACATGAGTGTCTAAGTGGGTGTGTGAGAGGGTGAGTGAGTGGGTGCATGAGTGTCTGAGTAAGTCTGTAAGTGAATGCATGAGTCTCTCAGTGGGTCAATGACTGGGAGCGTGAGTGTCTGAGTGGTTCTGTGAGTGGGTGCATAGGTCTCTGAGTGGGACTGTGAGTGGGCACGTGGGTCTCTGAGTGCATAAGTGACTGGGTGCATAAGTCTCTGAGTGGGTCTGTGAGTGGGTGTGTGAGTGACTGTATAGGTATGTGAGTGTCTGAGTGGATCTGTGAGTGGGTGAATGAGAGTCTAAATGGGTCTGTGAGGGAGAGTATAAGTCTCTGAGTAGGTGAATGAATGGGTGCATGCATGAGTATCTGAGTGGTTCTGTGACTGGGAGGGCGAGTGTCTGGGTAGATCTGTGAGTGGATGCATGAGTGTTTGAGTGGGTGAGTAAGTGTATATCTGAGTGAGTCTGTTAGTCGGTGTGTGAGTCTCTGAGTATATGAGTGAGTGACTGAGTGCATAAGTCTCTAAGAGGGTCTGTGTGAGTGACTGCATGGGTGTGGGAGTGGGTGTATGAGTGTCTGAGTATATCTATGAGTGGGTGTAGGAGTGTCTCACTGGGTCTGTCAGTGTGTGTGTGAGTGTCTCACTGGGTCTGTGAGTACATACGTGAGTGTTCAAGTGGGTCTGTAAGTGGGTGCATGAGTATCTGAGTGGGTATGTACATGGGTGCGTGGCTCTCCGAGTGAGTCTGTAAGTGGGTGCATGAGTATCTGAGTGGGTCTGTGTGTGGGTGCATGAGTGCTCAGGTGGGTCTGTGAGTGGGTGTAAGAGTCTCCAAGTGGATATGATACTGTGTGCATAAGTCTATGAGTGGGTCTCTAAGTAGGTACGTGAGTCTCTGAGTGGGACTGTACATGGGTGTGTCACTCTCCAAGTGAGTCTGTAAGTGGGTGCATGAGTACCTGAATGGGTATGTGAGTGGGTCCATGAGTATCTGAGTAGGTATGTGACTGGATTTATAAGTGTGTGAGTGGATATGTAAATGGGTATATAAGTGTCTGAGTGAGTTTGTGAGTGCGTACATGAGTCTGTGACTGTGACCAGTGATGGTGTCTATGTAGATAAAGATACTTTGTGATTTATATTCCCATCAATATTCACAGTGCTGCTGTGATAGTCACCACTACCCCACGATTGTACATGGGGGGCCACGCTGGCAGTTGCTGTGTCGTCGCGAATTTCGCACGTGATCAAAAAAATTAATTTTGGACACATAACTTGTGTCACTAACACCTCCATTTCTCAAACATGGGGTCAGAGTACCTCTACCCTGACCCCTTATGTTAGCTTTCACAGAAATTTTCAGCCCCAGGAACCGTTCCCAATCGATAAAATGGCAGCCGCAAGTTTCTGTCCAGGTGAGCCCAGCCAATCATAGCTTTCCGGCTGGTTCGCGCATTCGCAATATACCGTGAAATCGTCATGAAATATCCCCGACCACCGCGAAACCGCTGCAAAATATCTGCAACCAGAGATATCACTATATTGTTCGGTTTTAATTTATCAATAATTACTGAACGGATTTGCACCTTCAGAGGCTGCATAGGGCCATTCCCTGGGCTGCTTTCGTCCCTGAAGATGCCATCCCCGAGGCCAGTCCTTTATGAAATGTTGAGAGGATGCACGGTCCCCCCAACCTGGTCCAACCTCGGCCCCAAGAACCCCATCCCCCAGGGCCCGGCCTTTCTTTTTAAATTTATTTTTAAGTAAAGGTAGGGGCCTGCACGCCCCCTCCTGGGCCGATTTCGTCCCTGAGGAGACCATCCCCTGGGTCCCGGCCTCTACTGTGGGTACCCTGGTCCCATCCAGGGCATCCAATCTGATCTGTTTGGGACCGTGGGGGGGAGCCTCAGGGCCTCCGCAGTCCTTTCCAGCTCCCCAGGTCCTTGCCTCCTGCGGGAGCCAGCATTGCTTTTGGACAGACAGAGCTGCTAAACATGCATGGGCTTCATAAACACAGGCAGCTGAAGGTGGAGATTCAAGACTTACATGGAAAACTCCAAATAGCGGAAGAAAACCTTATACGGGGATTACAGGTTAGTGCAGATATTACCCCACTGCAAATCGAGGTTGCCCGTAGTAAAGCCAAAATCAATTTACAGTGGAGCAAGGAAATAGCCATCAAATACAAGCTGTATAAGGAGCAGGGCTATGAGTTTGGGGAGGCCACGGGGCGCTGTCTTGCACAAAGGCTTTGCTCTAAGGAGGCGGCGCAGAGAATTAAGACCTTGAAAGACACACAAGGTAAGATAGTTGATGTCCCCCCTGAGATCTTGAATGTTTTTCATACTTTTTTTGAGACTTTATATACGGAAGATAACTACAGGGGGCAGGCAGCTGAGGCTCTCCTACATGGTATAAATAGTAAACGACTGGGCCGGGATGAAGCATCTATTCTGGACACTCCCATTACTATGGAGGGGCTTGAGGAGGCAATAAACAATTTAACCAGCGGCAAGGCAGCCGGCCCAGATAAGCTACCCCCGGAGGTTTATAAAACCTTCTTCCAGGAATTAAAAACTGACATGTTGGCTACCCTACAGCAAGCGCAATGTTTGGGTGCGCTGCCATACTGGGATGAGGCAAATATTATTGTTTTTAAGAAGAAGGATAAGCCGGCAGATCTCCTGGGGTCTTATGGACCTATTTCCCTGGTGAATTGCGAAGGGAAGATCTATACTAAAATTTTAGCCTCCAGTTTGGCTAGGGTCATTACTCCACTGGTGTTGATACGACAGCATTTGACCGTGTCTCCTGGGACTTTTTATGGGTGGGTTTACGTCATTTGTGGTTTGGTCCCGGTTTTATCCAATCAATCCGGGTTATGTAGAAGTCCCCCAAGGCTAGAATCTGTATAACTGGCCTAGAGTCTGAACCAGTGCACATATCGAGACGTACAAGGCAGGGCTGTCCATGCTCTCGACTGCTATTTGCGTTATATATAAACCCTTTTTTAACTATGTTGGAGGGGAGCCCGAGAATCAAACCTGTGGTCTGTGGACAAGAGGAGTTCTGAGCGCTGGCTTACGCAGATGACATAGCGGTTATAACATCTGACCCAGTTGTAGCTATACTCGAGATAGAACAACTTGCGCATAGGTTTGGGTCTGTGTCTGGCTACAAACGTAAAACATCTAAAACACAGATCATCTGCACAAACCAAGCCTGAGTGGGGACCCCAGAGTGAACAATGGGGTAACATATCTGGGTATTAAGATTAAGACATGCTTAAAAGAACTAGTGGAAGTTAACTGGGGTTCTATTCTCACCAGTGTTGAACAACAGCTGGAGAAAGTTGAGTGTCTTCATCTGTCACTGGTGGGGAGGTGTAATATTTTAAAAATAATTATTTTAGCCAAAGTTCTTTACTATTTTAGATCTGTACTGTTAGAGCTTCCATGGGGCTAGTTACAACAGCTTCAATCACACTGTATCAGGTTTTTATGGGCCCAAGGGAAACCACGTAGAGCAACGCACTTTATGACATTACCTCAGGAGAAAGGTGGCTGGGCTGTACTGGACTTTACACTTTATTACTACGCCTGTATATTACAAAACATGCGGATAATGTTAACAGGGGAGGAAGTCTGAAACCTTGCAGAGACTCCATCCATATATCAGATGTTGTTGGGTGTGGAGGCCAAGAATTGCTTATTTAAGATGTTGGAGGCTAGTTACTACAAAAAGACTTGCTTTAAGGTTATAACAACTGCCTATAAGGTGTGGAAGGTGGTACGGAGAAGGTTACAGATGGAGGGGGTTTGCCATTACACACCTATAGCCGCATCAACTCTACTACCTGTGGTCTTTTGGGATAGGATAGTACATAGGTGGAAAAGCAAGGGGATTTTATATAAAGGTAATCTGTATGAGGATAGGGACCTTCTCCCCTTTGCAATATAAAAATAAGCTCCCTAAAACAGAATTTTTAAAATTTCTATGGATACGTGACTTTTTATGTAAAAAACAGAGGGTTAAAGAGCCGAACCCGCTAATCGAGACCATCAGACGCAAAGATCGGATTGGGGTGTTATATAATTGCCTGTTAGACATGCAAAGGGATGATTTAGAGGCTTAAAATCTGAAATGGGGAAACCGACTGGGGTGTCAAGGTGTATGCGTGGAACAATCGATCGACATGGCTGGGAGGATTTTAGTTTCTGCTAATTTAAAGGTACAGCACTTTAAAACCTTGTTCAACCTGTACCATACCCCTGCAAAAATGCTGAAATGGGGAGGAGCTAATGATGGGAAGAGTTTCCGCTGTGGTGCAGAGTTGGCTGATATTGGGTATAGGGGAAGGTGCAACTGAGGGACAGACGGCCTATGAATTTTGCTATTTGATTTTTATTGCTGTGGCTGTGGCGTGACTTTGTATAGCCTCTATGTGGTTGCAGAAGGAAACCTCGACCTTTGAGATGTGGAGAGCCAGATTTTATGTTATTTTTAATTTGGAATACAGTCTCTACGCTCTCAAAGGGTCACGTAAATGGAAACAGGGTTCACAGATATGGACCCCCATGATTGAATATATGAAAGATTAGTATCCTGTTTTTACCCTGCTGATGAATTGTCTTTTCTCTTTTATGACCTTTGTGTATCTTGATATATGTGTTTTACAAAGGGATCTTGTATTTATCTATGTTATGGATTCCAACAATAAAATAATTACATTTTAAAAAAGGAATGAATGTGTGAATAAATATATTTATAAACTTGTGAAACTGCATATTAATAAATTGAAGTAATAGGCCAAATCTTAATGCAATTTATATTTTAGAAAACGGAGTCATTCACTAAAAAGCTAAAGGTGACAGGGACGTTATAGTTAGGAAATAGCATTAAAACACCATAGAAATTCACTGAAAACCCAAAGGTTACAGGGATGTTATAGTTAGGAAATAGAATTAAAAAAAACCTTAGAAATTCACTGAAAAAAATAAAAGTTACAGTGACGTTATAGCTAGGTTCAGATTTGACACACACAAAAACATATAAATTCAGCAGTTATAGTTACCTGAGCTAACTATAGCTTTCGCCCCCGCAATGTACTGCTTATGACCTCACATATTACATCACTCATGACATGTTCAATGACACCACTGATGACATCTCAAATAACAAGCAAACTTTGATTCACTTCATAAAAATACCATTTATTTATTTTTTCATAACAAGAAAAGGAGACAGTAACCTTATCAACTACTATACTCACTTATCAACCAGGAGAGAGTTCCCAGCGGATGATCCTGTCTTCTCTAAACCACTAGTCTAAACACTAATGACCAAAGTAACATGTCTAACCGTACAAGCCAGTCTATTACAAACCACAACAACACCATTTGATAACCTGAAAAGAGGTTTTACTGCAGATGTCAGTTTTACACAAACCACTACAACACACACACCCAGTAGAGTGGTCTTTATTGACAGGCCACTGTGTCACAAACCATTAGTAAAAATATTTTTTATCCTGGAGAAAAGTGTCAGCAGAAACGTGAATCTGTTGCAAACCACTGCTATACTGAACCAACACCCTAAAGAGAGGTCTTAGTGAGCAGATTAATTTATTGCAAACTACTAATACACTCATTCACCACAAAGGAGAGAGGTCTAAGCCAACTGGTCAGTATGTCATAAACCATAACTATACTCAGCCATCACTGTGGAGTGAAGTCTCAATGAACAGTTTAGATTGTCGCAATACACTACCTTGCACACAGCAGCAGGGGTCATGTGTCAGTGTAGGGGCTAGTTCTCTCATAAATAGTGCACCCACTTTAAAAACAGGATTATAGTTCAGATGATATATGTTAGAAATACTGACACTCAGTACTACAGAAAGAATAGTAATTTAACTTAGGCAATAGCTCAGTACATATATTTCAGTGTCATAAACTTTTATGAAACCCTCACACTCACTATATGTATATGTATACACACACACTACACACTGACAGCTTCAAATCAAAAGAAGCAAGAACAGAGGTGGAGATCAGGGCCCTGATTACAAGTTGGGTGGAGAAAGAAGACCTGCCACTTTTGATGGATCTTCTGCATCCACAAAACTCTAAATAAGGCCCTATGGGCCATATTATCAAGAAAGGCGCAAACATTATCGGTGCTTTAGCGGCAGGAAACTGCCACTAAAGCGGCAATAAGGGGCTTGATAATATGCCCTAGAGAATTCCAATAGAAGCCCAGGTTTGCTGTCCTTGACACCAGAACCTGGGCTTCTATTGGAATTCACTAGGGCATTATCAAGCCCCTTATCGCCGCTTTAGCGGCAGTTTCCTGCCGCTAAAGCAGCGATAATGTTTGCGCCTTTCTTGATAATATGGCCCCAAGTGTGCAAAGAGCAGCGTAGTGTTGCTTACATTAAATATACACACACAAATGCCCTCATACACATCCCACTAACATCCACTCACCCTCAAACTGCAGAACTCACATTCCAACTCATGCTCATTAACCCTCGCTCTGCAGTACTCCACACACTAGACATCACAGACCTCATCAGCCATCAGAAGCTTGATGCCCTCTTTATCACAAGGAACATGGTTCATCCCAACATATTCACCCATTCTATACATCCTCTTCCTACTGCTACAGCATCCATTGTGTGGGCTTTGCACATAAGAAGGGAGTAGACCTTGCTATCCACCACTTACATCTGAAAAGAATGTCCTCTGCCTCCACACAAAGGGCCTCACAACCCCACATTGTCACTGCTGCCAGCCTGGAGCCAAAGCAGGGGAGTCAGGAACTTCTATGCACTTCAAAGCCACTGACTAGAAGCTTCTCCCACCTTCCTGAACCACTGCATCAGGGTATAAAAGAAGGATCTCAGTCACTAACTTTTCAGTACACTTTTGGACCAGTGGATACTCTGCCAGGAAGAAGGATTGCTGTGCTTCTGGAAGGACTCTCACTCTGCTGGACTGTTGCTCTGAACACTGCTGCCCTGCTGGATTGCTGCCCTGTTGCCCTGCATTTCTGCTGCCTTCTATCTCTTGGGTACTAGGACTGGATCTTCATCTATCCCAGGACCTCCAGAGTGACCCACAAGGGCTTGTTTGGTGGCTTCCTGTTCAGAGCCACAGGGACACAAAAGGCTTCCTCCATCTTGAACCAGCACCTGAACCCAGTCAGAGGGAGTCTAGACCCTACAAGTTGTGCCCCTCCAGCCCTGGACCCTTGGAATTGGCACTAAATGTGTCCAGATGACCAAGATCCCAAACTGAGGACCTAGGCAAATTTTGGCCCAAAAGTGCTCTGAGAGTCAGGAGGAGACCGGGACCAACCTGCTCGCCTATCCGCCTGAGGTGCATTGCTGGTCGGATTGACTTTGCGGGTTCTCTCACTATGGAGCATATTTACAAGCCCCTATCGCCACCACAACGTCACTTTTCCTGGTGTTGTGGTGGTGATAGGGACTTCGCCTTATTTACAAGGCAGCGGTAAGCCACTTAACGTGGCTTAACGCGGCCTTGAAAATAAGGGACCCGTTCACGCTGTACTTAGCGGGAAAGGGGCAGGTAATTGGTGTTGTGGTGGGCGTTCCACCGCAACACCCATTGATTTTGACGCTGCCCCATATTTACAAGGGTGGCGTAAATATGGGGCAGGGCCAAAATTAAGACCAGGGAAAACCTCTTCTTACCCTGGTGCAACGAGGAGAACTGCTTAATTACTCCTTGTTTTTGTTGTTTCCATGTGTACTGCATTGTGCAGCACACATAGAATCAGCAAAAGGCCATTGTTACTGTGCAGGAAGGTGTCCCTTCCTGCACATAAACAATCATTAGAAACAAATTGCGTTTGTACACTTCTATGTGTGCTGCATTAAACAGCACACAGAATTTACAAACGTCATTTCAGATTATTTATGAGAAGGAAGGGACACCTTCATGCACATAAACAATCTTCCCCTGCAACGCAGGCACCCTTGCACTATGGTGCAAGGGTGCCTGCATTGGCGCTAGGTATCTAAATTAGCACCAGCGCTGGAGGAAACGCAGGGCTACACCGCATCCTTGTAAATACTGTGCAGTCCTGCGTTTCAGAAGTGGCAGAGCATGGCATTAAGCCAAGGAGGCTAACGCCGTGCTCCGCAACTTCCTCGTAAATATGCCCCTATGTTCTTCTCCACAGCAGCAAATCCATTTCAGCGGTCCTTCACCAAAGGGTTATTTGGCCTCGTGGAATTGTCTTCAGCTACAGTCCTCTGACTCGTCTCGCTGGAGATTTTCAACTTCCATTTCAGTTACTAAGTCCAAACGTTGACACCTTCACCGCAGATTTGACTCAATGCTATCTCACGATGATGCTCCTTTCTCGGACCCTTACTGAGGCCTTGCGCCACAGAACTTTACCTTTGCAGACACTTTTTCTCGGTTGGCATTAACTTTTTATTGTTTGGCCCGGTCTTGCACGACTAGATGTCTGTGGTTGGCGCTCTGATCTTTAGGCGCTAGTTTTTACTAAAAAGTTTAAAAATTCATTACTCCAGTTTCTACTGATTGTGTCAGTAGAAACTGGTGTCAAATGATTTATTAAAATATACCCTATTTTTTAAATTGGTTTGGGATTTATCTTATGTTGTGTTTCATTTTATCACTGTTTGTGTGCTGCATAAATACTTTACAAATTGCCTCTAAGTTAAGCTGGCTTTTCACCCTCCCGACATCTACATGGCAAGCACAAATTTGCTAAGAATTTAATCTAATGAGACAGTCCACATATCAAACTAGTCGCATTTTAAATTTCTAGAGCAACTGCAAGCAGCTCCAAAAAATGCTTCAATGTGATATTATCCAAGCTAGAGAAACTGCACAAGGGCAGCTTAGGAAGCGCAAGAACCTAGGGGCACATTACGATACCCGGCGTAAAAAAATCCGCCAGGCATGGAAGCGGCAAAAATCCGCCCGCACACACCGCCTGAACACCGACCACGCCATTATGAGTACACAAACTGAAAACCGCCATCGGCGGAAAAATCATACAAAATACCGCCCGCCATCGTCCGAGTCGGAGTCAAACCGCCCGCCACGGACGGAAACACGCACGACAACACAAAACCGCCCGCCCACACGGCCGACACACCGCACGTGAAATTACGATCGCACCGCCATGAGCGCGGAAAAACAACAAAAATACCGCCCGCCAGCGCAAACAACGCCGATGAGAATCGACACGGCAGAAGCCATGGCGCCCACGTACCTGCACAGAAACCATCCGCACACAAAACCAATAGCACACAACATGGCCAACAAGTCCACACAGCAAGGCACGCACAAATACACAAGCACAGTACACATCCCGAAAACACCCCCCTGGACAAACAAAAAATACAAAGGCCAGAACCCCAGACACAACACACCTGAAAACAACAGACCATGAGGACACACCCACATAGGTGAGTACAAAAGCAGCACTCCCACAGACCACAACCCCTTGCTACATTGCAAACCAGAGAGGAGAGGAGAGGACACAGTGACACAGCAAGGACAGCAGCACACCACAGAAACGCACACATCACAACCACCCACCACCACCAAACACCGGCACCACAAACCCCCTGCACATTACACAACACACACCGCACCACCACCACAAACACCATGGCACCACAAAGGATGCCCAAGTTCACGCCCATGGAGCTGACGGTCATGGTCGACGAGATCATCAAGGTGTACCCACAAATCTATGGGAACATGGTCCAGCACACACCACTAGCCACCAGAAACAGAATGTGGACCCGGATCGTAGACCAGGTCAATGCAGTCGGGACCCTGCCCAGGAACAGAACCGAGATAAACAAACGTTGGAATGACGTAAAGAGCCTGGTCAAGAAGAAGGAGGGCAAAAACAGAGAGCTGGCTGCCGTCACTGGCGGAGGGAATCCCGCGCTCTTTAAGACCTTCAAAGCGTGGGAGGAGAAGGTGCGAGTCGTAATCCATCCGGAGATCCTCGCCGGATTAGCAGGGGGAGTGGAGGCTGGTAAGTACAAACTAATGTATACCAGCACACCGCTATGTACACACATGCGCAACCACCATGCCACAGCTCCCAGGGACAAACACCCCCATGTCCAGCACACAATACACAACACATCACACGCACATGCAACAGACACTACCACACACAGGCCAAACCGAACATCTGTAAGATGCGTGGGGACATGTGTACACTAAGCCAGCCACGTAACCACCAACAGGTCCCCAAATATGCCAGAAGCGCCACAACGAGCACCCACCACACCCATGTGTCCGCCACAGCTGCACCAACCGACAAGTAACAGGTAAGTGGCAGGAACACAAAGTGCAGTGGGTCGGAGGGGGGACAGCCCAAGTACAACACACACCAGGCCCCAGTCCCACAGCACAGCAAGGAGGAGCATCCCCCACACCCCACAGCCACGTGTCAGCCACCGCAGTGCACAACGACAGCCGAAAGGCAGACATCACGGTCCACAGCAATCGGTGTCAGTGGGTGTACAGCCACCCCCACGACCCACTACACCCCCCCACCCCCACAGACCTGCAACATGGAGCACCCCCCGCTTAGAGCCATGTGGCATCCAGTACAGTGCACGCACGAACAACTTGCAGGTGGGAAACTGGACAGGGCTTGATTACTGGAGGCATGAGGACCATAACACCACCACCACATGGGACATGTCACGTAGCACACGGACACGCAGCACCGCCCACCGTCACGAACAAGTGAACAATGTGCACACGGACATGAACAACAGACTCACACCCCACATGACCCATCACAGACATAGCAACACCCAAGGAGCCACGTCTGCATGCACAAGCCACACTGAATATAGTCCCACACGGCAGCCACTGTGCAACTCATCACACACAACCGAAACACCATTGAAGTCCTGTCCATGTAGCCCCCACTGCCTGTCAACCCCACACCCCACAACTACGCCTATGTAAGACAAACAACACTAGACGCAACAGAGCGGAACAACAGAAATGCACACGAACACCACTGAACCCATCAAACTCACAGACACACCATGCACATACAACATACCATCCATCCCATCCGTCAGCCCCAGTCACATGAAAGGCATGTCATCCGCACAGCTGCCACACATACAGCAGTCACGCTAAGACACATGCCCATGACCAACCATGTGCCAGAAGTCAATTAAGCGCACGACACACTGTGAGCAACAACACACAACATGGGCCACACCCCCCGAGCACTGCAGTGATGCACATGGCACAGGGCAGCACGCACACCAAGGAGATGGGACAACTGCAATACGTTGGCTGGCACACAACTATCACTCACTCATAACGATGCGTCCAATGCCATGTCCAGTAACCACAACAGACAGCAAATATGCAGGGCATGTCAGGCATGCACACACCTCAGACCATGCACTGTCATGCTGCCACAACACATGTCACGTTCGGCACCCATGGCTCACAGCATGTACCCCAAAAGCATATCCCCTCCCAAATGCGAATCTGGGGCATGGCCCCCATGTTGCCATATGCGTTCCTAAGCGTTCCATTTGAACCCCAAAAGCATATTCCCTCCCAAATGCGAATCTGGGGCATGGCCCCCATGTTGCCATATGCGTTCCTAAGCGTTCCATTTGAACCCCAAAAGCATATTCCATCCCAAATGCGAATCTGGGGCATGGCCCCCATGTTGCCATATGCGTTCCTAAGCGTTCCATTTGAACTCCAAAAGCAAAGTACAAACCAGACCCAGGATGGGCCAGGAGCCCGCATACACCAGAGTCACAATGAGTAGGGGCAAAGCAACACACCCATCGGCATGGCCAATCCGTCCCATGCCACATGTGCACAGCACACAGTCCCATTGCCTAGCACACACACCTACAGATGCCACAGCCACACACTCGCCTCCGGGAAACCCATGTACGAGATTGCACGAACTGCCAATGTCAGACGACTAATACATACTTCGCCAGGTGCAACACAATAACAAATCTCATTCTCTCCACAGGTGACGAACTGCTGGACGCTGGGGATGGAGACAGCAGCCAGCACAGCCAGCCTACAAGCCCCCAACGAGGACACACGGATCTGGAGGATCTGTCCACCTCTTCGGACACGGACCACCAAGCTGGCCCATCTGGCGTGGCAGGGCCCAGCCGCTCCCCAGGACCCCTCCTACCCACCAACCCATCATCCAGGGATGCTGAACAGTCCCAGTCCCCTGCTGCCACTGTCGTTGCGGCCACACCCACGGTCATTGCGGCCACTACCACTGCCGCAACCGCCACCATCGCCGCACCGACCACCACCGCCTCCACCACCACCACGTCTTCGCTGGCACCAGCCCCAGCGCAGGTGGTGGCCCGGACGACTGGATCCACCCTGGGAGCCACAGCGAGGACCGTGGTGAGCAATGTGGCTAGTGGGCAGGCCGGTGGCAGCAGGACTGGTAGGAGGAGCAGGGTCAGGGAAACGCCAGCCTCCCCTGGGAGCCATGCCCTGCCTCAAATGGCCAGAGTCCTTGGGGCCTATGAAGAGGCCCAAGGACAATGGGCCAGGTCTGCTACTGACACGCGGGAGGTGCTGGGGGTGCTGAGGTCCATGGACGCCCATATGGGCCAATTCGTGTCCCGTATGGACCAACTCGTGGACCTCATGGGCCAGCTGGTGGTGGCGGTGGGGTCACAGGCAAGGCCAGCAACACCACCTCCGCCACCACCTGCTAGGGCGCAGGCTCGGGCAGCAGTGTCCACTTCCCCTGCGTCCACAGCCAGTGAGCACACCTCACCCACCACCAGCAGGTCGCCACCACACCCCCCTCCCAAACGTGGAAGGGGCCGTCCGAAGAGGAAACAGATCTCCCGGGAGGACTTCGCACGCTCCAGTCGCAAGTGAGGCAGCCAGCCAGCCTTCCGCCAGCCTTCCTTGACCAGCCACTGCATTGACTTGCTCTACGATCCCACTCCACACAGCCATCTGGATGGCATGTGTGTGTTGGACTATGGACATAGAACCAGTGGGTACACCCTGATCATCACGCAGCCATGACCGACAGCTCATTGTCACTGCACGCACCACTTTTGTCATCACCTTACACACAATCACATGTCACAGTTTGTAATAAATGCACCTTTTTCACTAACTGCTGTTTGTGCCCTGTGTCTTTATTGTACGGAATACTACGGCCACCTTGGGCGGAAAGGCACCTGATGCGTGGCATGGCAATGGAATCCGGAGGGCCTGTAGGGACCTAGGGGTGGGAGACAGAACAGGAGCACATTCAATGAGTGTGTCACACACCCATCACACAGTACATGTCAACAACTACAAGCAATGTACACACATCGCACAGAGCAATAGGGCACAATGCCACAGTCACCAACAGTGGCATACTACCCTGGCCATGGAGCGTTGACACACTGCACGCAGTGAACATACGGCCACCCTGACACAGCACACACACACCTGCATAGATACAGACACATCATCCGTCGTACATGGACACTCACCGTCAAGTGAAGTAGCGGGCGATGAGCTGCTGGCGCACATTCCCAGCTTCCTCCTCTCCGCTGTCCACCTCACTCGAGCTGTCCTGGTCTGCGGGCTGGGGCCCTGGTTGATCTCCGTCATCCACAATGAGGGGGATCTGCTTCCGAATGGCCAGATTGTGCAGCATGCAGCACGCCACCACTATCTGGCACACCTTCTGTGGGGAGTACGCCAGTGCACCCTCGGTGCGGTCCAGGCACCTGAACCTGGACTTGAGGAGGCCAAAGGTACGCTCGACCACACGTCTGGTCCTCCCATGTGCCTCATTGTATCGATCGTCTGCTGGGGTGCGAGGATTCCTCAATGGACTGAGCAGCCATGCCCCATTCGGATACGCAGAGTCACCTGGGTGTGAGGGACACAGAGAACCGTTGCTATTCCAACTGGACAGGGGACAGCATCGCACAACCAGCACGCTACACCACTCCACATACTCACCGACAATACAGCCACGATCCTGTTGCAGATTGGCCATCAGTCGTGGCAAGATGCTGTTGCGCATTATGTGTGCGTCATGGGCCGAGCCTGGAAACTTTGCACACACGTGGGTGATCACCATGTCCGCAAGGCACACCACTTGCACATTCAGGGAGTGCGTGTGCTTCCTGTTGCGGTACAGGTGCTCAGTGGCCTGTGGTGGAACAAGGCCAACATGAGTGCAGTCAATGGCTCCCACGACGTGTGGGATTCTGCCAAGGGCATAGAATGCACCCTTCACTGCCGCCAATTCACGAGCCCTGGGGAAGCGGATGTACCTGTTCCGGTACAGCATCATGGCTGCCAGTACATCCCTCAGCACCTTGCTGAACATGGGCTGGGACATCCCTCCTCCACTGCCCACTGTGTGCTGGAATGACCCAGTGGCGAAGAAATGCATGGCGGCCATCACCTTAGCCGTGGGGGTGACAGCAGTCGGATACACCCTGCGGGGACGGAGATGGGGCTCTAACATGGCACACAGTCGATGCAGAGTTGGCCTGTCCAGCCGAAACTTCCTGATTACCTCTGTATCGTCCATGTCCGCCAGCAATTGGTATGGGCGGTCAATGTTCGGTCTCCGCCTGGGTTAAATGGCAGAGGACACATGTCAAAGCAACACGGCACATAGCAATTTCGCATACACATCACTGACATGACTGAGCAAGCACATGAGCCACAGCCCAGCTGTCAAGCTGGGACGGCACGGCCACAATACACTTACACAGGTCTCCCAACAATGGCAATGGCAAGTGAGACATACCACTGCCATGTGCATGCACATGGGGATCTAGGCCCCAATGACTTGCGGGCGTGCTGATGGGGACTGACTGCATATTCGTCAAGCGGCAACGCCACGGCAACATGAGTGTCTGCTGAGCATGGTACTGCTTCCGAGGCTGGATGAGTATGGCACACGACGACGACGATGTGGGCACGGGCTGAGCGGCCAATACAAGTGGGACCTGTGGCACGAGGGGATATGAGACAGTAGTAGGTGTCAGCACTGCACCCTATGTACAGCACTGTACAGATCACAGCTCCCGAAACATTGACTGGTGTCCACATTGACAGCCCCATGCCAAGACGGCTGTGTGCTTGCAGTCACACGTCACAGGTGAGAGGTTACATTGCACGTGCCAGGTGGCAGTCGTACATAGTGGGAGCTGGCATGTGTGTGCATGTGTCTCCTGTTCAGGATCCACCAGATGGGCGCTGACTCTGTACTGACCATTGGACACAGCATGTTCCGTGGAAGGCTTGTGTGTGTGGGATGGTGGCACTGGATGTGCCTCCGTTGGGTGGGGGGCCATGCACAGGGCGGGTACGTCGATGATTGCGCATTGTTGGTCACGGTGGGTGCACCAGCTAAGATGTGTTGCCCTGTGTTCAATTCCTATGTCCGCATGATGATGGACTGTGGATGTGGGCAGACTACACATTGGTCGATGTGCTGTCTATATGCATGTGCCTTCACACCAGGCACAGCTGCCCCTGCACATGTGACCCCTGCTGGACTCGCTGCTGGGTCTGTGGAGCTGATGCACCTTCTGCGCGTGGGGCGGACAGCTCTCCTCACTTCCCTCATTGCGCATGTCATGTCTTTGCCGCAGGTGACATGGATCATGGAGGGCCCACATGTACGCGTGGGTAGGCTACACATGATTGTTCACTGGTCGCCACCCCCAGTCAGTGTTTCGAATGGGAAGGTTGTCGTGCTGGTGGTATGTTCGATGTGGCGGATGGGCGGGCCTAGGTGCGGGCTCACATTCCGGACATGGGGGGTAGTTGGATTGGCGACTAGTTGCAGTACACACGGGACACGTCTCTTCCTTTCCACATCTGGGTCATCCCTTGTACTAACTGACAGTGATACAGTCATCTTCGCCCCAGCCCTCATGTCCTCCCCTCGCCCCCCAATATGCATGCTCACCTGCGAGGCTAGCGCTTGCACAGGCAGCCCCAAGCTCGCACCAGAGAGGGCAAGGAGTGTATGTGTGGGTCCAGTTGCACGAGTGGGCTGTCTCAGGGTATGATGTGTGGCGGGACGCCGTCCACCTGCGTGGTGCCCCAAATGGAGACCCGGCCTGCATGGACTATGCATCACAGTCTTCGCCTTCCGGATCCGCCACCTGCGACACCCAGTGGCTGTGGCTGCCCTTGCGGCCAGGCCGCGTCCGTCTGTGGCTGATGGCCCACACATTCACTCTTTGGCCTCTCTGGGGAGGGCTCAAGGGTGGTGGCGCACGCGCTTGCACTTAGTCGCAATGGCATGTGGCGTGGTTGGTATGATGGGCAATGGATGGGATGGTGCGAGCCACCTCCCGTGACGTCAGTGCTGCTCGTGCTGTGGTGCGTCCCCCTACACTTCCATTTGACTTTTTGCCATGCTGGACGTTGAGGTTCTATTGCCTGCGTGATATGACCAGGAGGAGCGCGAGGAGACCTCTCACACACCATGCTCCACTGCCATCCCGTGCCCTGTATCGCCTGTGCGGATTGACTATGTTGGGGTTACACCTGGTCGACTGGGGCTGTGTGTGCCTTGTCAAGGGGCATGGCGGGCGCACAACAGGATCCAGCTTGTCCACAGAGGGTGGGCTGAGGTGCGCCTGGTACCGCTTTGTACGTGTGCCCGGCTGCTGTGCACACACGTGTTCACTCCCCCCGACAGGTGTCCTCTCACAATGCCCAGGGAAGCGGTGGTGTACTGTTCATGAGCCCTCCCAACACGGCGTGCTCCAACTTGGCATGTGCGCATCTACCCGTCGCACCCACCCACCTGAGCACTGCGTCCATACGACTTCACACGACACATGTGTGTCTTCCACAGTAGTGCTACTCATTTGCGTTGACATCCAATACCAGTGGACTACATGGTCATGTCACGACTGCCGTGTACTTCACATACTCTCATCCTCTCTCATTCGTACTTGTGAAATGAGTCAGCGGAGACAGTTCTGGTTTCAAACATTATATTGAGTCTTCTGTCCTCTGTGATGCAGTATAGTGGACACTACTGGCAGCGGAATACATGTTGAGGATATACTGAGCATGATTACAAATGGGATAGGGTGTGGGGTTACATCTGCTTGGCCAAGGCTGTGCTAATGTACATTTACGTATAGCTGCGGAGCTGCGGACTTTGACACAGACGGTATACATGTAGCCTACCAGACCGCTCGGCATCATGGGCACAGTCCATCTCAGTTCCATGTGACAGGTTTGCTGCGGTTGTTCCTCGTGCACGCGTGCATGTGAGATGACATCAGGGCATGTGCTTGCGTGCATGCAGCGGCGTGCCACTTGTTGTTGCACTGTGGTGGTTACTGGACATGTCACAGTCACTGGGGTCGTGTTGTTGTTGTATGCACTTGTCGTCCATGCAAAGGTCCTGGTATGGGATTCCCGGGGCGGGGGTGGGAGGGGTGCAGCACCCACAGACTCCAGGCGACCTATTCATGTCCACTGAGCGGTGTGTGTGTCCATGTGCGCTGGATCCATGTCGTGTCCTGGTTGTTCGTGCAGTTCCGTCCATGTGGGTGCGATGCACAGAGCCCATGCCACTGCCTCCCACGATGCATGCGGTGTTCCTGGATGTGATGGGGAACAGTGTGCATGTCCCGGTCATATCCGATGTCATGGCGATGTCGTTGATGGTGTGGTTACAGTTGCCGGTCGTTTGGTATGGCTGTTGTGGTGGTGACTGGCCAGTCCGTGCGGAAGCTGAGCATGGGTGCGGGGTTGGACTTCATAGGTCACTCGGGGAACCTGCGTTGTGGTCCGACGTATTTACAGGTTGACAGGTATGCGATGCCGTCCAGCAGGGCTTCCATGTCATTGGTGGTGTACATGTTTGCCAGCCAATGAAGCGGATGGTGGCTGTCAAGGTGTTGTTCGTAGGTTGTCCCTTGGAGGACCATGATGGGGCATGCTGGGTGACATTCGATGTAGCTGTTCTCGATGATCCGTCGTGTGGAGGCACAGTGGTTCCATTTCAGTGCGCGTGCGATGTTGGCCACATACGCCATGCCCCCATAGGCAGAGCAGGCCCTGTCGTGTGCGTCCAGAGGGAGGAGTAGTGGTAGCAGGTCCGCCTTCAGACATGCCGGGTTGGAGAGGCATATCTCGACGGGATGCTGGTAGGGACACCTCCGACAGTAGAAGACGGGCATGACGCAGCTGAACAATGTGATGCGGTAAGTCAGTCGGTAACTTACGTTCAGCAGGGACAGGAGATCGCATCCCAATGTATGTATCGTGCTGGTTTGGTACAGCTTGAGCTCTTCGGCGTAGTTGGGTAGGTGTGTTGCGGTTGCCATTTCGCAGCGGTTCGTAGAGGTGGCGTGCTCCGGCTGTGTGTGCAGTCTGCAATGTGCACGCTCCGGGGTTGCTGTGAGCTCTGTGTAGTCGTGGGGAGACAGGACTTGTGTTCTGTTGGCTTGTTTGGAGGACACGGGCCCTCTTCCCACATGCTTCTCAGACAGTTCAAGGTCGGTGCTGTGTGACTCCTTCCAATTAACTTGCATGTGGCCGACATGGGGGAGTGTTTTCTTCTTTCCTCCCCGTCCGTTGTGTGCTTCTGTGATATGCGCTATCTGCCGTGTGGTCGGTCTCCTCGGCATGCCTGTGTTGGTCTATTCTTGGACAATGGCTGTATTCACCGGCTTCTGTCGTAGGGCTGTGGTTTCGGTGTTGGAATGGAAGGTCATTCAGTGCTGTCTGCTCTCCCTTGTGTGGGCGGCAGGCTGCCTTTCCGCTCTGCGTTGGGCCTTGTGTGTGGATGTAATTCTTGGGCCACCTGTTGTCGGTCACCGGGCTCTTTGGTGTTCCGTTTCATGTGTCTTGTTCATATGTGCAGGGTGGTATGGGTTTTTCAGTGTGGTACTGGCGTTCCTCTTCCCGAAGGGGCCCTGCTTCTCCTAGTTGGTGTTGCCGCCGCTGTGTGCTACGCCATGTTTGTTACACTGGGGTGTGTCCTGCTGTTGCGTGTCTTCACTGACATGTGTGCGTCGGTTGTGTGGCGTTGGGTGTTGTCCGTGAATTGGGCGTTGGGGACATGTCTGTGGCCGGCCTGTCACGTGTCATGTGCGTTCGGGGTGGGGCTGATGTGTGTGCTGCTTGGTTGTGTCCCTGTGTCTGTGTGCGACGCATGCATGGCGCTGCGGTTGGCCTCTGCGTTGTGCGCATGTGTGGCGGCGTCATCGGCGCTTTGGGGCCGTGACGGGGTGGTTGGTTCCTAGTCCCAGGTGGTGTGTACACATGTGTTCTGCGATGTTAGGATTTGGCCTGTGTGTCATATGTGGATGCAATGGTGGATGTGTAGTGTGCACGCGCTGGTGGGGGGTTGTCCGCTTTTTCCGCCCTTGCACTGTGTGCGCTGTTTGCGTGCACTTGTTGTGTGTGTGCCTACCTGCGTCTCCGCGGTACGTTGCGTCCTTGGTGGTGCATCAGCAGAAGCATGGGAAGGGCCTGCAGTGCTGGATTCATGCCCGGGGTGCCGCTTCTTCGTTGTCCGTGCTCTGCATCCGTGTTACCGCTTCGGTTTGTCGTACGGTATCTCTTGGCCGTGGGAGCCGTTTGTTTGCGGCATCGTAATTTATGCGCCGGGCGGGACGTGTTTCGTCGGACGGTGTGTGTCAGTTGTGCTGCGCCGCTACGTGTGCGGGCGCACTTTGATGGCGGACGGTGTTGCTGGCTTGCCGGCGGTGTTTGGCCTGCTTTTCGCATCGTAATTGGGCGGGCGTGTGGACTGCTGCGTGCCGGCGGTAACTGGTGGTTTTGCATCCGCCAGCACGGCGGTAGTGCTTCCGCCCGCCATCGTAATGGGCCCCTTAGTTTTCTGTATTAGTTCTTAAGGTCCATAGAAGAAAACTCCTTGTTTCGGAATCTAATTCTCAGCTTGAAGATTTAAAATGAGATAGTGGAAAAAACATCTGCATACACTAACAGTCTCCCAGATTTCAAATCCCAAGTGCAGAGGAAAGGCAGGGAAGGAGCAGGGCATTGACATTTAATGTAATCATATCAATGCTAAGGAATAGATATTACCATGCGAAGGACCATGTATTAAGCAGAGGTGTATTTCTGGCTGGCAGCACAACCCAGAAATATGGATCGTGTGCTGACTCCCTGGGCGTCTGCTCCTGACATGCCTATGGAAGCAGGGCGAATAGAGCCTCTTTTTAATGGCTAGCTAGATAGAGCCTGTTTGGTAATATAGTGTGTCAGTAGTACGATTGTCTTCCTCATTCCTCATTGAATCAAGGAAACAATTTCAGGTATCAAGTGTCCATCAGAGAATTCATTCAATTATTTTGCAAAAAAAAGTAGATTAGTACTAGAGACAGCCAAAGTATCGAACTACAAAAATGTAGACTTGCATTTAGTTTCTAAATACAGCCAAACTCACTTAAAACATTTTCAGACAATAGGGGAATTTACTTTTCTAATTTCATTCCTGACATATTTGGGCCACTTGGATGACAATGTAGTTAGATGAAGGTCTAAATTGTTGAAAGATAATTCATAAACAAATGTTGGTGGTATTTATTTTGTGATAAATGTTGTTTCAAAATATGTTTTTACAATCTACTTTCAAATGCTGCATATATTTTAGTGCTTGCCACTGAAGAGGTCCTTGCCTTCTAGAGTAAACAAAAAGGTAGATGTCAGTCATTGAGTGTACTTGACATATGGATTTCACTTTACATCTGACGTCTCTGAGCAGTGGCCCACTGAGACAAATCGATACAGCTTTGTTCATTGGTTGGGTGTGATGCACCACTTGCAATGCACATTTATTTCACAATTCTAAGGTGGCAATAGTGGAGTTAAATGTGTGTGTATCATACAGCGATAGTTTAATATGTTCCATTATGTTGGGCCTCAAGAAGAATTCCAGTCCTGGCTCATCGCGCTTTAACAGTTCCTTAATGATCAGGTAAATAGTCAGTAGATGTTAACACCATTCAGTTGCTTATTAGGAGTCATAGCTCGCCCCAAAGCATTTTGCTCCTTTTACATTTAATAGAATTCACAGATTTCATGTCCTCCACCCTATTGACAGATACCATTTTTTCACAGCATCAGCCATACAGTGTCCTTCCCGAAAGAGAGCAAGATCCCATGACAGTTACGGAGAGAATGAGGATCAGGAGTGCAATGATCTCTTAGACAACGAAATTTGCGGAGGTGCAGAAGTCGCCCACGGGAGGCAGGATATAGGGATGGCTGCAGTGGGGCCTGTCCCCATCCAGCCCGCTCCAGGTATCCTAGATGCAGCTCATTACTTGAACCCAGGTGAGTCAAATTCTTAGATAACTGAGTTATTGTAACAAGTGGAAGCAGAAAGAGTTAAAGGCATCAGGTAGCAGCCGGGTGGTCTTAGTATTTTGGAGTCAACCATACAAGTGATGTACAGCCAACTAAATGCAAACATCCTTCTTTTTCTTCTTTGATCTCACGGCTGCTTTTGACACGGTTGTTCTCTCTGTTCTTATTCATTCCCTCTCTGAAATTAAAAAAATCTTAATTAGATTTGCTCTTATCTCACTGATGACTCCTCAGTCTCATAGAAAGAGGTTGAATACTCTTCTTACCCATTTCTCTACGATGTTCCCAAATGTTTGGTGCTTGATCCCCTATTGTTTTGTGTACATGAATCCTTTAGTGATATTTATTTACCTTTTTGACTTAATTCACACTTTTATGCAGACAATTCGAAGATCTATTTTTCATTTTCCTCTTCCACTGACGCTCTTCTTGTTGGATCACCGCTTGTCTTTCAGCCATTAAAAACTGGATGTCATTGCATTTCTTAAAACGTATCCGAAGATATCCGAGATCCTCTTATTTCTTGCCTCATCAGCTATAACGACTCTGGGGCAGATCTACAAGAAAGTGCCGCAGCGTGGCGCTGCAAGCCCTTTGGCTGCGCCACGCTGCGGCACTTTCAGAGCACAGGAATGCGACATATTTACAAGAATATGTCGCATTCCTGTGCTCTCCCCTGCGCTGGCGCACAAACAGCTGCCAAGCGCCGGCGCAGGCACCCTTGCACCATGGTGCAAGGATGCCTGCGCCATGGGGAGATTGTTTCTGTGCAGGAAGGGGCACCTTTCTGCACAAAAACAATCAGTACAGGCTTTTTCTCTTTCAATGCGTGCTGCAGAATGCAGCACGCATTGAAAGAGGAAAACGAGGAGAAATGAAAACATTTCTCCTCGGTGCGCCTCGCTACGCCACCTCTAGGGTGGCGTAGCTTTCAAACGCATCTCCAGAGTTACGATTTCTCGTAATTCTGGAGATGTGTCTTGTTCCATGGGTGTTGCGTGGGAACACCCACAGCAACACCCATGGAACGCCCCTTCACCGCAAAGTGCTGCGTGTGAAGGGACGGTATTTACAAGGAGAGGAAAAGTCACGCATGGTGGCTTTTCCTCTCCTTGTAAATATCGAGGCCCCTGCGCCACCAGTACGTCACGAAAAGTGACGTACTGGTGGCGCAGAGAGCTTGTAAATCTGCCCCTCTACCTCTAATTCACTTGTCTTTGATTCCTTTTCCGATTGCTTCCTCAACTACAAACATTGGAATTTTCTTAAATTTTGCATTGGCCTATTCTGAACAACTTTCACCAGTTGTCATGAACTATTACTTGCATCTTTAGAATATCTGAAAAATCTAATCTCTTCTACTTTCTCCTCACTTAAACATGTTCTTTGATGTTTTGTTTCTCATGTTACCTACTGCTCTTCGCTATACATTGGTGTGCCAACTGCATTTCAAAACTGCTTCCCCCATATTCTCTTTTCGCTTGACATTCATACTCCTATTTCTCCCTAGTAGGCTCAGCTACGGTAGCTATTACTTATATCTCAGCTTAGATTCAGTTATCCTTGTATAGGTTTTAAATGTTTACATCCACCAGGGCAATGACCATTAAGAGTCACCACAGCTGTCACTTTGCATATAGGCGTCGCGTCCCAAGCACTAGGGTGCACTGCCCGTTCAGTGCGGCGGCCAGAATCTCACAATCAGCTCCTGGGATCCACTCAGCAGGATCCCCATGAAACCTATTTTTTTTTAGTTTTATATAGTGTGAACTAGATCCAAAGGTATTAGAGCGGTTTACATGAGCACCAGTTGTGTTACAGATGGACACATTCATTTTTTGTTAGACACGGGGAGATTAAGTGATTTGCCCAGAATCACAGGATGTTGAGCGTCCCTGCCGAGAAACAAACCCGGTTTCCCAGCTTCGAGGTCGACTGCTGGCAAAACTTGTGCTGAGTTTCTCCACACGGATGTATAACTTCAGTATGAGAATTTGGGAGTCACAAGCTCCCCTTTTTATAATTCATTTCCAGGCTCAAATGTGACTGGTATTTCTGTCTTTGTAGTTAGTATTCTGGGGGTTGCCCACTTTGAAATGTCCACTACTCTGTTGTCCTCTTTTACCAGAGAGCCACCTATTACAGCAGGAGTGTCTCTATACACAGGCCATAAGAGTGACTAAAGGATCAACCTGGATGTCAACCTCAGTGATATGTGTATCTGAAATTTACAAAGGCCACCAGCCCTACTCTTTATGACTATTTTACTAGTCCCATCTCCTTCCTGAGATGCGTCCAGGCCACTTGCACCAGTGACCTCTTTCAAAATCAAAGAGCACTGCTAAATTGTACTAAAGAGCCTGGCTCTCCTACCTCCTCTGTGTGTGTGTGTGTGTCTGTGCGTGTGTGTGTGTCTGTGTCTGTGTGCAAGCCACAAATCTGTTGGGGGCTCCTCTAGCTCCACAAGTTCCTCCAGCAAGCCCTCGGGCTCACAACAGGGAAACCACAGGCCCTCAAGCAGAGTACCACGTCAGGCACCTATGCATCTTTAGTGATGCACACAAGCACATGTGTATACCTCCATGTGCTATACACCTCGCAGGCACACGCAGATACCAGCACATGCCTCTGGTGCTGTCTCCATATGCCATAGATCTCACAGACTCACACATACTAACTAGCGCGGTGCACTCACACATGCACGAGGGGCCCCCATGTAAGAAAGCACTCATAAGCTCATGCCTATACCAGCATGGTGCACTCATACATTCACACATTACCCTCATGTACTGTAGCACTCAGGCTCACATACATATTAGCGAAGTGCACTGATGCATGCACTTTCGTCATGTACTGTAGCACTCATAGGCTCACGCAGATACCAACATGGTGCACTCAAACATGCATGCACTTTCCCCATGTACTGTAGCACTCATAGGCTCACACACATACTATTGTGGTGCACTCAAACATGCACACGCTGTCACCCATTTACTTTAGCTCTTGTAGGCTCACTCACATACCAGCACCATGCAGTCACACATGCACATGCTGTCCCCACATTTTCCCGGATGAAGGCCAAGGTTGAGCTCAGCCTACAGTAGAAAACCATCTTTGAGTGAGCCATTTGGCCCTACTGCCATGACACGCGTCAGAAGGCCTCGCCATAATACTTGATCACTCTATAAAAACGGTATGCTGACACCACCGCAGCCATGCCACTCAGCTCCCGGTGATGACGGTTGCCCTCCACTACTATGAGGGTAGCGGGTGGTGCGCCGCTTTCAGTCCAACCTGACCACAATCCATGGGACAGGCCTAAGTCATGGTGCACATGCTTGATCTGTGTTAGCTTATGACAAGAAATCATTACCAAAGATCCAAATATCACTGCAGTTGGGGGACTTAGGGCAGGGGCTCATGTCTATTAACATGCAAGGGGTTTTTCTGTTCCAACTGAAACATTTTATAGCTCAACAAAGCTGCCAAGGTGATGTAAGATATTAGATGTTGAGGGACAGTTTTGGGCACCCTCAGCGCTCAAAAGCTCATACAGTACATTTTTAGCACTCATCTAAATACACAATCTGTTAGAAAGGCGGAGGTCTATGAGTAGCACATACCAGGATCTATGCCTCAAATATTGGTGTAAAACAGATGTGTAAATAACTAATGATAAATTGAACCTGTCTGTGCTATGTACTCTCTTTAAGCTATTTTATTTTATTTTTGTTCTTTTTAATGGATTGTATTTTAACATGTGATTGTTTGCTCTGAAACTTTTGCGATTTCTGTCTATTTATCATGCAATGTATTGTGTTTATATAGTATAGGGTTTTATTGCCCTTGAGTTTTTTAACGTCTTTTTTGATACACTGTTTTTTTTATCAATAAATCGATTTATATATCTTTATATATCTTTGTATATTTTATGGTTCATGACCCTCTGTGGGAGCTTTATGGCATAATTCCCTCAAGTGTGTATGTGAGACAATAGTGAAGAAGTATCGGCTTGAATGGAATGTATTGATTGGTTGCATATCAGAGTGTGACATTGGGTCCAAAGGATATTGTTTCTTTATTCACTGTATAGTGCCCTATTCCTTTGGCAGTAAGGGGCACCTCTTTGTCTTTACTAACCATTTTTAGCACTTCCATTGTTTGTCAAATGGAAGGTGTCAGCATATAAAATTCTTTCTTGCATCATTGTTGCAAAAAATCTCTTCTTTGATAGTTGCCATGAAAATGTGTGGTTCCTTTCCAATGGCATACATTTTTAAATTGGAAAGTTTTCCATTAAGTTGGAAAGGTTAATTACTTTTAGCTAATATTTTCTACTATTATTGTGACAGTGTAAAGTGTTTTGTTTTTCATACGAAGAGGAGAGTAATCATGTGGTTTTTCACTTAGAAATAGGGGACATTTTCAGAAGATACCAGTCTAGAATGACATTTAGTTCCAAAGATGTTCCCATCAACGGAGGGCCAGATGACATAATTTTAATGTAAAAATACTTCCACTGGTAGTTGGCAAGTGAATCAGAAACGTATCAGAAGGTGAACTCATTGAATGACCAGCATGTGCCTGTCTCGGGACGCTCTGGCTAGTTGGTATGAGACAGCTTCAATTGCTGATTGTTAGACACAATACATAGTATGCTAGTAGGAAGATTCAGTGTCTGAAATAGATTTTAGTCATTCTATGAAATTGGATTATTAGGTGGAGTGCGTGGCTACCAACCTCAAGGAATATCATGAACCCTTAAAGTCACTATATTCACCTGAGCTCAGTCTGCTGGTAGCTGCTGGTAGCTATGACACAGAACAGGAGTGCCTAGTCCAAGTCAGGTGCCACTGGTCAGCTGGGTAATTTCAGGAAAAGGCCTCTTTCAGCTTGTTGTCTCTAGTGGCCACTCAGGAGGTCAGCCAACTCATCCTTGCAGTCCACTTTTGTTTTCTTTAGTACAAGAGGAATCAGGTCCAGTCCTGTATGGCTCCTCTTAGGTCACAGACAGCTGGTCCAGTCCTCTTCTGATCTTCCGCAGGTCCAGAAAGGCTCCTCAAGTGGGTGCCTGGAGATGTCACATTTAGTCCCAGGCATGAGATAGTGGGTGGGGTGACTCCTGGCCCTTCCCTAACCAATGGGGTCAGAGTTCCCTGGGCCAGTCCTACCCACTTTTTTCAGTAGTTCCTGTTTGCCTTACTACAAACAAACCCAAATTGTAATGTATCAGGGCATGTTCAAGGTTGTTAACATCTTCGGAAACACTAAACGTGAGCTGTGAGGGCTGGGCGTTTATGGGATGTGTGCTATGGTAATCCTAGTGTTCTTCCACATCTAACAGTAAATCTAGCTGGGAGAAGGTACTGTACCCACAACACACCTAGAGGCAGAAGACTGGTAGGACAAAAGCAGGGTCCTTCAGCAACCCCACAGTGAACACACAAGAATTGTTTTGGCATCCTGTTCTCTCCATTTCAAATGCCCACAGGTGTTATATGTGATTCCAGCAGACTTGTCAAACAGGATTTGACACTCCAGAAGGATTTTACACTATAGTGTGACAAAGTATGCTCACAGCACCCACCCTGCATGTTCTGTGGCGTTCAGAGGAGTTATCTCTGCCCATTCAGGTCAGCATATTGTTTGCTTCTGGGAGGCATTTCATATCTTTCTCACACCTATTCAAGGTTAATCACTGGCTGGAGAAGCTGGATAGCAAATTTGCCTCCCTGAACTTGAGGGAGGGAAAATGTCACTTTCTAAAAGTTACCTTCCCTTAATGATTATTAAAACTCTCTCTTCAGAATTGAATCTGATTTTTTTAAACTATTAAAAATAGTTGTTTAATTATTGTTCTAGCTGGTCCGATTCACTAGATACAGTATTAGTATTTAATACTGCCTCCCAGTGTTTCGCTATGGGCCAACCAGCCTCTCTACAGTAAAAATAGCTTTTGGGTGCTAGTCATTGTAAGGACATGCTAACATAAAATTTCTACATGTCCTACTTTTAAATATCATGCACACTGCCTACTAGACAACAAGGCCTACATAGGGGTGACTTATTAATATTTAAAAGGAAGGTTTTGCCAGTCAAAAGTGATTTATTTTGACTGATCGAATTACAGTTTTTACACTGCTACCATCAGGCTACACAGGGTAGGCCTGAAACCGTGTTTACACTGCCACTGAAGTGGATGGCACAATAGGTGCTGCAGTCCACAAGTAGCATTTTAACTTTCAGGCCCTGGGTACACTATCTATACCATATACTAGGGGTTTATAGGCAAGTTAAAGCTTCCAATTACGAATAGGCCAATTTAACCATGTTTAAAGGGGGAGCACAAGCACTTTACTACTGGCTAACATATGTAAAGTGCACAGCACTGTAAAGCCAGGAAAAAAATTGGGTCCAGCAAAAGGTGAGAAATACTTGTTGACCACGCAGAAAAGGCTGATTTCCTACAGTCATTGTTTTCCACAATGGAACATGCTTGCAGAGGTTGCAATCTTCACAGATTTCTTTAAGTGTTTTTTTTAAATTATACAATATTAAGTAATACCTGAAGTCTGATGCTAAATTAATTTAATTTTAATTATGGGCTTGCGGAGTCCTATTTTCCTTCTTTGAAAGAAACTGGCAAATGCTTCACAGATGGATTTCCTTTGCCTTCCTCTGGAGGCTTAGAAATTGCCCATGTTCTGGCTAGTGTATTGAAATTTAATTACTAAAACCTTGGGTCTTCCTCCAACTATATGAGCTATTTAATTGTGTATTTTAATGAGTATGGGTTTTTGAATATTTTGCTAAAATCTCCTTCGCTTCCAGTATGCCGTGTCATTGACCTCCTTCATAGAACATCAACATTGTCAAGAAAAATTAAATGCCATTGAACTTGCACTTCTATCTAGCTGCTTAACCGCACCTGACATTTTATCCTGTGTGCCATACTTTAGGTACATTGATATTTTTTATTTAGTATACAAAGCACTTCTGCACCTCAGCCTTGAACTGCGGCAGCCCATTTATTGTAGTAATGAGACCAACATACAGCTTAAACAGCCAGTGCACATTGGGCCCAAAATGCATTATACCTCATGAGGTGAGGATAATGTAGGCTCAGCATGGGAGAAGTGGGTATAGGGGATGTGCATTGTGTGCAGAAGATGAAGCAGCTCTGCAACCTTTGCAATTAGTTATGCCACATCATAACACTCGGTGGCAAAAAGGGGAGTAAGTTATGTTATGTGGATGCATTTGTATAGCGTGCTAACCACCCATGAGTGAATCCAGGTGCTTGAGCAGGTGTGTAGGCATGAGGCCCTGCAGAGTTAGTCAAATAGTCAGGTTTTCAAGTTCTTGCAGATTTCTATAAGTAAGGAGGAGGCTTTTATGTGTTGTGGGAGGCCATTCCAGGTTTTGGGTGTGATGTAAGAAAATGGGCGACCTCCTGTACTGCTTTTCTGAATGCGGGGGTGTGAGCAAGTGAAAGTGATGCTGAGGTAGGTGCCTGACAGGGTGGTGAAAGTCTATTCAGCAATTCAGGTATGCAGTTCCAATGTTGTGCAGTGCTTTGTACTTGTGCGTGAGGAATTTGAATTGGCTGAGTTTGTGTATTGGGAGTCAGTGGGGCTCTCTGAGGTGTGGTGAGATGTAGGTGCAACATGGGATGTTGAGGATGAGTCTTGAGACGGTGTTCTGGATGGTCTGTAGTCTGTGTAAGAGCTATTTGGAGATCCTAGGGTAGAGTATGTTGCTGTAGTCGAGTGTGCGTGTGATGAGTGCTTGCGTGACCATATGTCTAGTGTTCTGGGGCAGCCATTTGAAGTTCTTTGTTGGATGAGTAGAATGTGGAAGCAGGAGGAACTCACTGCACTGACTTGTGCTGTTATGTTAAGTTTGTCGTCCAGGATGATTCCCAGGTTTCTGGTGTAGTCGGTGGGCTTTGATGTTGGTCCTAGCTCTGTCAGCCACCATGTAGAGACCCATTGAGAGTTTTTGTTTCCGAAGACCAATACTTCTGTTTTGTCAAGATTGAGCTTCAGGCAGTTAGATCTATCCATTCTGCTACCATGATCATGCAGTTGGTGAAGTTTGTTCTGGCGGTTATTGTCTTGTCAGTCAGGATAGGATGAGTTGGGTGTTGTCAGCGTAGGGTATTATGGTGATGCTTTGGGATTGGATGATGTTCACGAGCAGAGACATGTAAAAGTTGAACACAGTGGTGCTGAGAGATGAACCCTGGGAGACCCCGCAGATCAGGTTCTTGGATTCCGATGTTTAGAGTGGTAGTCTGGCTATCTGTGTTCTTCCTGTGAGGAAGGAACTTATACAGTTGAGGTCGGGTCCTTGGATGCCGATGTTGTGGAGTGTTGTAATGAGTGTGCTGTGAGAGACCATATTGAAGGCTGCGGAGAGGTCGAGTAGGATGAGGGCTGCAGTCTCACCCCAGTCCAGTATGATTCGGGTGTTGTCTGTGGTCGTGATGAGTGCTGTTTTGGTGCTATGGTTACATCTGAATGCTGATTGAGTGTAGTTCAGTAGGTGGTGTAGTTCGCAGTGGCTGGTGAGTTCTTTGTTGATGGCCTTCTCCATTACTTTGGCTGGGTAGGGGAGCAGTGAGATGGGATGGAATTTACTGAGTTAATTTGGGTCAACTGATGGCTTTTTGAGGCGGGCGTTGACTGCTGCATGCTTCCAGTCATCCTGGAAAGTGGCGGATGTGATGGAGGTGTTGATGATGTGGGTGAGGGTGTTGTTCATAGGTGTTCCTCCCAGGTTGTAGATGTGGTGGGGCATGTATCTGTCAGGCCCTGGAGTGAATTGTCTGCATGATCGTTGTTGTGTCTTTTCTAGTGAGTGTTTTTCATTCGGTCAGGTGTCTGTCTTGGTTAGTAGTGGGCAGGTTGGCGATGAGAACTCTGGGGTCCAGTTGGTGCTCAAAGTTGCTTTTTATGTTTACTATCTTGATGTGGAAGAAGTGTGATAGGTTGTTGCAGAGTTCTTGGGAGGGGGTGAAACTGTTGACTGCGGCTTCGGTGGTAGTAATTCTTTGACAAGGGAGAAGATCTCCTTGCAGCTGTTTGTGCTCGCTTAGATGCATTTAACTTGTGTTTTTATTTTGGTGTCTCTCAGTTGCTGGTGGTGGCATCTAAGCACAGCCTTGTGAGTGGCTCCAGCGGTGCTCTCATGGCTGGTTCTCCATTTCCTTTCTAGCTGTTTGCAGTGGTGTTTTAAGTTTTGGAGGTCCTCTGTGTACCAGCTGGCTTGTTTGTTGGTTCTTCTTTGTCTGTTGGTTTTGACGGGTGAGAAGGAATGAAAAATTTCCTAGCTATCGTAAAGGAAAGTTTCAATTCTATTAAGGACGCGGAGGCGAGGATTAGGCTTCATCTTTCCACACTTTATTCTCCAGCAGCCATCAGTTATTATAACAACAACAAACTACATCTCCAAAGATGCTCAGGGAAATGACAAAAGAAAACTTTATTGACAATGTCCAATCACGAAGCAGGGGCTTTCAATTACTTCCTCCGAGGATACTCTACCCTCCTCTTTCTTCCTGGGACCACATTCAGCAAGGCTTCGCATCACTCCTGTTTATTGGCATCCGTACCTAAGTCAAATAAAGAGAACTTTGTAACTCCCGAATGGAGAAAAAACAAGTTCATTCCAACATCAACCGAAATTAACCTCAAAAGCAATGTCAAAGTTATCCATAAAGTAGCCAGCAACAATAAGGGAAACTGGAAATATGTTACTCACCTTACTTACGTAGGTATTCTGGGAGGGTATTCGGATGACCGGGTGGGCTAATCCTCACCTCCGCGTCCTTAATAGAATCAAAACTTTCCTTTACGGTAGCTAGGACATTTTTCATTCTATGTCAGGACCGGAGGCTTCGGATTAGGCTAGTTTAAAGCTTGTCCACCACCAAAGATGCCAGCAAAATCATTGGCTTGAAATAAAATCTTTTGAAGGTGGAGTCTGATGACCAGTCTGCGGCATTAAGGATGTCCTCCAGCCGCGCCCCCAGAGAAAAGGCCTTCGACGCCATTGCCCCGCGGGTAGAGTGAGCTCCGAAATGAGAGGTATCTATTCCCACCTCCTGCATAGCCCAGCGGACCCATCTCGCGATCGTGGCTGATGAAACTGCCCCGTGTGATTTAGTGAGAGCTATGAACAGTTGTCTGATGCCCTGTGGACGTATATCTACTGTCGCCACTTCATAGGCTTTGAGTGCCTTGACCACACATAATTTCGGGACATCAGGGGTGGCTGGGTAGGACACCGATCTTGAGTTACATTTTGTTCTCCTAGATATATGAAATGTGACTCCCTCCGAAGTGAACACCCTGCCTGTGAGATCCAGGGTCCTCATGTCGGAAACCCTGCAGCAGGATATTGAGCACAGAAGTGTTGCTAACTTAGCTGACATCTGCTTCCTGGAAAGGTACTTATTAGAAGGCCAGGAGCGGAACAAATTTATGACTTTGTTAACATCCCATAGGTAGGTATACTGAGTTTCCGGGGGCCCAGATAGCCGTATCCCCCTTAGGTGCTTGCACATCAACGGGTGCTCCTCAATCGGATGACCATCCACTGGTATATGGCCGGCCGATATTGCTGATCTGAATGTGTTGATTGACTGTAAGCCAAACCCTCCATCGCTAAGGTGGCTAAGAAATTAAGGACATGGACAACATCAGCCCCAATCGGATCCACCTGTTGTCATAGACACCAACTCCCCCATCTAGACCAGGCAGAGTTAGTGCTGTCTGCCCAGGACTTTGCGAGTAGTAAGGCAGAGCCTGCCGAAAGGCCTGGCACTTTCCAACGTTGCCTGTAACCCACCAGGCCATCAGGTGAAGACCGCCCGTGAGGAGGAGGTGATGGGGATTCCCCTGAGGGTCCCGGAGGAGACCTTGAAATTGGGGTAGACGGATTGGAGAATCCCAAGAAAGTTCCATCAGAACTGGAAACCAGGCTTGCGACCTCCAGATTGGGGTGATCACTACCAGATCCGCCTGTTGCCTCCGTACCTGGGTGGAGACTCTCATTATCATTGCGGAGGGGGGAAATGCATAACCTTCTTCTGCACTCCAGTCCTGAAGGAATGCATCCACCACTATCGCTTCGTGATCCTGGCGCCAGCTGTACTACCTCTCCGGTTGGGCATCCAGCCGGGAGGCAAAGAGGTCGATCGAGAAGGGGCCCCAGCGGACCTAGAGTTCCTGGAATACCCTGGGATGTAATTTCCATAGACTGGTGTCCTTCCAATGGCAGGAGCACCAGTCTGCTACCTGATTGGACACTCCTGGAAGGTGCTCCGCTGATAGTGATATCTGGTTGGCCAGACAGTATTCCCAGAGGTCTCGTGCCAGATCCGATAGGGCTTTGGATCTCGTCCCCCCTAGGTGATTTGTATATCGGATCGCCGCCACGTTGTCCATCTTGAGGAGAACACAACACTGGGCCTTGTCCATGGTCCAACATTTCACCGCGAAGGAGCCTGCCATTAACTCCAGGCAATTTATGTGAAGATCCCGTTCTGAGGAAGACCATGTTCGAGGCATATGAGCTGTAGATTGTATACTTTAGCATAGATCGCCATCTGGTGTTGGGCTCGGATGTTTGCACTTTGTTTTTGTCGGAAAAGTCTTTGTTAGTCACGAGATAGGTGACTCCTCCTTATGGTGATAGTGCGCATGGGCATCGACTCCATCCCCAGATTGTTTTTTTCGGCCATCGGGTTCGGATGCGACTTGCTGCGCTCGGGGTCGGTGTCGCTACCGAAACCCCCTTCGATGCGCAATCACTTACCACTCGACGGTATTGTCTCGATCGCGTTTTCCCTTTCGACGCGCATCTTCTACAATCGAAAAACTTTGATAAACTTCGACGCAGGGCGTTGGGCCTACCCGCGCCGATCACGACAGAAGTCGATAGAACCGTCTCCCTTTAAGAAATGTCCCCAGTGTGGTGCTAAATTCCCACACTCGGACTTACACCCAGTGTGTAATCTTTGCCTCTCTCCAGAACACCGAGAGGATACCTGTGAGGCTTGTCTATCTTTCAAGTCCAAGAAGACCATTCGTGATCGTCGGGCTCGACGCCACGAAATGTCCCAAGGAAGCGGCTCCATTACGGACATCTTCCATCCAGGCCCCGACAGCCTTCTGGACCAAGCCCAGGAGGAACAGGTCTCCGTCTCCGAAGCAGATGACTCCGATGTCGAGGACGCAGTCACTCCAGCTCAACGGACCGTGAGTACCGAGACCCCTGCCCCACCCAAGCCCATACCAAAGGCTCCGGTAACACCTTCGCCACAGGGCCCAGGTCCACACCAGTCGAACATTTCAGATGCCCCGCCCTCGGGCCCGGCTACGAAAATCAAAGACAAGCCTTCCGGCTCGGGCTCGAGCCAACCACACTCCGGTCCCGAAAAAACATTCCGGCACCGAAGTCCAAGCCCTCCAATATGCCACACCCTTCTCCATCGGCACCGGAAAACCCTCCGGCGCCGAAACAGTCCAAGGGCAAACCCTCGGAGCCGAAGCAAAAGGACACAACTTCGACACTGAAAACCTCGGAGCCGAAACTAAAGGATAAAACTTCGACACCGAAAACCTCGGAGCCGAAACAATCCAAAGATAAACCTTCGGCGCCTAAACACCCAAAAGACAAGCCTTCGGAGAAAGAACATTGGATCCAAAGAACATTTTGTACCGGATCCAAACCAAAAAACAATTTATGTTGATTCAAAGACTGGTCATATTCTTTCTAAAAAGAGGAAACCGGACCATTTGCAGGACTCACCAGTTCCTGCTAAAAGAATAGAAATGGGCACTAACACCTCTCCACCCCCTACACCTCCTCCTCCACCTACTGATCCCAATATACTGATCTCTCCAGTACACTCTCCAGAACTCAATTTTCCACTTCCACAACCAGATGATAGTGATTATGGAGATGGGGACGGGCAACAGGATGATAATATAGTTCCACAACAGGATGATGAGGATAATGATCATACCCCACAGGAACCAGATCCATGGAGGGACTATAATACAGATCCTGACTTAAACAACTATCCAGATCTTTATCCCTCTAAGCCATCCCCACCAGACGATAATGTAGGTTTTGCCCAACTAATCAATAGGGCCGCCACATATCACGGGGTAAAGTTACATTCAGATCCTGTAGAGGAGGATTTTCTCTTAGAAACTTTTGCTCAGCCACAAAAGTCCTCACACGTTAAAAGGTCTACTTAAACACGCACCAGAAGTGTTTAAAGACCCTGTTAGGACCAGAGTTCTTAACCCCAGGATAGACAAGAAATACAAAGCAGCTCCCACTGATCCCATATACATTAAGGGTCAGCTTCCTTTAGATTCCCTGGTTGTAGCTAATGCACGTAAAAGGGCCAACTCCCACGGTTCAGGTGACACCCTGCCTCCGGATAAAGAATCCAAATTGTTAGACGCTTCAGGCAAACGTATGGCATCTCAAGCAGCAAACTATTGGAAGATAGCAAACACACAAGCTCTCTTGGCAAGGTATGATAGGGCTCACTGTGATGAGCTTGAGAAGCTCATTCAACATCTACCCGATGAATATAGAGACAAGGCCAATGACCTCATACAGGAGGGCAAATTAATCACGAACACGCCAATCAAATGTGCTCTAGACGCAGCGGACACCGCGTCTCGCGCAGTCAATACTAGCGTATTGTTACGCAGACATGCTTGGCTCAGGATATCTGGATTTAAACAAGAGGTGCAAACCAGTATCCTTAATCAGCCCTTCGACCAAGAGCATCTCTTTGGCCCTACAGTGGACACATCTTTGGAAAAGGACACGGAAACTGCTAAGTCTATGGGAGCCTTGCAGTTATCTTCTCCTAGAGGCTCCTTTCGCCGCTCCTTTTATAGGACTGGCTTTAAACCCAACACATCAGAGCACACATCCTCATCCTACAAAAGCCCCAATAACAGCTCCTTTTCCAAAGGATACTTTAGGGGAGGTTACAAGGGTAACAACAACAAGGGCAGAGGCCGGGGTAATAGCACCTGCAGCTCCCCTACCACCAAGCAGTGACTTCCCTGCGCTTCCCCCCGACCATTCCACACCTGTCGGGGGATGCCTTTCACAGTTCCTACCTGTCTGGAATTCCATCACTACAGACAGGTGGGTAAGGTTACTGCCTGGAACTTACATCCACTCCCCCACACATTCCTCCCAAACACCGTCCAATGTCCACAGAACATTTGACTCTCCTCAAACAAGAGGTTCTCTCTCTACTACACAAAAATACAATAGAACCAGTCCCCTTACCCCATCAGGGCACGGGGGTTTACTCACTCTACTTTCTGATTTCAAAAAAGGACGGCTCTCTCAGGCCAATATTGGACCTCAGACCCCTAAACTTCTACATCCAATCAGACCACTTCCACATGGTCACTCTCCAACAGGTGCTCCCACTACTTCAACAAGGCGACTTCCTCTCCACTCTGGATCTAAAGGACGCCTACTTTCATATTCCTATTCACCCCTCTCATAGAAAGTATCTCAGGTTCATGGTGGACGGGCAACATTATCAGTTCAAAGTCCTCCCATTCGGGGTAACCACAGCACCCAGAGTCTTCATCAAATGCCTCGCAGTGGTAGCAGCTCATTTAAGAAGGCAACACATCCATGTGTTCCCTTATCTGGATGATTGGCTCATAAAAGCCAAATCTCACAACAGTTGTGTACAGCACACACACAGGACTATCCATCTACTTCCTACTACATTGGGTAGAAATTTTGAGTTAGGTCTAAGAACCACTTTACTATGATGCATTTGCAAAAATGGTTCTTGTATGGTTAATGCCTGGAGCTCACTAACTGTTCTGAGGCATGTGATAGCTACCAGGAAGGCTACCTTCCACCTTAATCAGTCTGTTGAACTCCCAGTGTTTTTCCCTCAACCAGACTCAGTGGCAGAACGTGCTCTTCACATGCTGGACGTCAAAAGGGCGTTACTATACTACATAGAAAGAACTAAACCCTTTAGAAAGACTAAACAACTCTTTGTATCTTTCTCCCCACCTCACAAAGGCAATTCCATTTCAAAAACAGGAATTGCAAGGTGTATTGTTAAATGCATCCAAATATGCTATCTCAAAGATAAACGCACACTAACCATTCCCCCTAGAGCTCATTCCACACGCAAACTAGGGGCTTCTATGGCATTCTTAGGGAACATTCCCCTAGATGACATCTGCAAAGCAGCAACTTGGTCTACACCGCACACTTTCACTAAACACTATTGTGTAGATGTGCAAGCAAAACAAGAAGCTAATGTGGGCCAGGCTGTATTGAGAACACTTTTCAGACCACTGCAACGGATACAGATTGCCACCGCTAAGGAGGAACACTGCTATATAGTCTATGCTAAAGTATACAATCTACAGCTCATATGCCTTGAACGGAAAATGCTACTTACCAGTATGCATCTGTTCTTGGCATGTAGAGCTGTAGAGTTGTATACGCCCACCCACCTCCCCGGATACCTTTATCCGTTGCAGTATTATCTTACTTATATACATCACACATGGACATCCTTTTCTACTTTCTTACTAACTCCATCATTACCCTTTGTGGCGAAAAACAATCTGGGGATGGAGTCGATGCCCATGCGCACTATCACCATAAGGAGGAGTCACCTATCTCGTGACTAACAATGACTTCTCCGACAAAAACAAAGTGCAAACATCCGAGCCCAACACCAGATGGCGATCTATGCTAAAGTGTACAACTCTACAGCTCTACATGCCAAGAACAGATGCATACCTGTAAGTAGCATTTTCCTTTCTTCCTGTAGAGATAGCTCCTCACCGGGCACCCCATCCTGAGGTGCTGGCATCGTATTCTATCACTAGGTCGGGTTGGGATCCGAAGATGGGCCGACCATTCCACGCCCCCATGTGGGAGATCCACCACTGCAACTCGGTCTTGGCCTCCACCGAGAGGGGCACGAACTGTGAGTACGTGAGACCTCTGCGAAGATGTGAGCATTTGAGGCATTGCAGGGCCCTGTAGTGGAGGGGACCTGGAAATATGGCATGTATTGATGACGAGAGGAGGCCCACCACCCTGGCTAGATGGCGAAGAGATATTGTGGGCTTGCCCAGTGTGCGTCTCAGTTCGTGTCTGATCTTGGACAGTTTGCGAGGGGGAAGGCTCAGAGTCGCATTGAGTCTACTACGAAACCCAAGAATTGCATCTTCTGAGAGGGATTGAGGTCTGATTTGGACTCGTTGACCACGAACCCCAGGGATTCTAACAGGTCTACCGTTCGTTGCAGCTGGGTGAGTAAGCGTTGAGGGCACTGGTGCATTATGAGGATATCGTCCAGGTATAATATCAGTCTGATACCCTCCGATCTGAGGCGCTCCACCACTGGCTTCATCACCTTGGTGAAGCACCACGGAGCGTAGGATAGACCGAAAGAAAGGGAGGAGAACTCGAATATCTGAGCTCTCCACTGAAATTGAAGGAAACGACTGTGAGGGGGAAAAATTGGGATCGTAAGCTACGCGTCTCTGAGATCCCGGCGGACCATCCAGTCTTGGCTCTGTAGAAGGTCTCTTAGGAGGTGGATACCTTTCATTTTGAAGTGGCGATAGGTGAGCCACTCGTTGGACTCCTTGAGGTTTATCACTGGGCGATAACCCCCATCCCGCTTTTCCACCAGGAAGATATTGCTGACGAAACCCCTTGTATGGAGGGTTGAGGGTACAATGGCCCTTTTCCTCAGGAGATCTGAAACTTCCCTGTCTATCAACTCCATCTGTTCCCTCTGGTTTCAGTCGAACCAGTTGAGCAGGATACTCGAAAAACTCCATCTGGAAGCCTTGCACTGTCTGTAAGACCTAGGCGTTCGATGTTAGAGAGGCCCAATTGTGGACAAAAACTTGCAGTCTGCCCCCTATTTTTATCTCCCCCGAATTCTGAACTCTCACCTTGCTGATTGCTGTAGGAACCGTTCCCACTTCCTCTACTGCCACTGCGGTGTGGATATGATCTGGTAGGGTAAAAGTTCCCAAACTTGTTAGGGTCCTGCCATTGTACTCTGCAAGGCTCCACGGACATGTAGGAGGCTTGATTGTAGGGACGGCCAGTTGAGCGCCCCCTGACACGACCGGCTGTGCCAAAAACACGTGGGGTGAAGATGCGCGTAATTGATGTTTGGGTCGTGTCAAGGGAGTTGAATGTATTAACAAATTTACCTAGTTCCTTTACAAAGGGTTCCCCAAAGAGGTTACCCTCCGCCACCGGTCCAACTTCAGAGGTGGCCAGCTCCCCTAAATTAGGATCTATTTTTATCAGCAACGACCCGCATCGCTCTGTAGAGATCGCTGTATTAGCATTTCCGAGAAAAATGACCGTTCTCTGTGCCCATCTAGAGAGGGCCTCTGGAGATATGAGTGTGTCCGAGGACTTGGCATCCTCCGCCATATCTAGAATTTTTGCCAGGGGGCCCGCCGTGTCCAGGAGTTTGTCCTGGCATGCCCTCCAGGAACGATCTATGCCTTTCTTTGGGTCACGGATAAACTTGGCCAGAAACGTGGCCATCTTGGGGTCCACCTCCAGCGTAATGGAGACTTTTCCCTCCAGGGCCGGTCACTGGCATTCCACTCGGAGGCAACTTCTAACCTCCTTATCAAGAGGTTTACGAAGCCTGCCAGCCATATATGCTGCTACCTTAGGGGCTGGAGTCCACTCCACTGACCTTGGGTGGAGAAGGTCATCAGGGTTCAGCATATCACTCCCTGCATCAGGTTCTAGAGTCTGATCTGCCTTTGCCGGGATCCATGGCCTACCCGATTCTCCATCCCCGTCCGAGGTCTGGGGGGACTCGTCTGGATCCCTGATAGGAAGGGTATCAGGATCTCCTGAGGTTCCTGCCAGGTCCTCTGCTGGGTAAAAGGAGGTTAAAAGGGATTGGGCGTCCATAAATGCTTTCTTTAAGCGGGCGAACGCGTCGGTGTCTACCCCAGCGTCTTTAACGCGTTTCCGTTTGGGGTCTGCGGTGGAAGGTTGCCCTGGAGGTGGGGGGTCCTGAGCCCCAGATAGGTCTTCCCTCGGTACGAGGGGTTGTTGGCACTGGGCCTGCAGCTGATTAATTTTCTTCTCCAAGGGCGCTACCACCTGAGAAACCGCCTTGAGAATGGAGGTGTCCATAACATGGCAAAAATGGTCATCAATGGGGAGGTAAGTAACCTGTTCCTCCTCCTCATAATAGTCCTCAAAGTCTTCCATAGTTCCTTAAGACTGAGGACTACGGGTAGATAGGGGTTAATAAAGGGAGTTACCATGTAGTGAATTATATACCCTTAAGGTGTTAATATGAAAGGCCTGAGGCCTGGGACCACTGCTCCCTTCTGATACTGAGGGTTGTAATCTTTGCCTGGGCTGGTCCCTTATTACTGAGTAAGAGGCAGTCCTACCCGTATCACGGGTGTCAAGCTCCAGGCAGGGCTCTCGCTCTGGTCTTTAACCAAACAATCAATAAAGCGCTGACAAAGTAAATCAACAATCTTCCCCTGCGCGAAGCTGCACCGATTAAAGGCCATGCGAGTCTCTCCGCGTCAACTGTCAAGCGGAAGAACGACTCGCCGGCCGCTGCGGGGGGTGAGAGGCGCTCAAGCGCGAAGATTCAACAAAGCGCGGTCCCCTAGCGGCGGGAGGCAGCACAGCGCAGAGAGCCAGTCACAGTTAGAGTGGCCGCGAAGGAAACGAGCGACATTCCCGCGGCCGCTAACATCACATAAAGAAAACAGTCACATTACAAACGCAGCAATTTTCAAGCTCGTACGCTCAGAAATAAACAATTAATAAAAACAATCTTCACCGTTACCACAGCGAAATACAAAGAGAGAAACGAGGCACTTATTTTGATGCTGCTGGAGCAGCGAAGAAAGAGGGTAGAGCGTCCTCGGGGGAAGTCGTTGAAAGCCCCTGCTTCGTGATTGGACATTGTCAATAAAGTTTTCTTTTGTCATTTCCCCAAGCATCTTGGGAAATGTAGTTTGTTGTTGTTATAATAACTGATGGCTGCTGGAGAATAAAGTGTGGAAAGATGAAGCCTAATCTGAAGCCTCCAGTCCTGACATAGAATCAGTGCAGTTTGTAATCCATTTGTTGAAGTTTATGATGTCCTTGTTGAGGTTGCTAGTAGTGCTGGGTTCGTTCATGCTGAGGGTGTTAAACAAGTCTGCTTCTGAGATTTTACCCCAGCTGCAGCTTGCTAGTCTGTTGCTAGTGGGTGCGTCGACTTGTGGTGTATGTAATGAGTTATGCTTTCCAAGTGAGTGTTGCGAATTGGAGGTTTCAGAGAGAAAGCACGGACACCTCAGTGCTATTTGTCTGCCTGCTAAAGCATCCCCTACAAATCAAATCCATATCACTAATTTTGTTTGAACTAATGTGTGTGATTACAGTGATTGGTGGATTCATTCATAAATACCAGGGATCGTGATTTATCTGGTTGAAAGGTTTGGTCATGATTGAAGGGTTTGAAGGTTTGGAGGAGGAGGCACAGAGTTGTTTACATGCAAGAGGAAGGGCTAGGAGAAGTATGAGGAAGGTGAAATTTGTCACCAGATTTTCATTTTCACTCAGTTGAGGTATTAGTGGCCATTAAGGAAAGTTAAATCTGAGATGAGCTCAACAAGTCTAAAATCCCTCCAGCCAACCACCTCTTGCAGTATGGAATATCAAGTTTAAATATTGTGCTGCAAAAATATAATAGCAACAACACAGCCAGCCAAAATACCTACCATGTAAGTATATATATGTAATGTAGGTTTACTATGCTAACTTCCTCATAGCTATGCCTTGTCAATATATATATATATTTATATACATATATATTATATATTATATATATAAATATTCACTAAGAAAACAAAGGTTAAAGTAACATTATAGTGATGTGAATATGTCAGTGATAACATGAAAGTGTTGAACTAAAAGAAACCCACAGAAAATCATCTTGCGCCTCTGGCATGCACTGCTTTTGACCTCACATATTACATCAGTCATGACATGTTCTATAACATTATTTATGACATCACTGATAACTTCTCAAATGACATAATTGATGTCATTACTGATGACATCACTGAGTATTAGCTTGTTTTATGGTTCACATAGTGGTGGGCAACTACAATATTACTTTTCTACCTAATTTTGTAACAACCTGTGTCCAGCTAATGGGTTTAAGTGTTTACAAACACTTGTGCTTCTAATGCATCATAGGAGTGTAGAGGTATTGAATATGTTATAAATCTTTGTATCGAAGAGTAACTCTGTGTAGAGATGACAGTTGACGACATTTGCACAGTATGTTCCACACAAGTGTTTTGCTTCCCACTGAAAAGTTTCTATCAGGGCAAAGAGTCTACGTAGTCAATACTAAGTATTGTAAGCAGCCTTGAGCTATTAGACAGAATTATCTCAGCATGACAGTTTCTACATAACATAGAAGACTGTGTGCACTAGCTACTAACCTATGTACATGTGCTTCTTTTGCTTCAGAAGACAGGCTATCTGTAACGTTTTCACCACAGTATGAAAGCTACAGGTAGTATAATCTTTATCACCTTGTTGTGTTGCGTAGAGTGTACACTGTTCTTAGTGAATACTTCAATACTCTGTGGTGAGATTTTCACAAAATCACAAAAAGCGCAATCTGTGGAACAAGATCTAGCTTCCTGCCAAATTTGGTATACTTTCGTTCAGCAGTATGTAATATGTGGCGTCATCAGCAGTGCATTGCGGGGGCGAAAGTTATAGTTAGCTCAGCTAATTATAACGGCTGAATTTCTCTCGTTTTGTACTAGTGGAATGTCAGCCTAACTATGACGTCCCTGTAACCTGTGGTTTTTTCAGTGAATATCTAAGGTTTTTTTAAATGCTAATTTCTAACTTTAATGTCCCTGTAACCTGTGGGTTTTTTCAGTGAATATCTAAGGTTTTTAAATGCTAATTCCTAACTATACCTTCCCTGAAACTCGTGTTTTTTTCAGTGAATTTCTAAGGTTTTTTAACTAGAAGTCGTGTTTGCAGAGTGGTAGAGAAAGGGGGCTGGGCCTCCAACCAGCGCTCAGGAATTCCACTGCATAGGACTTACAGGAGGGACCAGGAGGGCTTCTTGGCCCCCAGGGCCACTCAGGAGTAAAGTGGACTTTGGCCCCCAACCAGTAGTGCGCCAGGAGGTGCGTTTGCAGAGTGGTGGAGAAAGGGGGCGTGGCCTCCGAAGACATTTTAGCAATCCCACTGTGTGGGACTTAATGGAGGTAACAGGGGGGGTAGTTGGCCCCCAAGGACGTCCTTGGGGGCTAACTACCCCTCCTATTACCTCCAGTAAGTCCCACACAGCAGGATTGCTGAGTTCTGATAGCAGGCCAAGCCCCCTTTGTCCACCACTCTGCAAACACACTTCCTGGTGTGCTCTCGGTTGGGGGATGAAGTCCCCTTCACTGCTAGGGGTCCTTAGGGGCCAACAAGCCCCCCTCCTGTTACCTCCAGTAAGCCCCACATGGCTGGACTGCTGAGAGGTGGTCAGAGGCCACGCCCCCTTTCTCCACCACTCTGCAAACGCGCCTCCTGGCGCACTGCTGCTTGGGAGATGAAGTCCACTTTAGTCTTGAGGTCCTCAGGACACAAGGGGACCTCATCCCCCCACCAGCAGTGTGCCAAGAGGCGCATTTGCAGAGTGGTGTAAAAAGGGGTGTGGCCTTCGACCACCTCTCAGCAATCCCACTGTGTGGGCCTTACTGGAGGTACCTGGTGGGCTTGTTGGCACCTAAGGACGCTCAGCAGCGACAGGGACTTCATCCCCCAACCAAGAGCGCGCCAGGAGGCGCGTTTGCAGAGTAATGGAGAAAGGGGGCGGGGTCACCAGCGACTTGCCGGTTCCTATTTTGTTTTTATTTAGAAAAGGGGGCTGTGTGGCTCCCCCTTCTCTTGGGGCTTTCGGGCTCCAGAGACCCCATCCCCCGGGGCCTGACCCTTTTTCATTTTAATTTAATTTAAAAGGGAGGGGGGCAATGTGGCCCCCCTCCCGAGGCCGATATATGCTCCGTGGACCACATACCCCAGGGCTGGACCTTTGTGTTTTTTTTTTTTTATAGTGCATGGTACCCCTACCCAGGCTGATTTCGGCCTCGAGGACCCCATCCCCCGAGGCTTGGCCAATATTTTTAAAACATTTTTTTAAGGGAGGGGGGCCGAGCGGCCACCCTCCCCCAGCCCATTTCTGGCCCTGGGGACCCCATCCCCCGGGGCTTGGCCATTTATTTTTATTTTATATTTATTTTAACATGCAGCTCCCTCTGCCCAAAAGCAATTCTGCTTCGCTTCATGGAAGCAAGAGCATTTTCCATGCTCTCATGAAGCTAAGCAGAGTTTGCTATGGCATGGCGGGAGCAGTGCTGGAGCCGGACCTGGGGGGTGGCTGTCCACAGGGCCATGGAGGGCTCCTGGAGGGGGGCCGCGCAGCCCCCCTCCCATTTTCTCTATAGCCCCGGGTAGGTGGTGGTCCCCAGGGCCGGGGCTATGCAACAGACCCCCGCATTTATGTGATTTGTGCCCCGGGGAGCTGGTGGTCCTGGGGCTGCGGGGGGGCCACATGGCCCCCTGCATTTTACAAACAGAGCCTCGGGGAGGTTGCAGTCCCCGGGACTTCTTGTGGGGGCAGGAGCCCCCCGCATAAATTTTATAAGCCCTGGGGAGTTGGGGGTCCCCGGGGCATGCATCTCATTTGTAATTGCCCCTGGGACCTGGCCCACCCGGGGGCTTAAAGAAAATGAAGCGCGGGGGACTGCGCTTTTAAAAAAAAAACTTTTTGGCAGGATTCACACACCCAACATGACTCCCGCCGAAAATGTAAAAAAAAAATGCTTTTTTTGGCCATGGGGGTCCCTGTGGGACCCCTGAGCAGGCCTAGGGGGTCAGGGTGTTCTACCCTGCCCCCTTTTCTTGTTTTTTTTAATCCTTTTTTCACCTTTTTTCTTGTGACTCGGTTTAACGGAGTCACAAGATGGCTGCCAACACTTCCTGGTTTGAAGTGTTGCCATCCAATCAGATCACAGGATCGAGATCGGGAGGGTTCGCGGATCCACAGCGGCCATATTTGTATATCTGAGAAATATTTACATTTCTCAGGAACTACTGAACGGATGTACACCATTTAACAAAAAGAGTGCTTTCTGAACCAAGAGCTACCTTTTTGCCAAATTTGGTGTAATTCCATTAAGCAGTTCGGGCTGTAGCCATGTCTAAGGTTTCCTATGGAGAAAACACTTTTTAGGGCCCCACTTTTTCTCGGCCCCCACTTGACAAATCACCCCGAAACTTTCAGAACAGCTGAAGTGAGTGGGTCATTAGTTTTGAAAATTTTCCGAAGATTCGTCAAACGGCGCCAAAGATATTGACGCTTTTTTAATAGAAACAAGGTCCTCACTATAACTACCTACTGCCAGTAGGTAATGTATATGTATGTATATATATATTCACTGAAAAAACCATAGGTTTTAGGGACAGTTATAGTTAGTTGGACATTTCACTCGTACAAAACCATAGAAATTTCCCCGTTATAGTTAGTTCAGCTAACTATAACTCGCGCCCCACAATGCACTGCTGATGACGTCACATATTACATCACTCATGACATGGTCAGTGACATCACTGATGACATCACTGATGACATCTCAAATGACATCACTGATGACATCACTGATGACATCATCCAGTGACTGTGTGTTTCTGTAAAGTTTAAATATGTTTAATATATATAGGGAAAGGCGTATTGAAGAATGAGTGGGTGTATAAGTGTCTGAATGGATGATTTAGTACGTGAGTGACTGACTCTACAAGTGAGTGATTAAATGTATCTTACTGAATGCATGGGTTAGTGACTAAACTGTGTGAATGTCTGTATCCGTCTGTCTGTTGGTTTGTAAGCGGCTGCATGGCTTTCTGAATAGCTACATGAGTGTCTACATGGGTTATTGATTGATTGTCTGAGTATCTGTATGGGTGCCTGAGTATTTGTGTGGGTGGGGTGTGTGTGACTCTGTGCATAGATGTGTGAGTTGGTGATTCACTGGGTGCATGGTTTCAAGAGTGCATCTGTGATGGACTGTATGGGTGGGTGAGTGTGTGTATGGGTGTGTTAGTGATTGAATGTATATCTCAGTGGTACATGTGTGAGTAACTACATATGTGAAAGGCAGTATATATGTGTGTTGGAGTATATAAATGGCTATAAGTGAGAGTGTGTGATTGTGAGAGTGGCTGTATGGATGAGTGTGTACTTGTATCAGTGATTGTATAAGAGCGTAAGAATGTGCTAGTATTTGTATGAGTAAGTGAGCTGGTGTGTGTATAACTGTATAGGTGAGTAAATGGGTGTGTGATTAAGTTTTTTGCATGACTGACTAGGTGTGTGAGTACCTCTATGGATGAGTGGCGGTGTGTGAGTGTTTATATAGGTGTATGAGTGCATATGATAGTCCTGTACTGAGTGACTAAGTATGAGTGACTGTACGGGTGAGTGAGTGGATGTGTGTGTAGTCCTAAGAATCAGTGAGTGGGTATGTAGTTTTTGGTGTTGGAGTGTCTATGGTTTTGAGAACGGCAGTCTGTAATTTAGAGTGGGTGTATCAAAAGTTATATTAGGGTGTGAGAAGATGCATGAAATTATCACATGGATGATGTCATCAGTGATGTCATTTGAGATGTCATCAGTGATGTCATCAGTGATGTCACTGACCATGTCATGAGTGATGTAATATGTGACGTCATCAGCAGTGCATTGCGGGGCGCGAGTTATAGTTAGCTGAACTAACTATAACGGGGAAATTTCTATGGTTTTGTACGAGTGAAATGTCCAACTAACTATAACTGTCCCTAAAACCTATGGTTTTTTCAGTGAATTTCAAAGGTTTTTAAATGCTAATTTCTAACTATAACGTGTCTGAAACCTATGGTTTTTTCAGTGAATTTCAAAGGTTTTTTAAAATGCTAATTTCTAACTATAACGTGCCTGAAACCTATAATTTTTTAACTGAATTTCAAAGGTTTTTTTAAATGCTAGTTTCTAACTATGCCTACAGAGGTAGGACATGTGAAGAAAGAAGAAAAAACGCACAGAAAGAAGCAAAAGATGTGCAGAAAGAACCAACAGAGGAGCAGAAAGAGGCCTTGTTGCAAAATCATCCGGTGCCCACAACTTTTTCAGACGGGTACTGGTGGTAACTGACTCTGACTAACCAGAGCCAGTGCTATGCTAAAAGACACTTAGAATACAGTGAAAACACCTACATACACTAGGGAACACTATGCGTTGGGGTACCCCTGTGATTAGCATGACCTCCTCTGCAAGTCCCTAGTACATAATAGGGCAGGGGATTAAAACTACCTCTTAAAACGCGCTACAGGGCGCGTTTGCACAGTGGTGAAGGGAGGGGGGCCTGAGGTGACATGTGTGCAAACGCACCCCGTGGCGCGTTTTAAGTTGCGAGATTAAGTCCCCTTGAATTCTGAGGGTCCCTGGGGCCCAACTAGCCCCCCAGGTACCTACAGTTAGGACCACAGAGCTGAGTTGCAGAGAGGCGTTCCGAGGCCACGCACCTTTTTCACCTCTCTGCAATGCAACTCTGTTGTGCTTACTGAAGGTACCTGGAGGGCTAGTTGGCCCCAGGGTCCCTCAGGATTCAAGGGAATTAATTCCCCAACTTAAAACGCACCACAGGGCGTGTTTGCGCACATGTCACCTGAGGCCCCGCCCCTCCCTTCACCACTGTGCAAACGCGCCCGTGGTGTGTTTTAAGTTGGGGGATTAGGTCACCTTGAATCCTGAGGGTCCCTGGGGCCCAACTAGCCCACTAGGTACTTCCAGTAAGCACCACAGGCCTGCGTTGCAACGCCTGTAACAAATTGTGCAGTTGTGTTTAGGTAGTGAAGAGGGTCGTGCTGGGGGTAGTGTTTTAGGGTTTAGGGTAGTGCAGTGGTGTTTGTGTAGTGTAGGGGGTCATGCTGGGGGTAGATTTAGGGTTTAGGGTAGTGCAGTGGTGTTTGGGTAGTGTAGGGGGTCGTGCTGGGGGTAGTGATTTAGGGTAGTGCAGTGGTGTTTGGGTAGTGTAGGGGGTACTGCTGGGGGTAGTGTTTTAGGGTTTAGGGTAGTGCAGTGGTGTTTGGGTAGTGTAGGGGTACTGCTGGGGGTAGTTTTTAGGGTTTAGGGTAGTGCAGTGGTGTTTGGGTAGTGTAGTGGTTCGTGCTGGGGTAGTTTTTAGGGTTTAGGGTAGTGCAGTGGTGTTTGTGTAGTGTAGGGGGTAGTGTTTTAGGGTTTAGGGTAGTGCAGTGGTGTTTGTGTAGTATAGGAGGTCGTGTTTTAGGGTTTAGGGTAGTGCAGTGGTCTTTGGGTAGTGTAGGGAGTCGTGCGGGGGTAGTGTTTTAGGGTTTAGGGTAGTGTAGGGGTCATGCGGGGGTAGTGTTTTAGGGATTAGGGTAGTGCATTGGTGTTTGGGTAGTGTAGGGGGTCATGCGGGGGTAGTGTTTTAGGGTTTAGGGCGTGGTGTTTGGGTAGTGTAGGGGGTCGTGCTGGGGGAGTGTTTTAGAGTTTAGGGCAGTGCAGTGGTGTTCAGGTAGTGTAGGGGGTTGTGCTGGGGGAGTGTTTTAGGGTTTAGGGCAGTGCAGTGGTGTTTGGGTAGTGTAGGGGGTCGTGCTGTGGGGAGTGTTTGAGGGTTTAGGGCAGTGCAGTCATGTTCGGGTAGTGTAGGGGGTTGTGCTGGGGGTAGTTTTTTAGGGTTTAGGGTAGTGCAGTGGTGTTCGGGTAGTGTAGGGGGTCGTGCTGGGGGTAGTGTTCTAGGGTTTAGGGCAGTGCAGTGGTGTTTGGGCAGTGTAGGGGGTAATGCTGGGGGTGGTGTTTTAGGGTTTAGGGCAGTGCAGTGGTGTTCGGGCAGTGTAGGGGGTCGTGCTGGGGGTGGTGTTTCAGGTTTTAGGGCAGTGCAGTGGTGTTCGGGCAGTGTAGGGGGTGGTGTTTCAGGGTTTAGGGCAGTGCAGTGGTGTTCGGGCAGTGTAGGGGGTCGTGCAGGGGGTGGTGTTTCAGGGTTTAGGGCAGTGGTGTTCGGGCAGTGTAGGGGGTCGTGCTGGGGGTGGTGTTTCAGGGTTTAGGGCAGTGCAGTGGTGTTCGAGCAGTAAAGGGGGTCGTGCTGGGGGTGGTGTTTCAGGGTTTAGGGCAGTGCAGTGGTGTTCGGGAAGTGTAGGGGCGGTGCAGGGGGTGGTGTTTCAGGGTTTAGGGCAGTGCAGTGGTGTTCGGGCAGTGTAGGGGGTGCTGCAGGGGGTGGTGTTTCAGGGTTTAGGGCAGTGCAGTGGTGTTCGGGCAGTGTAGGGGATCGTGCAGGGGAGGTGTTTCAGGGTTTAGGGCAGAGTAGTGGTGTTCGGGCAGTGTAGGGGGTCGTGCTGGGGTTGGTGTTTCAGGGTTTAGGGCAGTACATTGGTGTTCGGGCAGTGTAGGGGGTCGTGCTGGGGCTGGTGTTTCAGGGTTTAGGGCAGTGCAGTGGTGTTCGGTCAGTGTAGGGGGTTGTGCTGGGGCTGGTGTTTCAGGGTTTAGGGCAGTGCAGTGGTGTTCGGGCAGTGTAGGTGGTCGTGCTGGGGCTGGTGTTTCAGGGTTTAGGGCAGTGCAGTGGTGTTCGGGCAGTGTAGGGGGTCATGCTGGGGCTGGTGTTTCAGGGTTTAGGGCAGTGCAGTGGTGTTCGGGCAGTGTAGGGGGTCTTGCTGGGGCTGGTGTTTCAGAGTCTAGGGCAGTGCAGTGGTGTTCGGGCAGTGTAGGGGGTCTTGCTGGGGCTGGTGTTTCAGGGTTTAGGGCAGTGCAGTGGTGTTCGGGCAGTGTAGGGGGTCGTGCTGGGGGTGGTGTTTCAGGGTTTAGGGCAATGCAGTGGTGTTTGGGCAGTGTAGGGGGTCGTGCTGGGGCTAGTGTTTCTGGATTTAGGGCAGAGCAATGGTGTTCAGGCAGTGTAGGGGGTTTTGCTGGAGGTGGTGTTTCAGGGTTTAGGGCAGTGCAGTGGTGTTCGGTGCAGTGTAAGGGATGGTGTTTCAGGGTTTAGGGCAGTGGTGTTCAGGCAGTGTAGGGGGTCTTGCTGGGGTTGATGTTTCAGGGTTTAGGGCAGTGCAGTGGTGTTCGGGAAGTGTAGGGGGTCGTGCTGGGGGTGGTGTTTCAGGGTTTAGGGCAGTGCAGTGGTGTTCCGGCAGTGTAGGAGGTCGTGCAGGGGGTGGTGTTTCAGGGTTTAGGGCAGTGCAGTGGTGTTCGGGCAGTGTATGGGGTCGTGCTGGGGGTGGTGTTTCAGGGTTTAGGGCAGTGCAGTGGTGTTCGGGCAGTGTAGGGTGTCGTGCTGAGGGGTGGTGTTTCAGGGTTTAGGGCAGTGCAGTGGTGTTCGGGCAGTGTAGGGGGTCGTGCAGGGGGTGATGTTTCAGGGTTTAGGGCAGTGCAGTGGTGTTTGGGCAGTGTAGGGGGTCATGCAGGGGGTGGTGTTTCAGGGTTTAGGGCAGTGCAGTGGTGTTCGGCCAGTGTAGGTGGTCTTGCTGGGGGTGGTGTTTCAGGCTTTAGTGCAGTGGTGTTCGGGCAGTGTAGGGGGTCTTGCTGGGGGTGGTGTTTCAGGGTTTAGGGCAGTGCAGTGGTGTTCGGGCAGTGTAGGGGGTCTTGCTGGGGCTGGTGTTTCAGGGTTTAGGGCAGTGCAGTGGTGTTTGGGCAGTGTAGGGGGTCGTGCTGGGGCTGGTGTTTGAGGGTTTAGGGTAGTGCAGTGGTGTTCGGGCAGTGTAGGGGGTCATGCTGGGGCTGGTGTTTCAGGGTTTAGGGCAGTGCTGTGGTTTTCGGGCAGTGTAGGCGGTCGTGCTGGGGCTGGTGTTTCAGGGTTTAGGGCAGTGCAGTGGTGTTCGGGCAGTGTACGGGGTTGTGCTGGGACTGGTGTTTCAGGGTTTAGGGCAGTGCAGTGGTGTTCGGGCAGTGTAGGGGGTCGTGCTGGGGGTGGGGTTTCAGGGTTTAGGGCAGTGCAGTGGTGTTCGGGCAGTGTAGGGGGTCGTGCTGGGGCTGGTGTTTCATGGTTTAGGGCAGTGCAGTGGTGTTCGGGCAGTGTAGGGGGTCGTGCTGGGGGTGGTGTTTCAGGGTTTAGGGCAGTGCAGTGGTGTTCGGGCAGTGTAGGGGGTCATGCTGGGGGTGGTGTTTCAGGGTTTAGGGCAGTGCAGTGGTGTACGGGCAGTATAGGGGGTCTTGCTGGGGGTGGTGTTTCAGGGTTTAGGGCAGTGGTGTTCGGGCAGTGTAGGGGGTCTTGCTGGGGGTAGTGTTTCGGGGTTTAGGGCAGTGCAGTGGTGTTCGTGCAGTGTAGGGGGTCGTGCTGGGGGTGGTGTTTCAGGGTTTAGGGCAGTGCAGTAGTGTTCGGGCAGTGTAGGGGATCGTGCAGGGGTGGTGTTTCAGGGTTTAGGGCAGTGCAGTGGTGTTCGGGCAGTGTAGGGGGTCGTGCTGGGGGTGGTGTTTCAGGGTTTAGGGCAGTGCAGTGGTGTTCGGGCAGTGTAGGGGGTCGTGCAGGGGTGGTGTTTCAGGGTTTAGGGCAGTGCAGTGGTGTTCGGGCAGTGTAGGGGTCGTGCTGGGGCTGGTGTTTCAGGGTTTAGGGCAGTGCAGTGGTGTTCGGGCAGTGTAGGGGGTCTTGCTGGGGGTGGTGTTTCAGGGTTTAGGGCAGTGGTGTTCGGGCAGTGTAGGGGGTCTTGCTGGGGGTGGTGTTTCAGGGTTTAGGGCAGTGCAGTGGTGTTCGGGCAGTGTAGGGGGTCTTGCTGGGGGTAGTGTTTCAGGGTTTAGGGCAGTGCAGTGGTGTTCGTGCAGTGTAGGGGGTCATGCTGGGGATGGTGTTTCAGGGTTTAGGGCAGTGCAGTAGTGTTCGGGCAGGGTAGGGGGTCGTGCAGGGGGTGGTGTTTCAGGATTTAGGGCAGTGCAGAGGTGTTCGGGCAGTGTAGGGGGTCGTGCTGGGGGTGGTGTTTCAGGGTTTAGGGCAGTGCAGTGGTGTTCGGGCAGTGTATGGGGTCGTGCTGGGGGTGGTGTTTCAGGGTTTAGGGCAGTGGTGTTCGGGCAGTGTAGGGGGTCTTGCTGGGGGTGATGTTTCAGGGTTTAGGGCAGTGCAGTAGTGTTCGGGCAGTGTAGGAGGTCTTGCTGGGGGTAGTGTTTCAGGGTTTAGGGCAGTGTAGTGGTGTTCGGGCAGTGTAGGGGTCATGCTGGGGGTGGTGTTTCAGGGTTTAGGGCAGTGCAGCGGTGTTCGGGCAGTGTAGGGGGTCGTGAAGGGGTGGTGTTTCAGGGTTTAGGGCAGTGCAGTGGTGTTCGGGCAGTGTAGGGGTCGTGCTAGGGTATGTGTTTCAGGGTTTAGGGCAGTGCAGTGGTGTTCGGGCAGTGTAGGGGGTCGTGCAGGGGCTGGTGTTTCAGGGTTTAGGGCAGTGCAGTGGTGTTCGGGCAGTGTAGGGGGTCGTGCTGGGGGTAGTGTTTTAGGGTTTAGGGTAGTGCAGTGGTGCTTGTGTAGTGTAGGGGGTCGTGCTGGGGGTAGTGTTTTAGGTTTTAGGGTAGTGCAGTGGTGTTTGTGTAGTGTAGGGGGTCATGTTTTAGGGTAGTGCAGTGGTGTTTGGGTAGTGTAGGGGGTCGTGCTGTGGGTAGTGTTTTAGGATTTAGGTTAGTGCAGTGGTGTTTGGGTAGTGTAGGGGGTCGTGCTGGGGGTAGTGTTTTAGGGTTTAAGGTAGTGCAGTGGTGTTTGTGTAGTGTAGGGGGTCGTGCTGGGGGTAGTGTTTTAGGGTTTAGGGTAGTGCAGTGGTGCTTGTGTAGTGTAGCGGGTCGTGCTGGGGGTAGTGTTTTAGGGTTTAGGGTAGTGCAGTGGTGTTTGTGTAGTGTAGGGGGTCATGTTTTAGGGTAGTGCAGTGGTGTTTGGGTAGTGTAGGGGGTCGTGCTGGGGTAGTGTTTTAGGATTTAGGTTAGTGCAGTGGTGTTGGGGTAGTGTTTTAGGGTTTAGGGTAGTGCAGTGGTGTTTGTGTAGTGTAGGGGGTCATGCTGGGGGTAGTGTTTTAGGGTTTAGGATAGTGCAGTGGTGCTTGTGTAGTGTAGGGGGTCGTGCTGGGGTAGTGTTTTAGGGTTTAGGGTAGTGCAGTGGTGTTTTTGTAGTGTAGGGGGTCATGTTTTAAGATGCAACGCTCCAATACCTGACCAGTCTGCACTACATAAAACTGCAAAAAAACAAAAATAAAAAGTGTTTTGCACACTTTTGTCATTGGGCTATATGTGGGCTACATCTGGGTAATATCTGTGCTACATTTGGGCTCTTTTTTCACTGGTGGCCATCTTGGAAGACTTCTTTGTTATGAAGTTTCCTAATTTCCTCATTTACTGCAGTCTCCTCAGTAGGAAATGCTTTCAGTTTTTTACTTTGATTCCATCAAGAAGGCATTCAGATGTGTCACACATTTGCCATAAATTCAGAATGTTATTACTCTAGTTGTTCATTAGATCACTGTAGTAAAGCTACTGCTCACCAAGGAGTTAACTGGAAGTCTACTGCTGGTATTGAAAGTGATTGTTTCAGTCTGCATGTCAGAATTTTCTAATGAAATAGAAGAGGATTTGAGATCTTACTTAAAGCATGCACTAAATTTTCTTTTTGCAGCACTAACCATAATTTCTATGGCAAAATGAACCCCTTCATTTTGTTCCTTTTTAAATTAAATGTTTTAAGTGTTACCAGTTTATTCCAATCAAGATGGCTTCAGGTGTGCCATACTTTTGTCATAAGTAAGGCTGTTAGCACTCTAGTTGTTCTTTAGAACACTCTGGGAAGCTGCAGTAGAACACAAAGGCATCAACTGACAGGCTGCTCCTGTTGAAATATAACAGGAAGATATTTGAGATCTCACTTAAAACATGTCCTAATTTTTCTTTCTACAGCACTAACCATAATTTCTATGGCAAAATGAACCCCCTCATTTTGTTCCTTTTTAAATTAAATGTTTTAAGTGTTACCAGTTTATTCCAATCAAGATGGCTTCAGGTGTGCCATACTTTTGTCATAAGTAAGACTGTTAGCGCTCTAGTTGTTCTTTAGAACACTCTGGGAAGCTGCAGTAGAACACAAAGGCATCAACTGACAGGCTGCTCCTGTTGAAATATAACAGGAAGATATTTGAGATCACACTTGAAACATGTCCTAATTTTTCTTTCTACAGCACTAACCATAATTTCTATGACAAAATGAACCCCATCATTTTGTTCCTTTTTAAATTAAATGTTTTAAGTGTTACCAGTTTATTCCAATCAAGATGGCTTCAGGTGTGCCATACTTTTGTCATAAGTAAGACTGTTAGCGCTCTAGTTGTTCTTTAGAACACTCTGGGAAGCTGCAGTAGAACACAAAGGCATCAACTGACAGGCTGCTCCTGTTGAAATATAACAGGAAGATATTTGAGATCACACTTGAAACATGTCCTAATTTTTCTTTCCAGAGCACTAACCATAATTTCTATGACAAGATGAACCCCATCATTTTGTTCCTTTTTAAATTAAATGTTTTAAGTGTTACCAGTTTATTCCAATCAAGATGGCTTCAGGTGTGCCATACTTTTGTCATAAGTAAGGCTGTTAGCACTCTAGTTGTTCTTTAGAACACTCTGGGAAGCTGCAGTAGAACACAAAGGAATCAACTGACAGTCTCTGCCCTTGTTGGATGTACATGTTTTACTGAGAATGTCAGACTTCATTCTCACATGACTGAGAAAGATAATGTGAATTTACAGAAAATATGCTCTCATTTTAGCTTCTGGAGCACCTTCCAAAACTGTATGGGACAAGCATGTGAAAATAGTTTTCTCTCAAACATGATTCATGATATCCCAGCAGAAGGTTTTTCACAGGGTAAAATCACCTTAGAACACACCACAATTCCTGAAATTAGTATGGTACCATCAACAAATGAATTCTAATGTAACTAAAGTCTGTTATCACCCTTTATAGTTCTCCTTTTGGTAACCCTCAAAATCTTCGATTCACTACAATGCATTTCAATGGGGTACTATCATTTATATTGGTCCCAAGATGGCTGCCAGCAATTCCAGGATGAAGTGCTGACAGCCAATCAGATCTCACGATGACATGTGTGGTTAGGCTCCGCCCAGATATATATGTGTTTTTACTTTTGATTTTCTCAGCAACTACTGAACGGATTTACACCATTTAACAAAAGGGTTCTTTTTGAACCAAGAACTACCTCTTTGCCAAATTTGGTGTAATTCCGTTCAGCAGTTCGGGCTGTAGCCTTGCATAAAGTTTCCTATGGGAAATTGATTTTTTGACTCTTATTTTTTAATTTCTGCGCAACTACTGAACGGATTTACACCATTTAACAAAAGGGTTCTTTCTGAACCAAGAACTACCTCTTTGCCAAATTTGGTGTAATTCCGTTCAGCAGTTCGGGCTGTAGCCGTGTCTAAAGTTTCCTATGGGAAAATGAATGGGGAAAACACGTTTTGGGACCCCCTTTTTCTCGGCCCCCGCTTGACGAATCACCCTGAGACTTTCAGGGTAGGAGCGGACCGGAGCGGGCCATAAAGTTTGAAAATGTCGCGAAGATTCGTCAACCGACGCAAGAGTTATTTCAAATAGAATGTCGCGGATTTCCTATGGAAAATAGGTCCTAACTATAACTATCTACTGGCGACCGCCAGTAGATAATATATTATATATATGTATATATATATATATAATATATATATATTTATAATGTGTATATATATAGACTGTATATATATTAACTGAAAAAATAAAAGGTTTAAGTAATGTTATGTTTATGTGAAAATTTCAGTAACAATGTTATGTTTTAAACAAAAAAAACCACTGAAATTCACAAGTAACATTTATCTTTAGTGACTATAACTCGTGCTCTGAAGGAGCTATAACTCGTGCCCCGGCCATGCACATTTTAGGCATAAATTTCGAAATTTCAAATGCAGCAGTGATGTGTTATCAGTGATGTCATAGAACATGTCATGTGTGATGTCATGTGTGGGGCAATTAGCTGCACATTGTGAGGTTGCGAGTTATAGTAACTTTAGGGCATGAGTTATAATTGCTTGAGATAACTATAACTGGTGAATTTTAGTGATTTTTGTGAGTTTAAAATGTTACGCTGTCATTGACATTTTCTCCTAACTATAACATTACTTTAACCTCAGTTTTTTTCAGTGAATTGCTAGAGTTTTTTTTACGTAAAGTAATATTTTATTACTGTACGTAAGGCCAGCCCTATGCTGAAGGCCGTGCACAGCATGGAGTTGACCACAGAGTCTGGCCATGTCCAAACTCCATGGGCAGGCAAACCCTACTGGGCCCAGCCTTTGACCCCCCCCATGGGCAGCCAACCCACAGCCGCACAGAATGAGGTTGGTCGCAGGGCGCAACCCCGTCAAATTCCCTACCCCCATTCTACACAGCCTTCAACCGTGCACAGTGTGGGATTAGGCACAAGGGATGCGCCCAACACCTTGAAGTGCCCTACCTCCGGCAGCACACAGCCTTCTGGCATGTGTAGCATGCAGTTGGTCTCGCAGGTTCTGGCCCCACTCAGCCAATTTACTGACTTTGTCAAAGAGTCATAACACCAAAATATAAAAAGTGGGTCTATTGGCTTTATCAAGGGGTGAGTATATCATTATGTGTAAAGAAAATCTATCATCTTGTCCAAAAGTCATCAATATTTTTAATTAATGTATATTTTAGTAATTCACAATGCAATGTTTAATAACAGTGATTATTATGAAAAATTTGAAAAAAGTTTTAATTAAAAAAAAAACTTGTTTCTTAGTGTTTCTTTTAACATAGTATTTAAGATTGCATTTTGTGGGCTGAAAATTTTTAAAAGAAAGACTCAGACATTTTTTTAATTAAAACAAAATGCAATTATAAAAATAACCACAAGAAGGCTTTGCACTCCAGCTAAAGAGCATAGAGCTCCAGTGGGACCACTGCCTGCTCTAAAAAAATATTTTCGTTGCCAGTCACAAAGGGGAAGGGGTCCCCTGGGCACCCCTTCCCCTTTGTGAGTGCATTACCACCTTTTTGAAATAGATGGTAAACTGCGAGTGTTTTGCAACCGCAATTGCGGTCGCAAAACAATTGTACATAGAAATGCGACTCGCTATTAGGAAGGGACGCCCTTGTCACGCCCATTCCTCATAGCGAGTCGCAAACCCTATTTTGCGAGTTGGTAATAGGTTATCGACTCGCAAAATAGGGTTTGTACATTGTACAGACCTATTTTGCGGTCGCAAACGGGCCGATTTCCCGTTTGCGACTGCTAAAAAAAGTCGTAGATCGTGCCCTAGAATCCGAAAGACTTATATGCCTGACTCCTGTGGATACGCCAGGGTTTTTTACAACTTGCGGTGCCATGCTGAGGTGCTTCCTTGACCTTTTGCATTAGCATGAGCACATATCGAATACTGAGTTCAAGGGCTTTGCACTTGAATTTGTATTTCTGAATATTATTAAATTGTTTTTAATTTTAAAGAAATTTGGAGCCGCTAAAGTACGATTCTGCTTTTAATTGTATTATTTTGTATGTGTATTGTCTCAATTTTCCCTGACAATATTGTATTGTTATGTATTTTATGGCACTTTTATGGTCTACTTTTAACCAGACCGAATAAAGGTTTTTTTAATTCAATTGAAATGAGTAAGGTAACAGTGGCTACACTCTAAAAACAGATGACATGACCAGCCCTTAGAATTTGTGTTTTTTCCCCGTAATATTTGTTTTTGGTGTAATATGAATAATTATGTATCCATGGTGATCTTTTTCTGTTGCAGTAGGGTGTGGTTAGCATTTGATGTCCAGGAAACAGCATTTTCATCATAAGGGAACTGGGGTATGTTGAAGTCTCCAAAACAAATGAAGCAAAGGAGCCCTAAATAGTGTTGAACTAGCCTGTTGGCTGTAAGGCACTCTGGCACTGCCAGATGGACCAACAGGAAAGGGTCACTGTATTGGGTAGGTTTGTGGTCCCATCACAGGCCATGGGACCCACAAAATGTACACACACACCGGCGTTTTCAAGCTGTCCAATATGGCAGTGCCAGAGAGTCCGACCAGTCAAGCATTGGCCCTACATCCAAGACGAGTGAGCTCCTAATGTAAATCGTAGAGCTTGTGTTTTTTACTGTTTAAATATCAGTTACTTGAAATGTGGTGTGAACACTTTAACTTCTCACATAACCTTACAGTTGATAGGATTTTCCCAATTTGTTTCTTAAAACAAAAGGTATTTACTAATGGAATTGCAAGTGCTGTTAGTTAAACAGCCCTGGTTGATATATGAAAACGTAGTCATCTTATTAGAAGCAATACTCACTCAGCTCCCTGTTACTTAATCATCTCTTCTGCCCTATTCCTGTGTCCAGGATAGCAAAAGGTAAAAATTTTTAAAGTAAGATTTTTTAACAGATACCTTTTGAAAACAGTTTTCACTGTCTGAAAACTAATTGAGAAGCAACAACAGACTGAGTTTGATGGGAAACAAAACATGAAAGAAGAAGGGAAGAAATTCTGATGTAATGCGCAGCATTGTAGGAAAGTGGGCATGTGTAGATATGGATGGTACTCAGTAGGAAATAAAAGCACTGGAGACCACTGCTTTCTGTCTGGATATTGAAGGTAAAGATGCTTGAAAAGACAACAAAAATCATAGTTGAAATAACATTGTGATACACATCAACAAGAACTGTTTTAAAAATTCAGGATGTTTTAAGGACTGAAAAAATATATATATATTTAAGCCTGATGAATAAGGAAAGAGGACTCCGTATTAGCCAAAGTAAGCAAGTTGTTCCAGTACACAGTGCATGAAGAAAGTGGCTTGTTGTGGCAATCCAGACGCCCAGGACCCCGGACCCCAGGGTAGCGATACTGAGAATCATTGAAGGGTGGACCTCAACCAGAGCACCACAGACCCTGGCTGGAGTTAGCTTTTTGGTGGCTAAACAGGGAATAGCTCGTCATTGGTGCCAAGCAGAATCTCCCCAAGTAAATGAGTGGATAAAAGGTATGAATTACTGTGCCATGGCAGAAAGTATGATATATAAGTGGAGGGGTTGTGAGAGGAAATACACGAAAATATGAAGCCCATGGACTTCATGTCAAGAACCATAATTGTATGTTTGAAGATGTGACACTGTTGAGTAAACTGTAATCTATTATCTCTCGGTTTTGAATGTTTTTGAAGAAAATAAAAATGGATATATAAAAATAAAAAAGAAAGAAAAGTAGCTTGTTGGGGAGAACTATGCAGCACTGCCCGGGTTGTCTCGGTCTCTTACAAAGTGTCAGCCAAACTTATAGATGTGTCCATTGCACTTGTGGAGAAAGTTTAACAGTGCATTGTTACAGCCATATCTTTGTGCACTGCTTGATATGTCTACTATGCTCAAGTTAGTGGACTTTACAGCGTTTAGACTGTCCGGTTCTTTTCCCACTGCAATATCTACATACATATAAAGCTCAGTTACAAAGCAAAGTATATAGGTCCTCGGAGTATACTATTCAGGAGCCCTGCTTGGTCACCTTTACTTTGGTATTTCTTGCATTGGTGAAATACTCCAAAAATTGACATTGTCTGCGTGCACTAATGTTTGTTTCCCACTATTTGAGTTATTGTGCCTGCTTGTACTATTCAATAGGGTCCTGGTAATTGTAGGACTGGCCACTGTAGTGCAGGCTCTACATTTTTTAGGTGATTTTGCTGGCTGTTGTCAATGAAGGCACCTCTTGCTTGCTAGCACTTAGACTTATTAGCAGAATTTGACACCATCAGCCATTTCATCCACCATGCTAAACATCCAGTCAGCAAGAATAGGCGTAGATGGGTTGGTCTTAAACTGGTTACGATCATTCCTGATTAGCAATTCCCACTTCGTAATGCTCGACTCTTTAAGGTCAACAACACACTCCTTGAACTCCGGTGTTCCACAAGGACCATCCCTATGGAATCTCACTTCTTTAATGTATATATGGAGTCACCAACAGAAAGGCTTACAAGGCTAGAACATATCAATTCACCAGTACGGTGACAGTAAGCAGTTGACCTCAGAGTGTCTAATCCTTCAAGTATAGCCAATCTGAAATCATTCTTACAAACATTAATTGAATGGATGGCTAACTTCCCACTGAAGATGAATCCTAACAAGAATAGATTCATCCTTCTTTACTCCAAAAACAATTATCCACCTTAATATAATCAACAGTTTCTCATCTCTGGAGATAAGATGTGAAAAAGAAGCTTGCAATATCAGAGACGGGCATGTCCTTTAGGCATTTGTTAGCATCAGTAATTAAACATGGGTAAATCAAGTTACAGTTACGCTAATGAAAATTATATTCCATGCTGTAGACAAGAGCGAGTTTCAGAGAACAAGTCATTAAACTGATGAAAATATCTACATACCAGCTGCACCTCACAAAGAAAATAAAGACCTCCATTCCACCAGAAGACATTACATTTGGTACGCTCCCATATACACAACGGCAATGCCATTTTAGCAGTGTAACCCAAATCCACAATCTCACCCCTAAAATTTGCCCTGCATGCTGCAGCATGGTTGTAAAAAAATCAGATCATGTGAACTCAATCCTACAGCAACTACACCGGATGTTGTTAGAAATGCATATACATTTCCAGATCGTCTGCATAACACAGAAGGTTTCCAGGCTACCTGCAAGAAAGACTACACACCACAGGGAGACTTAAGCTAAAAAGAGTTAAAATGGTACTGACTCTGGAGGGCAAAAGAAGCTTAAGGCCCCAAAACAGGCCTTTTCTTCCTTAGCTGCCAGACCATGAAACTGGATCCCTGAATACAAAAGAACCATCCATAATCCTCTGACATTCTGTAAAAATCTAAAAACATAACTACAGTAGTTCTCCCTCCCTTCATGCTAGGGCAAGGTGCGAAGATTGCCACAGAGAGTCCTAAGTGTAAGTTATTGGAAGCTAGTGTTATAAATGTGAATGCAACAAAATGTTACATGTAAAGTGCTCTGCGGCTAAGGCCATAGTCTATAAATACCATAAAAATAGGTAATAAATACACATGAAACCTGTCTGGAAGAAACCAGGCACACACTTGAACATGATAAGATTGATCGCATACATTGCATTGATTCTATAAAACATCAGTTGGATTATTAGATATATTTTTTAGATAGTTCACAATACAGGAAGCACATGGTTGACACTTTGGCACACCTCTTGTTAACAGCCCCTTCCTCAAGACACAATGGAGACCACTTCGATCTTTCGGGTAAATTGCCTGAAAACTTTGAACAAACCTCAAACTGCTTTGGATCAGTACTTCTTTAAAATACTGTTTCCTGTGCTCTATGTTATCATAAAAGCAGGAAGGGTTCATTTTAATGCATTCCAAGAAGATACCCATGATGGAGAACTGACGTTACAAGTGAGTTAAGATTCTTTGTCAAGCGGTAGTGTCCAAAATATCAATATCATTGAGCGTCTCTCTACATTTTCTACCTTTGCATTCACACGTATTGCTCAATTTTAATTTATTTTCTTCCTCTTCATATGCTCCAGTTGGTACTCATTATAGAAACAATTACTCTAATATATCTTTTCTTGAATAATCCCCTGTTCTCCACCACCTGATTTGTTGCCTGTCTTCTCTGCTCTTGCTTTCTACCTGCATTAATCTATTTTCTTTTTACTTAGTTTGATTTTCTTTCCTCTTCAAACATGTTGCCCTTTCCCTCTTGGTCTGATATCATAATTGCTTCCACTCTTTCCAACCACTATTCTCAGGCTTCTTTTTCTTATGGACATTAGCGTACCAGGGCAAATGCTCTTGTTTTATCTTAATTGAGGTTTTCATGCGAAAGATGGTGTTGTTTCTTCCGTTGAAAATTAAACCGGTGTTTAATATCTCACCCTATCCCGTTTGGCAGTGCTATAATTCCCTTGGCACTCTTTCTCATCCCATAAGACCCACATCCCATCATTTAAAATGACACATAGGGCAGATGTATCTATAGTGACTGCACCTGGGAATGCTTCACAGCATTTAACCATAATATGTTTATTTTTACCAATTTTCTGGACGCGTCTTGTTTTCTTGGAGATACAAAAGGGGATGATGGACGGAACGTTTGAGCCAATCAAACACTCACCCCCAGTCAACTGATCTGGGTTTAATCCATCATCATTCTTTAGCTCACTCCACCACCCCAGTTCAGACATGGCCATATGCAAATCAGTCTGACCCTGTGCCTCATGGGAACAGTCCAGCACGAACTGCCAAGCCATGTCTTCCCTGGACCGGAAACAAGCATCCTAGGACCGGTTTCTGGCATTCCAGCCGTCATCAGCCAGGCTTGCTTGAATCCAGTGGCAAAGTGAGCAAGGGACCCACGTCTGGGCATACCCCCCGCCAACTTAGGGCGAACAAAGCGATACAAAAGGGGATGATGGACGGAACGTTTGAGCCAATCAAACACTCACCCCCAGTCAACTGATCTGGGTTTAATCCATCATCATTCTTTAGCTCACTCCACCACCCCAGTTCAGACATGGCCATATGCAAATCAGTCTGACCCTGTGCCTCATGGGAACAGTCCAGCACGAACTGCCAAGCCATGTCTTCCCTGGACCGGAAACAAGCATCCTAGGACCGGTTTCTGGCATTCCAGCCGTCATCAGCCAGGCTTGCTTGAATCCAGTGGCAAAGTGAGCAAGGGACCCACGTCTGGGCATACCCCGCCAACTTAGGGCGAACAAAGCGATACAAAAGGGGATGATGGACGGAACGCTTGAGCCAATCAAACACTCACCCCCAGTCAACTGATCTGGGTTTAATCCATCATCATTCTTTAGCTCACTCCACCACCCCAGTTCAGACATGGCCATATGCAAATCAGTCTGACCCTGTGCCTCATGGGAACAGTCCAGCACGAACTGCCAAGCCATGTCTTCCCTGGACCGGAAACAAGCATCCTAGGACCGGTTTCTGGCATTCCAGCCGTCATCAGCCAGGCTTGCTTGAATCCAGTGGCAAAGTGAGCAAGGGACCCACGTCTGGGCATACCCCCGCCAACTTAGGGCGAACAAAGCGATACAAAAGGGGATGATGGACGGAACGTTTGAGCCAATCAAACACTCACCCCCAGTCAACTGATCTGGGTTTAATCCATCATCATTCTTTAGCTCACTCCACCACCCCAGTTCAGACATGGCCATATGCAAATCAGTCTGACCCTGTGCCTCATGGGAACAGTCCAGCACGAACTGCCAAGCCATGTCTTCCCTGGACCGGAAACAAGCATCCTAGGACCGGTTTCTGGCATTCCAGCCGTCATCAGCCAGGCTTGCTTGAATCCAGTGGCAAAGTGAGCAAGGGACCCACGTCTGGGCATACCCCGCCAACTTAGGGCGAACAAAGCGATACAAAAGGGGATGATGGACGGAACGTTAGAGCCAATCAAACACTCACCCCCAGTCAACTGATCTGGGTTTAATCCATCATCATTCTTTAGCTCACTCCACCACCCCAGTTCAGACATGGCCATATGCAAATCAGTCTGACCCTGTGCCTCATGGGAACAGTCCAGCACGAACTGCCAAGCCATGTCTTCCCTGGACCGGAAACAAGCATCCTAGGACCGGTTTCTGGCATTCCAGCCGTCATCAGCCAGGCTTGCTTGAATCCAGTGGCAAAGTGAGCAAGGGACCCACGTCTGGGCATACCCCCGCCAACTTAGGGCGAACAAAGCGATACAAAAGGGGATGATGGACGGAACGTTTGAGCCAATCAAACACTCACCCCCAGTCAACTGATCTGGGTTTAATCCATCATCATTCTTTAGCTCACTCCACCACCCCAGTTCAGACATGGCCATATGCAAATCAGTCTGACCCTGTGCCTCATGGGAACAGTCCAGCACGAACTGCCAAGCCATGTCTTCCCTGGACCGGAAACAAGCATCCTAGGACCGGTTTCTGGCATTCCAGCCGTCATCAGCCAGGCTTGCTTGAATCCAGTGGCAAAGTGAGCAAGGGACCCACGTCTGGGCATACCCCCGCCAACTTAGGGCGAACAAAGCGATACAAAAGGGGATGATGGACGGAACGTTTGAGCCAATCAAACACTCACCCCCAGTCAACTGATCTGGGTTTAATCCATCATCATTCTTTAGCTCACTCCACCACCCCAGTTCAGACATGGCCATATGCAAATCAGTCTGACCCTGTGCCTCATGGGAACAGTCCAGCACGAACTGCCAAGCCATGTCTTCCCTGGACCGGAAACAAGCATCCTAGGACCGGTTTCTGGCATTCCAGCCGTCATCAGCCAGGCTTGCTTGAATCCAGTGGCAAAGTGAGCAAGGGACCCACGTCTGGGCATACCCCCGCCAACTTAGGGCGAACAAAGCGATACAAAAGGGGGTGATGGACGGAACGTTTGAGCCAATCAAACACTCACCCCCAGTCAACTGATCTGGGTTTAATCCATCATCATTCTTTAGCTCACTCCACCACCCCAGTTCAGACATGGCCATATGCAAATCAGTCTGACCCTGTGCCTCATGGGAACAGTCCAGCACGAACTGCCAAGCCATGTCTTCCCTGGACCGGAAACAAGCATCCTAGGACCGGTTTCTGGCATTCCAGCCGTCATCAGCCAGGCTTGCTTGAATCCAGTGGCAAAGTGAGCAAGGGACCCACGTCTGGGCATACCCCCGCCAACTTAGGGCGAACAAAGCGATACAAAAGGGGATGATGGACGGAACGTTTGAGCCAATCAAACACTCACCCCCAGTCAACTGATCTGGGTTTAATCCATCATCATTCTTTAGCTCACTCCACCACCCCAGTTCAGACATGGCCATATGCAAATCAGTCTGACCCTGTGCCTCATGGGAACAGTCCAGCACGAACTGCCAAGCCATGTCTTCCCTGGACCGGAAACAAGCATCCTAGGACCGGTTTCTGGCATTCCAGCCGTCATCAGCCAGGCTTGCTTGAATCCAGTGGCAAAGTGAGCAAGGGACCCACGTCTGGGCATACCCCCGCCAACTTAGGGCGAACAAAGCGATACAAAAGGGGGATGATGGACGGAACGTTTGAGCCAATCAAACACTCACCCCCAGTCAACTGATCTGGGTTTAATCCATCATCATTCTTTAGCTCACTCCACCACCCCAGTTCAGACATGGCCATATGCAAATCAGTCTGACCCTGTGCCTCATGGGAACAGTCCAGCACGAACTGCCAAGCCATGTCTTCCCTGGACCGGAAACAAGCATCCTAGGACCGGTTTCTGGCATTCCAGCCGTCATCAGCCAGGCTTGCTTGAATCCAGTGGCAAAGTGAGCAAGGGACCCACGTCTGGGCATACCCCGCCAACTTAGGGCGAACAAAGCGATACAAAAGGGGATGATGGACGGAACGTTTGAGCCAATCAAACACTCACCCCCAGTCAACTGATCTGGGTTTAATCCATCATCATTCTTTAGCTCACTCCACCACCCCAGTTCAGACATGGCCATATGCAAATCAGTCTGACCCTGTGCCTCATGGGAACAGTCCAGCACGAACTGCCAAGCCATGTCTTCCCTGGACCAGAAACAAGCATCCTAGGACCGGTTTCTGGCATTCCAGCCGTCATCAGCCAGGCTTGCTTGAATCCAGTGGCAAAGTGAGCAAGGGACCCACGTCTGGGCATACCCCCGCCAACTTAGGGCGAACAAAGCGATACAAAAGGGGATGATGGACGGAACGTTTGAGCCAATCAAACACTCACCCCCAGTCAACTGATCTGGGTTTAATCCATCATCATTCTTTAGCTCACTCCACCACCCCAGTTCAGACATGGCCATATGCAAATCAGTCTGACCCTGTGCCTCATGGGAACAGTCCAGCACGAACTGCCAAGCCATGTCTTCCCTGGACCGGAAACAAGCATCCTAGGACCGGTTTCTGGCATTCCAGCCGTCATCAGCCAGGCTTGCTTGAATCCAGTGGCAAAGTGAGCAAGGGACCCACGTCTGGGCATACCCCGCCAACTTAGGGCGAACAAAGCGATACAAAAGGGGATGATGGACGGAACGCTTGAGCCAATCAAACACTCACCCCCAGTCAACTGATCTGGGTTTAATCCATCATCATTCTTTAGCTCACTCCACCACCCCAGTTCAGACATGGCCATATGCAAATCAGTCTGACCCTGTGCCTCATGGGAACAGTCCAGCACGAACTGCCAAGCCATGTCTTCCCTGGACCGGAAACAAGCATCCTAGGACCGGTTTCTGGCATTCCAGCCGTCATCAGCCAGGCTTGCTTGAATCCAGTGGCAAAGTGAGCAAGGGACCCACGTCTGGGCATACCCCCGCCAACTTAGGGCGAACAAAGCGATACAAAAGGGGATGATGGACGGAACGTTTGAGCCAATCAAACACTCACCCCCAGTCAACTGATCTGGGTTTAATCCATCATCATTCTTTAGCTCACTCCACCACCCCAGTTCAGACATGGCCATATGCAAATCAGTCTGACCCTGTGCCTCATGGGAACAGTCCAGCACGAACTGCCAAGCCATGTCTTCCCTGGACCGGAAACAAGCATCCTAGGACCGGTTTCTGGCATTCCAGCCGTCATCAGCCAGGCTTGCTTGAATCCAGTGGCAAAGTGAGCAAGGGACCCACGTCTGGGCATACCCCCGTCAACTTAGGGCGAACAAAGCGATACAAAAGGGGGTGATGGACGGAACGTTTGAGCCAATCAAACACTCACCCCCAGTCAACTGATCTGGGTTTAATCCATCATCATTCTTTAGCTCACTCCACCACCCCAGTTCAGACATGGCCATATGCAAATCAGTCTGACCCTGTGCCTCATGGGAACAGTCCAGCACGAACTGCCAAGCCATGTCTTCCCTGGACCGGAAACAAGCATCCTAGGACCGGTTTCTGGCATTCCAGCCGTCATCAGCCAGGCTTGCTTGAATCCAGTGGCAAAGTGAGCAAGGGACCCACGTCTGGGCATACCCCCGCCAACTTAGGGCGAACAAAGCGATACAAAAGGGGATGATGGACGGAACGTTTGAGCCAATCAAACACTCACCCCCAGTCAACTGATCTGGGTTTAATCCATCATCATTCTTTAGCTCACTCCACCACCCCAGTTCAGACATGGCCATATGCAAATCAGTCTGACCCTGTGCCTCATGGGAACAGTCCAGCACGAACTGCCAAGCCATGTCTTCCCTGGACCGGAAACAAGCATCCTAGGACCGGTTTCTGGCATTCCAGCCGTCATCAGCCAGGCTTGCTTGAATCCAGTGGCAAAGTGAGCAAGGGACCCACGTCTGGGCATACCCCCGCCAACTTAGGGCGAACAAAGCGATACAAAAGGGGGATGATGGACGGAACGTTTGAGCCAATCAAACACTCACCCCCAGTCAACTGATCTGGGTTTAATCCATCATCATTCTTTAGCTCACTCCACCACCCCAGTTCAGACATGGCCATATGCAAATCAGTCTGACCCTGTGCCTCATGGGAACAGTCCAGCACGAACTGCCAAGCCATGTCTTCCCTGGACCGGAAACAAGCATCCTAGGACCGGTTTCTGGCATTCCAGCCGTCATCAGCCAGGCTTGCTTGAATCCAGTGGCAAAGTGAGCAAGGGACCCACGTCTGGGCATACCCCCGCCAACTTAGGGCGAACAAAGCGATACAAAAGGGGATGATGGACGGAACGTTTGAGCCAATCAAACACTCAGCCCCAGTCAACTGATCTGGGTTTAATCCATCATCATTCTTTAGCTCACTCCACCACCCCAGTTCAGACATGGCCATATGCAAATCAGTCTGACCCTGTGCCTCATGGGAACAGTCCAGCACGAACTGCCAAGCCATGTCTTCCCTGGACCGGAAACAAGCATCCTAGGACCGGTTTCTGGCATTCCAGCCGTCATCAGCCAGGCTTGCTTGAATCCAGTGGCAAAGTGAGCAAGGGACCCACGTCTGGGCATACCCCCGCCAACTTAGGGCGAACAAAGCGATACAAAAGGGGGTGATGGACGGAACGTTTGAGCCAATCAAACACTCACCCCCAGTCAACTGATCTGGGTTTAATCCATCATCATTCTTTAGCTCACTCCACCACCCCAGTTCAGACATGGCCATATGCAAATCAGTCTGACCCTGTGCCTCATGGGAACAGTCCAGCACGAACTGCCAAGCCATGTCTTCCCTGGACCGGAAACAAGCATCCTAGGACCGGTTTCTGGCATTCCAGCCGTCATCAGCCAGGCTTGCTTGAATCCAGTGGCAAAGTGAGCAAGGGACCCACGTCTGGGCATATCCCCGCCAACTTAGGGCGAACAAAGCGATACAAAAGGGGATGATGGACGGAACGCTTGAGCCAATCAAACACTCACCCCCAGTCAACTGATCTGGGTTTAATCCATCATCATTCTTTAGCTCACTCCACCACCCCAGTTCAGACATGGCCATATGCAAATCAGTCTGACCCTGTGCCTCATGGGAACAGTCCAGCACGAACTGCCAAGCCATGTCTTCCCTGGACCGGAAACAAGCATCCTAGGACCGGTTTCTGGCATTCCAGCCGTCATCAGCCAGGCTTGCTTGAATCCAGTGGCAAAGTGAGCAAGGGACCCACGTCTGGGCATACCCCCGCCAACTTAGGGCGAACAAAGCGATACAAAAGGGGATGATGGACGGAACGCTTGAGCCAATCAAACACTCACCCCCAGTCAACTGATCTGGGTTTAATCCATCATCATTCTTTAGCTCACTCCACCACCCCAGTTCAGACATGGCCATATGCAAATCAGTCTGACCCTGTGCCTCATGGGAACAGTCCAGCACGAACTGCCAAGCCATGTCTTCCCTGGACCGGAAACAAGCATCCTAGGACCGGTTTCTGGCATTCCAGCCGTCATCAGCCAGGCTTGCTTGAATCCAGTGGCAAAGTGAGCAAGGGACCCACGTCTGGGCATACCCCCGCCAACTTAGGGCGAACAAAGCGATACAAAAGGGGATGATGGACGGAACGCTTGAGCCAATCAAACACTCACCCCCAGTCAACTGATCTGGGTTTAATCCATCATCATTCTTTAGCTCACTCCACCACCCCAGTTCAGACATGGCCATATGCAAATCAGTCTGACCCTGTGCCTCATGGGAACAGTCCAGCACGAACTGCCAAGCCATGTCTTCCCTGGACCGGAAACAAGCATCCTAGGACCGGTTTCTGGCATTCCAGCCGTCATCAGCCAGGCTTGCTTGAATCCAGTGGCAAAGTGAGCAAGGGACCCACGTCTGGGCATACCCCCGCCAACTTAGGGCGAACAAAGCGATACAAAAGGGGATGATGGACGGAACGTTTGAGCCAATCAAACACTCACCCCCAGTCAACTGATCTGGGTTTAATCCATCATCATTCTTTAGCTCACTCCACCACCCCAGTTCAGACATGGCCATATGCAAATCAGTCTGACCCTGTGCCTCATGGGAACAGTCCAGCACGAACTGCCAAGCCATGTCTTCCCTGGACCGGAAACAAGCATCCTAGGACCGGTTTCTGGCATTCCAGCCGTCATCAGCCAGGCTTGCTTGAATCCAGTGGCAAAGTGAGCAAGGGACCCACGTCTGGGCATACCCCCGCCAACTTAGGGCGAACAAAGCGATACAAAAGGGGATGATGGACGGAACGCTTGAGCCAATCAAACACTCACCCCCAGTCAACTGATCTGGGTTTAATCCATCATCATTCTTTAGCTCACTCCACCACCCCAGTTCAGACATGGCCATATGCAAATCAGTCTGACCCTGTGCCTCATGGGAACAGTCCAGCACGAACTGCCAAGCCATGTCTTCCCTGGACCGGAAACAAGCATCCTAGGACCGGTTTCTGGCATTCCAGCCGTCATCAGCCAGGCTTGCTTGAATCCAGTGGCAAAGTGAGCAAGGGACCCACGTCTGGGCATACCCCCGCCAACTTAGGGCGAACAAAGCGATACAAAAGGGGATGATGGACGGAACGCTTGAGCCAATCAAACACTCACCCCCAGTCAACTGATCTGGGTTTAATCCATCATCATTCTTTAGCTCACTCCACCACCCCAGTTCAGACATGGCCATATGCAAATCAGTCTGACCCTGTGCCTCATGGGAACAGTCCAGCACGAACTGCCAAGCCATGTCTTCCCTGGACCGGAAACAAGCATCCTAGGACCGGTTTCTGGCATTCCAGCCGTCATCAGCCAGGCTTGCTTGAATCCAGTGGCAAAGTGAGCAAGGGACCCACGTCTGGGCATACCCCCGCCAACTTAGGGCGAACAAAGCTATACAAAAGGGGATGATGGACGGAACGTTTGAGCCAATCAAACACTCACCCCCAGTCAACTGATCTGGGTTTAATCCATCATCATTCTTTAGCTCACTCCACCACCCCAGTTCAGACATGGCCATATGCAAATCAGTCTGACCCTGTGCCTCATGGGAACAGTCCAGCACGAACTGCCAAGCCATGTCTTCCCTGGACCGGAAACAAGCATCCTAGGACCGGTTTCTGGCATTCCAGCCGTCATCAGCCAGGCTTGCTTGAATCCAGTGGCAAAGTGAGCAAGGGACCCACGTCTGGGCATACCCCCGCCAACTTAGGGCGAACAAAGCGATACAAAAGGGGATGATGGACGGAACGTTTGAGCCAATCAAACACTCACCCCCAGTCAACTGATCTGGGTTTAATCCATCATCATTCTTTAGCTCACTCCACCACCCCAGTTCAGACATGGCCATATGCAAATCAGTCTGACCCTGTGCCTCATGGGAACAGTCCAGCACGAACTGCCAAGCCATGTCTTCCCTGGACCGGAAACAAGCATCCTAGGACCGGTTTCTGGCATTCCAGCCGTCATCAGCCAGGCTTGCTTGAATCCAGTGGCAAAGTGAGCAAGGGACCCACGTCTGGGCATACCCCCGCCAACTTAGGGCGAACAAAGCGATACAAAAGGGGATGATGGACGGAACGTTTGAGCCAATCAAACACTCACCCCCAGTCAACTGATCTGGGTTTAATCCATCATCATTCTTTAGCTCACTCCACCACCCCAGTTCAGACATGGCCATATGCAAATCAGTCTGACCCTGTGCCTCATGGGAACAGTCCAGCACGAACTGCCAAGCCATGTCTTCCCTGGACCGGAAACAAGCATCCTAGGACCGGTTTCTGGCATTCCAGCCGTCATCAGCCAGGCTTGCTTGAATCCAGTGGCAAAGTGAGCAAGGGACCCACGTCTGGGCATACCCCCGCCAACTTAGGGCGAACAAAGCGATACAAAAGGGGATGATGGACGGAACGTTTGAGCCAATCAAACACTCACCCCCAGTCAACTGATCTGGGTTTAATCCATCATCATTCTTTAGCTCACTCCACCACCCCAGTTCAGACATGGCCATATGCAAATCAGTCTGACCCTGTGCCTCATGGGAACAGTCCAGCACGAACTGCCAAGCCATGTCTTCCCTGGACCGGAAACAAGCATCCTAGGACCGGTTTCTGGCATTCCAGCCGTCATCAGCCAGGCTTGCTTGAATCCAGTGGCAAAGTGAGCAAGGGACCCACGTCTGGGCATACCCCCGCCAACTTAGGGCGAACAAAGCGATACAAAAGGGGATGATGGACGGAACGCTTGAGCCAATCAAACACTCACCCCCAGTCAACTGATCTGGGTTTAATCCATCATCATTCTTTAGCTCACTCCACCACCCCAGTTCAGACATGGCCATATGAAAATCAGTCTGACCCTGTGCCTCATGGGTACAGTCCAGCACGAACTGCCAAGCCATGTCTTCCCTGGACCGGAAACAAGCATCCTAGGACCGGTTTCTGGCATTCCAGCCGTCATCAGCCAGGCTTGCTTGAATCCAGTGGCAAAGTGAGCAAGGGACCCACGTCTGGGCATACCCCCGCCAACTTAGGGCGAACAAAGCGATACAAAAGGGGATGATGGACGGAACGTTTGAGCCAATCAAACACTCACCCCCAGTCAACTGATCTGGGTTTAATCCATCATCATTCTTTAGCTCACTCCACCACCCCAGTTCAGACATGGCCATATGCAAATCAGTCTGACCCTGTGCCTCATGGGAACAGTCCAGCACGAACTGCCAAGCCATGTCTTCCCTGGACCGGAAACAAGCATCCTAGGACCGGTTTCTGGCATTCCAGCCGTCATCAGCCAGGCTTGCTTGAATCCAGTGGCAAAGTGAGCAAGGGACCCACGTCTGGGCATACCCCCGCCAACTTAGGGCGAACAAAGCGATACAAAAGGGGATGATGGACGGAACGTTTGAGCCAATCAAACACTCACCCCCAGTCAACTGATCTGGGTTTAATCCATCATCATTCTTTAGCTCACTCCACCACCCCAGTTCAGACATGGCCATATGCAAATCAGTCTGACCCTGTGCCTCATGGGAACAGTCCAGCACGAACTGCCAAGCCATGTCTTCCCTGGACCGGAAACAAGCATCCTAGGACCGGTTTCTGGCATTCCAGCCGTCATCAGCCAGGCTTGCTTGAATCCAGTGGCAAAGTGAGCAAGGGACCCACGTCTGGGCATACCCCCGCCAACTTAGGGCGAACAAAGCGATACAAAAGGGATGATGGACGGAACGTTTGAGCCAATCAAACACTCACCCCCAGTCAACTGATCTGGGTTTAATCCATCATCATTCTTTAGCTCACTCCACCACCCCAGTTCAGACATGGCCATATGCAAATCAGTCTGACCCTGTGCCTCATGGGAACAGTCCAGCACGAACTGCCAAGCCATGTCTTCCCTGGACCGGAAACAAGCATCCTAGGACCGGTTTCTGGCATTCCAGCCGTCATCAGCCAGGCTTGCTTGAATCCAGTGGCAAAGTGAGCAAGGGACCCACGTCTGGGCATACCCCCGCCAACTTAGGGCGAACAAAGCGATACAAAAGGGGATGATGGACGGAACGTTTGAGCCAATCAAACACTCACCCCCAGTCAACTGATCTGGGTTTAATCCATCATCATTCTTTAGCTCACTCCACCACCCCAGTTCAGACATGGCCATATGCAAATCAGTCTGACCCTGTGCCTCATGGGAACAGTCCAGCACGAACTGCCAAGCCATGTCTTCCCTGGACCGGAAACAAGCATCCTAGGACCGGTTTCTGGCATTCCAGCCGTCATCAGCCAGGCTTGCTTGAATCCAGTGGCAAAGTGAGCAAGGGACCCACGTCTGGGCATACCCCCGCCAACTTAGGGCGAACAAAGCGATACAAAAGGGGATGATGGACGGAACGTTTGAGCCAATCAAACACTCACCCCCAGTCAACTGATCTGGGTTTAATCCATCATCATTCTTTAGCTCACTCCACCACCCCAGTTCAGACATGGCCATATGCAAATCAGTCTGACCCTGTGCCTCATGGGAACAGTCCAGCACGAACTGCCAAGCCATGTCTTCCCTGGACCGGAAACAAGCATCCTAGGACCGGTTTCTGGCATTCCAGCCGTCATCAGCCAGGCTTGCTTGAATCCAGTGGCAAAGTGAGCAAGGGACCCACGTCTGGGCATACCCCCGCCAACTTAGGGCGAACAAAGCGATACAAAAGGGGATGATGGACGGAACGTTTGAGCCAATCAAACACTCACCCCCAGTCAACTGATCTGGGTTTAATCCATCATCATTCTTTAGCTCACTCCACCACCCCAGTTCAGACATGGCCATATGCAAATCAGTCTGACCCTGTGCCTCATGGGAACAGTCCAGCACGAACTGCCAAGCCATGTCTTCCCTGGACCGGAAACAAGCATCCTAGGACCGGTTTCTGGCATTCCAGCCGTCATCAGCCAGGCTTGCTTGAATCCAGTGGCAAAGTGAGCAAGGGACCCACGTCTGGGCATACCCCCGCCAACTTAGGGCGAACAAAGCGATACAAAAGGGGGATGATGGACGGAACGTTTGAGCCAATCAAACACTCACCCCCAGTCAACTGATCTGGGTTTAATCCATCATCATTCTTTAGCTCACTCCACCACCCCAGTTCAGACATGGCCATATGCAAATCAGTCTGACCCTGTGCCTCATGGGAACAGTCCAGCACGAACTGCCAAGCCATGTCTTCCCTGGACCGGAAACAAGCATCCTAGGACCGGTTTCTGGCATTCCAGCCGTCATCAGCCAGGCTTGCTTGAATCCAGTGGCAAAGTGAGCAAGGGACCCACGTCTGGGCATACCCCCGCCAACTTAGGGCGAACAAAGCGATACAAAAGGGGGTGATGGACGGAACGTTTGAGCCAATCAAACACTCACCCCCAGTCAACTGATCTGGGTTTAATCCATCATCATTCTTTAGCTCACTCCACCACCCCAGTTCAGACATGGCCATATGCAAATCAGTCTGACCCTGTGCCTCATGGGAACAGTCCAGCACGAACTGCCAAGCCATGTCTTCCCTGGACCGGAAACAAGCATCCTAGGACCGGTTTCTGGCATTCCAGCCGTCATCAGCCAGGCTTGCTTGAATCCAGTGGCAAAGTGAGCAAGGGACCCACGTCTGGGCATACCCCCGCCAACTTAGGGCGAACAAAGCGATACAAAAGGGGATGATGGACGGAACGTTTGAGCCAATCAAACACTCACCCCCAGTCAACTGATCTGGGTTTAATCCATCATCATTCTTTAGCTCACTCCACCACCCCAGTTCAGACATGGCCATATGCAAATCAGTCTGACCCTGTGCCTCATGGGAACAGTCCAGCACGAACTGCCAAGCCATGTCTTCCCTGGACCGGAAACAAGCATCCTAGGACCGGTTTCTGGCATTCCAGCCGTCATCAGCCAGGCTTGCTTGAATCCAGTGGCAAAGTGAGCAAGGGACCCACGTCTGGGCATACCCCCGCCAACTTAGGGCGAACAAAGCGATACAAAAGGGGGATGATGGACGGAACGCTTGAGCCAATCAAACACTCACCCCCAGTCAACTGATCTGGGTTTAATCCATCATCATTCTTTAGCTCACTCCACCACCCCAGTTCAGACATGGCCATATGCAAATCAGTCTGACCCTGTGCCTCATGGGAACAGTCCAGCACGAACTGCCAAGCCATGTCTTCCCTGGACCGGAAACAAGCATCCTAGGACCGGTTTCTGGCATTCCAGCCGTCATCAGCCAGGCTTGCTTGAATCCAGTGGCAAAGTGAGCAAGGGACCCACGTCTGGGCATACCCCCGCCAACTTAGGGCGAACAAAGCGATACAAAAGGGGATGATGGACGGAACGTTTGAGCCAATCAAACACTCACCCCCAGTCAACTGATCTGGGTTTAATCCATCATCATTCTTTAGCTCACTCCACCACCCCAGTTCAGACACGGCCATATGCAAATCAGTCTGACCCTGTGCCTCATGGGAACAGTCCAGCACGAACTGCCAAGCCATGTCTTCCCTGGACCGGAAACAAGCATCCTAGGACCGGTTTCTGGCATTCCAGCCGTCATCAGCCAGGCTTGCTTGAATCCAGTGGCAAAGTGAGCAAGGGACCCACGTCTGGGCATACCCCCGCCAACTTAGGGCGAACAAAGCGATACAAAAGGGGATGATGGACGGAACGTTTGAGCCAATCAAACACTCACCCCCAGTCAACTGATCTGGGTTTAATCCATCATCATTCTTTAGCTCACTCCACCACCCCAGTTCAGACATGGCCATATGCAAATCAGTCTGACCCTGTGCCTCATGGGAACAGTCCAGCACGAACTGCCAAGCCATGTCTTCCCTGGACCGGAAACAAGCATCCTAGGACCGGTTTCTGGCATTCCAGCCGTCATCAGCCAGGCTTGCTTGAATCCAGTGGCAAAGTGAGCAAGGGACCCACGTCTGGGCATACCCCCGCCAACTTAGGGCGAACAAAGCGATACAAAAGGGGGATGATGGACGGAACGTTTGAGCCAATCAAACACTCACCCCCAGTCAACTGATCTGGGTTTAATCCATCATCATTCTTTAGCTCACTCCACCACCCCAGTTCAGACATGGCCATATGCAAATCAGTCTGACCCTGTGCCTCATGGGAACAGTCCAGCACGAACTGCCAAGCCATGTCTTCCCTGGACCGGAAACAAGCATCCTAGGACCGGTTTCTGGCATTCCAGCCGTCATCAGCCAGGCTTGCTTGAATCCAGTGGCAAAGTGAGCAAGGGACCCACGTCTGGGCATACCCCCGCCAACTTAGGGCGAACAAAGCGATACAAAAGGGGATGATGGACGGAACGTTTGAGCCAATCAAACACTCACCCCCAGTCAACTGATCTGGGTTTAATCCATCATCATTCTTTAGCTCACTCCACCACCCCAGTTCAGACATGGCCATATGCAAATCAGTCTGACCCTGTGCCTCATGGGAACAGTCCAGCACGAACTGCCAAGCCATGTCTTCCCTGGACCGGAAACAAGCATCCTAGGACCGGTTTCTGGCATTCCAGCCGTCATCAGCCAGGCTTGCTTGAATCCAGTGGCAAAGTGAGCAAGGGACCCACGTCTGGGCATACCCCCGCCAACTTAGGGCGAACAAAGCGATACAAAAGGGGGATGATGGACGGAACGTTTGAGCCAATCAAACACTCACCCCCAGTCAACTGATCTGGGTTTAATCCATCATCATTCTTTAGCTCACTCCACCACCCCAGTTCAGACATGGCCATATGCAAATCAGTCTGACCCTGTGCCTCATGGGAACAGTCCAGCACGAACTGCCAAGCCATGTCTTCCCTGGACCGGAAACAAGCATCCTAGGACCGGTTTCTGGCATTCCAGCCGTCATCAGCCAGGCTTGCTTGAATCCAGTGGCAAAGTGAGCAAGGGACCCACGTCTGGGCATACCCCCGCCAACTTAGGGCGAACAAAGCGATACAAAAGGGGATGATGGACGGAACGTTTGAGCCAATCAAACACTCACCCCCAGTCAACTGATCTGGGTTTAATCCATCATCATTCTTTAGCTCACTCCACCACCCCAGTTCAGACATGGCCATATGCAAATCAGTCTGACCCTGTGCCTCATGGGAACAGTCCAGCACGAACTGCCAAGCCATGTCTTCCCTGGACCGGAAACAAGCATCCTAGGACCGGTTTCTGGCATTCCAGCCGTCATCAGCCAGGCTTGCTTGAATCCAGTGGCAAAGTGAACAAGGGACCCACGTCTGGGCATACCCCCGCCAACTTAGGGCGAACAAAGCGATACAAAAGGGGATGATGGACGGAACGCTTGAGCCAATCAAACACTCACCCCCAGTCAACTGATCTGGGTTTAATCCATCATCATTCTTTAGCTCACTCCACCACCCCAGTTCAGACATGGCCATATGCAAATCAGTCTGACCCTGTGCCTCATGGGAACAGTCCAGCACGAACTGCCAAGCCATGTCTTCCCTGGACCGGAAACAAGCATCCTAGGACCGGTTTCTGGCATTCCAGCCGTCATCAGCCAGGCTTGCTTGAATCCAGTGGCAAAGTGAGCAAGGGACCCACGTCTGGGCATACCCCGCCAACTTAGGGCGAACAAAGCGATACAAAAGGGGATGATGGACGGAACGTTTGAGCCAATCAAACACTCACCCCCAGTCAACTGATCTGGGTTTAATCCATCATCATTCTTTAGCTCACTCCACCACCCCAGTTCAGACATGGCCATATGCAAATCAGTCTGACCCTGTGCCTCATGGGAACAGTCCAGCACGAACTGCCAAGCCATGTCTTCCCTGGACCGGAAACAAGCATCCTAGGACCGGTTTCTGGCATTCCAGCCGTCATCAGCCAGGCTTGCTTGAATCCAGTGGCAAAGTGAGCAAGGGACCCACGTCTGGGCATACCCCCGCCAACTTAGGGCGAACAAAGCGATACAAAAGGGGATGATGGACGGAACGTTTGAGCCAATCAAACACTCACCCCCAGTCAACTGATCTGGGTTTAATCCATCATCATTCTTTAGCTCACTCCACCACCCCAGTTCAGACATGGCCATATGCAAATCAGTCTGACCCTGTGCCTCATGGGAACAGTCCAGCACGAACTGCCAAGCCATGTCTTCCCTGGACCGGAAACAAGCATCCTAGGACCGGTTTCTGGCATTCCAGCCGTCATCAGCCAGGCTTGCTTGAATCCAGTGGCAAAGTGAGCAAGGGACCCACGTCTGGGCATACCCCCGCCAACTTAGGGCGAACAAAGCGATACAAAAGGGGATGATGGACGGAACGTTTGAGCCAATCAAACACTCACCCCCAGTCAACTGATCTGGGTTTAATCCATCATCATTCTTTAGCTCACTCCACCACCCCAGTTCAGACATGGCCATATGCAAATCAGTCTGACCCTGTGCCTCATGGGAACAGTCCAGCACGAACTGCCAAGCCATGTCTTCCCTGGACCGGAAACAAGCATCCTAGGACCGGTTTCTGGCATTCCAGCCGTCATCAGCCAGGCTTGCTTGAATCCAGTGGCAAAGTGAGCAAGGGACCCACGTCTGGGCATAACCCCGCCAACTTAGGGCGAACAAAGCGATACAAAAGGGGATGATGGACGGAACGTTTGAGCCAATCAAACACTCACCCCCAGTCAACTGATCTGGGTTTAATCCATCATCATTCTTTAGCTCACTCCACCACCCCAGTTCAGACATGGCCATATGCAAATCAGTCTGACCCTGTGCCTCATGGGAACAGTCCAGCACGAACTGCCAAGCCATGTCTTCCTGGACCGGAAACAAGCATCCTAGGACCGGTTTCTGGCATTCCAGCCGTCATCAGCCAGGCTTGCTTGAATCCAGTGGCAAAGTGAGCAAGGGACCCACGTCTGGGCATACCCCCGCCAACTTAGGGCGAACAAAGCGATACAAAAGGGGATGATGGACGGAACGTTTGAGCCAATCAAACACTCACCCCCAGTCAACTGATCTGGGTTTAATCCATCATCATTCTTTAGCTCACTCCACCACCCCAGTTCAGACATGGCCATATGCAAATCAGTCTGACCCTGTGCCTCATGGGAACAGTCCAGCACGAACTGCCAAGCCATGTCTTCCCTGGACCGGAAACAAGCATCCTAGGACCGGTTTCTGGCATTCCAGCCGTCATCAGCCAGGCTTGCTTGAATCCAGTGGCAAAGTGAGCAAGGGACCCACGTCTGGGCATACCCCGCCAACTTAGGGCAAACAAAGCGATACAAAAGGGGATGATGGACGGAACGTTTGAGCCAATCAAACACTCACCCCCAGTCAACTGATCTGGGTTTAATCCATCATCATTCTTTAGCTCACTCCACCACCCCAGTTCAGACATGGCCATATGCAAATCAGTCTGACCCTGTGCCTCATGGGAACAGTCCAGCACGAACTGCCAAGCCATGTCTTCCCTGGACCGGAAACAAGCATCCTAGGACCGGTTTCTGGCATTCCAGCCGTCATCAGCCAGGCTTGCTTGAATCCAGTGGCAAAGTGAGCAAGGGACCCACGTCTGGGCATACCCCCGCCAACTTAGGGCGAACAAAGCGATACAAAAGGGGATGATGGACGGAACGTTTGAGCCAATCAAACACTCACCCCCAGTCAACTGATCTGGGTTTAATCCATCATCATTCTTTAGCTCACTCCACCACCCCAGTTCAGACATGGCCATATGCAAATCAGTCTGACCCTGTGCCTCATGGGAACAGTCCAGCACGAACTGCCAAGCCATGTCTTCCCTGGACCGGAAACAAGCATCCTAGGACCGGTTTCTGGCATTCCAGCCGTCATCAGCCAGGCTTGCTTGAATCCAGTGGCAAAGTGAGCAAGGGACCCACGTCTGGGCATACCCCCGCCAACTTAGGGCGAACAAAGCGATACAAAAGGGGATGATGGACGGAACGTTTGAGCCAATCAAACACTCACCCCCAGTCAACTGATCTGGGTTTAATCCATCATCATTCTTTAGCTCACTCCACCACCCCAGTTCAGACATGGCCATATGCAAATCAGTCTGACCCTGTGCCTCATGGGAACAGTCCAGCATGAACTGCCAAGCCATGTCTTCCCTGGACCGGAAACAAGCATCCTAGGACCGGTTTCTGGCATTCCAGCCGTCATCAGCCAGGCTTGCTTGAATCCAGTGGCAAAGTGAGCAAGGGACCCACGTCTGGGCATACCCCCGCCAACTTAGGGCGAACAAAGCGATACAAAGGGGATGATGGACGGAACGTTTGAGCCAATCAAACACTCACCCCCAGTCAACTGATCTGGGTTTAATCCATCATCATTCTTTAGCTCACTCCACCACCCCAGTTCAGACATGGCCATATGCAAATCAGTCTGACCCTGTGCCTCATGGGAACAGTCCAGCACGAACTGCCAAGCCATGTCTTCCCTGGACCGGAAACAAGCATCCTAGGACCGGTTTCTGGCATTCCAGCCGTCATCAGCCAGGCTTGCTTGAATCCAGTGGCAAAGTGAGCAAGGGACCCACGTCTGGGCATACCCCCGCCAACTTAGGGCGAACAAAGCGATACAAAAGGGGATGATGGACGGAACGTTTGAGCCAATCAAACACTCACCCCCAGTCAACTGATCTGGGTTTAATCCATCATCATTCTTTAGCTCACTCCACCACCCCAGTTCAGACATGGCCATATGCAAATCAGTCTGACCCTGTGCCTCATGGGAACAGTCCAGCACGAACTGCCAAGCCATGTCTTCCCTGGACCGGAAACAAGCATCCTAGGACCGGTTTCTGGCATTCCAGCCGTCATCAGCCAGGCTTGCTTGAATCCAGTGGCAAAGTGAGCAAGGGACCCACGTCTGGGCATACCCCCGCCAACTTAGGGTGAACAAAGCGATACAAAAGGGGATGATGGACGGAACGTTTGAGCCAATCAAACACTCACCCCCAGTCAACTGATCTGGGTTTAATCCATCATCATTCTTTAGCTCACTCCACCACCCCAGTTCAGACATGGCCATATGCAAATCAGTCTGACCCTGTGCCTCATGGGAACAGTCCAGCACGAACTGCCAAGCCATGTCTTCCCTGGACCGGAAACAAGCATCCTAGGACCGGTTTCTGGCATTCCAGCCGTCATCAGCCAGGCTTGCTTGAATCCAGTGGCAAAGTGAGCAAGGGACCCACGTCTGGGCATACCCCCGCCAACTTAGGGCGAACAAAGCGATACAAAAGGGGATGATGGACGGAACGTTTGAGCCAATCAAACACTCACCCCCAGTCAACTGATCTGGGTTTAATCCATCATCATTCTTTAGCTCACTCCACCACCCCAGTTCAGACATGGCCATATGCAAATCAGTCTGACCCTGTGCCTCATGGGAACAGTCCAGCACGAACTGCCAAGCCATGTCTTCCCTGGACCGGAAACAAGCATCCTAGGACCGGTTTCTGGCATTCCAGCCGTCATCAGCCAGGCTTGCTTGAATCCAGTGGCAAAGTGAGCAAGGGACCCACGTCTGGGCATACCCCCGCCAACTTAGGGCGAACAAAGCGATACAAAAGGGGATGATGGACGGAACGTTTGAGCCAATCAAACACTCACCCCCAGTCAACTGATCTGGGTTTAATCCATCATCATTCTTTAGCTCACTCCACCACCCCAGTTCAGACATGGCCATATGCAAATCAGTCTGACCCTGTGCCTCATGGGAACAGTCCAGCACGAACTGCCAAGCCATGTCTTCCCTGGACCGGAAACAAGCATCCTAGGACCGGTTTCTGGCATTCCAGCCGTCATCAGCCAGGCTTGCTTGAATCCAGTGGCAAAGTGAGCAAGGGACCCACGTCTGGGCATACCCCCGCCAACTTAGGGCGAACAAAGCGATACAAAAGGGGATGATGGACGGAACGTTTGAGCCAATCAAACACTCACCCCCAGTCAACTGATCTGGGTTTAATCCATCATCATTCTTTAGCTCACTCCACCACCCCAGTTCAGACATGGCCATATGCAAATCAGTCTGACCCTGTGCCTCATGGGAACAGTCCAGCACGAACTGCCAAGCCATGTCTTCCCTGGACCGGAAACAAGCATCCTAGGACCGGTTTCTGGCATTCCAGCCGTCATCAGCCAGGCTTGCTTGAATCCAGTGGCAAAGTGAGCAAGGGACCCACGTCTGGGCATACCCCCGCCAACTTAGGGCGAACAAAGCGATACAAAAGGGGATGATGGACGGAACGTTTGAGCCAATCAAACACTCACCCCCAGTCAACTGATCTGGGTTTAATCCATCATCATTCTTTAGCTCACTCCACCACCCCAGTTCAGACATGGCCATATGCAAATCAGTCTGACCCTGTGCCTCATGGGAACAGTCCAGCACGAACTGCCTTTTTTCTTTCTCTTCTTCCATTGAATCTCCAAGCACCCTTGACTCTGACTTTAAACAACAAATGGTTTTTACTTAAGGGTAGATTTATCACAGAAACCTCCCAAGAGTCACCTTCTTTACTACAAGTCTAGGTGCTCACTTTGTTTCCACCAAACCGTGTAGCACCTTCTTTCCGCCCTTCCATTTCCATCTTGCACTTCAGGCTGATATTGCTTTTAATCAATTAAACCTATAGTATTGTTGAAGACAACCGACTCGTGTTTAATGCTGCCAGCTCAGTCTCATTTGTGTTTACTGCATCCAACTTCAAAGGAACCCCTTTTTATTTGAGAGTTGCCACCCACAATTCTTCCTGCCTTTTGACTGTCATTCGTCTCTCTAGAATTGCTTAGGATTTGAGTAACTAGGCCTCTTCCCTCCCCATTGGGTTCAAGCCAATGAAGAGGGTTTATTAAATGCATCCCTCAAATGAGGACCATTTGAAGTTGAATCAACAATGGCTGTATCCACTTACCAAAAGCAATGTGCTTAGCCTCATACCTTTCTCCTTCTGATTACTGGATTGCATTGCACGACTGCACTGCAATCATGATTTGCCCTTTGCATGCAGGGTTCGGCATGCCACTGTCACACCACTTTGAGGCACAATTTGAGTGCTACCCAATCAGCTTTCAGTATCAGGTGCTGACTGCACCCACCACCTCTCTTCTGTAACACTAGAATGCACCCTTGTTTCTAAGTGAGGAAACACTATCAGGGTGATGAATGGAGACAACCTGCAGCAGTTCTTTCCTATCTTGCCACACTCCAGATTCAGAAACAGGCTGCTGCAACTGTGCACAATTTGAGCCACTTGCATAGCATCTGACATTAAAGGGATTCCGTGTAATCAACCCACAGATGGCACTAAAATCTTAACCCTGTTTCCTTGGTTAGAGTCGGTATCGCGCTTTCTCTGTTTTCACCCGTTCTCTGCTTTCACTAGGCACTGCTGGCTTATTTTTATTGCTTGTAATTTACCATGGAGGGACATATAGATCCCCTTAGGACAATCAATAATGACTGTGATTGACTCTTCTTGGAGAAAGAGGGTAAATTATTTAAAACCGATGTAGTATGTTTTTTTCTCCCTGCCTATATGAGTATTGCTGCACTAATAATGAATTACAGGGTCTTGTAGTTTCTAAGGTATTCTATATTCCTCCTGTGCCTCACATTTTTTAATTTGGACCACCCAAATTGTTTAATTGATATCAAATTTTGAAATATCCTTACCAAATAAGTGTTATATTTTTTGGGGATGTGTTATTTTAGGGCACTTGTTCCTAAATTGACAATAATTGACTTAGACTGAGATATCTGGTAGTAGCACCAACTTGCTCTCAAGTCAGAGATCAGCAACACAATAAAGTTTAAAAAAAATGTTCATTATGGATAGCTGAGGCTAGCTGTGGTAGTAAAATGCTAAAATATGAATATCACTGCATGCTATTGTCCCGTAATAAGATGAAAGTTTCTTCTTCTGCTTAGGTGACCTCTTTACCTGTCTAGAATTGAGCATCTACTACAGATGGAAGGATGTTTTACGGCAAGATGTGAACCATAGCCAATTTCTTCTCAACTACAACCAGAAGGTTTCCAGTCTTGGCAACATTAATGCTGTGCACTTCCCAAGCCCATGTCACCTTCCAGATCGGAAGCAGGTTCAGCTCACTATAAAGGTGTTGGAAGCAATGCGAAAGGGTCTGCTTCTTGAGGTGCACAAGGAACAGAAGAAGATATATGCCAAATGGCTGGGTAGCTCAGGCTTTAAGGTGTTCTGGGCATCTGCCAACCATTTAGCAAGATTGGAATCGAGCCCTGATCCTGAATGTCTGCAGAAGGAAGTTGCAACTGAAATCTTCAACTTCAATACATTTTTGAGAGGTAGGAATAGAGAAAAATAACTCTGTTTTGTGTATTGATCAACAGCTATAGAAAGATAGAGTTCCGTGAAGCACTTACCATTGGTGGCAACATTTTACCATGAGTTTACACACATACTGCAAACAACTAGAATGCGAGCGTTTGTTGCTTATGCCACAGATTTGCATTTTTTAGTAATTGCATCTAATTTTTCCAAAATTTTGCATTATTATTCAAAGGTAAATTACACAAACTATGTACAGCCCTATTTCTGAGCTTACCCGAGTTATTGCCAATGAGTCTGAGGCAAATGTATAGCAATGTAGACATAAAACCCAATCTCACCCTTCTCTTAAAGGGAAATGGTTGTCCCCAGGATTAATCCAAAGTCTCGGTATATAAATGGCCGGGGCGTTGGAAGCAGCTTCAGTCCTATCCGTATGCTAGCATACTGATTCACTGGTCACCTGGGTTCTTGTTTTGGCGAGAATTGTCAATATTAATGCTGGATAAAAAGGGCCGCCTCTCCAGTAGAGTGTACAAAACAGGCAGTCTATCTATTTTGTTTCCTCTCTTGTTAGCTCCTGACCCTAATGTTATGGCACTGTTTCTCACTAGGAGCCATACCCCTTAACTGCATTGTTATGCTTTGTACCTAACCAATGTGAAAGCAAGTGTGCTTAGGAGCTATAATAGAGGCCATGTACAGTGAATGCTGACCTAGCGATGTGTTCTGCAAGGGGAATGGCATTACCAAGTTACTCTCCATAGTGCAGTGGCTAAACAACCCACAATCTTTGTATGTTCTCTTACAGCTTTCTATGTGGCTTGTAGTTGTAAAGTCGTGCCAGATTCCCTGACCATAAGTACACAAAAGAATAAACCACTATAGCACTCAATGCATCCACATAAATATCTGAATTAGGAGCAATGCAGCAAAGTTCTCCCAATACCGTCTACATCTGGAATTTGAAGATAGACTCAGTTATACCCCATCTTGAACCATTTCATTACAATCCTTAATGGCTCACAGATGGATGATTTTAATGCTACTGAGACCTCACACATCAGTTTTTATCACACAAACACAGTCCTCGTGCAGCACTGATCACTGAAATGAGCCAAGCAAGGGGGAGAGTGTGCCTATCTAGTATCCTGATGTTGCACCAGATGGGCACCCTCTCCCTCTGCTTGACCCTTCTTGGCAGCTGCATGCTGAGGCTCCTGTCTGAGAGGTCCGCTTAAGTCTTGTGCATGCTTCATCAATTGTGTGCTGCGTGATGTCCAACAAACCCACAGTGTAGAGAGAGGTAGAAGGCTTTGGTTCTGAATAGAAGTGATTGAATGATTCCTCAGCAACTATCAGTTGGCACATGCATGATCTGATGCATCATTTCTTGCAGAGTTGGAAGAATACTACCAAGGGAGGGGTAGATCGCCAAACTTCACGATCTATATGTGCTTTGGTCAGCAGTTCACAGTGAAAAAACCCAAGGAGAAGAAGCTTGTATTGGTGAAGGTGAGTAAAAAATTGGTTTCTTTCCCTTTTGTCATTTAACTTTTTAATGCTTTTTAGTTGAGCAGACTTTAAATTTAGAGCTAAAGTTAGTGTGCGCCTTTGTTACAACACAAGAGTACAAAGGTCGAAACACAGGTTCTCCATAGTTGAAGTCAATAAAGAGTCCCAGAGCCATGTCCCAATACCAGTGAGAAGCAAAGCATGCCGCTTTGGAGTCTTCAGTGGCGGGGATTCTTGGTGTTAGTATAGCTCAATGATTATTCAAACTATTCAAATTATAGCATTATATTGACCCCACACATACTATTGTGGAAATTCTAGAAAGGTGCTTGTTCTAGAAATTAGGAGCATTAATAAAGTGGCCAAAAAATTAGATGCACAGCCAAGATAAATTAGGATCATAACTGTAAGAAAATGACTTGGCAGGCAGGAAGTGTGGGAGTAAACTAAGACATTTAAATGTGCTATGGTAAACCTTCCACAACATCCTAGGCAAGTATACCACATAGAGGCAAGCTTAAGAACGCCTTAAAAGTATCTTTTTTCTAATCCCTATGGTGTGTGGGGCGAGCTAAAAATTAATTAGACGAGCAACTATGGTGAATAAAGAGCAACAAAAAAATAAAGAATGCAGCTAAAAGAGTAAGGAATGTAAGATTAATTAGGAAGTAAGATTAATTTAGTTAACTGACACAAAATATTTGAAGAACGATTATAAAGAGAAACAAAAATCATATGTTTAGCTGATTCAATTTCAGTGGGAGTGACTGTTACAAATTAAGAGGATTATTCAGTTTGACAAGTGATGAAGTACCCTTTCCACCAAACTCATGGCCTCCCTGTCTGATTTAAGGCTGGGCAGACCTTTTAAATATGCCGATGATGGACTGTACTCGGGCTCCATCACTGACATACTCGTCCAACAGAGTACAGGCCTTTGAAGGTTAGCCATTCGACCATCGACCAAATTTAAAGTGGGAGGTGAGATTACTTTTATTTGCTGTCTGCCATTGCCAGATAAAACCTGACAGTGAGGGACAGTAAAAATTAAAAAACTTACCCCCACACAATGGGAGAAAACTCCCACAGTGTGGGGGTCATCAGTTTTACCTTTTTCAAAAACTTGGGAGTTTGTTCTTGAAAAAAGAAAAACCATGTAAAGGTTTGACGGACAGACTGTTTGACAGAGCTGTTTGTCAAACTTTTACAACACTGACAGAAACTACCATGATGGGGGTTCCTGTTAATGTTTAGAGATGTCCATGAACCGGCAGACATCTTTAGATTTTGGGGATAGAATGTCTCTCAGGGCAATGGAGTGATTTACTCCATCGCCATAACAGACATACAACCATCGTCCGAGTTTTAAATCAGTCTCTTAGTCTTTGGAAGACAATGTTATCCTTTTAGCACCAGAAAACGACAGGGAGCTGGATACAACTGGCCCACTAAAACGGGATTACTGTGCATCGCAATTACAAGTGGTGCAATGTTTATCATACCCAGTAACTAACAAGTACAATATAGATTGCACACTTCTTTAAATTTCCGCATGGCAAACCTGCAGGAATATAACAAGGGGAATTTCTAGTATTTATAGGCACATGCAGTAAGCACCAAAATCTGCATGTTATACCCCAAAGAGGTGATAAGTATTGCATCATTTACATTCTGAATGCCTCAGTGTTGGATTTTACCGAATGTGATCAATAGTGCATGTGACACGGGCCACTTGCATGTGACACGGGCCACTTGCAGTCAGGCCCTAAGTATCACTGTGGACCTTTGACATGGGTCTGGGTCGGGGCAGACTGGGAACCATAAGCAGCTCTGACAAAAATTGCTCATGCAATTATTGTGCCTTTCTCTTTCTTTTTTCTATATGCTTCCTCTCTCCAAACTCGCTCTCCTCTCCTCACCAGTTTTGAGTGCTGGAGAGTCTTTCAAAAGCAGCAGCAACCCTAGTTCCTCAAAAACTGGCCTTCAAATGCCCTGACCCTGGGTAAATGCCTAATGGTTTAAATGGCCAATATGACCAGAGCAGAGTCAAAGTAAGACTTACAAATCAGATCATGTAGTCAGAGAGGGATTCAATGTTTGGGCTGAGGTAAATAGTTAACGTAGGACTTGCTTTTCATGGAGCTGGAACTTCACTAGATGAGTGGTTCTCATAGATTCACCCGATAAGTGCTCCACTAAGTCTGACACACTGGCTGAGTCATCACAGTGAAGAAGGATGAAGAAAAATCAAGTTCTAGGCAGAAGAAAATTACCTCTTGACTGCCTTTGCTGTGTGTGCGAACATCTACTAGACGCATCTGTCTTCTTGGCATGTGGCAAAAGCTAGCAGAGTACTCAGCTGTTCATGGTAGCACATCCGAATCATCACTCACCATGTTTTGGTATTCAATTACTTTGCTCATCCTGCTTTGGTAGGCTATTCTGTCCATCCCAGCAGGGAAAAATACTCTTCTTCACTCAGGAAAGCAGGCATTCTGCTCATTCCAAAAATTCTACAAAGATTTTCAGCCCAACTTTTTGATATAGCAAATGTATATCCTCATTATTGTAAAGTCCATGTCATAAAGGTACCAATCATAATAATTCCCTAAGTTGGGCTACATCTTATTTTACAACAGTGTAATATCTTCATACCTGTGGTTTTGGGCTGTCCATTTTATATAGTTAATTTATTTCTTAATTCCAAAATGGATGAAGTCTTGGTTCCTGGACAAGAGCGCTCTTCCTTCTTTATTGTTCCCTCTGCCCTTCTGATTCAAAGGTAAGGTCACTGACGCGAAGAACCAAGAGCCTCGAGGCAAATGTTTATCTGTAAGGGCTAATAATACAGCCAAGCTTTGCAGTAACTTACGAAGACTTAATACTAAAATTACTCTCTAAACATTTTATATTCCAAATAGACATCATGTACAATGTTATATTTATCGCAACTTGTCACTTCAAGATGTGAAAACTCAAAATTTTAAAGCTCCATTTCACAAATTTACCAAATATTATCTTAGTAATGGGTCATTTTATGGATTTTGTTGAGGAATAATTATGTGGTATTAGAAAGCTTGTAGCTTTTTTGTCCTTGTTTTCTTGTATTAACTTTGTTGGTCGGGTGCATAATGAGAATGTGAGTTTATGTTTCTGGACTCTATATTGTCAGTACAGTTGCACATGTCACATCTCACCAAAAGATCAATGGTAGAGTAGTCATGAGAAATAGATACGTTTCTACCCTCACAACTACTGATATACACATAATGTAAATACATTTAGTGCTACGTGATACATAATTGATGCTATCACATATGTTAAAACAGAAAATTCAGTGATGGTCACAAACATACTATGGCCGGACTGGCCATGAGAGCAAGCAGGCTAAGTCCATTCAGACTGGAGGCCAATTTTAATTCATCTGGTATCAGAGAACAATCACACGTAAGCAAACAATAAAATGGTACAGAAGACATCAGCTCTGCTTCACTGTTTTACATTTTGACTGCTATGCATATAGCAGAGGTAGCTTTACCACTCATTTGCTTTGTGCATAGTAATAGCAGCTGCTCTGTTGCCAGCTGCTACTCTACTGGTATCACTATGAGACCAGAGTGGCAGCGCAGGAGAGGAGAAGGGGTCTTGGCAGCACATCTGGGCCAGTCTGCAGTGCCACTGCACAAATTAATGCTACATATTATACCATGAGATCTGGTACCAGAGTTCTGGATGGTTACATGGAAACAGGTGCTGTGTGAGCTCACTGTGATCTAGGGTGAGCTGAATCATTTGCTCCTGGACGGGCACAGAGGACTCCACAGGCCAGTTATGTCTACAATAAGAAGTTAAGAAGCAATACACATGTGGGACTGTGTTATTTCAGATTGTGTGCCTGTGAGTGTGTTTGTCAATAAACCTACTACAAACAGCACCTCCGGAGTGGAGCCTACATGGTGGGAGGCAACTGTCTTTTCAACTATCCTATGGCGTTTTTGTACTGTCCTCCCTGGTGACATGAGTAAATCCAGAGATCTCAGCGATTCACAAAGAAAATGTTTTAGAAAATGGGGCATTAAAAAAATTACAAAATATATAGAAAATTCTTAGCCCACCATCCTGGCTAACCCAATGGTCAAGCAAGAAATTAAAACCACATCTTCTCAATTGAAGTTTGAGTTATTTAAAAATTACAATGAATCTTATTATAAATCAATTCTGTGAAATGCAATTGACAAGAAAATGACTGGCAAAAACTGCTCGTCAGCACACTTAACAATTACCTATTCTTGGTCCACTGGAAGACAATGTGCACAGGCAGAAGATCAAGAAAGATTGATTAAAGATTGGAGTTGGCTGCCACTATACTAATAGGCACAAAAAAGAATTGAAATTCAATTCAGCATCTGAGCACTGAAAATAAACATTTAATCATTGACTCATTAAACATCTGTATATGGTAAGTGCAATGTTTAGCTAATTTAATCCAGATGAAGATGCTATTGCATATTTGAAGTAATATCAAATATTTATCATCCAAGAGACATGGAACATAAACCCTACTCCTTTAATTGAATATCAAAACTGGGCAAAGAAAGAAAAGGCAAAAGGTCAACCGAAGGAGGAATAGTCAATATTTGTAACCTCTGGGTTTCAGTTGAACATTACAAAATAAACGTTAGATAGCAGTGGGTGTTAGCAATCAAAATTGAGAGGTGGTCACATACCCAGCAGTGGCCCCTGACCATTTAATAAAAGGTGTGCTCCCACTGCAGAGAACTGGCTGCTGCTGCTGTTGACACACTGATCCGACAGCTGATGCTCAATCGCTCACCAGTGTGTATAGGAGAGAGGGTGGAGATCATGACAATAGTGCAATTGCGAGGAAAATAGGAAACAATCTTCTTACCAGCTTTAGATAAAGAAACGGCTGTTTCATGATCAATAAAAATTGTATAAGTGTGGTAGAAAAGGCCATTTAGCCAGGGTATGCAAAGATATAAATGGAGTCATATTGGCATGTGTTGTGGGAGAAGCAGAAGGAGGCAATCACGTTTTGTGCACAGATAGTCAGGAAAATGAGAAAGCCAGAAAGAATAGATCTAAAATTAAATTCATGGTGAATGAGGAATAGATGTATCTACTGGTGGTCCCAGGGTACATGTTTACCACAATACCAACGTTTCTTCTTGAGAGAACTTGGTCAGAGGGAAGGCTTAAGCCTTGAGACGTACATCGCAAGGCATATGTCGGAGAAAATATGCGCACACTTGGTATAAAAGAGCCAGTATTCAATTCAAGGGGCGCAAGACAAAAGTGAAACTCTATGTAGCGCAGAGTGGGCCTGCGATATTAAGATGGCTACATCAATGTGATCTCCATGTTATTTTGGAGCCCAGGTCTATGGACCAAGAGTTGGTGGTACAAAGGGGGAATGTATTGGAGAGTGTGGTGGATAAAAATAATTATGTTTTTCAAACCATGACTGACATTGTAAATGGGTGCGTACAAAAGATAAAGTTGAAAGGTGGTGGAAATTTCTGTTAGACATAGTTGCCAGGGACGAAGTTAAGAAGATGTTGAAGGAAATGGAGAAAGAGGAAATTAATGGGCCAGTTAAAGCCTCTGAGTGGCTTTCACCACTGGGCATCACAAAGAAGTCACGTGGCTGCTGAGGATGTGCATAGATCTAAGAAGTTTGAACAACTACATAGTTATGGGCAGTTTTACACTGACAAACATAAATGAAATTATCCTTATTTTGGATAATGCAATGGTTTTGACAATCCTTGAATCAAAATCAGTCTACCGTCAAATTAAAGCACACCCCAAGACCAAGGGGCCGATTCCGATTCGGGCCGGAAATCTCTCCGACCGAGCCGGACCCGGAGAGAATTCCGACCGAATCGGACTCTGGCAGTCCGACCGAACGAGTACGATGCGCACGCATGCTATCGGACTCGATTCGGTCGGACTCCCATTGAAGTCAATGGGAGCCGGTCGTACAACGCGTACGTGGGGTCCCATTGACTCAATGGGTGCGAGGCAAACAAGGGCGCCCCCTACAGCGGGTACGCATCGAAGCGCATCGTGCCGTACATGCACAGGTAGGGGTTACCCATGGGTCCCCCCTGTGTGCGACTCGCGCGGCCACGCATACAGGGGGGTCCGACGCGGACCCCCAAAGTCCGGCTCTGACAGCTCTTTCGAGCCGGACGGCGCGAGTCGGTCGGACTGCTCGCGGTGCGCATCGTACTTACCCGGCTGGGGAACGTCTCCATTGCGCGGTGCGAGTTGTGTCCGTGTGAGTCGGTCGGAGCGTGTTGAAGCCGCGTACGAGTCGGTCGACGATTTCGCGGGCGCTTGCATCGTACTCGCTCGGCCGGACCCGCGTACGATTCGGTCGGGAAACAGGGCTACGAATCGGATCCGGTAAAGCTGAATCCGATTCGGAGCCCTACCGGCCGAGATCGGAATCGGCCCCCAAGTCTTTAGCAGCATTTATAATGATGGAAGGAGATTATCAGTTCACTGGCTTCACTTTGGGTTGGCAGCTGCCAGTGTCTTCCAACAAATGATGAACAAACTGTTCTAAGATCAAAAGAATGTTGTTTTCTTCCAGGATGATATTTGGATGTATGGAGGACTGAGTGTGAGTAGAGCTAAGCCTTGGAAGAAGTGTTAAAGATTATAGGGCCTGATTACGAGTTTGGCGCAGTTGCGATGGCGCTCCGCCAGCACAGCTGCGCCAAACTCGTGCAAGGACCGCCTTGAACTTGTGTACGACAGCCGGTCCTTTACCTTCCCCATGGCAGTCCCTGGAAAACAGGCGCCGCAATGGGAATGGCAAAAAGTTCCAGCACAGCATGTACGGTGATGTCCACGCCATGCTGGAACTTTAGGGGTATACAGACATGGGGCACATGGTGTGCCCCCCTGAATGTATCCCCATGGCGTGGGGCATGGGAGCCCTGTAGGGCCCCCTTTGTTCCTCCACCGCCAGCCTTTTCATGGCGGGTCTCCCGCCATGAAATGGCTGGTGGAACTTGTAATATGCTCAGCAGGACTGCGCCAGCCCCGCTGAGCATACTGCATTGTGGCGCATCTCCGCCACCACCAAGGAACAACTGTTCCCTGGCGCAGCCGGCGGTCCTCCGCCGCAACGACCTTACAAGTTGTAATGCGGCTGACGGACCACCGCCACCGCAAGTTTGGCGCTCCCAAGACCACCAGACTCGTAATCAGGCCCTTAGACTGCTCTGCACAAAGAAAAGTGTTAATTCCTACGGGAAGAGATTGAGTACCACAGGTATGCAAATTTAGGTCAAGGGGAGAAACCCACAGAGGATCTAATAAGGTTGATCTGATTGGCTCCTTTCCCACAAGGAAAGGATCAATTTTAATCTTTTAAAGGACTTATATATTATTCAAAGTTTGCTGAAAACTTTACAGTGAAGATAGAGCCCATGACAGAATTATTAAAGAAAGGATTTCAAGTGGAGAGCTAGGCAAGAGAAGAATTTTAAGCAAATCAAAAATGAAATTTGAATTAAAAAATATTATCCTCTTTTGATACAAAATCAGCCAGTGTTTTGACTCTTGATGCCAGCGCCCAGGGGGTATGAGTGATGTCTACCCAAGTGAGGGGGGAAGTAAAAAGACCAATGGCCTTTGCCTCAAGATCACTGAACACTGTGGAAAGCAATAATTCAGTTATAGAGAGGAAGGCTTTGGCAGCAGCTTGGGCTGCAGAATTTTTTCGCACTTGTGTAGAATGAGTTTCAAGTTACACACAGACCACAAGCCACTTTTGAAGAAACTGCAGCTGGGAGGAGCGTTCAATGGTTCAGCAAGACTGTCAAGATTTGTCTCCAGGTTACAAGAATTCCAATAGGAAGTGGAATATATAGTAGGGTGCTGGCCCAATGCATCACCAGTCCTTTGCTGGTAATGGACTGTGTCGTAATGGCTGAGTGGTGGTGGAAACGGGTTCATGTTCTTCTCATCACTGTCTGTAAAACATATTGCTTTTTACCAAATATATTAAAAATATATTGAGGGGATCTGGGGTTCCTTGCTATGCTCACTCAGTGCAATGTGGGACAAGTCTGAATATCTTTTACCATTGTTGCCTCTGGTTTCTAGTCAGGCCTTGGTAATGCACACACGCCAATAGACCATTGATTCTGAAAATTCAGTAGAACCTGGGCAGAGTTACTCACCTGTGATCCATGCATGAAATTTGATTAATTCTGCCCCAGTGCTACCGGTCATTCAGAGACAATTGACTATCAGGAAATACCTTGATAGCTTGATGGAGTGAAATTTCTTGTCACTGCATCACCAGTGATGCAAGTAAGTCAAACACAGTGGTTTTCTGTCAAACAATCCTCACTGGATGATTTGTTTTTTCAGATCGTACCTCGATTTTGTGTCTTCTGGTATGAGTTTGTGCAGCGAAGAGGCGCATCATCCTTGAACAGTTTAACTGCCAGTCTACAAATATCCAGCAGTAGTACAAATAGTCTCTACGACCTCATCGATTCAGTCTCCTTTGGAGATTTCCAGCAAACCTGTTGGGAGCAGGCTCATTTACCAGTCTGATGGCTCAGTGGAGTACTGCATCCTCTATTGAAAATTGTGTTTAACTTTGTGGTCACAAGTTGGAACCCCAGTGATCCCATTCAGACTTTCAGCCTTTCAAGATTAATAAAATGAGCTCATTTCAGTTGGTAACAATAAAAATCTTCAATTGTGCCCAGACACCACTTAACTGTTGATGACTGCTATAAAAATAGAATGGAATACAAAGAAAGACAACAGTTTGGTGCCCATCCATTGGGGGAAGCAGAGAGCACTGCACAATACTGTGAAGAGGCCCTGCAGCTCTGAAAATGCCCAATAGCGGCAGCCTGGGAAACTGTGCTCACACAATTTGAAGACTGACTGCTGATGATCCTCTCCCCATGCCCGCTAATGCTCTGTGATCTTAACGAGTCCCTACCATCCCCTCCACCCCCCCATGCTGTCAGGACGGACAGACCTGAGAGTTCATGTACCCGCCACACTGATTTCCCTCTACCCCCAGTGACACCTGCCCACGTTCACCTCCTTTCTCCAGTATCAACCGTGTCCCCTCCTTCTGTTACCTCTTACATTTCATGGTTTTTCCCAGTTTCCCTGTGTCCCCTGTTAGCACAAGAGGTTTTTCCCCACTCTCCCCTTTATGTTGCATTCGTTTGTATGGAGTGCCTGAGAAGCTTAACCTTCAACCCAAACCTCATTGCCTCCACACGAATCTCCATACCGAAACTCACCACTCAACCCATGATGTCATACTCTTGTGGAACACATATGTTTGGCACTGTTTATTGATATATGCCTGCTTAACATGTGTATACATGCACTCAAAATTTATCTTTCAATTGTTGTGACATGACAGTCGGCTACATTCTTCTTTTACTGTACCAAGCAAGACATTTTGTAACCAGATTCTCGCACAAAAGTAATAAAACCTCAGTAAAAAGTTTTTTTTTAAAAAGATAGCAGTTTGTGATGGGGAAGTAAAATGGGAGGCTGTATTTTGAGATGGGGGAGTGGGAGACTTCCAAGGATGTGAATGGAAACCTGAATCATTGATCAGTAGCGAAGTCTGAAGCATTTGAAAAAGTGAATTATTAAAGTGAGATTAGTTAAAGCCAATTATTAAACCAGAAAGCCATTTGCAAATATTAATGATGTATATTTGTTTCTGGGTGGCACCAAGCATTGGCCAATTCCTATAGCCTGAATGTTGAATCAAGATCGCTCATCGGATTGGAATTGGCTTGATTTGGGTTCCATATGTAGAAAGGTAAATGTACATTTTTGTGAAGATGGTGGGGTTGATGTGACATCAAGTCCTAGCTCGGCTGTACTTGGTTTTCGTCCAGCTCAATAAGGACTCTGCTTTTTTGGATTTAAAAAAAAAAAAAGAATTTTAATTCTATACATTACTTATAATAATTATTAATACACATTGAATAAAGTTTTTTTGGGATGGAAATATATTTTTAAATTTATAGTTCCATTAATTAAAGTTTTAAATTGAAATTAAATTCAAAATTTATTTAATAGTGTTGTAGCATTTTGTTTCTGCATTTAAAGTAAACATATATAATGAATTTACATTACTTTTTAACAAAAAATATTTTTAATATTTATTTTCGAGGTAAACAAATTTTTTCAATTTTTCCTATCCTTAACCATAGGAAACTCGGCAGTCTGGTGGAGATCTCCACTGCAGAATCAGTGGTTGGCCATGTGTAGTGCTGGGCTTTCTTCTGTTTTTTGTTTTTGTTTCAATAGTAAGTTATATTTAGAGTTTGTGAGTACCAAAAAGTAGTAAACTTACTCAAAAGTGTAAACTTACTCAAAAGTGTAAGTTACCTTTGTGAATCAGGTCCAATGTGCCTACAGAATGGTGAGAAAACAGACAAACCGATAGACAGATATATGGAAATTATTTTTAAAGAGATAACCACAGCAAAAAAGGAATATTGGACTATTGGATCTTTATAGTCAATAAACCGATGTATCTGCATCCTTGTTCGGAGTTGACCTAATATGCTGAATTCTTGAGTGTATGTGAGCACCTGCAATTACAACTCTGGGATTGTTACGAGGTACATTAGTAAAGAATGCCTGTTGCTATGGTCATGTTTCTAGTATATGTATTCCTTTAAGGATTACTGTGAGTGACATTGCTATGAAACAATCAGCCATATGTGAGAGGGCTTATACATATGTTTTTACAACACTATACGATTTCTGACATTGGCTCTGCGGACACAGAAAAGACTAGAGCACCTGTCACTATGAGAAACTTCAAGAGAGCTACATCCACTATTGGAACACGTAATTAGGTCCTTTAACATCTTTTTGTGGAAGACATAACCAAATAGGTAGAATCTGTATTATTTCAACTAAAACAACATAAAATAATAACACATTTGAAAAGAACCAATAAAAGAAAAAATATACCCAACCAATTAATAAAGTTAAAATGTTTATCATTTTAACGAATTGAAAAAATTCCTAGGTCTCTTTAGTTCTTGTAAGCTTGTTACGAGGGTATTTGTGACAGTTTCCTCATTAGTAGCCAATATATGTTGCTACAAGTATGTATATAGTTGAAGTATAACCCCACCTGGAGATTTCCAAGATATGAGAATAGTGCTACGATTTAAGATATGATTTTCAGTAGAAATTCAAATGGCGTCTTACCCAAAACTGCACTGGATGTAAAGGTAGTGTGGCTGTAATACCATTTACACTCCAAGGGTGCACCCCTGATGGAAAAGGTGCACTTCAACAGGCATCTCAGATTCATGCCCATAAATTTACTCTTAGTGGCATTTATAACATATTCTCTTTTGGAGTAATATATGCTAAATCCCTCCAGTAAGTGGTATATCGATTTCTCAGTTATTGTCACTTGCCCTAGATCCAAAAACAGAAAAAATTAAATTTTGTCTCCACCAAGCTTAGACATGTCTAAATTCAGATTAGCATGGTGGCCCCCCAATGAATGAGTTCCTGTTAATAGGTGGGTACTCCAACATCATTTATACACTAACTAAATATTAAGAGGGCCAAGGCACAACTCTGACAGATCTGGAACTCATAGGTGCATTTTCCTTTCCATTTGTATCTAACTATGGCTATTGATTTATTGGGAAAACATTGGAATGCTATGAGCAGATATTCTTTAGTGCCCCATTGTAGGCCTGCCATTAAGGGCCTTATTCACATAGTCAAAGTTACATGTTTATATTTACTCAGCTGTAAACGTACTACTGGAAGTAGTAGTAACTTTACACTTTTTTGCTATTTGCCATTTCAGAGTGTAAATTGTAGTAACTTTACACTGTTCAGCTATTCACCATTTCCAGTATAAATTTACTATTAGGTGCAGACTTACATGTCTTCAAGCCCTCAAAATAGGGAGTGGCGCTTGCTAGAACAGAATGTATGAGTGTAAAGCTACGACTGGTAACTTTTCACACATGAGTGGAGGTTTCCACCACCAGGTCAGAAATGTCCATATGGAAAAGTAAATGGAAAAATAATAAAGTTTAATATTTATTAAAAAAATACATATTTTAATGTAAAATAATAATGTATATTAACTTAATAATTAACTTGGAACTAAAGAAATAAATGTTAACAGCACAATAACTCATCAAATAAATGTTTATCACATAAATTAAATATATTAATCAAATTGATAATTCTCCTTAAATATGCTTCACTATAAATTGTATATGTAATTATTATTTAGCATTTTTTATTTATTTGTTTAATTAATTTTAATAAATTGTATTTTTTATGAAAAGTTAAAAGTTGTATTTATTTCTGAAGACATTTAAAAAGTAAAAAAAAAATACATATATATATATATTGTGGTGGTCCGTACCTGCGGTGTATTTCCTCTTGGAAATTGGAGGGTCAGGACTTTTGTTCTATATATATATATCTATGCATATATACACACACATACATATATACACATATTGTTTCAGTTTGTGTGCCTGTGAGTGTGTTTGTCAATAAACCTACCACAAACAGCAACTCTGGAGTGGAGCCTACATGGTGGGAGGCAACTGTCTTTTCAACTATCCTATGGCGTTTTTGTACTGTTCACCCTGGTGACATGAGTAAATCCAGAGATCTCAGCGATTCACAAAGAAAATGTTTTAGAAAATGGGGCATTAAAATGACAAAAAATATAGAAAATGCTTAGCCCACCATCCTGGCTAACCCAATGGTCAAGCAAGAAATTAAAACCACATCTTCTCAATTGAAGTTTGAGTTATTTAAAAATCACAATGAATCTTATAAATAAATTCTGTGAAATGCAATTGACAAGAAAATGACTGGCAAAAACTGCTCGTCAGCACACTTAACAATTACCTATTCTTGGTCCACTGGAAGACAATGTGCACAGGCAGAAGATCAAGAAAGATTAATTAAAGATTGGAGTTGGCTGCCACTATACTAATAGGCACAAAAAGAATTGAAATTCAATTCAGCATCTGAGCACTGAAAACAAACATTTAATCATTGACTCATTAAACATCTGTATATGGAAAGTGCAATGTTTAGCTAATTTAATCCAAATGAAGATGCTATTGCATATTTGAAGTAATATAAAATATGCCCAGACGTGGGTCCCGGGCTCACTGTGCCACTGGAATCAAGCTATCCTGGCTGATGAGGGGTGAAACCCCGAAACCGGTCCCAGGATGCTTGTTTCCGGTCCAGGGAGGACCTGGCTTGGCAGTTCGGGCTGGACTGTTCCCATGAGGCACAGGGTCAAGACTGATTTGCATATGGCCAGGTCTAAACTGGGGTGGCATGGTGAGCAAAAGAATGATGGATTTAACCCAGATCTCTTGACTGGGGGTGAATGTTTTCATTTGTTCTGCATTCCATCCATCAATTGTGTGTCTTTTGCTTTCTCGCCCTAAGTGCGCCGGGTATGCCCAGACGTGGGTCCCGGGCTCGATGTGCCACTGGAATCAAGCTATCCTGGCTGATGAGGGGTAAAACCCCGAAACCAGTCCTAGGATGCTTGTTTCCGGTCCATGGAGGACCTGGCTTGGCAGTTCAGGCTGGACTGTTCCCATGAGGCACAGGGTCAAGACTGATTTGCATATGGCCAGGTCTAAACTGGGGTGGCATGGTGAGAAAAAGAATGATGGATTTAACCCAGATCTCTTGACTGGGGGTGAATGTTTTGATTTGTTCTGCATTCCGTCCATCAATTGTGGGTCTTTTGCTTTCTCACTCCGTAGTTATAGTTAGTATTCCCAAAGATAGGAATTCCTCAGATATTAGCTCCCTAATAACTTTCCACCCATTTGACCAATCACCACAACATTTTCAAGAGCTATAGCATTTTCTACATTTCGAGATGATGTGCATTTTTGTGGTGAATCGTTAAGGTGGTGCTAAAATAAAAGGGGGTCCCAAAACGCATTTTTCCACAAATGCATTATCCATAGATTATTATATTTGACATAGTGCGAAAATGGTTGAATGGATTTACATGAAATTTGGCAAGATCATACATTATTGTGCCGAGATGATGCTTTTTGGGTACTGCAGTTAAGTAGAGTAAGTAATTTTTAAGTTATAATGCATTTAAACTTAGTGATATCTGTCACCGTGCTACTTTCACTAAATTTCACAAACTTTTGTGAAACTACTGTGGTACATGGTTGTAAACTTACTTAATAATAAAATAATGAATGCACCACCTTCAATTCACTATACGTCATGCACCTCCTAACAATCAATCAATCAAACAAAATCATTTGTAAAGCACACTCTGTCACCCCTAGGGGTATCTGGGCGCTGTGTCTCTGTCGAAGAGCCAGGTCTTGCGTCTCTCTGAAGTCTGCCAGCAAGGGAGCTGTACGTAGATCGAGGGGAAGGTCTTTCCAGGTCTTGGCAGCGATGTAGGAGAAGGAGCGGCCACTGCAGTGGCTGAGACAAACACAGAGGTTGTGTACGAGGGCGAGTGAGGAGGAGTGCAGGTGTCTAGAGAGATGGTGGAAGTTCAGTCGATGGCTGATGCAGGCAGGTCGTGGATGGCTTTGTATGTGTGTGTGAGGATCTTGAACTGGCATCTCTTCTGGATGGGGAGCAAGAGGAGGTGGGGGTGATGTGGGTTTGTTTGGGGAGGTCCAGCATGAGTCTGGCTGAGGCGTTCTGTCTGGTCTGGAGTCTCCTGTGGAGCTGGTTGGGGATGCCGGCATAGAGGGTGTTGTCGAGCTGGTGACGAGGGCCTGAGTGATGGTTTTTCTGGTGTTGGTTGGAATCCATATGAAGATTCTGCAGAGCATGCAAAGTGTGTGGAAGCAGGAGGAGGCAACTGCATTGACTTGTCATTTCCTGGTCAGTTGGCTGTCAAGGATGATGCCGAGGTTGCATGCGTGGTCGGTCGGTGTGGGTCCGAGTTCTGCCGCCACCAACTGTGGTCCCATGTGGAGGTGTTCTTCCCGAATATCAGTACTTCAGATGTGTTGGAGTTGAGTTGGAGGCAGTTGTCTCTCATCGATTTGGCTACGAGGTCTTGTCTTGCCACCTCACTCGCATCACTACATTAACTATAACTCATGCCTTTTCCATTCACTGATTATACCCTTGCATACTACATCACTTACAGCATGTGAAATCATAGCATTCATAACAATATTTAGAACTTCTTCAATGGCATTATTTGTCACAACACAGTACACAGTGCATGGTAGAGTGGCGAGTTATAGTTAGCGTTGTCTGGTTAGCGAGCTGAAAAGTGTGTGTAATGAGGTCTGTACTTATAATAATTTTGAAGATGGTGGATAAATTGTAAATTAAAGTTATAACTATAACTTTAGAATTTTTTTAGTTTTTGTAGTTTAAACTTGGTTTGTATAGGGACAATACGTTTCCTAACTAAAACTAAGCTTTATTCTTTGTTTTTTTCATTGAATATGTGTATATATATATATATTTCTACATGTGGAACATCCGGTATTACCAAGGCTATATTTTATTCCAAAGGTCCACAAGAAAATCTCACCTGTTCCGGGTAGGCCGATTATATCTGCCATTAACAGTGTGGGAGAACATGCAACACAGTATGTGGACTTTTTTATGCAGGACTTTGTTAAGTTACTTCCAACATACATAAAAGACACTGGGGACTTCTTAAAGAAATTGCAAGATATTCAATGGGCGGAGGATTTGTTGTTCATCACGTTGGACATCGAATCTTTATATACTAGCATAGAACATACGACAGGTTTGAATGCTATTGAATATTTTTTAAGTACTAGGCCCTTGGATTGTTATAATCACCTCAAAATGCTTTTAAGTTTGACTTCCTGGTGCCTACACAACAACTATTTTACATTTGGAAATGATGTATATCTGCAAAAGAGGGGCGTTGCTATGGGGGCCTACTTTTCCCCCAGCTATGCATGCTTGCATGTTGGTTGGTGGGAGGAGCAGGTCCTCAAGTGCAAGCACCGCTTTGAGTATTGCAACCATGTGCTTCACTGGCTAAGATATATAGATGATGTTTTTATTGTGTGGAGAGGAGATGAAAAAAGTGCCATGGATTTTATCAACAACATTAATGTAAATACTGCCAATCTTAAATTTACTTCGCAGATCAGTAAGTATGGCGTTGATTTTTTAGATGTTAAAATCTATATAAAAGATGGTCAAATAGCTACCACGTTACATAGGAAAATCACTGCTGGCAATACTACACTCCATGCCAGCAGTGCACACCCGAAACACCTGATTAAAAATATTCCTTTTGGTGAGCTTTTACGCCTGAAAAGGATCTGTAGTACAGAGGATGATCTTACTATATGTACACAACAGGCTCTAGATAGATTTAAAATGAGAGGTTATAGTGAGTTCATTCTGAAAGAGGCAGTGAGAAAAGTCAACAAGAAATCTAGGGATTCTCTGTTCTCTAACGATAACACTGTAGAAATATCTGATTGTGTGGAAAATGCCCCAAGATTGATAACCTCTTTTAATAGACAGGAAAGAATGATCAGGTCAATAGTAAGACGCAATTGGCCAATAATTATGACGGGTGGGGTATTAGCTCCAAGCCTCCCGGCACAACCCACCATAACTTACAGAAAGGGTCCGTCAATGAGAACACAAATTGTCAAAATCAATCCTGAACTAGCTACAGCTAAGATGTGGCTACAACCTAAGCAAGGGTTCACAAAATGTTCTTGCAGAGCATGTAGGTTTGGTGAGAATACCACATGTTTTTTAACTCCTTTTAGTCCAGAAAAGATTTCAATCAAAGGTTGTTTTAATTGGAAAACAGAGTTTGCAGTTTAGGTCTAGACGTGCACCTGTGGCTTGAGATATGTGGGTAGTACCAAGCTGCAGGTGCACGTCAGAATCTTACAACATCTGCGAGCTATCGTCAACAATGATTCTACTTATCCGGTGGCTCGCCATTTTAAGCAAACACATAATAATGACCTGAGTTGTTTGAAATATTTTGTGATAGCTGCTATCCCCAAGCTCCGAAGAGGAGGAGATAGGGAAAGGATGTTAAGGCAATTAGGGGCAGATTTACGTTCCCTGGCGCATCCCTGCAAATCAGCAGGGATGCGCCAGGGAAGATGCGTGACGCAAGTTTACCCTTGCGCCACCACAGATGCGCCGCATTTACAATGCGGCGCATCATGGCGCAAGGATAAACAGATGCGTGACGCATCTGTCGGCGGAAGGGTGGCGCAGTACTGGAGTCGTGTCGCAAGTGCGACGTAACTCGAGTACTGCTCAGGGGTGCCCTATACCTAACATGCTGCGTCACTCCTTACGCCTGCTTGAAGCAGGCGTAAGGATTTGATGCAACAGGGACGTAAAAGTGACTCCGTGAAATCTTGTAGATTTCACTGCGTCACTTTTACGGGGCTTCCTGCGCAGGAACGCCCCCTGCGCCGGCACGCCCACATGAAACCTGACGCAGGTTTCATGTGGCGCAGGGCTTTACAACGTGACGCATCTCCCTAGATGCGTCACGTTGTAAATCCCCCGCAGCATGGCGCATGATTTGCGCCGCCGCTGCGTCACAAAAGTGATGCAACGGCGGCGCAAAAGTGGCGTAAGGGGCTTGTAAATTTGCCCCTTGGAGTCCAAAATGATTGTTGAGTTGGATAGTAAATTTCCCAACGGACTCAATAACACTGAGGACCTATACCATTATTTATAATATTGGTATCCCTGTATAGATATGAGATTTCGCCACACAAATTTGAATTTGAATTGAGATTTGGAATTACTAGAACGCTGAAATGTATATATATATATTTTTTGTACTGTACATATCTCTCTTTTTCCCTCCCTCTGGGGTTGATATTATGAAATCTTTTTGTTATTTATGAATGTTGTCACAAGTGTGTTCTATGAATTTTTTAAGCACATGCACTTTAGGTGGTCAATTTTGACCAAAGGTTGCACTTTTTTGCACAATGCGCTTCTTTGCACTTTTGCATAGTTTGCACATCGTACATAATCCGCCTTAATAATGCATTTAGGCAGGAAAGTCTTGAGTATGGGGGTCCGTAACTCGATGGCATTATTTTGCACAATTAAATATTTATTGGTTTAAAGCGCTTTTTTGCACAGTTCTTGACTCATGATTTGAGTAGTATCATGTTTTATTTATGTTTGAATGGAACATGTTTTTTACTATTTTATGTATCGAGCTAAACATACTAAGTATTAGTGCAATCATGGTATACAGCTATGTTTTTTATTCAGCATCTAAACTGATTGGTGGGTAATTTATGTATCGCTAATAATTAATGAATAATGTGCAACAAATTTGAAAATATATGTTTAATGAAATCAATATTCATAAGAGTACATTGTGCCATGTATTAACAGAAAGAAAGCAGACTAACTATTGTGTAAAATGTGGTGCTAGTGTGTCTTCTATGTTTATTTATCACATGGTTACAATGAAACAACATATGCATATAAAAAAGATGGCGAACTGCGTTTGTTGATATGTGAGCAAGGACACGAGTTGTCCGAAACGCGTCATCCTTGAGGAATAAAAATCAATGCCATATATTTGCTGGGCTCGTGTTTCTCTGTTCGCCTGAAACGGGAGTGCAGAGAACGGTGGTGTGTTTTGATATATATATATATATATATATTATCTACTGGCGGTCGCCAGTAGATAGTTATAGTTAGGACCTATTATCCATAGGAAATCCGCAACATTCTATTCCCAATAAGTTTGGCGTCGTTTGACGAATCATCGCGAAATTTTCAAAACTAGTGGGGCGCTCCGGTCGGCTCCTATCCTGAAAGATTCTGGGTGATTCATCAAGCGGGGGCCGAGAAAAAAGGGGGGTCCCAAAACGCGTTTTCTCCATGTTAATTCCCATAGGAAATTTTAGCCACGGCTACAGCCCGAACTGCTGAACGGAATTGCACCAAATTTTGCAAAAAGGTAGCGCTTGGTTCAGAAAGCGACCTTTTTTTAAATGGTGTAAATCTGTTAAGTAGTTACGGAGAAATTCAAAAAATAAGAGTGAAAAAATCGATTTCCCATAGGAAACTTTATGCAAGGCTACAGCAAAAACTGCTGAACGGAATTACACCAAATTTGGCAAAAAGGTAGTGATTGGTTAAGAAAGCACCCTTTTTAAAAATGGTGTAAATCCGTTCAGTAGTTGCTGAGAAAATCCAAAATAAAAGTTTCGATATTTATGGCCGCGCTGGATCCGCGCACCCTCCCGACCTCGAGCTGCATGCTAATTGGCTGTCAACACTCCAAATCAGGAAGTGTTGGCAGCCATCTTGTTCCTCGGTAGAACCGAGGAACAAGAAAGCAGTAAAAAAAAGTGCGCAATACGCAAAAAGGGGCAGGGTAGAAACACCCTGACCTCCTAGGCCTGCTCGGGGTCCTACAAGGACCCCCAGGGCCCCAATTTTTTTTTTTTTTTTTTTAAATCGGCAGGATGCGCTTAGGGTGCGCGGATCCTGCCGATTAAAAAAAAAAACGATGTCATCAGTGATGTCATCAGTGATGTCACTGACCATGTCATGAGTGATGTAATATGTGACGTCATCAGCAGTGCATTGCGGGGGCGCGAGTTATAATTAGCTGAACTAACTATAACGGGGGAATTTCACGGGTTTTGTACGAGTGCAATGTCCAACTAACTATAACTGTCCCTAAAACCTATGGTTTTTTCAGTGAATTTCAAAGGTTTTTTAAATGCAAATTTCTAACTATAACGTGTCTGAAACCTATGGTTTTTTCAGTGAATATATATATATATATATATGTATATATATATATATATATATATATATATATACATACACACACTCACACACACATGATTAAAAATTGGAAATAATTATCTTATTTAACATTATTTCCTATTGAGTGTTATTTTAAAGTCCTGCCTCCATTATTTCATATGAGCGTGTGTTGCAGTACCTGTGAGAGCCCATGTGTGGTGCTGGGCTTTCTCCAAGGCTGGGTTGGACCACATTTATAACTGTTTTAGATCCTTTTTTGACTGTAGTAACTTTAGGTATGCAATTTGTGAATATCATTGAGCTTCCTTTTTTGTGGGTGGGTGTTTGTATTGGCATGTCCTTCCCCAAACCCCTCCTTTTAGACTCCCTAAAGCCCTCCTTACTTACCCCTCCTCTCCCATTTATAGTACCTATACCCCATTTTTCAGCCACTTCCCAACGTTCCTCCCACATTTACTACTAAAACATATAACTACATGTGTGGAGCCCTTGAAACCGGGGAGGAGAACTCCGCATAGAAAAGATTGGAGAGGAGGAGGTCTCCACATGTAGGTTTGCGATTAGCATTTTGTGGTACATGAGTTGCACTATTTTAAAACTACTAAGGGGCATATTTACAACGAAGTGGCGGAGCGCACGTTAGCCTTCTTGGCTTAACACCGCGCCCCGCCAGTGCAGAAACACAGGGCTGCACTATATTTACAACAATATGGTGCAGCTCTGCGATTCCCCCTGCGCCAACGCAGGCACCCTTGCACCATACTGCAAGGGTATCTGCATTGAGGGGAAGATTGTTTATGTGCAGGAAGGTCTCCTGCACATAAACACACATGGAAACAGCAAAAACTAGGAAAAATAAAGCATTCCACCTCGTTTCGCCTGTTTAAGACCAGGTTTTTCCTGGTCTTAATATTGGCGCTGCCCCATATGTAGGCTGCCCTTGTAAATATGGGGCAGTGTCAAAATCAACAGGTGTTGCGGTGGAACGCCCACCACAACACCCATTGCCAGCCCCTTTCAAGCTAAGTACAGCATGAAAGGGTGCCTTATTTACAAGGCAGCGTTAAGCCACATTAAGTGGCTTAACGCTGCCTTGTAAATAAGGTGAAGCCCGTATCGCCACCACAACGTCACTAAAAGTGACGTTGTGGTGGCGATAGGGGCTTGTAAATATGCCCCTAAATGTGCTAAAAAGTGAAGTTTGTGACTAGGTTCCTCAATATTTGTGATGTACCAAACCAAAGGTTGTCATTAGGTCAAAGGTCACAAATAATGAAACATTTTGGAGCTGACCATATTTTACATTATACAGCCCTATGGGTAGGTCTGTGAGATTCACTTATATACATATGATTAACTCCACACCAGTGGTTAAGAAAATCCCCTTTCTTCTGTAGATGACTTCAAAAACACACAAGACTATGAAATTAAATTCTTTTATATTGCAAGTATATATAGATGCACCAATTCATTCAACAATACAATTGAAATAGGGTGCTCCATTTCTAGTCCAAAAAGTGCTTGTGAAGTGCATAGAAGTGCCTAAACAATAAAAATAGAAAGTTGACACTCTTATAATGTTTGCAATGAGCCTGGTCACATTTCATTTTAAATGGTTGTTAAGTTGGGTTGGTATAATAGTCCAGAGTGCTTCATTGCCCAACTTGGTAATTAGATGCAGGCATGATCTTAAATTCCGTCGACGTTTCGTCACATTGTAAGAAGTACTACCTAAGCATCAATTTGGGTCTTCATGAGGACAATCTTAAGCCACCCTGTGTATGATAAATAGACATCAAACATCTTTCATGTGTTCATAAAATGCAACTTCCAGCTGTGGAAAATTACAAATCAGGCTCACCGAGTATTCCAAGCCTCTCAAACTTCCCTTACATCTCTGTGTGAGCATCAAAGAACCTTCCCTTTGGTATAAGAAAAAAGAATGGGTCTCTAATCTGGCAAACTCACTGTATGGTTTATGTGAATTGTAAGTGAAGTGAGGTGGAAATACACTCACCATACAAATTTAATTGAGAAATGAGCTCAAACTAATTTCACTCCTTACAGACGTCGCATCGCCTGGTCGTTCATCATATCGTCCACCTTTGATCCAGTAGTTCAGCCCAGCTTATCTGCTTTCTTAGATAAGCAGATAATTTATAGTGCTTGTTTTTCTATGGCAGCAGCATAGATTGGAGAAGGGCATTCATGAGGATTGTATCGCTCTTTTCCAGTCCCAGTCCCAGCACCACACCCTTCCCTTTCCATCATTCCAGCAGTTGTGTGTTTGAAAGCAGTATGGGATGTCCAGGGCTATACTAATCGAAAATATCTATTTGAATACTTTAACATTTCACTCCTGAAAGAACTGTGTTTTTTTAATGCATACAATGCCTTTATTTCATTTGGAAGACTAGAACATAGCAATTTACCTGGCCAGTGTTCAGAAATGCAGATGACGTGAGATGTACTAATGTGTGTGTAATATCGAAGTTCTCCCTGAAACTATTTAAATAATATGGAGAGTGAAATATTTTTTCTGTTATTGACATACTAGCTGAAGTTGATACCAGATAGAATGTAAATGGTTTCGCTGAAATGTGCACATTACTACTCCGAGCACGTTCGTGGTGTCTCTATTCCTTGTGGAGAACAGTTTTAGCATGATTTTTAAGGAGGAACCACACAAAAAATTCATAGGGACTGTCTACAAAGCATAGTTTAGCATCAGGTTAAACACCCCCGTGGAGTTATCAGATGGATAAAGTGCAGAACATATGTGTAACTTACTATTTTTTAATGTTATATACACAGAATAAAAAAATAGCTGATATTAAGGTGAGAAAAACGTGTTTTTCTTTACTGTTGACAGCATGAGCAGTAGCAGAAAATCACAGTGACAGATGTGAAGATGTCATCAGTCAGGCAGCTAGGTAAATATCAGAGATTATTCTTTAATTGGCAGCTGTGTGTGTAGTGGCATTCTGTGTGATGAACAACTGGCTAGCCAGCAGTGTGTGGGTGTTGTCACTGAAGAAGCTGATGCTGCTGCAGTATTGAGGGACATCGGCAGAGTTCTGCGTGAGTCTATGGGTTTTATTACGAGTCTGGCGGTCCATGGACCACCAGACTGATGGGGGCGCAGTGGTGGTGGTCTTCTGACTGCCCCATTATGATCAGGGCGGTCGGGCCACCCTGGGATTACTGCAACCACCAGGGATCAGAGATCCCTGGTGGTGGTGCAGCGGTATTGAGGCCGCAATATGCTTGGCGGGCCGATGTGGCCCCGCCAAGCATATTACGAGTTTCCTCACCACTACATTTTTTTTCATGGCGATGAGGAAACAAAGAGGGCCCAACAGGGCCCCCTTGTGCCTCATGCCATGTGGATGCACACAGGGGGGCATAACATGTGCCCTTCTGTATGCATGCACACCGGTACCTGCACGGCATGAACTGCAACAGTCCATGCTGTGCAGGTACTGCCTTTGACGTTCCCACTGCAGTGCCTATTTTATAGGTACCGACCTGGGAACGCCAAAGAACTGCCCTCCAGACAGGAGAAAACTCCTAATCGGGCAGGCGGCTTGTACGTGGGTTTGGCGGTGCAGGAGTGGGGCGGTCTCGCTCCCACACCGCCAAACTCATAATGAAGCCCTAAGCATTGCGATTGCAGGCACAGGTGCAGGATAGAGCAACATTAGAAACACTGTGTATAAATCTAAACACAAAGGTCAAGGGTTGCTACTGAACTGGAGTCAGGAGCACTGGCAAAGCCACAAACGGGTTTAACCATTGTGAAATAAAGTGTTGCTGCACTCCTGAGGTACATCAGCTTTAGCTGTTTCTGTATGCAAGGTATGTACGATCAGGGGCGTAGGAGACACTAAAATTCTGGGGGGGACAGGGACAACCTTGTGGACTTTCCAGTGACCTTATACAAATCATCGCCCATTAAACAAATACAATTGCATAGTTTTGAAGTGAAATATTGAGAAAAGCAGGCATATAGTCACAGTTTGCATGTATGCTTTATTGTTATTTACATTCACATAGTAATCAGACCAAAATGTTTAAAAAAAACATGTATATGAATCTTGCATCTTCATGCACCAAGCAAACAAAGGTCGCTGACTTCGGGTGGGGCGTCGTGTTTGCAAGTGCATTATGGTTTGAAAAGTACCTGCTGCTGCATTCCTGGTCTCCAGCAATTTTCAGGCAACAATAAAAATGTGAAGATAACTTCGGTGATTAATGTTCTTTATTGAGAGAGATCGGAGGTTTGTCTAGTGGAAGTTTTGACTCATGGTAAGGTAGCCACAGTGTGTTAATGTGCCTGCTGCAAAGAACGTGTACCACGCAGATCACAAAATGCATATAATGTAAATAGGTCAGTGAGTTACTGCTTTTGTCTGAGAGATTCTTTTGCTATTTGCAGTTTATAAGTTAAAATCCTAACATTGAACAGTGAGCTATTAACCGTCATCAAAGAGCTGCATGAAAACTGCAAGGTATAGATTAGAGCGTTATGATTTTTCCCCAGTCTTTAATTATCCTAATGTTGGAAAATGGGTTCATTAGGATGGAAATCAATTCTGATTATTAAAGAGAACCCCCATGGTGTTATGTTTTAAATTCTGAGTTTGTGCTTCTCTAGTGTTGCAAAGCCAGCCTGTGCCATGGGCACTCCCCAACTTTTTGCTGACTGGTACTGGTGGTACCTGACTCTGACTGACCCTAGGCTCTGCCTAACCAGGCCCAGGACCAGTGCTATGCTGAAAGAGACACTTACAAATACAGTGAAAACACCTACATACACTAGGGTGCACTACGGGTTAGGGTATCCCTATGATTGGCATGACCTCTCCTGTAAGGCCCTAGTACATAATAGGGCAGGGGATTAGAACTACCTTTAAGTCCCTAGTATATAATAGGGCATGGCAGTTTAGAGGCAGCAGCCCTTCCTGTGCTTGCATGTGTGCACTGCTGAAGCCTGAGGTCAGTTTAAAAGCAGGCCTGTGTTGCAGGACAGCTTTTAAAATGCAAATTGTGCCCAAACTTGACTTTTGAGTTTGGGGCACTTACAAATTGATAAACTACAATGTTGTGGCATATTAGGAATCCCCACGGTTTCACCTAGGTGTCCCAGGGGTGGGGGGTCAGGTATCTACAAGAAGGACCCTTATAAAATGAGTTTTATATGCCCTGGGTTTAGTGAAATTGCACATTTCACTGCCTATGTTGTAGTAAAGTGCTTCCCAAAATCAACTTTTGTGCTAGGAGCACTGTGAAGTGAGGATCTGCAATATTTTGATATAATCAGAACCCCTAAAGTCTTTCCTAGGTGTTCCAGGGGTGGGGTGTCCTGTAGGTATAAGCAGGGTCCTTATATAGGCCCTGGTATTGGAGAAATTGGCCAGTTCATTTTTCCACTGCAGATCCCCAGCCCATAGGTTAACATTGCAAGAGGTTATTAATTAATAACTGGAGAAAGGAAAGCCATAAAACTAGCATTAAAGGACTCAGAAGAATGTTAATGATAAAGGCAACAATGTGGTATTGTTGAATTTATTCTAAAATGTACACACAAGAAGTTATAAGACTTTCTTGTCTGTAAGCCACAATTCAGCCCACTAGTGCTCTGCCTTGATTGGTCAGAGGTAAGTGGATTAGCCTGGCTGTTTGAAGAGGTGATAAATGGCCCCTGGGGTTAGGAAGCCTTTCTGGGAGGAGAGGTTGCTGGGCATGGGATTGCCAGAGCCAGGGGGAGGAGTAGTAAATAATGCTCTTCAAGGGAAGGAGGAGACAAGCTGGAGAAATCACTTCCATTTACACCTCTCCCCCTTCCCCACAGCCGGATGGGGGGGATTAAGAAGGAATTCCCAGATGTAAGGGGAGTGAACCTATGTAGATGAAGCCATCCTCTAGGCTGGTTTAGTTAGTTCTGCTCCCTCTGCTGGAAAATCAGCCATGATGAATTTTGGAGAAATTGTGCTCTATGTGAGAAAATAATGCCACACTTTAAAGGATGTGGTCATACCCTGGAGCGTTGCCCTGCACCTCATTGGACAGGAGAGACCTCCTTCTTGACCCAGAGAACTTGGAATAAGTATCTGAGAGGGACAGAGCCACTCAGATGATGCTGCTTGAAACATGAGAGAAGAAGGGTCCCTGCTGAGGAGTTTGATTTGCACCAACCTGGCCCTGGACTCTGAAGATTGCACCTGTTGCACAATCTGGAATTACAGCCCTATGGACTACCTTGCTTCAAAAGGACTAAAGAGTGGACTCCCTGCAAGCTGAAGATTAACAGAGCTCACCAGGACCACCACCATCATGAATCCCTAGCCTGGAGTACTACCAGTGAATTTGTAGGGGTTTTGTCCAAGTGGATTGTGGGAACTGAAGTCCTTTTCAAGGACCATCTTGGAGATTCCAGACCCTTGGAGTAAGTTTTGGACACTTTGAGACCCTTTGGAAAACTTCAGGAAGAAGTTCTAGAGGTTTGGAGAAGTTTGGAGCAACTTTGGAAAAAAGCTCCATAAGTGGACCGACTCGCTCTGGCCAGCCAAGCTGGCAACCATCAACCATGAGTTGGCCTGCCGTCCAGGTTCCTTCCGCTGAAAAGCTCCAGGGATCCGACTTCCAGAGTTTGATCGGGTGTAGGCGGAAACCCAAGCAAGCGAACCCTCACCGAATCCGGCCTAGTGAAGAGCATCGAGGGACCCCACAAGAAAAAGCTTTGTAAAAGTTTCTAATTCCGAACGTAGAAAAGGTGACCGGGACCAACCACGAGAGCCAAGCCACCCACCATCAACTGTGTGCCGGCCTGGATCCCTGGCTCGTCCCACTGGAAAGCTCCGGAGGTTGGACTTCCATAAGTTTGACCGCAAGCTCGTTGCAAGGCAAGCCGGTGAATCCTCACCGAATAAGGGCTGGCTGAGAGCTTCGAGGGACCACGGGAAGACAAGCTCCAGAAAAGTTTCTAAGTCAGAAGGTAAAAACTTTGACCAAGACCTACCGCAAGGAGTAGCCCCGCAGGGCTTCATCGGGGTCGGCCTGAAACTTTGACTTTGAGCAGGTCTAGCGTGACCAGATGTACCAATAGGCGCTATACGTTTCTATGTGCTATATAGTGCTAAATCTTTAAAAAGTCATATCCCTGGTTCCCTACATTGGATTTTTTTTCATTTTAAAGAGAAAAATATTTCCTATTTTTATTAATTGGTGTTGGATTGTTATAGTGTGTTGTGTCTTTATTTACTGAATTGGTGTTTTTAAATGCTTTACATACCTGTCTTTGAAGTTAAGGCGGCCTGCTCACAGCCAAGCTACCAAGGGTTGATCATGGGAATAATTTTCTAAGACCGGTAGTGAGCCATATATTGAGGTAGTGGCCTTATTGCCGGGGACAGATATATATTTGCCCCTACTAATAACCCACTTTCCAACATCCAGACCAAGCACTCTTAAACAATACTGTCTACAAGTATGGATGACATGTGACTCCTACACCCTGTAGTTTTATGTACCATTTCCTATACACTGATTTACACACCTATGATTGACTGCCTCTGTGTAGTGTGAGTGATGTAAAGTGCTGACACCCTGCACTGGTATGAGTGGTGCTATATAACTAATTAAATGCATCTGAGAGAGTGGTTCTGGAGAATTGAGGGACATTGTTAAAGGGTGGTTGTTGGGGAATCCGTGGAAGAGCTGGGTCGTTGAATACCAAGGCTGTCTATTTGATTTCAGCTCCTGCCTCCTTCATCCACCAACATACTCTCCTGCCACATTATCTCACTCTTCCAGGTTCTTTCTCATCTTTGCTTTCTCCCTTTTCTCTGTTTTCCATATTTCCCTTCCTCCTTCTGCCCACACCCCTTGATGCCTTTCTCTCTCTTGTTCGGTTTCACAGTCCGATGGTTTAAAAAGGTATTGGTCTCTAACAAAGAATGCAGTTGGGTCCCTCCTGCAGCCACCAGCTTAAATTAAGCATCCTTAGCTTGCAGCCCACAAAGGAAATGCCAGAGTGGCTAGTCTGGCCCTTTCTGCATTTTATCTCCCGGCCTGAAGAGCGGATCCACCCAGTTTCTGTCATCAGCACTTCTACTCACTTATTCCACAAGTGCAGTTCAACCATGAATGGTAAAATATCCTAGTTTGAAAAATGTTTTCCACTTAATTATGGCTGTACCATATTTGCCACATAATACATCATCTGCTGCATAATCTAACAATTTCACCCAAAACTATTTTGTAGCTCAAACGGATCAAAAATTACTAAAAGAAATGTGACTTATGTTGCTGTGAAGTGTAGGGCGCTTTGCAAAGGTTGACTGGTCACCTTTCTCACTGCTGCATTTGTATGTTACACAGGTACTAATGAGGCAAAAGCTTTGCAGAGGCTATTAGTATGTATAAATAAGTCAAAATAATAAAGTATCATAAAATGTACCGCATTACGCTGCAGCCTTTTTTTTTGCTGCATAATTTAGTCAACACTGCGACATAATTTTGGCCTCCATTGCTGCATAACTCCAGTGGCCTGAAAGCAGGCTGCACATGTTAAAAGTGTTTGTGCACGAAGCAGAAACCATGAAGTTTGCGAACTTAGGGGCTGATTACGATGGCAGGCGGACTTCAGTCCGTCCGCCATCGAATTGGGGAATGGGACCGCTCGCCTACAAAGCGTCGGCCCCACGATAAGCATTACAATGTGACCGCCACTACAACGTTCGCAATGCCTATCTTTTACATTGCGGCAGGTGCTGCTGGCTGCATCACCCGCCACAATGTAAAAAAGGGACATGTTGCATATATCACTGCACTACGTGACAGTGTCACATGGTGCAGTGATATGTAGGGGGGCACCATAGGTGCCCCTCAGGTCCCATGTCTGGGGCCGGGGATAAAGGGGCCTGCTACGGGCCCCCAATGCCCCTTTCCGCCAGCTTTTCTATGACTGGTGAACCACCATGGATAGGCTGGCGGGTAAGGGACATCGTAATCCCTACTGCGCTGCCTGGTAGGCACCACCAGCATTGTAGGAACTACGAGCCCCTCCGCCGCACAGGTGGGCTCCGTCGGGTGCGTGGCGATCGGTCTTTCCGACTGCCAGGGAACCGCCCGCCATTGTAATATGGCGGGCGGTGATGTAGTCACCGATGGTGGTGGTGGGACCGTCACCGACGGGGTGATGTGGCGGTCCCACCACCATTATAATCACCCCCATAAGTTTGGTGTGCATGCAAATCCTACATTGCCAACCCCTGGTAAGTTGCACTACTAGTGCTGAAAAAGGCCAATGGAGGTACCAATGGGGGAGGTGGACTAGCCTCAAGGGTCTTGTGACCTCAGTGACAGAGTCACTGTCGCTCTAGGGTGTGCTTCTTCGGATACCTGCCCGCAAGACTGGAGGTGAACTGCATGGATTGTGGTGGACAGGCCTTCAAAGTTAACTTACACTTGCCACCGTTAGGGTCCACCTGCTGGTGCTAAGACACCAGGGCTTCTAAGGTCTATCGGGCCTTCTAAGGTGTAGCATCGGATTGTGGTCTGTCAGGAGAGTGGTCTGGTGGACTGATCATGAAGGCTGAACATGTTTCTCCAGTTCCAAATTCGGCAGCTCTGGCCAGAGTGCCACATCCTCTCCCACACTGAACACCATACTGCCCCACTGGGAGAAACTTGCACTGCCTTCAGCTACAACCCAATTGTGCTGTGACTCAATTTAAATTATGCACTAGACAAGAGTAAAAGGCTGCCTGAGAAAAAGCAATAACACCCTGAAAAAAGCAAACACTCGTAGGGAGTGCAAGGATAAGCAAAGCATGTGAAATGTAAGCAGGAACAACATGGTTACCTTAACGGTTTTAAGCTCATTATTCAGATATCAGTAAGTGATTTTGCCTGAAAAGTTCAGGACATGACTACAGGACCAGGAAGGGACCCGTTTCAATGTCCATTGCTTATATCCTTACAAAATGTAAGCAGTATGGTTTAAAAAAGACTACATCCCTAAACACAGAACCGCGGTACACATTTTATAAGCTAAAATAATTAAAACAGTTGAAAAAGATCATATTAAACATTTTCCACTCCATCCATCAACCAGGTATTGCAGTCCCTTTAGGAAAACAATGTTGTTCAAAGAAAGAAGATAAAAGAAAGTAGCGCTTCACTGGCAACTTCTGTAAAGCGGCGCTAATGTGCGTGGGTGTAAATAACAACCTGGCCTGTCTGCTGACCACTCTGTGTTGCTTTAGTTCGTTATTTAATTATTTTTCGTATTTTGAAAAGGAGAGGCAAGAGAGAGTACGTAAGAGCTGTCTCTTGAAATCAGCACTTAAGGAGGAGCCAGAGAGAGACAGAAAGAGGTGGAGGAATAAAGAGAGAGAGAGAGGAGGAGGGCAGCCGCCAGAGGCAGAGCAGGAGAAGTGGACACTGTCCTTGCCTTCTCTGGGCATGACGGAAAAGAGACAGAGTTTGTTTTCCTTCTCTGCCCCTCCCAGAGTGGCTGAACCTTACTGCAGCATAACAAAGGGCAGAGGGCGGGTGGCCTCTTTGACTGCAGACAGGTCAAGTGCAGGGCCATTAAGTAGCGCTTTCGCGCGCTACTGGCCCTGCGAATAACAGTAGGGAGAGGGGAAATTCTTTTGTCCCCTCGTACCCCCCACCCTTGTCCCCCGTGTTCCCCACACTCCAAAATCTGGGGGGATATATCCCCCGCGTCCCCCACACTTCCTACGCCCATGCTTGAGCTGCACCCTTCGGATGCCTTCCTCCAGTGCCTATGCACACCGTACCCCAATCCGGACTCCTCATAGTCCTGTCACGTGCATCAGTTCTTCCCTGTCACGATCAGTCAGTTCTCAGCTTCTCCAATGAGCCAAGTGTGTCTTAAGTGAAAACTTACACATATTGATTTTCACTCCCTTGCACTACTCCCTTCTCGTTCCTTCTCTCCCCTTCCTTCTACAATATTGTCTCGACCCAGTCTAGAGCGTATTTCTTTATGTTATCATTCCATTCCACTTTCTCTTTTCCTTTATTTCTTAGTCTGCTTTCCTCATTCCTGCTCCATTCCTCCTCTCCTGTCTTTTGTCTTTCCCCCTTTCATTTACCTCTTACATTAACAGCTCATCACCCTGTTCATGGCTCCTTCCTCCCACTAGCAATTGTGCTGCCTGTCCGACCTGTTACCTTCCAGAGTAGTTTGTCAGGGCAGGTTGGAGGTAAAATGAGCGTGTCTACATGTCATAGGCACAGGCATCTGCACCTTTAATCCTTTAGACCCTCTTTATGGGGAATGTGCGGAAAGGTAAATGCACTGTAAAAAATGTTTTCCCACACTGCCTCACCTGTTCTTGGCTTGATCTATGTCCGTATTCCTGTTATCTGCGTCGCTGGCCACGCCCTAGTTGTAAGCATGGGCGTAGGAAGTGTGGGGGACGCGGGGGATATATCCCCCCCAGATTTTGGAGTGTGGGGGACACGGGGGACAAGGGTGGGGGGGACGAGGGGACAAAAGAATTTCCCCTCTCCCTACTGTTATTCGCAGGGCCATTAGCGCGCGAAAGCGCTACTTAATGGCCCTGCACTTGACCTGTCTGCAGTCAAAGAGGCCACCCGCCCTCTGCCCTTTGTTATGCTGCAGTAAGGTTCAGCCACTCTGGGAGGGGCAGAGAAGGAAAACAAACCAACCGCCGGCAGAGCGGAGTTTACCGAGGCGCGCTCACCCCTAGTGTCGATCTGAGTGGGAAAAGCTTTGATTAAACAGCTAGTAGGAGCTTGACATCATGCCATCAGGTGGCACAATATGCACAGGTTGAGAATGGGACACTAAATCGAAATTAAGAATTTGGAAATTCCTCTAAGTTAACTCCTTTTCTGGTGAGCACAGGCTCCTTTATCCACCTCGACTCTTTTCACATTGGTAATGTGACCAGTTCAGAAGCATGCGCTGGCTGTTTAAATGTGCCCTCCTTTCCTCTTGCCTTCTTTAATGAAAGCTACGGCCACGCTGGTACAATGTGTGCATCTGCAAAGGGTACACATTACAGACTTACAACTAGGGCGTGGCCAGCGACGCAGATAACAGGAATACGGACATAGATCAAGCCAAGAACAGGTGAGGCAGTGTGGGAAAACATTTTTTACAGTGCATTTACCTTTCCGCACATTCCCCATAAAGAGGGTCTAAAGGATTAAAGGTGCAGATGCCTGTGCCTATGACATGTAGATACGCTCATTTTACCTCCAACCTGCCCTGACAAACTACTCTGGAAGGTAACAGGTCGGACAGGCAGCACAATTGCAAGTGGGAGGAAGGAGCCATGAACAGGGTGATGAGCTGTTAATGTAAGAGGTAAATGAAAGGGGGAAAGACAAAAGACAGGAGAGGAGGAATGGAGCAGGAATGAGGAAAGCAGACTAAGAAATAAAGGAAAAGAGAAAGTGGAATGGAATGATAACATAAAGAAATGCGCTCTAGACTGGGTCGAGACAATATTGTAGAAGGAAGGGGAGAGAAGGAACGAGAAGGGAGTAGTGCAAGGGAGTGAAAATCAATATGTGTAAGTTTTCACTTAAGACACACTTGGCTCATTGGAGAGGCTGAGAACTGACTGATCGTGACAGAGAAGAACTGATGCACGTGACAGGACTATGAGGAGTCCGGATTGGGGTACGGTGTGCATAGGCACTGGAGGAAGGCGTCCGAAGGGTGCAGCTCAAGCATGGGCGTAGGAAGTGTGGGGGACGCGGGGGATATATCCCCCCAGATTTTGGAGTGTGGGGGACACGGGGGACAAGGGTGGGGGGTACGAGGGGACAAAAGAATTTCCCCTCTCCCTACTGTTATTCGCAGGGCCAGTAGCGCGCGAAAGCGCTACTTAATGGCCCTGCACTTGACCTGTCTGCAGTCAAAGAGGCCACCCGCCCTCTGCCCTTTGTTATGCTGCAGTAAGGTTCAGCCACTCTGGGAGGGGCAGAGAAGGAAAACAAACTCTGTCTCTTTTCCGTCATGCCCAGAGAAGGCAAGGACAGTGTCCACTTCTCCTGCTCTGCCTCTGGCGGCTGCCCTCCTCCCTCTCTCTCTCTCTTTATTCCTCCACCTCTTTCTGTCTCTGTCTGGCTCCTCCTTAAGTGCTGATTTCAAGAGACAGCTCTTACGTACTCTCTCTTGTCTCTCCTTTTCAAAATACGAAAAATAATTAAATAACGAACTAAAGCAACACAGAGTGGTCAGCAGACAGGCCAGGTTGTTATTTACACCCACGCACATTAGCGCCGCTTTACAGAAGTTGCCAGTGAAGCCCTACTTTCTTTTTATCTTCTTTCTTTGAACAACATTGTTTTCCTAAAGGGACTGCAATACCTGGTTGATGGATGGAGTGGAAAATGTTTAATATGATCTTTTTCAACTGTTTTAATTATTTTAGCTTATAAAATGTGTACCGCGGTTCTGTGTTTAGGGATGTGGTCTTTTTTAAACCATACTGCTTACATTTTGTAAGGATATAAGCAATGGACATTGAAACGGGTCCCTTCCTGGTCCTGTAGTCATGTCCTGAACTTTTCAGGCAAAATCACTTACTGATATCTGAATAATGAGCTTAAAACCGTTAAGGTAACCATGTTGTTCCTGCTTACATTTCACATGCTTTGCTTATCCTTGCACTCCCTACGAGTGTTTGCTTTTTTCAGGGTGTTATTGCTTTTTCTCAGGCAGCATTTTACTCTTGTCTAGTGTATAATTTAAATTGAGTCACAGCACAATTGGGTTGTAGCTGAAGGCAGTGCAAGTTTCTCCCAGTGGGGCAGTATGGTGTTCAGTGTGGGAGAGGATGTGGCACTCTGGCCAGAGCTGCCGAATTTGGAACTGGAGAAACATGTTCAGCCTTCATGATCAGTCCACCAGACCACTCTCCTGACAGACCACAATCCGATGCTACACCTTAGAAGGCCCGATAGACCTTAGAAGCCCTGGTGTCTTAGCACCAGCAGGTGGACCCTAACGGTGGCAAGTGTAAGTTAACTTTGATGGCCTGTCCACCACAATCCATGCAGTTCACCTCCAGTCTTGCGGGCAGGTATCCGAAGAAGCACACCCTAGAGCGACAGTGACTCTGTCACTGAGGTCACAAGACCCTTGAGGCTAGTCCACCTCACCCATTGGTACCACCATTGGCCTTTTTCAGCACTAGTAGTGCAACTTACCAGGGGTTGGCAATGTAGGATTTGCATGCACACCAAACTTATGGGGGTGATTATAATGGCGGTGGGACCGCCACATCACCCCGTCGGTGACGGTCCCACCGCCACCATCGGTGACTACATCACCGCCCGCCATATTACAATGGCGGGCGGTTCCCTGGCAGTCGGAAAGACCGATCGCCACGCACCCGACGGAGCCCACCTGTGCGGCGGAGGGGCTCGTAGTTCCTACAATGCTGGTGGTGCCTACCAGGCAGCGCAGTAGGGATTACGATGTCCCTTACCCGCCAGCCTATCCATGGTGGTTCACCAGTCATAGAAAAGCTGGCGGAAAGGGGTATTGGGGGCCCGTAGCAGGCCCCTTTACCCCAGGCCCCAGACATGGGACCTGAGGGGCACCTATGGTGCCCCCCTACATATCACTGCACCATGTGACACTGTCACGTAGTGCAGTGATATATGCAACATGTCCCTTTTTTACATTGTGGCGGGTGATGCAGCCAGCAGCACCTGCCGCAATGTAAAAGATAGGCATTGCGAACGCCGTAGTGGCGGTCACATTGTAATGCTTATCGTGGGGCCGACGCTTTGTAGGCGAGCGGTCCCATTCCCCAATTCGATGGCGGACGGACTGAAGTCCGCCTGCCATCGTAATCAGCCCCTAAGTTCGCAAACTTCATGGTTTCTGCTTCGTGCACAAACACTTTTAACATGTGCAGCCTGCTTTCGGGCCACTGGAGTTATGCAGCAATGGAGGCCAAAATTATGTCGCAGTGTTGACTAAATTATGCAGCAAAAAAAAAGGCTGCAGCGTAATGCGGTACATTTTATGATACTTTATTATTTTGACTTATTTATACATACTAACAGCCTCTGCAAAGCTTTTGCCTCATTAGTACCTGTGTAACATACAAATGCAGCAGTGAGAAAGGTGACCAGTCAACCTTTGCAAAGCGCCCTACACTTCACAGCAACATAAGTCACATTTCTTTTAGTAATTTTTGATCCGTTTGAGCTACAAAATAGTTTTGGGTGAAATTGTTAGATTATGCAGCAGATGATGTATTATGTGGCAAATATGGTACAGCCATAATTAAGTGGAAAACATTTTTCAAACTAGGATATTTTACCATTCATGGTTGAACTGCACTTGTGGAATAAGTGAGTAGAAGTGCTGATGACAGAAACTGGGTGGATCCGCTCTTCAGGCCGGAGATAAAATGCAGAAAGGGCCAGACTAGCCACTCTGGCATTTCCTTTGTGGGCTGCAAGCTAAGGATGCTTAATTTAAGCTGGTGGCTGCAGGAGGGACCCAACTGCATTCTTTGTTAGAGACCAATACCTTTTTAAACCATCGGACTGTGAAACCGAACAAGAGAGAGAAAGGCATCAAGGGGTGTGGGCAGAAGGAGGAAGGGAAATATGGAAAACAGAGAAAAGGGAGAAAGCAAAGATGAGAAAGAACCTGGAAGAGTGAGATAATGTGGCAGGAGAGTATGTTGGTGGATGAAGGAGGCAGGAGCTGAAATCAAATAGACAGCCTTGGTATTCAACGACCCAGCTCTTCCACGGATTCCCCAACAACCACCCTTTAACAATGTCCCTCAATTCTCCAGAACCACTCTCTCAGATGCATTTAATTAGTTATATAGCACCACTCATACCAGTGCAGGGTGTCAGCACTTTACATCACTCACACTACACAGAGGCAGTCAATCATAGGTGTGTAAATCAGTGTATAGGAAATGGTACATAAAACTACAGGGTGTAGGAGTCACATGTCATCCATACTTGTAGACAGTATTGTTTAAGAGTGCTTGGTCTGGATGTTGGAAAGTGGGTTATTAGTAGGGGCAAATATATATCTGTCCCCGGCAATAAGGCCACTACCTCAATATATGGCTCAGTACCGGTCTTAGAAAATTATTCCCATGCTCAACCCTTGGTAGCTTGGCTGTGAGCAGGCCGCCTTAACTTCAAAGACAGGTATGTAAAGCATTTAAAAACACCAATTCAGTAAATAAAGACACAACACACTATAACAATCCAACACCAATTAATAAAAATAGGAAATATTTTTCTCTTTAAAATGAAAAAAAATCCAATGTAGGGAACCAGGGATATGACTTTTAAAGATTTAGCACTATATAGCACATAGAAACGTATAGCGGCTATTGGTACATCTGGTCACGCTAGACCTGCTCAAAGTCAAAGTTTCAGGCCGACCCCGATGAAGCCCTGCGGGGCTACTCCTTGCGGTAGGTCTTGGTCAAAGTTTTTACCTTCTGACTTAGAAACTTTTCTGGAGCTTGTGTTCCCGTGGTCCCTCGAAGCTCTCAGCCAGCCCTGATTCGGTGAGGATTCACCGGCTTGCCTTGCAACGAGCTTGCGGTCAAACTTATGGAAGTCCAACCTCCGGAGCTTTCCAGCGGGACGAGCCAGGGATCCAGGCCGGCACACAGTTGATGGTGGGTGGCTTGGCTCTCGTGGTTGGTCCCGGTCACCTTTTCTACGTTCGGAATTAGAAACTTTTACAAAGCTTTTTCTTGTGGGGTCCCTCGATGCTCTTCACTAGGCCGGATTCGGTGAGGTTTCGCTTGCTTGGGTTTCCGCCTACACCCGATCAAACTCTGGAAGTCGGATCCCTGGAGCTTTTCAGCGGAAGGAACCTGGACGGCAGGCCAACTCATGGTTGATGGTTGCCAGCTTGGCTGGCCAGAGCGAGTCGGTCCACTTATGGAGCTTTTTTCCAAAGTTGCTCCAAACTTCTCCAAACCTCTAGAACTTCTTCCTGAAGTTTTCCAAAGGGTCTCAAAGTGTCCAAAACTTACTCCAAGGGTCTGGAATCTCCAAGATGGTCCTTGAAAAGGACTTCAGTTCCCACAATCCACTTGGACAAAACCCCTACAAATTCACTGGTAGTACTCCAGGCTAGGGATTCATGATGGTGGTGGTCCTGGTGAGCTCTGTTAATCTTCAGCTTGCAGGGAGTCCACTCTTTAGTCCTTTTGAAGCAAGGTAGTCCATAGGGCTGTAATTCCAGATTGTGCAACAGGTGCAATCTTCAGAGTCCAGGGCCAGGTTGGTGCAAATCAAACTCCTCAGCAGGGACCCTTCTTCTCTCATGTTTCAAGCAGCATCATCTGAGTGGCTCTGTCCCTCTCAGATACTTATTCCAAGTTCTCTGGGTCAAGAAGGAGGTCTCTCCTGTCCAATGAGGTGCAGGGCAATGCTCCAGGGTATGACCATATTCTTTAAAGTGTGGCATTATTTTCTCACAGAGAGCACAATTTCTCCAAAATTCATCATGGCTGATTTTCCAGCAGAGGGAGCAGAACTAACTAAACCAGCCTAGAGGATGGCTTCATCTACATAGGTTCACTCCCCTTACATCTGGGAATTCCTTCTTAATCCCCCCATCCGGCTGTGGGGAAGGGGGAGAGGTGTAAATGGAAGTGATTTCTCCAGCTTGTCTCCTCCTTCCCTTGAAGAGCATTATTTACTACTCCTCCCCCTGGCTCTGGCATTCCCATGCCCAGCAACCTCTCCTCCCAGAAAGGCTTCCTAACCCCAGGGGCCATTTATCACCTCTTCAAACAGCCAGGCTAATCCACTTACCTCTGACCAATCAAGGCAGAGCACTAGTGGGCTGAATTGTAGCTTACAGACAAGAAAGTCTTATAACTTCTTGTGTGTACATTTTAGAATAAATTCAACAATACCACATTGTTGCCTTTATCATTAACATTCTTCTGAGTCCTTTAATGCTAGTTTTATGGCTTTCCTTTCTCCAGTTATTAATTAATAACCTCTTGCAATGTTAACCTATGGGCTGGGGATCTGCAGTGGAAAAATGAACTGGCCAATTTCTCCAATACCAGGGCCTATAAAAGGACCCTGCTTATACCTAAAGGACACCCCACCCCTGGAACACCTAGGAAAGACTTTAGGGGTTCTGATTATATCAAAATATTGCAGATCCTCACTTCACAGTGCTCCTAGCACAAAAGTTGATTTTGGGAAGCACTTTACTACAACATAGGCAGTGAAATGTGCAATTTCACTAAACCCAGGGCATATAAAACTCATTTTATAAGGGTCCTTCTTGTAGATACCTGACCCCCCACCCCTGGGACACCTAGGTGATACCGTGGGGATTCCTAATATGCCACAACATTGTAGTTTATCAATTTGTAAGTGCCCCAAACTCAAAAGTCAAGTTTGGGCACAATTTGCATTTTAAAAGCTGTCCTGCAACACAGGCCTGCTTTTAAACTGACCTCAGGCTTCAGCAGTGCACACATGCAAGCACAGGAAGGGCTGCTGCCTCTAAACTGCCATGCCCTATTATATACTAGGGACTTAAAGGTAGTTCTAATCCCCTGCCCTATTATGTACTAGGGCCTTATAGGAGAGGTCATGCCAATCATAGGGATACCCTAACCCGTAGTGCACCCTAGTGTATGTAGGTGTTTTCACTGTATTTGTAAGTGTCTCTTTCAGCATAGCACTGGTCCTGGGCCTGGTTAGGCAGAGCCTAGGGTCAGTCAGAGTCAGTTACCACCAGTACCAGTCAGCAAAAGTTGGGGAGTGCCCATGGCACAGGCTGGCTTTGCAACACTAGAGAAGCACAAACTCAGAATTTAAAACATAACACCATGGGGGTTCTCTTTAATAATCAGAATTGATTTCCATCCTAATGAACCCATTTTCCAACATTAGGATAATTAAAGACTGGGGAAAAATCATAACGCTCTAATCTATACCTTGCAGTTTTCATGCAGCTCTTTGATGACGGTTAATAGCTCACTGTTCAATGTTAGGATTTTAACTTATAAACTGCAAATAGCAAAAGAATCTCTCAGACAAAAGCAGTAACTCACTGACCTATTTACATTATATGCATTTTGTGATCTGCGTGGTACACGTTCTTTGCAGCAGGCACATTAACACACTGTGGCTACCTTACCATGAGTCAAAACTTCCACTAGACAAACCTCCGATCTCTCTCAATAAAGAACATTAATCACCGAAGTTATCTTCACATTTTTATTGTTGCCTGAAAATTGCTGGAGATCAGGAATGCAGCAGCAGGTACTTTTCAAACCATAATGCACTTGCAAACACGACGCCCCCACCCGAAGTCAGCGACCTTTGTTTGCTTGGTGCATGAAGATGCAAGATTCATATACATGTTTTTTTTTAACATTTTGGTCTGATTACTATGTGAATGTAAATAACAATAAAGCATACATGCAAACTGTGACTATATGCCTGCTTTTCTCAATATTTCACTTCAAAACTATGCAATTGTATTTGTTTAATGGGCGATGATTTGTATAAGGTCACTGGAAAGTCCACAAGGTTGTCCCTGTCCCCCCCAGAATTTTAGTGTCTCCTACGCCCCTGGTTGTAAGTCTGTAATGTGTACCCTTTGCAGATGCACACATTGTACCAGCGTGGCCGTAGCTTTCATTAAAGAAGGCAAGAGGAAAGGAGGGCACATTTAAACAGCCAGCGCATGCTTCTGAACTGGTCACATTACCAATGTGAAAAGAGTCGAGGTGGATAAAGGAGCCTGTGCTCACCAGAAAAGGAGTTAACTTAGAGGAATTTCCAAATTCTTAATTTCGATTTAGTGTCCCATTCTCAACCTGTGCATATTGTGCCACCTGATGGCATGATGTCAAGCTCCTACTAGCTGTTTAATCAAAGCTTTTCCCACTCAGATCGACACTAGGGGTGAGCGCGCTCGGTAAACTCCGCTCTGCCGGCGGTTGGTTTGTTTTCCTTCTCTGCCCTCCCAGAGTGGCTGAACCTTACTGCAGCATAACAAAGGGCAGAGGGCGGGTGGCCTCTTTGACTGCAGACAGGTCAAGTGCAGGGCCATTAAGTAGCGCTTTCGCGCGCTAATGGCCCTGCGAATAACAGTAGGGAGAGGGGAAATTCTTTTGTCCCCTCGTCCCCCCCACCCTTGTCCCCCGTGTCCCCCACACTCCAAAATCTGGGGGGGATATATCCCCCGCGTCCCCCACACTTCCTACGCCCATGTTTACGATGGAGGTGCTCTGGTGGAGTTGCACAGGGGTCTTTATACTGCAATATGAGTGAAATACATTGGCAGAGAAGTGTCTATGCGTGAGTGTAAGCACTGTAGATGTAGTGCTGATTGACACTGTTTGTTTTACATCAACTTATACCTACGTTTTCTTTAACTGATTGTCTACCCAGTTGTGTGCAATGAATGGGGGCCTGGGTGAGGGGGGCTTAGATGGCCTCACAGTACTCAAGTATAAGATGTCCTGTAATGTGTCACACATGCACCACATCCAGCAGACAACCCTTGTATTGGTCTATTCAGTTTTTAGATGGCAAACCTCAAACCATACTAGGGGTTCAGAGTTCCACATAAAAATCAGGTACACTACATTTGGAACTAGTAAGACATATACAATAAGGTCATGAAGTCAGAATTGATGTTCAGGTTTACCTATACAGATAAGAGGAAATCGACGTATGTTTTTAAAAGTTGGCAAGGTTCTAGATAAAGCACATTACATTATTTATTTACAGAAATCAACGCAGAACTAGTATCCCTGTAATCACAAAGTTCTTTTTACTTCATTTGCATTCAGGCACACTTTAAAAGTGATCTGCCTGCAGGAGCCTACATTCTGTTCGAACATCAGATGTGCACATTTTTTACTACATTTTCCCTGTTTAATGGAACATAAAATTGGATAGATTCAACAGATAAGAGAACTGATGAATCACTTCCTTTCTGTGGGAGTTCGTGTGAGCATGGGGGCAGGACGCACCCTCATATGCAAATCTTTATTTACAACTACAGCTCAAAGCCAACATAGACTGTGAGGGAACGACTCTTTACACCATGTGCTGTTTGAACTTCTGAAGGCTGGCCACACAGTAGACACTGGTGTTTGGGAGCAAGGGTTGGAAAATGTTAAAGGGTCCTTAAAGACTTTTGTTGTGAAGACATTTGATATAAAAGTCTCTGCAGGTGGGGTATGATTATTGGGACTGGCCTTTCTGTAGGCAGTCAGCAGTGTTTGACAACGCTTTCAAACACCTTTTCAAGAGTATAAGCTTATAAAAATGCAATTAAAATAAGATACAGTGTTGTTCTGCAGCTCATCAGAAAAACAAAGACAAAGCATGTTCCATTGATGTAAATCAGGATAAAGAGGTATCCACCTAGTGGCAGATCTGTGAAGCCAGGCACCTGAGTTGAATCCGAGCTTCCATACGCGATCAAATTGTGTGCTCCAAGGCAATTACCTTATTCTACTGTGTCTTTTTTCATTTTCCATCGCATTTGCGAGCACCTTGAAATACATTAGCTCCAGATGTGCAGTCCCTTGACTATAATTGTGTTCCAGCTATATTACAAACATAGGGGCTCATTAGGGTGGTGGGCGGACCTGAGTCCGCCCGCCATCCTTGCAGTGTGTGGACCAGACATGCGGTGGTCCCGCACCACGAATTAGGATGCGACCGCCACCATGGCGGTCGCATTCTGAAATTTAACATTGCGGCGGGTGCTGCTGACAGCAGCACCCGCCGCGATGTTAAAATCGCATGTCTGGCATTTCGCTGGCGCAGTGAAATGTAGGGGGTACCATAGGTACCCCCCAAGTGCACCCCACCTCCTCCCGACACAAGGAGGCCCCGCAACAGGCCCCCGAACCCAATCCCTGCCAGCCTTTCCATGGCGGCCTTGCCGCCATGGAAAGGCCTTTATTTTCCCACATCCTAATATGACGGACGGTGCCTGCTAGGCACCGCCACCATATTAGTGGCCCTGATCCGCCCGCCAGGCAATCGGTGCGATTGCCACTGGCGGTCCGCTGCGATACCCACCGCCATCCTAATATGGCGGTGGGTAAATCTCATTGTGATGGCGATCGTTCCGCCATCATAATGAGCCCCTTAGATCACATCTAGGTTGCACATGACAACTGATTTGCATCTTGGTTAAAATGTAAATGTAAAATGTAAGTCCGTTTTTATATAGCGCAGCTACTCACCCTTACGGGTCTCAAGGCGCTGGGGGGGGCCGTAGTGGAAATTAAGTGAGCTATTGCCCAGAGTCACATGGTGCTGAGCTGAGCTGCCGCCGGAGCCAGGGATCGAACCGTGAACCCTGTGCTCCAAAGTCAGCTGCCCTGGCCGCTGCACCACACCTCTCCACTCCACTCCACTGGTTCGATAATGTCATCGTGTTAGAGCAGTAGGGGAGGTACATCCGCGGTCAACTGTAGGTATTCATTACATTGGATGCTGCATGCTGCAATGTTGATAGCTTGCATGTTGGTTTCAGGTTAATTTTGTTTGTGGCAGTCATCTGATCTGGGATTATTCCCTACAAAGAGACCATATTGAATCAGTTTTATTTGAGGATTTCTTTCTAAATACAGCACACTTCCAACTATGTACATGACCACGGTGTAGCGTACAATGCAAGCTCAGCCAAGCTGGGATACACAGCACTTTGAAAACCATGCGAAGGAGTTAACAAGCAACCCACCCGCTCATTATGCCCAGCTTCTGGTAAGAGCCACTACCCTCCTTCTTCTGGAGATGGCCATGTTAAATGTGATACTGAGAGAGGCAACAAGAAGATGTGTCACCATGATCCAAAGCCATCCACACCTCTCTGGGCCCAGCTGCTATGGCAACCTGAAAAGAAGACACATCATTTGTGGTAAGAGTTGTGTTTATTCGGTCCGACGTCCTCCAGGTCCCGGCAGCAACTGCCAGCCAAGGACTACACATTCCAAGGTGGAACCAAACAGTGGAACCCCACAACTCTGCACGAGCTCACGCACGAGCAGATGGCAGAACCCAACACACCCCCCTTCCTTCACAATAATAAACAGAAGTGCAAAGATATGAGAAAAAAAACACAAAACTGGCAGGAGCAAAATAACAGAGAAGGAACAAATTACAGAAGCAATATAACGAGAGAAGAAACAAATTACAGCATTTTGTAATCTCGAAATTTAGCAGGAACAAACTTCAATCTGGAGGATGCACTCCTCAAAGGAACCTGGTCGGAATGTACAACACTCCCCCTCCTGTGAACACTGGTGGGCACAACAACAGGGGGTAGTGAATGCCGAACTTTTTGTTGACACGGTCTAACATGGGTTTAGGTACTATGGAGATGGTACACTTGTTCCAAACTTTCCCGCCCTCCAACACCACCACATGGTCCCTTACAGCAAACACTCTCTTGGGAGATGAGAACCGAGACTCCCCCTTGCGAAGAATTCCCGGTTTCTTGATTCTCACCCAATCACCCACCTTAACGTCCAGCGAATGACGAACAACAGGCCTGGTGTCATATCTAGACTGAACAGCAGCTCTGACATCAGTTACAACAGACAATTTCTTTGCATCCACCACTCTCCTGGACATCCATTCCTTGTTTAGTTTGGAGCCCGCCACCCTCCCCCGAAGTAAGGTAAACGGGGCAATTCCAGTACTGACATGCGGAGTGGTCCTCACGGCCCACAGCATGTCGCTGACGGCCCGCCGCCAATGCAACCCATTCACTAATGCGAGTTGCAGGTGTTCCTTGACGACACGGTTGAAACGCTCAACCACGCCGTTGCTGCGGGGCTGATAAAGGGATGTAAGGATGTGTTTAATCCCAGTATCCTTGAGAAAATTCTGCATTTCAGAGGAAGTTAGCTGGGTACCGTTGTCCGACACCAACTCTTCCGGAAAACCCTCCCTGAGAAAAATGTCTTGAAAATTGATGATAGAAGAGGAGTTAACATTATCTACAAATCTAACTTCAGGCCATTTGGACATATAGTCGACTAGCACAAGAGCATATTTGGGGGAACTACCAATGAGCCCAAACGGACCAGCAATATCAAAAGCTAATTTGGTCCAAGGAGTATTCTTCACAACCACAGGTTCAACAGGAGAGGGATGAGTCACTTGAGATTGTCACTTGTGACACATTCACAGCAGTCCCGTACAAAATACTCGACGTCCCTATCCAGGGCTGGCCACCAAAAATCTTGCCTCACTCTGCGCTTCATGGCTCGAATTCCACGATGGCCTTCGTGAGCCAAATTTAAAATTCTACTACGAATGGGGGAGGGAACTACTAATAAGCCACCTCTTCTTAGTACACCCTCCACCACAGACAACTCATCCTTGACTCTTTTATAGGGCACCAACTCGGAAGGGCAATCTTTGTCGCTCGGCCATACACCGGCCAAGAGGTCAATGACCTTCATGACATCAGTATCCTCAGACACACCCTCCAACCACTCACGTTCAGTAAGGGCACAACCCACAGTACTTTCCAACGAGCATACTGCACAAACAATTTCCAAATCATCACGCTCTAGGGCATTGTCTTCACCTGAGAGGGGTAATCTGGACAGACAATCGGCAACGTGGTTTTTCGCCCCAGCTACATACTCAAGTCGATAGCGAAATTCCTGCAGCCTGAATTGCCATTTCGAAATACGTGGCGTGGCCCTCCCGCCACCTTTGGTAGTGAATAAGTCGACCAAAGATTTATGATCAGTCCTTAAAATGAACTCATTCCCCCACAAGAAATTCCTGAAGTGTTGAACACCCCACCACAAACCCAGGGCTTCTTTTTCAATGGTTGAGTAAGTGCCTTCGGCAACCCTCAAGGTTCTTGAAGCAAAGGCTATAGTTTCTTCCCGACCATCACTCCTCCTTTGGAGAAGGACGGCACCTAAACCAACATTACTGGCATCAGTAGATATGATGCATAAATCGTTGATGTTGAAAAGTGTTAGAAATGGGAGTCTCTAGTTGGCCAGGGCTTGCACCTCTGTCCAAGTAGGGACCCTTCTTCCTAGTCAGGATAAGGGAGTTACACTCCTAAAATAACCCCTGCTCACCCCCTTGGTAGCTTGGCACAAGCAGTCAGGCTTATTCTAGAGGCAGTGTGTAAAGCATTTGCACATAACCAACAGTAATATAGTGTAAGCACTACAAAAGGACACCACACCAGTTTAGAAAAATAACCAATATTTTTATATACTCAAGACAAGACCAAATACGATAGAAATCCACAATACAAATACTTTAAAAATGAATACGTTGCAAGATAACTTCTTCTTTGCAGAAATCGTGAAAAACAAAGTTCGTGCGAGTCGGTAGCTCCATCCGAGTCTACCGCGATGCTGAAAACAAACAAAGTCCAACAGTTCCAGCCGACCGCGTCGATACGTGCCGGCAGAGTCGTGCACAGACTTGGTCACAGTACCTTTCTCGTTGTGGCTGGTACGGAGTGTACGAGCAGGTCGGCGTTCGTCGCGGTTGCGGTGTAAGACGGAGCGATGCAAGGTGCGGTGTCCTCTCGATGCGGTGCAGGCAGCGGCTCGATGACAGTCATGCAGACGGAGTCGGTGAGACCAAGGCGGGCGATGCAGGGTGAGACGGTGCTCGATGCGGTGCTGGCAGGTTGCGATGCAGGCGACCAAGCCGGAGTGCGGGAGCTGGCGTCGGACAGCGGTGCGAGTCGGAGCGGTGTGTCGCGAAGCGTGCGAGCGGTGCCCCAACTGCAATGCGGTCACGATGGTTGAGCCAGATGGAGTGACAGCGTCGGTCTGGTCCGGCCGGTACAGTGAAGCGATGCGATGCGAACTACGGTGCCCACAGGTCACGACGCAAACAGCGGCTCGATGTTGACGGTGTCGGACGTCGTCGTCGGTGAGACCAGGGTTGCGGTGCGATGCGGTCTGCGGTGCAAACAGGACACCGGGCCAGCGATGGAGTCGGTTGACGGAGTCGGTTGCGGTTCCCTTCCTCTGTGGCAACTGAAACAGCGGTTCCAGAAGCGGTATCCAGAGGGTTGTGAAGTCTTTGCAGTCCCTGAGACTTCTTAACAGGAGGCCAGCTCGGTTTCAGGCCCTTGGAGATTCTCAGCACAAAGAGTAGAAAGTTCAGTCCAGTCCTTTCACTGCCCAAGACAGAAGCAGCAACTGCAGGCCAACCCAACAAGGCAATAACTCAGCAAAGGGGCAGTACTCCTCCTAGCAGCTCTCCAGCTCTTCTTCTTGGCAGGTTCCTTGATTCCAGCGAGATCTAAATTCATGGGGTCAGGGCCCCAATATTTATATCCCAAATTCCTTTGTTCTCTGGAGGCCTAGTCCAAACCAGTTCTGGAGCACTCTGTTGACAAGACTCCTTCTTTCCTTTCACAGTGCAGGGCAGAAACATCAGATGCCCCACAGGAGGTGGAGTCAGCATTGTGGAGGGAAAGCACAGCCCTGGAGCACTTTGTTGACATGATTCCTTCTCTTCTTTCACAGTGCTAGGCAGAGACATCAGACGCACCACAGGGGGTGGAGCCAGCACTGTGGGGGGCAGGCACAGTCCTATTCAGGTCCCAGGTGCAACTCCTCCCTCCCATCTAGATGCAGATCTCTCTATTCACCACTGGGCGGACTCATTCTGTCTCCTGGAATCCCCCAGCCCTATCACTCAAACTCCAGACAAGGAATACACAACCTAGCAGAGGCAGGCCTGGATAGTTAGACAAGAAAATACCTACTTTCTAAAAGTGGTATTTTCAAACACAGAATGTTAAAACCAACTTCACTAAAAGATGTATTTTATCATTCTGAGTTCAGGCATACTAAACTCAAATTTCTACCATGTTCCCGGAGTCAATTAGGATTATAAGATGTAATAATTAAAACTGCCCATTCTGGCCTATGGGGGACAGGTAGCCTTTCAATAGTGAAAAACGAAATAGGCTGTAATTCACTACCAGGGCATGCCACACACACCAGGGCATGCCCTACCTTTACCTACAATGCACCCTGCCCACAGGGGTACCTTGGGCCTACAATAGGGGTGACTAATATGTACAAAAGGGAAGGTTTAGGGACTGGCAAGTGGGTGCACTTGCCAAGTCGACATAGCAGTCACAGACTGCACACAGGCTCTGCGGTGGCAGGCCTGAGACACATTTTGCAGGCTGCTTTGGTGGGTGGCACAACCAGTGCTGCAAGCCCACCAGCAGCATTTGATTTACAGGCCCTGGCACACTCAGTGCACGTTACTAGGGACTGACACATAAATCAAATAGCCAAACATGGAAATACCAATCCATAACACATTTCTTACAGGAGCACTTGCACTTTACCACTGATCAGCAGTGCGTAAAGTGCGCAGAAATACTAAACCAGCACAAAACAGAGTCAAAACCGGGAGGTCAGAAAGCAAAAACTCAGGGGAAACACGCCAAAAGATGCCAAGTCTAACAAAAAGTTTAAGGGGACGGGCATGTACAATTTCCTGTTTGATAGATTCAAAGTTGTTACGACAATCATCATCCCATACAAATTTAACATTTTTCTTAAGGAAATTTCGCATGGAAGCGGTTTTGGTGGAAAAACTCCTAACGAACTTGGCGTAATATTCCACCAACCCTAAATAGGAACGAAGCTGGTTTTTGTTCAAAGGTGTGGGTGCATTTTGGATAGCATCTATGGTTTTAAGTTTAGGCTCTATTCCCTTGTAAGAGATATGATGCCCTAGGTAATCGACACCTTCTTGAAGGAACTTGCATTTGTCGCCCCTCAATGTCAAACCACTGGCTCGAATGATGCTAAGTACATGCTTGACACTTTCATCATGCTCAGATACAGTCCTTCCATGAATAAGGATATCATCTTGAAAAAAAACAACCCCAGGAATGTCCCTGAATAGATTATTCATTAACCTCTGAAACACAGCTGAAGCTGAGGCAAGGCCGAAGGGCATACAGATGTAACGATAGGCACCCTCCGGAGTGACGAAAGACGTTAGATGTCTAGACTCTTTGCACAGCTCGATTTGATGATATGCAGAAGAAATGTCTAGGGAGGTAAAAAACCTGGCACCTTCTAGAGTGGCTAGCATCTCGTTGATGTTAGGAAGTGGTTGACGATCAACCCAGATGTTAGCATTGAGATCTCTTAAGTCAACACACATCCTAAGACATTTGTCAGATTTTCGCGCTAAAACGATGGGGGTGACCCCAGCTGTACATAGTCGTTCCAATTCTTTCTTGAGTTCAGGGCGAAGACTCAAAGGCACTTTGCGTACCTTATGAGTTACCACTTTAGCACCATCTTTGAGTATGATTCGATGCTGGAAGCCAATGAGCTTCCCGAGTTCACCATTGAAAACTTCAGGAAACATTTGTCCCCACTTGACGTTGGATAATTGGGTAATGGTGTGAGCTGAGGATGCGTAGAGAGAAGAGGATTTGTAAAATTGACTGAGAACACTTCGGGATACCACCATGTCAGGATGGTTCGGGTCTAGGATGATGTTCAGGGCTCCCTGTTCATCCCAGCCTAACAAGTTCGCACCTTCCTTGACCACAAATACAGTCCCAGTGGCTTGATCGGTATTGAAAATCATATTGGCGGCAAATTTTCCCAAGACCTCAACTCTCTTGCCTCCATATGCAAAAATTTTGATGTTGGATTGTTCTAATTGGGAATTGGCTATTTTACCAAAATCCGTGACGTTAACAAGAGTAAAAGGCGAACCAGAATCAGCCAGAAAGCTAAGGCATGTGCCATTTACAGTAATGTTGCAAGAAGGAGATTTCCTTCTGTGGGATCCACCCAAGGAAGATAGTTCTACCACCCCTTCAGTGTGAGACGATGAAGGGGACAACATTAGTAGGTCATAGTTCTCCTCATCTGAATCATCGGCAATGGCTCTCACCACTTGAGTTGGACTTTTCTTAGAGGGAACGGCTTTGCACATTCTAGAGTAGTTGCCTTTTTTTCCACACTTGTAACAAGTCTGATTCAGGGCAAAGCAAAATTTGGCATTTCCTAAATGAAACTTGCTCCCACAGCGGAAACACATAGTATCATTCTGTTCTGTCTTGACCTTGGTAGGATTCGATGAAGTGGGGCGTGGAACGCTGACAGCGGGAGTCTTCGGAGATTTAGAAACAGGTTTGGTGTTTAGCAGTTTTACTTCGGCTGTCGAGGAAGTATTGCCCATTTCTTTTACACAGAACTGGGAGTGCTCTATACTCCTAGCCATCGTGAGTGCCGTTTCTAAATCTGGATCATCAGAGGACAGTAGTTTTTCTTGTATTTTTTTGTTGGAGGTCCTCTTGATTAACTGATCGCGTATGATCTCGTCTCTGAATTCCCTGTAATTGCAGGTGACTGCTAGGATCCTAAGGGCAGCAACAAAATCGTCAATAGACTCTCCGGGAGTTTGAGTGCGTTGAAGGAGCTTGTGACGTTCCAGAACGACATTCCTTTTAGGACTAAATCTCTTGTCTAAGGTTTTAACAGTAGAGGCATATTCATCAACAAGTAGAGAATCTCCGTTGTCGCCACCACTCACAAGGGTGCTTACTACTTCTTGAGGTAAGGTTTTTAAAATGTTCCTACCCTCAGAACCAAGGTTGTAGATTAAGAGAGCTTTCTTCTTTTGGAAGTGAAAGTTTCGCCATCGATGGCCTCTAAATACGCATCAAAAGTATCTTTCCACTGCTCCCATTGGACAGGTGGTGTACCTGCAGACTGTAGAAAAGGTGGAGGTGCCGAAACACGATCCATAACCGAGCGTGGGTGAGTTGCTGCCCAACGCTGATATGAATTGTACTGCAAAGGAAGATAAAACAAGAGCAAAAGTACAATGAATAGTGTAGAGAATAGAGAAATGGTGTGCGCATCACCGAATGCACGACTAGTGAAGGAAAATAATGATGCGCAAATGCTCAACAAGGATAGGAAGTGTGCGCATCACTGAGTAGAATGAAGTGAGGAAACAGTAGGGTGTGCGCATCACCGAATGCACAAAATCAAGGTAATGGTGTGCGTGTCACCGTTTGGCAAGCACAACAATAATGACCGGGACAGTGGTGAAGATAAAATTAGTCAAGAAGGTGTGCGCATCACCGCATCGATAATGCGCGTATCCGAGGGAACCAGACGCTTTGGCGATATGCAGATACTGATCCAAAATTAAGAAGGTTTGCGCATCACTGCGTCGGTAATGCGCGTATCCATGGAAACTAGACGCTTTGGAATCCGACAAATTCAAGATGGCCGCCGCATTGCGTGATGACGTAATCACGTTGCGTGGGGAATCAGCAGGAGGTGAGAAGGCATCAATGCAAGGGCGCGCTGTCAATAGGGAAGTCTGTTGCGTAGCAACGTTTGCGCGTGTAGCGGTGATGCAGGCTGAAAGGGGCGCGCATGCCAAGTAACTGACTCACGGTTGGAGGTGACGTCAGCGCTGCTCCATTAGCTTGAATTTCGGGATTTTGACCAGGAAGCAGGTGATAGAAGATGGATTCCAGGAACGGTGTGCCAGAGAGTGGTGCCAACACCAGGGGACAGCAGGAGGCAGGCGGATTACAGAAGCAGGCTGGCTTGGAGAGAACAGCAGATCCAGGATACCAGGAAACGATGAGGCACACTAGGGAGGCACAGCAGGAGGGAACTGAAGGCGTTAGACCAGCTCGTCGCCACTGAAAAGAAGACACATCCTTTGTGGTAAGAGTTGTGTTTATTCGGTCCGACGTCCTCCAGGTCCCGGCAGCAACTGCCAGCCAAGGACTACACATTCCAAGGTGAAACCAAACAGTGGAACCCCACAACTCTGCACGAGCTCACGCACGAGCAAATGGCAGAACCCAACACAACCCCATAGAGTTCACGCGCCATTTCCCACCCCAGCTCCCTCCTTCCACCCTAGTCCGTAGGACATGGGTCTTCCCCACTGCCACGGCTGCTCACCCTCAGCAGCATAAGGGCCACTATGACGAGGCCATAAGAAAGCAGGAGAGACTGGTCCTGAGGAAGAAGCACAAAGGGCGAAGATATGCGGACATTCCTTCATATCCCTACACTGTCAGGTCCGGTGCCGTCTATCCACTCAGCTAAAATGCACAGCCTGCCTGTTAAAATGAGGAGTGCCTTACTGTTAGATTCCATTTGCCTTCATTTGCAGATCCATAATTCGAGTCCAGAATATAAGAAAAATATGTGATTTGTGGCCTTTCCAGCACCCCTGCTCTGCCTCCTCCACCTTAGACGGCTCTCCAAAAAGGATGTAAGAAAAACTTTCTCACTCTCTAATTCTTCAGAGGCGCCCTAAAAATGTGTAAGATCTTTTAAAGTGTAAGCGGGCTTTCTCGCATTCTCCTTGCTATGTACTTATGACAAAGTAGACCGAGCAGAATGCTAGTGCACAGAGGACTGACTGATGCTGATCCTGGTGCCATTGTCCTCAGGTAAGGACAGTGCCTATCTCCGATTTTACACTAGGCCAGTCCTGGACACCCTCTGTCCACACTGCTGGGGAACTGGCAGCACACAGCACTGGAGTCTCCCCTTCCAATCCTGTGGACTAGCCCATTCCAGGTAGCACCACAGAGATAATCAGAGTCAGTTGCATTCTAGTACCACTATACAACACTCTTCCACCCCACCAAGCCCTAACAGCACCCTTGCCAAGACCACGGGGCATTTCATTAAATAAAACTATGGGGCATATTCTCAAGTACTTATCGCCGAGTTAGTGGCACTTTATCGCAGCCAAAGTGGCGATAGATTTATCGCCCTATTCACAAGCTGGTGCTAACAGCCGATATCGCCAGTTTTCCTGCGAAAGCAGCCGCAAAAAGCATCGCCACGGATGACACTGGCAACTAACGCTAATGAGATGCAGAGTAGGCGTTCTCGTGCAAAAACCTGTGACAACACCACTTCGCAACATTCTCAACGACCAGCCTGATTGGCGATAAGATCACAAAACATGCGATAAGGCGCGTTAGCAGCAGGGAATTAACACCTGCTCTTTCCTGGTATTAAGTCGGACGATAACCTGCACCAGAAATGGGAGCCCAGCCCACAGAAACACCAGAAGAACAACAGATGCCATGGAGCTACTGATCATGCAGCCGGACACCCAAGAGGGCCACAACACCCACTGCCAACCCCACCTCCCCCCAGGACCCACCCCCGGGCCCTAACCCGGACAAAGATATTTTACATCAACTTTACGAAATCATGAACAAAACAATTCGCCTGATGTCGCACAAGTACAACAATTAACATTCATGTGTGGTCAGAAAAAGGAGAATCATTCATTCAACTTTGAATTTCCAAACAAATTATTTTATTCAAATTTAACTCAAAACAACTATTCGGAAGAGTCATGGCGGGTCTTCTCTGGACAATCTGTAAGACACAGCCTGCAAGACAAAATTCAAGATAAGAAGGTGTGTCATGCGCTCATCAAAGGACAGAGAGAAAGAGAGAGAGAAAGAAAGAGAGAGAGAAAGAAAGGGAGAGAGAGAGAGAGAGGGAGAGAGAGAAAGAGAGAGAAAGGGGGAGAGAGGGAGAAGGAGAGAGAGAGAAACAGAGGAAGAGAGAGAGACAGTGAAAGGAAGAGAGGGAGAAGGAGAGAGAGAGTAACAGAGGAAGAGAGACAGTGAAAGGAAGAGAGGGAGAGGGAGAGAGAGTGCCAACACTGCGGACCCAGGCCTCACTGCTCACCTGCTGCCACCGGTGTGTCTCCAACCCGTGCCGGTATACACTGCAGTCCACAAGGTCCCTTATCTGAAACAGAGTCCAGATTTATGAATGGCAGAGTTCATATCATTGCCCACGCCATCATCGCTTGGCCGCCCCTGCGCACCCAGGCCTCACTGCTCACCTTCCGCCACCAGCGTGTCTCCAAGAGGGCCCACCACGTGCCGGTGCAAGCTCCAAGCCCGGGGCCCGCGACCTTGGCAGCCTCCACATCATGCAGCCCCGCCCCACGGGCCACCAGGTCACACACGTGATTCTGGGTCTTGATTTCGCAATGGCAGAGATCATATCAGTTCACACAGCATCATTGCAGGCAGCACACCCACTCAGCTCTATAGGTGCCACTAACTCTGTGAATCGCGAGGCAATGCCATGTGGCGGTAGGCCCGCGCTGCCCGCTGGCTCAGGCCTACACTGCGGTCCAGCAGGGCTCACACAAATCCTTACCAGTCCGGACCGCCAGGACGGCGCATCATCGCAGGCTGCACACCCGCTCAGCACCTAAGGTGCCCCTACCTCAGTGCACCGAAAGTCACCGTCCCGTGGCCGTAGGCCCATGCCGGCTGCAGTGTTTCCGGTGCCACCAACTCTGTGCAACGCAAGTCATGGACCCTACCTGATTGAGTCTCATGATATGCCAGGCGGACGCAGCCATGTCACCTCCGGCTGTGGGGAAGAACTGGGACACGTAGCGTCGTCCCCTTTATACGTAAGCCGAGTGGGCTGGGTCGGCGTACGCCAGGCCAGTGTAGGGGTGTGAATAATCATCCCTGGGCTCTGGGCATGGTTCATTTCTGGGCTGGACAGGAAACCAACTGATGCGTGTATATCTGTTGCAGTGTCTGCGCCACACGGACCGCAATCGACAATGTTGCAATGTTGCATGCACTCGGAGGGCGGCCGCGCACGGAGGGATTGTACAAGGAGCGCAAGGCCGCTCGGGCTCTTGGCTCATGCATGCCAACTGTTGTGTGTGTATCGCAATTGGTGCACCATAAGCCTAAGGCCTAGCCTCAATTGCAGCGCGAAAGCCACATCACATTTCCAGAATGCAAGCAGTAGTCAGACTAACATTCGGGATGAAAGCTCCGTTGTCTCCATACATAAGGCGGAAGGACATCTGCACCTCCGACCTTGGTCTTGCATGCGGCGTGCACCCCCTGAGAGAGATACCATAGCAGATGATGACGACTCCCACACTACGCACAGCGCTAATGAAAGACCAACGTATCCACACCCCACACACAGAAGTTCTTGCTCGAGGTACTCTTGCATGGAATGCCCTTGACACTTACGTACACAACAACCCATACGTCCAAACGTTGCACACACATACGACTCATTGCTCCGAGCTGTGGCATATTATCCACATAACTGCCGCAGGTCAGAAGAGTGCCGGTTCTACGAGAGCCACCAACGCAATGGCAGAACATCCCGGGCGCATGCACAACGCCGGTCACGTGGAACTGTACCATGACCGAATGCTGCCTGTTAGTGTCTGATGCATTGGGCTGCATGTTGTGGCCCTTGTCTTGCCCGTACTGACACGCACATGGCAATAAAGTCTATGCAACTTCACTAGTGTTCAACTGTGATGAGTGTTGATTAGAATGACAAATCGTGTGCCTCAATGGGCATTGTCCGTACACAGGGAGGGACTGACTGACGCATTTCACTTAGGGGTGAGTCCCTATTGCCAGCTCCACCTCTGTGAGCCAGACATAGTGGTTGGGATAGTTGCTGATAGACCTGTGCTCTTACGTGTCTTCAGCAATGTGAGTATGGTGTCCATATTCTTGCCATGTGGATCAATGTGATCCATCACTACAGGCTGTGTCCACCCAGTTGAGTGTGAGTAGGTATGCGAAGAGATGTTCTGTTGTCAAATGTGATGGGGGACACTACTTTAGGCCTGCCAACGACTTTGACATTTCATACCCAGCCCTATTTCTAACATTGCGTGGGGCAAAGTTGAGGAGTTGCACGATTGTTGTTTCAGAGCAATGAGGCCACAGCTAGTGCACACATTCCCAGTCATCTCACTTCCTATGTGTGTCACGGTCAAACATGCGCATTGCTTTCATTTCCCAGGGTGTACCTTTTTGGGCATTCAATGTCCTTACATTCATCCATACTTTCATACTTGATCGATTATGGACATGACACATCTGTGTGAATTTGAATGATCTATTCACATTCGGTGGAGTGTCGGAGCTGGAGAAGTACATGGCCATGCAAACCCCACATTACATTGTAGCCCAGTGGAGGGCCAGCCAGAGTCATTTAGGGATTGACAAGTACATCGGAAGAGGAAGAGTACAGTCCGCAGTCTGATTGCTGTGTCATTGGTAAGCAAACAAAATATGGCAGTCCATGTCGAGGTCCAAGGTGAGTGTCGCAGAGTGTTTCGGGGGACAGTGGGAGGTGTTGTTACAGGGCATGATGCAGAGGGCAGAACCAAGCTGAAACAGGGCATATGGCAGAGAAGAATGCTACTGGCTCCTTCTTACTACAAAGGTAGAATCACCCGCATCTTCGTCCTCTATGTCATCTGTCTGACATGTGGGTGCTGATGTTTGGTCTGCAGCACTGTGTGCCACTGACACATCAGGGGCCGGAGATGTGTGTGTAGAAGTACCAGCAGCATTCATCAGCGACTGCCTTAGTGGCAGCAATGCGATGATGAGGATCTGCAGGGCATGGAAGATCCCAACAACTTTTCGCTGGTGTGCAGCCGTGGCAGCCATTCTTTCCGCATGCATCCGCTTCATGTTCTCTATTATCCTCAGCATCTGTGCCAACTCTCGGCTGACATCGCTGAGGCCACTCTGACTAGACACTTGTTCTCCTCTCAGAGACATGACTCCAGCGATGTCGGGCATGGATTGTTGGACATCATGGAGCGAACTGTGGGTGTCTGTTAGGGAGTGCAAGTGGTCCCTGATGGGACTTAGACACCCACGTATGTCATCTAGTTTGGCTGCCATGAGGTCGAACCCCACCCGCACCTGTTCAGCCACCTCCTTCTGGCAGTCTAACACATGGCCTTGGAATGTGATGTGTTATTCGGTGAGGTGCTGGGAGCCAGCCGTGGTGGTGGGTGCTTCCTGCTGTGTGGTCTGTGCAGGGGGTGGGGTCTCCTCGATGCAGCTGGGCTGCCCTGCTCCTGGAGGTGGGTTGCCGTAGCTGTCCATGAGCTGTTGTAGGGTGTCGGTGTCAAAGGTGTGGAGGTCCTCTTCATCATCACTGATGAGTTGTCTGGTCTGCTCTGCAGGAGGTGTTGATTGTCCCTCTGCAATGTGAAGGGGAGATGCATTTTAACATTGTGTTGAAATGTATGTTGACGCATTGTTCAAGTTTACATACAGACTGCATGACAATGTACATTGTGACTGTTTGGGAGGAGCTGACTATTTGATGCGGGACAGTGGACATTTGAACTACATCACGGATGTGAGGTTGTACACGTACATTATCATCTCACAGTTTCCTGCTATGCCAGATGTGATTGGCCAGTTTCTACGCACAAGCCGAACCAGTTGTGTCCTCTGTTCTGTAGTGAGAGTGTTGCACTTTGTACCACATTGTCATCAATGATGATGTGCTGTTATTGCTATGTGTGTGTGCTGCATTGTGGGAGAGTCGCCCCTGCAGCTGTGATTTTGCTGCCCCTTATCCCTTTGAGGCGGTGTGCCTTTGACTTCTGTGCTTCTACAGTGCTGAGATGTTGCAGACTTGGCTAATTTTGGCTCTAGTTCGGATTTTGGACTTTTGGGCATGGTTTATCCGCAGATGTGTTGTTGACGTCAGGGGTTGTTTGTGCACGTGGATGTGTCAGAGTGTGACCTGCTCCTTTACGGATGTGTTCCACAATTAGCCACCTCAGTGTCGTGGCGTGCACCATGTCATGATAATTGGACTGCAGCCATGCTGTTCGTCATGCAGTGTCACTTGCATTGTCAGTGTGGCTCACAGACACACAGCTTTGTTGGATTTGACACGTGTGCATGGGTTGGTTGTGAGATTGGTGCTGTGTGGGGAGGGGCCCCTTTGTGCCCATAGTGGACGGGGGCCTACTTGCTGTTTGTATGTGTGCTGCAGTGTGCCAAGGGGATCAGGGACATGATCCAGAGTCATTGTGGGTGTGCAGTGTGCTCTACTTAATTGTGCATGTGTGCCATTGTGCCCATCTCCCCCGTCCCCCCAGTCCCTGTTCGGTACTCACCCTGGTGCTGTTGTGTCAGGTCATGTCGAGCAGTGTCTGGACCCCCAACTCCTGCCACCGTCTCCCCACTAATGACTGTGGCCACCATCTCATCCAGCTCCTGGTGTTCCGCTGGACTGCCACCTCCAGTCTGCATTGCTGCCTGATGGTTGTCAGCGAGTTTCTTCTTGGTTTTGCGCTTCACATCATTCCAGCATCTCTTGACCTCTCCATTTGTCCTCCTCCTCACTCCGACTGCATTCACCTTGTCCAGGATGGACTGCCATATTGCATTTTTATTTGCCAATGACACGTTTAAGGTGACGAACAGTTGTTGGTGGTGTTCTATCACCTCCGTGATGATGATCCTGTTTTCCTGCGGACTGAACCTCGTCTTCCTCGTCTTCTTCTCCTTGCCCTTCCGTGACCTCGAGATCCCAGGCTGGTCCTCCTGGGGGCTTGTGGGGCTCTGGTCGTCCTCTATGCTTGCTCCGGCTTCCTCCATGGTGCTACGCAGTTTGAATCATTTTCTTTGTGTTTTTCGGTGCTTTTATAGTGCATTTTCCCGCATTACGCGTGGGAATTGCAAGCCTGAAGCTGGTTATCGCTGATTTGTTTATCGGGTTGGCCACATCGCAACTTTTTTCGCGTTCGTGTTTCGCGTTTTTTTGCCGTCACAGTAATTTTATCGCAGTCATTTGACGCGTTAGCGTGAGACTATTGCATGGTACCGCCGTGTTGAGAATACAACGTTAACACAGCGTTATTTTCCCGTGATAGACTGCGATGTGCAAAGTTGTGTTAAGCTAATTTTGCGATAATTATCACACGTTCTTGAGAATATCCCCCTATGTGTTAAACTTAGGTCTTTAAGGGGGCAGGAGGCGCCAATTTTTATTGTACAAAACTGTGTTGTAAATGCAACTCTTCAATAAGACAAACTCTCTAAGATATATATATCGATGTACAAGGAGTACGCTTAGGACTAGTGCAAGGATTTTTAGCACTTAGCATTTTGACATTGGAGCACTCCCAGACTTTTTCCCCCAGTATTGGCAAAGTCAATAGGGCTGGCTTTCATGTTATAAACAACTTTTGTTCCTACAACTGTGAATGCCTGTGTTCACATGCTTTGGCACAATAAATCCAGACCTATCAGCTTTGCCAATGGTTGATGCATTATTTTCCAGTTTCCACCTGACCGTCCTTTTATTATTGGGTGTCTTAAGTTGCACCTCTGTCGTCAGTGGTTCTATTGTTGCGTTTTTTTGTTTGAATTGTGCATTTGACAAATTTGTAAAGAAAATGTCTTGGTCACTTTATACCATTTCCTCCACCACCAAGTTCGTCACTGGTGATCAAGCTTCCCTATCAATGAAAACAAAGTCTATAATCTTGGCCTCCTTCCATCATTAAAAGTATTTATTGCTGGCATATCCGATCTTGTGCGGCCGTTCAGCGGACAGGTTCCACCTGCTACCACCATGAAGATTAATTGCATCTTCTTTTTGGTACTTCCTGAACCCCTTACATCTGCTTCAGAGATTCCACATGCATGTTCATCTTTCAGCATCTCGTTGCCTACCATATCTTTCACAGGGTAGACATTAAAAGCGTCACATGTCAGAATGCTTAACTTACAGGTCCACTGAAATCCACGTGGCTAAGACACGTCCTCTGGTCTACTTTTTATTCCCTATGGAGATGTTTTAAAATAAGATAATTAACTGTGTGGGAGATCTCGATTTCCCAGGCTTCTTGGAAACAAGAGGTGTCGTCCAGTTGGACAAACTCACCACAATCACTATTCTCCATTTTTTTGGGGCCTGGAAAGTTTCAACTGAGGATTCGGCACGAGAACATCACATGCAGAAAGTACAAACTGACCCGCAGCAGACCCTGAGGGTCAGTTTGTACTTTGTTATGTTGTCTTTGACCACATGTTAGGGAGTAGGGTGGTTCTCCCTGGTGCAGAGACAGAATATCGAGTCAAAAATATCGACTTACACAAGGAGAATAGTAATTTTTACCCCTCCGCTATCCAATACTTTCCCTACTGTTGCACTCACTGGAGTGGGAATAGTAATTTTTACCCCTCCGCTATCCAATACTTTCTCTACTGTTGCACTCACTGTTGCACTCACAGGAGTGGGAATAGTAATTTTTACTCCCCTGCTATCCAACAATTTCCCTACTGTTGTATTTATTGTATTGCGAAATGTACGTTTTAATTTTTATTTAATAGTTAAATGCTTGAATTAATTATAAAATGGTTATTTTTGTAATTTTAAATTATTGATATATGTATATATTTAATTTTTATATAATTTAAAAGTTTAAAAATTAAATAAAGATAATAGTTAATAAATTATTTTTAAGTAAATATATGTATATGTATAAATTACTATGTTTGTGTGTTTATATTTTTTTAAATTAACTTTATTTGTTATATTTAGTTAAAATGTATATTAAATTTAATTTATCTTGTTAAAAATAATAATAATATTTAATATATTTTATTTTATGTAATATATTTTTAAGTCGATATTTTGTACATCTAAATTTTTTACTTCGATATTTTTGAGTCAATATTTTTGTACTTACCTGTTTAAGTATAGGAAGTCGATAGTTTTGCAGTCTATATTTTTTCATCAATATTTTTGTCATCGATATTTTATCAGTGATCCGTTCTCCCTACCTCATTAGCACCGCACCTTCGTAGAAATTGGAATACATAATTTCTGGATTTCTTTTGGGGTGCCACCTCCCTACGAATTACCGCCTACCTTTTAGTGAACTCATCACATGCGCAATTTGGTCTGGACTTCAGCTCCAGTCACGTTTATTGGAGCCATATTAACTTCTGATTCCTATGGATACTTGAAGTAGGAACCTGCTAAGGTGGTGACAGACTCGACTCGATCCACATTGTTAGTCTTGACTTTTTTATTTTTGCTCTTATATGTTGACCTTTCTTTTTTACACCTGCAAAATCCCATATTACTTTAAACTTGTCCATTTCACCCTTAGTTTTAGAACAAGGGATAGGCCCCCACAATTTCTTGGAAGTTACAGAAAGTAACGAAACACGTGTCGGCTGCCATCATCTGCCATCACCAAGGAGGCTCAAAGAACAGGACCTCCACATGCGAACTGTACTTTTGTTGTTCATAGACATGATCTTTTGTTTCTAGTGAAACACAGTGTTTTTGGTCACTTGACATTAAAACAGATCTCTTTTGAATGTATGCTTCCAGACTAGTGTTTCCTGTGAGTAGTCACATTAAGTATTAGATCTATCTTTTAGGCTTACGGCCACTGAAAATAGAAAGTTTAACTTTGAGAGTGCCGAGGTACAATCTTTTCTGTTTATTAGTACAATACGGGGGTTCGGCTGAACTTCCGTTAGGTGACATCCTGGGTAGTGGGGTGTTATATTTGTTACCTTGAGGGGCACCATCACTGTCGATTTATTACTATCATCTATTATCATATTTATTATCATTAGGATTGATGTGCTACTTCTTAGTCCACCACTACCTTGTACATTTATTGTAAAGTTCATGCGGCAGGTTGCACTCAGTTCTCCACATTGTGGTAAACACTGACTTTTAGGAACTGTTCTTTTTGCTTATACTTCAAAATTACCACTTATGATGACGAAAGGGATAAACTCCTTATGGAGCTGCTCACAGGTACCACAGGTAATACACCTAGACAGCAGTTGAGTAATGAGCAGGAAGGCCTTAAACAAAAATTCATCAAACTTGAACGCTTGAAAAAACAAGAACTGTCCAGATGGTGGGACGCCACCATTCTGAAGAGATACCTAGATATTAGGCAAATACCTCGTGGGTTACGGGTCATAATTTTTCCCTCCTTTGAGGACTTGGACCCTGACCTACTTAAAGAATGGGAAAAACTGATTTTAACTAGGCCTGGGCGGTAAATTCCGTTCCGCTCGCGGAATTTGCGGAATTTGGGTAATTTCGCGTTCCGCGGAGAACGCGAAATTGCCAAAAATTCCCGCAATCCGCAGCTTCGCGGAATTTTTTGCTTTTTCGCGCTTTCAAAATGCGTGTTCGCGAGATATTTCTCCCCGAGCACGCAAACAGCATTCGCGAACAGGAAAAAAGCATTGCGAACGGGTGGAACAAGCAATTCCGCGTGTTCGCTGAACTTTTGCGTGCTCGCGGAGATTTTTTACCGTTTCGCGGAGCTTTGCGTAGCGCGACTACGCAAATTCCGCCCACCCCTAATTTTAACCTCCTCATATAAAATGATGGACGTACTAATTTACTCAACGATATAGAGAAACTTGAATTGGAGATCAAAAATTTGAACTTGCCAGAAGCAACGGACAAGAACAACAAAATACTCAGAGATGTTCTAGGCAGGCATCAGGTATATATCAAAGAGAAAAAAATTAGGAAATTGAAACGAGACGACAATGATTATAAAAAAGGAAGGGTTTTTACTTTCGCCAAAAAATTTGATGAAGATAGGTCACGACAACCTATATCCAGTAGGGCGAATAACCCTCCCATAGTTACGGCTTCTACCAGCGAGTCAGACATCTTTAATGTCCACAGTGAGATAAGTGTAGGGGGAGACCCAGAAACAGGCAACTCTGGTCCCATACATGATCCGACCTCATCCTCTTTTTTTAGAGGAAATGGCACGTTTTCGCAAGGGCTCGAGTAACAATTACAACAGGGCACCCCCAAAAAAACAAGAAGGGGTGGGCGGCACAGCAAGTGGAAGAGAGGGTGCTACAAACACCAGGTCCCAGACCCGCAATGTGAAGAACTGAGCCACATCTTGAACGCAGAACTGAGTAATGATAATCCTTCTGTTGTTACCCCTTCTTATGATGTTAACATTGTCAATTTGTCTAATCTTGAACTTTCCCAGTATGACAGGAATGTACTTACTAAGGGTCTTAGTTTCTGCCCGACGGCACAGCCAGATTTTGTCAACATACATATTAACCTGTTCAAATTTACTCGAAGAGTTAAACTTAAAAAGTTCTTTGAGGAAAATCCTTTGCCTGCTGTTCCTACCCCTAATCCTGTACTACTGTGCAATAAAACTATCAGTGAAATTCAAGACTTACATCTACTTTTGTCACTGGATGACTGCTCGGTCTCTGTATCTGATATACTATCGGACTTAGATATTGTGCCCAATTTAAACATCGACAGTGGCCTCAAACAGAAGTCCAAGTTGGAACCTGTTCTTTCCTCAGATAACATGATAGATGCTTTCTATAGAGCTGTTACCAATGAACTTCACAAGTTAGAGGACAAATTAGGAAGCACACGCAACAAATACACATTTAATTTGACTAGGAAGTAACATTTTGCTCTTAAGACCTTGGCAGACAACACAGATGTAGTGATAAAGGAGGCAGACAAGGGAGGCAATATAGTGCTAATGCAGGGGGAGCATTACATTCAAGAAATAGATGGACAACTGCAGGATGACTCAGCCTATACTAAACTGACAACAAATCCACTTAAGGGGATTACTTTGCTTATTGAATCCAAGCTTACCTTTTAGAAACACCAAGGTCTTATCTCAGAAATTGAATACAGATACCTTCTCGTACCGTCACCAAGGGCACCCTGTATTTACGTTTTTCCAAAAATACATAAATCAGGCCCCTTCCCGCTTGGGAGACCCATTGTCTCAGGCATTGGGTCACCTACTGAACATCTGTCTGAGTTTATAGATATCTTTCTGCAACCCTTTGTACTCAATCTCCCTTCGTATCTGAGGGATACGGGGGACCTCCTTAATAAACTGGAGGACATTGAATGGACTGGGGAACTTTCCTTTGCCACATTGGATGTTTGTTCCTTGTACACCAGCATACCATTGGAACAGGGAATACAGGCCCTAAGGGACACACTCTCTCAGAGGGATGCCACTCTTCATGAACACACAGAAATGATATTAGACTTAACACGTCTAGTTTTGGAAAACAATGTCTTTTTACACCAAGGAATATGGTACCAACAAGCCATGGGCGTAGCGATGGGCTCCAAGTTCTCGCCGTCCTTTGCTTATCTGTACATGGGCAGATTTGAACTTAGACATCTGTGGTCCTGCGGCCCTCCAAAACTGTTAGCACACATAGTATACTGGGGTCGTTCCATTGATGACATTTTTGTCATCTGGGCTGGCAGTGCAGTAGAGTTCACAGCTTTGACAGATTATTTGAACAACAATGACTACAATCTTAAGTTTACCTCTAATCATAACATCTCAGAGATAGTGTTTTTGGATACTGTGATTTACACCAAGGGGAACAACATTTTTTCCAGATTATATAGAAAACCGACAGCGTGCAATGCAATACTGCACGCATCAAGTGCACATCCTGCTACACAGATTAAGGCCATACCGTTAGGAGAAATGACTCGTATACGGAGAAACTGTAGCGAAGCGTCTGTTTTCTTTCAGGAACTAGACAACTTGCAGGAACGTTTCAAGTGCAGGGGATATTCTCCTCTAGCTCTGGATCAATCTAGGAGAAGGATTATGAAGACACCTAGACATACCCTACACAATAAGAAGTGCAGGACCAACCAAAATAAATATAAGGACAAACTTAGCTTTGTCACAGGATATAGCTTACAAAGCCATTCCATCTGTAAGATCATTTCGAAACACTGGCATCTCCTCACTATAGTGCATAGGAGAGGAAACACTCTTAGAGATGTCCATTGCTCTAGCTACTTACCCCCGAAACCTTCAGCCACTACATGGTTACCAGGAAAACCTAAAGGCTTTTACAAATGTGCTCAATGTAACATGTGCCCTTTTGCTTGTAACAAAATGAAGGAATTTAGCTATAATACCACAACCATACAACAGATACAACAATTCATGAACTGCAATTCCAAGTTTGTTGTTTACTGTATACGGTACCCTTGCAATTTAATCTACGTTGGGAGCACCATACGACCTTTAAAAGAAAGGATCCAGGAGCACATGAGGGCGATACGGAATAATGACACCAGTTACCCTCTAGCGGTTCATTTTAATACCAGTCATCCTAACATGACCATGACCAGCCTAAGGTTTCACTGCATCACACAAGCATACAATGACCCAAGGGGGGGAGATAGGACACTAGCCCTTAGGAGAGCAGAAGCACAATGGATTTTGCAACTCCGAGCTGTGGAGAAGGGCCTGAACTATGATAAAGAGTTACATGTATTCCTGATGAACTGATTTGCAGCATGTTTCTCGTTGAAATGTTTACATCGTGCTGGTTGACTGTTAGGGCATACCTTGTTTTCTGGGATGCCTACATTTATTGGTGGTGATGTCTCTAATGCTTTGCGGCACCTCTCCTTCTTTAGGACATGCACCTTTTTGTTGCCCAAACTTGCATAATTTGATAAAATGTTCCTAAAGTACATCTCATGATCTTTACCATCTTGATTATGTAAAGTCAATGTATATCAATGTATAAATATGTGTATATGGAGTTATCACTACAATCTTGGATTTTGAACAAATATGGGTATGCTGGCTATTACCTATTTCTTATAATAAAAAAAAATCCTTTGCTTTTTTATTACCATATACAATGCAAATAGAACATTGCATGTACTGCTGTTACATGTGATTCCTCATAAGCTCCTGCCTTTTCACACTGAGAATTATTAACTGAACCCTTCTGAATATTTATTTTAAACGGAAAGTTAATGTATCCCTGTTCTAGGGTTTCTTTTCCTAACTCCTGTTATGTAGAAATCTCTGCAATTATGTAATTAACTGTGTTTGACTTGAAAAGATTTCTTAATATATTTTTACTACATTCTTTTTCTTTTCACTGTGGTGGAGTAGCTCTTCTTAGGCTATCACCTTGTAGTTACTCTGGGCACATGGTTTTTATACTTATTTTATTTTTCTAATATATGGTTCGTACTTTATTACCATTTTAATCTCTACAGGATTTTGATTGCTGGATTACAGCTTCTCTCTCTTATCTAGGACCCTTCCCAAATGGTCGCTACATTTTTGAAAGACAACAGTTTGTCACATATACTCGTCTTATTTCTTACGAGCATAATACTATACGGTAATTCCTCTTTCCCTAGTTCTATCCAAATGTCTCTTCTGACATTGCTTGATGCTTATTAGGACATCCCACTTACGTTTAGAGTACCTTACTGGAGCTTTCCATAAACACTGAGCACTTCCACAATATGGCCGCTATTAATAACAGCCTTTTAATTTCACGCGAGTCCGTCGTCTAGTTTTATGATGGGGCCTGGTTATAGTGTTGCTTATTAGGGCATCTAATGTTTGTATAGTGCACCCTCATTGGAGATTCCCTCTATACGCCGGGCATTCCTTAAATATGGCCGCCGTTAATAACAGTCTTTCAACAACACGCGAGTCCATCTTCTATTTTGATGATAGGGTCGGTCACGTTGTCACGTATTTAAGCTCTGAAACGCGGGACTTTTTTCGTTCATGCCGAATTTACCAGGATTCCATTCCAAGACGGCGTTTCGCCAGGATACAGGTCAGTTAATGTTGCATAATGCGGTTCTATTTTTCCAAATCGAGTGTTTCTTAAAAATCAATATTCTCCGGAGAGACTACGGATTATTGTTATTTCACTGGGGGGGGGGGGTTCACTTGACTTTTACCTACCTGTGCGTTCTCATTTCTCTTTAGGGGCACACTGCAGCCCTCGTTACGTAAAAATTATAGTTCTTAAGGGAGACAACGAAGTATTGCTATTTCACCAGGGGGGGTCCCTTGACTTTTTACTTACCTGTGCGCTTTCATTTCTCTTTAGGGGCACACTGCAGCCCTTGTATTTTTGCTAGACTATGCAAGTAAGTAGTTGCTCTTACTGTCTTTGTGGGGTTTATACGGAGGTTTGCACAGCGCTTTTTATACTGATTATAAAATTGTTGCTCTTTATGTTGTTTTTTGCAGAGGTATACACTTTTCCTCTAGAATAAATTCCTTGACTCGACATTAAGTAAGTCATCTCTTTGTGCCTAGAGTGAGTTATTTTAGATGCATGCCAACGATAGTGCTGCATTTTTTACATTTGCTTTATACTTTTTTTCGTGTTTTATGTTTCACGGGCATACTTCAGCCCTTTGATACTGAAGAGCTTCTCTACCTCATAGTTTTTATACAAAGTAAGTGCTCATACAGTAGAATCTTCTTTCGTTGCATTCTGGCTAGAACATTTTTTCGATAGCACTTAGAAACTGATGGGTCCTCATCTTTTGCAGTTCTGGGACTTCCATGGATGAAGTTCTGCGTAAGACATGTCACCATTATCACGATAATGACAAACACATCTACCTTTTTCTTCTCTCTCCACATAGGCGTTATTATTGAAACCAGTTACAGAGGGTCTTCTTTTTTCGTGTTCTTCGAAGAGGGAACTCTAACTGAACACATTAGATCTAAGTTTACTTTCAAGCCTTATCGGGTCTATGGGCTTAGATAGTGTGATCTTTCAATACATTTAATTTCAGACAACTAGGAAGCATACGAGACTTGTTATATTAGAGCCATCCCATAGACAAAGCTTAGAGTCTGTTTATACTTGTTCTAGGACTATATTGCCACCTATTTAACAAAAGGTGCTCATTATTGTTAAAAATAGGCTTTTGTACATATACTCATAGACCTGGCTTAGGTTACTTAACTTCTATTCTTATTTGCTTTTTTGCGTCCAGGGTTTCCTGACTTTTCGTTGAAACTTTTCAGCCCAATTATTTTGGGTGGTTCGCCTTAAATTGGAGTATTGATATTTCAGATCAAGGTAGATATATGTTTAATAAATCAGAGTGATTTTTTGTTCCTTTCACTTGTGCCACTATGGCATGGTCCACTAGAATCTCTTTGCACATTTCGGAACTTTCTATGAATCTCGTTCTAAAACACTCTTTTATTGATAGTATCACACTCTGTTGTTTTCATTGGGTTGTCTGGCTCTTTCCTGCATTCACCTTTATAGGCGTATCTTCTCACTGGATCTGTGTTTCACGTTTGAACTCTTGTCACCCTACTAAGTTTTCACTTTTTGTTGGTCACTTTTTTCTTCTTTCCCAGCGTATTATTTTTTAGTTGTAGAACTTTTTGTTCTGATTTTATGTGATTGGTTATTCCTTTTTACATCATTTGCAGCCTTGAGGAAGTTACAGAAAGTAACGAAACACGTGTTGGCTGCCATCATCTACCATCACCAAGGAGGCTCAAAGAACAGGACCTCCACATGCGAACTGTACTTTTGTTGTTCATAGACATGATCTTTTGTTTCTAGTGAAACACAGTGTTTTTGGTCACTTGACATTAAAACAGATCTCTTTTGAATTTATGCTTCCAGACTAGTGTTTCCTGTGAGTAGTCACATTAATTATTAGATGTATCTTTTAGGCTTACGGCCACTCCAAATAGGCAGTTTAACTTTGAGAGTGCCGAGGTACAATCTTTTCTGTTTATTATTTCTTCAGGGTTAGGGGATGTATCAGTTCCCTCAGTTGTAGAATCCATGCACGTGGTTTATTGCTAGACTTATTACAGATGTCGAAGCCCACGTTGCCCTAATTTTTGTTCAGAAATTATAGAGGATATGTCTTCGGTTGACAGATTAGCGAGCCCTAGTAGTGCCTTCAGGAGCCTTAAGATGTTGCTTCTGTTGAGGATGTCATGTGGTCCATATACAACAGCTTGAAGATCACAGTGGCTCTGGTCCTTCTCGCTCTCGTATTTATCAGTCTTTCTCTTTTCCCCTTTGTCCATAAGACTCCATGTAGACATTTATCGATTTAGCTACCATATATGGATCCTTTATCCTAGGTTTAAGTTGTTGGCTTCTTGTTCCGTATTGATTTTACTTGGTGGTGTCTGCAGATGCCTTTTTGTAATGGTGAATTTTGATGCTGGGTTCCCATCAGCAATAGTGTTAACTGTACTCTTCGATTTCAACCCTGTTAAGCACTGAGTCAGGTCTAGATTATCGGATCACACGGTCAGATTGAGTGCATCTAGCTTAGTAAAACACAGGGATTGGCTTGTCGTTCTTTGCAAAGTTTGACTGCTGGAATTGGGGAGCAGAGAGGCTATACCCAAGGTATCAAATATCAGAACAATTTTTAAATTGGGTATGTTTTGTGATTGAATCGCAGTTGACACTCTCCCTTATGGGTATGGTCTTTGCAGGTGATGTTATAGTATATGTCCTGCTTGTAATTCCCGGGCTGCTACCTTGTAAGGTTTAGCCCCTCACAAGTTCCCAACTGGTTACTCTTGATACCTTCAGCCCTCTTCGAGTGGCCTTTATTTGAAATCCTGGGTTTTGCTACATCTTATCATTCTGTTTAGAAATTTCCTTTTTCTGCTTTAAATGTTTAATTTGAGGAGACTCTGATGGGTTAAAGATCTCCACTACAATAGAATCACTTTCAAGGCAAGCATCTGAGCTCGATTATTTCTCTCTGATTTTTTTAGCCCTACTGAGGAATTGGAGGACTTATCTAATACATCATTGCTGTTGTTGCAATTCAAAACACCTTGGTGAATTCTCTCACTTGAATGACTTAAAGGACTTCAGTTAATCTTTGTTGCTTGGTTTCTCAACAGCCTTAATGGCCTGCCACAGATCTTCCTTGGGAAAAAATCATTCAACATAAATTCAGTGACCTAAGAGTAATCAAGCTCAGTAGCCAATTGTCAGCCTTTTTCTGTTTATACAGTCATACCTCTGTGTTGTAAAATGAATAAAACTGCTTCAAACTTTCTGTTGTGTTCATCATAAAAATGAGAATATCATCTGGATATGCTAATACACCTTGAATATTCCCAAACAAATTAACAATTACCTTCTGAAACCCTGACCCTGCCGAGGAGAGATCATACAGTATCCTGGTATATCTAAAAGCCCGTCAGGAGTAATGAATTAGTTATGTGGCGAGACCCAGGTGTTAACTCGATCTGATGGTAAGCTGACTTCAGATCTAATGTACTATAATTCTCAACAAAGATAACATCTCCTTAATGCGTTGTACAGCTATAGGGAGGACCTACTCAGAAGCATCCATGACCTATGCCACCCCATATCACACAACAATTTTAAATTTCTGGTCAATTGTTTCCTGGCACTCAGAGGAACATTCCTCCGTTTATGCCTCATTTTAATTCTTTTTTAGGATTTATAAAGCGCATAGCTGCCCAAGGGCTTCCCTGCGCTGCGGAGAAAGCGGCAAAGTGTGAGGGAATTAGAAGATCATCAGGAGAACAGCCACGTTTTTAATGTTTTTCTGAAACTTGCTTCATCTTAGTGGCAACTTCTTCTAAATGTATGCCTTGTGAAATCTCTTTCAAACTTCCTAGTTCCTTACAGAAGACCACTTTGAATTTTTCTAACACATACTGGGATAGAGTGCAGTGGCCATATTTCCCTTATGTCACCACCCTGAAACATGCTGATCATCCTTGGTGACATACAATTTTTCCATAATTCTCCTTCCTTGAAACGAGTTGGTGAACATTTCATACTCCCAATTCTCTTGCCTCCATACCCTTCAGTTGCGGAATCATTGAGCTCCAACTCCCTGTTTTTCCATTTCTTGAAAACAAAATGATCTGACAATTGTGAAAGGTGACCCAGAACCATCTCAGACTTTTACGCGTATTCCATCCTTCAGTATCTCACAATCAGAAAAAGACATACTCCTCCTCATCAACTGTGCTGATGTAGTCACATCTTGAGTTCCTTTAAGTTTCCACAAAGCTCTCAATCATAGTTGGCACTTTTCCAAACTCCAGAATCATGTTAGCCATCAACTTTTTATGACAAAATCAAAATTGTGTTAGCTTTGGCTTCCACCACACTACTATTCTTTTCCTACACCAAGGAAACCGTGTTATTAATATTTTTTCAAACATTGGCAAGACGACCCATTCTTCCTCAGTGAAAGCATTCCTTGAAATGTAGGACATATTTTCTCTCTGTAGTTCCATTCAATTCAATTCAATAATCTTTATTTCGATTTAAAAAACCATAAAAGATTGCATTCAATATAAGAACATCATACAGCAACATTTCAAAGGGTATCCCACCCGACGATGCGCAATCATTGGGAGTCAATGTCCCAATATAAGACCTTTCTTAGATTTTTAAAAAATAATAAATATATATAAAATCCCGTCAATAAATACATTTTACAATAGAATAGCATTTTAACAATATTTAAAATCACACATTTGTATGGGAAGTACATTTTATATTGTAAACAATTAATGGGACTTTCAAAGATATACAAGGTTCCATGGCGACCAGCTAAAATAATACATAGTGGGACATAGTCCCTCTAGTACAAAGCCAACAAAGTACAAATCTAGTTTTAAATTCATTAAAACTCACAAGTACCTATAGGTATCTAAAATTTCAGTCCTATTCTCTTTCTTATTAAATCAACACCAAAGAGATATCTGCTTACACTAAATACTATTGCTTGTGTCGTATCTGTTCGCAATATTCTTGCCGCCTCACAACATGACCTAATACCCAAAAGCTGGCAAATGGGTTTAATCCATTTCTTCCTCGAGTGTGTATAAGCTGGGCAGAAGAATAACACATGCAATTCATTCTCTTTTGCACCAGTGTGGCAGATATCACAACAACCATCGTTTGTACCCCCAGCGCTGCGGATCCATTTCACTGTATTTGCATTAATCTGTAAAATACCGTAGCGGAATTTAAGGTAGAGGGATTTAGCAAGCTGCGGTTGTATTTCATCCAAAAAGGACTCAAATTTACCGTTTGGTGTTATTGAAAGGAACCTTGTGGATAAAGTGCCTAGTTTTGAACTATGGGACAAAGAATCTTGAATAAAAGCCCAAAATGTCAGTTTCAGCAGTTCTCTGTAGTTAACAAAACCATTTTGTGAACACTTAACCCTCATATTGCGCAGAAGGTGAAAAGATTTACCCTGAAGCTTATCATTTCCAATGGTTTTGTCAAAAGCCACCTTTACAGCCGCCACAACCACTCTTGAAACAGTTTCAACATTTTAAGTATTATTATACGAAGAAATAGATCTTTCCACACTTTTCGTTCTATCAGTCAGCTAATTGGTTATTCAACTGCTAATTCCCTTCCGCATACTTCAATGTATTTCTCCTATGATTCCTTTCTTTCCCTGTTGGATGAGAGCAAGAGGAAAGCACAATACAAAGAAATTGTTATCACTGAGATACAATAAATCATTTAATGGCGACAATCGGAGCTTCCTCCTCATGCTTTCACTTTTATCGCCTTTGATGAACTCCCCTCCGGGTCTTTATTTAACTTCAATGCATATCAAAGACCCACAGACTAACTGGTCTATTGGGAAATGTTAGCAGATTCCGTGTGGATTTTGAGTAATATACAATTACATATACCTTTATTTTTGTTCCTTTTTCACTTGCTCCTTCTTGTTTACATACTCACTCACACCTGTTCAACCGCCACCCTTTTTATCCCCAAATCTTTTTATTGATATTTTCCATAAAAAGGTACAATACAAAACAAACAGAACACTGTTACATACCCGGACATCATGTACATGGATATTTTAAAGTCTCCCCTCCTTAATGCAATTCTCAAAATTTCTTGATGGTTCTGCTGGGCTATCTGCTCACTTAAAATGATGGGGCATATTTACAAGCCCCTTGTGACACTTTTGCGCCGCCGTTGCGTCACATTTTGAGACTCATCGGCGGCGTAAACAATGCACCATGTTGCGGCTAATTTACAATGTGACGTCACCTTGTAAAGCCCTGTGCCACATTATACCTGCATCAGGTATAATGTATACAGGGTGGGCGTTCCCACGCAGGAAAGCCTAGTAGAAGTGATGCAGTGAAATCTACAAGATTTCACTGTGCCACTTCTAGGACGCCACTGTGTCAAAACCTGTGATGCAGTGTATTAAGTATAGGCCTCCCCCAAGCATTGCTGGAGTTGCGTTGTACTTGTGACACCACTCCAGCAATGCGTGATTTTTGCGCCGACGGATGCGTCAGAATTGCTGACGCATCTGTCAATCCTCGCACCATAGTGTGCTGTATTGTAAATACGGTGCATCCATAGTGGCGCAAGGGTTTTTACAGACTGGCGCAGGGAAACTGACGCATCTGTACAGATGCGTCACTTTCTTGTAAATAAGCCCCATGGTGTATGGAACTCTGCATATATTACCGTTCTATTCATTCCACCGCCCACAAATTTTAACCCATTTTAGGGGGGAACTCTAACCTTCACAGACCACCCTTTCAGCCAACCTGCACCCGCCCATATTGCATTCCAGTCTTCCAACTGTGGCACTTGTTCCTCTCCCCACATTTTAGCAATATTTTTTTTTGCTACAACCAACCTCCTCAGCATTAACCATATATGTTCCATATGGAGCGAATCTGTTTCCTCTCAAACATTTAGGAGACACCACTTCACTACCGGGGCAAGGGAGGATCCGCATACTTCACTCAATTAGTCAACTACCGCCAGCCAGAAGTATTTTGCAATCCCAAGTCATGTGATAAAAAGTGCCCACGTGTCCACATCCTCATCTGCATTTGACACTAGGCGCCCTACCCTTCTTAAACAGCGTGGTTGGGGAGTAATTAGAGTGGTGGAGGATTTTTAATTGTACTAGGTGGAAACCTGAATGAATGGCCACTTCTCTAGGGAAGGCCATGGCTTACTTCCCATTCATCACCCGCCAGCCTTAAGTCTTCACCCATCTTGCTGTTGGACAGCTCCAGTGCAGCTCGTACACCGAATACCAGCAGCATATCGACATATAACAACCATGAGGGTTCAAGTCCTAGATGTAGTAAGTGTCTTAAGAATTGGTTCTCGATTTTGGCCATTTTTGTGAGCTTTTTTGTGCCCTCAAAGCTCTGCTCTATAAGAGCCTGCAGCCAATGCTTTCATTTGGTAGGCTTGGAGAGGGTTTCAATTGATCTTTGGCCGCATTTGTTGGAGAACCGTGGGATGGCATTAGCATATTTGCTCATGGTGGCTTAACTTTTTACTATCTGCTTGGCCCTGGACAGTTAATCATCAAATCTGATCCCCTGATAGCCATAGTGGTTGACAGGGTCAAAAGCTCTACCATAGACTTTAAATATGTTCTTTGTATTACGCTTTGAGTTTAGTATCATAAATGTATTAGCCAAATCGTGAGGTTTTTCATTGTGCAATAGTTTTTGAATCTTCTAAGTAGCTTATGCATCGATAGTTTGGTGCAGGTCAACAGTACAGCATCATCGGTGAACAGACAAATGGGTATTTTGTCTCCTCATATTGGTGGTTCATCCACATACAAGGCTAGAAGGCTTTTGGCAACGCAATTGGTGAAGAGATTAAATAAAGTCGGTGCTAGGACACAACCTTGCCTTAGACAAGTATCTATTTCAAAGCTGGGGGTGGTTTCTTCCTTAGGTCCATATCTTACTGAGGCTAAGTATCCTTGGTCGAGTTGATTTCAGGGAATCACAAGCTACTGTGAGAGGCCTAAGTCTATCAAGTTCTTCCACTGAAGTGGCCTGCTGACTGAGTCGAAGGCTGTTTTTAGGTCGATTAACGTCATAAACAATGTCAAATTGTTTTAGACATACGTATTTCAAGCTTATGTTCTATAATCACATGCCCTGGTCAATTGTGCCTTCTGCTTTTCTAAAGCCAGCTTGTAGTGGTGACAAGATCTTGTTGTCTTCAAGCCAGGCTTCTAGGCAGATGAGTAATAATATGCCATAGATCTTTCTAACACCATCAAGTAAGGAGATTGGAAGATAATTCACAGAATCATTGCAGGGACCTTTTTCATGGAGAGAGACACTACAGCTCTCCAGGATGCAGGGACCTCTTAATGTTCCCAAACTGTATCGTATGCCATTGTTAGGGCAGGTAAGCAGGTTGACAGGATATTTCGATAGAGATCTATTGGTGCTCTGTCGAGGTTCATCTGCTTTTGACTGAGGCTGGCTGCACAAGTTTCCCCTTCAGAGAACTTGAGGCTCTACTCTCTGGTTTTTTCTGCAATGGGGATCATGGTGACCAACCTAGAGGTTGGAGCTTTTTCCCTGGATTTTGAGTGGTGAGCCGGCTGCTTAGGTCCACAAGTTGGGCATCTTTTTTATACATTGTGGAAAAGTGCTTTACCCAGGCAGATGAGGTGATGCCTGTTTCTGGATTTTTTGCGTGACCTTCACAGGCCCATCTGACCACTTCACAGAAGCTCCCAGTATTTTTATCTTTTAATATCTGTTTGAGGGTCATCCATGCTCTTATGTGGAGGTCCCTCTTTTTGCACTTGATAAGGCACTTGTACTCTTGTCTCAAAGATTTTAGACATACTCCCCTTGTCCTGTCTTGTTTGTTCTACACTTGTAGAGGTTAATCATCAAAGTTTAAGTGTCCACGGCATAGTTTGATGCTGTAATTATTGGGTTTACTGGTTGCTGTATCGGCTCAATATAATTTATTGTGTCTTGGTTATGGTCCTGCCCTGTACTAAGACCTCAATGCAATGACCCTGGGGAGCTTCATCTTGTCCCTCTGTTTCTATTTTTGCCTCATATGCATCCTCTTGCCTTTTTTTCTTGTTCCATTGGGTGTACCCTCGCTCTTGTATGTCATAGTGACTTCTCTATGTCTTGGTGATTTCTCTTTTTCCCGCACACTGGACAGCTATCTCCCTTTCTCCTTTTCTCTTAGCTGCAACCTTGAAATAGTACCAGTTACTCCAACACCTTCTGTACTCTCTAGGGAGTTTGGGTAGTCATATCGTTTGCTCTGTAGAGGAAAGAGAGATTCTAAAAGGCCACAGTCCCAAACGTATAAGATACTGGCTCCTCTACATTACACCAGTTGCTGCATCTGCTGAATGCATGCCACAAGCGACGGTTCCTCAATCAAGGTAGCTACAACTATACAATGGCATGCTCGCATAGCATTAAACATATCACACATCTCTGGGGTTGGACACCAGCACCTCTGTGGGACAATGGCAGCAATTTAGAGAATCAAGCATTGCCTCTGCTCTACACCATATGCTGATGGACTTGACATCAGTGTTCAATAGCACGAGGCAAAGAGTCCGTACTTGATGGTGGGCTGGCAGAAGTATTCTTGATGTCTGCTTGGTAGTAGTATTATTTTAATCAATAAAAGTAGCACGTGTCCATGTTGTGAGACTTACCATGCTTCGACCTCACTTCCTTTGGACTGCCCTTGCCAAGCCCAGAAAAGTGAGCAGTCAGTTAATGGATATGGGGGTTTTGGGAGTACACTATACCATCTGAACTATCTGCAACATACAGTAGCAAAGAGGCGGTGTAAGAAGTGTAAGGGTGCTCTAATGACGGAAATAATCAAACATAATCCTCTGCATCTGATGCTAGGATTTTACAGTGGATCATACCCTCTTCCAGGCAACTGACTATTCAAACTGTTGTTCTTTATTGCTGTTTTTGAGAGACATGATGTCATGCTTTTAATGCAACCCTTGAACTGGTGGGGGTCAGTTTGAAATAACCAAACATAGAGTGCAGGTATGCCCTACTTATCACAATACAAAATACTCTGTGTCAAAAAGATTGCCTCACAAATCTCTTTGATTCTCAGGTAAACTGATCGAGCAGTCAATGTCCTCGCTCAAAGGAAGTCATGGGTATCTTGAAACCAGAATCAGTGTAGCAAGAGTTTTTTTCAACATATTTTAATAACACCTTAAATATTCATGATCTTTGTAGTTTGAGGATGACACTTCCCTCCCTCTGAAGTTTGAGGATGACACTTCCCTCCCTATAGAATTCTGCTTTTTGGGCCCTTAATAACTTGGTCCCCTTGACCAATTCGCACCAAACGTTGAGGAGCCAGACTTCAACATCCAAGCCTGCAGTGTGCCTATTTGGTGCTGATTGGTCAATAGAAATTTAACATGGGTTTTCCAGCAGCACATTTCTGCCATGCAGAAGTACAAAACTAGTGAACAAAAGTTCACCAATTTTTTAAGACAGCAATTTTGCCATCATTCTGTGCTTTTTGCTGGTTTTGGTGATTTATTTTCAAAACTACTTGTAGCTATAAGGCAAATAAATGAGCCTGTAAAGGAGCAGGAATCAGTGCTGTAAATCTATAATTAGTTCTGATTGCAAGATAAAAAACAAAGAATCCATTACAAACAACAAAATTAAAACAAAAAATTAAAAAACAATGCACAAGTACTCCTTAGGCACATCCCCACTGTGCACTCATTCCACCTCTTCATGCCTATTTCAGTGAAACTGAGCAGATTAAAAACAAAAATAGCACAGTGTGGAAGCAACACAAATTAGAACCAGGCCCAGTGAAACAGGCCGTGGAAAAATGTTAGGTAAAGTAAAAAAAATAGCTTTCACCCCCACTGCCGCACTATGGCCAGGAGCAATATTCCCAGGAGGGAAGAAAACACTATCTGGCCTAGGGGGCGGTAAATGGTGGTGCTACTCTTCTCCTTATCCAAAGGTTGGAGGGTTTAATACAGTTCCAGTTCCAGCCTTGCTTAAAGGCCATGGAAGTGTGCATGTCACCCCACCTTCCAACCTTGAACAAGGGTGGGAGGGAAAATATTATACGCACCGGGCAGGAGTCACCAAATCTCCTCTGCATTTAACCTGTGTAGGTGATATTTTCTGCACTCTGACCATTGCCTGAGGGCATGGGTTACTCCCTCTGACCTGCCCTGTCGATGTGTGTTATAAGGCATTTGCATGCCTCCTACCGTGCCAAAGGACAAGTGGGAAAACTTACAACTGTTCCAGAGATCTGTTCCCATCAGTGAACAGCTGTGAGATGCCAGTTGGGAAAAGGACACAAAGGCAGCTGAGAGGTGTCACATTCCTCCATGTCCAGCCAAATGCTACAAGACACAGAAGAGCGAGGCAGTTCAAAGCTCAGAGACATTGGAAGGTGGGGGCCGTGGGCATTTGCCCAAGGCCCCCACCTACCAAGGGCCCCTGTCCCTGCCCCTGCCCTCTATCTATTCTATTTCTCTATCCAAACCTCTCTCTTCCTTTCTGCCTACTTCCACCTCTGTCTCTCTACCAATGTCATCTTAAGGATTTTTAGAGTTCTGGGTAAGAAATTTTTCGGATCACTGACATAATGTCGATCCAACAAATATCGAAACACAAAAATATCAGAAATTAACCATTGATAACAAAAATATTGACTCCGTAAACTTAACTATAAAAACCACAAATATCGAGAACACAGATATCAATGTTAAAAATATAGATTTTTACATATATTGAAAAGAAAAATATCCGAAAAAAATATTGTTACCTTAAAATAAACGTAGATTATGCAAACAAAATATCGATCCACACAATATCACGTACAATATTATCACCAAGATATTTAAATAATCATTAATTAAACACTAAAAAACAATTTTCACTTAAAACAATTGCTTTAAATAAACCCAAAACTTGTTATACACATATTTAATTTAAATAAAAATATATTACATCAACAAAATATTTACTATTCACCCCACAAATTTACAAATCTAAGATATATATACAAAAAACCTTTAAAAACTTACTATTAACTACAAAAAAGTAAAAGCCAACCTAAATAGGTTACATAAATATGTATATATATATATATATATATATATATATATATATATATATATATATATAAAGAGTTGCCTCTAGGTGGGATGCACTCCCAGGTGGAAATTACGCCAAAGCAAGGGCACACGCCATGAACAAAGTCCTTTTCTGGTTTTCCTGCCAGACGTGTTTCGGGCCAATGCCCTCTTCAGTGGCAGACCATGTGACGTGCCGGCGTGCGGCAACCACCAGTAAATCCCCGTAATAATTATGCTCAGGTGAACCACCCGAAGCAATGCTTCCTGAGACTGGTGGTTCAGTAAAACCCAAGTGGGTCGCCGCCGGCACTCACATTCAAAAATGTCTTTAAAAGGATTGCCGATGTTCGCGCCGGCACCCCTGCATATAACAGGCACCTCCTGTTCCACAGTTAGCTGCCCCAATAAAGCAGCCGCGGACCCGCAAGTGTTTCGCGGTGGTGCAATCCCGCGACCAGGCAGGCCGCTGTACAAAATACAAAAAGAGTTGCCTCTAGGTGGGATGCACTCCCAGGTGGAAATTACGCCAAAGCAAGGGCACACGCCATGAACAAAGTCCTTTTCTGGTTTTCCTGCCAGACGCGTTTTGGGCCAACGCCCTCTTCAGTGGCAGACCATGTGACGTGCCGGCGTGCGGCAACCACCAGTAAATCCCCGTAATAATTATGCTCAGGTGAACTACCCGAAGCAATGCTTCCTGGGACTGGTGGTTCAGTAAAACCCAAGTGGATCGCCGCCGGCACTCACATTCAAAAATTTCTTTAAAAGGATTGCCGATGTTCGCGCCGGCACCCCTGCATATAACAGGCACTTCCTGCTCCACAGTTAGCTGCCCCAATAAAGCAGCCGCGGACCCGCAAGTGTTTCGCGGTGGTGCAATCCCGCGACCAGGCAGGCCGCTGTACAAAATACAAAAAGAGTTGCCTCTAGGGGGGATGCACTCCCAGGTGGAAATTACGCCAAAGCAAGGGCACACGCCATGAACAAAGTCCTTTTCTGGTTTTCCTGCCAGACGCGTTTCGGGCCAACGCCCTCTTCAGTGGCAGACCATGTGACGTGCCGGCGTGCGGCAACCACCAGTAAATCCCCGTAATTTAATGCTCAGGTGAACCACCCGAAGCAATGCTTCCTGGGACTGGTGGTTCAGTAAAACCCAAGTGGGTCGCCGCCGGCACTCACATTCAAAAATGTCTTTAAAAGGATTGCCGATGTTCGCGCCGGCACCCCTGCATATAACAGGCACCTCCTGTTCCACAGTTAGCTGCCCCAATAAAGCAGCCGTGGACCCGCAAGTGTTTCGCGGTGGTGCAATCCCGCGACCAGGCAGGGCTCTGTACAAAATACAAAAAGAGTTGCCTCTAGGTGGGATGCATTCCCTGGTGGAAATCACGCCAAAGCAAGGGCACACGCCATGAACAAAGTCCTTTTCTGGTTTTCCTGCCAGACGCGTTTCGGGCCAACGCCCTCTTCAGTGGCAGACCATGTGACGTGCCGGCGTGCGGCAACCACCAGTAAATCCCCGTAATAATTATGCTCAGGTGAACCACCCGAGCAATGCTTCCTGGGACTGGTGGTTCAGTAAAACCCAAGTGGTCGCCGCCGGCACTCACATTCAAAAATGTCTTTAAAGGATTGCCGATGTTCGCGCCGGCACCCCTGCATATAACAGGCACCTCCTGTTCCACAGTTAGCTGCCCCAATAAAGCAGCCGCGGACCCACAAGTGTTTCGCGGTGGTGCAATCCCGCGACCAGGCAGGGCGCTGTACAAAATACAAAGAGTTGCCTCTAGGTGGGATGCACTCCCAGGTGGAAATTACGCCAAAGCAAGGGCACACGCCATGAACAAAGTCCTTTTCTGGTTTTCCTGCCAGACGCGTTTCGAGCCAACGCCCTCTTCAGTGGCAGACCATGTGACGTGCCGGCGTGCGGCAACCACCAGTAAATCCCGTAATAATTATGCTCAGGTGAACCACCGAAGCAATGCTTCCTGGGACTGGTGGTTCAGTAAAACCCAAGTAGGTCGCCGCCGGCACTCACATTCAAAAATGTCTTTAAAGGATTGCCGATGTTTGCGCCGGCACCCCTGCATATAACAACACTTGCGGGTCCGCGGCTGCTGTATTGGGGCAGCTAACTGTGGAACAGGAGGTGCCTGTTATATGCAGGGGTGCCGGCGCGAACATTGGCAATCCTTTTAAAGACATTTTGAATGTGAGTGCGGCGGCGTCCACTTGGGTTTTACTGAATCACCAGTCCCAGGAGCATTGCTTCAGGTGGTCCACCTGAGCATAATTTTTATGGGGATTTACTGATGGCTGCCGCATGCCGGCACGTCACATGGTCTGCCACTGAAGAGGGCGTTGGCCCAAAACGCGTCTGGCAGGAAACAAGAAAAGGACTTTGTTCATGGCGTGTGCCCTTGCTTTGGCGTAATTTCCACCTGGGAGTGCATCCCACCTAGAGGCAACTCTTCTTTTTCATGTATAGCGGCCTGCCTGGTCGTGGATGCACCACCGCGAAGCACTTGCGGGTCCGCGTCTGCTGTATTGGGGCAGCTAACTGTGGAACAGGAGGTGCCTGTTATATGCAGGGGTGCCGGCGCGAACATCGGCAATCCTTTTAAAGACATGTTTGAATGTGAGTGCGGCGCGACCTACTTGGGTTTTACTGAACCACCAGTCCCAGAAGCATTGCTTCAGGTGTCCACCTGAGCATAATTATTATGGGGATTTAATGGTGGCTGCCGCACGCCGGCACGTTACATGGTCTGCCACTGAAGAGGGCGTTGGCCCGAAACGCGTCTGGCAGAAACAAGAAAAGGACTTTGTTCATGGCGTGTGCCCTTGCTTTGGCGTAATTCCACCTGGGAGTGCATCCACCTAGAAGCAATTCTTTCATTTATATATATATATATATATATATATATATATATATATATATATATATATATATATATATATATATATATATATATATATATATATATATATACACGTAATTATATAAACAAAAATATGGAACTATATATTATACATGAATAGTAAAACACAAATTAGCGTTTATCATGGAAGGGCTCATACGGATAAAAATAATTCTGACTATAGTACACCAACCAATCAAATTAAACTATCAACAGCTTTAACCAATGAAATCAAACTAACAATTAAATCAACAATATAAAAGGCACACTAATTAGAACAACTAATTACTTCAGAAACGACAAACTCTGCAAGACGAGGAAACTCTGCTGGATTCTTTCTACAAACCATTAAAGGAGAAAAACGTACATCATAAGAACAACATAACCAAGTAAGTAACACATATTTAAACTAAAACGTAATTGTTAACAAACTTAAAAATATAAAATAGTGAATAAATTTGTACACACTTTCCAACGTCCATCATTTTTACACAGACCTCCAAAAAGAAAAAAATCTACAACTTGAAAACCAATAACCTACCAGAAAATATCAACCATCACAAACCATCAAAAATAAATGAAAAAGTAAGTATATATAAATAAATAACAAAATATAAACTCACCCAAATAGCAAACAAAAACAAACCCAATGACCTCAACCCCTACAAGCTATAAACTAAGTACCATTTAAAGTGTAACTTTTGTTTTTCTTTTGCAATCAAAGCAAACACAAGGAGATGATGGACGGAGCGCTGAAACTTTTCAGACACTCACCCCCAGTCACAGATCTGGGTTGAATCCATCATCGTTCTTTAGCTCACTTCGCCACCGCAGTTAAGATCAACAGAAATGAAAGCACCAACTGCGTACTAAAACACCTCCAAGGGAAAAGCTGCAAAACCGGGTGAAACATCTCCCCAGAACATACATGTAAGTATACAAAATTGACGTAAATGCATTTGAAACATGTTAATGACAAACATGCAAAAGTTTAAAGATATTATATATTAATACTATTACAATACTTACAGATACTATGACAGAGGTCACCAAATGTATCACTTCACAGAAAGGAAAACAGTTACTAAATCACTTGGGCTAAACCAACAGCCAAGAAAGTGCATCAACAGAAACTATAAACTGGAAATGCACTAAATATTATTCTACTGCATGCTATGAGAGGGCAACTACAAAGGATGATGTAGTAATTCATGTAAGAGAGCATAGCCACCACCCAAATGTGAAATAGAAGTATGAGAAATATTGCAAGATATAAGAGAGGAAAGCACCAGCTCCCAGGAACCCACAAGCAGCATCTTAAAGGATATTTTACCTAGAGTCCCCAAATACATAATAGGGCAACTACCACCTATCCTCACTTTAATAAGAGTAATTGCACAAGCTAAAAAAGCCGCCAGCGGTACCCAACCTGCCCCTAGAAGATATCAAGACATAGACATACCTAAATAATGAGAATCAAATTCCAATATTCTCTATGGCAAACTACTCATTATAATCTTAGTCAATGTCAAACTTGAATGATGGAGGCGACCTTTAAAATGTGTCCAAAACCATTTATTCAGGTATACACTATACATTGTGAATATCAAAACACAAATATCCCTTTTATATATGCCCTACTACCAAATAAACAAAGCAGCACTTATTACGAGCTCTTGAATCATATAATACATGCAACAAGTAATTACTACCCCTAAAAAATAAACATAGACTTTGAACAAGCTATGATTCAAAAAATTCCCAGAATATTCCCCCACACAGCTATACAATGCTGTTTCTATCATTTAAATCAAAGTATATGGAGCTATCGCCAAAAATCTGCATTAAGGGCCCGATTCTGATGCGGTTTGGAAAGCTTCCCGACCAAATGTGTTTGGGAATGGTTTCCAACCGAATCGGATCGGGAGAGTCCAACCAACCTAGTACGATGCATCCAGATTCTTTCAGATACGATTTGGTTGGACTCCCCTTGACTTCAATGGGAGCCTTTGTTCCGACCGAATGCAGAGGCTCCCATTGAAGAAAGGGGTGGCTGGGGAAAATCGGGCACCCCCTGGTGCCTGCCACACTGTGCATGACTGGTAAGGGAAGACCCATGGGCACCCCCACGGGCCCGATTGGGAAGGCTCCAGGTGCCGGGGGGCCCACTACAGCCCCCTAAAGTCTGATTCAGACTGCTGATTTGAGTCGGACGGCACGATTCGGAAAGGCTGTCCAAATCCAGCATCGTACTCGGTCGTTTGGAAACGTGACCCGTAGAGATGTAAAATTCTGCTACGTACGGCCCGGTGATTCCAAATGCCATTGGGTTTGGATTGGGATATTCCTAACGCCTAACTCGCATCGTACTTGGTCGGTTGGAAACCTTTCCGATCCGGTTGGAAAGACACATTCCCAATGCCGGACTGGGAACCGAAACCGGCTCTGGCAAACTGCTTGGCTGGCCCCCCTGGTGGGGAGGGGGGTACGGCCGAGCTGTTTACTAGGGCCGGTTTCGGCCGATTTTGTTACAGGGGGACGATTTGCCGGCCCCCGGTAACAAGAACGGCCCCCAGGGGCCCAAAACCGGACCCCACCCTGGCGGCCCACCGGGGAAACGCCTGGTGCCCGCTGCGGCCAGTCCCGCCCTGCACATTCCCGATCCGAATTGGACAGAGCAAATGCTGTTAGGTGGCCTTCCAAACCGCATCAGAATCAGGCCCTAAGTGTAGAATATTCCACAAACAGTCAATTTGCCTTTGAAGTCAAACAAATGATAGCACTAGCCTATGCCCCTGTCACAGATGTAGCCAACCACTACAATCTACTAATAGAAAACCCTTTCTACCAACACCATGGAGACAAACTTAGTACCCTAATGGACCATTTTGAAGACACTTGGGCAGGTAGACTACATCGCTCCAGACACCAACCCAAATTCCAAATACCATGATGGAATGTCTATGACAGCCCCTTGGCACAGGAACCAGAACAATGCAGTAAAAAGATGGCACAATGCCTTCCAATCCACACTAGACAGAACTCAACCTACACTATACAAATTTATAGAAGCATTACAAAATAGCAAAGCTACCAAGAACTACGAATGGAGCAATCTGTTAGTCGAATTGCCATATACTTAGCAAACAAACCTAAAGAATGTATGACATGCTACAATTTGAAGTTAAACTCTTCATAAATAACAAAGGACTATATCACTTAGAAATTATAGCCAAAATCCGACTATAAAATAAATCTTAACCTACCAAAGTCCTCAAAAGTACAACAAACTGTAAACTAATATACCAAATCTTTTTTTTAATAATAAATATAATATTTTATTAGTTCAGTCAAACAACTTTTTAAAATAACAATATTAACAAAGACTGATATAATAAAATTATATGTAAATAATTTTAAAAAAATGTAAGTATCACCAACCAAAATAGATCAAATAAAATTCAATCCATCACATAAAATAATAACAATACATAATTCAAACAATTTCACATAGCAATCACATTTATTTAATATAAACAATGTAATATCGCAATTCCCACCCAAAATAAATTAAAGAATAGAAACTTACTGTTCTGTAGTTGCAGATCTTTCTCTGATTCTACGTAACAGAAATTAGTAATCCGCCAAAAAAAAGATAAACGAATCAAAAATCCCACCAAAAAATGCAAAAATATAACATTCCAAACGAAATCCCTCGAAGTAATCCAGACTATCAAAGTCCCATAAAAAACCTGAATAACTGTTTTAAAAATAGAACCATTCCAGGAAACTCCCAAAAAAGAAATCAAAGTGAAATCCATTGGTTTATAATAAACAAAACAGTTTTTCTCTTTAAAAAAAGAACAACAACTCCAAATGCATTTAGAACACGTTTGTTGACAGAAACCTGTAAAAGAAATTGACAAAACCCCCTTCAAGACACATTACATTCCTAAAAGTACATATACATAACAGGTAATCATCAAAATATAACTAACACTACACAACTTAACACAAAAAAGTAATACATTATTAAAACAGTGTAAAAAACGCAAACAACAAACTAGTGTAAAATAGTAACAACAATAGATCTAAATATACCAAAACAAAACAGACAACACTATAACTAACTGTTAAACTTCCCTCCTAAATCCTTACATACCCTCAAAACCTTTACAAAATCCTTAAAAGGACTTACCTGTTCGAACGAACAGCAACACCTTTCTGCAACCTGGTTCTGGGAAAGTAGACCAAAACGTAACACAAATAAACTAATAAATAGAAGGTATTGGTAAAAACAAAATGGCCGCAAAATGATATAACAAAAGGCTATCGCTCCATAGAAATGAATGGGAAATATTGTAAAAATAAGTTGAATAAATGTTAAAAAATTGTTACAAAAACTACACATGTAAAACATATCAAACAATGTTATAAACAATTATGAAAAAAAATGTAAACTACAAATTAAATCATACCTTATGATATATTTAATATATACTAATAAAACATGTGAAAATGATGTTGAAAATATATATGTACAAAAAGTTAATAAATGTTAAAAAACAATTGTTAGCAATAAAAAAATAACACTTGAAACTGTATAACATACATATGTATATAAATATGATTTACCTATATTTTTGTTATTGAAAAACACAGATTTTATTTTACTTAATTTTAAATATTTTTATTTAGTTGAGTATATATGATAAAAATTGTAAAACTATACAGTAATAAAAAATTGGAAACAAATACAAACTGAAAAATGGGTGATATGTTTTAATTATACAAAGTTTTGGAAAGGTGTTGGACACTAAAGAGGTAACATTTACTATTCCCACTCCAATCTAACAATATTGAGGAATGTGTTGGACATTTTAGGGGTTACATTTACCATTCCCACTCAAATCTAAACCTATTTGGGTGAGGTGTTGGACACTTAAGAGGTTACATTTACTATTTCCACTCCAATCTAAACCAATTCAAGGATGGTGTTGGACACTAAAGAGGTTACATTTACTATTTCCACTCCAATCTAAACCAATTCAAGGATGGTGCTCAACTCTAAAGGGGCGTCATTTACATTTCCCACTCCAATCTAAACCAATTTGAGGAAGGTGTTGGGCACTTTAGGGGTGATATTTACTATTCCCTCTCCAAGTTAACCATATTTGGGACGGTGTGGGACACTAAGGGCCTAATTATGAGTTTGGCGGTCCGAGGACCGCCAAACTCACAGTGCGTAAAATGCTTGGTGGTGCCCTGCGGCACCCCCAAGCATATTAAGACTTTCCTCACCACCAGCAATCTCATGGATGTTCTTACTCCATGAAATTGCTGTGGTGAGTAAAGAAAGGGGACCTACAGGGCCCCCTCTGCGCCCTGTGCACGGGGTTGCATGCAGGGGGGCACATGTTGTGCTCCCCTGTGTGCATGCACCCCATTCTTGCACAGCATGTACTGCACAGTCCATGCCGTGCAGGAATGTGCACTGGCGATCCAGGGGCTGTGAAGTTTAAGGCTCATATATGAGCCTTTAATCTGCACCGCCCCAAGACTGCAATGCCGCCTGCCCTCCAGGCCACGATAATACTCGTAATCTGGTGGGCGGGCAGCAGCCCTGTATGGTGGTGTGGGAGCAGGGGCGTGGTGTGGCTGCCTGCTCCCACAACTCCAAATTCGTAATCGGGCTTTACCAGGTAAAATGTACTATTCCTACTCCAATCTAACCATATTTGGGAATGTGTTGGGCAATAAAGAAGTAACATTTATTAGCCCCACTCCATTCCAAACCAATTTAAGGAAGAGGTTGGACACTAAAGGGGCAACATTTACTATTCCCACTCCAATCTAACCAATTTGAGGAAGGTGTTTGCACTAAAAAGGATAATATTTACAATTCACATTACTATTTAAACCAATTTGGGGAAGGTGTTGGACACTAAAAGGGTAACATTTACTATTCACACTCCAATCTCAGCAAATTTAAGGGTGGTGTTAGACACTAAAGGGGTGACATTTACTATTCCCACTCCAATCTAAACCAATTTGAGGAAGGTGTTGGACACTACAGGGGTGACATTCACTATTTCCACTCCAATCTGACCATATTGAGGAAGGTATTGGACACTAAAGGGGTAGCACTTACTATTCCCACTCCAATCTAAACCATATTGAGGAAGGTGTTGGGCACTAAAGGGGTGATTTTTACTATTCCCACTCCAATCTAAACCAATTTTGGGAAGGTGTTGGATACTAATGATGTTACATTTACTAATCCCACTCCAATCTAAACCAATTCAAGGAAGGTGTTGGACACTAAAGGGGCAACATTTACTATCCTCAATCCAATCTAAACCAATTTGAGGAAGGTGTGGGACACTAGAGGGGTGACATTTACTATTCCCACTCCAATCTAAACCAATTTTGGGAAGGTGTTTGATACTAAAGATTTTACATTTACTATTCCCACTTCAATCTAAACCAATTCAATGAAGGTGTTGGACACTGAAGGGGCGATGTTTATTATTCCCACTCCAATCTAAACCAATTTGAGGAAGGTGTTAGACACTAAAGGGGTGACATTTACTATCCCACTCTAATCTACACCATATTGGAGAAGATGCTGGACACTAAAGGGGTTACATTTACTATTCCCACTCCAATCTAAACCATATTGGGGAAGGTGTTGGACACTAAGGGGCCGATTCCGATCTGGGTCGGAAAACTCTCCGACCGAGCCGGATCTGGAGAGATTTCCAACCGAGCCGGACTCCTGCAGTCCGACCGAGCGAGTACGATGCGGCCGCATGCTGCCGGACTCGATTCGGTCGGACTCCCATTGAAGTCAATGGGAGCCGGTCGTACGACGCGTACATGGGCTCCCAGTGACTCAATGGGTACGTCGCAAACGAGTGCGCCCCCTACAGTGTGTATGCGTCGGTGCAACTCGCACCATACATGCATGTTTAGGGGGGACCCTTGGGTCCCCCCTGTGTTCGACTCGTGCGGCTATGGGTGCAGGGGGGTCTGGCACGGACCAAGTCCAGCTCCGGGAGCTTTTTTGAGCTGGACGCTCCGACTCGATCCGGCTGTCCGACGCGTCCATCGTACTCGCTCGGTCGGATAACGTCTCCATTGCGTGGTGCGATTCGTTTCCGTACGAGTCGGTCGGAGCGGTTCGGATCCGGAAACCGTTCGGTCGGAACACACGCGTACATTCGCATCGTACTCGCTCGGTCGGACAGCTGTACGAGTCGGTCGGAAAAAACGCGTACGGCTCGTACTTTTTACGGCCGGATCCTGTTCGGGGAGCTTCCGACCAAGATCGGAATCGGCCCCTAAATAGGGGACACTTACTATTTTCACTCCAATCTAAACCAATTTTGGGAAGTTGTTGGACACTAAAGGGGTGACATTTATTATTCCACTCTAATCTACACCAATTTTGGGAAGGTGCTAGACACTAAAAGGGTGACCTTTACTATTCCCACTCCAATCTAAACCAATATCCACTTCAAAATATAACATTTTACATAACATATTACAAAATAAACATATTACAAAGAAAATCAAATATACATATTCTCAAATTTTTTGTGCAGTATAAAATTCTAATTTACTACAAACCTTCATATCCATAGTTATATTTTAAATTCTAAAATTACTATTCTAATTACTACCCACAAATAATAATTAAAAAAAATTATCAATATTCATAAACTTAATTTTTTCTAAACCACAAAATTAACAATAATGCATTTTGAATAAAATTTGTATCAATTTCATATTTGTTAACATTTATTAAAAAATTTACTGAAACTTTAAAATAAATATTTAAACTTTTTTAAAAATACACAATTTTTTAAATCAATTAATTTGTTTAATATACAAACATTTCTAAATATTCTACTTATTTAACAATGGATTTTTGTATGTTTTAAATATGTAATATTCTATATTTAAAAAAATACAGCATACTATTAACATCTTAATTAACACCAAATTAAAATATTAATATGGTAAAATACATTTAAAACTTCTAAATTATTAATTTGCATATCATTAAAATATTTACCATATATAAAAATGTACATACAAATTCATAAAAAATCTGCCCACCCTTGTACCCTACTAGGAAAAAAGAATTATACATATTATTACAATAAAAATACAAACTTAAACATTTTCATTAAAAAAATAATACATTGCTAAAAAAATTAAAAACACAATCAAACACACTACAATACATAACATACTAATTAACACTTACAAATTATATTACTTACAACAATAATTTCAACATCAATATTTTTTACAGCTATATTAAAAACAACCCTAAAAATGACATTTTTATCTAGGGGCGTGGCTAGCAGGGCCAAGAAGGTGGACGCACTCTAGCGAGGCTCCGCATCTATACCCCATCATCTGTTTTTAATCCCTGTTGCCACCCGGCATCCTGTTCTGGCCAGTACCTATTTGATCCCTTTAAACCACAATAATCCAGGACGGCTGGAGAGTGGAAACGTGAGAGGTGCTGAGAGCACTGGCTGGGGCCTATGCCCTTGTGTCGGCCAGCTGGGCCTGATGCTCTGAGCCTTGTGTCTCAACCATCGGGGCACCGGCCATCCGGTGCTCGTCCGCCAGTGTGGGAATCACAGATGACCGGTACCTGCCTGCAGTCCGGGCACTTGGTGACTGGGGTCGCGGGATCACGGACGGCTCGGATGCAAGCGATAACCCGGGGGACCCAGGGGCTGTGCGGTGTAATCGTGTAACTGGTTGGCAAAGGGCGGCAAACCCTGATGGCTGATCTGCCGCAAATGGGGTTGTGGTGGCTGCGGGAGAAAGTACATCCCAACGGGGGGAACTGCTGTGGGATTCGGGGGTCATGCCGGGCCCAGGCATCGTGGCACCAGCAATTTCACTTGGGCTGTAGCCCGGGCAACAGATAAAGGGGCAGCGCTTTCTTTTATTCCCCCCTCCCAGATGGGACACTTACACGAGGTGTGGGAGCGCTAAGTGCAGCGTTGACAGTGCGGCCACGTGAGCCACGTCGGTGGTACTGTGCCCGGGGGGCGGCTCAGACCTAGGCTGGCTCACTGGAGCTGAACTTGCAGAACCTGCCTTGTGCCTGGGGAGTTGGGCTGAGACTTGACCACTGAGTGGGCACTGAAAATCAGGCCTGGCTGTGGTGCGCTGCTGGGTTACGGCCCCTGGCGCTGATGTGGCTGCTGCGGGGCCCGGAGGTTGCATTAGGCCAAGCCGTGTGGTACTCGTTACTCTGATTGCGCGTCATCGATCTCTGGCAATGGTACAGTAGCGTAAAGAGAGCTCAGATTGGGTCTGGGCTTGTTCAAAGGCAGGTCACCTGGGAGGCCTGGCAGTACGTGATACTGATGCTGGTTATGGGTGCACACATAGGCGCAGACGTGTTTTTCCGAGAAGAGGCAGCGGGCTGTGGTGGGGACCGGGGGTCATCTCAGGCCTAGGCCCTACTGCCATTATTAACTCACAGCATACAACAAAATAGTGGTGATTGTGCGGTGCTGCCTGTTCCAATATTGAGCCTGCTGTTGTCAAGTTGGGTCTGAGTTTGTTTGTGGGGTATATGGTGTGTGATAGCAGGTGGGTTCGGGCCCGGTCTCCGTGAGACCTGTCTTTGAGCCTAGCGGGGTGCGTCAGACTCCTATTGCTTGCCTGGTCCCGATAGAGTCTTGACCTCCCTCTCATGTAGCTGCCTAGACGCAACTGCCTTGTGGTGTTTTACTGCTGTAAATGTGCACAGCTTCATCACGCTATCATGCAATAGGTTTGGTCACTGCTCACTAATGAGACTGCTGTGCCACGCGCCCCAGCTTGACACATATGAAGTGAGGCCTAGCTGGGGATACCATTACGGCTCTTCCCCACCCACCTTTTTGGGGGCCAGTGCATGCGTGTTTGGGTGCCCGGGGCATGCTTAGCATTACATACGCTACATATGGGGTCTGCAAATAGGAAAAGTGCAGCAAAGTACTAATAAAGCGAGGCAGACAAGAGGCGGGGTGCTCTTATATTGCACTGGAACTGCAGCATCAGAAGCGATTTAGCTATGAGTCCCCAGCACGCTGAGCCATGGGACGGCTGCACTCGACAACTCCGTACACTCCCACGCGTGGCGTCACGGCCATAAACGCATCAGATGGAGATGCCTCATGGTCTGGTACTCCGGGCTTATCGGCAGCAATGGAAAGCAAGTTTGATGCCCTGCTGGCTGCTATAGAAAACTCCAGGACCTCATTTGAGTCCAGGATAGATAGTGTTGTAATGGACATGACGCTGCTGAGAGTAGACCACCGGAAGGTTGCAGATAAGGTTGCTTCGACAGAGCAGATTGAGGAAGACATCCAACCTACAGCTCGAAGCATGGACTCTTTACTGAAGCTGCTGTCAGATTGTGTGCGCACATTGGAGCAGAGAGCCGAGGATGCTGAGGGAAGATCAAGGAGGAATAATATCCGAATAGTGGGGCTACCAGAAGAAACAGAAGACAGAGACACCACTGCATATGTAAAGGGTTGGATACGCAACCTACTGCCTCCGCCGGTTCTCTATCAGTGCTTCACCAATGAGCGTGCACACTGGGTTCCAGCATGCAGACCCCCACCTGGCTCTCATCCCAGACCTCTGGTGTTCAAGGTGTTGCACTTCCGTGACAGAGATGCCATATTACGAGAGGCCAGAAAGCTCCTGGAGGTGATGGTTGGAAATTCGCATGTTTAGTTTTTTCCAGATCAGCGGTCCAAAAACGGCTCAGCACATTCACCGCTGTGAAACGCAGGCTCCGAGGATTAACCCTGAAATACGCGTTGCTTTACCCAGCCAGACTGTGAGTGATCGCAGATGGGGGTCGCATATTTCTTTGACACTCCGGAAAAGATGTGCCAATGGTTGGAGACCTATGGCCCCCATTCTGTTCACCAGTCGCGATCGGACACTGATTCAGCTGCAATGGTTGAATGTAATAGACGCTGCAGATGCCGCATGGCGGCTCGGTGGGCCTCTGTGCCTGGATCTGCACCAGACCTGGAGCAGATGATCGCTGAGCGCCGCCAAGGTGTTGGTACACGCAGGTAAATCCGGACAAAACAGAAGTGATTCTGTTGGGTGGTCCCCTGAACCCATGGAATGCACAGTTTTGGCCGAGTGAACTGGGTTCCCCACCCAACACTTCTCCCTCAGCCAAAAGTCTGGGAGTGATCATCAATAGTGATCTCACCATGAAAGCTCAGATAGGAGCAGTAACTTCCACTTGTTTTTTTCAACTGAGGAAAATAAGAAAGATCAGGAGATTGCTCACACGGGAAGCCTTAATCCAGGTGGTCCTAGCTATGGTGATATCACATCTGGATTATGCCAATTCTTTATATTTTGGCATACCACTCTACCTCACCAAGAGACTGCAAATGGTACAGAACCAGTCTGCCAGACTGATATCCCAACAACCTAGATGGGAACACATCACTCCCACCATGAAAGAACTACACTGGCTTCCCATCCCACAAAGATGTGATTTAAGGTTGGTTGCCTTATTTTTAAAGCTCTGTATGGTGCTAACCCAAAATTTATATCCAGACTCGTTCAGAAATACGTACCTGCACGTAGTCTACGCTCTGCCCATAAGAACCTCTTAGCCATTCCTCCCTACAGACGGAAACGAATGGGGGGCTGCAGGTTTGCAGTATTGGCACCCAGTTTCTGGAACACTCTTCCTTTGGACATAAGAACTTGTACTGAATTCACAAGGTTCTGTAGGCTTCTTAAGACTTGGCTATTCACCCAAGCGTACAACTAGTTCTTCAGACAATTGAATACAGGGGGCCCCAATAATTCCTTAAGTTTAGCGCCAAGAAACCGACTGGTGTATGTGCGCTTTATATGAAATTTTAACATAACATAACATAACATGTGCGCTTGCGGAGATGTCACAGCACCTGAGCCCCGATACGGAGTCGCTTAATTCCTCCAGTGATGATAACTAAACTGCAACATGGACCTCCAAGCAGGACTCAGCGCCTCCCCTGGAGGTGACTCCGCAAACATCAGACAACATCATTTGACACGCCGCCATCGCATTTGGTCCCGGTTCGCTCAGCTTGTGAGGGGCACCCTCCAACCTTTGTGACTGCAGTCTGAACTGTTAAATTCCTGATAGATATGCTTCCCTCTCATCTGCACAACATCCCAGGAGAGGGCCCACACCCACCTCTGACACATCATGTCATCGTGTGGCACTAGCAAAATTATGTCAGCCGATAGATTGCGGCGGTCTTGCAGTGCCCAACTTTGAGCAATACTATCTAGCGGCGCAGCTGCAGTGGGTGGCACGTTGGCTTGCTGCATTGCAACTGCAGGAGACAGCCACAATACTACCAGCCTGGAGCCAATCTGATCTATTGCAGCTTTTTCACCACTGTGCTCGCCCCCCCCCCCCACTGCCACAACCTATTCTAGTACAGGTTGCCTATAGTTGTTATAAGCGGTGCCTTTATATCACCCTTTGTACCACCCCCTATGCCCCAGCGCTAGCGATATTTGGCACAGCACGGGGTAACAGATTCACTACCAGAGCAGAAATCGTAGCATGGGATGCGGCTATAAACCACTCTCATCAGCTGCACATAGAAAATGAAGATGGCAGACTGTAGATGCTTGAAAGAAACATATTTTAATCATTCAGCATCCTTCATCATACATATTAGGCATTTTTAAGCTGATACCAAAAACTTTTAAGTGACTACATCGTCACCAGAATCTCCCCTATATTGACATGGAGCCTTTAATAATTGAAGAACCAAAAACTAATTTAGAATCATGTCCTACATTCGGTCTCTAATGAGAAATAAAAGTGGAAGAGGTAGTCCAAGTGGCTGCTCTACACACATCTGCTATCAAAACTCCTACCACTCCGCCCAAGAAGCAGACATTGCTCTAGTGAAATGAGCTGAGAAAGGATTGGAAATTTCTCTGCCACTACTCTGGTAGACCAAATAAACTACCTCCCTAACCCACCTTGCCAATATGGATGCAGATATTTTTCTCCACACTTCACGGGACAAAGTTAACAAAAAGACTGTCTGACTTTCTATAGTTTGCAGATCTTTTCAAATAAACCTTGAATATGAGTGCCTGGTTGTAGAGTCGAGAGAATTATCTCCTGTTCTCTCTAAAACCTAGAATAAACCTTTGGGTGAAAACTAGGATCTACAGGAAGGACTATCCTATCTTCGAAGATCCTCAGCTAGGGGTGACAACATACCGGTACCTCAAGCTCCCCAATTCTCCGAGCTGTAGTAATTGCCCCAAAGAGAGAACTTTCATAGTAAGTATCTTTTCAGGAACAGACTTTAAAGGCTCAAACAGTGTTTGCTTGAGGTATGATAAGACCAGGGGAGGGTCCCAAGAAGGGAAGGGATTACTGATCTTAGTACATAGAAGACTAAATCCCTTAAACAGTCTAGACACCAAAGGATGAATAGTAGAGAGATCACTTCAAGGCACTCTGAAATATGTAATAGCTGCCTACTTAATTTAAGGGTGTTCAAAAATAACTTCCTAAGTTGGGGACAGAAGTGTGACTTAGGGAGCAGAAAGGGCCACATCACCGTGCTGGCCATGATGGTACTATATGTATACTGTGATGTGTCTGTGAGCAAATAAAGTTAGGATTCTCACAGATGGGATATGCAGATAAGAAGGGTCCCCCAAGGGCCTGTACAGTTGCCTAGGATGATGGGGACACAAGGGTGAAGTTAGGTTCAGAGGGACATAGAACAGACAAGTGCCAATGCAGAATAGGCTTATTATCTATGTTCTATAGCCTGAGTAGGGAACTCCATCAATGTATTGATTAGCCTACCCTAGCTTTTGGCTGGAGGGTCACCCTGAATAGTTTTTTTCCTTTTTGCTGCACCCTATTTTTGCTGGCTATAGAACTCTGTGCACATTACCCCTGCTAACCAGAGGTACAGTACTTATGCTCACCTCCTCCTTTCAACATGGTAAAACTGGTATACTCCTAATTGGCATATTTAATAAACTTACAAGTCCCTAGTATATGGCAACAAGGTGTACCCAGGACTTGTAAGTTAAATGTCACAAGTGGACTGCAGCACCCATTGAGTCATCCACAACAGTGACAATGTATACGTGACTGCAGGCCTGCCACCAGTAGTCTGGCTATGCAGGTTTTAACTGCAAATTCAGCCTGTCAAAATATCCTGTTTTGATGAGTCTAAACCTTCCTTTTTAAATATTTATGTCACTCCTAAGTAGACCTTATTGCCTATAATGGGAGAGTTTGTGGTAGTTAAAAGTAGGACATATAAAAGTTTAAACATGCCCTTGCACTGAAAATGCCCCCAAAGCAATTTTTTTACTGTAGCTGTTTTAACTGTAATGTGACGAGAAACAAGGATCCCCTGAGACTAAATGATGGTTCCATGGGCAAGGGAGAAAGCAACAAATGTAAATAAACACCCCTTGGCAACCTAGTTTGAAACTAAATTACTGATAAAGATACAGACCTGAAGAACATGTGAAAATTAAATGACATACTTTATTTTATTTTATACATAAATGTTGTACCAGATGGGGTCTGAAAACCTCCTGAACAAAGGAATAACATCAATATAATAATACAGATAATGTGCTCAAAGATATAAAAAGAATTACAATGACATGAAACATGTAACACATAATACAATCAACAAAACACTGACAGGAACAGGGCACAGAGAATACAATACAATACAAATGTGCAATATGTACAATAAAAACTGACAATTTGTTTGCACAATGCAAGATTGTGAATCATAAAACAGACAAATGGTAATGTCTGTGATCTGGAATAGTGAGTGATATCTGATGCAAGTTCTGTTATAGACTATTAAAGAAGCTGTGGATATAGCAATATTCTACAGGCGTTTTGGCGAACTGGAGCGCCTTCTTCTTGAAAAGCCACAACTTGAAATCTGAACCTGTAAAATTTCACATGTTCAACAAGTAGGTCACTAATATGTGCCTAAACTTTATAATATTATATAGACTGAGTCTGAGCTAACGAAAGGACAGATAGGGGAGAAATTACTTAAAAGGTGGTCCGCGGAGAAAAACAAGACTGCGGAAATCCCAACTTGGAAGCTAAAGGTGAGGTAATAACAACAAGTGTCTAAATAAAGTTTTCCGTATATGAAACAAACACAAAGTGCTCAGACCAAAGAATACACAACCTCATGTGAGGGAATGTCTGGTTAGGTATTTAGTAAGGGTGCACAAAGAGTATGAATGAGAAGGTAAGGCTAAGATGGTATACTTACCTAAGATATATGAGTGTACAAAACACTGGAATCAGTGGAATCATGATATAAAATTACTATCGAAAGAAACGAAAAAAACAGCAATGATTGAAATACCAAAGTTGCTACAATTTATTGGTCAAAGATTGTACCACGATATGAATATGGACAAATACCTTATGACAACATGTGTAGGATTGTCAGATGTGGAATGGCTCTCGATGTAGCTCAAGAACAGGAAGAGGAAAAACGGCAACAAAACTCAAGGTCTTCCATAATTGGAGGAATCGTCATATGTTCACTGTACAGAGAGGTAAAACATGTAAGTATCGACAAAAATTCACGCTGAACTGGTGATATAATGAATCACATACGTCGCGTGGCATACGCTTCGTGACCAATCAATAAAGGTTGAAAGGACTTTGCGGAATAATAAGTATAGACCGATCAGAGAGATATAGCAAAAAGTGATGATCAGCATGCATGTTTCCACAAAGTGAGAATGCATTATATAATGTGATTGGCCGAAAATGATTGGAATTCAAAACTAGCAAGACCAATGAAATGATGCACAGATCGCCAAGTGAAAAAGGCTTATGCTAGTTGTGGGTAAAAGCTTGGAGGATGTCAGTTTTGGCTGTTCCATAGAAAATACTGGGGTGCAATATTAAAAACTAATCCTTTATTTCGGGAATGGAACTAGCTAGAAAAACAATTAAACAACTATTTTTAATTGTTGTTAAAATAAAATTCGATGGTGAAATCAAACCTGTTATAAATACTATGGAAAAATAACTTTCAAATAGTTACCTTTGTCGTGCCTGAAGCCCCTGGACGCTAAGGGGCCGATTCCGATTCGGGCCGGAAAATATACTGACCGACTCGGTACGGGAATGTTGTCCGACCGACACGTACCGGCGCTGCCCGACCCGCGTAGTACGATGAAATGCATGTGAATCACGACCGACTCGTACGGAACACAAGCCGAATGACCGAACCGCACGGAAACAAGCTATCTGGCCGGGAAACTACGCGAATCGAACCGACCGTCACGCACCAGGAATGAACCCGACCGAAACGTACCCGCGAACTCCGACCCGCGCAGTACGATGCAATGCGTGGAAAACCAGACCGAGTCGCACGGAGCCCAAGCCATACGACCGACACGCATACAAAACCCAGCCGCAGCAACCCAATACTCCGCGACCGACGCGTACGCCGCACATGAAACCCAGCAGGAACCCAGCTTGAAAGACTCGGAGAAGCCCGCACGAGCCAACTGCAGCGTCCTACTCAGTCAGTAGAACGTTTCCTACATGCCTAAAAAACTCAAAGGAAAAAATGCAAAAAAAAGGGCCAAACAAGCAATGACAAAGTCAATAAATAAAGGGGGAAAAAACATGGAACAAGGACACACCCACAACTCCACCCATATAAAGGCCACAAATCCCTACCATGATCCTTTGCAAATTCAACTGACCTGCCAGCACAGAACACCATCAGACAGCAACCACAGACACACTCACAACTCATCCATCACACAAGCCACACACCATTAGCACCTCCCAAATAGCACCCTCACATACACCCAGCAAAACCTACACTCACCCACCCTCACTTGCACACTCACACACACATCAATCCCCACCACCACCCATCACCATGCCCCCAAAGAAGAATCCAAAGTTCCTAGACAGTGAATTGGAAGTCCTGGTAGATGAGATCCTCAGGGTAGAGCCACAGTTGTTTGGTACATTGGTCCAACAGACCCCCATGTCGCAGAAAACCAAGATGTGGGAGAGGATCGACGACAGGGTGAACGCACAATCACCATGTTTGCGCACAAAGGAAGACACCCAGAACAGGTGGTATGATGTGCGCAGGAGGGTCAAGGACCTACTCAAGAAGGATTACGCCGTGAGTCAGCGCACCGGCTGTGGCCCTCCTGCCAAACCACTATACCTCAGGCCCTGGGAGGAGAAGGTGCGGGCCATCCTACCACCAGTGAGCGTATATGGACTATCAAACATCCCAGAGCCTGGTGAGTACACAACCAATATACACAATATTGTGTGACAATACACACACATCACTGTCAAGGGGATAGTCAAACCATGCACCCTTAGCAAATCCACAGCAACCAAAAGATAATCATCCCAAGATGTGTATGTTAGTCAGATAAACACAATACATGCCATCTCATAGTGACATGTAACTGTGTCATGACATGTACAAACCTAACAACAAATAGAGCAAGGCAGTGGCACAAATATAACCAACAAACACAGTCAGATATTTTGCCACCACTAGAACACCACCTCACAGGGAAGCTCACTGAAAGGAAGGAATTATGTGTATGCTGGTGAAGTGAGTGTAGGCAATAGCATGATGGGAGTTGTAGTCACAGATATTGGTCACCCTCACAATTTGCCAATCAACACCACTCTGAACCATGCTCACATCACAGGGAGTGGAAAACAACTGACAAGATGGCTGACACTGGGTACTGCTGTGGGGAGCACAAGGCCCTGCTGGGAACTGTGCACCAACCAACAGCAGGACACCACTGACTGACATCCTGAAAGCCAACTTGCACTCCCTGCAATGGAAGCACGTTCCATGGTGGGATATCTGGCTGGGTGGGAAGGAGGACTGACAGCTCTGACCATAGTTACCAGCAGCTTTTCTCACACACCCCCTTAACACAAACTCCACACAACTCACCTGGGAGAATGCATTGCCTCACACTCTAATTAAATATCCCACAAAGAACTATCACACTGGGTTATGCTGTGTGAAGCATAGGGACACTTTTGGGACTTGTAGCCAAACAAACGCCAGGACAACACTGTCAGCCATCCTGTCAGCACAGGCACACTAACCCACAGGGAAGCAGAGTCAAAAGGAAGGAAGTATGGGCATGCTGGGAAGGGTGGTGTAGGCAATAGCATGATGGGAGTGGTAGTCACAGCTCAACATCCCCCACCCACATGGCCCAGCAAGCTCACACTGAAGCATGCACACCTCACAGGGAGTGAAAAGCCACTTCAAAGATGTCTGACAATGGTGCTCTGTTGTGGGGAGCACAAGGCCCTGCTGGGAACTGTTCACCAACCAACAGCAGGATACCACTGACTGACATCCTGAAAGCCAACTTGCACTCCCTGCAATGGAAGCACGTTCCATGGTGGGATATCTGGCTGGGTGGGAAGGAGGACTGACAGCTCTGACCATAGTTACCAGCAGCTTTACTCACACACCCCCTTAACACAAACTCCACACAACTCACCTGGGAGAATGCGATGCCTCACACTCTAATTAAATATCCCACAAAGAACAACCACACTGGGTTATGCTGTGTGAAGCACAGGGACACTTTTGGGACTTGTAGCCAAACAAACGCCAGGACAACACTGTCAGCCATCCTGTCAGCACAGGCACACCACCCCACAGGGAAGCAGAGCCAAAAGGAAGGAAGTATGTGCATGCTGAGAAGGGGGGTGTAGGCAATAGCATGATGGGAGTGGTAGTCACAGCTCAACATCCCCCACCCACATGGCCCAGCAAGCTCACACTGAAGCATGCACACCTCACAGGGATTGAAAAGCCACTTCAAAGATGTCTGACAATGGTGCTCTGTTGTGGGGAGTACCAGGCCCTGCTGGGAACTGGGCACCAACCAACAGCAGGACACCACTGACTGACATCCTGAGAGTCAACCTGCACCCACTGCAAGGGTGGCATGCTTCATGGTGGGATAACTGGGCTGGGGGAGAAGGAGGTCCGGATGTCAACCAAATACCACCAATGCTGGTCATGCACACACCTCAACATCCACATTGAAATGCATCAGGTTGGCAGGACAATGAGCCACACCAATATCAACCTCTGACTGTGACAACTTAGGACAATGCACTGTACAGGGCCGCATCCAGAGGTACAGTCACAACTGTCATGTGTTTGAACCATTGATGCCTGCAGAAACATAACATACATTGTGTGTCTCTTCCAAAAACAGGTGATGATGGGGAAACAGCAGCAGATGAGGAGGAGTCCCTGTCCCAGGCTCCGGGGGACCCTGAGCTCTCTGGTGTGGAACTGCCTCTGCCCTCATTGGATGGCGAAGACCACCCTGGCACCTCCGGTGTGAGTCATCATGCAGCACCAGCAGGACCACCATCTGCACCCCCTGCACCCATTCCTCCAACATCTGCCAACACACAGACCACCCCCGCCGACACGGACAGACCAAGGACACTGAATGACAACAGCACAGGGACCACAGCCCACCGTGAAGCAACGGACAACAACCCCAGTACCAACCCCCAAGGGGGCCGAGGGTCACCTGTGCGTGCCACGGCAGCTCCTGCACGTGTGGCCAGGAGTGGTGGGAGGGGTGGTAGGCAGAGGTCGCTGTTTGCAGAGGGGTCTGGACTGCATGATGACCCACAACTGGCACGCATTGCTGATGCGTACCAGACTAGCACCATAGAGGTCAGCCAGGTAGTGGGGATCCTCAAGGACATTCAACAGCAGCAGGCTGCCCATCATGCCCGCTTGGACTCCCACATGTCCCGTGTGGAGACACACATGTCCCGTGTGGAGACACACATGTCTGGCATGGAGTCCAAGTGGGACACATTGGAAGAACTGACAGCGGTGCAGAGGGACATATTGACATGCCTCCGCCAGATTAGCACCAACATGTCCTAACCTCCCTGTGTGCCCACAACATCTGGTGCCGCAACAACTGCAACTGCCAGTGGTGGGGAGTCCTCTGCACCGCAGCGGCCTGCACGTGAGGGTCCCCCCAGAAAGAAGAGGGGTCGTCCGAGGAAGGACAACTGAGAGGCCGATGGCCATGTACATCCCCCAGGAACCCAACACCTGTTCTGGAAATTCTCCTTTGTGTGCAAACTGTTCACCCTGTCGAATGCAACCCAACTCTCCCACATGACATGGGGAGTTTAAGTTGGACTAATGTATCAGATGACTGTGGACTTTACTCAGGACATTTCTGCTACCAACACTTCCAACTCATCTGGGAACTTTGGATTCCAATACCAATGTACAGCACCCACCATCCTGTGCACTATCCTCACACATGTATGTAAATAAACTCACTAATACACCATACTTGCCTCTGTTGTGATTCCAACGTTGTTTTTGTCATGGAGATGATGATCTGCTAAATGACACTGTGCATGCTAACTGCCACAGCAAGTTCAACACCGTCATGTGAGTCATGGCGATGTGACACATATGAGGGAGACACACCACTAGGGCTACACAACACATAGACACCAGGGCCATCTGACTCATCGCCTACACTGATGTTGCCAGGAAATACAGTGGAATGCACAGACACCACACCTATTCAGAGTCTGTGTTAACTAGCCCACAGGTGCAGTAAGCAAATGTCAGTCAGATGTGTGACCACAGACAACGCACATCCCAAAGTGAAGCACAGGTTTATTACACATTTGTAACATGTTGTTTCCACTACAAATGCAAGGTAATCCCACGTGGCAGTGGCCACACAGTCAACAAGTGTAGAAGAAATAAAGTCCAGGGGTGTGTGGCACATCACCTGTAGGGAAACGACTGCTGCCACCCTGAAAGCTGAATCATGGTGTCGGGGGATCCGAGTTGACCAAACAACTCTGAAAGCACCCTGTGAAGGACAGACATGACACACAGTCAAAAGCACTGAAGAACAGGACAGAACTGCAATACTCATGCCCAATACATGTCACAAGATACCTACACAAAACCAAGTTAGCATGTCAACACTGTTGGGGAGTACAGACTACCTGTAAGGACACATCGCTGCACGCATCCAGTCAAGTAGCACATGGCCACACTCAAACAGCACCAGAGCACCACCCACACATATCATGCAAACTCACATCATTGACATGACATCTCTCGATACTCACATTCAGCTGAAGAAGTTGGTGATGAGCTGTGTGCGGACATCACCCTCATCATCATCATCATCACTGGCATCGTGGCCCAGGCCAGGATCCTCCACAGGTGGCGGATGTTGGTCATCGTCATCCAGGATGAGAGGCAACTCCTTCCGCACTGCCAGGTTGTGTAGCATGCAGCAGACGATGACAATCTTGCACACCTTTGCTGGGGCATATGGGAGGGCCCCTCCTGTCTTGTCTAGGCAGCGGAAGCGGCTCTTCAGGAGACCAAATGTCCGCTCGATCACTCTCCTGGTCCAACCATGTGCCTCATTGTAGCGCATCTGGGCTGGTGTCACAGGGTTCCTGAGGGGTGTCAGCAACCACGGCATGTTGGGGTATCTGGAGTCACCTACATACAGACAATTGCACATTAGCTGAGTTGGAAAAGAGGGCGGAATACAACATAGCAGAACACACACAATGGTACAAAGTCAGTACACACCGACAAGCCAGGCACGCTGGTTCTGCATCTGTGACATCATCCTCGGGATGCGACTACTCCTCATCACGTAGGCATTGTGTGCCGAACCGGGGAAACGGGCACACACATGTGAGATGCTCATATCTGCAAGACATACCACCAGAGCATTGATCGAATGGTAATGTTTCCTGTTCCTGTATGCCTGCTCATGTGCCTGTGGTGGTACCAAAGCCACATGTGTCCCATCAATGGAGCCAATGACATGTGGCATCCTCCCCAGGGCATAGAAGTCACTCTTGACGTCAGTGAGTTGTTGACGTTTAGGGAAATAGATGTACTGGTTCAGGTATCTCAACATTGCCTCCAAAACATCGCGTAGCACACGGCTGAACATGGTCTGTGACATCCCACCAGCAGACGCCACAGTGTGTTGAAAGGTACCGGTGGCAAAGAAGTGTAGGGCTGCCATCACCTTCACCTTGGGGGTCAGCGCTGTAGGGTATGGCCGGCCAGGTTGCAAATGTGGGGCCAACCGCACCGCCAATTCCTCAATCAGCGCCCTGTTGAAGCGGTACCGTCGGATGCAGTCACGTTCCACCATCGTTGCAAGGTCAGGGAATGGTCTATGGACAGCTGGTGCCCTGCAGTGCATAGGTGAAGAAAGAAAGATTGTCAGTCACCCCACATATGTGCCATTGACCATACTCAATATCACATGATACATCATTACGAGACACAAGTACCTGATGTGTGTGCCGTTCTGTATGGACATATATGGCACCTACATGGCCAACATCTAACATCACAGTTCAACATGTGTTGACAACAAGTTCCAGGTTGTGCTATGGGAAATCATTAGGCTGTGTCACAGTACCCATTTACTGCTGTCACGTTCCAAACACACACCACAGTGACATGTCAGGACAGATGTGCCACAGGCATCACAGCTCATTGACAGGTAGATTCCCAGGGACCCTGTATTGCCACATGGACACTGGCATGACATGGCGTATCATGTACACGTCAGCAAAACAACCATGACTCCCACAGGTAGTGGCCCCTGTTGCCTCTGCAGGACAGACATGGACGTCTGTGACACACACACGCACAACATCAAAGTCCATGCACAAACAACGTGGATGTGGAGACTGTCTCCCATTGTGCACATGGAATCAGAGACATCGGAAACACAACATGCACACAGACTGTGGAGGGCCATCACTATTGTGGCAATGGGTCACCCTGTGATGTACATACCTTCCCACATGGGACTCAGGGGGTATGTGACATGACATACACATACACAACCTGGAAATGTGACCATGCCACATGCTCTGAAATGAACAGTTGCACATCACAGTGGTCATGTGCCCAACACACAAAGGATTCTCTCCCCATGAACACGTGCACAGCCTGGGAGTGGCTGCCCCCAAGTGCCACCCAAAAAACCACATGTTGACCCCCATACACAGAAAAGGTAATGCAGCCTTACATGCCTTAGGATACAGTGTGGACAGGCTGTGGTGTTGTAGGTGTGCCCCTGAGTCCCTGGCAAGTAAAGTGGCTGGCATACGTTCACCAGTGACAAGCATGGTGACATATGCGAGTGACTTGTACAGGGACGCGTCGTACAGCAATGGACCGATCCGTGTGCACGCATTGGCCATTGCATATGATGTGAGCGGATACGCGTTGTACAGCAATGGACCGATCGGTGCGCACGCATTGGACATTGCATATGATGTGAACGGATACGTGTTGTTTTTCGAAATACACGTTGTACAGCAGTGGACCGATTGGTGCGCACGCATTGGACATTGCATATGATGTGAACGGATACGTGTTGTTTTTCGAAATACGCATTGTACAGCAATGGACCGATTGGTGCGCACGCATTGGACATTGCATATGATGTGAGCGGATACGCGTTGTACAGCAATGGACCGATCGGTGCGCACGCATTGGACATTGCATATGATGTGAGCGGATACGCGTTGTACAGCAATGGACCGATCGGTGCGCACGCATTGAACATTGCATATGATGTGAGCGGATACGCGTTGTACAGCAATGGACCGATCGGTGCGCACGCATTGGACATTGCATATAATGTGAGCGGATACGCGTTGTACAGCAATGGACCGATCGGTGCGCACACATTGGACATTGCATATGATGTGAGCGGATACGCGTTGTACAGCAATGGACCGATCGGTGCGCACGCATTGGACATTGCATATGATGTGAGCGGATACGCGTTGTACAGCAATGGACCGATCGGTGCGCACGCATTGGACATTGCATATGATGTGAACGGATACGTGTTGTTTTTCGAAATACGCGTTGTACAGCAATGGACCGATCGGTGCGCACGCATTGGCTATGGCCTGACATGGTAACGGACGCGTTTTCGAAGCTTTAACGAGTCGGATGCAGTGAATTCAGTTGGCCACCCACAACAATGTTGCAAATTAATGGGTGTCATGAAGTTGAACTTTTGAAGGATGCTGTGGGCGTGTATAAGTGGTGCAATTCCATGGATTGGCCAGATTCAGAAGATGCAAACGACTGGACCTATCACTTTGGACACATGGGACAGTATCTGCCTCTGCAGCACACATATAATGCTGGCTGTTCCCCTGAGAGCTCACTTGCCTGCACTACATGCTCCAGGACGACATCTGCCACTACCACTGCTGCTGTCTCTGCATCCTCTGACTACTGCAATGGCACGTACTGTGGATAGAGCCCCAGCCTTCAGCACTGAGGAGAACCAGGCCCTGCTGGACAGCCTCCTTCTACAGTACAGCAAGCTGTATGGGAAACCAGGGGAGCAGGTGAGTGTGCTGTCCACTGCCTTACTAATTGTGCATGTTGTCTGACTAGCAAGACGTACAGTGTGTACACCAGTGGCTAGCATGCTCACTGAGTAGTTGTCACCCCCCAAAGTGTGTAGTCACATGCACTGAACAGGTATAGTGCAGTAACAGTGCATTCCAACAAGGTTTTACTTCCCAGGCAATGATACCATTTAGTAACTGCTGGCAAACTGTTCATAGCCATAGTTGCACTACCTGTGTAGATCATATGCCCCTGTGATTGAGACATGTATATCCAACTGTGTGATGCACGGAAATGTTGCATGTGTAGTAATGGCCTTTTCACTTTGTCATCCTCACAGGTTGATGCCCACCAGAAGCAGGAGATCTGGCTGACCATCGTCCGGGCAGTACGATCTGTGGGGGTCTACAGGCGCAGGATCCGCAACTGCCAGAAGAGGTGGCAGGACCTTCGGGGCTGGACCCGGAGGATCGCAAGGGTCCAGCTGAAGCTGTCGCCTCCTCGCAGGAGGGGCGGACACCGGACCCTGACCCCCCACATGCTCCGGATCCTGGCGGTGGTCTTCCCTGACCTGGATGGGCAGCTGAAGGCCAGACAGCAGCAAGGAGGGGGTAAGTGCTAGCCTCAACTGTGTACTATGACTGACATGCTCTATGCACTCCTTTAGCCTGGTTCCACTTCCACAGTACAACTGTCATGTCGTCCTGGACTCATGTCCCTCACTTGTGTCATGCCCCCTCCTCATCTGATACACAGGTGTGGCCCTTACAGTCTGTGACTTAGGTCACTTGGGTACTGTGTACTTGCAGTTACCTGTGGTTCAAGTTGGGGACAGCATCAGTTACAGGAACTTTGTGGTGGGCTGCATGGGTGGTACAATTGCTCACATTGCCTGTGATCTGACATGTACTCTGGGTATGGCTTTAATATGTGTTCCAATTGCTGCTCTGACTCACCACATGTCTGGGGTATGTGCCACACACCCATGCTGCTGCAGAGACCAAGGTAGGGGCCTCAGAAGTATGTACATCATGTGTGTGACACATGCATAGCCACCTGCCTAGTGTTCAGGGTAATACCATGTTGCACATGGACCAGGACTGTAATGCCTACTCCGTACATCGAAAGCACTCTGTTCTCCCACTCCCGTGTGTCAGCATACATATTGGGCATTGTGAAGAGTGCACTCAGGTGTGTGCCTCTGTGTCACCGTGGTGTGGCCTTGCTATTTGGACTTCTGGAGTGTTTAACAATTTTGGGTGGCCAGCCATCTGAGTTATGACTATGGGATCTGCACATAGGTCAATGCATAGGTCTCTGATCCCTTGACTGTGCACAATGTTGTATGAAACATTGAGGTGCCGGCAGCTTTGGTTCATTCTCATCAGACGGTGAAGTGCTCATGTGTATGGATTTGTGTTTGCAGTCACTCAAATGTCTCATTTGATTGACGTGGGATCATCTCAGTCCTCATGATGTGGGTGGCCAGGGGTGCACATGTGCACCTGTCAGCTACAGGGCTTAGATTTCTAAAAATCCCCTGATTGTGACACAGTGCAGACTGGTGTTGTGTGTATGCACTGCCCCTGTGACAGGAGACAGTTATGACTGACTTGCCAGACAGGCCTGTGCCATGACATTCCAATCGCAAAGGGTGATCCAGCAGTGGTGTGATATGTCCTGCATGCACACCATTGTTGCATTGTCTATCAGGACATGAGGACATCATTGTGTCTGGTGATGGAAGCAAAACCCGCATATCAACAGAGACTTTGCCCATCACTTTTCCTGACACATGTACTGAGTCAGTGGCAGGAGATGGCATGTGTTTGGAGTGACACATTTCCATATATACTCTTGGATGTCCAACAACTGTGTATGTGGTGCATGTGTGCACATATGATTAGTCGCATACAACAGGCAGCAGACAGATGGGTGCATGGACAGGTAGGATATGTGTGGCATGACTGACAGTCAGGCAGACAATGGGCTTCTTGAAATCAGTGTCAGCACTAATTGCAATGTCTAGCAAATGATGACAGGGCTTGCTCTGTGATGTGCTGTACTTACTGTGGTGTGTGTGGTCAGTACAGGTGACTAATGTTGCTCTGTTTATCCTGATTGTTTGTAGATACATCCACGGCCACAGGAGGAGACAGCTCCACGGACCAAGAGCGGCGGCAGAGCCAGACTGGGTCCACTGCATGGGAGACCGAGGGACCCAGTGGCACGGAGGATGAGGGGAGCCACACTGAGGATACCTCAGCTACGACCACCTCGGCTGGGGAAAACAGCATCTCCAGTGAGGACTCCCTTGTGGAGGCGGGTGTCAGCAGACCAGAGGCAACGTCAAGCAAGTCTGTCCCTGCCACCACCACCATCTCCACCCTCCCATCTGCTCCCATCCCACATGTCCATGGAGGCTCCCGTGTAGGGGAGCGTGTCTCCTTCATGCCAGGCACCGCACCCCCTGCCTCTGTCCCCCCTGCTGCCCTGAGTGTGGAGTCTGTGGACTTGCTGGAACAGATCCATGTAGGGCAGACATCAATTCTGAGTGTCCTCCATGCACACACGGGTCTTTTGACACAACTGGTGTCATTCATGGAGGGCATGTCATCTGGCATGTCTGCCCTACATCGGACCAATCAGTCCATGGCCTCCTCACTGACGGCAGCAGTGTCCCTCCTGCAACAGTCCCTCGCCCCTCCTACCTCTGCCCCATCCACAATACCCAGCACCCTACCTGTCCCAAGCACACACACACCGGCACCGGCACGCACCAGCACAGACACAAGCAGCACACAGACACACACACCAAAATCCAGACGCACACGCATGCACAGTCAGGGGACTAATACCTCACTCACAGGGGCCGGGGCCCAGACACACACACACGCATCCACGAGCACTGCGCAGTCCTCAGATGCCTCTCCCTCCAAAAGCCCTTCCCTTGCCTCACCTGCAACCCCCCCTCCCAGAAGCTCTTCCTCTGTGAGCTTGGCCTCTTCCCCACAGATACACCTGACACGAAGTCCAGGCGGAAGAGGCGACCACCACACACAGAGGGGAGTGCCCCTCACACCCGGACACCCTCCCCCAGGCACAGGCAGACAGAGGACCCCATTCGAAAGTCCCCCCGGACCAGGAAGGGCAAGACCCCACCACCACCACCACCACCACCACCACCACCACGCAGCTCCACCACACAGTCTCTCTCCTCCATCCCCCAGGCCACCACTGCACAGGTTCCACCGCCACACCCTGCCCCAGGTTCCCCCACACACCGATACCGCATCCCCAAACTGCTTAGGCCCTCCCCCTACCACTTGCTCTTCCACCCCCAAACCAGACGCTCTGCCTGTTTGTGCCACTGGTGTGGAGACCGGTTCCCCCCTCTGTCCTGCCCACCTCATCTGCCCCCCTTCCACTCCCTTGGAGTTATGCACTGCAGTGGAGTCCACAACCACCCCGTCTGACTCGGACACTGCAGTGGGGACCCAGTCCACTCCATCTGACCGGCCCACTGCAGTGGTTGCAGCACCCACAACATCTGAATTGTGCCCTACAGTGGTGCCGGCCCCCACTGAGTCAGACACCTCCACTGCAGTTGCCGGTGACACTCCTGCACCCACCACCCCTTCACTGCCTCCTTCTGGCATCCCCTGATCCTGTCCCTGCGGTGCCTGGCCTGCCCCTTGTATGCCCCTCCGAGGGGATGTCCCCTGTCCGTAGCAGTGCAGGCAAGCAATGGGTGACAAGTTGTCACGTATCACCCTGTTGGGACTGTGTATTTGGACTGGCCATTGGCCTTAGTTTCTTTTGGACTTCAAATTTTAATTTAACATTTGCTGAATAAAGCCTCTTTTTGTTTAATTGTGGTTTTTCTTTGGATGTACATGATGTAGATGAGTATCATCATGCATTTGCAGTTGTAATAGTGTTCAGATCAGGAAAATGAAGTGTTGCTGTGATGGACTCCATGTGGTCCATGGGATATGTGTCCTAATGTAGTCTGGATCTATAGCATCCTTTGCTGCAGTCTGAGGGTGTAATGTTCAGCATTTGACACATGGATGTACGTTTTGCATTTGTAAATTAACATCTTTGGCTTACACTGATGCACATCTGGTGTGCTTACCACTGTTCAATGTTTCTATTTCCCTGACTGTGTGCCCATCTCCACTGGACATGCAGTTTAGCACATCAATGTTGAAGGACTCATCTGTGTATACAGTGCAACTTGCTTGACACGTGTTTAGGGTGTATGCAGATGACTGACGTGACACTCCCGTACCCAGGCTGATGTGAGCAGAGCCTTCAGTGTGTTGTAGTTGTTGACTCACTGACCGAGTGTTCTGCTGACATGTTTGAGTCGTGCACAGACAAGGTTTGGCACAGCTGACCTTCCACAGGAGTGGAGTGCCCTCATGGCAGTGTGTAATCCCGTGACATTGGCTGGGCCCGTGTTGTGTGTTGTGTGAGCATGTCTGTGTGTGTTCCCTTCCCTTTTCCTACACAGGCTGTGTCCCTAGGGATGTTCCTGTTTGTGATGCTTGCTGAGTTGTTCTGTGTTCATCCAGCATCTTGGACCTGGTTTCTCCGGGATGTGGGTGCATGGCAAACTAATGTTCATGAGGTTGTCATCCCTAGTTGTCTTTGTTGTCAGGGCTGGGGATGTGGGCAAACGCAGATGGGACACAGTCAGGATTCCCCTTGGCACTTGTGGGTTACATAACTCATGTAATTTACAGTTTGTGGTAGCTTTCAGTGATTGTGACACGTTGTATGTGTGTGACTGCTGCCACTCCTCAGGGTCAGAGCTGCAATGTTGGAAGTTGTCTATGTGTGTTCTTTGTGTGTCACCTTGGCTTCTTCATTGGTGTGTGACTGTGGCCGGGATCCCATTGATTGGGGTGGATTTCACGTCATGCCCATGTACGGCGTACTGTGCAGTGTGTCAGACATTCATGAGTCTTGTTGACTGGCCATGTGTGATGGGTTTCACACCTTAGTTCCCACCACCCCCCCTGGGATTGTCATGGGTGCATGTGCAATGTCACCAGTCCATGTGAGCTTCACAGCTGCACATTGGTGGAGATCAAGGTGTGTGGTGTTGAGTGTGTGCAAATGTGAGTTGTTGCACGGCTAGACCCCTACCTCCATATTGGCCTTGGCTGACAGGCCGTGCTGATTGATTTGTGCTTGTGTAGGTGTGATGGTAGTTAGTTGCTCAGGACACATGGCTGTGGTTCACTGTGTGAACGACATCTACCTTTGTCATCACAGTGGGATTATCATGCAGGCTAGTGTCACCACAATGCGGTGTCCCTGGGAGTAGTACTGTGGTGGGTCTGTCTCTTGCTGTGTTAGTTGCTGTTCCTACAAGCTTGTGTGACATGTGTAATTTGGGCTCCCTCTCATCTAACAATGCCTGATTGCCCACATAGGGAAATCCGATCCATGAGTTACTTTTGTGTGGCACTGTATACACATCTGTGTAATTGGAATTCAGGCCTCCTCATGTGTTGTGTGGTTGCCTGGGGACACTGGCACACCCCCCCATCACCTGTTGTGTTTGATATGCAGTGTGAGGCTGCCTGTTTGTGTTTGTGCATCTGCACCACTGCATTGGCATATCTTTAGTGTTGCATTGGCTGTATGTTGTTTGGTGGATTTCCCCTGCTGTCCCTGGGACTCCTAGGTCATCAGTCAGCACAATAATCATGGTTTGTATGTCCCATTGCTGCCATGGTATGGTATTTGTTCACCTCACATCTACAGTCTCCACAGGATATCTACATTTGTGTGTCCATTGGTGCAGATAAGTGGGTCTGCATTATGATGGTCACTTCTGTCATTGTGTAATTGATAAATGTTGACAATGTCAGCCCCCATGGGTGATGTTTGTCTGCACATGGCCAAAGGTATGTCTTATTTGCACTGCACTGTTTGCCTCACCCAATCTATGTTGCTATGGGACACAAGCACTACTTTGCCACTGATGTGTTTGTTGTTCTGTGACCAGGAATCATCCATGCTGTTTGGCGTTGCAGCTTTTTCCATGACAACACTTACCTTTTGGTCACTGTGATGATGGGGCTTTAGACCCCATTGCCACAATGTTCAAAATGTGCTTCAGCTATGGACCCCACACTTACATTTTGGACACTGTGATGATGGGGGTTTAGACCCCATTGCCACAATGTTCAAAATGTGCTTCAGCTATGGACCCCACACTTACATTTTGGACACTGTGATGATGGGGGTTTAGACCCCATTGCCACAATGTTCAAAATGTGCTTCAGCTATGGACCCCACACTTACATTTTGGTCACTGTGATGATGGGGGTTTAGACCCCATTGCCACAGTGGTCATGGTCTGCTTGCATTGTGGAGGCCACACACATTTATGTGTGACACATGTGATAGGGGGTCACATTGTATGTTCATTGTCATGTTCAGTGTTGTAGGCATTTGACACAGACTACACACGCTTGTCATGATGGTGGGGTGATGTCTTTTTCTGACATTCCTTATGTTGGAGTATGCTGGTTGTGTCATGCATTACCCGTCCTATGAGTGGGGATGGTAGTGGTGGTAGGCATCCAGGCCCCCATGAGTAGGGGTGGTGTTAGTGGTAGGCATCCATCCCCCTATGAGTGGGGATGGTAGCAGTGACAGGCATCCAGGCCCCCATGAGTAGGGGTGGTGGTAGTGGTAGGCATCCATCCCCCTATGAGTGGGGATGGTAGTAGTGACAGGCATCTAAGCCCCCCTGAGTAGGGGTGGTGGTAGGCATCCAGGCACCCATGAGTAGGGGTGGTGTTAGTGGTAGGCATCCATCCCCCTATGAGTGGGGATGGTAGTAGTGGCAGGCATCCAGGCACACATGAGTAGGGTTGGTGGTAGTGGTAGGCATCCATCCCCCTATGAGTGGGGATGGTAGTAGTGACAGGCATTCAGGCCCCCATGAGTAGGGGTGGTGGTAGTGGTAGGCATCAAGGCCCCTATGAGTGGGGATGGTAGTAGTGACAGGCATCCAGGCCCCCATGAGTAGGGGTGGTGTTAGTGGTAGGCATCCAGGCCCCTATGAGTGGGGATGGTAGTAGTGACAGGCATCCAGTCCCCCTGAGTAGGGGTGGTGGTAGTGGTAGGCATCCAGGCCCCCTGAGTAGGGGTGGTGGTAGTGGTAGGCATCCAGGCCCCCATGAGTAGGGGTGGTGTTAGTGGTAGGCATCCATCCCCCTATGAGTGGGGATGGTAGTAGTGACAGGCATCCAGGCCCCCTGAGTAGGGGTGGTGGTAGTGGTAGGCATCCATCCCCCTATGGGTGGGGATGGTAGTAGTGACAGGCATCCAGGCCCCCTGAGTAGGGGTGGTGGTAGTGGTAGGCATCCAGGCCCCCTGAGTAGGGGTGGTGGTAGTGGTAGGCATCCAGGCCCCCATGAGTAGGGGTGGTGTTAGTGGTAGGCATCCATCCCCCTATGAGTGGGGATGGTAGTAGTGACAGGCATCCAGGCCCCCTGAGTAGGGGTGGTGGTAGTCGTAGGCATCCATCCCCCTATGGGTGGGGATGGTAGTAGTGACAGGCATCCAGGCCCCCTGAGTAGGGGTGGTGGTAGGGGTAGGCATCCAGGCCCCCCTGAGTAGGGGTGGTGGTAGTGGTAGGCATCCAGGAACCCATGAGTAGGGGTGGTGTTAGTGGTAGGCATCCATCCCCCTATGAGTGGGGATGGGAGTAGTGACAGGCATCCAGGCACCCATGAGTAGGGGTGGTGGTAGTGGTAGGCATCCATCCCCTATGAGTGGGGATGGTAGTAGTGACAGGCATCCAGGCACACATGAGTAGGGGTAGTGGTAGGCATCCATCCCCCTATGAGTGGGGATGGTAGTAGTGACAGGCATCCAGGCCCCCATGAGTAGGGGTGGTGGTAGTGGTAGGCATCCAGGCCCCTATGAGTGGGGATGGTAGTAGTGACAGGCATCCCTGCCCCCATGAGTAGGGGTGGTGTTAGTAGTAGGCATCCAGGCCCCTATGAGTGGGGATGGTAGTAGTGACAGGCATCCACGCCCCCCTGAGTAGGGGTGGTGGTAGTGGTAGGCTTCCAGGCCCCCCTGAGTAGGGGTGGTGGTAGTGGTAGGCATCCAGGCCCCCATGAGTAGGGGTGGTGTTAGTGGTAGGCATCCATCCCCCTATGAGTGGGGATGGTAGTAGTGACAGGCATCCAGGCCCCCTGAGTAGGGGTGGTGGTAGTGGTAGGCATCCATCCCCCTATGGGTGGGGATGGTAGTAGTGACAGGCATCCAGGCCCCCTGAATAGGGGTGGTGGTAGTGGTAGGCATCCAGGCCCCCTGAGTAGGGGTGGTGGTAGTGGTAGGCATCCAGGCCCCCATGAGTAGGGGTGGTGTTAGTGGTAGGCATCCATCCCCCTATGAGTGGGGATGGTAGTAGTGACAGGCATCCAGGCCCCCTGAGTAGGGGTGGTGGTAGTGGTAGGCATCCATCCCCATATGGGTGGGGATGGTAGTAGTGACAGGCATCCAGGCCCCCCTGAGTAGGGGTGGTGGTAGTGGTAGGCATCCAGGCCCCCCTGAGTAGGGGTGGTGGTAGTGGTAGGCATCCAGGCCCCCATGAGTAGGGGTGGTGTTAGTGGTAGGCATCCAGGCCCCCATGAGTAGGGGTGGTGTTAGTGGTAGGCATCCATCCCCCTATGAGTGGGGATGGTAGTAGTGACAGGCATCCAGGACCCCATGAGTAGGGGTGGTGGTAGTGGTAGGCATCCATCCCCCTATGAGTGGGGATGGTAGTAGTGACAGGCATCCAGGCCCCCCTGAGTAGGGGTGGTGGTAGTGGTAGGCATCCATCCCCCTATGGGTGTGTATGGCATTGGTGATAGCCATCCCGCCCCTATGGTTCTGCTGTTGCTAGTGTACGTCATTTCTGCATCCCTATGTGTGTGTGACATATTTCGGGTACGTGTCGTTTGTTTGTGTTGTGGGTGTTTGACTTACCGTCTGCGCCGTACGCGTCCGTACCGGTCCCGGTAATAGATGTAGAGTATTGGTAGAACCTGCGCGATGGGATTCATGGTTGGGTCGTCTCGTTCGGGTTCTCGTGGCTTCGACTCGTACTCGTCGCTGGCTTATTCGTCTCGTCGCCGTGGATCGTCTTGTGGCGTGAATCGGAGCTTATGTACAGCTCTCCCGGATGCTCTGACGTGCCGGACGTAGCGACGGGTTCGGCGCGTACGGAAGGCGCATCGTACAGGCCGGAAGGTGCTGTGTATTTGCTTCCGTGCGACTCGATTCGGCGTTTACGGATCCGGCTCGGGTGGGGAACAGGAGCTGGAATGGGTAAGTACGGCTCGCTCGGAATCTGTGCTGTTATGCGCATCGTACTTGCTCGTTCGGACGACTGTTCGAATCGGTCGGGAAACACGCGTTCGGCTTGGTTTTTTTCCGGACGAATACTGTTAGGTGCGCTTCTGGCCGAGATCGGAATCGACCCCTAAATCTGTATTATGTCCTCCACTTCGGCAAGCCAGCAATTACCATTTAAATATGCATGAATGAGGTGTGAACTTGCTCCGAGGAGCAAAGCGATTGGCTGAACTGAATGGGCAGAGATGACCCTTCTGAACCTGACAGAATATATAAGGGGGGCTGTTAGGATCTTTTCTGGTATTAGAGTGTCAAGTCCTGCTTGAATGTCACATCCTGCTTGAAAGGTCTGCTGCGGCTTTTCATAGGACACTTAGCACACACTTCAAAGAGGCTTTAATATAACATTTGGGGCTCACTTCAAAGGAGTGAAACAGAACGCCAAAACTATTTGTGTGTATCCACTGTCTGATTGCTGAAAGGTCAGCTCTCTTATATCAGACTTCTGTCTCTGAGGTTGTTGTGGGTATATGGACTGCCTGAAACTGGAATTAAGAGTTTGATGTGAGATGACACTAGGATTACCACAGTACACTTGCCACACACACACGGAGCCCTCATAGCTCAAGATTAGTGTGGCCAAAAGCGTCAGCCATCTTGAAACTGTCCATATTGGGTAGGGGTAGCCATGAGAACCTTACCACATTGGTGAGGGCGCCCCCTGGGGCCATTCCCACCTGCACGTTTGTACCAGGCATAAATGTGGCATCTCCAGGCATCCACTTCAGAACACTGTTTGACCTGTGGAAGATCAGAAGAGGATTGAACCTGCTGTCTGAGACCTGAGCAGATCCCTTAATGACTGGACGTGCCCTCCCTCTTGTACTCAGGACATAGAAGTGGATTCCAAAGGCTATAAGACTAACCTCCAGCTACAGGGTTACAATAAGCAACAAGAGGCATTTTGGGGAAAGGGCTAGCCGATCAGTGGCAACTGGGTCTGGTCTGGACCCTGCCTGCTACCATGTTACTCTTAGTTTCTTGTCTGAGGTCCTGGGGGCATTAGAAGTGTACTACTGTGGCAGATGGGTCTTAAATGACTAAAGTCAGAAGGTAAAATCTTTGACCAGGATGAACCTGGTCAAAGATGGGTCTTAGATGACTAAAGTCAGAAGGTAAAATCTTTGACCAGGATGAACCTGGTTGATGTATCAGACCCACGCTCCATCATGGTCAGCATTAAATTGTGCCTAGGTCTTGGGCTACTGTGACCATTGACTATCATTGGCTTTTTGCAGCTGGTTCCACTTAAGATTTAAAAAAATCCATATCTCTGGTTCCCCTTATTGGATGTTTGTCATTTTGATGTAATTTTGTTAATTAAATTCTGCTTTATTTATCTGGATTTTTATTGTTTAGCATTTTGACTTTATTACTGTTTATGTACTGCATAAATACATTACACATCGCCTCTAAGCCAAGCCTGTCTGCTCTGTGCAACAGCTACTGAGGAGTTGAGCTCAAGTTAACCTAGTGACTTTAGCAATTCATCCTAACAAGGACTGTAGTTATTACCGGAGGTGGATAACTACACCCCCTTAACTAATACCCCAATTTCTTATATGGCTACATGAGAGTTTCACCCCTGATATGGTGGCAGCCATTCTTGATGGTTTTAAAATTCTTCCCGCAATCAGTCAAGTCGCAGAAGAGGGAATGACAATTATCTACGAACAGTAATTACTTGCAGTTTTGTGACTATGAATATGCTGAGTTCACTTGGGGCTTTAATATACAGATATTCACCTTCAGCTGTTTGCTCTGTGTTTTGTTTATCTTTCATCTGATCAGGACGACAACTCTCTTTCGGAACTGTTAGAGCTATTAGATACCTCTTGTTTACAATTTAAAAATATAGTTATTTTGGATGACTTTAATATTATATTGATAAGGAAAAAGACCCTAAACTAAACAATTAAAGAAGGCCGTGTACTCCTTTGGCATGAGTCAGATTATTCATTCATCCACCCATTTTAAGGGTCATATTTTGAATCATATTTGGATTGAGAGCTTATCAATCTCGATGAAGGATACTATCTCCTCACTCCAGTCTGACCCTAAGTCCGAAATAAATTAATTATTTGTAACTTAACCGGCACCTATAACCAGGCGTTGGAAACAAAGTGACGATCTGGTAACAGATAAGACTTTAAATCTAGCCCTATAAGGAATATTGAACCAGACTTTAAAATTCCCTTCGGTTGAGAAGGCTCATGATTTTTTTTAATAAGGCTTTGGTAATGTTAGTGATCAGTTCTTCCTTGTTCTTCATGAAAATATCATAAAGGCAGGCCTTTTTTCTCATGGTTAAATGAAAGCAAGGCTGCATGTTTGTCAATTTGAGAGGAAATGGCACTTGTCTTATGGTGCAAATGCTATTCTGCTTTATAAGCAACATCTGATTCAATGTAAGTGAAACATTTTTCATGCTAAATCTCAATATTTAAACCATCTTCAGTCCCGCTAATGATCTGTTGGGCTCCCTTCAAGCCCTTATTGCACCTTGTCAGAACCCCGTTCAGAGGGCCACCGGGTAAGCAGCAGCTACTGGGCCCAACCATGGGGGTTGAGGCCTTTTACCCCTGATCTCCCAGGGCCTGACCTACAATGGGTCCTGAGCAACTGGGCAAAGTACCCCTTCAGCACTTGACTGCAGTGGTAGTGTGGGTCAAGCAGTCCAAGGCTGCTCTAGGAAGGTAAAAGACACACAATTGATGGATGGAATGCAGAACAAATCAAAACATTCACCCCCAGTCAAGAGATCTGGGTTAAATCCATCATTCTTTAGCTCACCATGCCACCCCAGTTTAGACCTGACCATATGCAAATCAGCCCTGACCCTGTGCCTCATGGGAACAGTCCAGCCCGAATTGCCAAGCCAGGTCCTCCCTGGACTGGAAACAAGCATCCTAGGACCGGTTTCGGGGTTTCACCCCTCATCAGCCAGGATAGCTTAAATCCAGTGGCACAGTGAGTCCGGGCCCACATCTGGGCATACCCGGCGCACTTAGGGCGAGAAAGCAAAAGACACACAATTGATGGATGGAATGCAGAACAAATCAAAACATTCACCCCCAGTCAAGAGATCTGGGTTAAATCCATCATTATTTTGCTCACCATGCCAGTCCAGTTTAGACCTGACCATATGCAAATCAGCCTTGACCCTGTGCCTCATGGGAACAGTCCAGCCCGAACTGCCAAGCCAGGTCCTCCCTGGACCGGAAACAAGCATCCTAGGACCCGTTTCGGGGTTTCACCCCTCATCAGCCAGGATAGCTTGAATCTAGTGGCACAGTGAGCTCGGGACCCACGTCTGGGCATACCCGGCGCACTTAGGGCGAGAAAGCAAAAGACACACAATTGATGGACGGAATGCAGAACAAATCAAAACATTCACCCCCAGTCAAGAGATCTGGGTTAAATCCATCATTCTTTTGCTCACCATGCCACCCCAGTTTAGACCTGACCATATGCAAATCAGCATTGACCCTGTGCCTCATGGGAACAGTCCAGCCCGAACTGCCAAGCCAGGTCCTCCCTGGACCGGAAACAAGCATCCTAGGACCGGTTTCTGGGTTTCACCCCTCATCAGCCAGGATAGCTTGAATCTAGTGGCACAGTGAGCCCGGGACCCACGTCTGGGCATAGCCGGCGCACTTAGGGCGAGAAAGCAAAAGACACACAATTGATGGACGGAATGCAGAACAAATCAAAACATTCACCCCCAGTCAAGAGATCTGGGTTAAATCCATCATTCTTTTGCTCAACATGCCACCCCAGTTTAGACCTGATCATATGCAAATCAGCCTTGACCCTGTGCCTCATGGGAACAGTCCTGCCCGAGCTGCCAAGCCAGGTCCTCCCTGGACCGGAAACAAGCATCCTAGGACCGGTTTCGGGGTTCCACCCCTCATCAGCCAGGATAGCTTGAATCCAGTGGCACAGTGAGCCCGGGCCCACATCTGGGCATACCCAGCGCACTTAGGGCGAGAAAGCAAAAGACACACAATTGATGGATGGAATGCAGAACAAATCAAAACATTCACCCATAGGCAAGAGATCTGGGTTAAATCCATCATTCTTTTGCTCACCATGCCACCCCAGTTTAGACCTGACCATATGCAAATCAGCCTTGACCCTGTGCCTCATGGGAACAGTCCAGCGCGAACTGCCAAGCCAGGTCCTCCCTGGACCGGAAACAAGCATCCTAGGACCCGTTTCGGGGTTTCACCCCTCATCAGCCAGGATAGCTTGAATCCAGTGGCACAGTGAGCCCAGGACCCACGTCTGGGCATACCCGGCACACTTAGGGCGAGAAAGAAAAAGACACACAATTGATGGACGGAATGCAGAACAAATCAAAACATTCACCCCCAGTCAAGAGATCTGGGTTAAATCCATCATTCTTTTGCTCACCATGCCACCCCATTTAGACCTGACCATATGCAAATCAGCATTGACCCTGTGCCTCATGGGAACAGTCCAGCCCGAACTGCCAAGCCAGGTCCTCCCTGGACCGGAAACAAGCATCCTAGGACCGGTTTCTGGGTTTCACCCCTCATCAGCCAGGATAGCTTGAATCTAGTGGCACAGTGAGCCCGGGACCCACGTCTGGGCATACCCGGCGCACTTAGGGCGAGAAAGCAAAAGACACACAATTGATGGACGGAATGCAGAACAAATCAAAACATTCACCCCCAGTCAAGAGATCTGGGTTAAATCCATCATTCTTTTGCTCAACATGCCACCCCAGTTTAGACCTGATCATATGCAAATCAGCCTTGACCCTGTGCCTCATGGGAACAGTCCTGCCCGAGCTGCCAAGCCAGGTCCTCCCTGGACCGGAAACAAGCATCCTGGGACCGGTTTCAGGGTTCCACTCCTCATCAGCCAGGATAGCTTGAATCCAGTGGCACAGTGAGCCCAGGACCCACGTCTGGCAATACCCGGCGCACTTAGGGCGAGAAAGCAAAAGACACACAATTGATGGACGGAATGCAGAACAAATCAAAACATTCACCCCCAGTCAAGAGATCTGGGTTAAATCCATCATTCTTTAGCTCACCATGCCACCCCAGTTTAGACCTGACCATATGCAAATCAGCCTTGACCCTGTGCCTCATGGGAGCAGTCCAGCCCGAACTGCCAAGCCAGGTCCTCCCTGGACCGGAAACAAGCATCCTATGACTGGTTTCGGGTTTCACCCCTCATCAGCCAGGATAACTTGAATCCAGTGGCAGTGGCACAGTGAGCCCAGGCCCACGTCTGGGCATACCCGGCGCACTTAGGGCGAGAAAGCAAAAGACACACAATTGATGGACGGAATGCAGAACAAATCAAAACATTCACCCCCAGTCAAGAGATCTGGGTTAAATCCATCATTCTTTTGCTCACCATGCCACCCCAGTTTAGACCTGACCATATGCAAATCAGCCTTGACCCTGTGCCTCATGGGAACAGTCCAGCCCGAACTGCCAAACCAGGTCCTCCCTGGACTGGAAACAAGAATCCTAGGACCGGTTTCAGGGTTTCACCCCTCATCAGCCAGGATAGCTTGAATCCAGTGGCACCGTGAGCCTGGGACCCTAGGAAGGTAGACACCAAGGGGTGAACACGGGCTCACAACTCAAAATACACGTAGCAGCAGCAATAAAGGATTGTCCAGTCAAATACTTACTTTTATGAAAAAGGAGTATTTATATACAACCACAAAGTAAAATACCACATTCAAAAACAATACACACAGTTCCCTAAGGTTAGGGCTCTAGTGTTTCATAGGCGGGTAGCTCGAGCTAGTGGTAGTAGTTATTCCACATTCACTATAAGCGATATTCAGGTTAAGTCCCACTAGTAGTCAGAGTCTCAGGAGTCCCACTACGACTCTTGACTAAAGTCAAAAGTGTTCCAGCTCTGAAGCGCAATCTGACAAGCAACTTCCCCCTGGGCCATGTGGCCTGAAAATCAGTCTTACCCACATCAGCAGTATTCAAGCAACCAGAGTCTCTGAACATCCCTCCTTTGCGGGTGCTAAAGCAGCAGCAGCTGCCTCCAGTAAATCTTTCGAATGATGCCCGGGAGGGCTGCAGGCAGGTGTCATCGAGTTCCTAACATAAGGTCCTGCAGAGGCAGTGGCAGAGGGTTTCTTGATGCTGTTCCGATGCTTGGTAAATTCCTTGAGCTCCTTCCCAAGGAGGGGATGCAACAATCCTGGTCCTCAGTCATGGTTTGGGCCTGCTTGGGTCACCACGGCATTCTCCTTCATCCGACAATAGTCTCAACCAGACCACGCTTCTTGCTTTGTTCGGGTGGTCACCAGTCCTCCACAGACTAGTGCCTGAACAGCACAGCAGCAAACACCAAGGCGGCCCCACCTGGCATATGGGGGTTCCGACTTGATACCATGCAGATGCACAGCCTACGGCCTGATTAGCTTGACAATAATCTTCATGTCGGCCCCACCTGGCATATGGGGTCGCCCACTTGATACTGCACACGGGCTACGGCACAATCGCCACAGAAGCAAATCTTCACAGCAGTCACACCTGGCATACGGGGTCACCAACGTGCTACTGCACATGGCTGATGACACGTTTGTGCAGCAACGGTCATGTCTCACTTCACAGCGGCCATCCTCTGGCATACGGGAGTCACCCACTTTTCCCTACACACAGGCAGTGACCCTATCACTGCAGCAGCTGTCTCCTAACACCTCGCTACAGGGATCCACTCACCAAGATCCCTCCACTGGACCTTGCTCTCTCCAATGCTTTCCTCTCTCTCACAGGGCACACTGGTTTTGGCAAGCAGGCAGGCACTGGTGCTCCAGGCTCCAAGGACAAGTTGTCTTGGATTCCTTGGGTGATGTCCCCTCACTCATATGGGAGACTAGCAAATGTTTGGTCACAGGCAGATGTCTTGCAGATCATCTCCACCTTGTAAAGCTTGACTGGCTGCTTGACAGCTGTCAATTTTTGGGGTCTCAAGCTACCCTTCTTATAGTCCATTTCCAGACACCAAATGGGATTTGGAGTCTGAGTCTTTAAAGTTTCCCAAAATGGAACCAAGAGTCTTCCATGTATTGTGCCCTTCACAGGCACACATACACCCAGCACATGCAGATATCACATGTGCACTGACAGCACTACATTCTTCATGTATTGTACCATTTACAGGGACACATACACCCAGCGCATGCATATATTATACACGCACTGCACAGCACTGCAGTATACCGGTATACTACCATTCACTGGCACATACACACTCAGCACATGTATACCATACACGCATTGCGCAGCACTACACATAAAACTGATGTAGGCCAAGGGTGCGTTAAGCACACAGCAGCAGAACTTTAAATGAGTGAGCCTGTAGGCCTCCAGTGAACAGGCAAAAAGTACCTGTTCACTTCTACTGATCACTACACAGCATGCTGCCACCACCGCACCCGCGCTGTATAACTCCTGGCAAAGACAATAGCCTTTCACCACTATGAAGGTAGTGCTCTGGATGCCCCTCCCTGGCCAAAAAGATTGCAATCCGTAATACAGGCATAGGCGCTAATGCATGATCCGTATTCACCCATGACAACAAAAATCGGCTTTAGGGACCCAGACATCATTACAATCGGGGCGCTCAGGGCAGGGGTGCATGTCCATCACCAAGCAAGGGGCATTTCCGTCCCAACACACCTCAATGCTCGGTGGTGAAAATTCTGCTTGATCAAGCCTTTTGTGAAGCATTGGCTAATTTCTTCATTACAGAAAAATCTCAGAGGGGAAAAATTCACTGAACCCTCTCCCAGTTCTTTCACCACTTCCACTTGCTCTTGCTAATGGTGGCCGGGTCATTATTTTGTCATCATTTAGCCTGCCTCACAAGAAGGAGCCCTGAAGCCTTGTTGAACAAGGCTAAATCAGTTTCCCCGGATGATTTCTGTCCTGTTGGATTGCCTAAAGTATGTGGTAAGGAAGTGGTACCAATGATGAGAGAAATAATCTCTGTCTCTCTCACAAAAGGTACAGTGTGGAGGGATGGAAGAGAGGAGTAGTTAGGCCCATCTGAAAACAAAATATGGACAGCAGCAATTTGGCAAACAAACGTCCAATAACCCAATTGACATTACTAGGTAAGCTTTTTGAGCAGGTAGTAATTAAGCATCTGATTGATCATTTAGAAAATAACACACTACTCAGCCAATGGCAACTAAGCTTTAGAGCAGGCAGGGTTACAGAAACAGCACTTGGTCTGACAGTTGAAGAGATTAACTTGATCACTCAAGTTCGCTACTCAACATGTCTGCTGCCTTCAACACGGTTGACCATAACATCTTGATAACTCACTGAGAAGACATCTGAATTCAAGAGGCTGTCCTGGTTTGTCCTGTTTCTTAAAGATGGCATGCAGACAGTGATCATAGCCCGCTATACATCAAAATCTCATCAGACTTCTTGTGGAGTACCGCAGAGATTATCCTTATCACCCATATTATTCATCATCAATGTCCTACATTTACAACTCTCATCAGATCTTTTAGCTGATCTGCTATTTCTGTGAGGTTGACACTCAGATAATTATTTGTTTAGATCAACACTCACCGGGTTCTGCTGGCAACCTTCTCATTTTCATTTCAAATGGTTCTTATTAGGTTTTGAGATTAATCAATGCTGTTTAACACAGAAATTCAATTCAATCAGCATCACTCCACAATGTACATTTGGAAAGATCTTATACATTTCCAGACTTATAAAATGCAACATAAATAAACATCAACAGGCAAAAAGGTTTACACATATAGTTGCACTCTCTCATTATCACTTGTACTATATATCGCTAATGGTGAGACTCTATTATCTTAAAGCTTTGAGCCTCCTATTTTACTGAGCCAGGTTTGCATTGCATCAGTTATCTAAATATGATTAGACACTAGGTTTTTAAAGTTAGGGAATTTCAACTTGGAGAAGGGAAACAAAGTGGAGTGCACAAGCATTTAACATGAATAGGTGTTTGAATGGATGGGAGGGATATACTGGGCAGGGGGAGCCAAGTACATTCTGAGGATCTTACCACCTGCTATGAAGAGCAATGGAAAGGAAGCAGGGGGAGCCTCAGCACATTGTAAGTATCACCCAACCAGAAGAGCAATGGGATGGAAGGATGTCCTGGGTAGGGGAGACCCAGAACATTCTGAGTATCTAATCACTCACTGGAAAGAGTACTTCTAGGATGTATTAGGTGTAAGGGGCTTCTCAGCTGAGAGTTCCTTTAAATTGCATTAGCATAGTGTCCCAGGCTTCTGCAATGGGCCGTTTCCAGATTCTACGGGCTTCCTCACAGTATAGCGCAGAACTCTGCGAATCACCCCAGTGGTGCAGAGCCTTACAGCACTGGGCGAAGGACGTGACTGCTGTGCCCGCCAATGAATGGTCAGTAGGCGTTTTCTCAAAAGAAGGGCTAAATTCAGAAAGCATACCCTCACCTTATGGCTCGTCTTCCTGTGAAATATGCCTAATGCTGTAGCTTCCCATGATTTGAGTGTTGTGAGTTCTGTGACAGTAGCTAATACAGTGTGTATAGAATGCCAGTATCCGGCTATTCTAGGGCATGATCAAAGCATGTGTAGAAAGTCAGCTGAGTGAGCTAGACATCTGGGGCAAGTGAGGTTGGCCGTTGTGTAGATTCAGTTCAATCAGGACAGTGTAAGATAAACCCTATGAAGTATCATATATTGAATGTTTTTAAATATTACGTTTCTGGAGATGACATGAGGAGATTCAAGTGCCCGTATCCATTTCGCATCATATAAGGGGTGCCCCAGATCCTCCTCCCATTCCTGCCAGAGCTGAGTTAGTGAGACCCCAGTATGTTCCCTAATCGCTCTCTAAAACCATGTGATTAGGTGTTGTCCTTCTCCCATGGTGAGCAGTGTATGCATTACTGCATGAATGGGTGGCTCTGTTTCAATTACGCTGCACAGTAACCTGAGAACTCCCAATAACTGTGCATGTAGAAGAAACTGATTCGGTGGAATGTTGTAATCCTGACACAATCGGTCAAACTGTGGTAAATTGGCATCCTGAAACAAATTCCAAACCATGTCAATGGAGTGCTCATGCCAGGTTGATAACTGGTCAGGAGTAAAGAACCCCAAGGGACCAGGTAAACACTGGGGTGGCGTGGCCGGTGAATAGAGAAGAATGTGCTTTGTGAGCTGTAGCACTCTAGCCACGCGCCTCCGAGCTATCCACACATGGAGCGTCCATGAAAGGTGCAGCTTAACAGAGTAATGCAGAAACTGTTGTATTACATACAAAGTGAGGGGACCATCCCCTGTACTAGTTTCATAAAGATTGTTTCCCGATAACCATCTGGCCACCCGCTGAAACTGTGCAGCAAGATAATATGCCTCAAAAGTTGGTACCCTTAACACTCCACTTCCTACAGGCAATTGAAGCTTGTTTAAGGCCACCCTACGTCTCCCGTTATCCAAGAGCAGATCCCCTAGTGCCCGGTCTAGGTCAAGGAAGAATCGCTGTTTGGGAAATATCGGAACATTGACAAAGTAGTATAGTAGTCGAGGGAAGACAATCATCTTGGAGAGAGCAACTCTGCCCGCTAGCACTAGTGGTAACAGCTGCCAAAACTGTGTTTGAGATTTGAGGGCTATAACCACCCGCTGCAGGTTGCCCTCAAATAGTCTTGCTGAGAATGATAAAGACGGACCCCAAAATACCAAACCTCTGCTGTTGACCAAGTCATTGGTTCTCCACCCAATTGGATTATCTTCAGTGAAGCAACGCAGTTAAGCAGGAAAACGCATGATTTCCCCCAGTTTTCTCGCAACCCTACTACCTCCTCAAAGTCTCGGAAAGCCGCTGAAATGGGGGCTACGTCACTCGACGCATCCTGAAGATATAGTAGCACGTCGTCTGCGTATGGGGACACTACATGCAGCACATCCTCCAACAGGATGCCACAACATTGTCTCCCTACTCGTAGTCACTGCGCCAAGGGAGCAATAGCAAGAGTAAACAAGATAGGTGAAAGAGGACACCCCTGCTGCGTGCCATGGCATATAGACAAGGAATCCGAGATCAACTTCCCTATGCACACTTTTACAGCAGGGTTCGTAAATAATAGTTTTGTATAAGCTAAGAGACTCCATCCCAGTCCCATGGCCCTCAGAACACCAAACATGTAGTCCCATGACAAGGAGTGAAAGGCCTTTTCGAGGTCTAGTATAAGGCATGCCGCTAGGGGGTAGCAGAGCGAAGCTTGATCCATAACATGAAAAAATCGTCTGATGTTGTTTATGTATTACACCCCGGGACAAATCCATTCTGATCTGGATGGATCAGCATAGGTAACAATTGCACATATTGCTCTGCTAGTACCTTCCCAAGGATTTTATAATCTGAGCCTAATATAGCTACTGGCCTGTGAGAAGAGAGATGAGTGGGATCTCTGTCTGGTTTAAGCAGGGGAACTAGAAGGGACTCTTGAAGAGAAGTTAGAAGCGAGCTTGTGGAAGGGCCTCATTATAAATTACGACCCATCTGGGGGCATGTAGGGTGAACAAATGATCATAATATTCTAACGATAATCCATCCAAGCCAGGGGTCTTATCTCTGGCCAAATTATGAATTGCGCCTTTCACTTCCTCCTCAGTGACCAAGCCGTCAAGCTCCTCATGTACAATAGTGGTGATGGATGGTAAGGATAAGGGATCTAGAAATTGTTGAATGGCCTCTGAGGATGACGCTGGTAGTGCCCGATATATACCACATTGTAATAATATCTGAACATCGCAATATGTCTACTTGGGCTCACAGGACTGGGCCCCTATCCTGCATGATCTCCATGATTGGCAGCGTTTGAATTTCTTGGTAAACTAGCCATGCAAGCAGGCTCCCAGGTTTGTCGCCCACTGCATGAATTCAAGCGGTGTATAGTTATAGTGGCGGATACTCTCCTTCAGTGCTGCACAATGTGCCTTAGCGTCAGTCAGGACGTGGTTCTTTACCTCCTCCTCTGTGGCCTTCAAGTCCTGACTCAACTCCCTACATACTCCAGCTATATTCTGCATCCAGAAGCCCCTGGTTACCACCTTAAAAGAGTACCATTCTATAGCACGGGTTGTTGCAGAAGTATGCTTATCTGCAAAATAACGGGCAATATTTATACGAGTGCCTTGCGAAAGGCAGCGTCATCTAATGTATCTATTGAGAGTCTCCAGGTAGGAACTGGGGAATGCAGCTCACCCCATCTAGTGTCTGCGATGTGAGAAGCGTGATCGGAGATCACCCACCCTAGATAGTCAGAATGTGCTAGCCATAGAATATGGAGTGGGGAACAGAGAAAACGGTCTCGTCAGACATATAGGTCATGTGGGGCCGAGTAGTGTGAATATAGACGCAAGTCTGGATTAATGGTTCTCCATGCATCTAGAAGGGACCACTGCTGGGTCCACTGTCACAAATGCTGATGGGCTGGGATGCAGAGGAGCGGAGGGTGCGAGTGATCCAGGGAAAGATCTAGGATGTTATTATAGTTCCCCGCCCCCAATATACACGGGATACCTACCCATTGCACGAGACCCCAGATAGTGCAGTCCACAAGGCCCCTTGCTCTGAGATATACATCCCAAAAGGGCTGGTTGACCGTCAAGTCGGCCTTCTGCAAACGCATATCTACCTTCCCCATCAATCACCGTTCAGAGGGTCTGAAAGGGTGTCCCTGGACGAATCCATAATAAAGCTCCCCGAGCATAAGAGGAGTATATTGTACGGTAAATCTGGCCCCGCCAGCGCTTACTGAGCAGTTGAAGTTTACTGTCAATGAGATGAGTCTCTTGCAAAAAACAAATATGTGCCTGCTGCCATTTGATGTATGCGTACATGGAATATCAACGGTGTGCCTAGTGCAATCTCTGCACATTTAAATGTCAAAAGTCTAGTATTACGGTGATGGTCCATGATCTGTAGGGTAAACAGCCCCTCACCGCGCCCTCCTTCCCATCCACTACTTCGTACTTGTTCATAGGTGAAATTCTGTATTTCTTGTGCCTTATAGGAATTAACAGTGGGGTATAACTAATAACGCTCAAATAGAAACCAGACCCTGCAGACAACAGCTGCACGCCCAAACATGTGTACTAAAAGCTAACTCTCAAAATGGGGGAAGTGACCTATCACTGTGTAGTGACGAAAGTCAAATAGCGGGTAATGGCCAGTTGAAGGAAATGAGGTATTATCAATCAATCAATCAGGGAATTGTAAGCGCGCTACTCACCCATGAGGGTCTCAAGGCGCTGTTTGTGACATGACAGTTGGACCAATCTGATGCCCCCATGCCCCAATCTTGAAGAGGTTATGTCATCATCACTTGTTGCTGAACTTGAATCTGTGTGGTGTGAGGGAGAGGGATGACACAAGGCATAGGCATCCTCTATGTTAGATTTTTGGCTCTGATGCAGCTCATTTGGGAGTGTATTCTGGTAGCATCACTTGGCTTATTGCGTCTTCTGTTTCGCCAGCCCCCCCACATCCAGGTCGCGATGTTTGGTTACTGATCATCGGGGGACGACAGCTCCCCTCAAAGTGGGCTTCTACCAAATCCCAAGCTGATTCAGAAATCATGAAGAAGTGAGTTTGCTGTTCATGTATAATCCGTAACTTTGCTGGGAATATTAAGGAATATTGAATGTTCAGGTCTTGAAGACATTACTTCACTGGGAGAAAAGTGGAGCGCTGTCATTGGGTCAACAGAATATATCAGGGAAAATAGGGACTCAATCAATTGTTCTCATATTTGAGGAGGGCGTTATGTCTGGCAGCTTGTAGTATTGCATCCCTGTCTTTATAGTGTAGTAATTTCACAACTTTTGGACAGGGAAGTGCCCCTAGTCGAGGCCAGCGGGCAAGCACTCGGTGCACCCTTTCCATAGAAAAGTGAGGGGAGAGGGTCAGTGCTGGTGTAAAAGACTTTACCCATTCTTCCAGAAAATTAATCATAGTTCGGGGTCCTTCCAAACCCTTCGGAATGCCCTCTACATGGATGTTATTTCTGTGGGTTCTTCCTTCGGCACCTTCCGCCCGATACTCCAGTTGTTGCATTCTATCCTGCAGGTCACGAGTGATCTTAACTTGGTCTGCCAGCCGCTGCACTATGTCTGAGATATTCCGCTCAGTTCCTGTGACCCTGCTAGCTAATTTCGCTGACAATCTTCTCAATGTCTATTAGCTGGTCAGTAGCAAACGTAATGGGGCAACCCAGTGTCCCTCAAAACCTGGGTATACGTATAAAAATAGAAAAATGGTTCTGTCGGGGTTTTCAATTGCTTAGGATAAGTAGCGACAGCTTACTTCCAACACATATTAATGATTTGAAAAAGAATAATAAATATGTAGCACACACCAAAATTAGAGTTCAATTTTGTATTCGAAAAAAATCAGACAAACATGGCTGTCGCAATTTACAATTTCAATTGCAATGTGAAATACGTGACTGTGGTGAAAAAGTGACATGTGGTGATTAGTGATAAAGACAGTACACTATATACAGAAATGATTGAACTTGCAGTAGAGGGGGAGAAAAATCTTTTCATATGTCCTTATTATTTTTGCACATATGTTGCAGGACCCAATGTGAAATAGAACTGTGATCCTGGGCGTTGTGTGGACATATACAGTACGCCGACGTTTCGACCTTATCAATTGCCTTCCAACTCAAAATATGGTTTGCGAAAATCCACATGTACCTCCACCAGCCGGTTGGAGCGCTTATTCAGTAAATGACTTGCACCAGTCACTCTCGAGGAAAGCCAGAGACGGACGGATGTTTCTCTGCCAGATCAGGAAATTCACCAGACTGGCATTTAAAACAGGACTTCAAACGACTGGTGCAAGTCATTTACTGAATAAGCGCTCCAACCGGCTGGTGGAGGTACATGTGGATTTTTCGCAAACCCATATTTTGAGTTGGAGGCAATTGATAATCTGCCTTTTGGCTGCCCTTCCCCCCCCCATCTGCCTTGAAGAAGACCCACCTTGACGCATCCCACTTTTGCGCAACTTTTAAGGTCGAAACGTCGACGTACTGTATATGTCCACACAACGCCCAGGATCACAGTTCTATTTCACATTGGGTCCTGCAACATATGTGCAAAAATAATAAGGACATATGAAAAGATTTTTCTCCCCCCCTCTACTGCACGTTCAATCATTTCTGTATATAGTGTACTGTCTTTATCACTAATCACCACATGTCACTTTTTCACCACAGTCACATATTTCACATTGCAATTGAAATTGTAAATTGCAACAGCCATGTTTGTCTGATTTTTTTTTTTTTCGGAATACAAAATTGAACTCTAATTTTGGTGTGTGCTACATATTTATTATTCTTTTTCAAATCATTAATATGTGTTGGAAGTAAGCTGTCGCTACTTATCCTAAGCAATTGAAAACCCCGACAGAACCATTTTTCTATTTTTATTAGCTGGTCAGGACTGGATAGCCTATCATTTTCTACAGTTAAATATTAATAAAACAGAACTGTGTTGATAGGTAAAAATCCTGAAAGATGTTCAAACTTTCTATGGTCTCCTCATTTGGGTCTGAACCCTCTTCTAGCTGAGTCTGTAAAATCTCTTTGTTTCCTAGTGGACTCATAGCTTTCCAAACGCTTCCTCTTTAAAAATCTGTTGTGGCTTACTGTTTTTATCAGTTGAATGTTCTAAAAATAAGTTTGGTTCTCTTCCTTCTAATCTGCATGGGCAAGTAATTGCTTCATGGGTTTTATCTAAATTAGATTACTGCAACCATCTTTAGCTTGGTCTTCTGGAGGTCTTTCTTCATCAACTTCAACAGGTACAACATTTTGGAGTGATACAAAACTTTGGAGTTAGATTTTTGGGCTGGCTGAATATAAATGATCATATTACTTCTGCTCATGTCAGCCTACTTTGGGTTCATGTGAAGCTTAGAATCTCATTTAAGGACCTGATTTTGATCTTGGCGGAGAGAGAACTCTGTGGCAACGGCGATAGAGTTCCCTCCAAGCCAAAACTATGGTCCGCCCACCCGATTTGAATGTGGGTGGTACCACAGTTTGACGACTGCAAAGACTACTTGAGACTGGTCAAACTTCTCTGATGGCCCAACAGAGTAAGGGCTATTGGAGAAAGGGCTATATGTTCGCCCACCTAACTTAGAGGGGTGGATATATAGCTGTTTTTCAATGCCCATCACCGCCAAGAAAAACCTTGCAGTAAAGCGGCACTAACGAGTGCTCGATGTCCCCCTCGCCACTGAAGAAAACAGCCATGGCGAGGAGGTATTGTTTTTTTTTTATTTTTCAAAAATATATTTTTTTTAACTTTGCTTGGTTATGTTTGACGGAGCCGTCAGGCAAAGTTACAATGCACTGGCAGGAACCGCTGTGACGGCACTTCCTGTTAATGCTTAAAAATGTCTAGCGGGCCAACAGACATTTCAAAATCCTCCGCCAGGGCGATGGAGTAATTTAGTCTGTCGCCCCAGCGAAGGATGGAACAACCACCCAAATTTAACTCGCCCCTTTGTCTTATATACAAAGTATTTACAGGCTCAAACGCTCACCTAGCCTCCTTGTTCCAAGTTCATACTACTGTGATGAATCTTCATTCTGGAAATGCTAAGCTTTTCTCGTGTCCAGAGTGGGGAAATCAGCTGCTAGTTCTTTTCTTCTCATCCTAACTTCTGGAAATCCTTAAAAGTGTTCCTTTTTTGCAAAGCCTTTTTGTTCTGCAATCTGCGCAGTTGCCTGTTTAGAACTTGAATCAGCGCCAAGATGCCTTTTAGGTGAAAGCTTTCACTTTAGAAGTTTTCTATTCAGTCATTCACTTGTTCCTTCATATGTACATTCATACACCTGCAGCTACAGGAATGCAGTCAATACATGTCCACTGCCTGGGTTAACTATCCACTGTTCATCATGTGCCTTGCTAAATGAGGGGCCATCCAAAATGGATCCCACTGGTCCCAGTATTCAGCCTCACAACACACACCGACTACTACAATACATGTGTTACACACACTCAACATGCATACGGAATGTCAGCACAAGTATCTGAGGCTCACATAACAGTGGAACTTTACACGCTATACATCTATCACTATATCCTCTACATCTACTCTCTCATTTATCCCAAACCCCAAACCACTACTATGATCCCCAAAATAACCCTTTCTAGACTCTCCCCTACTCTACCCCTCCTTGCATCATCTGACACCTCTTTTACTATACCGATCCCCCAAACCAAACCTTTCTAAACTCTTCCCTCTGACTCTTCCCCTCCACAACCACTTTTTACTCATCCAAAAGCCTCCTCCTACTGCTATGACCTCCAAAAAAAAAAAATCGAAATCCTTCACTCTTCTATCCCTCCACTATCCTTTTCAATCAAAATAACAGACTAACATGTTCACTTCTCAAATTTCATATTCCACTATACTAATTCACCACTAATCCTTTATGGGTTCCAGAGTGGCGTGCTACTCGCCAATAAAGCGCTTCAACACCCCATCAGGGTTACAAGCGCTATATAAATGCAAACCTTTTTCCCTTTTCTACCCCTCCCCCAACCCTTCTCAATCCAAATTACTGACTAACATATCCACCACTCAAATTACTTTCATATTTCACTATACTAATTCAACACTAATCCTTATGGGTTCCAGAGTGTGCTACTCGCCAAAAAAGCACTTCAAAACCCCATCAGGGGTAGCAAGCGCTATATAAATACAAACCTCTTTCCCTCTTCTATCCCGCCGCCTACCCTTCTCTATCCAAATAACTGAATAACATATCCACCACTCAAATTACTTCATATTTCACTATACTAATTTTCAACACAAATCCTTTATGGGTTCCGGAGTAGCGAGCTACTCGCCAGAAAAGAGCTTCAACACCCCATCAGGGGTAACAGGTGCTATATGAATGCAAACCTCTCTTCCCCTTCTATCCCTCCGCTATCCTTCTCACTCCAAATAACTGACTAATATCCACCACTCAAATTACTTTCATATTTCACCATACTAATTCACCACTAATCCTTTATTGGTTTCCAGAGTAGCGTGCTACTCGCCAAAAAAAGCGCTTCAACACCCCATCAGGGGTAACAAGCGCTATATAAATACAAACCTTTTTCCTCTTCTATCCTTCTGCTATCCTTCCGAATCCAAATAACTGACTAACCTATCCACCACTTAAAATACTTTCATATTTCACTATACTAATTCAACACTAATCCTCTATAGGTCCCGGAGTAGCGTGCTACTCGCCGAAAAGCGCTTCGACGCCTCGTCAGGGGTAGTAAGCGCTATATAAATGCAATTACAATACAATACAATACAATATGAGACAGGGGTAAGTAGACTGAACATTCCTTGACACAGAGAAAAAGTCTTATGTTACACTAATGATTCCCAAAACTTAGTATGCTGCCACCACTTTGTGACTTGTCTAGGGCATGGTCAGTAGCCTTATGCCCACTACAAAGGCACGCTTTTGGTCACAGGTTATGGACCTCGCATTACCGGGTCAGACCTACTCCGCAGGGCATATACTAGATTAGCTTGGTGCCAGGGCCAAACAAAAAGTCAGGATGCCAGTTTCACATGCGGTTGTGGACTCAGTCCATAAGTACACATCTGTTAACCATACAAGGGACATTCTCAATCCCACAATTGTCATGCAATATGATGTATGTAATATGGTACACCTCCGGAAGGCCCTCCCAAAGAGGATCCCGAATGGATTCCAGCAAACCCACTGATAGTCTCAGAGCAGGGCAGGTGTGCACTAAGCCATAATGAGCCACTGAGTTTTTTTTCTGAGTCAGTCAGCACCCCGGGCTCACAAAGACCAACAGAAGGAGGGCTGGCATGCTCTGTCACTGCATAGGGCAGCCAACATCATTTCTGAGTCTGGCCACTAGGAAGTTCTTTATATATGTCTTGCGCATATAATGGCTGCTCTCCTGGTGGTCTGTAGGCATCATATGTGAATATGATGCTGCTTTAGGAATCCCTGCAGCCCAGTTCCTTCTATGTTCCCTGAGGGATGGAATGTGAGGTCAGATCAAATAGACCCTACTTAGGGAGGCAGTGAGTGTGCTCCTGAAAAGTGTGCACTTTGCTGAGAGATCCCAAATCTCACTACATCTTAATCTTAGTGGTTCAGTCTTCAGGCCTTATGGTCAGGTATAAAGGACAAATATTTGAAGGGAAAAAGCTGACTTCTTTACTATCAAGTGGTGCAACACGAAAATAAACAGCTTTCATTCCTTATACAAAGAATAACAAAACTCTCAGCAGCTTTTGTGGTTTTACTTTACATGGACTTTCGCTAGTAGCCACTAAGCAGCATTAAGGGTGCATCACTGTTCATGTTATGGATGTTTCCCTTTGGTCGCAGTTGTGAATAAATGGGAGGATGTCCCAGGTCACACAAATCACCATGGGTAAGGAAAGAAGAGAAGACCGGAAGGGGGTTGGAGTGGGGAAGGTGGAGTCCCTACGACATCTTCCCCCGGGTTTATTCGGACACAGTCTGATGTGACAGGTTGATTTGAGGGCTAGGCTTCTCAAGCAAGTCAGTTTAGGAAAGACTTAAGGGCAGTCAATAAAGCTGGATGCTAAGTAATGAGCTGTTCGTGAGGTGCTGCATGTGCTGCCAACACTAGGAGGGAGGATTTGATAAAGTCGGGCCTGTTATCTCAGGCTTGGGAGGACCTGGCAATGCCCAGAAAGGAGGCAGCAGGGGAAGTGGCAGCCTTGGTGCTCACCTCCTCACCGCCCTGAGGGCAATCTAAGAACAAGTGTCTTGCGCTGAAGAGTATTGTGGGCAAGGAAGGACGCAATGTAGGAGAAGTGCCACTAGTGTTGGGGAAGCTAGAGACGGTTCCCTTATCTCCAAAGGCAAGGAAGTGGGAGCCAGGGTGACAGAGCTGCTTCTAGGCGAGTACAGGCCTTGGGGGGTTCTGGCGAGTCAGGTAGCTGGGACAAGGAAAGCCTCACTGTCAGTCATGTGAGCACAGCATCAGGGAGGGGCAGAAGCGGCGCTGGAGCCATGAAGGGGCGGGCCACATAAGTGTCGGCTCATGCAGACATGGAAGCATAATCCGCCCCACAGGTGGCACTTGAGTTGAAGGCAGGTGCTCAAATTGAATGGTAGAAAGCAATAATGAACAGGAGAAGGCAGACCTTGGAGCTCCCTCCAAAATACATGGCATGCTGTTTGGGAATGGCGTGAGGGCTATGCATACTGAGGCAAAGAATGGAACATGTTGGCTTAAGCAAATATATAAGGCCAGACAAAGATGCAAGTGATAGGCATCAGTGGCAGGTTTGGTTAAAGGGGATGCTGCCTTCCAGAGGACAGCACGGGTCACTAGGTGTGCAACAGGGTGATGGTTTGAGCAAACAGAAGCAAACTAAAGAACAAGAGCAGGCACACTCCTTTAGGTATGGTTGAAGAAATAAGGGATCATGCAAAAAAAGGGAGTGGGTTAGGTGCCAGCAGCTATGGGGCAGTTAGATGTTAGGGAGCAGGCTGCTGCACCTAGGGGGCTCACAGGATCACAACACTGCCAAGCTAGTGTGGCATGTGGAACAACGCAGTGGTAAGTCTGGGCCCACATTTGGTCAAGCATGGTGGACCCAACTGAAGAAAGGGCAACCCTGCCAACATGGAGGGATTAAACGATGTTGAAAGCAAAGCCAAAGACTGGTGTCCTTGACTGGGATGAGGGTGATGGTGGAGTGGGGGATAGGGAGCATCCGGGTACGAATAGTATGAGTGGTGTGGGTGATGAATAGTGAGTAAGAAATTGAGCTGGATTGCAAAGAAGAGGAGGAAGAGTTGGAGATCGGGAAGATTCCCTACTGGTCTGAGAAAAAGGGGAGTGTTAAAAGCCTGGAGGAATGCAAGGGGGTTAACACAAACAATGCCGAAAAAGTTGATGTTCTACAGAATACAAAGCAGGAGGTATCAGCAAGGAAATCTTAGTCAGAGCTAACGGAGAATAGGGGATAAAGAAGCCAGAGGATGTTTATGAAATCGGGGAAATGGTTCTGCTAAGGCAGGGTACATTGCAGTCGAAGGGAGAGGAGAAGAGAGTAGGGTCAGAGGATGGTAGAGAGAGGCAATGGGAGTTGACACATGTAAGGAGGTGAGGGACAGTACTCTGAAACTGGTTAATACCAGTGATAAAGCAGTAGGTAAGGGAGAGAAAAGGGAGTAATGTGGCAACGGGTGACAAAGATGGGATGAGTAAAAAAAGGTCAGATGAGGGGAAAAAGGCAAGATATGGGAAAGGCAGGAGAGAACAAGGTGGAGAAAGTCAAAGAGGGGGAAAAGAAGGAGAGCAAGGATTTTAGAAAAAAACTTCCATATATTGATGTGGCCGTGCCTTTGGTGGTGAATATGTCAAAGGCTGTGTAGGAGAAAATATGGGAAGGTGAGTTTATAAACATCTACAAGCTGCTCCACAGGGAAATTCAGTCTAAGAATAGGTGCTGGCTCCTAGGGCTGAAGCCCCCATTAAACTAGAAACTTGGACGTTAACCTTTTTATATGTTAACATCTATTATGAGAAGCACCCAGGGATGTTGTTGCCTATTTTTAAATATGTGGATATTATCAGAAACGTGCATATGGACTTTAGGGGATTAGCCTGGCTAAAGTATGATGAGAAGTTCAGGGCAAGGATGGGAATCTACCCAGATAAACAGTGGGGCGAGATAGATAGTGAATTATGGTTGCAATGGATTACCCCCGTCGGGCCTACCCCAATCTTACACACTGCTAGCAGGTGACCAGTTCCATACATGCCCTTTCTGGTGCACCCCATGCCTAAGGAGTAGGGAGTTGGGTGAATGGTACATAAATAATGCAGGAGCATGCTGGGTATTCAAAATGGGTCTCTGTAGCAGGACACCATGTAGATATAAGAATGATAGTCAAAGCCTAGGGCAAACACAACATTAGGGAACATTCCAATGCCAGGAAGGAAGGAATAGGCAAGTGGGAAAGGGCACATACTCATTTAGCCTACACAACATACTTGGTCGGTTGTGTTTTTTTCCAGATGGGGTACATCACTGCTGCTGAAGGTTTAAGGAAGGGTTTCACTTGGCTTCTCAGGTCCAGGGGTGAAAATGTGTGCAGAAAATTTGAAATCTGCTACGGATATGCAATAAGTAGTAAACTGCAAGTTTTTTAAAGAAACTGCTAAAGGGAGGATGGCTGGCCCATCTAATTATTGGTCTCATGAAGATTTGATTTCCCTGGTAAAGGTGGTACTTAAGAAACGGTGGGCGAATTCTGCATTATTCATTATCTGTCATGGTGCGGAGGGCAGTCAGTGGATTACTTCATTACTAGGTAGGGCACTGCGCTGCAAAGGGCATCAGTCTCAGTGGAGACAATAAGGCTGGTGAAGTTTGTTGATGCTGGAGCTGGGAAAGTGTGACATTCAGTAAGCGTTCAAGCTATTTCCAGTCCACCCCATGGATTTTTCATTGTTTGGAATCCAGTTTAAGGACCAAATATTAGTGCATAAAGTGCTTCCCATGTGGTAGCCATTTCGGTTAAGCTCTTTGAAACTTGCAGTACATTTTTGCAGTCGTGTTTTGTTGTAAATTCTGGTTATAAGTTGGTGACTCACTACTTGGATAATTTTTGTGTGTGGGTGTGGTGGGACTGGGTGGCTGTGCAAAGCTTTGGCACATTTTCAGATGCTAGTGAATGAGTTGGGTGTTCCTGTAAAAAAACAGAATGTAGAGCATGCCTGTGCTATAAGCATACAAATGACAAAGCTACTACTTTTTAGATCTCCTGAGTCATAAGACATTTAAAATTACAGAATTTATTAACTGTAATTCTAATTTCAGTTTCCAAGAAATAGATTCTGTCTGTTAAAAACAAGACATTGGATCTCTCATTAAAATAAAGCAGGAAAGAACATTTTTTTTCCCCCAGAGTTTTATATAGCGCGAACTTGACCCAAAGGTATCGGGTATCAGAGCGCTTTACATGAGCACCAGTTGCTTACACAAGGACACAATCATTTTTGTCAGACAGGGGGAGATTAAGTGATTTGCCCAGAATCACTGGATGCTGAGCGTCGTTGCCGAGACTCGAACCCAGTTCCCCAGATTTGAAATCGACCACCCTAGCTGTTAGGCTACATCCTTTCTCTTAATGCAATCAAAAACTGTGTTGCAAAGTATCCTCTTTCAGTTCATTTTCATATAGCTCATCAGTTGAATGACAGAATTCAGACCGAATTCTGAGCTATAGTACCTGTTAAAGGAGCATGCAGAGAGGTAGACAGACAACTGACCCATTGGAAAAAAAGAGAGCTACAGTAGGCCATGGCGGATCATTTCATCATTCTGCCGCCTAAGTAGCGAGTTCTGAGAAATATAAATATATTAGCTATAGTTGAATTTGTACACTTTGTGAAATATTGTTAGCTACCAATTCATGATAAAAGTGGAACTGAAAATTAATTGAACATTTATTAATAACTGGTTGCAGCCAGATGAACAGAAAGGCTGACGGGCTCTGAAAACACCGCTTTTCAATTCTCTCATAACCTCAGTAGAGGCCCCCTTTGTACTTTCTTCGGCTGTTTTCCTTTGCCTATTCCCCCTCTGCCCCTGGTGCTCCGAACTGGCCTCGCTGCAGTGTAAGTGCTAAAAAAAAATCACCACAAATAAATAGAACAGGAGAACCCCCAAACTAGAATAGAGGGGAGCGGAGCAAAAGAAAGAAGAATATTGTACGAGAGCGTGGGAAACGGAAAAAATACAAAAGCGCTGCAGCACAGGAAACTATTGAGAAAGAGCTGAGCGAGGAGTAGGGCACCCGGCTCTTACATCATGCCAAGTGTTGTCCGCGGGCCTCACGCAGCTGAACTGCTGCAACTCCCGCTTCCGCCTTTCCGCCGCCTTTCCCGTTTCATCATCTCGAGCAGAAGAATTGAAACTGAAATAACTTCTGGACACCGGCCAGGCCACACTCCAGGGCTGTGCCCGAAGCCAAAGGAAAGCATTTCCTCACTCGATACCCAACACCCGGGCTAAGAGCACAAGAGCCCGTGAGACCAGACGATAACACCCCGGGCTCCGAAAGCACTCAAGGACGCCGCCAAGTAGTAGGCGGACACGTGCATGTACTACGCCAGGCCACCCTACCTGGGTATTTCCCGACACCGCCTTGTGTGAGCTCTTTTCTCTGGGCGCTGGGCATAGCTGCAAAGGTTTCAGATTGCTATGAGTGACATTTTCATAATATCAGTGTAATTATGAGTGACATTTCAACGACTATCAGGGACAGTTTCTCGCGAGCAAAATCAAGCAATGAAGACGAGGGAAAAATATAAAATATCAGAAATGACACCCATTTGAGCAACGGGAAACTCTAAGAACATCTTAAAACTGCTGCAAAGCACCGGAAATGGAGGTGCAACAGTCAGTTGGCTCGTGGCCTCGACAGCCAGGCTGCTGCACACAGCACGGCATTGCGCAAGCCTCAGAAGAGTGAGGCTGAGGCACACATAGCGGTCACAGCCAGGCTGCATGTATTAAACAAGCACTGGAAATGCAACCAGTCTCGCATTTGTTTGAGTCGGAGCTACTGGCATTGTAAATGGCAATGTATTTTTCTTATGTGTTATGGAGTATATGTATGTGGTGTGTAGTGTAACTATATGGGTTGGATTGGATTATTTAGTTATGTAATTGTGTGGTGTGGAATTGTGTGGAGTGGATTTGTGTAGTGGCAGTATGTGGCATGGTGTGCTGGGGAAATATATGGTTAGCAATCATGTAGCATTCAGTGTAGTGGCATTATGTAGAGTGGGATTGTGTGTTGTGGAGTGGTAAGTAGTTCAGTTTAATTATGTGTTGTGCTGTTGAATTTTGCGGCACAATGTGGAATTGTGTGGTATGGATTGGATGTATGTGGTGTGTTCTGTAATTGTGTTGTTGAGTTGTATTATGTGATTTGGTGTTAAATTATGTGGTGTGAACTGGAAATGTGTGGAGCTGAATTGTGTGGCATGGAACTGTGTGTATAGCTTTGCGTTTTTGGTGACAGAAAAGAACAAATAGGTAGGAGCTAAGCATCAGATCTGTGTGTTTAAAAAAAAGGAAAGAGTTGGAGCTATTGGCATTGTAAATGGCTCTTACCTATGTGTTATGGATTGGAGTGGATGCTTGGGGTGTGTACCAATTATGTGGGTTGGATTGGACTTGTTAGTTGTGGTATTGTGTGATATGAAACTGTGTGGTATGGATTTGTGTAGTGGAATTAAGTGGTATGATGTGCAGTTGTACTATGTGGATAGTAATTATGTGTTTTTGGGTGTATTGGAATTATGTGGAGTGGGATCGTGTGTAATGGAGTGTAAGTATGTGGAATGGTATTTTGTGTTGTGGAGTGTTATGTAGTGGAGTTTAAAAAAGACATTATGAACAATTGAATGACTATTAAAAAAAGAATTAACAAAAAAATTCCTTCTAGTTATTTAGGTCTCGCCATAGGAGGGCCTTTAGCCGTCGCTCTGCTCATTTTCAAGCACACACTCGTGCTTGTGGCAGCATCCACCTTGCGGGAGCAAGCAGGGGCGCGCCACAAGCACGAGTGCAGTGCTTGAAAATGAGCAGACTGCGCACGCACGCACCACTCCCGGGCTTGTTGTTAACTGAGGGCAGCGCATCCCATGTTCCTTCCTTCTTGCTAGCCACTGCTGATAACCTCTGCCTGAAACCCGCAAATACCCTCACTCGGCTCCCGAGAAAGCATCACCGTTAGGGTTACGGATATCGCTTGTCAAAGAGCCTAGAAGCCATTCAGTGCTCTTCGGGACCCTCTTCTTCCTCACACAGAGCTCTAAACTCCTCTCGGCCGTGCCTCTCTCCTGTCTCCCACATCCTCTCTCTCACTGTGAAACTCTCGCCTCCAGGTCTCCGTTCCCCCTCTCCGCCATCCCTGCAGCTCCCCTCTTTCTTCCCCGAGGTCCTCCTTACTCTAGGGAACTCCGTCCGTAAGAGAGGAAGGACTCTGACCTCCTCTCCCCTCCATTCCCGAAGCTTGCCCCTTCCTCACCAGTCTCAAACGGCCAAGGTCTGATCCCTCACTCCCTCCCTCACACAAGCCCTCGCCGCTTCAGAGTCCCTGTACTCCTGAAGCATCCCTCCCTCCGTCCTCACTGCGTCGTATGGAATGCGGATTCAATGGACTCCTGATAACAAGTGGTGCTATGTGGCGGGTCGCTACTCAAGAATGGATGGCACAGGCGGGGCATAGATTAAACTAAAATCCGGTCCCTGTTCAGGCGTGGTTGTTGCAGCAGACCAAGCCAGATTCCTTACCAAATAACTTCAATAGTTTATACTATGGCTGGTCAATCTTCACAATTTTAACTGCTTCAGCCAAGTCTTTTACATTTGTACTACGAGAGTAAAGCCATATCTCAGACCACTGAACACCATTATTCAAGGAATCTAGGAGCCATGGAGCACCCGCCAGAGGCAGACCATTTCCTGTAACTGGCTCACTGTATGCTCGCTCTGGAACCATGCTACAACCTATGCCTAAAAGCTATTAAACAAGGAGCTAGTTTCACAACAGTCCAAGGCAAGGGATAAGAGGACTTCACCCCATGAATTACACCACTGTTTCCCACTAATATTTTCTGTGCACACTTCTAGAGGACATGGTTTTAAGGCATAGAAAGGACAGCGCTAAACAAAGCAAAGAGTTAAATAACGTTAACAAGCATTGGCAAAACCAATAGGTTTTGCATATGCGAGACATACCGGCGCTGTGCAACATATTTAAAAATAATTGACAGCAGCGCACGCTGCTATACCGCATGGCTCAAACCAAATAAAAACAAAGCCCTGTGGCACGGCCAGGGTGTACCGCATCATAGCTCTTTTTTTTTGGTTTACTTTAAGCAATGTTACACTGCATCAGTTGCTGTTGTGCAACATCTTAAAAAAAATATTAACAAAGCCAAATAACTCTGCGGGACTTATTTGGCTTTGTTAATGTTTTTTAAAGACTTGCACAGCAGCGCAACTGCTGTGCAACATGACTCAAAAGAAATAAAAATTAAGCGGTATGGAGTGTTGACAGAGTTATAGCGCTTTTGTTTGTTTACTTTAATTCATGTTGCACAGCATGTGCACAGATGTGGCGTTACGGTCAGAACTGGTGCCTGCGGAACCAGGTTCTAGTCTTTGTGTCTGCTCAACATCCTGTGATTCTGGGCAAATGACAAACTCACCGTGCCTAAAAATCAAAAAAGGAATGTGCTCTTGTGTAAAGTAAATGGTGCTCATGTAAAGCACTCCAATACCTTCGGGCCAAGTTTACGTTATAAACCTGCAAAATTAAAACAAGCATTGGCATAGCCAATAGGTCTCGCCTTTGGGACCTTATAAGTGTTTGGTTATCCAGCACAATATCCTTGGTGCAACAACATCAACTGTTGCATGGCTAAACACTTATAAGGTCCCAAAGGCGATACCTATTGGCTATGCCAATGCTTGTTTGTCCTTGCAATGCTGGCAACCTCTTCCTGCCAGTTGTAATGCTTGTTTATTATAGCTTTTTTGTTGTTATGAATGAAGGGACATAGACAATAGGAGGGTGGAGATTGAGAAATAGTACCTGAATTACAACACGAGCAGCGGACGGGCACTAGGAGAGACTCAACAGATGCCAGATTTCGAGGGCACAGTGAGGTGGTGCTAAGTAATGCTGAAGTGGGGCTGAGGTGGTGGTGTGCTGGTGCAGATGTGATGCTCAGGTGATGCTGAATAATACTCAGGAGGGGCTGAGTGATGCTGAGATAGTGGTGTGCTGGTGTGGAGGTGATACTGAGTGTTACTGAGGTGGTGCTGAGTGATGCTGAGGTGGTGCTGAGTGGTGCAGAGGTGATGCTGAGTGACGCTGTGGTGCTTAGTTATGCTGAGGTGGTGGTGCTGCGCTGGTGCTGAGTTGGTGGTGTGTTGAGGTGATGCTCTGCTGATGCTGAGGTGGTGCTGCATTGGTGTGGTGCACTGATGCGAAAATGGTGCTGATGTTTATGTTGTGCTGCGTTGGTGCTGAGGTGGTGCTGCGCTGATGCCGAGTTGGTAGTGAACTGATGAGGCGGTGATACTGAGGTGATAATGAGGTGGTGCTGAGTGATTCTGAGGTGCTGGTTCATGCTAAGGTAGTGGTGCTGCACTGGTGCTCAGGTGGTGATGAGAGATGTTGAGTTGGTGCTGAGGTGATGCTGCGCTGATGTTGAAGTGTTGTGGTATTGGTCCGGTATTGGTGCTGAGTTGATGCTGAGGTAGAGCTGCTTTGGTGCTGAGGTGGTGATGTGCTGGTGGTGGTGCACTGATGCAGAGATGGTGCTGTGCTAATGCTGAGGTGGTGCTGCGCTGATGCTGGGGTGGTGCTGAGTCATGCTGAGGTGGACTGGAGTCATGCTGAGGTGGTGCTGCTGCACTGGTGCTCAGGTTGTGCTGCACTGATGAGGAGGTAGTGCTGTGCTGATGCTGGGATGGGGCTGTGCTGATGCTGAGGAGGTGATGTTCAGGTGGTGCTGTGCTAATGCTAAGATGGTGCTGTGGTGGTGCTGCACTGATGCTGAGTTGGTGCTGCACTGGTGGTGGCTCACTGATGAGGAGGTGGTGCTGTGCTGCGTGATGCTGAGGTGGTGATGAGTGATGCTGTTGTGGTGCTGAGCTATGCTGAGGTGGGTGGTGCACTGGTTCTGAGGTGGTGCTGAGCTGGTGCTCAGGTGGTGCTGAGTGATGTTGAGTTGGTGCTGTGCTGAGGTGGTGGTGCTCTGATGCTGAAGTGGTGCTACGTTGGTGCTGAGTTGCTGCTGAGGTGGGGCTGCGTTGGTGGTGGTGGTGCACTGATGCTGAGATAGTGCTGTGCTAAAGCTAAGATGGTGCAGTGCTGATGTTAAGGTGGTGCTTCGCTGGTACTGCGCTGATGCTGCACTGATGCTGAGTTGGTGCTGCACTGGTGGTGGTGCACTGATGAGGAGGTTGTGCTGCGCTGATGCTCAGGTGGTGCTGAGGTGATGTTGAGGTAAGGCTGAGTATTGCGGATTCCTTCATCACCCCCACCCTTTAACAGTGTTCCTTAAGGCTCCATAACCACTAATGTTCAGATGCATTTAATTAGTTCAATCAATCAAACCAATCAAATAAGCTTTATTCGATTTAACATATAAATCATAAAAGCACAATTTATCACATATGATTCTAAAAATCCAATCACATTGATATTAAATAGTTAAAAAGAATGTGGAATCAACAATTAAAAACCAGGTTCGTAGCTCACACTATTTTCTGAGTTTGATCATATTGTACAAATACCTTACTAGAAACTGGTAGAAATGTCATAATATAAAAATTGTGATATAATAAATCATGCGTTAAAAGCCAGGTTCATGTTCCATAGAGTTTTTCTAAATTTAATCACACATTTCAAATACATTGCTAGTGAGCTAGTAAACATTTTATAATTTAAAAGTTGCAATGTAATGAAAGCTGGGCGGCATTGTCTCAGGCCCAAAATCTTTAAAATGGGAACAATCCATCTTTTTCTAGGAACTGCATAAAATTTACAAAATAAAAGAGTGTGTAATGTAGACTGCTGGGACAAGTCGTCTCATGGGCATAGTCCAAGAGTTTTCGACCAGTCATTCATGACAGGGAAACTAGTAAGTCTGTGGAAAATACCCAGACGAAAACGAGTTAGCAGCATCTTGTCGTAACTCCCGCTTACGTACACAAGATATGGTTGTGTGCCATAGCATGACATTAACAGTAAGTTTTCCATGACAGTGGGCTTAACAATTTCATTTGAGAGTCTAAGTGACTCCAGTCCAGATGCGTTAAGCACTTAGCCTTTAATGTTTTTCTCAATATTAATGTGATGCTACCCGGTTCAGTAAAATATTCAGGGTTACCAATGTCTGCCATAAATCGTCTGATATAATTTAACCAAGCAATACGTGACCCCCTGTCGAGCTTTAAGCAGTCAGTTATGATATCCCGGTTGAGGCTTGTGTATGTTGTAGCCCAGATTTTATGCCATAATAAAATTGGCTAAATTTTGATTAGATCAGAGATATACGATAACCCAAGCTCTTCGTGGTAGATATAAGTAGCCGTACTGTTGGGGACTGCCAGCAAATATCTGACAAAGGCATTCTCGACCAGCTGCAGGGGCTGAGAGTCAACATATCCCCAAATGCCCGCGCCGTACATGGCAGTTGTAATACACTTAGCCTTGTAAATTTGTATTAGTTCCACGGCCGGCCTTCTGCCTAGTTTGCTAGCAAAGTGGGTGAGGGCAGCGGTAGCTTTGGAAAATAGCATTTTCCTAGCTTGAACTGCGTGAGTCCACGTCCCTCTATAATCAAAAAGAATGCCAAGGTATGGAAATCTATTAATACACTCAACCTTGGCATTATTAATAAAAATATCGCAGCATTTAGTACTATTTGGTCCACATTTCATTATGAACGTTTTTGAGATGTTCACTTGCAACCCCAAATTTTGCATATATGTGGCAAAGCTGGTCACTACTTTTTGGAGCCCAATTTGAGTACGCGCCATTAAGACCACGTCATCTGCGTACAATAACACCGGAATTGGGCGTTTATCGATAAGTGGAAGATCCTGGCATTGACTGATTAAAAATTGGCATAAGCCATTAATATACAGAGTAGTTATAAAGCGCCACCTTCACCAGTGTAGTGTGTCAGAGCCCTTTGCATCACACACAAATTACACAGAGACAATCAATTATACGTGTACAAATTAGCGTAAAGGAAATGTTACATAAGACAGAGGACTACAGGGCTTAGGAGTCACAAGTCATGCATATTGGTAGGCAGCATTGCTAAAGAGTGCTTTGGCCCCAGAAGCACAAACTCAGAATTGAAAACAGCACACCATAGTTGGGGGTTCTCTTAAATAAAAAGAACCGATTTCTACCCAGATTAACCCTTTTTGCAACATTAATATCTGCTCTAATCTATACTTTGCAGTGCATGCAGTTCTTTGATGACAGTTATAAATTCACTGTTCTAGGTTAGGATTTTAACTTATAAGCTGCAAGTAACAGAAAAGCAGTAACCCACTGACCTATTTACATTTTATGCATTTGGTGTTCTGCATGGTATTCTTTCTTTTCAGGCGGCATATTAACCCTCTGCTACCTTGCAATGAGTCAAAACTTCTTCCACTACACAACTCCATCTCTCCAGCAAGAACATTAATGACTGGAGTTATCTTGACATTTTTATTGTCTGGAATTGCTTGAGACCAGGAATGTGTCAGTGAGTGCTTTTAAAAGCAAAATAAACTCAGAAACACATCCCCTCTGCTCTGAAGTCAGTATCCAGTGCGATCACACCACCCTTGTGCTGGCCCTGCATCCTTGTTCTGCATTTATTTAATGTACTACATTCAAATGCACATTTACAGGGAACATTCCTCCAGAAAGAAACATTTGGCCTCAGCGCTAAACCAAGAGCATAGACTTCCAACCCCTCAGCCAGCAGCCAAGCACAGGTCCTGGAGGACAGGAAAGAACACAAGCAGCATGCATATTAAAGTATCATTTGAAACGTTGATTTAATGGAACTGAAACAATGGCTGTTTTAAAGTAGTGGTTTAACTTTTTTACATGATTTAGAGCTGCAGTAGCTAGATGGCATGCTGTCGCAGTGTTTTTGTGCCCGTTTCTAGAGAAAATTAAAGGAGGCAGACTTAGACTTAAAACCACAATAATTAATTGCTTGCATTCCAAGCCAGCCTGGGCGCTGTCTTCAGGAAGAATACAAAAGAATACCAGCCACATGGAAGGTACTGGGAGGGTAAATGCTGCAATAAAATGTAAGCAGCTACGGGTCTGAGCAGCTACAGTGTAACACAAGGTTGAAAACATAATAAAATAGTCCCCCCAAGAGCAGATCAACAGAACAAAGCGTAATGATATTGTACTAAGTCCCTGCTCCTTGGAGGAAAAGGAGGGACAAAGAGGCAGGACTGGCCACTAGTAAGCAAGGATTTTTAAAGGACATTGAAACAAACAAATGAGAAACAAGGAATGGCATTTGGCCCACAGAGATGTATGAATACTAAAGTATACAAGAGGTCGTATGCTTACGCTCGACCTAAAAAAACCTTTTAGGGAATTATCAATGTAAGTACATGTTTAACATTAACCTTTTACATGTTCTTCTTTTAAATACCATGCACCTGCCTTATGGGCACTTAAGGCTACCTAAGGAGTGACTTATTAATATTTAAAAGGAGGGTATTGGCTTGTTAAAAGGTGTTATTTTGACAAATCAACATTGCAGTTAAAACTTGCGCAGCCAGGGTATTGGTGACAAGCCTGCAATCATGCTTTGCATAGTCACTTTAGTGGAGTCACAATGTGTGCTGCAGTTCACTTGTTACATTCAACCTAGAGGCCCTTACTACATATTGTACAGTATACTAAGGACTCATAGATAAGGTAAATATGGCAGTTAGGTGTGTACTAATTTGAAATGGTTTAGGTGGTCACGGCACATACACTGGCCACTGGACAGCACTGTCTGTCCCAGTGTGCAGACTTAAAAAAACTAGCAGACAAATCTAATAAAAAATAGGGGAAACCACACAAAATGGGTAATTTCCCTAAAAATGTGTAAACAAAGACTGTAAGGGTGATGTGTTATTGCAGAGGGTTCATTCCTTTTCCTATCTAGTAATGTAAATGTAATGTAATGTAATCCATATTTGTAAAGCACGAACATATCACCCCTTAAGGTTTCAAGGCGTTTGGGGCCGTCGGGGAGATTAAGTGAGCTGTTGTCCAGAGTCCCATGATGCTGAGCTGGGCTGCTGACGAAGCCGGAGATCGAACTGTGAGCCCCGTGCTCCAGAGTCAGCCGCTCTGGCTGCTGCGCCACATCTCTCCCTAGGAGTTACCGTTGATGCAAATTTGAATTAGGACCATTAGCACAATTATGGATTTGCCGCAACTGCCACATAATCCATCATCTGCGGCACAATCTGCAGATTTGAACAAAAAAAATGTTTCTAGCTCAAACAGATCAAATCTTACTAAAAATGCAGTGACGTAGGTTTGCGCATGTGAAAGACCTTTGGCAAAGGTTAACTGGCCATCTTTTAGTTACTTTTTTCTCTATTTAGTTGTTATACTGGTACTAATGAGGTGTAATCTTTACCCAAACAGTGTTACCATGTGTAAAAATGGTAAAATAATTAGGTAACAGTTTCAAACAAATGTGCATCATTAGGCCACATAATATGCCTTTTCTTGCCGCATAATTTTGTCAACCCTGCCACATAATTTGGTGCCCCTCTGCCACATAATTGCAGTGGCCCTGCTTACAATCTGGAGAAGTCGTGCCATAATCAGTACCAAGCTCACAAAATCACAAAGGAAATAGCATGGAATCTTAATACTGCAAAATACACACACCAGTGACTTGGGGGTGAGGACAAGTGGAGCTTACAAGGAGAGTTCCACTGAGGAAGGTCATGGGCCCTTGATGAACTCTAACAATCAAGACACATATGTCATTGATAAAATTTGTGGTCTTGGTCTTCTGTCGCCATGTAACTTGTCCTTATACCTCAAACACTCTGCGACTACTGTATGGTGTGAGGTACCATTTTAATCCGCTCCCAAATAAAATAATTACTACATGCCTCTTTAAGAAGATAAGAAATGTACTTTGGCTACCATTTAATATCCTTCCCAAACAAATCAGTCTGTCATTGCAACTCACAACAGATTCGTAAAGAGCAACTTCCCAATTTTCCTTGACGTTTTCCCTTTAAGCATTATATATTTACTTTCTACTTTAGAATTTTTCCTACACACTCATATACTTCTTTTGAATCTTTAAAATAGGTTAGTTGTCTGCTATTTAAAGATTCAATTTTTCATACATAGTGTTTAAGATAGAACATTTTAGCAATATTTATTGGACGCCAATGCATTTATTTTAGTCTTCGCTCCTCATTTTCCAATGTATATAAAAATCATAAAAACTAGGACTTAGTTAATTAGTATGTTGCTTTACCGTATAAATTCGAAGTGATGTAATTTATTCAGATTGTGTTTAACTTTGATGTGTACACTCCAGATATTATTCATTGACAACATGCTTATAATTATAATGTTAAAAATACCAATAACACTTTTAAACTTATAATTACAAGCTCCTGACTAGTTGGCAAAACCTAAAAATCAAGAACACTGCAGCCACAAACAAAGTCTACAAAACTTTACCATACAGTCCCCGCCTTTTTATTTTGTATTTTTACAGAGACCATAGGCAGTTCTTTTCTTTAAGCGGAAAAGGCCCTCTTGAAGAGGGAGACCCCTGCAGGTTCCTGTATTCTGAATGCAGTTGGATTTAATCTCACTCACAGCGAAAGGGTATGAGGCTGCCAGACACCTTATTAAAAATCAGACTGGCATCTGGTAAAGGCAGGGATTTTCCGCTTGATGCAGAGTCTCACTGATCAGAAGAATTGGTGTAGAGTCAATCAAATGCCAGGAATCCAGGACATGTGACTGACCCTGCCTCAGGCCAACAAACACCGCCTCTAAGGAAATCGCTAAACTTTCTGACAAGCTGCTTTATCTCAGTCTGATACGAGTGCAAACTTCCGGGTCCTCGATCCTACACCAAGCAAGGCTGTCTTCAGCACCGATTAGATTTTATCAGAATACTTTGAGACAAAGCCTAAGATTAAAGCACCAGATTAATATATTGTATGCACAGTGAATGGTACGGATTATTTGTAGCGCACATATTTACCAATATTGGCTCCTTGGCGCTAGAATTCATGATAACTTTTATCCAAAGTTAAGGAACAACGTCAAAGTTATTAATAAATAATGCACCAATCACACACGCTAGTGATTCACCAATGGGTGCTTCCTTTACTAGAATCCCCCGGGCAATGTATACAAAAAAATGTATAGGTCCAAATGTTAGCTATATTTTCAAAAAGACACCTAGAGTCCCACTACGTGTAGCCAATGTCAAACTGACAACGTGCACATATTCAGGGATAAAATAATGGGCAGCTCCCTTATGGGGAAGCCCTGCTCCGTAAATGTGTGGCACATGCGGCGCCCGCAGCGGCGGCACATCACAGGTCCAGGGATGCTGAGGCTTACAGTGGCACCGCCCGTCCCAGGTACCAGCTGGACTAATCCATTCACCCTAAAAAGACGAAGATCTCCTGCCCCGGCACCAACAAAAGGGCGGCTGCAGAACAGCAATATCAATTATCAAGACACGTTATCTTAAAAAAGCCAAGAAACGCAGCAGTTTGATTGGTCGCGTTTTGCAGTCATGTTGGTCACAGACGTAAATACTGCATACGATTTATCAGTCAACTAACTGGAAATTTAATACACAAAACAGAGGTTGTGGTGGAACTCTAGAGGCAGGATTTCCATATGAAAAGTTACATACTTGCAATAAAATAAAAAATAACATACGAAAAAACACAGTCTGCTGGTTTCTCTTTCACGCCTTGTATCCAAGTTATGAACGTTTCATTTTTTCATGGTTATCAACACTTTAGACAGTTTTGTAATAGAACTTCCTGAAAAAATGTCAACTTGAGGAAAACAAGCATTTGCATTGCAATAGGACTCGCATTTACGCGAGACCTATTGCATTGGAAACGGGAGTGCGGGCGTACGAGAAGGCACGAACGGGAGTGCGGTGGGGGGGGTGGGGAGGGCCCAGAAGTCACGGACTGCGGGAGGGGGGGCCACAAGAAGAAAATAGTGTTTGAAGTAAAGGGGCCAGTAGCCATGGAAGGATACTAATTTTTTTTTTGTAAACAGATTTTATTAAGTTACTGTGGCATAGCATAGGATCAATACATTGGGACAATGGGCTTACATTGTGCGAAGTAAATCGAGCTCCATTCCCCACCACCGGATAATTCACATCCTAACAGTCTATTCTGTCATGGCCTCATGAAGAACACAATAGATAATGAAGTAACAAAACTAACCCACCTACCCACCCAGGCCTCCTCCCTCCCTCCCCCTTCAACTTTTACCCACCCCCACCCCATCCCCCCCAGGCATGTCGCTTATTCGTTTGCACATCTGTGGAGAGCCAAAGTCTGACAGTCAGGACGTCTAACATACTAGTATCCACCCGGTCGGATCAAGCGTGAAGGGGAAGGGGCGCACCCACACAGTATATTCATCCATCAGCCATCCAACAAGCATATCTAAGGTTGTCCAATCATCTCCCCGTGCCCTCTCATTCACTCGGGGGAGGGTCGATGGCATCATCGACCGGGTGCTTAAGCACCTCCACCAATGCCCCCACGTCTTTGCTGCTTCCAATATTTTTTCATTACCCGCTCTGTGGGCCATTTGGAGCCTGTAAATTCCTTCACCATCCGCCCATTTTGTAAGTTCCCTCACCCACCTCAAGACGCTGGGGGAGTGCTCGCCTTCCAGTGACTGGTGATTTCTCGCTTGGCCAAGACGAGGCCCAGATCAATAAATTTACTGGTAATCTTGTTCCGGGCAGTGTGAGGAAACCAGTGTAATAAGCAAGCTCCCGGGTAAGCTCAATGTCACGGTCCGTTATGTCGTTCAGTCTGGTCAGTATCTCCCTCCAATACCCCACCAATGAGGGACAAACCCATAACATATGTATAAACTCGGCGTTGACTAGATTACATCTCGGGCAAACTGCCCTGACCCCAAAATACTCATTGATTTTATGTGGAGTAAGGTATGCTCGGTGGAGGACAAAGAAATGTAATAATTGGAACCGCGCATTCCTGGTGCTCTTCCATGCCCTTTCTACCAGCGTCTCCCATGGCTTCTCTTCAATGGGCACCCCAAGATCTGTCTCCCATTTGAGACGCAGGCTATCTAGGGGTCGTCTGAGCTCCTGGGTGATTCGCCTGTACAGGCAAGTCACTGCCTTAACCGTCCCAGCCGCAGATACCACATATTGACAAGGCAGGGAAATTGGTGGTTCCACCATCCCCGTCTTCCAATGTTTGCGAATTGCTGCTGTCAGGGAAGCATGCAGCAGAAAATCCCCCCCAGGAACCTCGTAGCGCTCTAGTAAGTCATTAAAGGGCAGCAGGGTATTATTGTCGTAGAGGTCCCCGATGGTGGAGATCCCCACCTCCCTCCAAGCACGCAGTCTCCACCAGTCACCCCTATGTGATAATGCCTCGCAGACCACCAGCGGGATCTCGGGTGCGTACGGGGGTCCCCGTGAGGCCCTGCGATTGGCCCGATTCCAACACTGGCGTAGTGCCCACAGGTCTCCAGGAGTCTCCTCTCCCGTAGAGGTAGTCGCAGCAGCACTCGGGCAAGCTGTCTCAGGGTCGGGTCTGTAGACCCAACATCCTCTTCGTCGCGGGTCCGCCCAGCCATCCACTTCGTGAACCATTGTATTTGGGCTGCATGGTAATAGGCCTCGAGATCCGGTACCGCGAAGCCCCCTCGCCCCTAGGCCTCATCATGGTGTCGAGTGCTACTCTACGCCTCCCGGTTCCCCACAGAAATCCCGTGATCATGGTATTGAGCTGAGTAAAAACTTTCGCGGGATCCATAGTGGCAGCGTGCCAAAGTAGTACAGTAAACGCGGCAGCGTGACCATTTTCAAGAGCGCCACCCGCCCCGCCACTGAGAGAGGGAGGGTCCCCCAGAATTCAAAGGTGCTCCTGGTGTTTCGTATCGCACGTCCTATATTACCGTCCAACACGTCAGCCGCCGCATGATACACGCGAACCCCCAGATAGGTCAGGCACCTACTTTCCCACATAACATCCGACACATTCGGGGGTACATTCCTTCCAGGTCGTGTTGGGAACAGGCACGTCTTGTTCCAATTAACCTTAAGGCCCGCTACTCCCCCAACCTGCTTAGTAGGGCTCTGGCGCCCTGTAGCTCGGACGCCGAGTCGGCTAGGAACATTAAAAGATCATCTGCGTACAGTGCTATAAATTGGGTGTGATCCATCACGTCCAGTCCACGATAGTGGCGCCCTGAACGCGCATGTACAGCCAGAGGCTCCACCGCCAGCGCAAACAACAGGGGAGACAGCGGGCAGCCCTGCCTCGTGCCTCTACCCACCACACAGGACTCCGAAATCACCCCTCCCGTGCGCACCCTGGCCCTAGAACTCTTGTATAGTATTGCCGTCCATGCCACAAATTCCTCTCCCAACCCAAAGGCTCTTAAGACTCTAAAAAGATATGGCCACTCAAGACTATCAAAGGCTTTCTCGATGTCAACCGATAAAATGCACGCCTCATCCTTATCATAGGTGGTCGCATCCAGCAGGCGAAACAGCCGCCGTATGTTCATGGCCGTACTGCGAGATGGAACAAAACCCGCCTGGTCCCCGTGAACAAGCGTCGTCATATGAATCATCAGACGATCGGCCAAGATACAGCTTAGTATCTTGTAGTCTAAATTGAGCATGGCTAAGGGTCGATATGCCGTGCGGTCCCAGGCCGGTTTATCCGGCTTTAGGAGTGGTATAATTACTGCTTCCTTCGTCGAATCCGGCAAGCACCCATCCCTTTTTGACCTATTATAAAGGGCCATCAGGCGAGGGGACAAGATATCCACGTACGTTGAGTAGAACTCAACCGGGAGTCCATCCGTACCAGGGGTTTTGTTTCTGGCCATGCGTTTTATGGCCTTCCTAATCTCACCTAATTCTATGTCACTACCCAGGGTCAGCGCTGCGTCTGCATCAATTTGTGGTAGGGCAATGTCCTCTAGAAACCCTGTATCCTCCATCCCCTCCGGATCCAATTGGCTCCTGTACAGGGAGGTGTAATATTCCAAGAACTGAGTATTTATGTCCTGTTGCCCATAGTGGCTCGAACCATCAGTCCCTCGGACCTCTAAGATCGCCGACCCTCTGCGCGCCGGGTTGGCCAACCAGGCCAGGAGTGCCCCAGATTTGTCCCTCTCCGCGTGAGCCCGAGCTGTGTACGCTCTATAATCAAAACACCTCAACCGTTCCACCTGTAGCGCTAGTTCTTCCCTGGCCTCTAGAAGGGCTGTCTGTCTATCTTCTCTCTCCGGCCTATCTCTTTCTGCGGCTCGCAGCCGCTGTTCTGCTGTCATCACATCACTCTGGAGGACTCTTCGCACACCTACCGCCTCTCCTATACAGCGGCCCCTAATAACGACCTTAAAAGCATCCCACTCCCTGAGGGGGCTGGTAGCTGTGCCAGCGTTGTGCAGAAAGTAGTCCTCTATGGCCGTGCCTATGGTCATCCGGAACACCTGATCTTCCAACAGTTCTGGTCGAAGTCGCCAGGTAGGGATTGTGGGCTTAGTTCTCACCCAGTTCATGGAGATCAGTAGGGGATTATGATCAGACACCGTCCTAGCCAAGTATTCACTCCGAGTGACCATGGCATGTACCTCCGGTGAGCACAGAATGTAGTCTAAACGCACGTGTAGCTCGTGGAGGGCCGAGAAATAAGAGTAGGCTCTTTCCATCGGATGATGAACCCTCCAGGTGTCTAGTAACCCCCAGTGCTGTTGCCAGTCCCGTCTGGCCGCAGCGATCCTGTGGGCGGGGGCGTCTGGAAGCGGCGGATGAGAGCGGTCCAGGTCAATGTCAACAATGCTATTGAAGTCCCCCCCATGGAAGGATACTAATGACGATATGGCCGTCATGAGGAGGGACTAACAGGCCTAAAACCAATCGGAAGGCAGCATTTAGGACCTAAACCAATGAAAAAGATGGGCGGAGAGTGGGCGGAACTTCCACGAAGCTTCCACGCCATACTGAATACTGCATGCTTCGCAAAGCGAGCAGCGCATGCGCGCTGCCGCTATAGGCTCGACCTAAAAAGAAATAAGCTCATGATCTAAACCCTATAAAAATCATTAGAGCTGTCCGCCGCACTGCCCGCTACCTGCCAAGCCCCCCTGGCGGCAGCAGAGATCATATGAGCCCCAGCCTGTCACAGAGCTGTACACTCCAAGGTCTGCTGACTTAGTGACACTCGGCGCGCTGAGTTCAGCAGTTAAAGTTGCACCACAGAAAGTGGCTCTCATCGGGCCCAACCCAAAACGAGTATAGTGCGACTGCGACTGCGACTAACTACCGCAGCTGAAAACTGAGCAGACTCACTGCGCCTGCGTGTGGGCGTGAGACATACATGCACTTGTGCAGTAAGGTTAAGAGACCTACAGACAAAGCACAGCTCTGAGTGAACATTCTATCCTTGGCCTCTTTGCTAACATCATACGTAGGTACCATTGCAAATACCTTCATGTCTTCAGTTCCAACATGAGGAACACACGGGTTTGCAGATCACTTCATCCAGACCAAACACTTTGGATCCAGTTCTGGACTTTGTTGTTGCAAATGATTACCAGATGTATTAGTTAATCGAAGCAAACGTAGACTACTGCTCCCAGAATGCTTTGATTTCTTAAGGGAGCACACACGAGTAAAAACACAGTGCTTGCCATACCTGAAGCAAATAAGCTGTACGTTTCTTTTTTTCATGTTTCTGCTTTCAAAGTAATTAGAATTTACTATTTGACAACAAGATGTAAACATGCTGAAAATAATATACCTGGAGTCCTTTATGTGTTATGCTGGCAATAGCTTCAAAGCAATAAATCACTGTAATTTGTTGGGGTGGGTGAGTGTGAAATGCAGGGACCTACTCTGAATGTACTGACGTGAGTGATTCATGTGGTTGATTTAGCTATCACGACACACACCTGCCTCGAGCTACTCTCTGATCAAACAACACTTTGTTTTTCTCAGTGCCAGTAAATGATGAATGAAAGCAACTGATATTGTTTCAACCAATCAGGCAGTAGCAATTCTAAGTGCAATCTCCGAGGCTCCTCTTGGGTGTTTTATGCAACAATTTAACGTAATTAGTGAAAATGCCATTCATCACCTCATGCAGAATAGTTTGTTGGAAATCTGATTGTTACATATTGATGGTTAGACATCTCAGTGCGTTGAGCTCCTGCTGCAGAAATCTGTAACCAGTCTGTGGGTCACAAGATCCTGGCAGCTCTCCCACTCCTGTTATTTCCCCCTCTGCATTCTGGTACTTGTAGTCATGCATTTGGGTGAAATGAAACCACACGCTACAAACTGCAGAGAGAAGTAAGGGGGAAATGAAGTTCTCAGTTTGGAGACCTGATAGCTCCGTCTTCTATCCCTATAAAGGGACTACGAAAGATTACTACTGTTCAGCTGGGAAAGCATTGCTGCCAAGTTTCCCAAGCGTAACTAGTTAGGCCACACCTGTGTTTTTTCCTTAGAATTCTGGAACTTGTAACCTTGGTTTTATGCTGGGTTAAATAAGACTATGATTTGTTTTGGGTTTGAGAAAGGTTTGTGCCGGTTGTATTTATACACAAACCTGTCTCAACCCCAATACAAATCTTCACAAATTGGGTGGCTCTTGGGTTTAGCCAGTTGTAAAGGACGTGCCCACCCCAGAATTGGGTCCTGTCTCATTGGGCATGAACCACGGCATCATCCACCCATTGTCTCATTCAATAAATACGACTATGAGTCCCAGATGCTAAGAAAAAAGCCCGGACTGGCCTAGTTTCCATGAACCATGGAAACTTGGCAGCTGACGGGTACCTTCAATGCAGGTTATTTAGTCTGTGGGCTGCAGAATAGTTAATATTGTTAATTTAAAGTTGTATGATGTAATCCTGCCGCCTCCATACCCCTCAAACACCCCCGTGGTAATGTTGACCATCGAGGCACAGAAACAAGCAGAGAGAATTCATCCAAAGCGGACTCCAGAGAATATGAAAGAATAACAAACAGGCTGCAGAGAGGGGGCCCTGAAAGAGCCAGAACCCAACACCATCGCAAAGACCTGGATGAGCAAGGAACCCACCTGTAAGAAAAACACCACAAAAACTGGAAGCAGCAGCGGGACTGGGAAATTTCATTAAAAAACACATGGAATTCATACATCGCAATTATATCACATTCAGGGACAACTGTGTGAGGCAGTTCTTTGCTGAGTGTGTTTAACACAGGCAGGCAGCTCAAGACCACATGGCCGTAAAGCACATTTTTATTAGCATTAGCTGAGATGCCTGTCACTCAGGCACTTACTTCTTGTGAGGCTCAGGTGAGCTCAACCAGCCGCAATTCTTTCTGGCGGGCCGTTGTCTTGGCCGCAACAACTTGGACTCGCATGCCTGATTCTGGTCCAGCAGCAATGTGCTCTCTGGGCTACCGAGATCAGAGAAACCACTCGTGAGGATGGGTGTGGTGGTCGAGGGATGATCTCAGAATCAACAGAAATCGCCACGCCCACGCCTGACATTAGTCAATGCAATGCCATGCAGCGGTATTGTGTGTTGTTACATTAGCAGAGTAGCTTCTAGAGGTTGCGAGCAGCTCAGCCAGCCCCCTTAGCCTGCCGGGAGCGCACGCTGCTGCAGCTTTCAGTCAGTATGGGGCATCACAACAATGCTCCGGCTTGACATTGGAGGAGGCGCTATAATGCGTGACTTTGCATTTCAGTGCGGTGATGCGGACCACCACACTGAAATGCGATAGCCTAACGCCTGCTGCGTGGTAATTGGCAGGGCTGCCTGGGTCAGTCAGTGGTTACCAGGTAGTATTCGGGGTGGGGGCTGCCGTTTTCAACTGGTATTCCTGGACTCCAGGCAATGCCGAACTCTACTTTCAGAACCATGTTGTCACTCTGTACAATTGACTCTCCATAGGTAGTGGAGCAGTGCAATTTAGACTCCACCCTTACATGTCACAGAAATGGCATTATATACGTGCATTTTACATTATATTCACTGTGTGCCTTAACTTTATTAACGCGTGTGAAACATTTAAACGCGTTAATGAAATGTATTCACTGTGTGCACTAATGTTCAGTTTAAACATGAAATCATGTATTTCTTTATTCACCTTTTACACTAGCACTTCAAGCTATATTTGCATATGTAAACATGTGCTCTTTTGCCCACGTTCTTTTAAAGTTACACGTGTGCATGTATAACCATGTATTTGAAATCCACATTAAATGCTTACTTAAAGTTAGCTACAGGCCTCAGTTGAAACACATTTTGCTTCGCCAGCATGTTTTCTCGTTTTTTTTGCAGATTTAGTATCATGATTTCGTTAGCTAGAGAAAGGCTTATTGTCTGTATTAGAGAGCTGATACAGTGGCCTGGAGCAAAACTTGACAGTGCAGGACAGTGCATGGGGAGGAACAATGGTCAAAAGAGGCCTTCTGTTGATCATGTACCAGGATGGCAAAATGTTAAAGGTTGAGAATCGAAGTGTTAGTTCGATATGATGTGAACCTGAAGCCATGTAGCAGATGCACTCAAGTGGTGTTCTGATTGGTTCTTGGTGGTGTGAATGGGCGATAGGATGTTACTGAATTTCCTGTTACTTTAAATTGGTGTTCTTATAGTTAGAGATTACCTTTAGACTTTGAGAGGTGCAGCCCTCTTTGCTTGCCCTATTCTTGTAAGGGTGAAGCTTTATGCTAAAACACTTATTTCCTTTTCTTAAGACTTCTACCGGTGTCTGATCATGCTGACACCTTCTTCTTTTATGCTCTCAATTTAGAGACCCTTGTTAGATGACCCTATATTTGATCTATGTTTAGAAGAGAGAAGGGAAGTTTCTTCCTGGAACATCTGTGTGCTTTAATCTGTGTTGGTCTGACAGTTGAAGAGATTAACTTGATCACTCAAGTTCGCTACTCAACATGTCTGCTGCCTTCAACACTGTTGACCATAACATCTTGATAACTCACTGAGAAGACATCTGAATTCAAGAGGCTGTCCTGGTTTGTCCTGTTTCTTAAAGATGGCATGCAGACAGTGATCATAGGCCGCTATACATCAAAATCTCATCAGACTTCTTGTGGAGTACCGCAGAGATTATCCTTATCACCCATATTATTCATCATCAATGTCCTACATTTACAACTCTCATCAGATCTTTTAGCTGATCTGCTATTTCTGTGAGGTTGACACTCAGATAATTATTTGTTTAGATCAACACTCACCGGGTTCTGCTGGCAACCTTCTCATTTTCTTTTCAAATGGTTCTTATTAGGTTTTGAGATTAATCAATGCTGTTTAACACAGAAATTCAATTCAATCAGCATCACTCCACAATGTACATTTGGAAAGATCTTATACATTTCCAGACTTATAAAATGCAACATAAATAAACATCACCAGGCAAAAAGGTTTACACATATAGTTGCACTCTCTCATTATCACTTGTACTATATATCGCTAATGGTGAGACTCTATTATCTTAAAGCTTTGAGTCTCCTATTTTACTGAGCCAGGTTTGCATTGCATCAGTTATCTAAATATGATTAGACACTAGGTTTTTAAAGTTAGGGAATTTCAACTTGGAGAAGGGAAACAAAGTGGAGTGCACAAGCATTTAACATGAATAGGTGTTTGAATGGATGGGAGGGATATACTGGGCAGGGGGAGCCAAGTACATTCTGAGGATCTTACCACCTGCTATGAAGAGCAATGGAAAGGAAGCAGGGGGAGCCTCAGCACATTGGAAGTATCACCCAACCAGAAGAGCAATGGGATGGAAGGATGTCCTGGGTAGGGGAGACCCAGAACATTCTGAGTATCTAATCACTCACTGGAAAGAGTACTTCTAGGATGTATTAGGTGTAAGGGGCTTCTCAGCTGAGAGTTCCTTTAAATTGCATTAGCATAGTGTCCCAGGCTTCTGCAATGGGCCGTTCCAGATTCTACGGGCTTCCTCACAGTATAGCGCAGAACTCTGCGCATCACCCCAGTGGTGCAGAGCCTTACAGCACTGGGCGAAGGACGTGACTGCTGTGCCCGCCAATGAATGGTCAGTAGGCGTTTTCTCAAAAGAAGGGCTAAATTCAGAAAGCATACCCTCACCTTATGGCTCGTCTTCCTGGGAAATATGCCTAATGCTGTAGCTTCCCATGATTTGAGTGTTGTGAGTTCTGTGACAGTAGCTAATACAGTGTGTATAGAATGCCAGTATCCGGCTATTCTAGGGCATGATCAAAGCATGTGTAGAAAGTCAGCTGAGTGAGCTAGACATCTGGGGCAAGTGAGGTTGGCCGTTGTGTACATTCAGTTCAATCAGGACAGTGTAAGATAAACCCTATGAAGTATCATATATTGAATGTTTTTAAATATTACGTTTCTGGAGATGACATGAGGAGATTCAAGTGCCCGTATCCATTTCGCATCATATAAGGGGCGCCCCAGATCCTCCTCCCATTCCTGCCAGAGCTGAGTTAGTGAGACCCCAGTATGTTCCCTAATCGCTCTCTAAAACCATGTGATTAGGTGTTGTCCTTCTCCCATGGTGAGCAGTGTATGCATTACTGCATGAATGGGTGGCTCTGTTTCAATTACGCTGCACAGTAACCTGAGAACTCCCAATAACTGTGCATGTAGAAGAAACTGATTCGGTGGAATGTTGTAATCCTGACACAATCGGTCAAACTGTGGTAAATTGGCGTCCTGAAACAAATTCCAAACCATGTCAATGGAGTGCTCATGCCAGGTTGATAGCTGGTCAGGAGTAAAGAACCCCAAGGGACCAGGTAAACACTGGGGTGGCGTGGCCGGTGAATAGAGAAGAATGTGCTTTGTGAGCTGTAGCACTCTAGCCACGCGCCTCCGAGCTATCCACACATGGAGCGTCCATGAAAGGTGCAGCTTAACAGAGTAATGCAGAAACTGTTGTATTACATACAAAGTGAGGGGACCATCCCCTGTACTAGTTTCATAAAGATTGTTTCCCGATAACCATCTGGCCACCCGCTGAAACTGTGCAGCAAGATAATATGCCTCAAAAGTCGGTACCCTTAACACTCCACTTCCTACAGGCAATTGAAGCTTGTTTAAGGCCACCCTACGTCTCCCGTTATCCAAGAGCAGATCCCCTAGTGCCCGGTCTAGGTCAAGGAAGAATCGCTGTTTGGGAAATATCGGAACATTGACAAAGTAGTATAGTAGTCGAGGGAAGACAATCATCTTGGAGAGAGCAACTCTGCCCGCTAGCACTAGTGGTAACAGCTGCCAAAACTGTGTTTGAGATTTGAGGGCTATAACCACCCGCTGCAGGTTGCCCTCAAATAGTCTTGCTGAGAATGATAAAGACGGACCCCAAAATACCAAACCTCGCTGTTGACCAAGTCATTGGTTCTCCACCCAATTAGATTATCTTCAGTGAAGCAACGCAGTTAAGCAGGAAAACGCATGATTTCCCCCAGTTTTCTCGCAACCCTACTACCTCCGCAAAGTCTCGGAAAGCCGCTGAAATGGGGGCTACGTCACTCGACGCATCCTGAAGATATAGTAGCACGTCATCTGCGTATGGGGACACTACATGCAGCACATCCTCCAACAGGATGCCACAACATTGTCTCCCTACTCGTAGTCACTGCGCCAAGGGAGCAATAGCAAGAGTAAACAATATAGGTGAAAGAGGACACCCCTGCTGCGTGCCATGGCATATAGACAAGGAATCTGAGATCAACTTCCATATGCACACTTTTACAGCAGGGTTCGTAAATAATAGTTTTGTATAAGCTAAGAGACTCCATCCCAGTCCCATGGCCCTCAGAACACCAAACATGTAGTCCCATGACAAGGAGTGAAAGGCCTTTTCTAGGTCTAGTATAAGGCATGCCGCTAGGGGGTAGCAGAGCGAAGCTTGATCCATAACATGAAAAAATCGTCTGATGTTGTTTATGTATTACACCCCGGGACAAATGCATTCTGATCTGGATGGATCAGCATAGGTAACAATTGCACATATTGCTCTGCTAGTACCTTCCCAAGGATTTTATAATCTGAGCCTAATATAGCTACTGGCCTGTGAGAAGAGAGATGAGTGGGATCTCTGTCTGGTTTAAGCAGGGGAACTAGAAGGGACTCTTGAAGAGAAGTTAGAAGCGAGCTTGTGGTAAGGGCCTCATTATAAATTTCGACCCATCTGGGGGCATGTAGGGTGAACAAATGATCATAATATTCTAACGATAATCCATCCAAGCCAGGGGTCTTATCTCTGGCCAAATTATGAATTGCGCCTTTCACTTCCTCCTCAGTGACCAAGCCGTCAAGCTCCTCATGTACAATAGTGGTGATGGATGGTAAGGATAAGGGATCTAGAAATTGTTGAATGGCCTCTGAGGATGACGCTGGTAGTGCCCGATATATACCACATTGTAATAATATCTGAACATCGCAATATGTCTACTTGGGCTCACAGGACTGGGCCCCTATCCTGCATGATCTCCATGATTGGCAGCGTTTGAATTTCTTGGTAAACTAGCCATGCAAGCAGGCTCCCAGGTTTGTCGCCCACTGCATGAATTCAAGCAGTGTATAGTTATAGTGGCGGATACTCTCCTTCAGTGCTGCACAATGTGCCTTAGCGTCAGTCAGGACGTGGTTCTTTACCTCCTCCTCTGTGGCCTTCAAGTCCTGACTCAACTCCCTACATACTCCAGCTATATTCTGCATCCAGAAGCCCCTGGTTACCACCTTAAAAGAGTACCATTCTATAGCACGGGTTGTTGCAGAAGTATGCTTATCTGCAAAATAACGGGCAATATTTATACGAGTGCCTTGCGAAAGGCAGCGTCATCTAATGTATCTATTGAGAGTCTCCAGGTAGGAACTGGGGAATGCAGCTCACCCCATCTAGTGTCTGCGATGTGAGAAGCGTGATCGGAGATCACCCACCCTAGATAGTCAGAATGTGCTAGCCATAGAATATGGAGTGGGGAACAGAGAAAACGGTCTCGTCAGACATATAGGTCATGTGGGGCCGAGTAGTGTGAATATAGACGCAAGTCTGGATTAATGGTTCTCCATGCATCTAGAAGGGACCACTGCTGGGTCCACTGTCACAAATGCTGATGGGCTGGGATGCAGAGGAGTGGAGGGTGCGAGTGATCCAGGGAAAGATCTAGGATGTTATTATAGTCCCCCGCCCCCAATATACACGGGATACCTACCCATTGCACGAGACCCCAGATAGTGCAGTCCAGAAGGCCCCTTGCTCTGAGATATACATCCCAAAAGGGCTGGTTGACCGTCAAGTCGGCCTTCTGCAAACGCATATCTACCTTCCCCATCAATCACCGTTCAGAGGGTCTGAAAGGGTGTCCCTGGACGAATCCATAATAAAGCTCCCCGAGCATAAGAGGAGTATATTGTACAGTAAATCTGGCCCCGCCAGCGCTTATTGAGCAGTTGAAGTTTACTGTCAATGAGATGAGTCTCTTGCAAAAAACAAATATGTGCCTGCTGCCATTTGATGTATGCGTACATGGAATATCAATGGTGTGCCTAGTGCAATCTCTGCACATTTAAATGTCAAAAGTCTAGTATTACGGTGATGGTCCATGATCTGTAGGGTAAACAGCCCCTCACCGCGCCCTCCTTCCCATCCACTACTTCGTACTTGTTCATAGGTGAAATTCTGTATTTCTTGTGCCTTATAGGAATTAACAGTGGGGTATAACTAATAACGCTCAAATAGAAACCAGACCCTGCAGACAACAGCTGCACGCCCAAACATGTGTACTAAAAGCTAACTCTCGAAATGGGGGAAGTGACCTATCACTGTGTAGTGACAAAAGTCAAATAGCGGGTAATGGCCAGTTGAAGGAAATGAGGTATTATCAATCAATCAATCAATCAGGGAATTGTAAGCGCGCTACTCACCCATGAGGGTCTCAAGGCGCTGTTTGTGACATGACAGTTGGACCAATCTGATGCCCCCATGCCCCAATCTTGAAGAGGTTATGTCATCATCACTTGTTGCTGAACTTGAATCTGTGTGGTGTGAGGGAGAGGGATGACACAAGGCATAGGCAGCCTCTATGTTAGATTTTTGGCTCTGATGCAGCTCATTTGGGAGTGTATTCTGGTAGCATCACTTGGCTTATTGCGTCTTCTGTTTCGCCAGCCCCCCCACATCCAGGTCGCGATGTTTGGTTACTGATCATCGGGGGACGACAGCTTCTACCAAATCCCAAGCTGATTCAGAAATCATGAAGAAGTGAGTTTGCTGTTCATGTATAATCCGTAACTTTGCTGGGAATATTAAGGAATATTGAATGTTCAGGTCTTGAAGACATTACTTCACTGGGAGAAAAGTGGAGCGCTGTCATTGGGTCAACAGAATATATCAGGGAAAATAGGGACTCAATTGTTCTCATATTTGAGGAGGGCGTTATGTCTGGCAGCTTGTAGTATTGCATCCCTGTCTTTATAGTGTAGTAATTTCACAACTTTTGGACAGGGAAGTGCCCCTAGTCGAGGCCAGCGGGCAAGCACTCGGTGCACCCTTTCCATAGAAAAGTGAGGGGAGAGGGTCAGTGCTGGTGTAAAAGACTTTACCCATTCTTCCAGAAAATTAATCATAGTTCGGGGTCCTTCCAAACCCTTCGGAATGCCCTCTACACGGATGTTATTTCTGTGGGTTCTTCCTTCGGCATCTTCCGCCCGATACTCCAGTTGTTCCATTCTATCCTGCAGGTCACGAGTGATCTTAACTTGGTCTGCCAGCCGCTGCACTATGTCTGAGATATTCCGCTCAGTTCCTGTGACCGTGCTAGCTAATTTCGCTGCCATCTTCTCAATGTCTATTAGCTGGTCAGGACTGGATAGCCTATCATTTTCTACAGTTAAATATTAATAAAACAGAACTGTGTTGATAGGTAAAAATCCTGAAAGATGTTCAAACTTTCTATGGTCTCCTCATTTGGGTCTGAACCCTCTTCTAGCTGAGTCCGTAAAATCTCTTTGTTTCCTAGTGGACTCATAGCTTTCCAAACGCTTCCTCTTTAAAAATCTGTTGTGGCTTACTGTTTTTATCAGTTGAATGTTCTAAAAAATAAGTTTGGTTCTCTTCCTTCTAATCTGCATGGGCAAGTAATTGCTTCATGGGTTTTATCTAAATTAGATTACTGCAACCATCTTTAGCTTGGTCTTCTGGAGGTCTTTCTTCATCAACTTCAACAGGTACAACATTTTGGAGTGGTACAAAACTTTGGAGTTAGATTTGTGGGCTGGCTGAATATAAATGATCATATTACTTCTGCTCATGTCAGCCTACTTTGGGTTCATGTGAAGCTTAGAATCTCATTTAAGGACCTGATTTTGATCTTGGCGGAGAGAGAACTCTGTGGCAACGGCGATAGAGTTCCCTCCAAGCCAAAACTATGGTCCGCCCACCCGATTTGAATGTGGGTGGTACCACAGTTTGACGACTGCAAAGACTACTATTTTTCCACCGTGGTCAAACTTCTCTGATGGCCCAACAGAGTAAGGGCTATTGGAGAAAGGGCTATATGTTCGCCCACCTAACTTAGAGGGGTGGATATATAGCTGTTTTTCAATGCCCATCACCGCCAAGAAAAACCTTGCAGTAAAGTGGCACTAACGAGTGCTCGATGTCCCCCTCGCCACTGGAGAAAACAGCCATGGCGAGGAGGTATTGTTTTTTTTTTTTTTTTAATATATTTTTTTTAACTTTGCTTGGTTATGTTTGACGGAGCCGTCAGGCAAAGTTACAATGCACTGGCAGGAACCGCTGTGACGGCACTTCAAGTTAATGCTTAAAAATGTCTAGCGGGCCAACAGACATTTCAAAATCCTCCGCCAGGGCAATGGAGTAATTTAGTCTGTCGCCCCAGCGAAGGATGGAACAACCACCCAAATTTAACTCGCCCCTTTGTCTTATATACAAAGTATTTACAGGCTCAAACGCTCACCTAGCCTCCTTGTTCCAAGTTCATACTCCTGTGATGAATCTTCATTCTGGAAATGGTAAGCTTTTCTCGTGTCCAGAGTGGGGAAATCAGCTGCTAGTCCTTTTCTTCTCATCCTAACTTCTGGAAATCCTTAAAAGTGTTCCTTTTTTGCAAAGCCTTTTTGTTCTGCAATCTGCGCAGTTGCCTGTTTAGAACTTGAATCAGCGCCAAGATGCCTTTTAGGTGAAAGCTTTCACTTTAGAAGTTTTCTATTCAGTCATTCACTTATTCCTTCATATGTACATTCATACACCTGCAGCTACAGGAATGCAGTCAATACATGTCCACTGCCTGGGTTAACTATCCACTGTTCATCATGTGCCTTGCTAAATGAGGGGCCATCTAAAATGGATCCCACTGGTCCCAGTATTCAGCCTCACAACACACACCGACTACTACAATACATGTGTTACACACACTCAACATGCATACGGAATGTCAGCACAAGTATCTGAGGCTCACATAACAGTGGAACTTTACACGCTATACATCTATCACTATATACTCTACATCTACTCTCTCATTTATCCCAAACCCCATACCACTACTATGATCCCCAAAATAACCCTTTCTAGACTCTCCCCTACTCTACCCCTCCTTGCATCATCTGACACCTCTTTTACTATACCGATCCCCCAAACCAAACCTTTCTAAACTCTTCCCTCTGACTCTTCCCCTCCACAACCACTTTTTACTCATCCAAAAGCCTCCTCCAACTGCTATGACCTCCAAAAAAAAAAAATCGAAATCCTTCACTCTTCTATCCCTCCACTATCCTTTTTAATCAAAATAACAGACTAACATGTTCACTTCTCAAATGTCATATTCCACTATACTAATTCACCACTAATCCTTTATGGGTTCCAGAGTAGCGTGCTACTCGCCAATAAAGCGCTTCAACACCCCATCAGGGTTACAAGCGCTATATAAATGCAAACCTTTTTCCCTTTTCTACCCCTCCCCCAACCCTTCTCAATCCAAATTACTGACTAACATATCCACCACTCAAATTACTTTCATATTTCACTATACTAATTCAACACTAATCCTTATGGGTTCCAGAGTGTGCTACTCACCAAAAAAGCACTTCAAAACCCCATCAGGGGTAGCAAGCGCTATATAAATACAAACCTCTTTCCCTCTTCTATCCCGCCGCCTACCCTTCTCTATCCAAATAACTGAATAACATATCCACCACTCAAATTACTTCATATTTCACTATACTAATTTTCAACACAAATCCTTTATGGGTTCCGGAGTAGCGAGCTACTCGCCAGAAAAGAGCTTCAACACCCCATCAGGGGTAACAAGTGCTATATGAATGCAAACCTCCCTTCCCCTTCTATCCCTCCGCTATCCTTCTCACTCCAAATAACTGACTAATATCCACCACTCAAATTACTTTCATATTTCACCATACTAATTCACCACTAATCCTTTATTGGTTTCCAGAGTAGCGTGCTACTCGCCAAAAAAAGCGCTTCAACACCCCATCAGGGATAACAAGCGCTATATAAATACAAACCTTTTTTCCTCTTCTATCCTTCTGCTATCCTTCCGAATCCAAATAACTGACTAACCTATCCACCACTTAAAATACTTTCATATTTCACTATACTAATTCAACACTAATCCTCTATAGGTCCCGGAGTAGCGTGCTACTCGCCGAAAAAGCGCTTCGACGCCTCGTCAGGGGTAGTAAGCGCTATATAAATGCAATTACAATACAATACAATACAATATGAGACAGGGGTAAGTAGACTGAACATTCCTTGACACAGAGAAAAAGTCTTATGTTACACTAATGATTCCCAAAACTTAGTATGCTGCCACCACTTTGTGACTTGTCTAGGGCATGGTCAGTAGCCTTATGCCCACTACAAAGGCACGCTTTTGGTCACAGGTTATGGACCTCGCATTACCGGGTCAGACCTACTCCTCAGGGCATATACTAGATTAGCTTGGTGCCAGGGCCAAACAAAAAGTCAGGATGCCAGTTTCACATGCGGTTGTGGACTCAGTCCATAAGTACACATCTGTTAACCATACAAGGGACATTCTCAATCCCACAATTGTCATGCAATATGATGTATGTAATATGGTACACCTCCGGAAGGCACTCCCAAAGAGGATCCCGAATGGATTCCAGCAAACCCACTGATAGTCTCAGAGCAGGGCAGGTGTGCACTAAGCCATAATGAGCCACTGAGTTTTTTTTCTGAGTCAGTCAGCACCCCTGGCTCACAAAGACCAACAGAAGGAGGGCTGGCATGCTCTGACACTGCATAGGGCAGCCAACATCATTTCTGAGTCTGGCCACTAGGAAGTTCTTTATATATGTCTTGCGCATATAATGGCTGCTCTCCTGGTGGTCTGTAGGCATCATATGTGAATATGATGCTGCTTTAGGAATCCCTGCAGCCCAGTTCCTTCTATGTTCCCTGAGGGATGGAATGTGAGGTCAGATCAAATAGACCCTACTTAGGGAGGCAGTGAGTGTGCTCCTGAAAAGTGTGCACTTTGCTGAGAGATCCCAAATCTCACTACATCTTAATCTTAGTGGTTCAGTCTTCAGGCCTTATGGTCAGGTATAAAGGACAAATATTTGAAGGGAAAAAGCTGACTTCTTTACTATCAAGTGGTGCAACACGAAAATAAACAGCTTTCATTCCTTATACAAAGAATAACAAAACTCTCAGCAGCTTTTGTGGTTTTACTTTACATGGACTTTCGCTAGTAGCCACTAAGCAGCATTAAGGGTGCATCACTGTTCATGTTATGGATGTTTCCCTTTGGTCGCAGTTGTGAATAAATGGGAGGATGTCCCAGGTCACACAAATCACCATGGGTAAGGAAAGAAGAGAAGACCGGAAGGGGGTTGGAGTGGGGAAGGTGGAGTCCCTACGACATCTTCCCCCGGGTTTATTCGGACACAGTCTGATGTGACATGTTGATTTGAGGGCTAGGCTTCTCAAGCAAGTCAGTTTAGGAAAGAGTTAAGGGCAGTCAATAAAGCTGGATGCTAAGTAATGAGCTGTTCGTGAGGTGCTGCATGTGCTGCCAACACTAGGAGGGAGGATTTGATAAAGTCGGGTGTTAAGGAGACGCATACACTGGTAAGTTTACGCTGTTCTTTATTCTTGGATGTAGGGAACCACCAACTCCTGCTGCCAGCCTACTTGAATCTCCAGGTAGTAACTGTCTCACACAAGACGCTACCATGGAGATGGAATCCCTGGCACATGCAGCTCGAGAATAGACATAACACATCCCCCTTACTAAAAACCCAAAAGAAAAGAAAGAAAAGAAGAAGAAAGGATAGGCATGGAAATAAGAAAATGCACAACAAATACATGGCATAAATAATTCAAAGCATCATAGGCAACATCAATACATCTCATAGTCATCAAAACGTTTTGGAGGACCACAAGACCTTGGAGAAGGACCTCGTGAATGAAAGGTTGGAGCTGGCACATAATCTGAACATGATGGAAACACGGATTTATCACCATCAAATTTTACCAACCGAGACATACTCCACTTGCCACCATTATGCACTGTAACTACATTCTTGTAGACAGAAGTGATGACAAAAGGGCCCATGAACTCACTGATACCCTTCTTATGCCAACGTGGTTTCTTGACAAGTACCCAATCACCCACCCTCCATGATCTGACTTTGGTAGAATTCTTAAAGTCAAACCTGTCCTTGTACCTTGCCTGATAAGACTTGACATTAGCATCCACCTCCTCCTTATCCAAACTGGAACCCTCAATGAGAGGCAGCCAAGCAGGATTGAGTTTTGACAAAGCAACTCTCCCTCTCAGTATTTGAAAAGGAGATTTCTGTAACACCGCATTGAGAGCAGTGCGATGGGCCCACCAGGTGTCTCTCAAGACACCCTTGAGGGGAACTTTTCTCTCAACAGCCCTCTGCACGCATGCCTTTACCACCCTGTTCATTCGTTCCGCAAGTCCATTTGCCTGTGGTGCATAGAGCGCAGTTTTCTGATGAGTGATTCCATAATCCCTCAAAAACTCTTGCATCTCTTCCGAGATGAACTGCACCCCATTATCCGTGATGAGGATCCTGGGTATGCCTTCACAAGCAAATTCATCCTTAAGGAAATCAATGACAATCCTGGTGCTGATAGAATTCACACATCTGGTAGCCACCCACTTGGAAGAGTAATCTACCAAAAGAATCACAAACCTCTCCGAAGGACCTAAAAGTTCAAAGGGACCCATAAGATCCAAACCTAGTTTAATCCAAGGCTCACGCGGAACCTCAACAGGTGACAAAGGAGCAGTCCTGGTAACATGGGATTTATCACTGGAGGCACACTGACAGCATTCTTTAACAACCTCCTCAACCTGGCTATCCATCTTGGGCCACTAATACCTCTCGCGTAGTCGAGATTTAGTGAGATTTCTCCCCAAATGTCCCTCGTGAGCAAGATTCACTAGCTTATGTCTTAAGGTATCTGGAGGTATCACTCTCTCCCCCCGCATGAGTTGACCTTGACATATGGTAAGCTCATTCCTAATGGACCAAAAGGGTAGTAAGTCAGGATCAAATCTTTTGCTGTCAGGCCACCCTTTGACAACAAAATCTCTTACAATAGGAAACAAGACATCTCCCAACAAAGCTTCTTCCCATTCTAACTCTTGAATGGCAGGCTCTTTTACCCAGCAAACACTGACCGCATCACAATCCCAGGTATCATTACCAGAATCCACAGGGAGCCTGGATAAACAGTCCGCTGCCTTGTTAGCAGAGCCAGGAAGATATTGCACTTGAAAGTTGTATTCTTCCAACCCCTCACTCCAACGCTTAAGTCTAGGAGTGAGTCTTTCACTCTCCGCACAGGAGAAAACTTGAACTAAGGCCGATGATCAGATCTAACTAAGAAAGGAATGCCCCAAAGATAAAACTTGAAGTGTTTGATCGCCCAGACAATAGCCAAAGCCTCTCTTTCAATACAAGAATACTGCTGTTCTGTTTTTTTCAATGCTCTTGAGGCAAATGCAATGACTTTTTCTACACCTCCATCAACTTGAGAGAGAACCGCTCCAAGCCCAGATAAACTAGCATCAGTAGTCAAGAAAGTTTTCCTCTTTGAGTCAAAGTGGCCCAGTGTAGGCATCTTACTTATTGCATGTTTAATGGAACAAAACGCTGAAACACAATCTGGGGACCAAACAAAATGCGTGCCTTTCCTTAAAAGAGCTCTTATGGGCTCAACAGTGGAGGCAAAACCAGGAACAAACTTAGAATAGAACTCAGCAAGTCCAAGGAAGGACCTGACTTGCTCTTTGTCTGATGGGGCCGGAGCATCCACAATACTCTTAGCTAAATCCAGTTTAGGTCGGATACCTTCCCCAGAGATAACATGTCCCAAATAAGTGACAGAAGATACTCCAATTTTACATTTAGCTCTATTTACAGTCAATCCTTTGTCACTCAGTCTCTGTAAAGCAGTCTTCAAAATCCTGTCATGTTCCAAATCATCCTTCCCATAGACTAAAATGTCATCCTGGAAGAACATGACATTGGGAATATCCCCCAGAACCACCTTCATAATACGTTGGAAACAGGCAGCCGCAGAGGCTAATCCGAATGGCATTCTGACAAAACGGAAGGCCCCCAGTGGTGTCACAAAAGATGTTAAGTGCTTAGACTCAGGATGGAGGGGCACCTGGTGATAGGCAGAGGACAAGTCCAACACACTGAAAACCTTGGCACCATCAAGCATATTGATTGACTCAGAGATATTTGGTAAGGGTTGGCGGTCAACCCATATCCACTTATTTAGACTCCTCAAGTCCACACACATCCTAATGCTTTTCCCACCATCCTTAGGGGCCAAAACCACTGGGGCCAACCATTCAGAGGATTCAATTTCCTCTATCACACCCAAAAGTACTAGTTTTTTAAGTTCACTCCTGAGCGGTTCAAGCATCATGTTGGGAACCTTTCTAACCTTATGTACCACAGGTGTTGCATTTTGTTTGAGTACAATACGGTGTTCAAAGTTTTTGAGAAGACCAAGACTGTCAGAGAAGACCTGAGGGAACTCTTCGAAAAACTTGTTAGAAATTGCTAATTGGTCAACCAGCATGACTTGCTCCGATGGAAATCTAGCATTAGGGTTGAGAATTATTCCCAAATCTCTCTGATGTCTCCAGCCTAGAAGATTATCACCTCTTTTGGCGACGTAAATCTTCCCAATAGTCTCTCTTCCTTTGAAATTAATTTTCATGATGGCAAATCCAATCACATCAATATGTGACCCACCATAACTAACAGGTCTGATGTCAGGGGCTGCAAGCTGGATTTCAGGAAAAGTCTTGTCCCACAGTTCATTGCCCAACATTGTAAAAGGAGAACCAGAGTCTGCCAAAACTACAATTAGTTTGTCACCAATCGTCATCTCACACTCTGGCATAGAGATGAGATCAGCATCAACCATTCCATCACCTCGCACACTCAGCATGACAGATCTAGAGGTATCACAAGTTTCAACATTCTCCACAGTGCGCACTCTGCCACTGTTACCAGACTTGCACACTCTGGCATAGTGACCCTTAATTCCACACTTGTGGCAGGTTGTGCTTCTTGCATAGCAATTAGGGTAATTGGAGGAGTGATTGGTGCTACCACATCTGTAGCATTTTATCCTCGAAAAATCCGTGGATGGTTTGACCTTAACTCCACGCATATTTTTAGAGACAATGTCAATAGTGTCTTGAGGGGTCTCCTTTTGAGTCAATTCATGAATACTACTTGGAGTTGGAGCACTATCAGTTAGTGCTTTATGGATCTTCATCTCTCTAACCCAACCTGAGGTATTTTCCATCCCTTCAACAATGGCAACAGCCTCCTTGAGAGAAGGATTTTTAGACAAAAGCTTCTCTTGTACTCTTTGACTGTTAGTGCACCTGACTAACTGATCACGTATTAATGAGTCAGTAAGATCCCCAAACTCACAGGTGCGAGCAAGTGTTTTCAGAGAAGCTATATAATTTCCAATTTTCTCATTAGGTTCTTGTATCCTCATAAAAAACTTGTGTCTTTCTAACACGACATTGATGCGTGGACCAAAGTACATTTCCAACATTTTTATAGACATCTCAAATACATCGGAAGGTTCACCATCACCTTCACCAACAGGAATTACGTCAATACTCTCGTAGACATTGCGTCCTTCTACACCCAGGTTATGGAGGAGAATGGCTTGTTTCCTATGAGCTGAAAACTTTTCACCACCGATGGCTACTAAATACGAGTCGAAAAGTAGTCTCCACCTCTTCCATGGCAATAGTGGTTCACCCTTTTCACAAAGAAAAGGAGGTGGTTGATTCATTGTGGTAGCAGCCATGGAAGCTTAGGTGTAAATAGTTCAGAAGGAGTGTAAAAGTCAAAGGACGGACCAGCTTAGTAAAAAAATAATAGTAAAGCGTAATCACAAATGTCAGAGATGTCAAGCAAAGTCAACCTTGTGAAAATAAATATTTCAAATTCGAAGCACATTCAAATACAGGTTTGAGAAATAAAAATCAAGGAGTGTAGGCATAGGCAGCTTCCTAACGTCAAGACAAAGCAAACAGTACCTGTAATACCCTTGAGAATCATGCAAAATGCTTTAAAATGCTTAAACGCTGTTTCTGTTCAAATCCGCTTCCATATCCATTCCCTTCAATTACGCTTCGATATCATTTCTTGAAACAGACTCAGCTGAATCGTCTGTTGTGTCGGCTTGGCGGTGATCGTGCTCCGCAGTGAACGTTGTCATGGAGATAAGACAACAAAGATGGCCGCACGTAGCGCACGTTACGTTGTGTGCGTATATGACGTGGTTGAGCTGGTGCGCATGCGTGAAAAGCAACTGTCGGGAAATAAAGGCAATATACACAAAATTGCCTAAGTCCGTCGTGGAATCACCCAGACAGTCAGGAAACGCGGGAGAGACGAATCCAGAATTTCTTGAAGATGCCACTTCACTGGTCTCAGGACTGCTGTCGATGAGGAGAAGATGGCAATTCGTGGGTTCAGATGAGAGGGAGAGTTGGTGGCCGGCTTGTCCCTCGCAAGCTTCCTTCATCGCCAGTGTTAAGGAGACGCATACACTGGTAAGTTTACGCTGTTCTTTATTCTTGGATGTAGGGAACCACCAACTCCTGCTGCCAGCCTACTTGAATCTCCAGGTAGTAACTGTCTCACACGAGACGCTACCATGGAGATGGAATCCCTGGCACATGCAGCTCGAGAATAGACATAACATCGGGCCTGTTATCTCAGGCTTGGGAGGACCTGGCAATGCCCAGAAAGGAGGCAGCAGGGGAAGTGGCAGCCTTGGTGCTTACCTCCTCACCGCCCTGAGGGCAATCTAAGAACAAGTGTCTTGCGCTGAAGAGTATTGTGGGCAAGGAAGGACGCAATGTAGGAGAAGTGCCACTAGTGTTGGGGAAGCTAGAGACGGTTCCCTTACCTCCACGGGCAAGGAAGTGGGAGCCAGGGTGACAGAGCTGCTTCTAGGTGAGTACAGGCCTTGGGGGGGTTCTGGCGAGTCAGGTAGCTGGGACAAGGAAAGCCTCACTGTCAGTCATGTGGGCACAGCATCAGGGAGGGGCAGAAGCGGCGCTGGAGCCATGAAGGGGCAGGCCACATAAGTGTCGGCTCATGCAGACATGGAAGCATAATCCGCCCCACAGGTGGCACTTGAGTTGAAGGCAGGTGCTCAAATTGAATGGTAGAAAGCAATAATGAACAGGAGAAGGCAGACCTTGGAGCTCCCCTCCAAAATACATGGCATGCTGTTTGGGAATGGCGTGAGGGCTATGCATACTGAGGCAAAGAATGGAACATGTTGGCTTAAGCAAATATATAAGGCCAGACAAAGATGCAAGTGATAGGCATCAGTGGCAGGTTTGGTTAAAGGGGATGCTGCCTTCCAGAGGACAGCACGGGTCACTAGGTGTGCAACAGGGTGATGGTTTGAGCAAACAGAAGCAAACTAAAGAACAAGAGCAGGCACACTCCTTTAGGTATGGTTGAAGAAATAAGGGATCATGCAAAAAAAGGGAGTGGGTTAGGTGCCAGCAGCTATGGGGCAGTTAGATGTTGGAGCAGGCTTCTGCACCTAGGGGGCTCACAGGATCACAACACTGCCAAGCTAGTGTGGCATGTGGAACAACGCAGTGGTAAGTCTGGGCCCACATTTGGTCAAGCATGGTGGACCCAACTGAAGAAAGGGCAACCCTGCCAACATGGAGGGATTAAACGATGTTGAAAGCAAAGCCAAAGACTGGTGTCCTTGACTGGGATGAGGGTGATGGTGGAGTGGGGGATAGGGAGCATCCGGGTACGAATAGTATGAGTGGTGTGGGTGATGAATAGTGAGTAAGAAATTGAGCTGGATTGCAAAGAAGAGGAGGAAGAGTTGGAGATCGGGAAGATTCCCTACTGGTCTGAGAAAAAGGGGAGTGTTAAAAGCCTGGAGGAATGCAAGGGGGTTAACACAAACAATGCCGAAAAAGTTGATGTTCTACAGAATACAAAGCAGGAGGTATCAGCAAGGAAATCTTAGTCAGAGCTAACGGAGAATAGGGGATAAAGAAGCCAGAGGATGTTTATGAAATCGGGGGAAATGGTTCTGCTAAGGCAGGGTACATTGCAGTCGAAGGGAGAGGAGAAGAGAGTAGGGTCAGAGGATGGTAGAGAGAGGCAATGGGGGTTGACACATGTAAGGAGGTGAGGGACAGTACTCTGAAACTGGTTAATACCAGTGATAAAGCAGTAGGTAAGGGAGAGAAAAGGGAGTAATGTGGCAACGGGTGACAAAGATGGGATGAGTAAAAAAAGGTCAGATGAGGGGAAAAAGGCAAGATATGGGAAAGGCAGGAGAGAACAAGGTGGAGAAAGTCAAAGAGGGGGAAAAGAAGGAGAGCAAGGATTTTAGAAAAAAACTTCCATATATTGATGTGGCCGTGCCTTTGGTGGTGAATATGTCAAAGGCTGTGTAGGAGAAAATATGGGAAGGTGAGTTTATAAACATCTACAAGCTGCTCCACAGGGAAATTCAGTCTAAGAATAGGTGCTGGCTCCTAGGGCTGAATCCCCCATTAAACTAGAAACTTGGACGTCAACCTTTTTATATGTTAACATCTATTATGAGAAGCACCCCGGGATGTTGTTGCCTATTTTTAAATATGTGGATATTATCAGAAACGTGCATATGGACTTTAGGGGATTAGCCTGGCTAAAGTATGATGAGAAGTTCAGGGCAAGGATGGGAATCTACCCAGATAAACAGTGGGGCGAGATAGATAGTGAACTATGGTTGCAATGAATGACCCCCGTCGGGCCTACCCCAATCTTACACACTGCTAGCAGGTGACCAGTTCCATACATGCCCTTTCTGGTGCACCCCATGCCTAAGGAGTAGGGAGTTGGGTGAATGGTACATAAATAATGCAGGAGCATGCTGGGTATTCAAAATGGGTCTCTGTAGCAGGACACCATGTAGATATAAGAATGATAGTCAAAGCCTAGGGCAAACACAACATTAGGGAACATTCCAATGCCAGGAAGGAAGGAATAGGCAAGTGGGAAAGGGCACATACTCATTTAGCCTATACAACATACTTGGTCGGTTGTGTATTTTTTCCAGATGGGGTACATCACTGCTGCTGAAGGTTTAAGGAAGGGTTTCACTTGGCTTCTCAGATCCAGGGGTGAAAATGTGTGCAGAAAATTTGAAATCTGCTACGGATATGCAATAAGTAGTAAACTGCAAGTTTTTTAAAGAAACTGCTAAAAGGAGGATGGCTGGCCCATCTAATTATTGGTCTCTGGAAGATTTGATTTCCCTGGTAAAGGTGGTACTTAAGAAACGGTGGGCGAATTCTGCATTATTCATTATCTGTCATGGTGCGGAGGGCAGTCAGTGGATTACTTCATTACTAGGTAGGGCACTGCGCTGCAAAGGGCATCAGTCTCAGTGGAGACAATAAGGCTGGTGAAGTTTGTTGATGCTGGAGCTGGGAAAGTGTGACATTCAGTAAGCGTTCAAGCTATTTCCAGTCCACCCCATGGATTTTTCATTGTTTGGAATCCAGTTTAAGGACCAAATATTAGTGCATAAAGTGCTTCCCATGTGGTAGCCATTTCGGTTAAGCTCTTTGAAACTTGCAGTACATTCTTGCAGTCGTGTTTTGTTGTAAATTCTGGTTATAAGTTGGTGACTCACTACTTGAATGATTTTTGTGTGTGGGTGTGGTGGGACTGGGTGGCTGTGCAAAGCTTTGGCACATTTTCAGATGCTAGTGAATGAGTTGGGTGTTCCTGTAAAAAACAGAATGTAGAGCATGCCTGTGCTATAAGCATACAAATGACAAAGCTACTACTTTTTAGATCTCCTGAGTCATAAGACATTTAAAATTACAGAATTTATTAACTGTAATTCTAATTTCAGTTTCCAAGAAATAGATTCTGTCTGTTAAAAACAAGACATTGGATCTCTCATTAAAATAAAGCAGGAAAGAACATTTTTTTTCCCCCAGAGTTTTATATAGCGCGAACTTGACCCAAAGGTATCGGGTATCAGAGCGCTTTACATGAGCACCAGTTGCTTACACAAGGACACAATCATTTTTGTCAGACAGGGGGAGATTAAGTGATTTGCCCAGAATCACTGGATGCTGAGCGTCGTTGCCGAGACTCGAACCCAGTTCCCCAGATTTGAAATCGACCACCCTAGCTGTTAGGCTACATCCTTTCTCTTAATGCAATCAAAAACTGTGTTGCAAAGTATCCTCTTTCAGTTCATTTTCATATAGCTCATCAGTTGAATGACAGAATTCAGACCGAATTCTGAGCTATAGTACCTGTTAAAGGAGCATGCAGAGAGGTAGACAGACAACTGACCCATTGGAAAAAAAGAGATTTACAGTAGGCCATGGCGGATCATTTCATCATTCTGCCGCCTAAGTAGCGAGTTCTGAGAAATATAAATATATTAGCTATAGTTGAATTTGTACACTTTGTGAAATATTGTTAGCTACCAATTCATGATAAAAGTGGAACTGAAAATTAATTGAACATTTATTAATAACTGGTTGAAAGGAATCTGATTGGACAAAATAAGATACATAATAAAGGCACCGATCCTTTGATCTGAAATACTAATTTCTACTAGCATTTTATAAATATTTAAATAACTAAGCAAACACCTTTCTTATGAACAATGGTGAAAATGTACTGATACAATGCAGAGGGAAACACTGTGTAGAAAGTGTTCTACAAAGCATGGAGCAAGATGTATTCCCTTTAGAACAACCGTCCATGGTTTGAATTACTGCTAACTGGCGGCCACCCTCCAACTGGACAGCAATATATGATGCTTTACCACCATGTCAGAGTAGTACCTCTGAGCCTGTCCTCTTTGATTGAGTTTGTCGGAGTAGGGAAGTTATCAGAGAAGTTTTAAGGCTTGGGTGAAGTGGGCAATTGCACAGCCTCCCCTGCCCCTCCCATCCCCCCGCACATGTGATCTGGATGCCTTTGCAAAAGAAACACATGTATACTTTAAAAAAATCTTTTTAATTTCATTGCTATCCAACTCCCTACTGACATCAAAAGATTTAAGGTTTGGTTGGCGGGGCCAGGCATGTTCACAACTGCATTCAGAGCCATTCTATGGCATGGGCACAGTGGGGCGCCTTGAAATCCTAGGGATTTTTCTCAACTATGTGCCTAAGCTAGCTGTGTTCTGCTGACAGTCCTGCTGTGATAACTTCCAATACGGTTCAAACATTGATTGATTTAAATACAATTTCATTTAATTTATTAAGGGGGAGACTACGCTGAAATGTGGAAATCTGTACAGAAAGTTTGCAGAGACATGTTGAACTAATGTGTTTTTAAACCAGTGAAACATCTATAGAGATGTTATTTTAGATTAAAACAGTACTTCATTTATGAGCTATGGCACGGGGGTCACAGAGATTATTTGTGATGACACGAATAATCACAATATCAAAAACACACATTGCTAAACTGCTTCCTGGTATATGTATTGTAAATATTAGATGTAAATACATTTAGCGCGCGTTACAATGAATGGAACACATGTATATATTATTTTTGCATACTCCCTACTTTATGTTTTAGCATATTTTAACATTAATAAATTGACACACAGTCTCTCCCTTCACAAGACGTTCCCAAGCATGTATGCGTTCTAAGAGTATCTTGATCTCTACAAGTTCCATTTTTCAATCGTATATTCCTACATGGAAAGGCGAGCACATCCAGTCCAGTGCATAGTGCTCCTTCCACTTACAAGTGTAGTGTACAGATGCTCTGCTCTTGTCGCTTTGTGTGAGGAAAGCTTGCTTGGTGTCTGTCCATGTGCGGAACTAGCTGTGTGTATCAAGGTAGCTTTCAGCACTGTTGTCCATGCTGTGCTTTGCCTATGTGATAATGAAGATTGCACCTGATGTTGCCTGTTCTGTGTCAGGGATGATTGAATTTGTGCTGCATCTCCCTTGTGTCAGGGACACTTGCAGTGCTGATGGCCTCAAAAGTCTGTTGTGTGTGTTGAAGGGACCTTGCAAACTTCATTTGTTTTGTGCTTGGCCATTTTTGTATCCGAGAGAAACCTGTACTGGTGATTTTTGTTCTTTTTGTGAGTGACACTCCTGCTTGGGCTGTGCAAGAGATGTTTGCTCTACTGTTGTCTGCACTGTGCCTGTTCCTGCAAGAGAAGCTCGCACTGCTGCTACCGTCGTGTCTTATTCATAAAGATATTGGGCCATATTTATGAAATTTGTAGCGCAGGGCAGAGCAGCTTGTCACCTTGCAGCGCTGCCCTGCATCACAGGGAACGGGCAGGAATGCACCCTATTTATCCAATACAGCGCATTCCTTACCTTTTTACTTAGAGGCTTTTTCCTCAGAATGCAGCACACATAGAAAGAGGAAAAAACGAGGAGAAATAAAGATATTTCTCCTCATTACGCCTCTCCTGGGAAGGTGTATCTTTTTGGCGCATTCCCAGGTTTACAAGTGCTTGTAAATCTGGGAATGCATCAAAAACATCAGAGTTATGTGGGAACATCCACCATAACTCCCATGGAATACCTCCCTTGCACAGAGTAAGGCAACACAGCGATTTGCACTGCATTGCCTTACTACAGATTTTTTAAGCCATTCAACGCCACGCAAAGCGGCTCTGCGTGGCTTCATAAATATGACTTAAAGGTCTGTGTCACGCATGGACCACGTTGCCTGGTGCAAGCATGATGCAAAGCTCTCATAAATACGCCCCATATTATTCAGCTTTCCAACAGTACTATAATGTCTCAATGCCAGATGCATTGACCTCCAATAAAAGTTAGTTGAAACAGCTGCCACAAATTTCGCTTCTATTTCAGTTGTTTTTGGGTGTTCTGAATACCTTTTCATACATCCACAATAGTGTGCCATGAACCAGACTTTGGTGAGCTGTATACAAGTGAGAGTATATATGTCCCAGTTGGCTAGAAATTTCCCACAAGAATAGCTTTGCTATCAGAAACCACAGTCAGAAGTATCTAAGTAAGGTGGACCAGCTCTCCTGACAGATCCCACTCTTCTGAGATATACATATCCAAAAGTATAGATGTCCTATCTGAAGACTGAGTATGTAATATCAGTGTAGTTCATTGCCTCTGTTTTACTTTGAGAATGTAACCTGTCAGCCATTTTTCACCTTGAGATAGACTTTAGTTGTACGAAGCCACAGCCTGGGAGATGCATGTATCATGATGTACTTCTATCTGAGACCCCAGCTGGTGCGATTTATGTAACCTAAAACATAGGTTGCATACTTGATGTCTGAGCCTGTAAGATGTCTTTAGTAAGAGGTCTGAGACTATAATATCTAAGTAACCTGAGGGACAGTTTTGCTTTCAGTTGCTCGAGCATGTTAGGTTGATGCAATCCAACAGCAGCCTTGCTGTTTGAAGACTGAGGACTTTAAGTAAAGGTTGGCAGGTGGGCTACTCCAACACAAATATGGCAAATACCCTGTACGTCATATCACAAATGCCACAGGCTATAATGCACTGGAAATACGGTGCACGAGATGTCTGCTACATTTGTGATGAAATTTCCTGTCCGCCAAACTCTAATTTAGGCAGAGTCTGCAATATATGTAATTTGAGGCATGCTGTTACTGGCACATACACAAGTGACGCAGTTGCTGTCAGAAGCTTGTCTATGAAATCTGTGTAGAGTGCGGAATAGATCTGCTGTTTAAGGTCTAACCTTATACTATCTGTGTAACCTAAGGAATAGATCAAAGGCCGTAGCTTCGAAGATCTCTCCAAAGTCCAGGACTTGACACTTCACTCTGCAACCTTTACATGTGTAACTTTAGGATAGCTTTGCTGTGTGAAACCAGGGCCTGTGTTATTATCTTTGTAATGAGAGACATTCATGATTTAATTTTAGATGAAGAAAGCTCAGCTTTCTAAAGTCACAGCCTGTGACTTTGGTGCTGATCTCAACTAACTCAAAAAGATGTATCATATTTGGATTTTTTAATAATGTGTACAATTAGCATGAAATGATCCTGAAAAGGATGCAAAACATTCCACAACTTTCCTAAAAGAGTGGCTTTTTTAAATACCCTTCTTCCATCCCACAATTTTCTTAAAAGGGTGCCATTTCTTTTACAATCCTTAATACCTTTCTTTATTTTGAATTCACTGGTGTTCAAGTCTGTCTTCTGTGTTTGAAGAACTGTGGTTGTAGTTTCTGTAAGCAGATGGCCTCTTGTAAATTGTATTCCTTCTTCCTTACCCAGGAATCCATATGGGAAATTTCATTTTGAAGATGTGCAATTTGAATCACTAATTTATTCTAAATATGGGTCTCAAAAATATGTTTGCGGCCAAGGCACCAGTAGTTCTTAAATTGGAACTGCCTATGAACTGGCCTTGAAGGGTGTGAATGACCTGAAAAGGTTAGTAGTAAATTCAATGTTTTTGTGAACGGGCTCCCCAAAATGTATTTGCCCGAGGGCCCCCAAAATCCTTAAGATGTTCCTGGAAGTTATCTATTTTCTTTACAATAGTTTAGCTGGCTGATTACCCTTTTTTACAAGTGTAGTGCATTTTGCATTTTTTAAAGCATTTTAAGACAGCTGTACAAAGCAATGTTGCTATGCTAACCATACGACTCACAAAATCACAGGGTGTGCAACAGCAAAATGTCTTTTAGGTATGTATTTAACCCATTTTGCATGCCTTTTCAACTTGCAAAATAGATTTAGCGACCCATACTAAATCACAATTATGATGGTTGCAAAATCAGAAACAGTTCACAAAAAGTTGATGCACAACTTGTGAATTTGCATACATCTGACCCTTTATGTTTTGTATCCTTATCTTAGCTATTAAAAACCCTGAGATACAAGGAAGATGATGACTTCTCAAACGATTTTTGGAAGCAATTTTCAGAATGTTGATCTTAGAGACATCCCCTCCTATATATACCCATGCACACACACATGTTGTAACCTTTTGGAAACCTACTGTAGGGGTTGCCCCATACCTATAAACCGAAAACTCACTCACTCAACAGAGATTAACAAAAAAAGGACTGAATTCAGCAGGGTTAGTGGGGTTCGTAGATAGCATCATTCTAATGAATGAATCACAGCTAGCTTTATCGCCAGCTTTTCTAGAGGCACGTGATCCTTAAGATGGGCTACAAAGTCCATGAACCAGCGTGGTACATATAAAACTCTTCGTGTGCTGTATGCATCCCAAGGAAGTGAATGAACTGATGTAGAAAAGGGGAGCATGCAATAGAGAAGGGGAAAAGTAAACAAGCTATTACAGAAGTGGTGGAGAAAGAGAATGCACCAAAGAGGGATAGTGGGTGACAACAAGAGTCAGGATCGACCAACCAAAAAAGAAAACAGAAAAAAACAGTGGTGAGTAAGAGACATAGAGAGACGGAAAGGCTGAGGAGGATGAGATGGATAAGTGAAAGAGACATAAGGGAAATATAGAAGAAGGTGGCGGAGAAACAAAAATGAGAAAGGGTAAAACATCAACATTTGGTGGAGGATTCAGAAAATGCTAGGTAAACAGTGTGCTTGCGGATGTGGACTGCTTGGGTTTCCAACAAACAACCACTGATCCTACTCCTGTGGCCAACCCCAACCTGACCATTTTCCATCCATGAACAGATATATAAACATTACAGACAACTCACTGCTCTCTTAGTTTGACTAATCCATGATCTTGCTTGACATATCTGCTGAGTTCTACATCCTCCCTAATTTCTCTGTTGCTCATTCTGGCTACCAGATCAACAAATACAATACATGGCTCAGTGGAAAAATCAGTAACGCAGGCATTCAATGTTGTCCCCCTGCCCACAAATTCTGCAGGACTAAGAAAAAAGTGTAATCTAAAAAAAGGTTCCTCAAAGAGCTATGTGAAATAAAACAGTGATTAGGGTTCTAGGTCAATCGCCCCCTTCTGCCCCTGAGCACATCTCCTCGTCACTTCCCTTGGTACTTGAGATGCTTCTGGACACTGCGCCTGAGCAATGGCCGTCAGTAGATCGCAGGCTGCCTCCTGCACATCTGGGACAGATTGACTGCTAATCACCTCTCTCCAAAATGCAACTCTGGAGCGTTCCATTGTTTCCTAAGCCCAGCCCGCTTTCGTGACCCCCTCATGGTAGGGTGACCAGGTGTCCCGGTTTTGCCCGGACAGTCCCGGTTTTGCCCGGACAGTCCCGGTTTTTCGCCAGCTGTCCCAGAAGATTTCAGGAAATTTAGCTCATGTACCGGTTTTTAGAGAGGGTCGACTGAAAACGGCAGGAGGTGCTTTCGTATGTTTTATAAAGCAGGGATAGTTAGCAGTTGTTTCAAGAAAGCAATTTAATTAACAGGCAAGCTACTGGGATTAAAAATTGTATTTCATGTATGTTTTGACTGTCTGTTCTGTAATTCTTGGCTGAGGAGCGCTTTCATTCTGTGCGCTTGCTTGAAGTAAAATTGTAGTCCTTCTTCTATTTTTGTGAAATGTCCCGGTTTTTGGCTTTAAAATTCTGGTCACCCTACCTCATCCTCATGGGCTACTGCCTAAGCACCAAATTCGAAGTCTGGCTACGATATTTCCTTTGTCATTCTTGCCTCCCATAATGGCATCCCAAAGCTACCCTTCCACACCTAATGCCAGTGATGCGAGTCCTTTGCCTTTCTTCTGCTACCTCATAACGTAGCTCTCACTCCTGAAATCCTCCTTTTGTGATTCGTCCACTGCAGTGGCCGTCAGATATGCTGAGGAAGGAACTTCAGGTTCAGAACCACCTGCCTCGTCTGTGGCCATTGAGGAATGGAAGATTGAATCTAAGCCACAGTGCCTGGTGCACGAAAGCTGATTTCAGCCTGTGCGCCCCGATATCCACCTCTGGCTGCAGCCAGATGAACAGAAGGGCTGACGGGCTCTGAAAACACCGCTTTTCTATTCTCTCATAACCTCAGTAGAGGCCCCCTTTGTACTTTCTTCGGCTGTTTTCCTTTGCCTATTCCCCCTCTGCCCCTGGTGCTCCGAACTGGCCTCGCTGCAGTGTAAGTGCTAAAAAAAAATCACCACAAATAAATAGAACAGGAGAACCCCCAAACTAGAATAGAGGGGAGCGGAGCAAAAGAAAGAAGAATATTGTACGAGAGCGTGGGAAATGGAAAAAATACAAAAGCGCTGAAGCACAGGAAACTATTGAGAAAGAGCTGAGCGAGGAGTAGGGCACCCGGCTCTTACATCATGCCAAGGGTTGGCCGCGGGCCTCACGCAGCTGATCTGCTGCAACTCCCGCTTCCGCCTTTCCGCTACCATTCCCGTTTCATCATCTCGAGCAGAAGAATTGAAACTGAAATAACTTCTGGACACCGGCCAGGCCACACTCCAGGGCTGTGCCCGAAGCCAAAGGAAAGCATTTCCTCACTCGATACCCAACACCCGGGCTAAGAGCACAAGAGCCCGTGAGACCAGACGATAACACCCCGGGCTCCGAAAGCACTCAAGGACGCCGCCAAGTAGTAGGCGGACAGGTGCATGTACTACGCCAGGCCACCCTACCTGGGTATTTCCCGACACCGCCCTGTGTGAGCTCTTTTCTCTGGGCGCTGGGCATAGCTGCAAAGGTTTCAGATTGCTATGAGTGACATTTTCATAATATCAGTGTAATTATGAGTGACATTTCAACGACTATCAGGGACAGTTTCTCGCGAGCAAAATCAAGCAATGAAGACGAGGGAAAAATATAAAATATCAGAAATGACACCCATTTGAGCAACGAGAAACTCTAAGAACATCTTAAAACTGCTGCAAAGCACCGGAAATGGAGGTGCAACAGTCAGTTGGCTCGTGGCCTCGACAGCCAGGCCGCTGCACACAGCACGGCATTGCGCAAGCCTCAGAAGAGTGAGGCTGAGGCACACATAGCGGTCACAGCCAGGCTGTATGTATTAAACAAGCATTGGAAATGCAACCAGTCTCGCGTTTGTTTGAGTTGGAGCTACTGGCATTGTAAATGGCAATGTATTTTTCTTGTGTGTTATGGAGTATATGTATGTGGTGTGTAGTGTAACTATATGGGTTGGATTGGATTAGTTAGTTATGTAATTGTGTGGTGTGGAATTGTGTGGAGTGGATTTGTGTAGTGGCAGTATGTGGCATGGTGTGCTGGGGAAATATATGGTTAGCAATCATGTAGCATTCAGTGTAGTGGCATTATGTAGAGTGGGATTGTGTGTTGTGGAGTGGAGTGGTAAGTAGTTCAGTTTAATTATGTGTTGTGCTGTTGAATTTTGCGGCACAATGTGGAATTGTGTGGTATGGATTGGATGTATGTGGTGTGTTCTGTAATTGTGTTGTTGAGTTGTATTATGTGATTTGGTGTTAAATTATGTGGTGTGAACTGGAAATGTGTGGAGCTGAATTGTGTTGCATGGAACTGTGTGTATAGCTTTGCGTTTTTGGTGACAGAAAAGAACAAATAGGTAGGAGCTCAGCATCAGATCTGTGTGTTTAAAAAAAAGGAAAGAGTTGGAGCAATTGGCATTGTAAATGGCTCTTACCTATGTGCTATGAATTGGAGTGGATGCTTGTGGTGTGTACCAATTATGTGGGTTGGATTGGACTTGTTAGTTGTGGTATTGTGTGATATGAAACTGTGTGGTATGGATTTGTGTAGTGGAATTAAATGGTATGATGTGCAGTTGTATTATGTGGATAGTAATTATGTGTTTTTGAGTGTATTGGAATTATGTGGAGTGGGATCGTGTGTAATGGAGTGTAAGTATGTGGAATGGTATTTTGTGTTGTGGAGTGTTATGTAGTGGAGTTTAAAGAACACATTATGAACAATTGAATGACTATTAAAAAAAGAATTAACAAAAAAATTCCTTATAGTTTTTTAGGTCTCGCCTACGAAGCGCATGCGCTGCATAGGAGGGCCTTTAGCCGCCGCTCTGCTCATTTTCAAGCACACACTCGTGCTTGTGGCGGCATCCACCTTGCGGGAGCGAGCAGGGGTGCACCACAAGCACGAGTGCAGTGCTTGAAAATGAGCAGACTGCGCACGCACGCACGCACGACTCCCGGGCTTGTTGTTAACTGAGGGCAGCGCATCCCATGTTCCTTCCTTCTTGCTAGCCACTGCTGATAACCTCTGCCTGAAACCCGCTAATACCCTCACTCGGCTCCCGAGAAAGCATCACCGTTAGGGTTACGGATATCGCTTGTCAAAGAGCCTAGAAGCCGTTCAGTGCTCTTCGGGACCCTCTTCTTCCTCACACAGAGCTCTAAACTCCTCTCGGCCGTGCCTCTCTCCTGTCTCCCACATCCTCTCTCTCACTGTGAAACTCTCGCCTCCAGGGCTCCGTTTCCCCTCTCCGCCATCCCTGCAGCTCCCCTCTTTCTTCCCCGAGGTCCTCCTTACTCTAGGGAACTCCGTCCGTAAGAGAGGAAGGACTCTGACCTCCTCTCCCCTCCATTCCCGAAGCTTGCCCCTTCCTCACCAGTCTCTCACGGCCAAGGTCTGATCCCTCACTCCCTCCCTCACACAAGCCCTCGCCGCTTCCGAGTCCCTGTACTCCTGAAGCATCCCTCCCTCCGTCCTCACTGCGTCGTATGGAATGCGGATTCAATGGACTCCTGATAACAAGTTGTGCTATGTGGCGGGTCGCTACTCAAGAATGGATGGCACAGGCGGGGCATAGATTAAACTAAAATCCGGTCCCTGTTCAGGCGTGGTTGTTGCAGCAGACCAAGCCAGATTCCTTACCAAATAACTTCAATAGTTTATACTATGGCTGGTCAATCTTCACAATTTTAACTGCTTCAGCCAAGTCTTTTACATTTGTACTACGAGAGTAAAACCATATCTCAGACCACTGAACACCATTATTCAAGGAATCTAGGAGCCATGGTGCACCCGCCAGAGGCAGACCATTTCCTGTAACTGGCTCACTGTATGCTCGCTCTGGAACCATGCTACAACCTATGCCTAAAAGCTATTAAACAAGGAGCTAGTTTCACAACAGTCCAAGGCAAGGGATAAGAGGACTTCACCCCATGAATTACACCACTGTTTCCCACTAATATTTTCTGTGCACACTTCTAGAGGACATGGTTTTAAGGCACAGAAAGGACAGCGCTAAACAAAGCAAAGAGTTAAATAACGTTAACAAGCATTGGCAAAACGAATAGGTTTTGCATATGCGAGATATACCGGCGCTGTGCAACATATTTAAAAATAATTGACAGCAGCGCACGCTGCTATACCGCATGGCTCAAACCAAATAAAAACAAAGCGCTGTGGCACGGCCAGGGTGTACCGCATCATAGCTCTTTTTTTTTGGTTTACTTTAAGCAATGTTACACTGCATCACTTGCTGTTGTGCAACATCTTAAAAAAAATGTTAACAAAGCCAAATAACTCTGCAGGACTTATTTGGCTTTGTTAATGTTTTTTAAAGACTTGCACAGCAGCACAACTGCTGTGCAACATGACTCAAAAGAAATAAAAATTAATTCAATTCAATAATCTTTATTCGGATACAAATATCCATAAAAGCACAGTTCAGCAGCAATACAGTTTCTTATTTAAAAACGCCATATAAAAAGCAACAATTAAAAAGAACTTTCGAAATGAAAAAAAACTACAATTGTGTACAAATGTTAAAAAGGGACATAACGTACAAACAGCAATATCATGGTTAAAATTTTCAACGAACGGGCAAATAGCAACGTTGAAATGTTAGCACATTAAAAGGTTGGACGAACATGTAGCAGCATATTAAGATAAAGTGCAATCAGTTGTAAACAGTTTATTGAATTGGAATTAAAATAAAAATTAAGCGGTATGAAGTGTTGACAGAGTCATAGCGCTTTTGTTTGTTTACTTTAATTCATGTTGCACAGCATGTGCACAGATGTGGCGTTACGGTCAGAACTGGTGCTTGCGGAACCAGGTTCTAGTCTTTGTGTCGGCTCAACATCCTGTGATTCTGGGCAAATGACAAACTCACCGTGCCTAAAAATCAAAAAAGGAATGTTCTCTTGTGTAAAGTAAATGGTGCTCATGTAAAGCACTCCAATACCTTCGGGCCGAGTTTACGTTATAAACCTGCAAAAGTAAAACAAGCATTGGCACAGCCAATAGGTCTCGCCTTTGGGACCTTATAAGTGTTTGGTTATCCAGCACAATATCCTTGGTGCAACAACATCAACTGTTGCATGGCTAAACACTTATAAGGTCCCAAAGGCGATACCTATTGGCTATGCCAATGCTTGTTTGTCCTTGCAATGCTGGCAACCTCTTCCTGCCAGTTGTAATGCTTGTTTATTATAGCTTTTTTGTTGTTATGAATGAAGGGACATAAACAATAGGAGGGTGGAGATTGAGAAATAGTACCTGAATTACAACACGAGCAGCGGACGGGCACTAGGAGAGACTCAACAGATGCCAGATTTCGAGGGCACAGTGAGGTGGTGCTAAGTAATGCTGAAGTGGGGCTGAGGTGGTGGTGTGCTGGTGCAGATGTGATGCTCAGGTGATGCTGACTGATACTCAGGAGGGGCTGAGTGATGCTGAGATAGTGGTGTGTTGGTGTGGAGGTGATACTGAGTGTTACTGAGGTGGTGCTGAGTGATGCTGAGGTGGTGCTGAGTGGTGCAGAGGTGGTGCTGAGTGACGCTGTGGCACTGAGTTATGCTGAGGTGGTGGTGCTGCGCTGGTGCTGAGTTGGTGCTGTGTTGAGGTGATGCTCTGCTGATGCTGAGGTGGTGCTGCATTGGTGTGGTGCACTGATGCGAAAATGGTGCTGATGTTTATGTTGTGCTGCGTTGGTGCTGAGGTGGTGCTGCGCTGATGCCGAGTTGGTAGTGAACTGATGAGGCGGTGATACTGAGGTGATAATGAGGTGGTGCTGAGTGATTCCGAGGTGCTGGTTCATGCTAAGGTAGTGGTGCTGCACTGGTGCTCAGGTGGTGATGAGAGATGTTGAGTTGGTGCTGTGCTGAGGTGATGCTGCGCTGATGTTGAAGTGGTGCGGTATTGGTGCGGTATTGGTGCTGAGTTGCTGCTGAGGTAGGGCTGCTTTGGTGCTGAGGTGGTGATGTGCTGGTGGTGGTGCACTGATGCGGAGATGGTGCTGTGCTAATGCTGAGGTGGTGCTGCGCTGGTGCTGCGCTGGTGCTGGGGTGGTGCTGAGTCATGCTGAGGTGGACCGGAGTCATGCTGAGGTGGTGCTGCTGCACTGGTGCTCAGGTTGTGTTGCACTGATGAGGAGGTAGTGCTGTGCTGATGCTGGGATGGGGCTGTGCTGATGCTGAGGAGGTGATGTTCAGGTGGTGCTGTGCTAATGCTAAGATGGTGCTGTGGTGGTGCTGCACTGATGCTGAGTTGGTGCTGCACTGGTGGTGGCTCACTGATGAGGAGGTGGTGCAGTGCTGAGTGATGCTGAGGTGGTGATGAGTGATGCTGTTGTGGTGCTGAGCTATGCTGAGGTGGTGGTGGTGCACTGGTTCTGAGGTGGTGCTGAGCTGGTGCGCAGGTGGTGCTGAGTGATGTTGAGTTGGTGCTGTGCTGAGGTGGTGGTGCTCTGATGCTGAAGTGGTGCTACGTTGGTGCTGAGTTGCTGCTGAGGTGGGGCTGCGTTGGTGGTGGTGGTGCACTGATGCTGAGATAGTGCTGTGCTAAAGCTAAGATGGTGCAGTGCTGATGTTAAGGTGGTGCTTCGCTGGTACTGCGCTGATGCTGCACTGATGCTGAGTTGGTGCTGCACTGGTGGTGGTGCACTGATGAGGAGGTTGTGCTGCGCTGATGCTGAGGTGGTGCTGAGGTGATGCTGAGGTAAGGCTGAGTATTGCGGATTCCTTCATCACCCCCACCCTTTAACAGTGTTCCTTAAGGCTCCATAACCACTAATGTTAAGATGCATTTAATTAGTTCAATCAATCAAACCAATCAAATAAGCTTTATTCAATTTAACATATAAATCATAAAAGCACAATTTATCACATATGATTCTAAAAATCCAATCACATTGATATTACATAGTTAAAAAGAATGTGGAATCAACAATTAAAAACCAGGTTCGTAGCTCACACTATTTTCTGAGTTTGATCATATTGTACAAATACCTTACTAGAAACTGGTAGAAATTTCATAATATAAAAATTGTGATATAATAAATCATGCGTTAAAAGCCAGGTTCATGTTCCATAGAGTTTTTCTAAATTTAATCACACATTTCAAATACATTGCTAGTGAGCTAGTAAACATTTTATAATTTAAAAGTTGCAATGTAATGAAAGCTGGGCGGCATTGTCTCAGGCCCAAAATCTTTAAAATGGGAACAATCCATCTTTTTCTAGGAACTGCATAAAATTTACAAAATAAAAGAGTGTGTAATGTAGACTGCTGGGACAAGTCGTCGCATGGGCATAGTCCAAGAGTTTTCGACCAGTCATTCATGACAGGGAAACTAGTAAGTCTGTGGAAAATACCCAGACGAAAACGAGTTAGCAGCATCTTGTCGTAACTCCCGCTTACGTACACAAGATATGGTTGTGTGCCATAGCATGACATTAACAGTAAGTTTTCCATGACAGTGGGCTTAACAATTTCATTTGAGAGTCTAAGTGACTCCAGTCCAGATGCGTTAAGCACTCAGCCTTTAATGTTTTTCTCGATATTAATGTGATGCTACCCGGGTCAGTAAAATATTCAGGGTGACCAATGTCTGCCATAAATCGTCTGATATAATTTAACCAAGCAATACGTGACCCCCTGTCAAGCTTTAAGCAGTCAGTTATGATATCCCGGTTGAGGCTTGTGTATGTTGTAGCCCAGATTTTATGCCATAATAAAATTGGCTCAATTTTGATTAGATCAGAGATATACGATAACCCAAGCTCTGCGTGGTAGATATAAGTAGCCGTACTGTTGGCGACTGCCAGCAAATATCTGACAAAGGCATTCTCGACCAGCTGCAGGGGCTGAGAGTTAACATATCCCCAAATGCCCGCACCGTACATGGTAGTTGTAATACACTTAGCCTTGTAAATTTGTATTAGTTCCACGGCCGGCCTTCTGCCTAGTTTGCTAGCAAAGTTGGTGAGGGCAGCGGTAGCTTTGGAAAATAGCATTTTCCTAGCTTGAACTGCGTGAGTCCATGTCCCTCTGTAATGAAAAAGAATGCCAAGGTATGGAAATCTATTAATACACTCAACCTTGGCATTATTAATAAAAATATTGCGGCATTTAGTACTATTTGGTCCACATTTCATTATGAACGTTTTTGAGATGTTCACTTGCAACCCCAAATTTTGCATATATGTGGCAAAGCTGGTCACTACTTTTTGGAGCCCAATTTGAGAACGCGCCATTAAGACCACGTCATCTGCGTACAATAACACCGGAATTGGGCGTTTATCGATAAGTGGAAGATCCTGGCATTGACTGATTAAAAATTGGCATAAGCCATTAATATACAGAGTAGTTATAAAGCGCCACCTTCACCAGTGTAGGGTGTCAGAGCACTTTGCATCACACACAAATTACACAGAGACAATCAATTATACGTGTATAAATTAGCGTAAAGGAAATGTTACATAAGACAGAGGACTACAGGGCTTAGGAGTCACAAGTCATGCATATTGGTAGGCAGCATTGCTAAAGAGTGCTTTGGCCCCAGAAGCACAAACTCAGAATTGAAAACAGCACACCATAGTTGGGGGTTCTCTTAAATAAAAAGAACCGATTTCTACCCAGATTAACCCTTTTTGCAACATTAATATCAGCTCTAATCTATACTTTGCAGTGCATGCAGTTCTATGATGACAGTTATAAATTCACTGTTCTAGGTTAGGATTTTAACTTATAAGCTGCAAGTAACAGAAAAGCAGTAACCCACTGACCTATTTACATTTTATGCATTTGGTGTTCTGCATGGTATTCTTTCTTTTCAGGCGGCATATTAACCCTCTGCTACCTTGCAATGAGTCAAAACTTCTTCCACTACACAACTCCATCTCTCCAGCAAGAACATTAATCACTGGAATTATCTTGACATTTTTATTGTCTGGAATTGCTTGAGACCAGGAATGTGTCAGTGAGTGCTTTTAAAAGCAAAATAAACTCAGAAACACATCCCCTCTGCTCTGAAGTCAGTATCCAGTGCGATCACACCACCCTTGTGCTGGCCCTGCATTCTTGTTCTGCATTTATTTAATGTACTACATTCAAATGCACATTTACAGGGAACATTCTTCCAGAAAGAAACATTTGGCCTCAGCGCTAAACCAAGAGCAGAGACTTTGAACCCCTCAGCCAGCAGCCACGTACAGGTCCTGGAGGGCAGGAAAGAACACACGCAGCAAGCATATTAAAGTATCATTTGAAACGTTGATTTAATGGAACTGAAACAATGGCTGTTTTAAAGTAGTGGTTTAACTTTTTTACATGATTTAGAGCTGCAGTAGCTAGATGGCATGCTGTCGCAGTGTTTTTGTGCCCGTTTCTAGAGAAAATTAAAGGAGGCAGACTTAGACTTAAAACCACAATAATTAATTGCTTGCATTCCAAGCCAGCCTGGGAGCTGTCTTCAGGAAGAATACAAAAGAATACCAGCCACATGGAAGGTACTGGGAGGGTAAATGCTGCAATAAAATGTAAGCAGCTACGGGTCTGAGCAGCCACAGTGTAACACAAGGTTGAAAACATAATAAAATAGTCCCCCCAAGAGCAGATCAACAGAACAAAGCGTAATGATATTGTACTAAGTCCCTGCTCCTTGGAGGAAAAGGAGGGACAAAGAGGCAGGACTGGCCACTAGTAAGCAAGGATTTTTAAAGGACATTGAAACAAACAAATGAGAAACAAGGAATGGCATTTGGCCCACAGAGATATATGAATACTAAAGTATACAAGAGGTCGTATGCTTACGCTCGACCTAAAAAAAACTTTTAGGGAATTATCAATGTAAGTACATGTTTAACATTAACCTTTTACATGTTCTTCTTTTAAATACCATGCACCTGCCTTATGGGCACTTAAGGCTACCCAAGGAGTGACTTATTAATATTTAAAAGGAGGGTATTGGCTTGTTAAAAGGTGTTATTTTGACAAATCAACATTGCAGTTAAAACATGCGCAGCCAGGGTATTGGTGACAAGCCTGCAATCATGCTTTGCATAGTCACTTTAGTGGAGTCACAATGTGTGCTGCAGGTCACTTGTGACATTCAACCTAGAGGCCCTTACTACATATTGTACAGTATACTAAGGACTCATAGATAAGGTAAATATGCCAGTTAGGTGTGTACTAATTTGAAATGGTTTAGGTGGTCACGGCACATACACTGGCCACTGGACAGCACTGTCTGTCCCAGTGTGCAGACTTTAAAAAACTAGCAGACAAATCTAATAAAAAATAGGGGAAACCACACAAAATGGGTCATTTTCATAAAAATGTGAAAACAAAGACTGTAAGGGTGATGTGTTATTGCAGAGGGTTCATTCCTTTTCCTATCTAGTAATGTAAATGTAATGTAATGTAATCCATATTTGTAAAGCACGAACATATCACCCCTTAAGGTTTCAAGGCGTTGGGGGCCGTCGGGGAGATTAAGTGAGCTGTTGTGCAGAGTCCCATGATGCTGAGCTGGGCTGCTGACGATGCCGGAGATCGAACTGTGAGCCCCGTGCTCCAGAGTTAGCCGGTCTGGCTGCTGCGCCACATCTCTCCCTAGGAATTACCGTTGATGCAAGTTTGAATTAGGACCATTAGCACAATTATGGATTTGCCGCAATTGCCACATAATCCATCATCTGCTGCATAATCTGCAGATTTGAACAAAAAAAAATGTTTCTAGCTCAAACAGATCAAATCTTACTAAAAATGCAGTGACGTAGGTTTGCGCATGTGAAAGACCTTTGGCAAAGGTTAACTGGCCATCTTTTAGTTACTTTTTTCTCTATTTAGTTGTTAAACTGGTACTAATGAGGTGTAATCTTTACCCAAACAGTGTTACCATGTGTAAAAATTGTAAACTAATTAGGTAACAGTTTCAAACAAATGTGTATCATTAGGCCACATAATATGCCTTTTCTTGCCGCATAATTTTGTCAACCCTGCCACATAATTTGGTGCCCCTCTGCCACATAATTGCAGTGGCCCTGCTTACAATCTGGAGAAGTCGTGCCATAGTCAGTACCAAGCTCACAAAATCACAAAGGAAATAGCATGGAATCTTAATACTGCAAAATACACACACCAGTGACTTGGGGGTGAGGACAAGTGGAGCTTACAAGGAGAGTTCCACTGAGGAAGGTCATGGGCCCTTGATGAACTCTAACAATCAAGACACATATGTCATTGATAAAATTTGTGATTTTGGTCTTCTGTCGCCATGTAACTTGTCCTTATACCTCAAACACTCTGCGACTACTGTATGGTGTGAGGTACCATTTTAATCTGCTCCCAAATAAAATAATTACCAAATGCCTCTTTAAGAAGATAAGAAATGTACTTCGGCTACCATTTAATATCCTTCCCAAACAAATCAGTCTGTCATTGCAACTCACAACAGATTCGTAAAGAGCAACTTCCCAATTTTCCTTGACGTTTTCCCTTTAATATTTACTTTCTACTTTAGAATTTTTCCTACACACTCATATACTTCTTTTGAATCTTTAAAATAGGTTAGTTGTCTGCTATTTAAAGATTCAATTTTTCATACATAGTGTTTAAGATAGAACATTTTAGCAATATTTATTGGACGCCAATGCATTTATTTTAGTCTTCGCTCCTCATTTTCCAATGTATATAAAAATCATAAATACTAGGACTTAGTTAATTAGTATGTTGCTTTACCATATAAATTCGAAGTGAAGTAATTTATTCAGATTGTGTTTAACTTTGATGTGTACACTCCAGATATTATTCATTGACAACATGCTTATAATTATAATGTTAAAAATACCAATAACACTTTTAAACTTATAATTACAAGCTCCTGACTAGTTGGCAAACCCTAAGAATCAAGAACACTGCAGCCACAAACAAAGTCTACAAAACTTTACCATACAGTCCCCGCCTTTTTATTTTGTATTTTTACAGAGACCATAGGCAGTTCTTTTCTTTAAGCGGAAAAGGCCCTCTTGAAGAGGGAGACCCCTGCAGGTTCCTGTATTCTGAATGCAGTTGGATTTAATCTCACTCACAGCGAAAGGGTTTGAGGCTGCCAGACACCTTATTAAAAATCAGACTGGCATCTGGTAAAGGCAGGGATTTTCCACTTGATGCAGAGTCTCACTGATCAGAAGAATTGGTGTAGAGTCAATCAAATGCCAGGAATCCAGGACATGTGACTCACCCTGCCTCAGGCCAACAAACATCGCCTGTAGGGAAATCGCTAAACTTTCTGACAAGCTGCTTTATCTCAGTCTGATACGTGTGCAAACTTCCGGGTCCTCGATCCTACACCAAGCAAGGCTGTCTTCAGCACCGATTAGATTTTATCAGAATACTTTGAGACAAAGCCTAAGATTAAAGCACCAGATTAATATAGTGTATGCACAGTGAATGGTACGGATTATTTGTAGCGCACATATTTACCAATATTGGCTCCTTGGCGCTAGAATTCATGATAACTTTTATCCAAAGTTAAGGAACAACGTCAAAGTTATTAATAATTAATGCACCAATCACACACGCTAGTGATTCACCAATGGGTGCTTCCTTTACTTGAATCCCCCGGGCAATGTATACAAAAAAATTTATAGGTCCAAATGTTAGCTATATTTTCAAAAAGACATCTAGAGTCCCACTACGTGTAGCCAATGTCAAACTGACAATGTGCGCATATTCAGGGATAAAATAATGGGCAGCTCCCTTATGCGGAAGCCCTGCACCGTAAATGTGTGGCACATGCGGCGCCCGCAGCGGCGGCACATCACAGGTCCAGGGATGCTGAGGCTTACAGTGGCACCGCCCGTCCCAGGTACCAGCTGGACTAATCCATTCACCCTAAAGAGACGAAGATCTCCTGCCCCGGCACCAACAAAAGGGCGGCTGCAGAACAGCAATATCAATTATCAAGACACGTTATCTTAAAAAAGCCAAGAAACGCAGCAGTTTGATTGGTCGCGTTTTGCAGTCATGTTGGTCACAGACGTAAATACTGCATACGATTTATCAGTCAACTAACTGGAAATTTAATACACAAAACAGAGGTTGTGGTGGAACTCTAGAGGCAGGATTTCCATATGAAAAGTTACATACTTGCAATAAAATAAAAAATAACATACGAAAAAACACAGTCTGCTGGTTTCTCTTTCACGCCTTGTATCCAAGTTATGAACGTTTCATTTTTTCACAGTTATCAACACTTTAGACAGTTTTGTGATAGAACTTCCTGAAAAAATGTCAACTTGAGGAAAACAAGCATTTGCAATGCAATAGGACTCGCATTTACGCGAGACCTATTGCATTGGAAACGGGAGTGCGGGCCGACGAAAAGGCACGAACGGGAGTGCGGTGGGGGGGCGGGGAGGGCCCAGAAGTCACGGACTGCGGGAGGGGGGGCCACAAGAAGAAAATAGTGTTTGAAGTAAAGGGGCCAGTAGCCATGGAAGGATACTAATGATGATATGGCCGTCATGAGGAGGGACTAACATGCCTAAAACCAATCGGAAAGCAGCATTTAGGACCTAAACCAATGAAAAAGATGGGCGGAGAGTGGGCGGAGCTTCCACGAAGCTTCCACGCCATACTGAATACTGCATGCCTCGCAAAGCGAGCAGCGCATGCGCGCTGCCGCTATAGGCTCGACCTAAAAAGAAATAAGCTCATGATCTAAACCCTATAAAAATCATTAGAGCTGTCCGCTGCACTGCCCGCTACCTGCCAAGCCCCCCTGGTGGCAGCAGAGATCATACGAGCCCCAGCCTGTCACAGAGCTGTACACTCCAAGGTCTGCTGACTTAGTGACACTCGGCGCGCTGAGTTCAAAAGTTAAAGTTGCACCACAGAAAGTGTCTCTCATCGGGCCCAACCCAAAACGAGTATAGTGCGACTGCGACTGCGACTAATTACCGCAGCTGAAAACTGAGCAGACTCACTGCGCCTGCGTGTGGGCGTGAGACATACATGCACTTGTGCAGTAAGGTTAAGAGACCTACAGACAAAGCACAGCTCTGAGTGAACATTCTATCCTTGGCCTCTTTGCTAACATCATACGTAGGTACCATTGCAAATACCTTCATGTCTTCAGTTCCAACATGAGGAACACACGGGTTTGCAGATCACTTCATCCAGACCAAACACTTTGGATCCAGTTCTGGACTTTGTTGTTGCAAATGATTACCAGATGTATTAGTTAATCGAAGCAAACGTAGACTACTGCTCCCAGAATGCATTGATTTCTTAAGGGAGCACACACGAGTAAAAACACAGTGCTTGCCATACCTGAAGCAAATAAGCTGTACGTTTCTTTTTTTCATGTTTCTGCTTTCAAAGTAATTAGAATTTGCTATTTGACAACAAGATGTAAACATGCTGAAAATAATATACCTGGAGTCCTTTATGTGTTATGCTGGCAATAGCTTCAAAGCAATAAATCACTGTAATTTGTTGGGGTGGGTGAGTGTGACATGCAGGGCCCTACTCTGAATGTACTGACTTGAGTGATTCATGTGGTTGATTTAACTATCACGACACACACCTGCCTCGAGCTACTCTCTGATCAAACAACACTTTGTTTTTCTCAGTGCCAGTAAATGACGAATGAAAGCAACTGATATTGTTTCAACCAATCAGGCAGTAGCAATTCTAAGTGCAATCTCCGAGGCTCCTCTTGGGTGTTTTATGCAACAATTTAACGTAATTAGTGAAAATGCCATTCATCACCTCATGCAGAATATTTTGTTGGAAGCCTGATTGTTACATATTGATGGTTAGACATCTCAGTGCGTTGAGCTCCTGCTGCAGAAATCTGTAACCAGTCTGTGGGTCACAAGATCCTGGCAGCTCTCCAACTCCTGTTATTTCCCCCTCTGCATTCTGGTACTTGTAGTCAAGCATTTGGGTGAAATGAAACCACACGCTACAAACCGCAGAGAGAAGTAAGGGGGGAATGAAGTTCTCAGTTTAGAGACCTGATAGCTCCGTCTTCTATCCCTATGAAGGGACTACAAAAGATTACTACTGTTCAGCTGGGAAAGCATTGCTGCCAAGTTTCCCAAGCGTAACTAGTTAGGCCACACCTGTGTTTTTTCCTTAGAATTCTGGAACTTGTAACCTTGGTTTTATGCTGGGTTAAATAAGACTATGATTTGTTTTGGGTTTGAGAAAGGTTTGTGCCGGTTGTATTTATACACAAACCTGTCTCAACCCCAAAACAAATCTTCACAAATTGGGTGGCTCTTGGGTTTAGCCACTTGTAAAGGACGTGCCCACCCCAGAATTGGGTCCTGTCTCATTGAGCATGATCCACGGCATCATCCACCCATCGTCTCATTCAATAAATACGACTATGAGTCCCAGATGCTAAAAAAAAAGCCCGGACTGGCCTAGTTTCCATGAACCATGGAAACTTGGCAGCTGACGGGTACCTTCAATGCAGGTTATTTAATCTGTGGGCTGCAGAATAGTTAATATTGTTAATTTAAAGTTGTATGGTGTAATCCTGCTGCCTCCATACCCCTCAAACACCCCCGTGGTAATGTTGACCATCGAGGCACAGAAACAAGCAGAGAGAATTCATCCGAAGCGGACTCCAGAGAATATGAAAGAATAACAAACAGGCTGCAGAGAGGGGGCCCTGAAAGAGCCAGAACCCAACACCATCGCAAAGACCTGGACGAGCAAGGAACCCGCCTGAAAGAAAAACACCACAAAAACTGGAAGCAGCAGCGGGACTGGGAAATTTCATTTAAAAACACATGGAATTCATACATCGCAATTATATCACATTCAGGGACAACTGTGTGAGGCAGTTCTTTGCTGAGTGTGTTTAACACAGGCAGGCAGCTCAAGACCGCATGGCCGTAAAGCACATTTTTATTAGCATAAGCTGAGATGCCTGTCACTCAGGCACTTACTTCTTGTGAGGCTCAGGTGAGCTCAACCAGCCGCAATTCTTTCTGGTGGGCCGTTGTCTTGGCCGCAACAACTTGGACTCGCATGCCTGATTCTGGTCCAGCAGCAATGTGCTCTCTGGGCTACCGAGATCGGAGAAACCACTCGTGAGGATGGGTGTGGTGGTCGAGGGATGATCTCAGAATCAACAGAAATCGCCACGCCCACTCCTGACATCAGTCAATGCAATGCCATGCAGCGGTATTGTGTGTTGTTACAGGACCAGAGTAGCTTCTAGAGGTTGCGAGCAGCTCAGCCAGCACCCTTAGCCTGCCGGGAGCGCACGCTGCTGCAGCTTTCAGTCAGTATGGGGCATCACAACAATGCTCCGGCTTGACATTGGAGGAGGCGCTATAATGCGTGACTTTGCATTTCAGTGCAGTGATGTGGACCACCACACTGAAATGCGATAGTCTAACGCCTGCTGCGTGGTAATTGGCAGGGCTGCCTGGGTCAGTCAGTGGTTACCAGGTAGTATTTGGGGTGGGGCCTGCCGTTTTCAACCGGTATTCCAGGACTCCAAGCAATGCCGAACTCTACTTTCAGAACCATGTTATCACTCTGTACAATTGACTCTCCATAGGTAGTGGAGCAGCGCAATTTAGACTCCACCCTTACATGTCACACATGTTAACTTTATTAACGCGTGTGAAGCATTTAAACGCATTAATGAAATGTATTCACCGTGTGCACTAATGTTCAGTTTAAACATGAAATCATGTATTTCTTTATTCACCTTTTACACTTGCACTTCAAGCTGTATTTACATATGTAAACATGTGCTCTTTTGCCCACGTTCTTTTAAAGTTACACGTGTGCATGTATAACCATGTATTTGAAATCCACATTAAATGCTTACTTAAAGTTAGCCTGTCTACAGGCCTCAGTTGAAACACATTTTGCTTCGCCAGCATGTTTTCTCTTTGTTTTGCAGGTTTAGTATCATGATTTCGTTAGCTAGAGAAAGGCTTATTGTCTGTATTAGAGAGCTGATGGAGTGGCCTGGAGCAAAACTTGACAGTGCAGGACAGTGCATGGGGAGGAACAATGGTCAAAAGAGGCCTTCTGTTTATCATGTACCAGGATGGCAAAATGTTAAAGGTTGAGAATCGAAGTGTTAGTTCGATATGATGTGAACCTGAAGCCATGTAGCAGATGCACTCAAGTGGTGTTCTGATTGGTTCCTGGTGGTGTGAATGGGAGATAGGATGTTATTGAATTTCCTGTTACTTTAAATTGGTGTTCTTATAGTTAGAGATTACCTTTAGACTTTGAGAGGTGCAGCCCTCTCTGCTTGCCCTATTCTTGTAAGGGTGAAGCTTTATGCTAAAACACTTATTTCCTTTTCTTAAGACTTCTACTGGTGTCTGATCATGCTGACACCTTCTTCTTTTATGCTCTCAATTTAGAGACCCTTGTTAGATGACCCTATATTTGATCTATGTTTAGAAGAGAGAAGGGAAGTTTCTTCCTGGTACATCTGTTTGCTTTAATCTGTGTTTACACAATTGTCATTATCGCAATTCAATATGTCATTCTATTGCGCCTTAACCTACTGATATATTTCAGCTTACCTATTGTATTGCTGCATTACTGAACTTATTCTTGGTTTGCATATATACTGGATTGATTGGTAATCCAAAATAAAAGTATTTAACTATATTTAGCAATTCCTGGTCCTTATTGTGGAGTCACATTGGCTTCAGAAGTTAGAAACGTATTGTTGATGTTTTCTCCCTGTTAGTGCTTCACGTCAGCTAGCAAAGGTCCATACGACCAATAAGGAAAAGTCTTTGACGACTTGACTAAGAGATTACGTTGTAAAGCCCTGTGCTTCTTCAGTAGCTAGGTGGTCTTCAACATAGATACGATATGACATCATATTAACCACACATAGTAAACTCCACATCCAGTCAGCTTGATTGCTTTTAAAAAGTAACAGCTATATTTACATATTGCAAATGCATGACAGGTCAAATGATTATCAACAAGAAGATGCTAGCCAAACCCTCTCAAATGTTCGAATCAACTTGGTTGATGAGATGCTCAATTTTGGTGGGAGACTCCTTTTTAACTCTAACTGTGATATTCTTTTATATTTCAGCTATGCATTTGAATCCTTATGTTTAAATCACCCTGGGTAAACAGCAACTCATGTGCGGTGGCATATTTAACAAAGTATTATTAGTGTGCAATTTTCTCCTGGCTATTAAATCATCTTGGAGGCATTGCTCAATGAGTTGAGCTTTCGTCCCTTGATCTTAGTGGGCATTAGCAGGTCACAAGTATGAAGCCCAGCAAAGCCGACTCTGTCTTCCATCTTCCCGTAAACCATAAATCCGAGTACCAGGTAATACTAACATTACTTACTTACAGTGCATTAAGTGCTAAACCAACCCTTGGAAGAAAGGATCGGCAACTGACCCAAAAGCCTACCACCAAAATCTGAATTAGTGGCATGGAGGGGACACTGACTTGTTGTGCTAAATTAGCAATGTTTGGTGGATGTCACTATCTACACAGTCCATTAACCAGTGGCGGCTTGCCGAGGGAGTGGCGCGGGGGAGGGGCAGGGTGGGGGGGTAGTGGACTAAGACTTACGACAGACAAAACTCCCTCTGAGTTCTGTCCGTCGTATGTCCGAGTTCACTACCCCCCACCCTGCCCCTCCCCTCCCCCACCCCACCGCCCCCCACCACTCCCTCGACGAGCCGCTACTGCCATTAACGCATCTCAAACTAAAAGAATTCCACTTGTCACAATCCATCACATAAATACAGTGGAAATCCAGGGGGTCGCACTTAAAGGATCTGATTAGATCTTATAGAGAGGGTCTGTAGATAACGCTCCTCAGGGTACAGGTGAAAAGGCCTGTGTGCCTCAAAGAATCTGAGTTATCACCCACCACCAGTCCCCTTGAAGCATAATGGAGGGGCAGTAGTTACTCTCTGCCACTATGGGTGTGCTCCCTGGGCAGGAGAGCCTAGTTCACTGTTAGTGGAATATTAAAAAGACAGTGCTTGATTTGAGCCAGTGGTTGCCGGGGGGCCCAACAGCACTCAATTTTGGGGACCGGAACTTCAGACACTTACTAGGAGCAAGAGAGGGAATAACAACCACAGGAGAAAGAAGGAAGAAGAGAAAGACAGAAAAACCATCACAAGGGAGAAAGTAGGAATCTGCAAGACTGAGATAAAGGGGCAGGGTATGTCTGGTAGTGGATTAAAGAGGCATGGGGTGCATTTAACAGTACCAGACACTGGCTTCTGTGCAGAGCTTTGGGCACCAGCACTCATTCTTTTACAAATCAAGCACTGCAAAAAATATGGGGCACTGAGTAGATTTACAGACTATTAAGCGCACTGAGTCAAAACTGTCCATCAGGAAAAAGGCAAAAAAGCAGGATGGCACAGCTGTCTGCAGAGTGAGGGGCAGTCATCCTTACATCCTATATTTCTGCCTGGAATGAACTATCAACCTCTAACAACTCACAGCATTGAATGTTTCAATTATTTTCGAAAAGGTTTGTATGGGTCACTTTGTAAACACTTTACATAAAACGGGTAGCACATTACTTTCAGAATTATCATCCATTTGCAAACAGACATACATTGCCTCTACCACAATACCATATTTTACAACCACTCAGCTACATGCCTGCTCAGGATGGGTACATCTAATTGTGATGGTTTATTTAGACTTCTAGGACATCAAATGATGCAGCAATATCTTAAACACCAGCTTCCACCAGGCAGGGGCAAAGCAATGTTTTTCATTTACAATTTTGAGATGTGCTGTTATTTTAAACTTTTGCCTGCTACATTCCTTCTCTCCCCGATGATCCAAAACTGTCCATCGATTTCATTAATCTTCTGATACCCTACTTGGTTCTCCAACAAAATCACATCTCGTGTCCAATAGGCACTTTCACCATGGCACAGTGGCATGACATACATTAATGTGAAGTGCCAGGTGAGTATATGACAGAGAGAAAGTAAGGACCAATAGTATCTGAATCACAGTAAAAGTGATTAAGCATGCAGGTCACGCCGAAGCATGGTCATAGGACACGCCCTCATGCCAATTACAAATAAGGAACAACCAGTCACTGCAAAAATCACTTTTCCGATTCAACTTGATACTTAAATCATAGCTGGAATGCCATCTCCACAGCTCAGAAAGAAGCAGGTGATGCACTAAATCCCACTGAAAGGAAAAAACATTTGCCACCTAAATCAGATATTTAACCCTAAGGGCTCTCAGAGTGTCCTTGCTCAGGTATCCACAGCAAAGGATGGGCGAAGACAAGAGTGTCATGTTTGGATCAGTTAGGATTTGGTAATGGACTAAAGGAGAAAACCCTGTGTCTCACACTACATTTCACAGGACAACATAATTCTTCTCCATGTCTCCAGTACCACATGGATCCTATCCATATTTCTCATATATGTTTTGTTGGCATAAGGTTCTCAGCAAACCTGAGTCAACAAATACTTTGCAACCATGCATACCGCTCACAAACGTGTAAACCATCAAACCCCTTAACATCCGGCTCCACATCTAACCCAGCAAAGATCCTGACTGCACGTCATGCCGATCAAATCTCACTCTTCAACGATGTATGCAGCAATGATAGTTAAACACATCATAACACATAACCTTTATGTCACCTGTTTTACAGAGGCCTGGCTCAAGCCAACACGCAAGTACATACTGAATGTCATTTGCAAGGAACTATAGCCTCCAACGCATCAACTGACCACACAGCCAGTATCAATGTTGACAAATGGTTATCATAGCGAAGTACAATTGAACAGCAAAAAAACTTGAACTCCCTTGAGCTCCTACCCTAGTAACAAAGACACATCATATTCCCCTCAGCTACAGTCCATCTGGAATTAAACCACTCTTTTAGACCAAGATATCCAACTTGTTTCTGAAGTCTTCGCCACTATTATGAATACTGTTTCCTTGGCAGTGTGTCCATGAAGCTGATGAAGGATGTCTTCTTCATCTTGCTGGCTACCACCATCGCTCAGCTTGTAACACTGTCTACAAATGCCAAGTGAAAATCCTGGACCCTTTGTGCACCTCAGTAACCAAACCTCCTTGCCACTCACAGTAACATGCTAGCTTCACTGACCATGATGCAAACACTAGTGATCTTTTGCTCACAACATCCCTTCAGAGAATTTCAATCAATCAATCAAGCATTTATAAAGCACAACAGCTACTCATCAGAGTGTCCCGGTGCTAAATAAACTGCAACAATTCACCCCATCCAACGAGTAAAGCCCTCAAAAGACCGATTAAATGGCCAAGTTTTCACAGCTTTCGTAAAGGGCTATCCCCCCTGATCTTGCGGCAATGGAGCAGGAGTTTGTTCCATGCTTGAGCTGCAAGATAAGAGAATTACGCCCCTCATCATTTCTTTTTTAGATTTTTGGCACTGAAAGTAAGTTGGCGTCAGATGAACGGAGGGCTCTAGATGGATGAAAATGCTGTGGCCTCATCAAAAGATAGTGGGAACCTGTGCCATAGAAAGCTCTTCGAGCCAAAACTAGTGCCTTGAACGGGATTCTCCTTAACAGAGAGCCAATGGAGCTCCTTCAGATAGGGAGCAATTGACAGATGCCTAGGCAGTAAAAACCATCAAAGGTCAGTAAAAACCATCAAAGGCAATGGCCAGATCCTTCATACACTATCTGACAACTGAGCCTCAGGACATCCTATAACAGAACTTCAACCACATCCATGTCTGACCTTAACACAATGCCAATAACTTTTTGTACATCTTTAGTCTAGTCCTACATTTACCATCAGATGCCCACAACCCACTCGCTTTGCACTGCAGCATGCCACAGCCAAAATGAGCCATTAGGCATCAGAAGAGGAAATGGTGTTGAACGCAAATTCAAGAAGACCTGACATCATCAAGGCAACACCGTTTTCCATGATGCCGACACGTTTTCGACGGGTAAGGATTCTCTATTATAACATCATTATAACCGAGACCTTCAACAGATGCAGCAGACTTTTGAAGGTGATCAAGTACTAAATAAATCCTCTGCCAGAAACCAAATTGGAACACAATATTGAAAAGATGTGAAAGCACGTCACCACTGTACTCAACTGACTTGCCACAGTGATCCTACCCATCAACATATGCAATTATACCACCTACAATTCATTAACTTCATACAAAAATAATGTCACTCTATCAACTGTAATAAAGGAAATCCCATTTGAAGCTCAGACACCTGACCAATGTGCCTACTGTATTATTCCCTGTTTGCAAACCCAGATGTACAAAATGCACACCGACTGGTTTGTGAACATAAATGTAATATGCAATGTAACTTCTGTACTTGTAAGTTGCACCACAAAATGCCCATTCGTATCACAAAATGACCTTCATAATAAATATTAATTAGACGGGTCAATATTTGTTGCCCACTGAGATTGGCTATGAACCCAGCAATGGTTTTGTGCAAGGGACAACAGACCTTTACCCTGCATTTACAGTCCCAGACAGGAAACATTTAAAAAAAAAAATCAGCTTGTGTTCCTTAAAGAGAAAAATATGTTGCTTTTATAAAAATGGTAACAAATTTGGAAAAACGTCTGGGGGAACATGCAGTGGTCCCCCAGACGAGAGTGCTGCTTCCAAGGATTCACAACACCAATCCCAAAGGTGAATGTTGATCCTGGCCCTCTCTGCAGGGTCATCCCAGATTTTTGCCTTCCTTTGCCTTCCCTTGCTGAACCTATGTTTGTTGGCTATTAGGCCTCTGCACACTTTACTCCTGCTAATCAGTGGTAAAGTGCTTGTGCTCTCCCTTCTAAATGTGGTAAAATTGGCCTACACCAGATTGGACTAATTAATTTATTTATACATTCCTAGTATATAGTACCACGTACTCAGGGCTTGAAAATGAAATGCTACATGTGGGTGGCAGGACTCAGTGTGCACCCACTAAAGTGGTACTTTAGAACATGTCTCAGGCCAGCCACTGCCTCCTATAGTGCAGTTATAAACTACAATTTGCAAAACACACAAGATGATGGACGGAATGTTGCACATTGGCAAACATTCACCCCCAGTCACAGATCTGGGTTTAATCCATCGTTATTTTGCTTCACCACGCCAACCCAGTTCAGACATAGCCATATGCAAATCAGTCTTGACCCTGTGCCTCATGGGAACAGTCCAGACCGAACTGCCAAGCCATGTCTTCCCTGGACCGGAATCAAGCATCCTAGGACCGGTTTCGGGCTTTCAGCCCTCATCAGCCAGGATAGCTTGACTCCAGTGGCGTAGTGAGCACGGGACCCACGTCTGGGCATACCCTTCCCACTTAGGGCGAAATGCAAAACACACAAGATGATGGACGGAATGTTGCACATTGGCAAACATTCACCCCTAGTCACAGATCTGGGTTTAATCCATCGTTATTTTGCTTCACCACGCCACCCCAGTTCAGACATAGCCATATGCAAATCAGTCTTGACCCTGTGCCTCATGGGAACAGTCCAGACCGAACTGCCAAGCCATGTCTTCCTGGACCGGAATCAAGCATCCTAGGACCGGTTTCGGGCTTTCAGCCCTCATCAGCCAGGATAGCTTGACTCCAGTGGCGTAGTGAGCACGGGACCCACGTCTGGGCATACCCTTCCCACTTAGGGCGAAATGCAAAACACACAAGATGATGGACGGAATGTTGCACATTGGCAAACATTCACCCCCAGTCACAGATCTGGGTTTAATCCATCGTTATTTTGCTTCACCACGCCACCCCAGTTCAGACATAGCCATATGCAAATCAGTCTTGACCCTGTGCCTCATGGGAACAGTCCAGACCGAACTGCCAAGCCATGTCTTCCCTGGACCGGAATCAAGCATCCTGGGACCGGTTTCGGGCTTTCAGCCAGGATAGCTTGACTCCAGTGGCGTAGTGAGCACGGGACCCACGTCTGGGCATACCCTTCCCACTTAGGGCGAAATGCAAAACACACAAGATGATGGACGGAATGTTGCACATTGGCAAACATTCACCCCCAGTCACAGATCTGGGTTTAATCCATCGTTATTTTGCTTCACCACGCCACCCCAGTTCAGACATAGCCATATGCAAATCAGTCTTGACCCTGTGCCTCATGGGAACAGTCCAGACCGAACTGCCAAGCAATGTCTTCCCTGGACCGGAATCAAGCATCCTAGGACCGGTTTCGGGCTTTCAGCCCTCATCAGCCAGGATAGCTTGACTCCAGTGGTGTAGTGAGCACGGGACCCACGTCTGGGCATACCCTTCCCACTTAGGGCGAAATGCAAAACACACAAGATGATGGACGGAATGTTGCACATTGGCAAACATTCACCCCCAGTCACAGATCTGGGTTTAATCAATCGTTATTTTGCTTCACCACGCCACCCCAGTTCAGACATAGCCATATGCAAATCAGTCTTGACCCTGTGCCTCAGGGGAACAGTCCAGACTGAACTGCCAAGCCATGTCTTCCCTGGACCGGAATCAAGCATCCTAGGACCGGTTTCGGGCTTTCAGCCCTCATCAGCCAGGATAGCTTGACTCCAGTGGCGTAGTGAGCACGGGACCCACGTCTGGGCATCCCCTTCCCACTTAGGGCGAAATGCAAAACACACAAGATGATGGACGGAATGTTGCACATTGGCAAACATTCACCCCCAGTCACAAATCTGGGTTTAATCCATCGTTATTTTGCTTCACCACGCCACCCCAGTTCAGACATAGCCATATGCAAATCAGTCTTGACCCTGTGCCTCATGGGAACAGTCCAGACCGAACTGCCAAGCCATGTCTTCCCTGGACCGGAATCAAGCATCCTAGGACCGGTTTCGGGCTTTCAGCCCTCAGCAGCCAGGATAGCTTGACTCCAGTGGTATGCCCAGACGTGGGTCCTGTGCTCTCTATGCCACTGGAATCAAGCTATCCTGGCTGAAGAGGGGTGAAACCCCGAAACCAGTCCTAGGATGCTTGTTTCCAGTCCAGGGAGGACCTGGCTTGGCAGTTCGGGCTGGACTGTTCCCATGAGGCACAGGGTCAAGACTGATTTGCATATGGCTGGGTTCAAACTGGAATGGCATGGTGAGCAAAAAAACGATGGATTTAGGCCCAGATCTCTGTACTGGGGTGAATGTATGACATTGTTCTGCATTCTGTCCATCAACTGTTGTTTTTGCATAAACTACAATTTGGGCATGGCAAAATAAACTTTTTGCCAAGCCTAAACCTTCCTTTTTAAAACGTATAAGTCACCAATAAGTTAGGCCCTAAAGGCTCATAAGGCAAGGTGCATGGTTTTAAAAAAGTGTAACATGTGTATTTAAGTTTTGCATGTCCTGACAGTGAAAAACTCCTAAAAGTCATTTTTCACTGTTGTAAGGCTATCTCCCCCATATACTAACACTGAGTTACCTTATTACTCTTAATAAATGATAACTATAGTTTGGGTACAGGTAGAGAAATGTTTCTTCCACTAAAGTTAATTATAATTTAAGATCCTCTTTAATGGTAAAGTTGGATTTTAAATGACTATTCAGAAAATACCACTTTAAGAAAGTTGGCATTTGTCTGCCTAAAAGAAATGTGCCTTTCTGTTAGTGTCCAGGATCACATGACTGTAAATGGCTCCTCTGTGGTGTTTTGTGTGTTCCTACCTGTCATGGGGACAAAACGGCATTGGGTGTGGGGGCGAGCAGTGACCTACCATTAGCCCCTGCCAGCCCCCCCTCCCCCCCAGCATAATTGCAGCATCAGTCACCAGTTTGAAAAGCAGCTCAGCTCAAGTCGACTCAAGCGTGGAGGCACCAAGGTGGAGCAATACAGTATCAAGTCTGAGATAGGATAAGGTGGCTGATCGAACAGTAGGCCTGGAATGGAAGCAACAGAAAGGTACGGTAGGTAGACTACATTTTGTGTAGCAAGGATGAGCTATAATGAAAGAAGATGAGAGGTGCCCTGTGGTGCACTAACAGGGCCCACTTGCATTCCGGTGTGAACCCTCAAGAGGCACATTGCAAGAAACTAATAAATAAATAAGCTGCTTTCTCCAGTATGTCCAAGGGTGACACCTCACTTATCAATATATGTGTAAAATGTAATTATAACATGCTGACATATTTGCAGCATTGCAGTTTTAGATGTTCGTGTGTATTAATTTATGATGTAAAACAAACAACTTGAATATAAATAGCAACTTTGTTTGTGAATATATGCGTCAACATTTACTGATCATGCCGGGAACAGTAATAAGATTTAGGCCTGAGTGTTTCTGTTTGGTGTTAGAGTTGATAAGAGGGTTGAAAACAAAGGACCTTCTAAAAACCAAAGTGGGGAGCTGACAGCAAAGGCTGACCACAGTGTTCAGTCCAGGTTCAGCCAGTACCTGGGGAATACAAGCTCATTTTTTGGATCTGAGTGGCAAAAAACCGTGTAAGAAAACAAACCGCGTATAGTTATAATGTTTGAGCTCTAGGTTTAAGGTGTCCTTTGCAGCCCTTTCCATAATATTAAGTCTACACTGGTTTCAATAGTAGCATAACATGGCTGTAGGCAGATGCACCACCTTCCATACTGAGCTGGACACATCCAAAATAGGTGAGGATGGTACTTCATACGTAGAGTATTTCATGAACATTGCCTGAACGTGAATTTATATAATGCTTTCATGTAAATTATTGCTGAGGCTTCTTAATTCTCACTTGCCAGCCTCAAACAAAAAACTGTCTTGTAATTGCTAGTCCCCATTAATCTCAATTAACAGTTTGATGTAAACATTATACAGTACTCCAACCTTGAGAAGTAGATACCTTTTTCTTTCATTGACTTAACAATAATAATATTGGCCATTTGTATATAGAAGAATATAAACTAAAGTGTGTTTGGGTGTTATTATTGATGAGTACAATGGTATTTCCTCTATCAACTTCAGAAGGATGAACGGGGAGTCAGCTCGGCTCAGATAAAAACCAATTAACTGCACGGCATGACCAGATCTCTGCAGGTGGCACATAGCACCAACAGGTTTCTTGCCACGTCTTTTTTAGAAATATCAAACCATATAAATCTGAAGTTGTCCTGGTCCCTATTACCCCTTGAGTTACTTCTGTAGTGCGATTTTAAAATCTTTTAGTCAGTGTTCAGCATGCAGTCGCAGCTTTTCACAATCTTCCATAGTAATGGCCTTGCTGGCGGATGTTTTTTATTTTCACTTTCCCCAACCCTGTGTTTTAAACGGAGATAGATTTATTGCCCGGTCAATGATACCTACTTTGAAAAATCAGCAATCTTCTAAATTTAACAATGCATACAACACTTGTCCCTAGAGTCTAAACAAGTAGCGCTTTGTGCTTTTTTGGTGCTATTTTTCACTTAAAACTTTAAAAACTCATATCTCTGGGTCTACTTATTGAATTTGTGTTGTTTTCATTTTATTTATTAAAATTTACTCTATTTCTCTAAATTGGTTTGGGATTTTTATTTTGCTGTGTTTTAATTTTATTTCTGTTTGAGTGCTGCATAAATATTAAACATTGCCTCTAAGTTAAGCCTGACTGCTTTTGGGCCAAGTTACTAGAGGGTTAAGCACAAGTTTATTTAGTGACTTCTGTGGTTCACCCTGACAAGGATTGTATTCATTATCTGAGTGGGATTTCCACCCCTCTCAACTAATAACCCAATTTCTTACAAGGAGGCTTCCCTTTTGCAAATCAGATACCACCCCACACTAACTAGGGTGACACTATCTTATCAATTTTGGTCACAAATATTTCATGCATTCCATTGAGAGTAGTAATTAATTGCCTAACTCAGCAACCTACCCCGTTAACCCCCACACCTAAAAGCCCTAAACTTGAAGCCTAATCATTGCTGCCCACCTTCTAATTGCATTCATTACCACTCTGCTCCTTTGTATCTATGTTAAAAGTTCATGTTTTATTAATTTTTCATCCTGCTTTCTCAGTCCTCCCAAACATGAGTGAAACTGATTTAAATATTTGTTAAAGATGCATGAAGTGACAACAACACATGAAGACTCGGGCTGCAACCATACCAATTATTTGAGAACTACCCTGTCCTAAAGAAGAGTGAGAGTGACTCATTCAGAGAGTATTGCTGACACTACATGAGAGTATTGCTGACACTACATGAGAGTATTGCTGACACTACATGTTTCCAAAATAGGCACGTCTTTCTATAGCAACAGATGCTGCATGGTGTCTGGTTGAATGACAGCATTTTCTCTCTGGACATGAATTTCATGAATTTGTCAACAGCAAGGAGAAGCAAGAAGAAATCCACCTGTCAATGTTCCCTTTGGACGCCCTTTTTGCAACAGCAGGGTAACACCTTTGCCCCCAAAGTGACAATTGCCGGGGTTCTCTTGCCCAGAAGCACATAGCAAGGAATAGGCCACAACCTGGGTCTTTCCTGGCTTTTCTCGCTCATGTCGTCGGAAGGTTCGGGAGCCAAAGCAATTCAGTGGTAGCTCTTGGCAATACTTATTTATTTGTATTTATTGGGAGATTTTGAAGCACTTCTCATAGCTTTGAAAAGGTGCATAAGAGCAGTTCCAGATGGGATTGTTATATAGAGATAAATTGTGATATCTGATTGTTGGACAGTGAGATCCAGATCTCTTTCTACTATCCATACAGAGTTACATATTAAGTCAGTCAGGTAGGGACTTTTGCGCAGCGTGTGGGGGACAGACGGCAGGGGAAATAGACTGGCAAATGTTTGATCTTTTGAGTGCAATGCAATTGAATACGCAAGCTCTTTTAAAAAGGTGAAGGGGTGGCTTTTTTGTGACCTATACCTATTTTGTTATTCTGTCCCTCTTTACGTACTACTCAACAATGAACATCTGCTTTGGCTAATTCATAAACTGAATCTTTCGACTCTTTAGAGAAGACCCCTTCTTCCCATTAGAACCTCTCATTTCCTTTATCCATAGTGTTGTTTTTCCATCCCTCCCACAATAGCTATGGCTTCTTTTAAATCAGGATTCTTAGCTAACAATTTTTTCGGAACTTTGTGGCTTTTGGTACACCTGACCAACTGATCCTTTATTAAAGAATAACATATCTTACCAAACTCACATGTTCTCACTAAAGTTCTTAACGAAGCTATGAATGTTCCAACTTTCTCATGTCTGCCTAAAGTTCTTGCAAAATTTATGTCACTCAAGAACAACATACATTTTTGACCCAAAATGTTTTTTAAGCATCAAAAGAGACATATCATACACAATGGCTGGATCTCCTTCAGCATTCCCAATGGGTATTTCATCTAAGCTTTCATATACACTCCTTCCGTCCACACCCAAGTTATGTAAAAGTACATGCTTGTTTTCTTGTAGCAGAACATTTCTCTCCCCCTATAGCAATGAGATACTAATCAAACAATTTCTTCCATTGTTTCCAGGGTAAAATAGGGTCAGTTAGGTCTGATAAAAATGAAATTGGTTAAGAAATGTTTCCGGAAGCTATAGTGGGAATCTTTCCTCTTTTCTCAAGTGATTAATACTTAATGAAGGACTCTCCTTGCTGCCTGCTCTACCAACCACATAAGTGTTAAAAAAACATGTAAACTACGTACAGTTTAATCACTTGATGTTTGACAGTTATTCTGAGATACCAATAGAATATCACTAGGGATATCACCACAAGTATTTTATACTTTTCTTCAACATCTTTGTTACAAGTGGAAATAGTGGCAACGCTAAAATAATGGGATTCGGCGATATCAGCATCACAGTGCTGTGGCAATCCAATTTAAAATGGTCTCGGGAAGTGTTGTTAACAGCCCAGGCCAAGATAGCTTTAGTGTTATGACAACAACAAATCGCTACGTGCGAATGTACTGTTGAAGTGACGTAGGATCTGCTGTTCTTCCTCAAGAATGCAGTAGCAGCGGGTGTGGTCCACGCGCTTATTGCTTCCTGCCACGCATCAGAAATAACGGTCTCTTCAATTAGGTGAGTAATCTCACAAGCATCTCTTGCCAACGTGGTCCAAGTAAAATGTAGAAAAAAGAATCATTAACACCAATATTACTCACTCGGCCCAGATCTAAGGGCCCGATTCACAAAGGCAATCTGAGACAAAAGTCTAACTTTACGACTTTTGGTATTCACAGAGGTCATTTACTAGTGGTTTCTTTACGTCCGCAGTCGGGCCGGAATCTCCGGCTCTGGAGGTACTCTCCGCACCCGGGTCGTATTCTCCGGCTGGAGCCGTACTCTCCGGCTCAGTGCGTACTCTCCAGCTCGGGCCGTACTCTCCAGCTTGGGCCAGATGAAGTGTAATCAATAGACCGGAATGCAATTTTTACAAAAAGGAACATTAGGAACGTGTGATAAATGGTAGAGGAGGTCATGAAAATCAGTTTGGGGAGGGAAAAAGGTGTGACCGGACACTACCTCATATCCCAGAAAGGTTAGCTCCTGTGCATCATGGTATATGCAGTCCACAATTTGCGCTCCCCTCAGTGTTGACTGTTGTGTCAACACTACAGTCAACACTAAGGGGAGCGCAAAGCAACACAACGCTCCGACTCGTAAATGACCTCTGTGAATACCAAAAGTCGTAAAGTTAGACTTTTGTCCATATTGCCTTTGTGAATTGGGCCCTAAGGGCCAGATGTATCAAGTTTGCATTTTGCGATTCTATAATAGCGAATTTTACTGATTCGCTATTATAGAATTGCAAAATGCAATGTATGTAGGTTTTGGCAAAAATTTTGCGATTCCTACATATTCCTTAATAGCGAATCGCGATTCGCTATTAAGGAATGCCTTCCCATTCATTCCTATGGGCCTATAGGCCCATAGGAATGAATGGGAAGACATTCGCAATCTGCGAGTACCAAATAGGTACTCGCAAATTGCGAATGCAATTTCAAGGGTGATAGGGGGGCCAAAAGGCCACCCTGATGCACCCCCAAAAAAGGTAAGTGTGCACAAGTGGCGCACATACATGCCCTGAGGGCATGTATGTGCGCCACATGGCACTTAGAAAAATGCAAAAAGTGAATTTTTCTAGGAATTTGCAAATTACCACCAACTAGAAGTTGGTGGTAATTTGCGATTCCTAAATGCAAATTCACAATTTGCGATAGCTACAAGAATTGCATTTAGGGAATCGCAAATTGCGATTCCCTAACTGCATTCGCAATTTAGGTAATCGCAAATAATTGCGATTACCCATATTGCAAATTCAAGAATTTTGATACATTGCAAAACGCATTTTTTCGTTCGCAAACGGGCCGATTCTGGGAATTGGCCCATTTGTGATCGCAAAAAGCGTTGATACATCTGGCCCTAAGTCTTTAGCATTTAGTGATAGAGTCCAGCACTTCCAACTGTTTTCTCCGTGGGTCCATGAACACAATATGTTTCTGTCCCCAACAAGTCAAACTCATCGCCGGCATTACGAAGAACCACTTAGGAACGCAGTGGGGTAGATTTAAGTAAATTTCATGGAGTGGTAGCATAGCTCCAAAACCACCAACCATCAGCACCTTCCCAACTGATCCCAAACAAAATACTCCCATGCTTTCAAGATGACATCTATGAGTTCTATATTCTACTGCAACTCTAACCATGACATCAACAAAAGACAAGCATTGGCATAGCCAATAGGTCTCGCTTTTGGGACCTTCTAAGTGTTTAGCCATGCAACAGTTGGTGTTGTTGCACCAAGGATATTGTGCTGCTTAACTAAATACTTATAAGGTCCCAAAAGCGAGACCTTTTGGCTATGCCAATGCTTGGATGCAAGGTGGAGGGGAGAAGGATGCATGGCGGAGGGGAGAATGGTGCAAGGCGGAGGGGAGAAGGGTGCAAGGCAGAGGGGAGAAGGGTGCAAGGCAGAGGGAAGAAGGGTGCAAGGCAGAGAAGGGTGCAAGGCGGAGGTGGAGAAGGGTACAAGGCGGAAGGGGAGAAGGGTGCAAGGCAGATGTGGAGAAGGGTGCAAGGCAGATGTGGAGAAGGGTGCAAGGCGGAGGGGGAGAAGGGTGCAAGGCAGAGGGGGAGAAGGGTGCAAAGCGGAGGGGGAGAAGGGTGCAAGGTGGAGAAGGGTGCAAGGTGGAAGGGGAGAAGGGTGCAAGGCAGAGGGGGAGAAGGGTGCAAGGCGGAGGGGGAGAAGGGTGCAAGGCAGACGTGGAGAAGGGTGCAAGGCAGAGGGGTAGAAGGGTGCATGGCAGAGGGGTAGAAGGGTGCAAGGCAGAGCATGAGAAGCGTCTAGCAGCACTAGGCCTGTCAGCAGTTTTTACGGACCCCTATACAAACAACTATGCAGGGCCCCAAGTCACAAGCGCCTGTTTCGAAGTTTAAAAATAAAGTGTTATTTTTGGAAAGAGAAAACACAGTAGCTCCAGTCTCTGCCACCAACTAATGATTCCAAATGCAGGTCTCACTAGGGAAGTAGCCGATCCCGAGGTGGGGGGGGCCCGAGGGGCGGCCGCACAGGGCTAAAGTCAGAGGGGCCCTTATGAGGGCAGCAACTTCTGCTGGTAGCGAGAGGAGGGGGCGGGGGGTGCACAGCGAGGGATACAGGTGAGAGGGGGAGAGTGTGGAGGGATAGAAGGGACAGAAGGTGAGAAGGGGGTGAGAGTGGGCGCGAAAGGAGGGAGGGCGCAGAGAGATTCAAAAGGGGGCTCTGGTGAAAAGGGGCGAGCAGGAGGGTTTCAAGGTGGGGAGGGGTGAATGTAGCAGAGAGAGGATGAGAAACAGGAGACAGGTGTGACAGGGGGAATGCGGCACAGGGAGAAGGGTGTAAAGGAGTGGGGAGGGGAGGTAGCAAAACGAAGTAAAGAGAGGAGCCAGGTGAGTAAGAGAGATGTAAAGATATTAGAAAAAGAAGGCATTATGGAGCGAGAGAGAGAGAGAGACAGGGATGGGGCTTGTGAAAAGGGGAGACGCAAGAGAAAGTGACTGAGGATGAAACCGATGCAGACAGGGAGTGAGACAGTGAGCAGGTGGGTAAATGAGGTATGGGGGAAGAAGGAAGTGGGTGAGCGAAAGGCCTTGGAGAGATATCGAGGAACGAGGAAAAAGAGAGGCCAGAGGGAGCCTATGTGACTGGAAGGAAGAGGCCGGGTGTGCAGAGAGGCCACGAGAAGGGGGTGCGGGGCGAGATGAGAGCGGGTTAGCAGCGGGGAAACAGGTGGGGGCGAAGGGGAACAGGAATATATAGAGGCGGACAAGGGGAGGCCGACGAGCAGAAGGGGAGATCAGAGGGGCGAGGAGGCGAAAGAGAGGGGGGTTAAGTGAGTGGGTGAAATGGTGAGAAGGTGGAAGGGGAAGCGGCGAAAAGGAGAACAGGTGGGAAAAAAGGAGCTCAAGGAAATCTGATGCTGGAGGGGAAAGAACGACAGAAACAAGCATTGGCCGCGCGGCCGTAAAAGTAACGGCTGCGCGGCCGTCAAAGCCAAAGTGATCGCGGTGAAAGCGAAAGTGATCGCGATGACGCGATCTGCGGTAAGCACGCGAGTGGTGCGCGCGCAGCAGTGATCGCGAGTGGTGCGCGCGCAGCAGTGATCGCGCTGGAAGGGAGGCAGATGGCGGCTGTGCGCGTGCACGCGTGCGTAACCGCACGCTGGTGGCCGGAAAAAGCCTTTGGTAGCACTTTGAAAAGCCCCTTACTAAATGTCTCGCAGAGCAGCGCATGCGCTGGCTCAGCGAGACCTAAAAAACCACCTCTACCAAGCATCTCAAAATGTGTTTGCAAAGTGCAGCATAGTCAATGGCAAGCTAACCTACTCCAATACTGTCAATGCCAGCCAACTTGATTATGAGCTTGACAACACCCAGAAAATCTATAACTGCTAAATTGTCTGCCAGACTGAAAAGAAAGAGCATATCAGCCCCACACTGCAAGAACTTGAAGGGCTCCCTGCAACCTCAAAAATAAAATTCAGAATCCTCTGCCTATCCTGCGAGTGCACCGCTAGGGTGATGTCCCATAGGAGGCCCAAGTGAAATTTTGATTAGTCTAGCATAATCTAGTTTAATTTTGGTAATTTCACATTATTCTTGTTGCGCAAAATTGCTGAAATTACGCTATTACTCCATGTCACTTAATTACGTGGCATTCATATGAAAAATGTACAGTGGAATCACAGGAACAATGCAAACAACAAAACGTGAGCCCCTTTTTGTCTCATGCTTTTGTTCTTTTGCATTATTTTTAACACAAAATGCGTAGTCACGTCCAAAGTGGACTCAAGTTCACATTTCTCACAAGAATACAGCATGAGATGCCAGTTTCACATTTCACAGAATTTTTTTTAATTTCATGTAATGTTTCAGAGATTTTGGGTAATTATGCAAAGCAAATTACATGAATTTCGCACACCCCTATTCTATAGCTCCTCAACAAACCACCAGTCATATCCTCAAAAAGGAAAGCCTTCTATAAAAGCAGCTTCTAACCACGCACACCTCCAAACACATCTGCATAGGGAACAGATACTATTCCATGCAAGGTACACTGTAATGGACCACCTCTCCTTTACAAATAAGATCCAACACCCCCCACACATTCCCCTAACCTTTCCACTAGGAAGAGCTACCAGCAAGATGGGCCCAGGTACCCCCGACCCTACAAACGTACTCCCCGCAATCACTGGAACCAGAGGGGCGCTGGACTAGTCCTCATGATCTGAACTCAGATAAACCAGCATACCTGCAAATAGATACTGGGGCCACCAACTTTCACTACGTACTGCACCTGAACACCTGTCACTCTACATTTGATGCGTAAAGAACACTGCTCAAAAACAACAGAGTAAAGATAAATTACATGAATAAATAATTAGAACAGGGATATAATCAGTCACACGTCATATTTTTTTCCAAACTCACAAATATCACCCCTGTGGTTACCTAAGACTTGGGATCTCAGCAAAACCCAACTTATAGTCCTGCCACTCTGACCACGTGTTACCCAAAACCTGCAAACACAAGTAATTAAAGGCACCAGAGGGACAGTTCCGATTCCCGAGGCCCTCATCTCAGCCTGTGATCAGGTTGTGGTTGTCCCTTTAGGGGTGGTGTTAAAACTCATGATCTATATTATTCTTAAGGGAATGTGCTTGTTTTGCAGTTTGTAGCAGGGTCACTCTTGAAAGACCACAAAGCAACACACAGTATCAGCAGATGTCCTTGTATTTAATACATTCCTCGAAAGAGTGCTTTTTAAAGTGAAACTAATGACACGAGGTTTCCTCGAGGCCAGTCTAGGAATTGTGGCATCCCACAGATAGTTTCATTGCATTTATGGTAAAAGGGAACTTTAGTGGCATTTCTATTTCATTCAGAAATGCCCTGCCCTGGCTTTAGCTTATGAATGTAGGGTACATGATAGAAGATATGTCACCCTGTGTCAGGGTCTTCCACTTTGGCGCCGCAGAGGCGCATTTGCAGCAAATGACCCAGTGTCTCTCACATTATACTTCATTTGAGATATTCTGAGTCTGATGCCTAAAGACAGTGGCAGCTTAACACATTTTCAAACATGTCAATGTTTTATTACTTATGGCCACGCCCAACAAATACATTTGGCATTACACATTTACATTCATCGATGAGCAGTAGGAAATGGTGCATTTTCAGACTGGAGTTCCTAAGTCTGAGCTTGATCACTCAAAAGCATTTTGGGAGTACAGGGCCCTAGTACAACAGCACACTTGTATAAAGAAATTAGCAAGAGATGTAATAGGATGTTTAAAAGAGGCATTCATGAAATAGTCCAGTACCTATTTGTGAGTCATGAAATAACCTCAATCATAGCAAAGGAGTGCTATCTGGCACCAAGCAAAGTATGTTATGTTAGCATTAATTATCAAGTAAATATAAATTTAGAATATTTAGAATTTTTGAATATTCACCAACTTTATACACGATGTGCAAAGTACAGTGTTTAAAACATCATCATGTTGTCCTCAATTCCAACTTGTCATGTTTAGTAAATACACTTGGTCCCTAAATATCATCGCTTGTCATTTTTCTGTAAACACATTTTACCCGATATAAACTTGTCATTTTCTGAGAAAATAACCTTTTTGTCCCTCAATAGAGGACTTTTATTTTCAATAAATAAACTAATTATGTCCCCTATTTGCAGCCTGACATTATATATTGCTCTATTTGTCCCAAAATGCCACTTTTATCACCGTAAAGGCCATCTATTTGCCCTCTGTCAGACCCCATTTGGGGGGCCATGGAACAGGCAGAAGCTACTGGGCCACAACCATGGGGGCTGGAGGCATTTGCTACAACTGTCCAGAGGTGAAGTACAATCCTTCAGCACTTGACTTTCAGTGGTAGCAATAGCAAGCAGTCACAGGTTCTGAGTTAAGATAGTGGGGAGGGTACTGCAAGCTCAGAACTTGACTACAGTTGTAATTCACATTATCGTCAATAGAATATCATGAGCATAATATTGAAAACCAAAATATTGAAGAGTTAAGTCTAATAGGTAAGTATATATTTACTACTCTTAACTCCACATCTACATACACAAGTTTAAAATATGTATACATATTTACCTGTCAATAGGTTGGTCCTCGATATTTTGGTTACGATATTGTGGCCACTTGATATTCCAGATCTGCACTCGCAACAATGCACCCAGCAACAAAATAATGTGACTTTTTTAGCTCAGTGCTTCTCTTTAGATAAATACTTTAATCTAAAATAAGGTCAAATACTTCACAAAATACAAGAAAGTTACAGATACCCGATGTACAGGTGAGAGTCCAACATGTTTCAGGGTTGGCCCCAATTCTCATTCTATCCTTTGTATATTCTAGGGTCTGGTGGTATGGTAGCTTCCCCTCTTCTGTTAGCTTAAGTTATGTTATGTTGATTTGTATAATCACCCAAGAGGGTTTCCAGGCACTTGGGCAGGTGTGTAGGTGTGTGGTTCCCAAGGTGCTTATACGAAGATCCAGGTCACCTGCTTCTTGCAGAACGCAAGAAGTAAGGATGATGCTCTAATGTGTTTAGGGAGGTCATACCATGTCTTGGGCGTAATGTGGGAGAATGAGCGACCTCCAGTTTTGAATTTGCAGATGCGGGGAATGTGTGTGAGTGAGAGTGAGGCAGAGCTTAGGTCTCTGGTGGGTGGATGAAAGTGTATGCGGCTGTTCCGGTATTCGGGTCCTGTGTTGTGTTGGACTTTGAATGTGTGCGTGAGAAGTATAAATTGGCTGCACTTGTGAATGGGGAGCCAGTGAAACTTCCTGAGGTGTGGTGTGAAGTGGTTGCGGCATGGGCGGTTGAATGTGATTCTCATGGTGGTGTTCTGGATGGCCTGGAGTCTGTGTAGGGTTTGTTTGGAGATTCTGGCATAAAGTGTCGTCGTAGTCCATCCTGCTGGTGATGAGTGCTTGTGTGACAGTCCGTCTGGTGTTCTAAGGCAACCATGTGAAGATCTTTCATTGCATGCATAAGATGTGGAAGCAGGAGGTGCACACTGCGTTGACTCGAGGATCATGTTGAGCTTGTCACTTAGGATTATCCCTAGATTTCTTGCGTAGTCTTTGGGTGTGGGTGTTGGTCCTAGCTCCGATAGCCACCAGGTGGAATCCTATAGGGAGCTCTTGTTGCTGAAGACCAGTACTTCTGTCTTATCGGAGTTGAGCTTCAGGCAGATGGTTCGCATCTAGTCTCCTACCATGGCCATGCAGTTTGTGAAGCTGGTTCTGGTGGTAGTTGTCTTGTCCATCAGGCAGATAATGAGTTGGGTGTCATCAGCGTAGTAGATGACAGTGATGTCTTGTGATCAGATAATGTTGTTGAGCGGTGTCATGTATATGTTGAAATGGGTGGGGCTGAGGGACGATCCCTGTGGGACTCCACATATCAGTTTCTTGGTCTCTGATTTGAAGGGTGGCAGCCAACCTTTTTGGTTCATCCTGTGAGGAAGGAACAGATGCATTTGAGAGCGGATCCTTGTATGCCAATCTCGTTTAGTCTTCTGATGAGGGTGTTATAGGAGACAGTGTCGAGGCCCGCATAGAGGTCGAGCAGGATGAGGACTGTAGTTTTTCCTCGATCTAGTATGATTTGAATGTCATCAGTGGCCGTGATGAGGGCTGTTTCAGGCTGTGGTTCTATCTGATTCCTAATTGAGTGTTCTCTAGAAGATGGTGAAGTTCGAGGTGGGTTGTGAGTTGCTTGTTGATGACCCTTTCAATCCCTTTGAGTGGAAAGGGGAGCAGGGAGATGGGTCAGAAGTTGCTCAGGTGATTCAGGTCAGCTGTGGGCTTCTTGAGGAGGGTGTTGTTTTCTGTAAGTTTCCACACATCCCGGAAAGTGGTGAACGTAATGGATGTGTTTTTGATGTAGCTCAGTGGTGTGCTGACTGGTGATGTTCGTAGGTTGTAGATGTGGTGGATGAATGGGTCCATTGGGGCCCCTGAGTGGATGGTTCAAATGATTGCCATTGTGTCATTTCTGATGAGGGTTGTCCATTCGGTCAGGTGGCTGGCTTGGTTTGTGGTGGGTAGGTTAGCGATGAGATTTCTGGGTTTGGCTTGGTGTGTGAAGTCGCTGTAAATGTTTGCGATTTTGCTATGGAAGAAGTTGGATAGATTGTAGCAGAGTTGTTGGGAGGCAGCAATGTTGTTGACAGTGGCTGAGGGTGAGGTGAAATTCTTAACGATCGAGAAGATCTCCTTGCAGCTGTTAGAGCTTCCTTCGATGTGGTGCACTAGTGCTTTTTTCTTGGTGTCTCTTATTTGCTAGTGATAGCGTCTGAGTGCAGCTTTTTAGGTAGTTCTATCGATGGTGTCATGGCTGGCTTTACATTGACTTTCTAGCTGTTTACATTGTCATTTGGTGTCTCGTAGGTCTTCTGTGTACCAGCCTGGCCTGCTTGTTTGATCTACTTAGCTTGTTGGGTTTGATGGGTGCGAGGGAGTCCATACAGTTCTTAATCCAATTTTTAAAGTTGTTGATGTACTTGTTGAGGTTGTCTGTGGGGCTAGGTTGATCCATGCTGAGAACACTGAGCCAGTCTGATTCTGTAATTTTGCCCCAGCTGCAGCTTGGAATGCTGAACCTGGTAGAGGTGTTGACCTGAGGTGTGTTGATTTGGAAGTAGATGATGGAGTGGTCGGTCCATGTCAGCGGTGTGGTGTGGTGATGCTGTTGCTTTTGGTGAACATGGGGTCCAGTGTGCGTCCTGCGGTGTGTGTTGGTTCTGAGATGAGCTGGGTGAGTCCAATGTTGCTCAAGCTTTTGAGGAGTGCTGTAGAGCAGGGGTCGTGTTGGTGTTCCAGGTGAAGTCTGAGGTCACTGAGGAGAATGTAGGCTCTGGAGTCGATAGTGTACGGAGTGACAAAGTAGCGATGATGAGGTTAGTAAAGGTGGTTCGTGGTCCGAATGGTTGGTAGGCATGGGTTCCATTCCGGGTGAAGTTTATAGAGATTTGCAGCTTGAAGTGCAGGTGTTCCATGAATGGGGTGGCGTTCTCTTTGGATGTAGTGCATTTGATGGATTCCTTGTAGATTATAGCAAGTCCTCCTCCTGGCTTGTGAAGGCAGTCCTGTCGAGCAATCTTGTAGCCCGTTGGGATTGGTGTGGCAATGTCGGGAGGCAATAAGGGGTGGCTCCAGGTCTCTGTAATGAAGAGGATGTCGGGTGCGTCACTGCTCAGCAGGTCCCATATTTCGGTTGTGTGTTTGCTGAGTGATTGTGTGTTGAGAAACATGAATATGAGTGGGTGTTGGCGTGTGGGTTTGCTGTGGTGTGTGGTGTAGGGTGAGGGTGTAAACGTTGTTGGTGCTTGTGTGGTTTGTGTGTTGTGAGGTTTGAGGCCATTGTTAGTATTTGAGTTGGGGGAGTGGGTGAGTTGCTTCTGGAGAACCAGCAGTACGTGCAGGTGAAAGCTCCTACCGTTGTGAGTGGTGTGGCACGGCAGCAGTAGGGGGAGTGGTGTCCGGGGTCTAGTGACCTAAAGAGTGCTGTGGAGTATCGCAAGGCGGTGATCGAACCAGGGTTCCTGGTGCTGGGCATGTTCAAACGTGGACGGGTGCGACAGGATTGCCTGTGGCACGCCGTCTGCTGCGTGTGTCCTCTACACGTCCGTGTTACATTTGCCATTAAGTAGGTCCTGGGAGGGGGTAGGAATGCAGGGTGCTGTGATGTCTTTTACTGTGCTGATGGGTCATGAGAAATGCCTGTCTTTGCCCAGAACAGACAAATATTCTCTCTCACTTGTTGGACCTTGCACTCACAGTCTGGCTCACCAGAAGTGCTGTGCCGTGATTAAGTCATGTGGAAGAACTGCTCAGGTGATGCAGGCACAGGCCAATTAGCAGGATCCCAAAGACAGTGGTTGGAGCGGCTGACTTCTAGCGGTGGCCCTCTTCTAGGTCCCTTATGGTGTCAGAAACAAACAGGCTTCGAGGTTGCAGTGGGCTCGGCTCTCAGATCTGGTGAGTCTTAATATAAAAAACATAACACAACAGTGCAATTGAGACAAACTAAGGTCAAGGTGGGGTCCATTTTCCCATTTATAGAAGACCCTATATTCCTTGGTAGTTTCTGTTGATCGGTAAAGAACCCTGATGTTTCCGTATCCCTGTTATGTAAATTATTGCCTCACATCTTAATCATTGGCTATCCTTGCTCACCAGAGAATTTTTATGCCTGTATATCAATCAATCAACTCTCTTTATTCGATCATTAAAAAAATATAAAAGAGCAATAAAATAAAATCAGGTTACATCACTGCAAACTCTCCCGGTTAACACATAATACAAGAGTTAAAAACAAATACAAGATAGATAGATAATATTATTTATTCGGTTAAAAAACCATAAAAGATGCAAAATCATACAAATTGTACACGTATGATGTCAAAAAGATAGAGCACTCAGCCCCTCACTGTACATAATGTTATAGTCAGTAAACCCTCTCTTTCGATATTATTTACAGTTAAAACCTGAGATAAAATCAAATAAAAACCATAAAACATTTTGTGGTTCAACCGTCGGCATAGTGAAGACGTATTTAGGATTCAATAAGCTTGTACGTACAATGCATAATTTCAATAATGTGGCTGTGCAGTCAAAATGCATCCTGTGCAAACCAAAGAAAGGGCTCGTAGAATAATAAAGTGAAGTCAATATACCGTTCGTAGACAGCTATGCTTGGGCTAAAAAGCCTAGGGGCTTTTTATATCCTCACGCACATACTGGGCTTAAAAGATGGTGCAATATGCCTAAAACCTGTATGTCACTCCATTTCTATTTGTAATAATTGTTTGGGCCTTATATAGTTGGTATATGCAGTGCTTACATTCAAAAGTGCATGTGCAGTGAAAAATATGCCCTCTGAAAGTGGTTATGAAACAGTAAAAAAACAATAGACATAAATGCTGTGGGCCCGATTCACAAAGGTAAACTGAGACGAAAGTCTAGCTTTACGACTTTCGGTATTCACAAAGGGCCTTTACGAGTAGTAAAGTTTGACTTTTGTCTCAGTTAAATTTTAATTTTGGTCTTAAGTTTAACTGAGATCAAAACCGAGACAAATGTCTTACTTTACTATTCGTAAATGCCCTTTGTGAATACCGAAAATCGTAAAGTTAGACTTTTGTCTCAGTTTACCTGTATGAATAGGGCCCTTTTATTTCCCCACGATCTTGCGTAGCTTGACAGAAGAAACAATATACCTGTAGACTGTATGACACACCATGTCTGTTTGAAGTAATTGTAAGTGTAACAGAGCAGGTTTGTATTGTTTGATATTTAGGCTCCTGAGCAGAGGAAAGAGTAAAGACTTCCTGATCTTGTCATACAGGCCAAAAAAAAAGAAAACATGGAACTGCGACTGAAATGCTATGAGATCCTGATCACGGCTTGCTGTCTAGGGGTAGGCAACCAGCAAATGAGACATATTGAGACGAAATCTCACTAAATAATACCGGTGTGAACTAGGAATAGTGACCAAATACAGTTCGATATGTCTGGCCGTTACCAGCATGCAAATACAAATGCAATCATATTCTAAGAAATCAAGCTAAGAATATTATGACACAGCAAACAGCTATAATGTTGACTTCAAAACTCAGAACAATAAAGTATTCTGATACCGTAGATTTTAAAAGAAGCTCAACTCTAAATCAAATCTCTGGGGAATTCAGCATTTGCAAGTAGATTAACGTGGGTCTGCATCACTTAAACTGTAACCTCTTGAGGTTAGGAATTAATAATTTATGAGACAATGACTGATAAAATGTACAAAAAAATTAAAAGTGTAAAAAGGTCTGTGCCCCTATGGGGTCTGTATCCAGCCTGTCAAGTCCATAGAGTCTCTTTCATTTTCTGTTGCCACCATCAATCTTTTTAATGAGCGGGCGTCTAGCCTTTTTACTAAGCTCTATTGGCTCGAGGAAGATAGATGCTCTGCCTAAAATAATAGTGGCTTCTATAAAGTATAGTAGCCATGGGAATCTTATTTCCCAGGTCACATGTCAGACAATCTTCATTACATCTCCATTGAAGGATGCATGATTATTGCTCTAGTACGATAACCAAAGGCTAGTTTAATGTGGTCCTCAAAAAAATCCAAACCGAGATCATTGTGTATTATGTAATTTGGCCTGGCCAAGGGGAGTCCCAAGATATGCCTAATTACTCTTCTTTCCTGTCTCTGTAGACTAGTGACATTACTTTACCCCGATACCTACTCTGTAAGTCAGAATAGGAATACATTTCCTTTTATAGATTTCCAAAAGGGGACAAAAAGGTTTCTTACCGATGTTTGAAGACAGACTACATAGTGACCCCACATCTTGAATAAAGTGCACTTTCCTGGTGATAAGATATGAGGCCCAAGTGCTGGAATGTTCAAAGGTTACCCCCAGATATACACATTGGGTAATTCTTTCTATAGGTTTGCCCTTAATGGATAAGCAACGTTTTTTTCCCAAATTTTTAGGAACACATGCCATATTAAACATTTTGGACTGATCAGCTTCCAAGTTGAATTGATCCATAAAGTTAACAAAAGCATCAACCATGATTTTGAGTTCATTTGACATTCTAGCTAAAAGGACAGCATTGTCCACATAAAGCAGGATGGGTACAGGCGTATTTTTAGGTCGAGCATTCGAGACCTGTTGTAACTTCTGGTGTTGGCTTAAAGACATCCCCCTGCTTTCTATTTGTTTGGTTTAGTGTCCTTTAAAAATCCTTGCTTGCTAGTGGTCAGTCCTGCCTCTTTGTCCCTCCTTATTCTCTTTCATTCCTATCAGGCAGCAGGGACTAAGTACTGAATCATTACACTTTGATTGTATATATGCTCTTTGGGGGACTATTTTCTTTTTGGGTTCCTGTTCAGCGCCATAGCTGCTTGGATTTTATGATCTTGTTTTTGTTTGGGTCTGACTCTGGCTGGTGTTCATGCACATTCATGCATTTCCCTTCCTAATACAGTTTTACTGCTTTCCGAGTTTCTGCTCGTAGATCATGTGCACTTTTGTTTGTTAATTAATTGGAGATCTTTGTCTAACTGTTCGCCCTCCCACACCCCCCTCCCCCACGCATGTAGGCTTAGTCGGCTGGGCTGTGGATGGCTCAGACACGGGACTCCAAAAACAAGCATTAGCGGTATATTAACAGGCAATGATATCACTTCCTGAGTTTCCGCTCGTGTTGCTGTTTAAATTGTAAAAAAAAGAAAAAATTATATACTTTTGGACGCTGCGCAGCTTTTATTTTAACAACACAGCGCCCGCTTCAGGGACGTCACGCTTTTGTCTTCTTTCCTCACAGTTGCTGAGGGGGAGGGGCATGGCTGCTTTGTGTACATTCCTCCTGCTACTACCAAATGAAATGAACGACACTGCAGCTCCACCACCGCAGAACATGCTGCTCTCTTAGTTGGCGCTGAATTATCCTGCACATATCGCTTGTTGCTCACAGTTCACTTTAAGTAGTACAATAAGCTTCACTTCCTCATAGTTCAGCATACCGGCATGTCGAGAGTCCGTGAGTGGAGCAGGATACGGGGGTAAATGCGCCCGGTAAGACCGCAGCCCTGCCAAGGCTCACTCAGCAGGGGTTAAACTGATACATATTTGGTATTGTCATCGCAGTCCCTCAATAAAATATTTTGTCACGCAATTCAGAGTGCCAGTACTTGCTTGCATTACTGTGCAGGTAATGCGCTTTGCACGGAGACTAACGCAGTGTGGGTCTGTTAATAATAATAATAATAACAGTCTTTATTCGGCATGTAAAAATACCATAAAAGTAGCGATTTTTCAACAAGGTTACAAGTACAAGCTTTTTTTTTTTTTTTAAACAATTCATCAGTCTAAATTCTACATAATACAATTTCAATACATGAATAAAAAAGTACGCATCACAACAAACCATTTTTAAAACAATATAAATGAGTGGCACGCGAGAGATCTATAGGCTTCCGCTACCCCTTGTGGTCTTTAATCTAACTGCAGCCCTTAAAAAGTTAATAATGCAAAAAAGTGTAAAAGCATCTGGAGACAATTTTAAAAATAACAGGGCCACCCGTGCTTGTTTAAATCTGGCTTTCTTTAAAATGCCCTTCAAAAAAAGACTTCTAGGATGTGAGTAAAATGGGCATAATAAAACAAAGTGAAGGGTGTCCTGTGGAGACCTATGGTCGCAGCCACAGGGCCCCTTCATCTCTGTAGACGGTGTGAACCCTGCCGGCTCTACTAAAATATGATGCAAATTATTTAGCCTAAACCCGGTCATTAAAAATCTATTGTGGGCGCTGCTTAGACAAGACAGGTATGGTTCAATGCCCTCGGTAGACTTCGTTACTAAATGTTCTCTCACCGACGGCTTGGCTAACTCTCTGTCTCCCCGAAGCATCGAAACACACTTGAAGAACCGATCCTTGACCAGGGCCTTATCCTGCATGGTCATTTTGGAAAGGTTAGTAAAAAGGTCTGCACATCCCATTTTCTCGAGAGACTCCTTCACATATTTTAGCCATGGGATTTTTAGCCCATGGTCCAGGGAGAGACAGTCTTCTATAACCTGCCTGCTTAAAGCCGCCTCCTCATTTGCCCAGGTCTTTACCCAACAAACTAGGGGTTTGACTGCCATCCTATCTGTGATATAGCGGACACCCAGTTCTTCATGGACAATATGGGATGGCGTGCTCTGGGGGACTTTTAACAGACGCCGAAAATACTTGTTCTCTTCAATTTGTAGTTGGTTAGCCTCAATAAATCCCCACCCCTCACTTCCATACAGCACTTTAGCACAACACATGGAGCTATATAGTCTCAGAATCTGCTCTGGAGACCACCGTCCTAGCCTTTGTGCAAAATTCATTATTGACCCGGTACATCTGGTCATAGCTCGGCATTTCTCTTCTAATAAATATTTAAAATTTAATCGACCATCAAATAAAATCCCCAGATACGAAAAGGACTGTACCTTTCCCAAACAATGAGATCCAATTGTGTAATTATAGGATTTACCTGGTTTTTTGCCCACTTCCATAACTTAGGATTTTGCCAGATTGGGGGACAAGTCCAGATTCTCCATGAACGACACGAAACCATCTATTAAAAACTGCAGGCCTTTAGGGGTGCGGGCAAGAAGTACTGCGTCGTCTGCATAAAGCAGAACGGGAATCCACGGGTACCTATCCTGGGGGTGTCTGCCTGTAAAGTGCTTAGTGCCCGGTCAAGACCACTTATATATAACGTAAACAAAAAGGAGCTAGTATACAGCCCTGTCTGACCCCGCTAGAGCACGTAAAGGGTTCTGTTGTTTTTCCCTCCTGACTGTATCTAACCGCAGCAGTGGTATTCAGATGCAAGGATTTTAAGATGTTAATAAGCCCCGAGTCCACACCAAGCCCACCCATGATTGCCCATAATTTCCCTCGATTGACTCTGTCAAAGGCCGCAGTCAAGTCCATAAATGCCAGATACATCGTCCCTGGACTGACTACTGTGTATTTGGCTGAGAGAAGGTATAAATTAAGGCATTGGTCGGTGGTAGATTTCCCAGGCCTGAAACCAAATTGGACGTCAGTTATAACTTGGTGATCCTCAGCCCAGTCAGTCAGCCGGCTTAAGACCACCCGCCCTAATACCTTTGCTGACACATCAATGAGAGAGATCGGACGGTAACATTGTGGGCTATCCTTATTACCTTTTTTAAAGATGGGAACAATCGTGGCTGTGGACCAAGATGCTGGCATTACTGTGTCCACTGCTGCGTTTATGACCCTAGTCAGGATAGGCGCCCAAAGATCCACGTTGCTTATAAAGAGGTCGGGTGGGATCCCATCTGGGCCTGGGGCCTTATTCCTGGTTAAACCTTCAATTCCTGTTTTAACCTCGCCCAGTGAGAATCTTAATGGGGGTGAGTTCCGCTCCCCACTATGAACCTGCAACTGATCCATGCTTGGATGGTAATTATAAAGCCCTTGGAAGTGCTCGTACCATTGCTCCGGCAGAATGTTATTGCCTAGCCCGGGTTTGTTAGCATCTTGAAAACAGGGATTATTTATGACTCTCCAGAAGGCGGTAGAGTCCTTTAATACCATCGCCTCTGACAAGTCTTCCCAGGCTTGCTGTTGTAGTTGACCTTTACGTCCCTTGATAGCTGACTTATATTTTTTCCGGCAAAGGGTCACCCGGTCCCTATCTCTTGGAGAGGTCTTTAAAGCATCTTTCAACTCTCTAAGGGCACGAGGGCATTGTGGATCAAACCATCTCGGGTTATCCGTTTTGACCCTATAAGCTGGGCAACGCCATTAAAAGCCTCAACTAGTTCTGCCCCTTCCACTTTTAGGTCTAAACACCTTAGGATGACCTGTTCGCCTTCTTTTAAAAGAGATCTATAAAAGGCCTCGCCATTGACCTGTGTCCATTGCAACGTCCTGCCTTGGTCCGTAGACCTAGCCACCCCCCCGCTCTAAGGGGTTCCTGGTGGTGGTGTGCGTCAACAAGGGATAGAGCAAGAGGATTATGATCACTAAAGGCACTATAGCCAATACTGAACCCAGACACACAGTTTCTGAGTGCTGCAGAGACAAAAATATAATCAATAAATGAGGCACAACCTCTACCTTTAAATGTGGGATGAACCATTATATCCTGTTTAACATCAATCAGGTCCATAGTGTGTGTTAGCGCATACGTGTTTAGTAGGCCACAGAGTTCCCTTCCCTCCTTTGTATGTTCCATGTGCGGACCGTCCTCAAGCGTACAGGACGACCAATCCCCACAAGCTACTCTCAGGTTTGGGCACAAATGACAATTAAAATCGCCTGCTAAAACCAGCTGTAGCGCCATCAACCCTCGCTCCTGTGTCTGGGTAAGTCTAGTGTCCAGTTCGTGCAGGCTAGCAGAACCCTGTCCATGTGGTGTTGCATTATAAAAATTTATAAAAAGTAACCTGTAACCCTTATTAAAAAATGTGAGCCCCTGCACAACTTCTGAGCCCCAAGCCAAATCTGTCCATCTTCCCTGTAGTGTGAGTTCTACATATATGACCAACCCTCCCCTGGCTCTCCCTGACGTTGCCTTACGCGCCGGACAAAAGAAGGTTTTATATCCCTCTAAAAAAAAATTTTTGTTTACTGGTTCCCATGTTTCTTGTAAACAAATTATCTGAAATTCCTGTATATAAAGTAGCCATTGTTCATTCTCAAATTTAGTGGATAGGCCTGCTATGTTCCAGGAAACTATTTTTATTTCTCTCCCGTTTGGCCTTTCTACACTAGTTACCTGGGGACTATGGGTCCTATAAACTTTTTTATTTAAACCATTGTCCGCGTGGGCATTTACGACCTGGAAATCACAGGTAGTTTGGCCTTCAGCTATCCCCGGGTTGATCTCATCTCCCCTCCCCCCTAGGTCTATAATGGTCACGGGGGTGTCACAGGCTCTGTCAGCTTCCCCCAGCGGACCTAGTCAGTCAATATCATTTAGGTCTCTTAATGGGGCGAAGGTGTTATTTGTCGGTGTTGTAATGGCCCACCCGGTTGCACCCTCCTGTTGACCCACATATCCATAACGTTGTTTCGAGTTCGGCAAGGGTCTGTAGAAAAAACGCAGCAGGAGCAATTTAATGCTTAAGTCCACCTCAGCTTGGTAGAACCCATTACTCTGGGAAAGAATCTTGCGCACAAGGTCAGGGTGTCTGAGCGTCACGATCACACAGTCCCCTGAAAAAGCTTTCCTGGTTCTGCCGATCCAGGACACCCTCCTTGCCATCAGGATGTGTCTGTGATCTCTAATATTAAACCCCGCATTCCTACACATCCAGTGCACCACCTTATTAATCAATTGTATCGCGGGTTCCTCTTTTTGGCTTATATATGCTGAGACACCAGTTAATACAACTGTATACGGGCATGAGGCTGGGGGTAGGTCTAAAACTGGTAGACCTACAGTACTCTGTGCGATTAGAGAAGACGTTTCTTTTAGTTGTTGATTTGCATTGTCTCCCCTTTCTGTCCTTGCAGTGTCTACTTGCTGTGTTAAGGGATTGCCTGGAGTCCTGTCCTCAATTCCCTGGGCCCCCTAGCGACAGTACTTGCATTGGGTCTAGTTACTTCCGGATGTACATGTGGGACTCTATTACCCATAACATCTAACCCTATTATATGTTCGCTATCCCCATTTTTCCTCCCCTCATTCACGTTTACAGGTAATGGGGCTGGAGCTTTAGGGACTTCAGGTTCTTCCTGAGATGCACGTGCACACCTACATGCCCCTTGGTTAGCTAGTACACTACTAGAGTTCAGGAGTAACAACAGGTTTTCTTCAATTGACCTTAATTTGCATAAAAGGGGCCCCAAGAGAACAGTCATCAAAGTCTCCAGTCTTTTCCATTGATCGGGGTCGTCCCCAAGCTCCACACTGGTGTCATTGCCACTGTTGGAAATTTGATTTGCGACCAATCCTTTGTTAGAGTCTGAGACGGGTTTATCAGGAAACCTGATTGCTTGGTACTTGGATCTAGGTTTTTGCTTTTGTTTTTGTGGGACTCCTCCCCTCGTTCGTTTCGCAGGCGGCTCTCCACTGCCTGCCGTCAGAGACTTCGGTATACTTGTCATGCTTTGCCTGATGGCCCTTTTGGATTGAGTGATAACCTCACCGCGGCACAAGCCAGATGTAATTGCATTGTGTGACGTGGAAGGAGTCGGTGTCTCTTCAACCAATATGGGCAAGAATCAGGCTCATCGTCCCCTGCAATATTTTGGGCAGAATTAGTGGAATTAATCTGTACGACTGCAATCGCTGGTGGCGAAACTGGGAGGTTGACTATTTCCCCATTGTTACTAGAACCAGGGGTGGCAAGACATGAGTAATCCACAGATTTCTGCCCACCCCTGGGGGATTTAGCCATAACTAGGCCTCCCATTGATGACCGTTTTTGGGCCGCAAAGGTATCAAGTGAGAGTCTTTTTTCTGTGAGCTGAATCTGATGGGTCAAACCCGACTCTGCTCTGGTCAGAAAAGCATCCAGGGTCCCCACAACCCCCCCTCCTACCAATGAACCCGTGACCTTACGTTTGCTCATTTTAACGACAAGCTGTTGCTTAATTACAGACGGGCCATCAGGATTAACCCTGGGCGGTGAACTACGCTACGCTCGCGGAATTTGCGAAGTTTCGGTAACTTCGCGATTCGCGTAGAACGCGAAGTTACAGTGCACTATGCAATTTGCGGCGTAGCGTAGCTGTTTTTCTTCTTCGCGCGCTCAATATACGTTCTCGCGCGCGCGGTAACGACCTACCGTGATTCTGCGTTCGCCGACGCGACTTCCTATCCGTTCGCGGGCACCACGAGATTTGGAATCCGGCCGCACGATCCCGCGAGAGTGTGCGAACGCGAACACGTCATTCGGACGCGCGATCTGACTTCCGGCGGCAGTGTTGGTAAGATCGCGATCCCGAACACGAAGAAACTACAATCTGGCGAAGAATATATCTCGAGCATCATAAAACCTTCTCGAAAATGATGAATTAGTTCATTTTGCACAAAAAACTCCTCAGGTTGTCATTTAGAGATGTAGTTTGGTGAGCAAGGAGTCCTTTTTCTTTTTTTCCAAGAGGAAGGAAGTGCCCCTGATTCTCAAACTTCCTGTTCCTGTCCAGCAGGCTCCTCCCAGTGCTTTGTCCATGTGCTGTTCACTTTCATTTGGATTTGGAGCTGGAAGGATCACTTTTTGTGTCTGTCTGCTGCATCATATCATTGGATTGGATTTGAGGACTCTTGGATTTGAGATTTTACAAGTAAGTTGGAGAATTGGTGTACTTGTTTGTTTGATTGGGGCTTGTTTGTACCTACATTTTTTTGTGGGATTTCCATAGTTTTTAAAATGTATTGTTGTGGCCTGTAGTTTCGGCAGGGGCCTAGTTGTTTTTCTTTGATTGGAATTTCAGCCAGTAGGCCCGGACTAGAGCCAGAGGTACCCATGGGTGCATGTTTCTGTGGTGTCTGTTGAATTTAAAGTTTAAACATCATGTAGGCCGGGCATCCATGGATGGCATTGGATTGATTTGCAAAATGTGGGTTTTGGGGTGGTTTTGGGTGTTTGTTAAATAAATAGGCCTTTTCAGCCAGTAGGTAACCCTACAATTTTTTCCAAGAGGTAGCAAGTTGCCCAGAGTCCCCAACTGCCTGGTCCTGTCCTTTGTCTTCACTTTTTTGTTATTTTGGGTGGTCTGGCCATGTGGGTGGCGGCCATTTTGTAAAGCCAGGCATTGTGCTTTTGCCATAGGCCTGCATTGTCTGTCTTGTGTTCCTTTTCTTGTTGTTCTGGGTGGCCTGGCCATGTGTTGGCGGCCATTTTGTGTGAACAGCCACTGTGCTTTTGCTAGTGTGCCAGTAGGCCCGGAGGTAGTCATCCTCATGGGTGCATAAAAACTGTTTCTGTGTTGTCTGTTGAATTGTAACATAATTTAGGCCATGGATGGCATTGGATTGATTTGCAAAATGTGGCTTTTGGTTTTGGGGCGTATTTTATTTTTTGGGGTGTTTGTTAAATAAATAGGCCTTTTCAGCCAGTAGGTAACCCTGGGCGTTCAGCTCGCGGACTTTGGGCAAGTCCGCACTGCGCAACAACGCGGACTTACACTTTTATCTTCTTCGCGCGCTCAATGTACGTTTTCGCGCGCGCGATAACGACATTTTGTGACGATCGCGATGCCGAACACGCAGAATTTACAATCTGGCGAACAATATCTCTCGAGCATCATTAAACCTTCTCGAAAATGTTGATTTAGTTCATTTTGCACAAAAAACTCCTCAGGTTGTCATTTAGATGTAGTTTGGTGAGCAAGGAGTCATTTGTTTTTTGTTTTACAATTTTTTCCAAGAGGTAGCAAGTTGCCCAGAGTCTCCAACTGCCTGGTCCTGTCCTTTGTCTTCACTTTTTTGTTATTTTGGGTGGCCTGGCCATGTGGGTGGCGGCCATTTTGTAAAGCCAGGCATTGTGCTTTTGCCATAGGCCTGCATTGTCTGTCTTGTGTTCCTTTTCTTGTTGTTCTGGGTGGCCTGGCCATGTGTTGGCGGCCATTTTGTGTGAACAGCCACTGTGCTTTTGCCATAGGCCTCCAAGCTTGCGGCCTAGTGTGCCAGTAGGCCCGGAGGTAGTCATCCTCATGGGTGCATAAAAACTGTTTCTGTGTTGTCTGTTGAATTGTAACATAATTTAGGCCATGGATGGCATTGGATTGATTTGCAAAATGTGGCTTTTGGGGCGTATTTTATTTTTTTGGGTGTTTGTTAAATAAATAGGCCTTTTCAGCCAGTAGGTAACCCTGGGCGTTCAGCTCGCGGACTTTGGGCAAGTCCGCAATGCGCGACAACGCGGATTTACACTTTTATCTTCTTCGCGCGCTCAATGTACGTTTTCGCGCGCGATAACGACTTTTTGTGACGATCGCGATGCCGAACACGCAGAATTTACAATCTGGCGAACAATATCTCTCGAGCATCATTAAACCTTCTCGAAAATGTTGATTTAGTTCATTTTGCACAAAAAACTCCTCAGGTTGTCATTTAGATGTAGTTTGGTGATCAAGGAGTCATTTTTTTTTTGTTTTACAATTTTTTCCAAGAGGTAGCAAGTTGCCCAGAGTCCCCAACTGCCTGGTCCTGTCCTTTGTCTTCACTTTTTTGTTATTTTGGGTGGTCTGGCCATGTGGGTGGCGGCCATTTTGTAAAGCCAGGCATTGTGCTTTTGCCATAGGCCTGCATTGTCTGTCTTGTGTTCCTTTTCTTGTTGTTCTGGGTGGCCTGGCCATGTGTTGGCGGCCATTTTGTGTGAACAGCCACTGTGCTTTTGCCATAGGCCTCCAAGCTTGCGGCCTAGTGTGCCAGTAGGCCCGGAGGTAGTCATCCTCATGGGTGCATAAAAACTGTTTCTGTGTTGTCTGTTGAATTGTAACATAATTTAGGCCATGGATGGCATTGGATTGATTTGCAAAATGTGGCTTTTGGTTTTGGGGCGTATTTTATTTTTTTGGGTGTTTGTTAAATAAATAGGCCTTTTCAGCCAGTAGGTAACCCTGGGCGTTCAGCTCGCGGACTTTGGGCAAGTCCGCACTGCGCAACAACGCGGACTTACACTTTTTATCTTCTTCGCGCGCTCAATGTACGTTTTCGCGCGCGATAACGACATTTTGTGACGATCGCGATGCCGAACACGCAGAATTTACAATCTGGCGAACAATATCTCTCGAGCATCATTAAACCTTCTCGAAAATGTTGATTTAGTTCATTTTGCACAAAAAACTCCTCAGGTTGTCATTTAGATGTAGTTTGGTGAGCAAGGAGTCATTTGTTTTTTGTTTTACAATTTTTTCCAAGAGGTAGCAAGTTGCCCAGAGTCTCCAACTGCCTGGTCCTGTCCTTTGTCTTCACTTTTTTGTTATTTTGGGTGGCCTGGCCATGTGGGTGGCGGCCATTTTGTAAAGCCAGGCATTGTGCTTTTGCCATAGGCCTGCATTGTCTGTCTTGTGTTCCTTTTCTTGTTGTTCTGGGTGGCCTGGCCATGTGTTGGCGGCCATTTTGTGTGAACAGCCACTGTGCTTTTGCCATAGGCCTCCAAGCTTGCGGCCTAGTGTGCCAGTAGGCCCGGAGGTAGTCATCCTCATGGGTGCATAAAAACTGTTTCTGTGTTGTCTGTTGAATTGTAACATAATTTAGGCCATGGATGGCATTGGATTGATTTGCAAAATGTGGCTTTTGGGGCGTATTTTATTTTTTTGGGTGTTTGTTAAATAAATAGGCCTTTTCAGCCAGTAGGTAACCCTGGGCGTTCAGCTCGCGGACTTTGGGCAAGTCCGCAATGCGCGACAACGCGGACTTACACTTTTTATCTTCTTCGCGCGCTCAATGTACGTTTTCGCGCGCGCGATAACGACTTTTTGTGACGATCGCGATGCCGAACACGCAGAATTTACAATCTGGCGAACAATATCTCTCGAGCATCATTAAACCTTCTCGAAAATGTTGATTTAGTTCATTTTGCACAAAAAACTCCTCAGGTTGTCATTTAGATGTAGTTTGGTGAGCAAGGAGTCATTTTTTTTTTGTTTTACAATTTTTTCCAAGAGGTAGCAAGTTGCCCAGAGTCTCCAACTGCCTGGTCCTGTCCTTTCTCTTCACTTTTTTGTTATTTTTGGTGGCCTGGCCATGTGGGCGGTGGCCATTTTGTTAAACCAACCACTGTGCTTTTGCCATAGGCCTCCAAGCTTGCGGCCCAGTATGCCAGTAGGCCCAGAGGTAGTCACCATGGGTGCATAAAACTGTTTCTGTGTAGTCTGTGGAATTTTGACATCATTTAGGCCATGGATGGCATTGAATTGATTCAATTGAATTGCGAAATGTGGTTTTTTTTGGAGGGTCTGACTATTTCACTTTTTGGGTGTGTTAAATAAATGCCTTTTTTGCGTGTGTACTGTGTAATTATAATTGTGTTGTTGTAGTGGTTGTCTAACTTTCCAAAGTGTTTTTAGCCATGTGGATTTTAGTTTTTGCATTAAAGCTGTGTGTGTTTTATAAGGCATCCTTTGTCTGCCCATATATAGGCCTGCTTGAGTTCATTGTTTGCCGTGCCTTGTGCCTGTGAGTCACCATGTTTCTGGGGGCCATTTTGTTGTGGTAGTTATTAGTGTGCTGTTTTTGCCACATAGGCCTGCGTGTCTTTCCATTGTTCCTCTTGTCTTACTGCTTCCAAATCCATCCCCATTGCCAGCTGCAGCTCCCTGATGCTGCTATATAATACATCCCACGTGATGCACAAATTTAGGCCAAACATGCTCCAGTACATTTTAGTTTTTGTTCTTTACTATTCTTATTCTTCCAGAGTGTACACTAGCACTACACAGTAGCCAGGAAAGCCCTGGCCTTGTTGTCAACGTCTCATAAATGGCTACACTGTGTGTTGTTGTTCACAGAGTTTCTGAAATTTAATAATTGAGGCCACCACACACTAAGTTCTATATTCTATTTGTTTGATTTGTGCTATGTTTGATTGATGTTCTGGCTTTTTGCTTTTAGGTGCACAAAGACTGAGGAGGAGGTGTGTCTCTCATCATTGCCTGTTGCACTTCCAGACAGACATCCTGCTGCTGTACACACAACACAACGTGACGTGTGACCTGACCAGACATCTCTGCAACTGAGTGCTGCTGACATCTGAAGAAGATGGGCCCAAAGAAAGCAGGTACCAGGTCCTCCAGTACCAAGAAAGTTGCTATTGAGAAGAAGAAGGAACAGAAGAAGCAAGTGACACTGAAGTCTGGTGTGCCAGCCAATACCTTTTTAGGGAAAAAAATTGCGCCTGCAGCAGCGGTGTCCGGGGGCAAGCTGGGGGCAGCACCTCCGCATCAGTGGACCCAACCCACCAACCCAGGCCCAAGCACATGAGTGGGGAAGAGGTGGCCAGCCTAATGGTGGAAAGCAGTGATGCTGAGCCGGAGATAAACTTATCGCTATCTCAAAGTAGTACCCAATCAACGCAGGAGGAAACACAGCAGATAAGTGGTCAACAACAACAGCCGCAACCACCGCCCGCAATAGTAGTTGTTGTTCCTCCTGAAGTAGGGGCAGTTCAGGAAATTGAGCCTCATGCAGAGGTAGAAGAAGAAGCCACTCATTCAGAAGATCCATTGTCTTCCAAATCCCCAGCAAGGAAAAGGAGGGGTAGTCCATCAAGTTCTTCACCAAGCCCCCTTCTGATGATCTAGATGCCACTTGGAAGCCACAAACTGAGTCTGAGAGGGAGCCACGTTCCAAGACCAAGCTAGGGAAAAGGAAGGTTCCGGAAAGCCTTACACTTATGGAGGTCGATGTAGAACAGCAAGATGATGATGATGATGACGACGAGCCAGTCATCACGAACATCACTCCCGGCCCCGAGGAGATGGAGACCAACATTCTTACCCTATCCAAAATCGCTGCGAGGGATGTAGCACGCATACCTCCACAGGTAACACCAACACGACCTACAGCTTCTATATTTGCATTAGCAAAGGCCCGGCAGTGACCTACATCCAGCACAACCACCACCTCTGTAGGAGTAGGTAGTGGTACAGCAGCACAGAGTCAAATTCAACACACACCCTACAGATCATCCGGCATTGGAAGTGGCACCTCCAGCAGGAGGCCAAAGTTAAGCTCCCCAGTTTGGGACTTCTTTACGGTTAGCGAAAAGGAGGAGAACATTGCTATATGCTCCATTTGTAATACCTCTGTTAGTCGTGGTAAGCTTGGTACAAACTATGGTACCGGAGGCCAAATGACCCATCTGAAAAAACACCACTTGATCAGCTGGGAGGACCACCTTCGCGCCAGAAAAAAACTGCAACCATTGGTGTTGGTGGGGATAAAGGAGTAGAAGAAGAAGATCCGATCACGGTGGAAGAGGAAGGACAGGGAGACATTCTCTCTGGTAGTGGTACACAAGGTGTCCCTGACCCCAGCAGTGCAGTCTTAACGTTGCACACATCTTCAGCAACATCTCAGTGGCACAAGAGTAAGAGTCAGCCGGAGACACCAAGAAGTACCAGGTCCGCACTACCAAAAAGTGCGTTGAGCCTAAGAGAAAGGAAAACCATGCAGCCTACCATTATCAGCATGTTTGGGGGTGAGGGGCAGTACGAACGCAACCACCCAATAGCACGTTTGTACAATGCGAAGCTGGCTAAAATGTTAGCACTGGACCTTCTCCCTTTTTCTTTTGTTGAAGGGTTGGGTTTTGTGGAATTTGTGTCAACCATCTGCCCAAAATGGTATGTTCCCAGCCGCTACTATTTTGCCAGAGTTGCAGTTCCAGCACTACATCACGACGTGCTGGAATTGCTAGGAAAGGCCTTGAAGCAGAGTGCTGTTCACAGTATCCACCTGACTACAGACATGTGGACCAGTTGCCAAGCCACAGATTACATGTGCATCACTGCACACTGGATCAGTTTTGCGGGGGTTAGAGAACAGGTATCTGCTGGTGTTGATACTGCAGAGATTTTTCATGCCACTCGCAAACATGCAACTGTAGCCATGTTTGCCATGGAGAAATCTCATACTGCTGCAAACATTTTGGAAGAGTTTAACACCAAGGTCTTTGAGTGGCTGCGCCCAAGAGGGCTTACGATTGGTTTTGTTGCCACGGACAACGGCAGTAATGTAGTTTTGGCCATGCGCAATGGTGGCTATTTCAGGGTCCCGTGTTTGGCACACTGCATTAAGATTGTTGTTCAAGACTTTTGAAAAATGAATCCAAAGTCAGCAACTTACTGGTCACCTGCAGAAGAATATGCACACATTTCAACCATTCTTTTAAAGCCCGGAAGCAGCTGAGGGTCATTCAACGTGAGCATAAAATGCCAGTCAAAGCGCTCATCCAGGAGGTGCCAACACGTTGGAACTCAACTTATTACATGCTTGATCGTCTGTTTGAACTGTACATACCACTCAATGCTTATGTCATGCAAAGATTAGGGGAACCTACTGTGAAAGGCATGACCGTTGAGATGGCTCAATGGGACCTCATTAAATGCCTGACTGAGATGCTACTTCCTTTTGAGATCTTCACACGTGAAGTCAGCAGGGAGGACTGTACTATGGGCCAAGCTATCCCATTGTTGCACATGCTAGAGCAACAGCTGAAGGATGTGTCTGAAACGTACGCAGGTGTGGATGACAAACAAGACGCATATCATTTGGCGGAGACCTTAGCCGCTCGTTTATCGGAAAATACAAGGATTAAAAATAAAATTTTGTCACAACCACATTACATTAGTGCCACAATTTTGGATCCACGGTACAAAGTATTTCTGAACTGCAAGGCAGTAATTCCTTTTTCGGAAGTGGATGTTGCCAACTACAAAACTTTGATAGCTAAGGAAGCCACTATTTTCGAAAGAGAACGGCTGTTAATTACAGGCCCCCCACCCCAGGCCACCATAACCAGTACTACAGGGCATCCAGAGTCAAGTTCTACTTCGGAGCCTGAGGGCAGTGCATTTGCCTCCCAGCAGTCACCTACACCAACAATAACATCAAGAACAGGATCATCCACCGCACAATGTGCAACTGATTGGTTTCTACAGCAGGGGTATGGTAAGTCCAGTGCTGATGCAAAGGCAAAACAGGCCGAGCACATCGGAGCACCCCTGAACATTGAGCGGATGGTCCAGGCCTATCTGGATGACCCAACAGAGGTCTTCATGGATCGAAACCCATTGGTGTATTGGTATGGGAAAAGAAGCCAATGGACAGTGCTCAGCAGGCTGGCGATAAAGTATCTGGCTTCCCCTGTCGCAAGTGTCTCTTCTGAGCGTGTTTTCAGTGCTGCTGGTGCCATTGTAACTTCGAAAAGGACCAGTCTCTCGGCCCAAAGCGTGGAGAGGTTAACCATGATCAAAATGAATCAGCACTTTATACCACCGGATTACAAAATACGTGAATCACAGCAGGAAGAGGAGAGCAACTTGGATGACGTAAATAGTGCGTTACAGGACCTACTTCTGTCCGAACCACCAGAGTTTGAGGACGAGGTCCTCTTCCCTGACAACTAGGCTTTCAAATTGTTACTTTCTTCCTTCCTTTATGTGTCTGTGTATCTGTCTTTCTGGTTCAAATCACAACAAATCCATCACCACCGTCTTCTCTTTTATTTCCCTATTGGAGTTGGATGTCTGTGCATTTAACTGTCCACTCTTCAAAGTCCTGCTTCATCTTCCTGTCTCGCACAAGTACATTTCCATCAAGCCAGACATTAGTACAAGAAATGTTGCCTTTACCAGTCCCGCCTCCATAAGAAGTGAAACGTGACTATAGCTATCCTCCGTTTTGTTTTGGAGCCGAAACTCATCAGTGTCCGAAGGCTACAGCCTCAGCAGGCATCCAAAGGTCCTCACTGTCAGGACAGAAGGTACTTGGCAGAGAAAGACAAGAGACTCTTCGAAGAAACTTGCTGACATTTGTGCAAACTCAAATGACCATCAATGAGCGCTACCCAGGCCGCGGCCCATCATCACAGTGCTGACCATGGGAAGCAACTTAAACTGTGACAAAGTGCCACAGAAGAATAAGACGAAAACCAAAACAGCGACTAACACTCAAAATGAATGTGGACTGGAGTAATGATGAGGCCACTGCCCCGTAAAAAAAAAATAACAGCTGTCAGAACTAGGCATCTGATGATCTGACAGCCAAAGAGAAGAGCAAGACAGGTAATGATGGAATGCATTGGATGCTTGCAGAGTCTGAGCGATTGCTGTTGTTTGTTGTTGATGTTGTGCATGAAGTCGAACACTACTCTAGTAGTTAATCTACAAAGTGACTCAAGTCAGTGACAGTCAATGTTTCCCTTCTTGTTGTTTAATAACCAAATTGTACTCCTACTACTGCAGGTGGCGGCCAATATCTGTTGCAATTTTTTAATATGGAATATGGACTTAATCGGAGTCACTACAGACTGAGTTGGAGTTGGACAACACGTACCACAACATGATGATGACCATACTATCTTTGCACGCAGTCAGTCAGTTGGATCGGAGATGATTCAAGGAATAACTGCGTTTCATGAAGTGGCATAAGGTAAACATAAACACAACAATTCAACAAGAAAGTAAACACAGCAGACCTACATGTCCATGTAGTGGTGGAGTCGAGTCAGTGTAGTTATGACTGACAGCGGCGCAATGATTTTGTCACTTAATTTTGAAAATGCTAAGTTGCTGTATATATGCCTTTTGTCTGGCTCTGTCAAAAATTAAGGTAAATGGAGGTTGGGTCACAGGCTGGTGCTGTGGTGGGCCTGTTCTGTCCTGTTGTTGTTGTAGCTTAATGCTGTAAACGGAATATACACGATATATCCAAGCCGCCTCAGTCTGAAAGTGTTCTCTCTTCTCTTCTTGGACTCCACCGTAATTGATGCTTTTTTATATTCATTGATTTTTCAATACCCCTTTTGTTTTTCCATCTAGACGTTACAGGCCGGCCTTTACCCTGTGCTATACTGGGAGACTCAACTCACATTTACCTTACCAATCCGCATCAGGAAGGCAACCAAGATTGATGTGCGGAGCGTCCATGGAAGATAGGACCAAGAGGAAGGACGAGATTCAACTCCACAATTTGACCAGGATAATACAGTAACTTTAGTATCATTCATCTTTTAATTAATTGGAATCCTTTTTTCTCTTCAATCATTACGACTGTGTGTTGTGTGTTGTTGTTTGTTTGCTAATTGATCCCTACAACTATTTTTTACTTTTCTTTGCTATCTTTAAAAGTAAGCCCAGTACAACATGGAATTTGGGTCTCTGTCTGAGGGCATATATTACAGGCAAGGCAAATTGCATAGAATATACTGCTGCCCTGTACTGTCTTGTCTAGTAGGAGTTAGTAAGTACTACTCATTAACCATCAAGTTATCTTCATCATGCATGCATTGCCTTTTTCTCCCTTTATAGATTTTTTGGATAAGATCATGGTCGTCTGCCAAGATTGCGCTTTGCTTTTGTTGTCCATGCGTACTGTTTTTCTTTCTCAAACCTTTCCCCAAACTCCCCTTCCCATCCATTCATCAAACCCTAACCCTCTTCCCCCGGGCTGTGATTTATATTGAGGTGTGATGTGACTACCTAAAATGTACACCAATTGATCACACGCTTGCTGGGGCAGATGTGGTAAAAGCAACACTAATTAAATTTCAAGGCAGGGCGAGGAGCTTCTTCTGCTTGCCCACCCATGCTCAGTCTATGTGCATGCCGTCACCGGCTAATAGTACATCATAATTAATTGCCAGCATTGATTGGATTCATCATCAAACTCCTACCACACAGCAGTAAAGGTTACGAATTACGATTGTGTTAAGTTAAGTGACTCACTCGACACAACTACAGTTTGTAACTTCTTGTACTAGGCTGTCCCCGCCAACATTATGTTTTATTTGACTTTAGCAGTTGCAAATGCAATATTGTTTGTTTGGCAGTCTTCTTCTGTACTGTATTTGACTTCGTTCTACTACTCCTCCCACAGTCGCTTTCAGGCAAGTGACTGTCTCTTTTTATTTTTTTAGCAAATGCTGCTGGCAGTGTCTACTCTACTACTACCACCACAACCATGGCATCTTCTCCATTCTCTTGGGAAACCATGCAGCCATTGCTGTGCCGAACGTAATCATCATCAATCACAGGTAAGATAAGTTTGGTGGGAGGTATAATGGACTAGGAGGAGAGACTGACAGTACTAGTAGGACAAATCACTCAGTGAGGGGTACCGCATATATCTGTTTGTATTACATCATCGGCAGATTATTTAAATCAAACACTGGCTGCGGCCCTGCAGCAGCAATGAAAGAAACCATGTGACGTTAATTTGTAAAACAGTAACCCCCCACAAAACATTAACATTGTATGTTGAAGTATAAATATAATTTATTACCCTAACAAAAATAAACTATCCCACACCTGACCCACCCCTCTCCCTAACCCCAACCAATGTCCAAAACGAAAAAAGTCCAAAGAATGTCCAAACCCCAACGCCCAATTCCCACCCACGAACAAAAGGAATAAAAAAGGGGCAATGCAACAGGGTCCTATTATATTCGGCGGGCTTTAAGGTGTTTGTCCACCAGAATTTTAACCCGCTCCTCGAGTTGCTCCTCTAGCCGTGCCACCCGGAGGAGAATCTTGCGTCGAAATGCCCTGCAGTGGCATCCAGGGTGGGGGACAGCAGTGCTGGTTGCAATCGATTTGCGGCGGGCGGCTGCCAGACTGCGGCGCCGTACCACTGGAGGTCTGGCCTGGCTGGGGCCCGGGGCATCGGACGAGGCTGCTGCTGCTGCCGCCTCCTCCTCCTCCGCCTGAGCCACCAGCCGCCGGTACTCGGCACAGATGGCCTCCAGTTTCCGGTGCCGGGCCCTGGCTGCCAACTCCTTCCGGGATGGTTTGCCTTGGGAAGGAGTATCTATATCAAGAAAGAAAAAGAATATTGTTGTAACCAGTACTCTTAGCAAAACAGTAACACAAAATTATTTCAACACATAATGGCACAGTAGCACTAGCAAGAAGCACAGTACATAACATTCCTGGTATAATAATCTATCTATCCTCCCACTTCCTCGGCCTGTAACATTTGTGGGAGTTTCAGGCATTATACTAGCACTATGGACTCCAGTACACCAGTCTTCTTCTTATCTCTACTAGTTTAGCGAAATGACATAACCTGGTTGTAGCCGGCATGCCAGCTCGGTCATCTATGCTTGCACCCAAGACAAACATACGAGTCATCATGACGCAGACTCACGTTAGTTTGATTTACTACTGTATGCAAGTGGGGAAGCTCGTATTTATTTTTGTAATACGGGTGGCACTAGCCATACTCACTCTGTTACATGAAGCAGGGCAATTGGTCAATTTCACTTTAACAGTGCCCTGGCTACTACAAAAAGGCAGATTATATATCTGATCCAATGATCATTGCTTTTATGGGACGACGACATAAGGTCAGTAGCGGTCGGTGGTGGGACTCGGGGAGTGCTGCCGGGCGGTGACGTAGGGAGGGGCAGGGTGGGGGTAGTAAACTATGGATTACGGCCAATTACAGGTAAGTAAACATATAAAGAAATAAAAGTAATTTTGTTGCGCCCACTGCATCGCTTTTGGCGGTGCAGTGCGCACAATGAAATTAGCTTTATTTATTTTTATGTTTACAGTAAACTTACCTGTATTTGGCCGTGTAATACATTGTTTACTGCTACCCCCACCCTGCCCCTACCCACATCGGCTTTGCTACTGTGGCGCGGTTTCTTTTACATTCCCTTAAAACTAAAACTGTGCATCCCGTGACAGTCTCCACCTATGCTGTCTATGATGAATACATACAGGCATCCATCCATTCTAAGTAAATGTCAATCATTCTTCTTAATCTCTCCACAAACCTTACTTTGTTTCGCCAACAACAACCCATGCGTCAACTCACTCCGTTGCTTGCCTTGGCTTAGAGTTTCACCCAAACACCGCTGATGATTCTTGCTATCCACAGTATCCACCCAAACTGTGTCGCCCACCCAGGCAGGCATCCATTCTTCTTTCACCTTCCACCCATCCTTCAACAACACATGCATCTGATTCCTATCAGCCACCTATATCCATGCTTCCAACGTATCCTTCTCTGCCAGTCATCAATCATATTAAATCTGGCCCGTCCTTCCTCCTTCCACCCTTCTTTCCCTTTTTATTCAACACATCCATCAAGGTCATCTGATCTGACTTTTAGTCTCCTCCATAAAACTTTCACAGCTGAGTTGGAGTCAGATAGAAGAGGCCATTGGTTAATCAAGTCACGCTGGTAATGCTATTGCTACTGCATTGCTAATGCTAAGTAAAGGGTGTCTTCTCTTCTTCAACCGTTGTATAATGTTCACTACAACTTCATACCTAATAATAAGTCTCAACAACAGTACAGTGAGTGAAGTCCACACACCCTTCCAGCTAGTGCAATGTCAATAAGTCATGAATATAACTTACCACCGCCCGCCACCGCTGCTGGCTCCCCCTGTAGCTCCTGCAGGTGCCGCATCTTCTCCTGCCCCCTCCGAAAGGCTCGAACCGCCGGTGGCCCCGCCGCCACTGGTGGTTGCTAGTCCGCCTAGATAAAAACATGACACATTTTTAGATGCCTGTACACCTCCCCTATTTATTCTTTTTCATTAGCAAGATTGAAAAAAAAGTTAATACATACATATTATTATAAATCACATTCAATAGTCCAAATCGGGTACTAGAGTACAGTCAGTAGACACTAGTAGTGTTATGGTCCCTAGGGTCATTATTATACTATACTCTACTCTTTGCAAAGTTAGCCTGAGCCATGCAACCATTTTCCGCTTCATGTCTTTTGCGCATGTTACCTCGCAGCTTGTTGCGCAGTAACAGTAAGACGCCTTTTTGAGCCCACATGAGCACATACAGCTACTGTCTGAGCGTTGCGTACAAGAGGTCGAAAAACAAGCCACTTTGTTATGGAGTTCGGTTAGTCCGTATTGCTTAGCCATAGGTAACATGTTACACTTTTTGGGCAGGACTGAGAAATGCTTGCATTATACTATAATAACACGCACCATTTTTCTCAGGCAGAGGATTCCCTTCTACGAACCAGAGATTTGCAGAGCTTATGAATGATGCATGTAACCAGTAATTCTACGTTCTACGGTGAGGAGTCGCTCAGAATTCGCACAGATCTTTTGTCTTATATATCATCAATGATCATGCACTTGTTGCAAGTGCAACACTGTTTATTGTTTTAATCTTATGCATTTTGCTGTTGGAGCTGGCTGGAGTACACTGAATTTTATAGAACATACATACAGAGCTTGTTAGTTGAAAAATAAACCTTTTGAACTTACACATAGACTCTGTGGTATTTTGTGTGGTGGTGGTGGACTTACACGAGTGAGTGAGCGAAAGGGTGTTATGTTCTGGGTTGTGTGATCATAATCATTGTGTATCTTCGGGTGGGGGTTCGGGGACCTAATGAGACACTATAGCTAGTCGTTCAGGGGATTGTGGGTTCACTTCTGACTGAGGTGTGAGGAACGTCCAAGTTCCAAACTCGCATCACCAACATCCTATTTCATTGTGCATAGTTCTGCATGGGGCTGTGCATAATCCAAGTAGTATGTACTATATCCTATCAAAAATAGTCAAATATCTGGTTGGGCATTTTGTTTGTGGTAATTGTCAAAGCCTCAAGATTAAGAAGCCTAGAAGAGGACAACCGAAAGGACTGGACTCAGTGGCTAGAGCTATTAGTATTGGTCAATCTGAGTTTTATACAAAACCGTACAATAAAGAGTGGCAATGCAAACTGGGCAAGCTTAGCGACAGACTAATATTAGTAGTACAGAGTACAGACATTCATAGCAGAGGCAGTTAGAACTTAGAGGCAGGGATAACCAGAATTTAGAAACAGATAGTCAAGTCAAGATCAAAGAATCTTTTGTAAAAAATAGAATTAGGGAGTGGAGCCAGAATTAATAGTTCTGAAAAAATAAGGTGCAGTAAAAGTTAGGGCAATATAATTGTTAATATTAACCACTGGAGGACTTACTGGGACCAGCAGCAGGGCCCTCGGTAGAGGAGCGGTCCTCTGGTGGTTGTCCCGCCGAATCTGACCCCGTCTTCTTGCCCCTGGGTGCTGCACATCAGTGATCATGTAAGATATAATAAAGAAAAAGAAAGACACAAACATTAATGATTGCTGTGAAACAAATAAATTATCTAAAAAAACGCTCAAAAAACGTTTTAGGAAACAAAAATTGCAATAAAATTGACCTATCTAATCCGATCGACTACTGCCTTGCGGGATTCACGGACAGTCTACTTATTTGGGAACACTAATTCAGTGTTCCATTCTGATTGATTCAAATAAAATCCAGAACACTAACTAAGCCTAAGTACCACCTGACCTAGCCCACCTATTCCAGGCGGGCCAATTGTTCATTAAGCCTGCATTTCCATTTTTTATTGACATCAAAAATGCATAGATGAGAAGGAGGACACATGCATAAAGTGCATAATGCATACACCAAATTGTTGGTTGGTTGCGTCTGATGTTCTGCAGCTGACTGACACTGCTAAGCTAAGCTTACCAGTACCACTCACTAAACAAACTACAAAAGGTTCTAAGGACTGGGGTAAGCAGCACTCAGTGACAGAGGATGCGTCACGCAGACCGCTCAAAAATTATCAACTAATAGTAACTAAACCTAGTATCAAATGCATCCACCACTATTTGACAGGAGGACAAAGGAAGGACTACAGTCTCTCTAGCAATAGCATTATGAAATGAAGACACTACACGGGAATAAGGTAGGTGTCTAGTTTAATCCATCTAACGTCCTCCGGGTCCCGGCAGCAACTGCCTGCCTTAGAACTCCACATTCCAGAATAGAATCCCCCCAGCGACACAAGCTCCTCACGAGCCTGAGACAGCGTTCCTCAGATCCCAACACACCCCCCTTCCTTCACAATGAAAACAGAAAAGTAAGGTTTGACAAAGATAAAAAAACAATAAGAAGATAACAGGAAACAGGGTATACAGAAGAACAACATCACTACATTTTGTAATCTTGAAATCTTGCAGGAACAAATTTCAATCTGGTGGAAACAGCTCTGGAAGAAACATGATCGGAATGCACAGGTTCCCTCCCGTGGGTATTGGTGGGCACCAATGTTGGGGAAGAAACAACACCAAGTCTCTTGTTGACATAGACCAGCATTGACTCAGGCACAATGGAAATAGCAGACTTGTTCCAAACTTTCCCACTCTCCAACACCACCACGTGATTTCTTACAACTGAGCTGACACTCTTTTGGGAGCGGAGAACCGAGACTCCCCTTGCGAAGAAAACCCGGTCTCTTGACCCTCACCCAATCCCCCACCTTAACAGACAAAGGATAACGAACTCCAGGCCTGGTGTCGTACTTAGCCTGAACAGCAGCCCTGACGTCAGTTACAACAGACAATTTCTTAGTGTCCACCTCCCTCCTGGACATCCATTCCTTGTTTAATTTAGAACCAGCAACCCTTCCCCTAAGTAAGGTAAACGGGGCAATGCCGGTACTAACATGGGGAGTGGTCCTCACAGCCCAAAGCATGTTGCTGACCGCTTGCCGCCAATGCAACCCATTCACCAAAGCCAATTGCAGATGTTCCTTGATTACGCGGTTGAAGCGCTCAACCAGGCCATTGCTGCGGGGGTGATAAAGAGAAGTAAGAATGTGACTAACACCTATGTCCTTGAGGAATTTCTTCATCCTCGTTGCCACTGAAATGAAGACACTACACGGGAATAAGGTAGGTGTCTAGTTTAATCCATCTGACGTCCTCCGGGTCCCGGCAGCAACTGCCTGCCTTAGAACTCCACATTCCAGAATAGAATCCCCCAGCGACACAAGCTCCTCACGAGCCTGAGACAGCGTTCCTCAGATCCCAACACATTACCTAACTGAAGTTCTCTAAAGTAAACTCTTACATAATGACAAGCGAGCGCAAAGTTGCAAAAAAGTAAGAGTACCGCCCAGCACCTGTGTCCTACAATCACAGAGGATTTTGAAACGGAATTTACCTGCAATGTAAGCAGCAGTATTCTTGTTATTTGTAAAAAATATATACACAAATCACAATACTTATACTACTATATATATATTGGCTACTCACCAAGCCCCACGACCTCGACACCTAGCAGGTCCAACAGGTCCTGCTCCCGGTCAAGGATGTCTGACCACCGGTGGGCCAGCTGGTTATGGGTGCGCCGGACCTCAGAGCAGCGAAACACTGCCCGACGCACCTTCGCCCACCGGCGGTGACGCTCCTGGGTCGGGTACCCGGAGCCTGGCCTGCCGCCTGCTGCCAAGGTCAAGGGGAGGTGGCGCTGAATAAAAAAACAAGGGCGGCCACCTCCGCCTCATTAAACAGCTGGCGGGCTTGCACCCCTGCAGGGCGCAGTCTGCCGCAAGGCAGGCGGCGATTGGGCGCACGCGCCTTGCCCTTTGAGCCGCTGCTGCTACCCTTCGCCATGGTTCTGGGGTGGGAGGAGGTGAAAAAGAAAAGTTAGAAGGGAAAAATAAAGTTAGGGGAAGAAGTAGGAGCTTAAAGAAGAAAGTTATATAAAACAGTCGAAAAGTAAAAAAAACACAGTAAAAAGTATAAAAAAATGCAAAATATAGACTTAAGCAGAGAGTGAGATAGATAAGAAATAAAGAAAAATTGAAAAACAGTGTAAAAAACTAAGGATTGCAAAGATTGAGGGAGGATAGAAAAGCAGGCACAGAACCATAGCATAGAGTGGTAAAACAAGATGGCCGCGCCCATCGCGACCGCGTGGGTAAGTTCGCGCGATATTTGTCCCCGAACACGCAAAAAAGTCGCGAACACGTACAACGCGTTCCCGAACAAGGAATGCGCAGCGCGAGCACGCTATACGCGACCCGGAACAGGAAATAAGGGATCGCGAACGGGCGGGACAGGTGAAAAACAAAATGGCCGCGCCCATAGGCGACCGCATGGGTAAGTTCGCGCCTCCGAGCACGCAAACAGCGTCCCGAGCAACCACAACGCGTTCCCGAGCAAGAAAAACACATCGCGAACGGGCGCGGCAAGCAGCTACGCGCACTCGCGAAGCTACGCGTAGCTCGCGTAGCGCTCCGACGTCTTCGCGTAGCTTCGCGTAGCGCGACTACGCGAACTACGCCCAGGCTTAATCAGGATACACAAATTCAAATCAGTACCTTATTTAAGTAGCTGAAATCCACCTTAGTGTCCACCTTAATACAGGAGATCACAAGGGGTGGCCCAGCCCAGCCTCTTCCTGTCTCTGACGGGCTCGGACGGGCCCGCCCTTGGCCCGGGCTTTGCCCGGACACGGCCCGGGCACGCCCACGCAGCGGGAGCCCTGGCCCACTCTTGAGTGCCTCCTGGCGCGTGTGACGTGGTGCGCGGCGTGCGCGCCGCAAAGGATGGTGGGGGATGTAGTCCCCGGCTCGCCGGCTTGTAGATTGGCAGCAGCAGCAGCAACGGTGATGTAGACAGGCGACCCCCTGCTACACAGGATACACGATTCAGGTATGGCCCAGCAGCGATCAACAGCCCAACAGCGGTCAGACTAATGGGCTCTGTTCTTCTGCGGCTCTGTGAGCATACCCAGGGCCGAGGAGAGTTCATTGGTTATCATCAGCCCTTTACAAGTCACAAACTCTCCTGGCTGGCAGCTTTTGACCCTGCTTTACTTCAATACTCATGGGAGTCCTGGCAGCTTCTTTTCCCCTCCCTTCCTCCTTTCGCTTTTCCTGTTGGTCCCGACAACTTCTCTGCTCCACCCTGTCGCCCCCACCCCTACACCCCCACCCCTATGACGGAAGTCATAAAGTGCACAGCTTACACCATTGAAAATCCTCCTACAGCTTGCACTGGCAATCTATGCAACGTTTTACTTTTTAAATGTATTTTGTGATGTTTAATTCCCCGAGCCCCTTAGCTCGTCTCCTCCCCGCGCCTACCGCCTCCCACTGAGTAGAAAACAGCCCTACTTCCGAAATAACTTTCTTACAGTATGAAAGAATTTCAGTTAGTTTATGTACCTAATACAATGTTGCAACATAAATACAGCCAATTTAGAAATTGTGTCGGTAATCTTGTGCTATTTACATAGTGTTATACAATATTGTTATTTTTTTTTCTTTGTTGTTTTGGAGTTTTATATAGTGCGAACTAGACCCGAAGGTATCAGAGCACTTTACATGAGCAGCAGTTGCATTTTTGTTTTACTAGACATGTGTCTCCCAGCATTTTTATTGACAGTGGCCTATATGTGCCTGCAAACAAATGAATACTGGCGTTTGTTAGTAGTATGAGAATGGACACAAACAAAGGCTTCTGGATATTATCAAATAAAGAATAACTTTTGCTACTCAAAGGGCTTCGCACTGCACTGGTATGTGGGCATATTTCAGATAGTTCTGACATAAAGAGGAAAGGTATGTTTACATCACAAGCAGAGGCCTTAGCATCTGGAAGTCTGTTTTTAGGAATTGACTGTGATTCCAGAAGCATGCCTGAAGCATAGCTTACATTCACTTCATGCGACTCAACAGAGAGATTGCAGCAGAAATATGGGCGTATTCCCAACGTGTACCAGAAACACAGTAAGGTGGAAGGATGGTTTAGTGAGTTTAATAGTCACCACTGAAAAATGCAGTGATTGGAAGGTCAAGCGGTCAAATCTGATTAAGGTCATCTGCATTCCATCCTTCTGAGGTAGGTGAATTCAGTAACATAAATCGTGGAATAGTAGCTCCATTTTATTAGGTAATATTAATACTTGTTATTTAAAGCATTTAGAAATGGTAGGAGCATACTACCTACAATCAACATCTTATATTAGCAAATAGGGTTTGACACAAAGCAACACAGGACCTCAAGGCAAATCAATAGTGATGAACAAGATCCAATAAGACAGGAATTTTACATTTTAACAGCACAGTTGCATCCCGGAAGGCAATGGTGAATTAAATGTATTTATTGATTAAGTACACTGTGCGTGCAACTTCCAGCCACCCCATCTCCAAATAAACACCATGTAACCTTCCTCAAGTTGGCAAAGTGGCTCAGCGACATAACCGCTTGTAGTAAACATTTTGTGGCATCTGCACATCACAATTTAAAATCCCAAAGAGGCCAAATTACTTTGTCATCCATCTTTCTAAGATAGTAAATTAACTATCATTAAGTTGTTTAACAGTAACACTTGAACTAAAAGGCACACCTTTGTATGCAAAATTATTACCACATTACCAAAACCATTACCCTACCACGGCCAGCATGATCACCGCCGTTACTACCACCAGTAGAGCATCTGAATATCGCCCACTTTAACCTCACATTTAAATATGCAGAGTACATAAAGTGAGCAAACCCAACCCTCGTTAGGAAAGATCCCTTCACACTTTCATCATTCATCCATCCATCTATCAGCATAGCATGTATTGATCAGTAGTAGTGGACAGGTCTTTTACCCTGTGTCACTGGAGTGAGGCCTACAGGGTCACTCATCTTTTTAAAGTTCAGCTGCTTTAAGCTTAACTCACCCTTGGTCTACATCAAGTAGTTGTGGGGTGCTGTGCAGCGCTGGAGTAGTGACTCTGTGTTGGATGTATCTGTGCCCCGGAAGGGTACAGTACAAAGATGGAGCACTGCTGTGCAGTGCATGTGTGGTTAGTACATGTACTACGTGTATGTCCCTCAAGCCCACGCTTTCCTCCTCTTTTTAGGATGTCTTCTGTGTACACAGGTCCTCCCTCTATGCGTCTGTGGCCTGCTCGCCCTTCTTTCTCTCTTTCTCAAGCACTCTTTCTGCTCCTCCATCTGGAGTTCATTCACCACTTCCTGCACAAACTACCTATTCCTCTCTGTCTTCCTTTGCATCTATTCTGTGCAGCTCTCACCCCTATCTATTCTCCATGCCACATAATTCCACTCCACAAATATACTCCACACCACATATTCTACCCCACACAATTCCACAACTAACAATTCCAATGTAACTCACTTAATTCCACTCCACACCACATACATCCACTACACTCCAAACCAAAACACGTAGGTAAAAGACATTGCCATTGACAACGCCAATAACTCTAACTCTTGCAAATGCGAGACCTATTGCATTGCAAATGCTTGTTGATTACTGGCATTTGTTGTCTTCGTCCTTTTTTGATCAAGGCACTGTCAACGGCATTGATTTACAACAAGAACAGTATTGGTACAAGAACACATCCCTGTTGTATACCACGCATTAACGAAAAATGAATCACTACATTCCCCTCATTCTGAATCTGACAGAAGCAGAAATAGCAATGTGTAGAGCACTGAGAAAGTTCACTAAAGCCCTGTCCAACCCCATATACAATGACATTTCCCAAAGCTTTGACCTGTTGACACTGTGGAAGGCGCTAGAGAAGTCCATGAAGCCAATGTATAGTGAACTATGTTTAGCAACTTTGTACTTGCTGTTCAACAGATGTAGATTTAAACATTGCTCAATAGTTCCCAAATTAGTTCTAATCCCATACTGAACTTCAGAGAGGATGTAAAAATCTGAGATCCCGAGCAGTAGCCTCTCCAAAAAAACTCTTGCAATTATTTTAACCATTAAGTCTAGTAGGAGATTGGGCGATAGCATTTAGGGGCCTGACAGTTCCCCTTTACAAACACTGGGACCATAATTGCTGAACGTCAGGACTTAGGAAATCCTGTTTTGCAAGCTGAATTCATACAGTTTGTCAAGTAGGGTACCCAGAACTCAACTTTCTCTCAGAACACCGCCCGGACCAGGCACCTTTTTAGAGGGACTTTTATTTATAGCTATCATCACTTCTTTCTTACAAGGAAAATGGTATATGAACGGGAAATTATGGCTAGGCGACAATAAATCCTTGTGAAGTGAGTTACTCAGACTTCTGGACCAATATTGGAACCCAAAGGTTTCCTGGGTGTTTTAGAGAATTTATTTGAATTCACGACCTGCCAGAACGTCTGTGTATCTTTAAGCTCAAGGAGCGAACAAAATGTTCCCATATCTCGTGCTATAAGTCATATTTCCTATTTTCAGGACCTTTTTACATTCTTTCCTGCCGATCCCTATATCATCCCTGTTCCTAGGGGAAGGCCTCCATGTGTTTTGTAGCTTTTTATTCACTCTTCGATAGATCTCATCAAACCAGGAATCTTCACTATCTCTTTCAATCTTCACTGGTTTTAAAAATAGGGTCCTCATGTTAATACCCAAATTTACAAAGGACTTGATTTTAAGAGAAGGGTTGATATCGGGTGATAAGCAGAGATTTATGAGGTCCAGATTACCTACAAATAGTTACCATAATACATTTCTCATATTAGCTGATTTCCAGACCAGCCTTCGCCCATTGTCTTTATTGGAGGGTTTAATTCGATCTTAGATAGCACATTATGTCTACTTTTGGGGGTTACAATAAATACAGTAAGACAATTGTGTAGCCCCTTCTAATATCTAGACTCCTTGTGACAATATGTAGTTGACTGTAGAAGAGCAACCTCTGCCTGTGTCGCTGTATTGTGATTTATAGGTCCTAAAAGCTATGAGGCATTACAGAAAAATAAGAAACCATACATCATTATCCCCCATGCGTCCCGAGTCAATGCAATATCAGTCATATCAATAACATTAAAATAGTTGGGTGCCAATATATCGGGCATATCTCCCAAATTAGCGTTTAAATCATCTACTACGAGCACATTAAAAACCTTCCCTTTACTTGAGTATTTATGTTCCACGTCATTAATGAAAGCAGATAGCATGCAATAGTTTGAATTATTTTAATTGGAAAAATAGCCATTGTAAAAGTTGATAGGACCAAGCTGAAATTGCCAGCCCACTCAAGAAGGTATTCCCAGATAAGATTATTATCAATAACAATCGGCTTACTCGAAAAATTAAGCCAGACCTGAAACCAAGTAGTTAAACCTGCCAAAGCTCTGCCAGAAGCTGAGGTCGGACTGGAAATGTATGAAAAACAAAGCAATCGCCAAAAACCTTTTCAGTGGCCTACAATGTCATACATGTTAATATATTTAACCCATTTTGCCTCGTCCAGCTTGGCGGTTACCCCCGCTATTTCCCAACATAATATTTTAACTACTTTGTTCTTAAATATTGAGGGAGGAACAATATGGGCTTCACAATGCTCCAGTGTGAGCAGAACGTTTACTAGGAGTAATATCAGACTCAATACAACTGGAGAGTTGGGCACCAGTGCTATCCAATGGTTTCACGGATTGAGTAGTGTCTGAGAGGGGGCTCCATACAGTCCCCATAAGTCAGCCATCCTCAGCTAAATTTGATTGATAGAACCAAGAAAAAGTTAACAGACAAAAACCGTCAACTGGATCTGAAACAGAAAAGTGGCTTTGACCTATTCAGGGTTGCCTTATAGCCTCCTCCGGTGACAGTAAAAGAAACAAGGGAAAAAGCTTTACTGGGCCTTGACGTATTAAGCCTCGGTTTGATTGATTTACCAGCCTCTCAACCAAGTGTGAGTGTCTAAAACTCACAATTATGCAACCCCTAATAAGGCATTTAGTCAGAGGGCCTACATACACTGCCCTTCAAACCAACAGAATGTGGTTATATAAGCCAGAGTGAATTTTGGCATTTGTACTCGGCCAACGCATGACCTTATTTTTCAGTTGGACTGTAGATTCTACTGCATGGGGGTTATGATGCATGGGGGGTTATGATGCATGGGGGTATGATGCAGGTGGAAGATGAATGGCATTAGGCACTTCTATCCGTGACCTCAATGGTCCATTTCCTGTATCAACACGTGCACCCCTTCCAGTCTTTCCACTCACAAATTCCCGAACTGAGGGATACCTGGATACATTTCCTACTGCAATGGGCCCTCCCTGAGGTACCATGGCCTAAGTAGTAGATGGTGCTTGGATCGTTATATTGGGAGTCAGGATAGGGGTGATTGGGGATTAGGCTCAGGCCCTGGAGGGGTTGCCCCTAATTTTGCAAAGTGATTTTTAGTAATGCTCAGGCAATCGTAGAGCAGACAAAGGCTAAAGGGCAGAAGATTTTTAAACTTAGTACATACTGTCTCTATATGAGCACTGTGGGTAGTCAATATGTCCACTGCAGCATTGCCCAGTGGCGTCAGCGTTTCAGTTGGTTCATCTTTCCCTCTATGTTTCCCCATACGTTTCCTGCATTTCACTATGGGACTTTGGGCTGGTGAAGGAGATGAAGTAGGAAGAATGCCAATATCAAACAAGGAAGATTCACAAGGCCCTCTAGTAAAGTCGGTACTTGTAAGATGTACTTGTGCCTCAACTGCATGTGTGTGCTGGAATAGTGGTGCAGGTGGCAGTCCAGTTGAGCCGGCTGGGTGAGAGAAGTGTCTCTCCCCCAGCTCAATTTCCTTGGAAATAACCCCTATGGCTTGCTCGAGGAAGCCAACACAAGGAGATGATGGACGGAGTGCTGAAACTTTTCAGACACTCACCCCCAGTCACAGATCTGGTTTGAATCCATCATCATTCTTTAGCTCATTTCATCACCCCAGTTCAGACACAGCTATATGCAAATCAGTCTTGACCCTGTGCCTCATGGGAGCAGTCCAGCCTGAACTGCCAAGCCATGTCTTCCCTGGACCAGAAACAAGCATCCTGGGACCGGTTTCAGGGTAACACCCCTCATCAGCCAGGCTAGCATGAATCCAGTGGCAAAGTGAGCAAGGGACCCACATCTGGGCATCCTCTGCCAACTTAGAGCGAACAAAGCAAACACAAGGAGATGATGGACGAAGTGCTGAAACTTTTCAGACACTCACCCCCAGTCACAGATCTGGGTTGAATCCATCATCATTCTTTTGCTCACTTTGCCACCCCAGTTCAGACACAGCTATATACAAATCATCAGTCTTGACCCTGTGCCTCATGGGAACAGTCCAACCCGAACTGTCAATTGTAGAATTTGTATGGGCTGTTGGCTCAGTTGCTATAGTTTTTTTTTGCTTTTCCCCATTTTGGACTAAATGCAATCAATGCATTAAAAATGAAAAGTCAGGCTGGTCTTCCTAAAACACCTGAATGTTCCATGCTCTGGAATAAATATCTGTCCAGAACTAAGGGGAAGAACCATTCTTTCAGTATATCAGCAATAAAATATCTGTACCTTAACTTGTAGAAATGTCAAGGGGGGTGGTCCAGCCCAGCCTCCTCCGGTCTCTGACGTACTCAGATGAGCCCATATTGGCCCAGTCTTCACCCGGACTCAGCCTAGTTGCATCCCGGGCTGTGGGAGCGTTTTAATACATGCCAACGTTTATGTAGAGGAAAGTGGGAGATTTAAATAAAGAGGAAAGTGGGAAATTGGGAGAATGTATTAATTCCATAGACTTCTATTGAGGGAGAGGCAATTTCAAACGGGAGACAGCGAAAATAAAGCAAATTTTGGCTTAATAAATTGGGAGTCTCCCGCCTGAATCGGGTCAATTAGCATGTATGAGCCATTGTGCTCCTTAAGACAGCAAACTAGCCCCTCCTACTGCAGCCATTGCTTGTGGTAAATGAAGCCCCCCTGAAAAACAAACCCAGAGTCACCAAAGTCACTAAAAGGTTTGAGGGCGTCCTGCGCTGCAGGATCATTGTCCTCCTTAAGAGTAGAAGTGCTCCTGGATAACAAGCCCAGAGTCACCAAGAGGTTTGTGCACCTCAGTATCATTTACTATATATTTTCCAGTAATTATGGCTCCTTCACTTATCTATTCAATCAATCCCCCTTGTATTTCACCACCTATTGAATATGTTTTGCTTTTAGTTGACTCTGAGCCAACACTCCATTTGTAAAGACTATCCACACTCACACCTTTGGCTCATGGTGGCCTGGCATATGGAGGGTCAGTGAGTTTTTGGAGCATTGCCACTCATTCAGCCATCTCTTCTGTGAGTTGTTTCTCATCTCTCCTCACTTTCCTCATTTGGCTTTCTTCCCCTATTGCCCATTTTAATATATCTTTCACCCATATACTAAGCTTTGGTGGTCCTTTGGACACAACTGTCCCCAAAGCACTAACTTCCACCTCATTTTACCCTTTTTATTGTTAGGGAGTAATCTTGGCAAGAGCTGTTTAAGGTTAGTTCGTTGATTCTCACGGTGCTCCGCTGCAGTTTACTCACTTTATCGGATCAATTTGTTTGCACCAAGGAGCCCCACCATGTTATGTGCAGGAAGTTCTCACCAAACTAGGGCACGACCAGCTGCTGAAATGTATCTTACTTAACACCCGCTCGCTGGTGAAGCATAAATATCAGCTAGAATGTCTGTTACAATCTGATATGCCCAACATCGTTTTCTTGACCGAAACATGGACCGATGATTCCTCAGATTCTGATTGGAACGCGGCCCTTCCTCCAGGGTATGCCGTTAGCAGACAAGATAGGATGGGGAACATAGGTGGGGGAATAGCTGTAATCCACCGAGAGCACATAAAGGTGCGAGTCCAACAAATCCTAGCGCTCCCAGCAGAGATGATGCATTTCTCTTTCAAACTAAGTAACACCTCCTCTTTCCAAGGCTTTCTTGTCTATCGGCCGCCCGGCCCGAGAGCAGCCTTCTCTCTAGCCCTTCAGACCCTATTAGAGTCGTGTCTGGACTTTCCTTCAATTACCATTCTTGGTGATTTCAACTACCATCTGGAGTTAGACACCAACTCAGATACTGCTAGACTCCTGGACAATCTTGCAGCATATGATCTCACCCAATTAGTGTCTGAACCTACACATTCGGCCGGTCACACGTTGGACGGCATATTTACTAACAACCCTGACATCTTAGTGGCCAGGACGCTGCCATTACCCGGGACAGACCACAGGGCGATCTACTTTGATATCAGGGCAACAGACATTAGCTCGCCGAGCCCTTGCAGACCTTCCAGGTTGAGGATCCGATGATGGAACAAGATTTAGGGCAGGGACCTAGAAAACGCTCTTAGCATCTGCCCCCCCATACCGGCTTTGGACAACGATGAAGCAGCATACCAGTTCGATAACTGGATTCGCACAGAGGTTAACCATGTTGAGCCTGAAACTTCCATCTCAGTTAAAAGAGCCTCAGCAACCGCACCATGATATGGGCCAGACCTCAATCGTATAAAAATCGACTGCAGGAGAAGTGAACGAACCTGGAGGTCAGACTATAGCAAGGAGCATAAAGAGGCCTACAACTTAAACTTAGAAAAATACAAGGAGGCTATTATCGAAGCAATACGGGTCTATTTCACAACAAAAATTGAGGCCGCCAGTAATTCCTCCAAGGAGCTCTTTAAATCCATTCAACTGCTAGTCAAATCCATGCATAACAACCAGTTCAGACCAGACCAAGCTTTTTGCAATAAAATGGCCACATTTTTCCAAAGCAAGGTGCATCTGATCTATAACGATCTCCTCAACACCCGTGCTGTAACGGTGAGCTGTAATAGCACATCAGAGGAGGAAAAGGTTGCACACGACCAGCTAGTCCGTTTCCGGACACTCTCCCAGGAAGAGGTCAACAATCTCATCCTATCCACAAAGTCGGGCTCCCCTAATGACCCCTGCCCCCCCTCGATTATGCATCTGGCATCCGGCAATATCAGTGCTCAGCTAACCCCCCTCCTAAATCAAGTCATAGAGTCCGGTATATATCCCGCTGCTTGGAAAAAAGCCTGTATCAGGCCAATCCTAAAAAAGCCAGCCCTCGATCCTACAGACACAAAAAAACTACCGTCCAATTTCAGGGCTGCCGGTTGCAGCCAAGATTCTGGAAAAAGCGGTGTATAAGGAGCTAACCCAATATCTTGAAGCCAATAACCTGCTCGATCCGACACAGCACGGTTTCAGACCATGCCACTCTACAGAGACAGCCTTGATAAAGGCAACGGAGGAGATACAGAAAGTGATGGATGAGGGGGGCAGAGCCGTCCTCGTTCTCCTAGACCTATCGGCAGCATTTGACAACGTGAACCACACCGTGTTAGTGCAGCGGCTGAGGGACGTGGGAATCGAGGATAAGGCTCTGGCCCTTCTCTCCTCCTTCCTAACAGCTAGGGAGCAGAACATAGTCTGGGACAACATATAGTCCGACACCTTTCACCTCCTGTGCGGAGTGCCACAAGGTTCCGCTCTGTCTCCCATGCTTTTTAACGTGTATGTCACCCCTATGGCCAGACTCGTTGGAAAGCACGGCTTCTCTCTGGTCTCTTATGCCGACGACTCACAGCTCATAGTATCGGTCGCAGAACAGCCAGAGACCGTGGCCAGCAGCTTCCATGCCTGTCTGGCAGATATCATGAGCTGGATGAGCCAAAATTTTCTTAAAATCAACACGGAGAAGACCGAGGTACTGGAGTTTGGTAAAGGTCCCTCACTATGGAACAAAACCTGGTGGCCAATAGAGGCAGGTGACTGTCCTTCCCCCACTACCAAAGTCAGGAACCTTGGAGTGATCTTTGACGACCAACTCAACTTTTCATCCCAGGTTAACCGTTTAACCTCCTCCTGTTTTTTCTTACTGAAAAGTATTCGCAAGATCTTCCCCTTTATCCCACAGGAGCTTCAAAAAACGGTTGTAGTAGGGCTCTTTCTCTCAAAACTAGACTACTGCAACGCCCTGTTTATGGGCATTGATAAGTCTCAGAAAATCAAACTACAGTCACTGCAAAACGCTGTGGCTCGACTGTTGTTGAACATACCAAAGGGTCACTCTACCTCGGCAGGCATAAGGTCGCTTCATTGGCTCCCTGTCCAGCAACGAGTTGAATTTAAGGCCCTCTGCACGGTACATAAGGCTCTTTATGGAGGTGGGTCGGCGGAGATCCAGAGGCTGTTCACCTGGTACTCTCCCACTAGAACCCTTAGATCCTCAAACTCGGGCCTGGTTAGCATCCCTAAAATACGCAGAGCAAGGTGGGGGGGCCGGAGCCTATCATACTGCGCAGCTAAGCTCTGGAACCAAATGCCGTCCATCCGGCGACTCCAACCCAATCGGATGATCTTCAGGAAATCCTTGAAGACTTGGCTGTTCCCGTCAAACTAAACTCCTGAGTCTTCAGCACAGTCTCCCTGCGCACACACTCAGCGCCAAGACGCCACGGCATTCAAGCGTTTTAGAAACTCCTATCCTATCCTATTGGGAGCAGCTAGATAAACAATCGTGGGTAGATCCTGCTTATTAAAATATTTTTATTTATGATCACTTGATAGACACTATGGTCCTGGTTTAGAGTAGGCCCATGTGGAATTTTAATTCCGCAAGTAGAATTAGAGAATTTTGGCGACACTCCATTAGACTTGTAATGCGGAGTTCCCACCAATCGCTGCATGGCAGAATCATTTTCCCATGAGAACTACGCGATGACAATCGGAACAATGTGATGCTTCAGAATGAGCAAGCGTGAGCACTATTTGATGGCCCTTAGCGTGATTTGCAGTCGCTAAGAGAACTTCCGGCAAGATCTTACAGATGATGGCAGTCGCTAGTGGTCATGCTCAGAAGGTTGCTTCCCAAGTAGATTTTCTACTCGAGCTGGAGCAAAATATACTTTAAAATAGCATGGTGCCGTTTGTGCCGATTTTTCAGAGCAGAACGCACTACTGGCGCAGAAATCAAAGCACAAGCAGCTCAAAGTGCATTTTCCGGCCATTGGCAGAACTCCGTGGAATCTTGCGGAGTATTTATGTAACTCCACATGATTCTGCGGAGTGAAATTCTATGAGTTACGCCCAGGCATAGTTTAGAGTTTGGCAGACAGGTTACTCCTGTCCACAATTTTAAAGTGGCATTGGAGATAATGCACTTGCAATAGGGCGGATGGTATACCCGTCTTATCTGTGACGGAGCAACCCATGCAACAAACTCTAAATCAAGCCCTATCACTTGTGTGAGGTAAAAAGGAGAAACATTTTGTTTTAAACATTATTTTTTACCTAGTCACAGTAATGAAACATTGCACCAAGTTGTTTAAACCTGTGTATTTTTTCAGCAGCAAAAAATTTATATTTAACAAAAGCACACAATAAAAAGATAAATGCTTAATTTATATTTTAAAAGACAGTGTGTGACTCTACAATAATGTATTCATTTTCTAATCAATATTGACAGCGAATTTTGAAGTGAAAACTATTTAATTGATAACCAGCAGTTGGGCCTTTATACATTGTTAAATTTTGCAGAATAGCAACATATTTTAATTTGTTTAACAACTGCAAAAGGTACTGCTGAATGTATTTATTTCACAAAACTAAAAACCTATTGCCCGGTACCCTAGAGGGAGCTGTATGAAGTAAATAGTGCTCCTAGGGACCATGTTTACCATCCGTTCTTTGTTCTGCTTTGTGACCTCTGAGGCGAAGGGTCGCAAGGGCAATGGCAGAAGTTGCAGGGGACAAGCCTGGGGTTGCAACTGCTACCTCTAGCGACCCCTAAACGATGTCCACGTGACTTATACACATCTCTCATTCCAATTTCAGGTCCCCTTTATGAGTGGGCCTGGGAAATAGTCCGGTATATCCCAACACTTGGAATGGGCCGTTTTAAAAATTGGGCCTCAAGGATCCCCTAAGAAATGGGGAATTACCAGGACAATTGGAAATTCTATACTACATTCCTGCAGTAAGTTCCCATTTTGTTCAGAGTTATAGCCATACATTTGGCTACTTTTAAGTGCTAAAGTGTCGTGATGAAAAACACTCAACCTGCAGAGTTACTGCAGAGCTTGTAATCCTGATGAGGTCAGTAAAGCCCCATCAGTGTTAAGATCGGATTCGTAATGAGGCCCTATATTATCAACTAAGCACAGCAAAGCACCACTGGATTACAATGAAGCTAATTTAATCTGTAGCTAAGTAAAAGTGGAAAAAGTGATTTTTTCGTGTCTAAAGACTGACATTTCTCCCCATTGAGTGTACTGGTTTTAATACATTTTAAACAAGCATCGGCAAAGCCAACATGTCTCGCCTTTGGGACCTATTGCTTTTGCCAATGGGTTTTAGCCATGCTGCACAGCATCTTGATGCTGTGCAGCATGGCTACAGAATTAAAACAATACTTTTTGACGAAGATGGCTGCATCATTTTGTACGCACCACACTTGCACATGCCTACAAAAATAATACAGGCATTTTAAAAAATGTTTAGTTACCGATCTGGGTTGGATTTGTAACTAAAAATAAAAAACCACCAGATAGGGGTGTGGAAGGAAAACAGTGCTCTTGGGTGGGCAAAGGAAGCAAACCAGAGAACGAAGGTGGGGATGATGCAACACGGTGGACAGAACAACACAGTAGGAGCAGAGAAGCACACAGTGAGACAAAGCAACAAGGGGTAGCACATAAGCACAGGGCCAGACAGTGAATCAGGAAGCACACAGCAAGACAGAGCAACATGGAGACATGGGTAGCACAGAGGCACACGGCGAGAAAGAGCATCGAGTACATGAGGAAGCAAGAGAGGGATGGGAACAATATGGGATGGGCAGAGAAGCACACAGCATGACAGAGCAACTCGGAGAAGGTAGGTGTGAGGAGTCACAGTAGAACACAGCAAGGCAGACCAACACAGAGTCTGGGGGTGGGGGGCAGAGAAGCACACAGCGAGACAGAGCAACATGGAGAGAGGGAGCAGAGAAGTATACTGAGAAACAGAGCAGTACGGAGGAGGGAGGAGCAGAGAATCACAGGAGGGAGAAAGCTGGAAAACACACTCACTATCGTAGCGCGAGTGGTTAATTAAAAAAAAAGTATCACAAAAAAGCATTGGCAAAGCCAATAGTTTTTGCCTATTGGAGGTCTATTGGCTTTGTCAATGTATTTTTTAAACATGTTACACAGCTGCTGTGTAACATGGCCTAAAGTAACCCCCCCACAAAAAATGCTATAGCGCAGTCAATGCTGGACGTGTCATAGCGCTTTTTCTTTTTTAGGTCTCGCCTGGCGTTGGAGCGTGCATGCGCTCCTCGCCTGCGAGAGCTATAGTAAACAAGTCAGTTTCGAGAAGGGGACTCGAGCCCCGCCCCTCATTTCCATTGAGTAGCGTCAGCGTTTATGGTAAACGCTGGCTTCCCATTGGAAAGGAGGGTTTTTCGTTGCCTCCCTTTGGCTTTTTGGTGGACTGGCTCGCCTGCTTTATGTGTGTCGTGACGACTTTTCTTATCAGTCACGCGTGAAGCATGCAGCAGTAGGCTCTCTGATTGGTTGTCACGGTTCACAGGTCATGTTTCCTTTTATGACTTTGTTTACTCCAGGCAGGCATGGAGTTCAGAGGCGCAAGGGGTCACAGGGAGGACAGGGGGATCAGGGGGATCCCGGCAGACTGTGGGTGCTTGGCAGCAGCGTGTTAATTTTTTTTGCATCGCGCTTGTTTTTTTGTTGTTGTGCTCTGAAGTTTTCGATGCTGTGCAGTGTTCCTGCTTCGTGGAGAGGATCTGCTCTCGCCCTCATTAACATGCTCACACGCAGCTTTGGCGGTGGCTCTATTGAGACAAAGGGAGCAACTGCAAGATGTCTCCGGATTAAACCGTGCATACTTTACCGGCTCCTCGAGGATAGCTCATAGCAAAAACCTCTTCTGGCGCTTTAACTAGGCGCTAACGTGTGGCAGGAAACAGCCCGACAGAATAACTTCAATTCACCAAGATGCCAGGGGAAGGGACGTGACATCACACACCTTTGAACCCCGCACCTCCTTTACTACAGCAAAAGCTTGACCACTTCTCACACCTTTCACTTCTCGAGTCCCGGCTCCTATCAATACTGCATGCCTTTGGGTGTGGAAGGAGGTAACACGGATGCAGTCTTTCGGCCAGATGGTAAACGGCTAACTCACATCACATCCTGCTTCCTGTTGGGCAGTCCACGGTGTCTGCACACAATGGGCATTCTGTACCAGGGCGGTGGGCGAGCGCTACGGGCATTTCATGTGAATGTAAGGCGCGTTGTGCGCGAGCACCTCAAAGGGCCCTTTGTGTGGGTCACATAACAGGCCATAGAACTCCAGGGTGAGGGGGCACAGGACACACTGCACCGGGCACCAAGCAGGAGTCAGGCCGCCGGCCGCTGCCCACCATGGCACCCGTGCCAGGGTGGCCATACAGCGCCGAGGGCACTGCCAGACAGCTGCAAGGTATGGGCACCCGGGGGCACTGCCAGGGTCAGAGTGGGCACCAAGCACTACAAGGTATGGGCTGGGCACTCAGTGTCACTGCCAGAGAGCATTGGGAGGGGCCGTCATTACGGGTAACAAGAGGTTGAGGAATGGACCCGGGAGAAAGGCTAAGTGCGGCCTCAGGTGAATGAATGGCTGAGTGCAGACTGCAGACTCGGGATGAATGACTAGGTGCAGCCTCGGGGTGAATGATTCAAGCAGGAGTCAAGCCGCCGGCCGCTGCCCACCATGGCACCCATGCCAGGACGGCCGTACAGCTCCAAGGGCACTGCCAAAGACAGCTGCAAGGTATGGGCACCCGGGGGCACTGCCAGGGTCAGAGTGGGCCGTCATTACGGGTAACAAGAGGGTGAGGAATGGACCCAAAAGAAAGGCTAAGTGCGGCCTCAGGTGAATAAATGGCTGAGTGCAGACTGCAGACTCGGGATAAATGAGGTTTCACTCAGAAATACATTCAGAGTCACACTCAGTGACGCACTGAGGGGTTCACTCAGAAGCACATTCAGTGACACTCAGGGGTTCACTCAGAAGCACAGTCGGGGGTTCACTCAGCAGCACACTCAACGGCTGGCTCGAGGGACACCGCATTCACTCTTTGCACACTCTTTGTCTTGGGGGCACGCTTAGCAGCACACAGTCACATAAGAATGTACAGCCCGGAGGGGTCCCTTTTATGGTGCGCCTTGAGGCCCTGGGTCGGGGCCAGGCGCAGAGCCAGCATGTCTGCATTCTGCGCACGGGTGCAGGACAGGTCCAGGGGTGGCAGTGAGCGCCCTGTGCGTGTGCACGGCCGGGTGTGCAGTGCAGCAGGTGTATGTGTGCACAGGCCAGATGCGCGCTGGATGTGGGCATGCGTAGCTCAGGTGCGCACCTTGCGCAGTCGACCTGCCTGACCAGCCCTCGCCTAGCTGCTATATCTGGGCGAGGGGTGCTGGAGGGCTCAGAGGAGGGCTCTCCGAGGGCTCAAAGCAGGGCTCTGCGAGTGCTCCTGCGCAGGGACGTGCCCGAGGGCCACTGGGGCCATCCCAATTATTAGCGCTAGGAACCGTGAGTAGCGGAGGATTGGGAGAACAACCTTGATTGTATATCAGGACCGGGTCCAAGCTCAGCGGGACAGCTCAGCCTTTCATTCTTCCAAGGGTAATATCCTAGTTTGAGGTTTACTACCATTCATTATTAGCATGAAAGCGCCTCCGTCTGTGGTGTGTTCTGTGTACGGGGTCTGGGTTTCAGCGTGGAGAGGCCGCAGCTCAGCCTTTCATCCTTACAAGGGTAATATCATACTTTGGTGCTTACTACCGTTTATTATTAGCCTCAAGGCACCTCCGTCTGTGGTGTGTTTTGTGTACGGGGTCTTGGTTTCAACGTGCAGAGGCCGCAGCTCAGCCTTTCATCCTTCCAAGGGTAATATCCTAGTTTGGGGTTTACTACCGTTTATTATAGCCTAAAGGCGCCTCCGTCTGTGGTGTGTTCTGTGTACAGGGTTCCCTCACCCCCTTCAGTCTTACATGTTCCCTTTGCCCTCCAGCACCCCCCACACTTCTCGTTTTTTCTCTCTCCATCTCTCTTCCTCCTCCATTCCCCTCTCCCCCTCCCCTGCCCCCCGCTCCCCGCCTTCTCTGCTTCACCCCCTCCCCTGCCCCCCGCTCCCCGCCTTCTCTGCTTCATCATTTAATACCTCAGAACAATATATACTTTCAGCTGCACTCGTTTTTCCTCCCCCTCCTCCCCCGTTCTACCCTCTCTATCCCTCTACCCCCTCCCTCACCCCCTCCAGTCTTTCATGTTCCCTTCGCCCTCCAACCCCCCCCCCACACACTTCTCGTTTTTTCTCTCCCCCATATTCTTCCTTCCCCATCGGCGCACTCAATGTTAATTTTCCACGCTCGCACTTAAAACAAAAAATAGTTAGGGTTTTTTTGTAATCTTTTATTTATTAATCCAACTTGTTAATGTTGAAAGGCCTCTCGTCTCCAGTCTACAGCCTCAAACGGCCAGTCCCGGGGCCTTTGTTTGGAATTTGAAGCCCCGCAGCCTCTGTTTGCTCTCTGCTTGGGGCGAGGCTTCAAAGCGGGAATGTAGGGTCTCGGAATGTTAAGCTTGAAGGGGTTCAAGACCCGACTGGCCGTGCCGGCTCAGATGCCTGCTTCAGCAGAGACCCTGTGCAATAAATGCGCCAAGATCCGTCACACAACATACAGTGCGCAGTGCTGCCTTGGGTCAATTCAATCGTGCAAAATGTGCAGTAAAGGTGCACATTTGTGAAAGTTTAAGCTATTGGCATTGCAAATTACAATGCCTTTTATTTGTTTTAAAAACCAAAACATAAATAAAACATATTGTCATTTGCAATCCCAATAGCTCAAATAGAAGGCATTGTCATTTACAATGCCAATAGCTCAAAACAATGTCAATGCGAGACCTATTGCATTGTAAATGCTTGTTACTTTAAGCCATGTTGTATGTAAAACATGTAAAAAAAAAATGCTATATAGTAATCTGGCCTTCGGGAGCAGCAGGTTACCGCTTGTCACAGGCGTGCACAGAGAATTAAATCACACCAGGGCTGGCGTGCAAACTGGGAAATACACACGCAAGAACTCCACATGCACACACTCGAAGAACGTGCGCACAAGCACAGAGACAATGCAATAAGAACAGCGCTGTTTTTACAAATCTAAAGTGTCATCATACAGGCAGGAAAGTGGGAAAACGAGTCGCATCTATGAGCAACAGGCAGACACGTGACTGATAGATGGCGAAAATAGACAGCTAAGCAGAGCAGTGGCGCCTCCTCCGCTAAGGCAGTGGGGCGTTGCCCCACTGCGTTGCAGCGGTGAAGGAAAGGAAAAATAAAATGATAATAATGAGGTTATTATCATTTTATTTGTTCCTTTATGCTTGGCAGCATGGGGGTGGCGCTGCTCTGCTCACAGAGCTGGGCAGAGGAGGAGTGGTGGGCACACTGAATTGCGCATGACGCTTTGGCTGGCCGTCTCAGGCCTACCAAACAGTCATGCTCACTTAGCATGCTCTCCACCCAGGCTGTATTACTGTCTGGGTGGAGAACATGCCCAGGCCCCAGTCCCCATCTGAGCGCTGAATTACAGCGCTCAGACCAATCACAACGCTGCGTTGTGATTGGCTCAGGGGAGCCTGGGTGCTTCCTGGTCGGCCGACGGAGGAGAGGAGGTAAGTCTATTTTTCTTTTTTTACACACACTTACCCCTCGTCCCTCGCCCCTCGCCCCGCCATCCCAGATCCGTGCCGACTTCCACTGAAGCAGCGGTCGCAATTATAGGCAGGCCATGTATGATTAGAGACAAGAGCGAGGGAGAGAGAAACAATGCTGCAGATGTCTGGATGCTGAGAAAGCACGCAAATGGACTGATGTATGAGTGGGTGGGTGCATGGATGGATGGATATATGGGTTGACGGCTCCATGAGGTTTGGGTGGATAAATGGATGCATGAATTCATTTTGCTTGGCTGCATTGCTGCATGGATAAATTTGTGAGTGTAAGTGGGTGGGTGGATGGATGGATGAATTTGTGATTTTTTTTGTGGGTGGATGTATGGGTGTATTGATGGAAACAGGTGGATGGGTTGGATAGATGGATGAATACATGGATTTGTAAGCTTTAGGCTGATGGCTAGATGAATGAAGGAAGAAGACAAACTATATATAGGTAGGTGGGGAGCCGCTGCGCCGCCTAACTGCACTTTGTGGGGGACTCCAAGCCCCAGAGAGCCCTGCTGCACGCGCCTGGCGGCGCCGACATCATTGCTGTGCGCCCAGGGGGGCTTACTTAACGCCTCGCGGCACCCGCTTTGTGGGAGCCGCTTCGCCACCTAACTGCACTTTGTGGGGGACTCCAAGCCCCAGAGAGCCCTGCTGCACGCGCCTGGAGGCGCCGACATCATTGCTGTGCGCCCAGGGGGGCTTACTTAACGCCTCGCCGCCTAACTGCACTTTGTGGGGGACTCCAAGCCCCAGAGAGCCCTGCTGCACGTGCCTGGAGGCGCCGACATCATTGCTGTGCGCCCAGGGGGGCTTACTTAACGCCTCGCGGCACCCGCTTCGCGGGAGCCGCTTCGCCGCCTAACTGCACTTTGTGGGGGACTCCAAGCCCCAGAGAGCCCTGCTGCATGCGTCTGGAGGCGCCGACATCATTGCTGTGCGCCCAGGGGGGCTTACTTAACGCATCGCGGCACCCGCTTCGCGGGAGCGCGCCGGGCAAAGCCCGGGCCAAGGGCGGGCCCGTCCTTGCCCGTCAGTGCCAGGAAGAGGCAGGGCAGGGCCACCTCTCGAACGTTTAGGGTTCTGTCTCTAAATAGGATCGGACATAAAGGTACTGTGCCCCACCTACCTGAGTGTCCAACTATACATAATTGGTTGGAGGCCATGTATGTTACCAATTATTGGTGACTTTAAACTATTTGCTATTTGCACATTAATATCTTGCTACCTGCACTTTATAGGTCCCTGTAGCTCGTGTACCAGGTTTTCTTTTTTTAACTTTTTGTATTTTGCACTTGGCGCTTTGCTCGTAATTTTAACAGAATTTTTAATAGTTTTAAATTGTATATGCATAGTTTGCGAAATATGGTTATTTATTTATTCATTTAATATCTGATGATAATTGGAATCTAGTGGTAGCATTTGCACTTTTCCTCTTCAGATCTTGACTTTACCATAGGAAAACGCACATTGCACTTTATATTCTTTGTGGTCAAGTTAGTAAACAGGCTGCGTACTGGTGGATCTCCCTTGGGGATATTTGAGTTTCAGTCCCATAGTTGCAGTAGTAGGTAATCAATTGACCTGCACTATGGGAAAAAGAAAGCAAGTGGCGAGTCAGATATTGAAAACACCAAGTAAGCACAGGAAAGTTAATATGACTCTGCTAAATTACCTAACAGGGGCAGTCGGTGATATCGAAAGGCAGATAAGTTCTGTGGAAGAAACACTAAATATTGATACAGTGGATTCACCGTCAGCATTACAAAAAACAAGAGATAGTACCATGCCAAGGGAAGTAGTGGCTGTTGTGAAAGATCTCCCGATTGTGCAACGTAAAAATGGCTGTATTCAGGAAATCTCCGATGTTATTCCTTTCGGGGAATTGGATAATGATCACTCACCCCCCAAAAAAAATCCTGTAAATCGCCAATTTTAAGGAAACTTGATAAAACCGTAGAAGGCACACATATAACCCAACCGACTCCTACTCCTACTTCTAGACTAACTACAACTCACCCAAGAAAGTTACAGGGAAAATTGCAGGGTGCCAAAAATAAAACGCAGAGGGATATAGGCAGTGTAGGTGTACCGAGGGGGAGAAAAATTAGCAACGCATCTTTATGTGAGCCAGTAAATCTGCCCTCGGTCATTAAGGACCTAAAGGAGTTCGTTACAAAATCTATTAATACTCTTGCGGGCAGATTGGACAAAATAGAAGCAGGTCTAGAGAAAGTCCTAGCAGCCCAGAATAAGGCCACACAAGAAAGGGTTGTAGAAACTCAGAAGTTACTGGGTACGTCTATATGCCCTGAGAAGGGTGTTTTAAAAACCATTCCTCGGTCAGCAAAGGGTTTACAAGGAGCAATTGAACAGGGCGAGCCATATGAACCTTATCCAATTATAACAGTAAGCACGTAAAATAGGACCCCATCAGGGAGAAAGGAGCATAGACTAAATGAGACGGGAGGGATTGGACAAAAAAGAGCTGAAAGACGGATAGGAGGGGAAAGTACTAGTACAACAATTAACAATACCCCTGGGGTGATGCAAAACGCAATAACACTTAACCTGCCACCGGCAGCTGCACCGTATACTGTTATTCTAGCCAATGTTCCCTCTCTTCCTTTGTCAGAAACGGAAACCTGGCATGCCCTAAGAAATAAAACTATACACTGGTTGGGTAATACGATAGGTCTGACCAGAGCACTCTTTAGGGAATTTAAGATGGTGAGGAGAATTAATTGGTTAGGAAAAAACAGAAAATTCTTTGAAGGCGACTGTATCGTCCTCTCGTTAGGATCACCCGCGTTGGTAAGGGAAATTTTATTGAGAATACAAAATTCGATCGCTATCAATACTAGCATTCAAGTACTCCCATTGGACTTTTTTTATCAGCCACCGTGTCCAAATAAACCTGAAAATCATGGGCCCTATAGAGAGGCCCTGGATGGTCCACTTTACAATTTAGCAGTGTCAAATAGATTTGGGCCGCTAACCACTTTAGATGAAAATGACTGACTATCAATCAGCCAGAACTCGCCAGGAATTGAAACTGGAAACGATCACAGTGCTGAAATTCCAAGTGTATCTATCCTGTGTGGCACAACTCATGACGAGCCAGAAGATGAGGGGGAAAATAACCCTAACAGTGAGGATTCTATTAAGGCAGATTATATTGAAATAACTGACCAAGCAACGGGATTATGTAGAATCCTGTTCTGGAATATAGCGGGCTTAAGGAATAAAGTGAATGATCTGGTCTGGTTGAATTTTATTAGCAATTTTGATATACTGTGCTTACAAGAGACATGGGTTATCGATGAAATACACATTAATGGATTTAAGACATTCCATACACTAGCTATTGAATCAGCGAGTGGCAGATCAAAGGGGGGAATATGTGTATATGTCTCAAATTTGTTAGGGGCACATAACATCGAGATGGTTAGATCTGAAATTTATTATCAAATTGTTTTAATACATATGGTAGCAAATTGTACATTGGTTTTGATTAATTTTTATAATAATGTGGAAAAGGGGCAATTGGAGGTCATATTAGGGAAGCTCAGCGATGACATTAGTAACTTAAAACTAAAAAGCGAGACTGAAATTATCCCTATTTGGGGTGGGGATTTTAATGTTGGTCTGTGCCCAATGGCTGAAATAGGGTAATGTGGACTAACTTTGGAAGACGATGACCCTCCGTTTCATTATTTCCATTCAGATAAAGGTGAGCTGTCTAATGAGATTATGTATAAACATGATTTTGGTTTCTCAATCTGCTTATGCTCTCCGAGAGTGGAGTTTGGTCATACATTTATCGACATATCGTATTGCATGTTACGTAAAAGGGTATAATATTCACCAAAATGTTATGAGTGACCATCTGGCAATAAGTGTGAAAATAGCAATCCCATAGAGTTCAGCAAGGAAAACTTGTAATACATTAGCATGGGTGCAAAATATAGAGCTGGGAAGACTAAACGGCTATGCTATTCGCTGGGCGAGCCGGGACCCCACAAAATTAAGCAAAGAAATAGTCACAAAGGCATTAGACCCAATTTTAATATGTTTAAGTGATAGTCCATCGCATGAAAACATTTTAAAGGCTTTTACTTCTATTACTGAAATTGTAAAAAATACGTTGCAAGCGGAAAATAAAGGTACACGTAACTCTAGACAGGGATGGTTTGATAATAATTGCACAAAAAGTTATTCTAACCTAAAGAGCGCCCTACATAGACCAACTAGAGATAAAGAGGAGATTAGGACCTGTAGAAAGCTTTATAATGAAGCTAGGAAAAATAGGATAAACGAGTTAAAGGAAAAGGCCTGGAAGAACCTCAGTGATGCCTCACTGAGCAGGGACAGCTCGAAATTCTGGCTAGCTGTGAATGCCCCATTCCTCAATCACAGATCAGACGCACCATCAATTGAGGTGGCGATAGCGGAAAAAACGTGGGTGGACTTTTTTTCAAGTGTGTACTCCCACAGAGGGCCACTGAGGAAGTAGTCCATAGCCAAGACACTGAGTGGACTCACCAGAATTTCACGCCAATTGATTTTGATATTTCATTGCAAGACGTCATCATGGCCATAAATACAAGTAAGAGTGGCAAGGCCGCTGGCCCGGATGGGGTACCAATTGATCTCTTTAAGTCGAACTTGGAGATGTGGGGCCCCATTCTTACTCGGGTTCTACAAGCATGTTGTGAAAAGGGATTGATAAGCACATGGTCAGAATCAATTATAGTTCCTATTTTTAAGAAGGGGGAGCGGGAAAATCCTGCCTGCTACCGCCCAATATCTCTGTTAGATTCACTTATGAAAGTAGCGGGCAGGATTGTTTTAGACCGGTTGCAGGTGTGGGCGGAAGATAAAAGTATTTTAAGCGATGTACAATATGGTTTTAGATCTGGTTTAGGAGTTAACGAGCAGATCCTTAACCTTAGTATTTTAATTGGAAAATATACGCAGGCAAAAACAGGAAAATTTTATTTGGCATTTGTCGACCTCACAGCCGCATTTGACTGTGTAATTCATAATAAGCTGTGGGGCGTTCTTAGTGATTTAAAGGTTGATCCTGTTTTAGTCCAGTTTTTAAGGCAGCTATACTGTGGTGCCACCGCAAAAGTCCGTTATGGACTTAAGGGAGAGTGTACTGTGCCATTTAAAGTAGAGAGGGGTGTAAGGCAAGGGTGTGTTTTGGCATCACTCCTGTTTACATTATACACGAATGCCTTGGAGCAGGAGTTGGTGTCACATGTTAGGGATTCACCACATGTTAATAACCGCCCTATATGCTCTCTCCTCTATGCCGATGATGCGGTACTTATGGCTCGTACCCAGATCGGTTTACAGAGGGCTCTCACTTTTTATGCTAGCTTTATGGATAATCTTGAATTAAAAATGAATGTAAAGAAAAGTTTTATCATGCCATGTGGGAGAGGGAAAAATAAGAATAGAAGTTACCATGCGGGGGGGAGTAGGGTGGAAACTATTAACTCTTTTTGTTATCTGGGGGTCCTTTTTAATCGAACTGGTTCTTGGGCAACAGCAATTAAGGCTAGGAGCCTCCTGTTTATGAAATCCACCGCAGCTTTAATAAACTTCACAAACAAATTGGGGAGAAGGCCACCAGAAATTCTTCTAAAAATTTATCAAGCCAAATGTGTGAGCATAGCAGTTTTTGGGGCAGGCATTTGGGGCTTTCAAGAATGTACATCGATTCAATATATAGAAAACGCTTTTTTAAGATTCATTTTAGCGGTCCCAGTTAGTGCCCTTGTTTTTAATTGTCATAGCGAACTAGGTGTACCATATATTTCCGATCTAATTAAGGTACAACCGGTGCTGCTCTAGCACAGAATATGGATCTCTGCTAGCACTGGCTTAAACAGGGAAATAATAACTGATGCGATGAGACTAGATAATGCCTCCAAGATCCCATGGTTAAAATACGTAAAAATAATTATGCAGGATATCGGACACCCAGAGTTTTACTTTTACCCGAAAAAATGAATTCTATTACCCGGAAGGATTTTTAAAAAATCTGTATGACCCACCTGGAAGAAAACCGGTTAACCTTGGAAATGAATAAACCTACGGTGGTTGAGCATCAAATAATAACTGTAACTGATGCTATTCAACCGTATCTGACATGTATCTTGGGGGGATATGATAGATATCTACTAACAAGATTCCGATTTGGAACCTTCCATCATCTAATTATCCCCACAAACAACAATACATGTAATTTTATTCTGTAAATTTTATATCAATGAAAGGCGAAGATGGGTAACACCTTTACTAAAACAAGGAGGATGGAGACAATGTCGCCCTGCTTTTTTATATTTACAGATGTTAGGAAATATTTACTGCATTGGTTCCATGGTGGGTTTCCTAAAAGTGTGCTCAGAACTAGGAAATCTCTTTGTATTTAATCGTCAGATACCAATTATATTAGAAGGACTGTGTTGGGAGCTGGGACACACTATGCACAGTAATACACATTTTGTTTTTGATGTATTTGGAACCACCTATTGTTTAAATGAATTTGCAAGACTTTTTAAGGAACTGGTTTGTATCTTATGTATTTTAACAAGTTCTAAGATATCAGATGAAATGTTTTTATGCCTGCTTTTATGATTTTAATGTTTAAAATCGAATAAAGCTCGTTTTGAATTGAATTGAAGGTAGGTACAAAGCCATAGTTGCAGGTAAATAGCTCTGCGAGTTAAGCACCTTGCTGACCTCTGTGTGTTGCTAACCTTCCCCTCATCCTTCCTAGATCTGTAAAATGCAAATATTGCAGAAGGTAATAGTAATCTTTAATAATTACAGGGCTCCGAAAAGGCACTTTTGGCGGTTGAAGGCGCTGTAGAAATAGACGGGTGGCTGCCCAGAGAGGGCAGGCTGAGTGATGGCACTCTTGGGTGCAGAGGTGTGCCCTAACTCGATCAGTGCGCAACAGGGGTGATGTGGCCTCCAGTGACGACATTCCTGCAGCTTGACACACAGCTGCTGTTTTCTTTTCTGCTCCCAGTCCTCTGTTGATTAAGTTCCCTTCTACATGCCTCACCTAAAGACATCTTCAGTTGGGGGATACAACATAAATTCTTTCGCAAGTTTTCAGCTTCTTCAGTTAGATCGCAGGAGCTGGGAAGGTGGAGGCGGATCTAAGAGGGGGGTCAAACAGTACCATACTGAATAGAATCCCATAAGAGGGCCACAGCAGTGGTGGTTCCTCCTATAGGGCGGAGGAGCATCGCCCCGCTTGCTGCAAGCACAGCAGTAAACCAACAATGAATACATAATGGTTTCAATCATTTTCAGAATGCGCTTTCTACCGGCTGGTGTGAGGGAGGGGGCGGGGGTGATTACTGCTGATTGACAGCAGCAGTATGACATGACAAGTGCGGAGTGCGCCTGTCAGGTAGGCCGGCTGTCTTGCTACAGGCTGCCCGACATATGCACTTCTGCCGCACCAATCCAGCAGCTGCATAACAGCCGTGGGATTGCAGACACAGGCCCCCAGTTGCAAAAAGAGTGCTGGGTTAGCTTGCTCCATCCAATCCTGATGCTTTTCTCATGCTGGAAATAGCACGAGAGCAGCTGCAGGATTGGTTATAGGTTCGCATTGGGAAGGGAACTGGAGAGAACCTCCGTGCCTCCAAGAGGGAACCGCAAACTTCCCATGTGACTACGCTCCCTGGACACGTCCTCCTTCAAGGAGATCAGTCTGGCATTTGTATTTTTGTTCTTCAGATAGTCTTTTCCTAAGGGACAACATTGTTGGCATTGTTTGGAATGGTGGTGTGATTCGGCCAAACACCCGCGAACACTGGTGTTGCACTCTCAGGCACCAGGTATTGTGCACACCATGCACTTTACACCATGTCGAACTTGCTCTTCATAGTGCAGCAGCATGTTGAATTGATGCAGTCCTTTTCCCTGTCAGGATCACTTACTTACTTACTCATGGCTTGATTGAGTTCACGTGCACTACAGTACAGCATGGAGCTGCCACGCTCCATGAGGGCGCTTCAGCCTCTTAGTGGTGGCATTGTTGTTTAAAACAGTAAATTCATATATTTTACGTCAGTTATTTGCTTTTTTGATATGTAAACCATGTACAGTTGATTCATTAGTGTTAGTCACATTTTCCTTTTCCATTCATAGGAGACATAGTGAGAATATTCAGGGACTACTTTCTCGATCTCAGATTAATATTACAGTAATACACGGGTAAGGAAAAGGGTGTAAAAGATGGCGGGAAAGGTGTGAAAAAAACAGACTGCCCCCTCTGTGACTCCTTCTTTGGGTGGGTTTGGAAGTCTGTTTCATGATGTCATACTGATCAGAACGCAAGCCCCTCACCGACGGGTGCAGGTCAGGAGGAATACAGCTGTGTGTGCGTGTGTGTGTGCATGGGGAGGCTTTAGAGCAGGTAAGAGGGGCCTGGGCAAAAGAATGGGCACTGGTGATGCACTCGCCACGGGATTGTGTGCATAGGTGTCTCTAAGTTCTGTGCGCATATGTGTTACTTGTTTGTGAGTGTGCATGTTTATGTGAGTGCCTGGACTCCAAAGGGGCCCAGGTCTTAAAACCTGTCTTGCTGCCCTCCTGGACTTGGTGTCTTGCCTCAGTGACTATCGTTGTTACTGTGTACGTGCAGCAGGGCACGAGTCGGGGGTACACGCGGGTGGACGGCGCCCACCCACTATTTTCACAGGGTGGACGCCGTCCACCCTATCAAGAAGTTGGGCCCCACTGAAAAATATGCTGAATTCGTCCTGGTGTAATTTGCAAACACTGGGACACTTTCAGCAGCGTCTGCACGTTGTTCTCTGCTTTCTATCCGCAATAACGTGCAGGAGGGGAAGGATGGGGCTTTCTTAGTTAAGACTCCTGCTGGGCCCGGAACAAAGGCCGAATTTGAGGGGTCATCAGGCCTCCTTTTGTTCGAGTCTCCTGGCTGGCAGCAGTCAGGAGCCTCAGACCTAGATGCAAATGCAGCAGAGGGGAAACAAAGGCTCACACCTTGTTAACACTTCACACATACTTAAGATTCTTCTAGCACGAAGAGAGCTTTGCATAAAATGGAAAGATCATATTCCCCCAAATAGGGAAGATTGGCTAAAAGCCTCGTTTGCCATGGCGAGACTAGAGCAAGAAGGGAATGGGGAAACCCCGTTTAACATCTGGCAGCCTCTATTAAAATGGGGCAGAGAACTGAGGCTAATTCCTCCTATCTGAATGCATCTGATAGTATATCATTGTTGCTCTCCTCTTCTTTTTTTTTTTTCTTCTTCCTACATACTGGGTCCTATGATTATACCAAGCCCTTACTAATTGGGGCCGGTCTGGTTGACCTAGGCGGGTGCAGTTAGCCGTGGGCTCCCCAGTTAGAAGATATGACGGCTTTTCAGTCTGCAGAAGTCTATTGGTAAGATGAGGATCAAAAAAAAGGAAAAAGAAAAAAGAGAGGCAGCTCTACTTTGTTCAGGCTCTGTTTAGGAGATATGCATGTGCTGCAAGAATGTCAGATGTGTTGATCTTTCCCAGTATTTACACAAAATAAATAACATTTATATAGTGCTTACTACCCCTGAGGAGGCGCTGTAATAATTTAAATATCACTATTTTTTCTTGTAAAGCACTATGGGTAGAGGAAGTTTACGCTGACAAAAGGCAACATTGTTTTATGTGTAGCTTACAAAATTGTGAATCTTCTCCCTAAATCAGGAGGGTTTCCCTGTAAACTTGAATTGTGATCCAATGTACGCATGAAATGAAATGAAAATGAAACGAAATACCAGCAATTGTAAAGCGCACAGCTACCTCCGGAGATGTGTCCCGGCGCTGGGGGATGTCGGGAAGATTAAGCGAACTATTGCCCAGAGTCACATGGTGCTGGGCTAACCTGCCACCGGTGATCGAACCGTGAACCCCGTGGTCCACAGTCAGGCACCCTGGCCGTTGCACCACACCTCTTCCACACGCATAATAGATATATTAACATATATGCAAGGACTTAAGATCTGATGTCACTTCTTATGATGCCACTTCCTGTGATGTCACGCGCTGTGATGTCACGCGCTGTGATGTCATGCGCCCGTGATGTCACTTGCATACTGATTAATTAGGTTAGTCCCCCCACTTATTTTTTTAAGACTTGTGCCCTGACGTGCATAGATGGACCCTTCTGGATCTAGCTGTATGTGATGTGCACATGTGTGCCTCTGTGGGGTCTGTTTGTATGTGTGTGAGAGTGTGTGTGTGCGCGCGTCTGTGCGCGTGTACAAGTGTGCTTGTTTGCTTCCATAACTGTCTGTCCTACAGAAGCCCCAGGTCTCAGTAACTGCACTAGCTGCCGCACTTGCATCAGGATGTGGTTGTGTGCACGCGTCCCCATGTGTGCACATGAGTGGGAGCACCTAGCCTCTGGAAGCCCTTAGCCTCAGTAACAACCTCTTTTACATTCTAGTTTCGTCAAAAGCTTGTCTGCTATCCAGTAAATTTGTTGCAAAAGTGAACTGCTTATCGGTAAACATGATTTAGAACTGTGCATAAGCGTTGCCCTTTCGAAGTATATATTTACTGTGCAAAGTGAGCTAAATACCTAACCGGGCCAGCTCTTATTGGTACTTCAGTAGTATAATGAGAGAGAAACAAACACATATAACTATAGTACCGAAACACAGCTACAGGCACACAGCCACGCATGTACGCAGACACAGAGACACAAACATGCACATACAATTACACACGTGCAGATAGGGAGATACAACTGCATGCAGACACGCACACGTGTATTTGTTACAGTGCGCTTTACAAACACGTACATGTATACTTCATTTTATAGCATATTTTTTAAGTTCAATGGTGCCCAATCCACATACCTGTTTAGTGCCTCTTTGTGAACAGCGGGAAATCCAAACCTTGCTGTATGGAGGCTGCGTAATCAGTTACTGCAGGTAATGGGCAAACAGATCCAGTGAGTGGAAGCTCTCAAGCTAACTGAAGCTTTCAGCGTGATGATATTATTCAGTTTTGGAACTGTCATCCTACAGCTCAGCATTCTGTCAACCTAGGAAGCTCCCCAAGTTTGCAGTGTCACCTAAAAGAAATTTCACTCAATCGCTCACTCACTCACTCACTCTTCTGAATGGTAACTTGAACAATTCAACAAGGAGTTTTCTCTCTCTAAGCATCATGATTTGAAAGAATGACACCCACAAACACATGATTGCGTGGGCTTGGTGGATTGCAGATTTGATGGTCTGCTGACCTTAGTCAGTGAAGCATGAATGTTACCTGTTTCCTTTATGTTCCCGCCACAGATTTGCTTAGTTAACATAACTACCACATGCAGTAACCCATTTGCTGACTAAATATGTACACATCAACACTCTCAGCTGCAGGATCTTACCAAGGGGCCAGTCTGTGGCTTGTAGGTCATGATGCACCTTAATGCGATCTGGCCGCGAGTTAATCTTTACAGCTTATGTTCTAGGGCTGACGTAAAAAAAACATTTCCTAAAACGTCCCCGTATCTGCAGATGATAGATGAATATGAAGCTGAAAGTATGTTTGACAGATCTGATGTTGAGCCTTGTTTTTGTAATCTGGACATTCTCTAGCAATAAAGACAGCAAGGGCGGTAGACACTTCTCAGCTCTACTGAGTGATATGAGAGTAGACACTTTCTTCTGATTGGTGTTAGGAGTGTCAGAGAAGACAAGCAGGTGAAGAGGGCTGAAGTATATTTAAAAAAACAATTTCATATGTCTTAATTTTAAAGTACTCAGGGGCATATTTACAAGCCCCTATCTCCACCACAGCGTTACTTTTCACGACGTTGTGGTGGCGATAGGGGCTTCGCCTTATTTACAAGATAGCATTAAGCCACTTAACGTGGCTTAATGCTGCCTTGTAAATAAGGCACCCTTTCATGCTATACTTAACATGAAAGAGGAGGACACAGGGTGTTGCGGTAGGCGCTCCACCGCAACACCCATTGATTTTGACGCTGCCCCATATTTACAAGGGTGGCGTAAATATGGGGCAGCGCCAAAATTAAGACCAGAGAAAATCTGGTCTTACCCAGGCGCAACGAGGACAAATGTTTCATATCTCCACGTTTTTGCTGTTTCCATGTGTGCTGTGTAGTGCAGCACACATGGAAACAGCAAAACGCCATTGAATGATTGTTTATGTACAGGAAGGAGTCCCTTCCTGCACATAAACAATCATTAAAAAAAATTATGTTTTGCAACTTCTACGTGTGCTGCAAATACACAATCTTCCTCTGCAACGCAGACACCCTTGCACTATGGTGCATGGGTGCCTGCGTTGGCGCTAGACAGCCAAATTTAGCACCAGTGCAGGGGGATATGCAGGGCTACACCATATTGTTGTAAATATGGTGCTGCCCTGCGTTTCAGAAGTAGTGGAGCGTGGCATTAAGCCAAGGAGGCTAACTCCGCGCTCTTCCACTTCTATTGTAAATATGCCCCTCAGTGACCTCAGGCAACATTTTAAATGGCAATGAGCCTGAATAGTTTGCATGAACACACCTCTAGTTTTCTGCTGCAGAAAGTTGGAATCACCTTATCAGTCATGTGCATGATTAATGTGCATCAGAAACACAGCTGCTTATATCTATTACTGTAGCTTGGAGCGCTGCATTTCAAGTGACTACATGTAATTGCCCATGAGGAACACATTCCTGGCAAGCTTAATGTATAGACTGGAACAGGCCCATGAGCATGGTACCTGTGGGAAAAATGGAGCATCAGATTCTGTAACATTGAAAAACCAAGTAGCAGACACATAACAGGTAGCTATAAAATACAGTAGCGGTCGCTGGTATTGGGAAGTGGTGCAGCGAGGGGGTGGTGGATGCAAAGGAAAGAAAAAAAATATATAAATATTAAAATTATACTTAACTGCTCCGATGGCTGCCGCCTTCCTCCCGATCCTCGCCTCCCGGACGTCCAAGAATTGCTGCACACTGTGCAGGCTCCCAGCTCCCAATCCTAGTGCTGCTCACATGCTGGGAATGCTATTCTTAGCATGTGAGCAACACTGGGATTGTTCTGAGCTCCTCGGTTCGGCACTCAGACTTGGACTGAGAGCCTGTGTTGGTTTCTCCACCCAGCTGTACAACACAGGTAGGTGGAGAAAGTCTAATGTGCGCATGACGGTTTGGTCGGCCCCAGAGGGCCGGCTAAACCGTCAGGGCCACTTGGTAGTGCTCAACCCTCCCCCTCCTCCCTTGTGCTGCAGCTGCAGTTTCAGGATGAATGGCCCCACCCCTCCCTTGAGCCGAGCCTGTAGGACAACAAATAAAATGATAATTCAAATTATTTAATATTATCTTTTTATTTTTGTTGGTGTCCTCTGCTGGCTTTCAGCAGGGGGGCAGCGCTCCTCTACCTTAATGGACGAGCAGCCCCTGATAAAATATATGGGACAGACTACATTCTGCTGTAAATATAGAGGCTCCATAATATGCAAAATAGTATCAGCCTGTGTTGCGCGTTACAGGCTTAATTTTTTTGTGCCCTAATGATGTTCTAACTACAATGGCTTTATTAAGCTTCTTGCTTTTGCAAATTTACTTGAAAAGGCACAATTTGCCCACTCTTTTTCAAATAAATTCCAGAAGGGAGAACACCCCAAATCCCCCTTATGACAGTTGGGCTCTCTCGCTACGCTTGCACACCATAGGGTACTCATCCCTAACTTTTATGCCCACCATTTCAAATGTCACCAGCTGCCACTGGGCCATGGCAGGGTTGGGCTGCAGCGGAATGTCACGGAGCTCCATTAAGCTCCAGTGTAGCCTAGACAGATGTCCACATATTCCATTTCTGGAGCATGTTCTTTTTTTGCATTTTATTTCTGTGTCTAAATATGACAAGCAATTGTCTGCTTTTAGAGTCACAAATATACACAGAGGGACCCTGACACCAAGGTAATGAGAACCTGACAATTAAGATTAAGTGTCATAGAGAGGAATAGACTGGCCTAGAGTGAAGTGGTATACAGTGTTGCACAGTGGGGTGGCATAGAGTGGCATATAGTGGCGTGGAACCGAGTGTCGTTAAGTGGAGTGGCATAGAGTGTCATAGAGTGTTGTAGAGTCCAGTGAAGTAGGGTGGAGTGTCATAGAGTGGAATAGAGTGGCCTAGAGTGGTGTACCATGAAGTGACATGGACTGGAGTAGAGTGTTGTAGAGTGGTGTAGAGTGGAGTGGCATGGAGTGGAGTAGAGTGGAGTAGAATGTCGTAGAGTAGAATGTCGCAGTGTAGAGTGGGATAGAGTGGAGTGTCATAGAGTGGAGTGGCGTAGAGTGCCAAAGAGTGGAGTAGAGTGTTGTAGAGTGAAGTGGTGTAGAATGGAGTAGAGTGGAGTATAGTGGAGTCGAGTACTGTATTGTAGAGTGGGGTGTCTTAGAGTGGAGTGACAGAGTGGAGTGGCGTAGAGTGGAGTGACAGAGTGGAGTGGAGTAGAGTGGTGTACAGTGAAGTAGGACGACGGAGAGTGGTGTAGAGTGGCATGTAATGGCATAGAGTGTCGTAGAGTGCAGTGGCATAGAGTGGCGTAGTGAGGAGGGGCGTAGAGTGGCATAGAGTGTCATAAAGTTGAGTGGCGTAGAATGGAGTATGCATGCTGTGGTAGTGCACTGCTATTACAGCCAACACATTTTCAATTGAAATTACCATTCCATTTGCACATACATACAGTTTTACTGATAAAACTATACAGCTCACAAACAATAATGTGTGGAAATGGCATCACCTAGTGTATTAATTTGTTTTGATAGTATTAAAATATTTGTTTCCGGCACACTTCATAATTACAAAAAATGTGCTATGTTTTGGCTTTCCTAATTCTGATATATTCTGAAATATGTGCACAGGTAATTTTCAGACTTTTACATTTTGTTGTGGGCCTTTCCTTTCACACCACCAGATTGTCAGATAACTCCTCTCACTTTGAAGTCAGAGAAAGAAAAGTAAACACCAAGCTCCCTCAGAAACAGAGTCTGACGTCCGTTTTTGAATGTGCAGCAAATATGACAATTTAAGAACAAAATGTAAAGGCTTGTTTACAGAAAGTGAGCACTCGTGGAAGAATACAGTGCACAGGCTATGCTCGACAGGAGAGACAAAGACATGCAGAACAGCCTAAAACAAAAAAAGCGAGCAAATAGAAAGCAAGCAAATTTGAGCTAGAAACCACAAACCTAAGTAATGGGTGGAATAAATATTTAGGTCAGCTTTCAGAATGTCCCCAAGAAGTCTTTAGCAACCAGACAGCGCCAGACAGCTGTGCTGTCTGGTAGGCTTCGACCTAATAAGCAAGGAATAAGCAAGGAAATGAGAATGAAGATGAGGTCAACCAATGGTAAACTATGGGCGGACTCTAAGACCACAGTAAACTAACAAAATATCTTGTACTGTCTGAGGCGAGATATAAAAAGGACAATGAAGACAATGACATATTCGTGAAAAATGGTAACAACTATTATTTTTTATGATTTTACAAATACCTGCATGTGCTTTTTGTACATGGTCCATTCATTTGTTTAAGTTTTATTTTTATTTTTAAGGCAGACTCATGTTTTTTCAAACTATTAATACATAAGAGATAATTTTACTTGGTTGGAGAAAAATGGGCTTCGATTCTTTCTTCTACTATCAGTGTTTAGTTTGTCTATCTATCAACTTGCAGAGTGCTTTGATAACGTTTTCTATTTCTTTTATAATTGGCTGTCTTGGCTCAGCTTGTTATTTCTGTTTTGTGAAATCGATTGTCATTAAATAAGTTTCGTATGAGTAAACTTGAGTGACTGGATTTCGCCAGTGCACATGAAAATCATCTTTCATGGCTTGGATGATGTATTCTTGCCTCTGGGCTGGTAGACTACACTTTACATCATTGTTTGCAGCGTGAAACTCACTGGTGAAAAGCTTTAGCTGTGTTTTTCCAGATGTAATATGTGACTTTGGTGTTCATTTTGGTTTGTGCGCATGAGCTTGTCATGAGAAAGTGCTCTCCTCCATTAGCTTGACTTCATACGCATTTTTGTAGTTACAATGTTTTTTTGTAAGTTGCAAACGTGTATTTGATAATGTTACTATAAATGTGGATCATGCACGAAGAGCTTTATAGAATTACTACACGGTGAAAACTGGAACTGCAGTCACTACATGGCATTCACCAGGGGCGGCTCCTCCATTAGGGCGGAGGAGCCCCGCCCCACTGCTTTCTCGCAGTGCGAGAAGCAGAAACATAGAATGGTATTTTTAATACCATTTTATGTTTCTGCTTCTCGTGCTGCGAGAAAGCAGAAGACAGGGATATGCCTGGTTGGGGGCAGGCGGGAGCCGGGAGGGTATGCCTGGTTGGGGGCGGGCGGGTCGGGGAGGAGTGGCTTGCACCACTCTGAGTACTCTGACTGCTTTGGTCGGGCTTGGGGCCGACCAAAGCAGTCATGCGCACTCTACATTTTCTCTATGTAGGCTGCATGCAGCCTACATAGAGAAAATGGCCTCCCTACAGGTACTCGGCTGGGCGCTGTCCGGGACTCCGCACCAATCACAACGCTGCCATTGCAGCATTGTGATTGGTACAGGGAGGGGAGGGAGCTTGCCTGTTCCTGTTCCTGTTTGAAAATGCGGCACCCGGCCCAGGAGCAGAGGCGGTGCGGGACCCGGTCAGGTAGGTTTTCCCAATTTTATTTTAACCCCCTCCCCCTTCCCCCCTCCCGGTAACCCCCGCGCGAGAGCATCCGTATGCACGCGCCTGGTAATATTTTCTAACTCACGTGGATGCCTTCTCTCTTGTGCTCTCGCCATTGATATTTGCTTTGAAGAAAGGGGCAATGAAAAGATGAAGGGAGAGCCAGTGGGCAGCCGCCAAAAACATACCAAGTGAAAGGGGAGGGAAGTGGGGAAACCACATAATTAGAACTCAGCTAGCTACATATTTTTAAACACCAATGAGGGCATTTGTTCAATTGTGCTGTACATATCTCGTGGTCGTGGAAGCGTGAAGCTAAACAAATTCCTGTTACCAACTGTTTCTATAGATGACATACACTGTGAAAATGCATGCATCCTATCGGCGCCAATGAGTCTTTCAATATGCCCCTTCATGATGGATGCATGCACTTACTTGTGTGCACCGTGCATATGACCAGGTTGCATTTGCTGCTCGTGTTACCATACTGAGGAAAGCATTCTGCGAGCAACATTTTGTGGCTGGAGTCATAAGTAGCATGGCGCCAACTTTTGAGGTATGTTTTATTTTATCCATATTCACTCTTTCCAGGGTTGCCCTACGTGCGCGTGCGTGAGCAGTGTAGTAACAGATGAGAATCTGCAGCAAATGCCAGCTTCTCCTCAGGTACCGACTGGTATGGCTCCGAAGCGCCACAGATTTAATGATTAGGTTTGAGTGTGTGCTGTGCGACAGGCCCGACATCAAAAGTGTTAAAAAAACATGGCATACTCAAACTGAATCCTGATCCCTATCACCACGAAGCGCTGTTTCATGCCTATGTCGAAGGGAAGGAGCAGGCGACGGTGGCACAGGTAACCAAGGTCAGCTATAAGCTACATGAGTGCACCTTAAAACCTGCCTTGGTACGAGTGGTGAAAGGAGCATAGCTTTGTATTAACTTTGTAGGCCCCTCAAAACCTGTTTGTATTGTGCGTATACATACTGTATACAGTTGGAATTTCTAAAAGGCTAATTTTATCTTGCTTCTGTGGGCTAAAATATTACATAGATTATTAAGCTGGTTGCTTATGAATTGGAGTGTATGTACAAAATGACTGCTGCAGCGCAGCACCAAGACCAGAAACAACTGGAAGCTACGTCCTTATCATAAGAAATCTTGTTATTGATGTCATTACTACACTTTCACAATTTTCTATTAACCTTCTTGCGTTCTCAAATTTGCTTGATAATGCATCATTTGCCCACTCTTTTTTAAAAAAATTAATGGGAGAGAAACCCCCGACCTACCCCTTAGGACCTTTGGGCTCGCTCGCTACGCTCACTCGCCACTGGGGAATCATCCCGAACTTTTACGCCCACCACTTTCAAATGTCACCAGCCCCCACTGGCATTCACGCTGTTTTACTTTGTAAATTGCAATGTCGAAACTTTAAAAATGATGTCAGACATTTTCAAAGGGCATCTCACACTTACCGATCTTTGTGAATATATACTAGAAAGTGGCTTACTCCACTTATGTGCAACAAAGTCCCCTAGCAGAGGATAATATGTAATATATCATCTAAGTCAAGTGCACCTTTGTGAAACTCAAAAAAACCTTACAACTTAGAATGGTCATTCAATGTATTCGTGACATCAGAAATTGTAAACAATAAACATACAAAAACAATATAGACTATGATATAGAAGGTATCCTATATATATATATTTCCTCACCGTTAAGGACACTACGTCAGGGGATCTACATACCGGTGGCTCCCTCTATCGCTCATCTGCGACACTGCTCTATAAATTAAGGTGTGTGTTATTCAGATCATACTTTAGAGCTTTAGTTCTATTTCTGCAACATCTAGAATAATATATTATTTGTTTATAATTTATTTCCAGATATATATATTGTGGTTGACAAACTGAAAGGCCCCCACAAGTACAATTGAACGTACACCTTCCTAATGAGCTTAAGAAAGGAAGTATTATTTTTTCGATAGGTAAATATCTCCTATTCTTGATGTACCTTTGTGACTCAAAATAATTTCTCTTTTTAAACAGTTAGGCATCTGGGTAATTGGTGAATTCCGACTTTTGTAAGTTTAATATGCCTGCAATGAAAAATATTTTCAATATTTTTAAGACTGTTAGAAAATAAACGTGATCACTCCTGTCTGTACATCAGAACTAGGTCTACACAAAAAAACGGTTTTTTAATACTGCATAAATGTGTTTTTATTGTGTTTTTAACAGAATTATATATAGGACGATATGATGTGAAATAGAGGTTATAAAATACAAATTGTCATACTTTGCACAGAAAATTCTGTTTTGACTAATTCATTCTATATTTTATTTTTTCTTGTTCTAAATAAGAGAAAACTTTTGTCCTGAAGAAGGTGGTTGACTTACAAACACCGAAATGCTGCGTCGACTTTCCAGAGTTTTCTTGTTTTTACTTATGAATTGTTTTTATTTTGCATTATACCACTGTGTGTGTTTTTATATATATGATTGTACAATGATTTTTAATATTATGAAAAATTAATTTTGACTTGGTCAAAGATTTCTGTGTTGTATAGGATACCTTCTATATCATAGTCTATATTGTTTTTGTATGTTTATTGTTTACAATTTCTGATGTCACGAATACATTGAATGACCATTCTAAGTTGTAAGGTTTTTTTGAGTTTCACAAAGGTGCACTTGACTTAGATGATATATTACATATTATCCTCTGCTAGGGGACTTTGTTGCTTGTGAGTTTTTCACCCCGTCCCTATCGTAAATACACAGGGTTGCTCCCATTTTTTTTCTCCTTTACTCCACTTATGTGACAACATGTTATGTCTGGAGAGAAAACGCAAAGCACATTTGTGTGTGCAGCTGAAAGTTTTTTAATTGTTTGCCTACAAAGAGTTTATTTTAGTAGTGGGGACTGTGAGAATCATCTTGGTGTAATATGCTGCTTGGTTAGCTTGATTTCACCTAATTTAGGTATGGACTACAGAGTGCTTTAGCTGTTGATTTCGTTTCCAATACAATACACGATGCTTAATTTGTAAAAGACTAAGTGCAGGACCCAAAGTTTTGCTTAGAAGCCCTTAGCAGGGGCTATCGAATATCGAATACCAATGCTGCATAGTCTTGATTCCACAAACCGCTTCCTTAATCTACCGCCAGACACTCCCTGCCTCTTTATCTCACTCTTGCAGGTTCTTTTTCATCCACGCTTTCTACGTTTATTACAGTTTTTTCTTGCTTCCTGCTTGATGAGGCAGGCCTGTCAGAACAGCAGCAGCAGTCAGAAAGAAAGGTAAGTTAAAAGAAAAATGTTTCTCCACTGTGTATGTGTGTGCCTCTTGATGATTTTTGTGTGCAAATATCTGTGTCCGAGCGTGTATCTGCATGTGTACCTCTGTATGTGTGTGTGTATGTCTGTGTATGTGTGAGGGCATGTATGTGAGTTTGTGTGCACGTTTGAATGTCTGCGTGTGCTAGAGAAGAGCAAGTGTTTTGCCCACTTGTGAAATGCTGATCCTGACACACTGGTGGTAAATTCTAGCAATCTGTTGACCCTTTGCACAATGGGGTAGTCCCTCGCAATGTGCCAACACTAACGCAATAGTGATAATTCCTAGTAAAAAGTAGGCCCTGACACAATGGTGATGATCCCCGGCAACATGATTAGCCTTGGTACAATAATGTTAATTTCTGGTGACATACAGACCCTGGAACAAAGGTGGTAATTCCTGGCAAAATGGTGTCACTTCATTAATGGTAGTAACAGTAATTCTTGATAACATACCTCCCTGGGACAATGATTGTAAACCCTGAAAAAATGCTGGTCTGCACACTGGGGGTAATCCCCGGAAACATGCTCACTGTTAATTCCTGGTGAAATGCTAGCCCTGAAACAATGTGGTAAATTCCTGGCAAAATGCTGGGCCTAGCAAAATGTTGCTAATCTCTGGTAACATGTCGGGAGTGCTACAGTAGTAGTTATCACAGAAAACATGCTGGCCCTGACACATTTGTAATAATTCCTGGCAATAAACAGGCCTGACACCAAGGTGGTAATCTCTGCTAACTTGTCACCCATGGGATAGTGGTGGTAATTCATAGTAAAATGCTGGCCCTTGCACAGTCACAGTAATATATGTTCACATGCAGGCCATGGCACAATGTTAGCAATTGCTGGCACAATGGTGGTAATCTATAGCAACATGCTCACAATGGCACAATAGTGGTAATTCCTGGTAAAATACTGGACTTGGCACAATGGTGGTGATCCCAGGCAACATGCTGGCCAGGACACAATGGTGCTAATTCTTGGTTAAATGCTGGACCTGGTACAAAAATATTACTCTCCAGAAACATGCTGGCCCTGGCACAATGGTGGTAAACCCTGGCAATGATGGTAAACCCTGGCAACAAGCTGGCCTTGGCATAGTGGTGGTAGTTCCAGGCAACACGCTGGCCTTGGCAAATTGCACTATATTAGAGTTGCATTTACATAGTGCTTAGTATCCATGAAGAAGCGTTGACGTGCTTTTCATTAAGTAGCACTCTATTCCAGGAGCTCAGGGTTAGTGGTTAGTTAATTGTACTCATTAGATGAAAACCAGTCCATGAATTAGGATAGGATTCTTATGAACTGAAGTTAATAGGTTTTAGTCATGTGTTCTCAAGATGAACCATATCATGCATTACATCCAAGGTACTTTGTGACTGAAATTATTTTTGGGGGATTGGTTAGGTTAGAAATTAGGAGGATATGTTAGAGTTATACACTAAATGATTAATTACATTGGATTTGAAAAGTCATTGCTTGCAGGAGATTTGTGTATTCGTGCAAATGATTTGTGAACCGCACAGATGGAGCAGAGGGAAATTTGGAGATTGTTATGTTCTAGGGGGGACTGCATATATGGCACAAAAGACAGAAGCCATATGAAGTAGCAAATGGTGATTAAGATGAGTAGAGCAAGCAAGAAGACGTTGATATGGACACAGTAGCCTTCAAAGAGGAAAAGTCATGCTCATTTTCATAAAGGCCTTAAATGATTAATGGTCATTTCATGCATGAGGTGGTATATATTCTGTCATATGGGGCAATAGATTTGACGGCCAAACGTGATAAGTTGCCATAAACTATAATTAGGCTTTCCTGTTTTCAGTTTCTGTTTGTTGTAACTTTCAGTGGGGTATTTTCAATGTTTTCAAAAAGTGTGAAAATCAGTGGGTATCAGTATTACCTCTTTCTTGCTCACAAGAATGGTGTTTTCCCGGTGCTTATAAAGAAATTCGTTTTTATTGTCTTACCTTCCTTCTCTCTTTATTCCTATAGTAAATTATTCATCCTTTTTTCATGCTCCTAAAGCCCCTATTTGTACTGTATCCTTGAATTTGCTCTTTCAAGTTGATTTATTTTATTTCTCCTCATTGCCTGGCTATTTTTTTAGTACTCAAACCTCTCCTTCCAGCAGTCCAGTTCCACCCCATCTCAATGATGTTTGTGGATAGAAATATATTGGAGTGCATTAAAATTTTGATTGTAGTAGATAAAAAGGTTAATGGCGTGCATTTAACATACTTTCCTGCTGCTCTGTTCTTTAGACAAAGATCATTTGAATTAACATTTTTCTATTTAGAACATGAGATATATATTATGGGACTCTTAGCACTCTGTTATTGTAAGCCAGGGCCAAACACTCTGTTCTTTGTCTTGAGATATCAAGAAAGTACTGGGCTAATAAATGTATTGTTACTGCCTGATTTGACCCTATTCCTGCTCTGACTGGTCATATGGAAAAGCCTGCTTAGGAATTAATATATAGAAACATAGATAGGTAACAGTAAATTATAAGGATGTTTTTCACCAAGGAGTTCTGAGTGACATCAAATAGACAACAAGAGCGAAGTTCCAGTTGTCTATGATGTCTCTCAGAAGTCTGAGAAGAAAGATATCCCTGTAATTCTCTTTTTACTCATTTATTATTTTATGCTATGTATGACCCCCACAATCCTCTGCCCCTGCTTTCAACAGCTTTACAGCGGTAGAGGAGTAATGGGGGAGCCATAAAAAATATTGCCTTTCCTTCCTATCGCAAATTACAAAAAATAAATGGGCTCCTGCACCACCCTCTGTGCCTTTATTTCTCTTCCCTCCAGAACCAGTGCTCTCTTCTTTCTAGCACCGTTCTGACAGGCTCCCAGAGGCCCTGCCAGAGCAGACTGGAATTCCTTTATGCCGTAGCAACAGTGGTTAGCGAGTTTTGTTATTACCTGCAGTATACCCTGGCTCGTTTGTTTGTGTAGTTTACACCGTTACTGAGGTTTATTTTACATTGTTGGGCTGTGAACTCCAGGGGAATTGTTCTAAATATATAAAGAAATTTAGGGAGGACTAACATTTTTAAAACATTACACCTCCCATGCAAAGAAAAATGAAGATGGTTTAATCTTTCAAGTGTCATATTCACCTTATCCATCACTGGGGTAATGTTCAGATCAGGTATCCTATCTACTTCCGATGTAATTCTAATCCCAAGATATGTTGCTTCAGAGACAATTGGCAGATTTATCGGGGCTTCAGAACCTGAATATAGCATCTGAGTTTTATCTACGTTTAAATTATAGCCGGAAAATCTACCAAACTGCCCAGCCAAAGTCTTTATTAGTGGAAACGCCGAAGATATATCACTGGTAAGTACCACAATATCAGTCGGCGTACGCCAATGCTCTATATTCAGTATCATGAACACTAACTGGCTTAATATTCGTACTCAAATTTAATTTATTAAGGAATATATCAATATACAATGCAAATAACAGGGGGAACATGGACACCCCTGCCTAGTACCTCTGCTAATACTAAAAGGTCCAGACTCCTGTCCTGAAATACGTATTGTTGCCTCTGGACATTTATATAGGGTTCTCACTGCTTGAATAAATTCATCGCAAAACCCCTTCCATCGCATAACATCCCATAGGAATTGCCAGGAGACCCTGTCGAATGCCTTCTCGGCATCCAACAGGATCACCCCCAATGAAGATTTGGTTGCTTGGGCCCAGTCTAAAAGAGCTATTACACGTCTCACGTGATCGGCAGTATCCCTGCCTGGGATAAACCCGTGCTGATAATCTGATACTAAAGAAGTAATAACTGTTCCCAAGCGGCAGGCCATAATCTTTGAGAAAATCTTGCAATCAGCATTGATAAGCGAGATGGGCCTGTATGATGAAGGGTTCAATTCGGGTTTGCCCTTTTTTTAAAAAAACAATTATATTAGTTTTACGCCAAGAGTCTGGGACAGAGCCGCACTGCGCAGAGAGGAACAGTACCATAAGTTCCGGCCTAAGCACCTGCTGAAAAGTCTTAAAAAATTCAAGGGGAATCCCGTCTGGCCCTACCGCTTTCCCTGTAGCTAAGGACAATATTGCTCCCTCTATTTCTTCCCAAGTTATACATTTAGCCAATTTCTCATTTTGATCCTGTGTAACCTTGTTTGTTTCAATCTCACATCTAAACTCCTGTATCATATCTTCTACACCGTTTTTCTCTTGTTCAGTATATAGCTGATGATAGTACCTACGAAATACCCCCAAAACTTCACTTGGGGAGTCCTGAATCCGATCAAGATGGTCCTGAATTCTATAAATTCGATTGGCTATTTCTCTTTGCTGCAGTCTCTTTGCTAGAATCCTCCCAGTATTTTCCCCAGCTTCATATATTTGTGTCCTGTACAAAGCCAATTTAGCCGCTACCTTCGAGGCAAGATGTTGATGAATTTTCATCTTTAAAATTGCAATAGCTTTTAAGGTTGCTTCACTATTTTGATGCCTTATTATTTCCCCCATAAGATCCATTTCTAATATTCTTAACTGGCCAATCCAGCCCTTCATTTCCCCCAAAGCTTTCCGTTGTTTAGCTATGGAATAACTAAGTGTTTCCCCCCGGGCCCCAGCCTTAAAGGCATCCCAAACCATGGAGTCAGAAGCTGTACCCCTATTGATTTGAAAATATTCCTTCATCCAATCACCCATATAAGCACAATATTCAGGATCTAACAGTAATTTACGTTCAAATGTCCAAACCTTCTGTTGAATCTTTGGGCTAATCGCTAATTCCAAGATAACCGGGTTATGATCGGAAATGATCCTGGGTGTGATCTCTATCTTAGCATTCGTTATCATTTCAGCAGAGATAAAAAAATAATCCAAACGCACATATTTTTTATGTGGAGCAGAATAAAAAGTCACTCCAGGATCATCAGTCATTAAGGTATGCCATACATCTAATAGCCCATGTTCTCTAACTAGGCCTTGAGTAGCTTTGAAAACTTTAATTTTCTTACCCCTATAGGAGAAATTATTAGTTATGTCAAAATTGCTCTATAAATGTAGATTAAAATCTCCACAAAAAATTATAGGGGATACCCATAATGCTAATTCAACACTCAAATAATACATCGTTTCGGGGTCATCAAGATTAGAACCATAAATGGAACAGATCGTTAATGAAGAACCATTAACAAGAATTTCAACAATGGCCCACTGCCCCAAAATGTCCTCTTTCACCCGTTTACAAACTCCCAACCGGTGTTTGGTCAATATTGCCACCCCCCTGGTAGTAGTACTCTGTCTAGTACAGGCAAGGACCTCCATACCTAAATCATTCAACCACCTACGATTGTTCCAAGGAATATGAGTTTCTTGTATACAAAGCACATCAATACACATGACCTGTAAAATGTGAGCAATTACCCCTCTTTTTTTCTTATCGTTCAAACCACATATGTTCCATGAACATATACGTAATCTACCAATCATCATTATATCTGACAATTGTCAAATCTTGTCTACCCAGCCCACTCCCAGGACTAAGTTTCCAAACACTGAAAGTACTGACAGAAATTTCTACACATCACATAAAAGTAAGTACCATAACCATAATGCATAACACATAACAGAAACCAACAGTGCTTCACCCTAACCCCTCCCCCCTCCCCTCCTGGGTCCCCCAAACCACCCCACCCTCCCAACCCACCCAACCCACCCAACTGAGGCATAAGGACTGGGTCCTCTGTGATGGAAAGCTGATATTTAAACGCCCTCCCGGACCCCTCCACCCCCTTAAATCACAACTCAGATGATGAAGAAGGAACACCTAATTAATGCCAATATTTATATTTATCCTTTTTTTTTCTCCCCCCTACCACTTTCAGATTGTGCTCAGAAACTCTTGTGCTGCAATTTCAGACATAAAAAATTGTGTCTGACCCTTATATATAATTTTTAATTTTGCAGGATTGAGTAAGAAAACCTGTGCCCCTTTGCCTGAAATAAAGAGATCATTTGGCGCAAATGCCATCTTTTTTTAACTGTAACCTGGCAAAAATCAGGGCGAACAAAAAATTCACAACCTTTGCCCTTTCTTTTCCTATCTGGACGAGCTAAATCATAAATTGCTTGCCTTAATAAAAAACTATTAAGACAGATAAAAATCACTCTTGGCCTTTCATTTGAGCCCATTGTTCTGGTCCGCTGACTAAATGGGAACCTGTGAGCTCTCTGAAGCTCCGCTTCCCAGTTCCACTGCTTGAGTTCGGGAAAAGCTTCTGAAAAAAGTTCAATTACGAACTGCCGAGTGTTTTGACCCTCCAATTCTTCAGGTATACCCAGGATCCGTAAATTGTTCCTTCTGGAACGATTTTCAAGTTCCGTCAATTTCCATGTAACATCCTCTTTCAGAGATTGCAAGGATGCAATAGTAGCCTTCTGCTGCACTGTTTCATCCTCCAATGCTGAAATTCTCGCCTCAACTTCCCGATTCTTGTAGAGAACTCAGTGCAGGTCTTTGCTACTCGGCGCACAGTGTTTTGCAGTTTTCGTACAGCACTCTGAATCCGAAGCCCTTCCTCCCTAGTCTCCTCCCGATGAGCCATTATGCTTAGATATATGGTGGAAAGGGTAATTTCTTCTTGTGGAGGCAGATCCGAGCCTGCAGCTTCTCGATAGTTTATTCCTTGCTCCATATCATCATCTGGTAGAGGAGAAAACGAGTAATCCCAGACTAATGATCCTGCAGGACCAGGAGAACTTTTTGCCCCTGATTTATGTGCTTCTTCTTGCTTTACTAAGTTAGAGAGGATGTGTTCAAGATTTCTCTGGGGGTATCGGAGATCGAGAAGAGCATTTAAAAAGATGATTTTACCAAGAGATCGTGGGGGATGGGGTGTTCCATATTTTTTGGGGTATTATTGGGCTACTGTGTTGCAATATATGGGTCCCCTTTTAGTTGGTGCTAAGGCCGAGGTTCCTTTTTTTAATAGACCATCTATCTATGAATTTGGGATAGGGGAAAAGACCAATGGCTGTTTATTTAGGGTAGTAGAACCCAGTTATTACAAAAAGACTAAGTTCAAGATACTCAAGGCTGCTTTTGCAGTCTGGAAACAAATTAGGCGCAAATTACATATCCCAAATCTGAACGCCTACACCCCCTTTTCTACTTCCGGTTTACTTCCTATAATATTTCGGGATCAAATTACATTTAGATGGGGCATGAAAGATTTATTGTGTGTGGGTGATTTGTTTGATAAAGGACAACTTTTGTCTTTTGGTGATCTTCAGGAGAGATATGGTCTTGGTAAGCAAGAATTTTTAAATACCTTCAAATACGTAGTTTTTGGGTAGGATGGGGTCAGGAATAGAGCTACAGTTTGTTAAAATCCCATTGATTGAAAAAGTGATGAAAAAACTTCTATAGGACCGCTATACCAACAGCTATTGGAATCATTCCCGGATGATATTGAAACATGGAACTCAAAGTGGGTAAAGAAACTGGGAGTAGCGGGTATAGAAATAGAAAAATCTCTTGAGTTGGCCAACCGGATATTAATAACAGGTAGATTAAGAAGCCAGCATTATATGTCCCTTTTTGATTTGTACTACACACCTGGTAAAATAGCGAAATGGGGTGCAAAGATTGGTGACAAATGTAATAGGTGTGGGCTGCGGGCTGCAGATTCGATCCTTATGTTTTTTTCATGCCCTAAATTGGGATTTTTTATAAAAGAGATTGAGAATTTTATGGGTGTTATTCTTGGAGCCCCGATTAGCATTACTGGGGACCTAGTTATTACTGGCGTGGGTTTTGATCGGGAGGGTAACATAAGATCAAGATCAGTAATCGCAATTTTGTTTATTGCAATGGCGCAGGTTTGTGCATGTATAACTAATGAATGGATTAGCTCCGATCCACCTACTTTCATTAACTGGCGAGCTAGACTATTAGCTACTTATAATTTAGAGTTATCAATTTATTAAACCAAAGGGAGACGGAAAAGGATTATGGGATGTAGAATCTGGGCTCCTATTTCGGATTGGATTCAGTAAAGCTATTCATTATAACTAGTATGTGTATTAATTGTATTTGAAAATGTATATCTGTCTATCTTAGTTTGGGCAAGGGTATATGGTTGAAAGGCGTAAAACCTGTGGTTTTGACAATATAAATTGTTTTATCCGAATGAATTATTAGTATTATTATAAGTATTATTTTCAAAAATACCTAGCCCACAACGGACAGGATAACATATTTTCTTGTGTCATCTTTTTCTCTTCTTCTTTTTTTTATATGTATGTATAACTGTTATGTTTGTACCATAACCCTGGTTTAATGTACAGTGCTTTGAATTAAAGGATAAATAACCTAATAAAAAAAATAAAAAAAATAAAAAAATACATTGTTGGGCTGTGCCTCTGGGATTTTGCGTTTATTTCAAAGCCAGCACAAGGGCATCTTAGCACTGGTATTTTTACCAATCAGGTGGGCCTTTGTTTATTTTAAAGCAGTGTGGGACTGTGTTCCTGATAGGCATGTGTGAGAACTGCACAAGGCACTTTACCTTTGCATTCTGTGTAGCATGCTCTTTTGTTGTGCGCTTTCTATCTTGGAGGAAAGAACAAGAATAGCTCAATATGCTTCCATTAAGTACCGCCACAGGGGTTTATACAAGCAATGCTGAAACATACAGCAGGCCAAAGGCAGCTGGCACGTACTTCGTCTGCTTGACTTTTTCAAGGCTGCAAATAGTACGCATGGGTTCATTGTAAAAAATGTTCCGGATGACCCTGGGGATATAATATGAAATCCACACTGAAGCAATTACCAAAAGAAAAAGTAGCCCAAAATATAATAAACCAATGGAAGTAATTTCGGGGTGGCCACGGTTTGCAGGTGCGACCCCTGACTTGCCCCTTGCTACCCCTGGAACTTTCCTTGGACCTCTAGCTTCAGAGGCTGCAGGAGCAGCGCTAAGAGTAGAGAGAAAACAGGGCTGCCGGAGCTGTTTACCTCTGTGTCCATGCAGCCCCCTCCTCATGGATCTCAGAGAGGCGCTCTACCACTCATGGCGAGCAGCAGCGGTTTCATTTTGACCTGGAGAGCTAGGAGGAAGCTATGTATCATTAAAAAGCAGAGAGTTAACAGGGTAGGCCCCAACCATGACCTTGTTCTGCTTTTCAGGTGAACTGAACAAAACGAGTTTTCCAGGCTCAGTGGGATGAGTTTTAGACCCTTTTGTTACATTGCATAACATTTCTGATTTGAAAGGCACAAGCACCCCAAGACTTCCTTAACACCTAAAACTATGTAATTGATTTCAGGGATTTGTAGGTATGCAAAAATGAATAGGATCCAAATTGAAATGCATTTTTTAGGACCCCTGGCCACTACACTCTAAAGCTATAACCCAGTGAGCTATCTGCAAATAAAACAAACCCTCTGTAATCAATAACAGAACTACAAATGCAACACTAGTGATACCGCTCATGAACCAGACCAGACTCTAGTCTGTGGTGGAATCTCGAAAATCAAAACCATGGCTGGATGGTACCAGACCCCGGTAGAGCTGTAAGACCCTGCTGTCAAGCATGGATTTGGCACGCGAAAGGAAACCTTCCGATATAAAACAGCACACAGGTAAAGTTAGAAAAATGTGCAGATTTTTTAAATTGCTTCACTGTTACATCTGTCTCCATGGGGGCATGTTTTTTTTGCACAAATCTCTGTCTACAAATGTTAGTAGATGGGGGTTTGCATAAAAACGTTTGGGTGATTGTATGGGAATGCCCATGTACAACCCATAATATGCCTCTTTGACGTTAAGTAGTGCATTGCACTACTAAGTGCTACTTTGGGCAACATTCCACAGCTAATCTGGATTTGTGTTGGAAAGTATATCCCAACACAACCTTTTGCACTCTCTTTTGTGACCAAACCAGGCGCAAAGTGTTAGCAAACCTGGGTCAAGGTGTCCTTTTAGCATGGAATCATATTTTAACTCTAGAGGCGCATTTGTAAGTTATGTGCTTCCAGTGTTTGGAAATCAGAGGTGTTATAGTTCTGAATTGAAGTGTGAGGTGTGCACTGTGTGAGTCCCAGTACTGAGCTACAAAGGGTGGCTGTTTGGACCTATGTAAGGATTCTTATTCAGTGCCTGAGGAATTCAGTGGTAAATGGGTAGTTAATACTGATTAACTAATGTTTACCTCTTATATCTAGGGGCCTGATTTAGAGTTTGGCAGATGGGATACTCCATCACAAATGTGATGGTTATTCTGTCCACCGTATTACAAGCACATTATCTTCTAAGTCACTTGAAATAAAGCGTGCATGAAATCTGTTGCATCTGTGATGGATTATCCCAGCCACCAAACTCTGAATCAGGCCCTAAGAGTCTTGTGAAATATTGTACTTCACAATAAGTGCCAAGTATTCCTAAAGGACTCTATGGTGGGGTTGAGCATGTAAGGTTTAGTCTAGGACACTGATACTTAAAGTATGGCCCGGGAGCAGCATGCGGCCCTCTTGAACTTTACATGGGTCCCCCTGGTCAACAGGACCACTGGGCTGCTGTTTACTTGAGTCAGCAGTAACAATAAACATATGTTAAATAAACAGGCTAAATTGGTGGAAAGGGTTATTTTGTGTTCCCAAAAGGAAGCAACTAGGGATTTCTGCATCGCTTAACTTTAAGAACACCTTCATTGTAAAGACATCTTGTAGCAAAAGTACAAATAAGACAAACCTGCTTCAAAATTCATAGAGTGCATTTAATTAAAATGTAGAACCTTTTCACCTTAGTACATCAGATTATAACAGTGCATTCAGAAGTATTAATATAAAAGTGATAGTTTTGAAACATGAATTTAGAAACATTCTTGCTTCCTCCCACCCTGACAACAATGTCAATAGTGAACTAAGAGACAAGTCAGTTGTTAAGTGCACCCTTTGGGTGGTCTGGGTTCCTTTCATACATGAACAGCAGTAGAGTATTTTAATCAAACACATAAGAAGGTTGTGTACAGCGTACATCCTTAAATGGTGTATTTCAAGGTCCTCTTATATGTGATAATGAAAAAAAAGAGGGAAAATGAAGTAAAACAATTTCCTAGGACCACATAGTTTGGTAAAGTGGTGAAGCAGGGAAAAATCCCAGGTTTTCTGGTTTCACGTTGTTTATTTCAGCCACTAGATGTATATACTTTTTGTTTCCCCTACACTCTTATTGCCACCCCCACGCAGCCCCCTGCCAGACCGCCACTCTGCTGGCATCAATGTGGCCCTCCATTCCATTACAGACCAAACCTTTTGCCCCTGGTAAAATGTTTACGAGTACCCATGGTCTAGGAGGTAGAGTTTCCACCTTTCCAAGAGAAAAATACCAGCCACATGTTTGCGTTTTTAGAGTCTTCAAAGACCCGAACATGATACTCAAATAGATATTTATAAATCATATTTTTTCAGTTTTTACATGGCCTTTCTGTATTTGTTTACTTTAATTATCTGTCTGGGATAATTAAGGGAATTCTAGAGCACACTTTTAAGTGTTTTTTTCTATATATTTCCTATTGTTTTAAGTATGTACTGGTAAGGGAAAAAAATACTGACTTTAAGCGATTTTTATCCTACTTTTTGGACCTGCTTTGGCATGAAAATACTGTTCATGGTGCTAAAATAATTGTCAGGTGGCAACCCTACCAGAAGTAGATGAGATTTGTAATCTGATTCAGTAAAACACAAAGAAATAGCACTCATTAAAAGTTACTATCCAATTAGGGCTACTTAGTAGCGGTCTTTAAAAGTAACTTGTAGAAAAGCAAAAATAAATATGGACCTATTGATTTCTGGTGTGGAATACAAACCCAAACAATTTAATAGTGATTAGGCAGCAAGGTGCTACAGCTCCAAATAACATGGGCATCTACACACAATGTTATTTTTTGTAGGAAAAATGTTGGACCTCATTGTTAAAGCTATTTGCACATATCAGTCAGACTATGGGCCACATGTATGAATGATTTTTAGGTCTCGCCTAGGCAGCACGCATTGCGCTGCTCTAGGAGGGCCTTTAGCCATCGGTCTTCACTTTTCAAGCACTGCACTCGTGTTTGTGGCGGCATCCACCTTGCGGGAGCAAGCAGCGGCACGCCACAAGCACGAGTCCAGTGCTTGAAAAGTGAAGACTGCACGCTCACGCACGCACCACTCCCGGGCTTGTTTACAGAATATCGGCTCACTAGCGCTTTGTGTCGTCACTTCATTTAATTAGCGCTATCGACCGACTGCTGTTCACTGCTCAGATGGATAACATGGCCAGAGTGCACATAGGGATGAAACTCATTGCCATGGTAGCAAAAAATGATATATTTTGTTTAAAAGTAGCAACCTTGTCCAGCTCGTGATCAATTTAGCTTTCGTTGTTTTTCTTTCTCCTTTCAGATATCAGAGTGGGAGATTCAAAGTCTGCCCCTTTCATGCAAAATTGCTTTCCCCCTCATGGTTCACATTAGAAGCGTTACACCCACCCTCCGAGCCCAAACACAGCGTTTCCCTCCCCCAACCCTTTCTGTGTGCATTTTGTACACGCGCTTGCTAAGCATCAGAGCTCAGCTAATGCCTGCCTTTCGTTAGGTTAAGCACACGCCGCTTCGAAGCGTTACACCCACCCTCCGAGCCCAAACACAGCGTTTCCCTCCTTTCTGTGTGCATTTTGTCCACGAGCTTGCTAAGCATCAGAGCTCAGCTAATGCCTGCCTTTCGTTTTGTTAAGCACACGCCGCTTCATTTTTATTGCCACCACAGGAGCTCACCTGGGAGCTTCAAAGTTGGCCGCTGTCATTAAATATTTATTTTTGCCTCCTGATTCGCGTTGAGTCCCCCCCCCCAACACAGACCCAGAGTTTTCCTCCCCCACCGTTTGCATGTGAGGCGAGGTTAGTGACCGTGGGAAGGTGCCATGAGGCTGCAGGTTTACCTCATAGATGCAGCGATTTATCGTGGAGGGCTCTGTGCTCATACCAGCAGTCAGTATCTGCCCTGTGTGCTGCTTTTTTGTTGGCAATGCTCTTATGCACTGGAAGCTGCGAGCTTCATTTAGCCGATGTTAATCTCCCTGTGCCCTTTCCCACTCCACCTCACCCCTCCCACTCCACCTCACCCCTCCCACAACACCTCACCCCTCCCACAACACCTCACCCCTCCCACTCCACCTCACTCCTCCCACAACACCTCACCCCTCCCACTCCACCTCACTCCTCCCACAACACCCCTCGAGGTCGCTGCTTCTTGCTCTGCATTTGTCCCCGAGCCACATTGCAATGTTTCCCCCGGGTGCTTTCTGCAGGTTGTGAACTCTCTCCCAATATTAAAAGCTGTTCGCTTTTATTTTACAAGGCTCCTTTTTATGCATGTGTTAGTGATGCATTTAATAACGGATGTGAAATAGAATTTATGACTCACAAGGATTTTTAGCTTGGGGTGCCTTTTTAGTGTGATTTACTGTATTTTTAGCCTTGGCGCCCTGGTTTCTTGTGATGGTTCAAGACACTTGTTGAGGTAGTGCCACGATACCGTGTGTGCCCTAAAGTCGAGTCCAGAGACACTCCTGGTAGCACATGCACATGGTATTCATGAATCATTTTAGATAGCATCCCGTTATAGGGCAGAGAGATTTCCGAATGAGGACGGTTTTACTGGAGAATTTGGTTGGTGCTTGGAAGGTATTTTTTTCCTGTCTGGAGCATTCTTGGTTTATCCCCCAATATTGATCAACGAAGAACACACACCTGGATGAACTCCATAACACTTGTAGTCCCTATGTTATGGATAGGGGCTCCTGGTGTTATGGTATTTTTTTACCATTTCCACCTGTTTATCTATATTTATTTTTTGCTTAGTGTAATAAGCTGCAGTGAGTATATTTCCTCGTGTATTTAATCGACCCAGCCGTACCAGTCTTTTCAGCACGTTTCTTTCCTTGTGAGGTATCGGCGGCGTAACCAAGGGAGTCTCCTTTACTGCTCCATTCCTCACACCAGCAGGAATGTCTGAGATATATAAAGAACACTCCCATTAACCAGACAATGCAGCCTCAAGCACTAATAGCAGGGGAAGGCCGTATATTTTCCTTTCTACATAAGTCTGTTGTTTTCGAAGGTTCCTATTTATGAAAACACAATGCAGCAGTGGCAGGAAGGTAAACAAGAAAATACATACATCTAGGTAAACAGTGGTATCTCCAGCTGCAGGAAGATTGGAACTGTTTTGCTAATCTTATCATGTAATTTCCTAGTAATGAAAATATGCTATGTGGGAAATGAAGGAAACTGTTTTTCAATTTACCTCGTTCTGTTTTTTTGGGGGGCCAGGAACATTGCATTGTGGGATTTGAAGTTTTGTATTTACCTTTTTGATTATGTGCTTCTCCAGTGCAAACACAAACATCCATAACTGGCTGAGGGGATGCTGCATGGCGTTCAGCCACTTGGCAGTTATTAACTCTGTGTGCCAACGAGCTTAGTAAAACGTCAGGTAAAATAACTTACTGCACTGAGCAACTTGTATAGTGTGTAAACGGGGTATTTGTTTAAGTGCCATTTTATTTTGTAACTTTACTTTAATGTCTTAGTCCTTTTCAATACACGAAATATTACTTCGGGTATACTGCAGATGATCCTTTTACAAATGCAAAGGAGGTGTGTAGTAAGCGCACATGATTCTTTGTATATAAAAAAAATGTTTTTTTTTAATTAGTGGGAGGCTTGTTTAACATCCAGTGATTACACACAATCCCATGCTATATAATTCCAGCACACTTAATACCTCATAATTACTGCATAATTCCACTGCACACCATCCACATAATTCCAATACACAAATCCCCTCTGCACCACACTATTCCACGCCACAGAATTCCACAACTAACAATTTCAATCCAACCCGCATAATTCCGCTCCACACCACATACATCCACTACATAAACATAAGTACCATCTAGGTCAGTAGACCTTGATTTTGTCATCCTTCTTATGTTTCACTATCCACAACCTTGCATACATGGAAGGTGTGGTTTCTTCACTTCCTTTTTCCTAGTGCACTTTTTGGTTAGGTAAATGAGGGTTGTAGGCTCTTCTGCTTCTTCTTTCTTGTTAAATCTGTTCACACTCCTGGATCACTTGGCTACAGGTGTGCACATACCTTTGGGACAGGAACACATAGCATGACAATTGCTTCCTGTTTTGACTTGGTCACTTTGTTCACAAGGGGCACTATGTCGAGTCCAGCCCTTTTTAGGTCGAGCCTACCAGCGCGCATGCGCTACTCTGCGAGGCTTCTTGTGTTTACTCCGTGTGGGTCTGACTCCTCCCACACATAGGATTGGCTTTTGCGTGTGTCTTTCAATAATGAAAGCACGCAAATGGCTAAAGGCGGGTGCATGTCCCACCTTTTTTTTAATGTTCACTACCACAGCCTTTTGCTCTCTGGAGCGAGCAGCGTCGTGCAGGGTGGCAGCTGCATTCCTCGTCTTGGATCAGGTTACTATTTAAACAAAAAGCGCCGTGCTTTTTTGCAAATGCTTGTTGTATTTGTTGTGAAAACACACACATATACCGAAGGCACCATTTCGGACGGGACTGATCGGATTTGCTCCTATGGCCACTATCAAGCTGTGTTCATCCTTCAACAATTGTGTTTATTTATTTTTTTTCTCTCTTCCTATTAACACTTAAGGATTACAGCGGCACGGTGCTGAAGGATTGACAGCGAGTGCTGTATAAAACACACTGTAAATGTGATTATTCTTGTCCGGTAGTCCCTCAGCTGAGTCGAGGAATGTTAGAACTGGCCGGTAACTGGTTTTCCAAAGCAACTCGAGCTTGGCAACCCGCTCCCCCTTCCCCCAATAGCCTTATGGTACTGCCCAGTCGCCGGCAGCACACTTCTGTGAGTCAAGAGGACCGTTCATTTTGCATCATTTGGGCTTTGCCTTCTCTTAAAAGGCCCAATTGCTTTCAGTATTTCTGTACACGCTGCACATTAGTAACATCTTTAACGTGGAAGTTGATCAGAGCCTGTCGGAAACAGAATCTAATAAACCAGTCTGAACCACCGAGAGGCGCAGCCCCGCCGGTGCGCAGAGTACCCTGTTTTATTACTGCAAACTGTTGTCAGCCAGGAGCTCAACCAGCGCCAGAACAGCATAAACACAGCACTCTCGCATCTGCTAATTGAGCGGACCCACGTGCTGCAAACAGATGATATTCAGGGCATTTCCCGGTGATTGGTCTGGTGCGGTATTGTGGTCCACGGCTAGAACACATTGTCTCCTCTGTCTTTGGCCAGCAGTAATACGTTTTAAAGTTCCCGTTTTCTGCAACAGCATGCTGTCGCAAAATGCTCATTAGTGTGCATTGCAGGACCTTAACAAACAGAAGTTTATGATGAAAGCAATATGTTAAAACAGGCACAGCACATGGGTGCTGGAAATGGGAAAGGGTGGTTATTAAAAAATATTTAAACTACACAATGAAAACACAGTACTTTGCTTCAGCCAAACGTTGCGTACATTGCTATTTGCACCATCTCAGTCCCTCAGCCTTCTAAAGTTGATATATTGAAAACACCACACATTTTCCTAAAACATTAAGGTCTTTGTATCGTTTTAATCCACACTTACAAGATCTCTAATCGTTGGGTACATCAAACGCTCTCTTTTGTTCTTCGGAACCGGTTGGGTCACATAGCTTAAAAACAAACCAATAGCTCTTGCTAAGCACTTGTAAGGTCCCAAAGGCGAGACCTATTGGCTATGCCAATCCTTGTTGCATTTGCAAATGGTGCCATTCGGTAAAATTGGCTGTTTACAAATGCAAAATAGCCTTTCATGATGTATGAAAGACTTTGTAGTCGCAATTTTAGGTAATCACAATAATTGCGATTACCTAAAATTGAAATAGGAAATCGCAAATTGTGATTCCCTTAGCACATGTATGAAGCATTTTCCAAATGCAAACGGTGCATTTAGAAAAATGCAATTACCATTGACTTCAAGTCGATTGTAACCATGTGCAAACTTTGAAAAATGCACAAAACTGCATTTTTCAAAGTGCCATCTAGCACACATATGCCCCTAGGGCATGTGTGTGTTTTACATGTGCACATTTATTTTTTGGAGGTGCTTCAGGGGGGCCTTAGGCCCTCCGGCACCCTTGGATTTGCATTAACTAATTTGCGATTACCAATTAGATAATCGCAAATTAGCTAATGCAAAACCATTCGCACCTATGGGCCTTTCAGCTCATAGGAACAAATGGAGTAATATTACCTATTAGCAATTCACTATTTACCGAATCGCTATTAGGTAATATTAAGGAATTGCGAATCTTTGGCGATTACATACATGCATGCCATTTTACGATTACCAAATAGCGATTCGGTAAAAATCGCTATTTCCTAATCCCAAAATGCTTATTTGATACATGTGGCCCTAAGTGAGTTCAATACCATGAGTACCATTTCTTTAGTTAGTGAAGTTAAAGGCTTTTTTCATATGGGTGCATACATATATATATATATATCTTATCGCTTGACACGAAGATGCCGAAAGGGCTAAACACGGGGGAAGACGTATAATTTTTTATAATCACATGTATTGAAATTGGTTTTTGTAAACATAAGTCTATCTGCTTTACAATTGCGTTATTTATTGTGTGTATATATATATATTAGTTTTCTATCCGATTTTTATGACCTTGTTTTACCCAACTATTTAACCTTGTTTTACCGGTCTGGTTTTTACATGGTTTTTATTGGGATATTGCTCGGTTTTTAATCGGTTTTATTGAACTATTTATATACTCCAATAATTATTACTATCCCCGTACTGTATCTCTGAGTATTGCAATATTACTTGCGTCTCAATAATGTGTATTAGATCACTGAGCTCACTGTTATATGTGTTGATATTCCCTAAATGATCAGCATTGAACAATGATGTATGTCCAAAATGCACTCTTATGCATCTCAGTTATATATTTGCACTTGCACTTTAAAGTCTTGAACTGTATATTAGAATTTGCTTGCCTGTAACCTGTTTTAGACACTTAGGGGTCGATTCCGATCTCGGTCGGAGACGCACCCAACGCCATTCGGTCGGGAAAAAAGCCATGCGAATGCCTGTTTCCCGACCGATCCGCACATTAATCCGAACGAACAAGTACGATGCGCACAACAGCACAGATTCCGACCCAGTCGTACTCACCCAATCCAGGTCCTGATCCCCGACCGAGCCGGATCCGTAAACGCAGATTCGAGTCGCCCGGAAGCCAAAAAGCAGCCCCGTCCGGCCGGACAAGTACGATGCGCTTCCCGTACGCGCCGAACCCGTCGCTACGCACGGCACGTCAAAGCATCCGGGAGAGGCGCACATAGGTCCGATTCGCGCCAGAACACGATCCACGGCTACGAGACGAACACGCAAGCGACGAGGACGAGGCGAAGCAACGACAAAGACGAACGAGACGAACCAACAATGAATCCCATCGTTCCGATCCTACCAATATTCTACATCTACTACCGGAACAGGCACGGACGCGTACGGCGCAGAAGGTAGGTCAGACACCAACCACAAACACAAACTACACGTACCCGACATATCACACACACACACAGGGATGCAGAAATTACTTACTCCAGAAACAGCAGCACCATAGGGGCGGGATGCCCATCACCAATGCCACATATACACATAGGGGCCTGGATGCCTGTCACTACTACCACCCCTACCCATGGGGGTGCCAGGTGCCTACCACTACTACCACCTCTACCCATGGGGGTGCCAGGTGCCTACCACTACTACCACCCATACCCAGGGGGTGCCAGGTGCCTACCACTACTACCACCTCTACCCATGGGGGTGCCAGGTGCCTACCACTACTACCACCTCTACCCATGGGGGGCTGGATGCCTGTCACTACTACCACCCTTACCCAGGGGGTGCCAGGTGCCTACCACTACTGCCACCTCTACCCAGGGGGTGCCAGGTGCCTACCACTACTACCACCCCTACCCAGGGGGTGCCAGGTGCCAACCACTACTACCACCTCTACCCAAGGGGGTGCCAGGTGCCTACCACTACTACCACCTCTACCCATGGGGGGCTGGATGCCTGTCACTACTACCACCCTTACCCAGGGGGTGCCAGGTGCCTACCACTACTGCCACCTCTACCCAGGGGGTGCCAGATGCCCACCACTACTACCACTTCTACCCAGGGGGTGCCAGGTGCCTACCACTACTACCACCCATACCCAGGGGGTGCCAGGTGCCTACCACTACTACCACCTCTACCCATGGGGGGCTGGATGCCTGTCACTACTACCACCCTTACCCAGGGGGTGCCAGGTGCCTACCACTACTACCACCTCTACCCATGGGGGTGCCAGGTGCCTACCACTACTACCACCTCTACCCATGGGGGCTGGATGCCTGTCACTACTACCACCCTTACCCAGGGGGTGCCAGGTGCCTACCACTACTACCACCTCTACCCATGGGGGTGCCAGGTGCCTACCATTACTACCACCTCTTCCCATGGGGGGGGCTGGATGCCTGTCACTACTACCACCCTTACCCAGGGGGTGCCAGGTGCCTACCACTACTACCACCTCTACCCATGGGGGTGCCAGGTGCCTACCACTACTACCACCCATACCCAGGGGGTGCCAGGTGCCTACCACTACTGCCACCTCTACCCATGGGTGTGCCAGGTGCCTACCACTACTACCACCTCTACCCAGGGGGTGCCAGATGCCCACCACTACTACCACCTCTACCCAGGGGGTGCCAGGTGCCTACCACTACTACCACCCATACCCAGGGGGTGCCAGGTGCCTACCACTACTACCACCTCTACCCATGGGGTGCCAGGTGCCTACCACTACTACCACCTCTACTCGTGGGGGCTGGATGCCTGTCACTACTACCACCCTTACCCAGGGGTGCCAGGTGCCTACCACTACTGCCACCTCTACCCAGGGGGTGCCAGATGCCCACCACTACTACCACCTCTACCCAGGGGGTGCCAGGTGCCTACCACTACTACCACCCATACCCAGGGGGTGCCAGGTGCCTACCACTACTACCACCTCTACCCATGGGGGTGCCAGGTGCCTACCACTACTACCACCCATACCCAGGGGGTGCCAGGTGCCTACCACTACTACCACCTCTACCCATGGGGGGCTGGATGCCTGTCACTACTACCACCTCTACCCATGGGGGGCTGGATGCCTACCACCACCAACACCCCCACTCACAGGATGGCAAATACATGCCACAAGAAGCACACACCAGCAGAAAGAATGCAACACAAAGACATCCCCCCTAACACCATGACAAGCGTGTGTAGACTGTGTCAAATGCCTACAACACTGAACAGGACTGTGGACATACAATGTGACCCCCTATCACAAGTGCCACACATAAATGTGTGTGGCACCCACAATGCAAGCAGGCCATGACCATTGTGGCAATGGGGTCCAAACCCCCATCATCACAGTGCCCAAAATGTAAGTGTGGGGTCCATAGCTGAAGCACATATTGAACATTGTGGCAATGGGGTCCAAACCCCCATCATCACAGTGACCAAAATGTGAGTGTGGGGTCCATAGCTGAAGCACATATTGAACATTGTGGCAATGGGGTCCAAACCCCCATCATCACCGTGACCAAAATGTATGTGTTGACAAAGAATAAGCTGCAACTGCCAAACTGCATGGATGATTCCTGGTCACAGAACAACAAACACATCAGTGGCAAAGTAGTGCTTGTGTCCCATAGCAACATAGAATGGGGGAGGCAAACAGTGCAGTGCAAACAAGACATACCTTTGGCCATGTGCAGACAAACATCACCCATGGGGGCTGACACTGTCAACATTCATCAATGACACAATGACAGAAGTGACCATCAGAATGCAGACCCACATATTTGCACCAATGGGCACACAAATTCAGATACCCAGTGGAGACTGTAGAAGGGAGGTGAACAGATACCATACCATGGCAGCAATGGGACACACACACAATGATCATTGTGCTGACTGATGACCTAGGAGTCCCAGGGACAGCAGGGAAAACACACCAAACAACATACAGCCAATGGCACACCTAAGATATGCCAATGCAGTGGTGCCGATGCACATACACAAACAGGCAGACCCACACTGCACATCAAACACAACAGGTGAGGGGGGTACCAGTGTCCCCAGGCAACCACACAACACATGAGGAGGCCTGAATACCAATTACACAGATGTGCATACAGTGCCACACAAAGGTAACTCATGGATCCAAATCCCCTATGTGGGCAATCAGGCATTGTCAGATGAGAGGGAGCAGAAATCACACATGTCACACAAGCATGTAGGAACAGCAACTGACACAGCAAGACACACAGACACCACAGCACCACACCCAGGGCCCCCACAATGTGGTGACCCTGGGCTGCATTACAATCCCACTGTGATGACAAAGCTAGATGTCGTTCACACTGTGAACCACAGTGATGTGTCCTGAGCAACAAACTACCATCACACCTACACAAGCACAAATCAACCAGCACGGCCTGTCAGCCAAGGCCAACATGGAGGCAGGGGTCTAGCCGGGCAACAACTCTCATCTGCACACACTCAACACCACACACCTTGACCTCCAACAATGTGCAGCAGTGAAGCTCACATGCACTGGTGACATTGCACATGCACCCATGACAATCCCAGGAGGGGTGGGGGGAACCAAGGTGCAGAAACACATCACACATGGCCACTCTACCAGACTCCTGAATGTCTGACACACTGCACACTACGCTCTACATGGACATGACGGCAATACCACACCAACCAATGGGATCCCAGCCACAGTCACACACCTATGAAGAAGCCAAGGTCACCCACAAAGAACACACATAGACAACTACCAACATTGCAGCCCTGAGGAGTGCCAGCAGTCACACACACAACGTGTCACAACCAATGAAAGCTAACACAAACCAGAAATCACATGACAGGTGTAAACAACAAGTGCAAAGGGGAATCCTGACTGTGACACATCAGCGTCTGCCCACAAACTCAGCCCTGACAGCAAACACACCTATGGGTGACACCCTGATGACCAGTAATGTGCCATGCACCCACATCACAGAGAACCCAGGGAGAAGACTTTGGGGGAACATAGCTCAACTCAGCAAGCATCACAAACAGGAACATCACTAGGGATCCCAGCATGCACAGCAACATGGAAGTGAACACACACACATGCTCATACAACACACACCTTGGGCGCACGAGATGTCACAGGAGTACACACTGCCATGAGGGGACTCCACTCCTGTGTGAGGAAAGCTGTGCCATATGTCGCATCAGTAGGGCTCCATCATGTCAGCAGAACACTTGGTCACACAGTCAACAATTAGCACCAAATGAAGGCTCCCGTCACATCAGCCTGGTCATGGGAATGTCAACGAAATCAACAGCACAGATCCAACACACATGTATAGCAAGTTGCACTGACAACACAGATGAGTCCTTCCCCATTGATGCCCAAACCTGCATGTCCAGTGGAGATGGCCACACGGTCAGGGAACTAGACTAATTGAACAATGGCAAACACAACAGATGTGCATGGGTGGAACCCACAGATGTGACATTGCTAATGTAAGTAGGAAATCCCATTGCCAAATATTGAAAGCATGACACCCTCAGATGCTGCTAAGGATGACATGGATACACCACAGGATAGGACAATATCCCCCTGGAACACATGGGTTCCTGCACAGTAACACTTCATTTTCATGAGTCCAAATATCACCATCACTGCAGCAACGGCATGGTTAGCGTCATCAACATCATGTACATCAGAAGTAAAAGCACTAGAGAACAGAAAGTTGCTTTATTCAGCATGTGGGTTCAAAACTTGGAAGAACTGTAAGGTATCAACAAAGGCCAATGGCCAGTCCATCAAGGAAGTCTATACAGGGTGACAGTGGCAGATGTCACCCTACGCATGCCTGCACTGATCACAACCGGGGACAATCCCCTAGGAGGGGCATACGGGGGGCAGGCCAGGCACCGCAGGGACAGGATCAGGGCTCACCAGGAGGAGGCAGGGAAGGGGTGGTGGGTGCTGGAGAGCCACTGACAACTGCAGTGGAGGTGTCTGACATGGTGTGTGCCGGCACAACTGGGGGGCATGACTCAGATGTTGTGGGTGCCGGCACAACTGCAGTGGACCCTGCAGATGGAGTGGACAGGTCCGCCACTGCAGCGCCCAAGTCAGCCAGGGTGATAGTGGACTCCACTGCAGTGCCCACCTCCAGAGGAGGAGAATGGGGATCAGGTAAGGTGGGCAGGACAGAGGGGAGGACACCCTCACCACATCAGTGGTACAGACAAGCGCAGCGGGGGTGTGGGGCCGGAAGAGCAAGTGGCAGGGGAGAAGGCCTGACCCTTCTGGGGATGGTGTATCTGTGGGTGGGGGAACCTGGGGCAGGGTGTGGTGGGGGCACCTGTGGAGTGGGGGCCTGAGGGATGGAGGAAGGAGACTTGGTGCCTGAGCTGCAGGGCGGCGGCGGGGTCTTGCTCTTCCGGGACCGGGGGACTTGCGGGTGGGGGCCTCAGTCGGTCTGCGCCTGGGGGATGGTGTCCGGGGGCCAGGGGCACTCCGCTCCGTGTGGGTGGGCTTCCTCTTCCCCCTGAATGCTGGATCAGCTGGATCGGAGGTGAAGAGGCCAAGGTCACAGAGGAAGAGCCGCTGTGTCTTTGGGGTTGCAGGTGAGGCAAGGGAGGGGTCTTTGGAGGGAGAGGCAACTGAGGACTGTGCAGTGCTTGTGGATGCGTGTGTTTGTGCCTGTGCCCCATCCCCTGTGAGTGTGGTTGCAGTCCCCTGACGGTGCGTGCGTGTGCGTCTTGTTTGTGGCGTGTGTGTCCGTGTGCTGCATGTGTCTGTGCTGGTGTGTGCCTGTGCCAGTGTGTGTGTGCTTGGGACGGGTAAGGTGCTGGGGAGTGTGGATGGGGCAGAGGCAGGAGGGGTGAGGGACTGTCGGAGGAGGGACACTGCTGCCGTCAGGGAGGAGTCCATGGACCTATTGCCCCTCTGTAGGTCAGACATGCCCGATGAGATGCCCTCCATGAATGACACCAGCTGAGTCAACAGACTGGTGTGTGCATGGAGGACACTCAGCATCGCTGTCTGTCCTACATGGAGCTGGCGGAGGAGGTACACAGACTCCTCACTCAGGGCAGCAGGGGACACAGGGGCAGGGGGTGCGGTGCCTGGCCCGAAGGAGACACGCTCCCGAACATGGGAGCCTCCACGGACCTCGGGAATGGGAGCCGACGGGAGGGCGGTGGTGGTGGTGGTGGTGGTGGCGGGGACAGCAACACTAGCTGGGGTGTGGTGGCTGCTGACACCCGCCTCCATAAGGGAGTCATCGTCCGAGTTGCTCTGGTCCTCAGCTGAGGTGGATGGTGCTGAGGACTCCTCGGTGTGGCTCCCTCGCCCTCCGTGCCACTGGGTCCCTCCGACCACTCCTCGGCTGCTGACCCAGTCTGGCTCTGCGGCTCCTCCTGGTCCGTGGAGCTGTCCCCTCCTGTGGCCGTGGATGTATCTGCAATCAATAGGGAAACAGACAGACATCAGTCACCTGCACCGAACGCACACACCACAGTAAGTACAGCACATTACAGAGCAAGCCCTGGCATCCTTAGTTGAACATTGCTAAAACTGCACAAACAGAACAGGAGAAGTCAATTGTCAGTCTGATGGTCAACCATGGCACTCACATCCCACCTGGCCTTGCACCCATCTGTCTGGTGTCTGTTGGATGGCAATACCCCAGTGTGGACACATGCACCACCTACACAGTATTTGGACAGTGCAGAGAACCCGGTGAAGCATGTGGACATGCACACATCACAACTCTTGCCACTGAGTCAGTGCAGGTGTCCGGATGAAAGGGATGCCCAGAGTCAAATAGGAAATGCATGTGATGCATACCAGCGACAGACACCATGATGCACCCATGTCCTGATAGCCATTGCCACAATGGTGTGCATGTAGCACATGTCACTCCCCTGCAGGATCACTAATAGGAAGTCACATGCCATGGCACAGCCATGCCTGCTAAGTCATACATCACTGTCTCCAGTCACATGGGCAGGGCAGCCAGACAACAACACTCTGCACTGTGTCACAATAGTAGATCATGGGGAATGCAAGTCCTGGAGCTGAACAAGTGCACATGTACATCCCCCACACACCACATCATCTGTACCCTCATCTGTCCAGGTCATACCCATTGGACATATGGGAGACCTGTAACACTACCCTCTGCACCTGAGCACATCACAATCTGCTGTGAATGGGAAACAGCTGCCTGAACCTCATATTCGCATACCCCAGTCTGCACGGTCAGGTGATCAAACACCTATGTGTCACACATGTATCATCTCCTATGGTCACATCTCCGGTGGCATGCGGAGCCCCAACCGAGGAACACCCCAGCAGACCTGACAACGAAGCCACAGCACACTGACACAGAGGCAGACACCTGAGGGGACAAATCACTGAGCAAAACGTGTCAGCTGATACACGGCAGTGGGAGTACAGAGTGTATTGTATGGCCTGGAGTAGGCATGACTGTCCTGTCCCACATGAATGAGGGATGAGCCCTGGACAGTAGGCAGCTGGCTAAGTATGTGTGACACACGTTATATACACACTCCTGGGGCACAAACATTGTTCCCACCCGCAGCATGGGTGTGTGCCAGATACCCCAGGCACATGTGGTGGATCAGCTCAGCAATTGGGCCACATATCAAAGTGACACGCAGAACACATGTCAGAACACAGGCAATGTGTAAGCAATGGACCCACCCATGATGCCCACCACAGAGTCAGGGAAACAGATGCTGTCCCCCACCTTGAGTCAAGCAAACTGCAAGGACACAGTACCCAAGTGACACAATACCCTGACTGTAAGGGCCACACCTGGGTATCAGATGAGGAGTGGGCAGTGCACAATAGAGGGACATGGGTCCTGGACCACAAGACTGATGTACTGTGGAAGTTTAACCAGGCCAGAGGAGGGCACATAGCATGGCAGACATAGTTCACAATGCAGACATGGACTCACCCCCTCCTTGCTGCTCTCTGGCCTTCAGCTGCCCATCCAGATCAGGGAAGACCACCGCCAGGATCCTCAGCATGTGGGGGTCAGGGTCCGGTGTCCGCCCCTCCTGCGAGGAGGCGACAGCTTCAGCTGGACCCGTGCGATCCTCCGGGTCCAGCCCCGAAGGTCCTGCCACCTCTTCTGGCAGTTGCGGATCCGGCGCTTGTAGACCCCCACGGATCTCACTGCCCGGACGATGGTCAGCCATATCTTCTGCTTCTGGTGGGCATCAACCTGTGAGGATGACAAAGTGAGAATGCCATAACTACACGTGCAACATAACCGTGCATTACACAGTTGGATATACATGTCTCAATCACAGGGGCATATGATGTACACAGGCAGTGCAACGATGGCCATGGACAGTATGCCAGCAGTTACTACATGGTATCATTGCCTGGGCAGTAAAACCTTGTTTAAATGCACTGTCACTGCACTATACCTGTCCAGTGCATGTAACTACACACTATGGGGGGTGACAACTACTCAGTGAGCCTGCTAGCCAGTGGCGTGCAGACTGTTAGCCTTGCTAGTCAGACAACATGCACATTTAGAAAGGCAGTGGACAGAACACTCACCTGCTCCCCTGCTTTCCCATACAGCTTGCTGTACTGTGGAAGGAGGCCATCCAGCAGGGCCTGGTTCTCCTCAGTGCTGAAGGCTGGGGCTCTCTCCACAGTACGTGCCATTGCAGGGTCCAGAGGGTGCAGAAACAGCAGCAGTGTAGTGGCAGATGTCGTCCTGGAGCATGTAGTGCAGGCAAGTGAGCTCTCAGGGGAACAGCCAGCATTATATGTGTGCTGCAGAGGCAGATACTGTCCCATGTGTCCAAAGTGATAGGTCCAAGTCGTTTGCATCATCTGAATCTGGCCAATCCATGGAATTGCACCACTTACACACGCCCCCAGCATCCTTCAAATGTTCAACTTCATGACACCCATGAAATTGCAACATTGTTGTGGGTGACCAACTGAATTTACAGCATCAGACTCGTTCAAATTTTGAAAACGCGTCCGTTGCCAGGCCAGGCCATAGCCAATGGGTGCGCACCGATCGGACCATTGCTGTTCAACGCGTACATAGGATACAACGCGTACCCGCACACATTGAATGCAATGGGCCGGCCGGGAACACCGATCGGACCATTGCTGTTCAACGCGTACATGGGATACAACGCGTACCCGCACACATTGAATGCAATGGGCCGGCCGGGAACACCGATCGGACCATTGCTGTTCAACGCGTACATAGGATACAACGCGTACCCGCACACATTGAATGCAATGGGCCGGCCGGGAACACCGATCGGACCATTGCTGTTCAACGCGTACATAGGATACAACGCGTACCCGCACACATTGAATGCAATGGGCCGGCCGGGAACACCGATCGGACCATTGCTGTTCAACGCGTACATAGGATACAACGCGTACCCGCACACATTGAATGCAATGGGCCGGCCGGGAACACCGATCGGACCATTGCTGTTCAACGCGTACATAGGATACAACGCGTACCCGCACACATTGAATGCAATGGGCCGGCCGGGAACACCGATCGGACCATTGCTGTTCAACGCGTACATAGGATACAACGCGTACCCGCACACATTGAATGCAATGGGCCGGCCGGGAACACCGATCGGACCATTGCTGTTCAACGCGTACATGGGATACAGACGCGTACCAGCACACATTGAATGCAATGGGCCGGCCGGGAACACCGATCGGACCATTGCTGTTCAACGCGTACATGGGATACAACGCGTACCCGCACACATTGAATGCAATGGCCAATGTGTGCGCACTGATCGGTCCATTGCTGTCCAACGCGTATTGCCAATACAACGCGTACCAGCGCACATTGAATGCAATGGCCAATGTGTGCGCACTGATCGGTCCATTGCTGTCCAACGCGTATTGCCAATACAACGCGTACCAGCGCACATTGAATGCAATGGCCAATGTGTGCGCACTGATCGGTCCATTGCTGTCCAACGCGTATTGCCAATACAACGCGTACCAGCGCACATTGAATGCAATGGCCAATGTGTGCGCACTGATCGGTCCATTGCTGTCCAACGCGTATTGCCAATACAACGCGTACCAGCGCACATTGAATGCAATGGCCAATGTGTGCGCACTGATCGGTCCATTGCTGTCCAACGCATCCCTGTACAAGTCACTGGCATATGTCACCATGCCTGTCACAGGTGAACATATGCCAGCCACATATACTTCCCAGGGAGTGAGGGGCACACCTACAACACCACAGCCTGTCCAAACTGTATCCTAGGGCATGTAAGGCTGCATTACCTATTCCGTGTATGGGGGTGAACATGTTGTTCTGTGGGTGTCACTTGGGGGCAGCCACCCCCAGGCTGTGCACGTGTTTATGGGGACAGAATCCTTGGTGTTTCGTGTACATGACCACTGTGATGTGCAACTGTTCATATCTGAGCATGTGGCATGGTCACAGTTCACGGTGGTGTATGTGTATGTCATGTCACATACCCCCTGAGTCCCATGTGGGACGTTATGTTCAACCCAGGGTGACCCATTGGCACAATGGTGATGGTCCTCCACAGTCTGTGTGCATGTTGTGATTACAATGTCTCTGATTTCATGTGCACAATGGGAGGCAGTCTCCACATCCACGTTGTTTGTGCATGGACTTTGATGTTGTGCGTGTGTGTGTCACAGACGTCCATGTCTGTCCTGCCGAGGCAACAGGGACCACTACCTGTGGGGCTCATGGTTGTTTTGCTGTGGTGTATACATGATACACCATGTCATGCCAGTGTCCATGTGGCAATACAGGGTCCCTGGGAATCTACCTGTCGTTGAGCTGTGATGCCTGGGGCACATCAGTCCTCACATGTCACTGTGGCGTGTGTTTGTTATTTGGCAGCAGGAGATGGGAACTGGGACACGGCCTCATGGTATCCAATGGCACGACCTGGGACTTATTGATGCCACTTGTTGGACTGTGATGTTAGATATTGGCCATGTATGTGCCATACATATCCGTACGGAACTGCACACATCATGTACTTGTGCCTCATTATGATGTATCATGTGATGTTGAGTGTGTTCAATGCCACATATGTGGGGTGACTGACAATCTTGCTTTCTTCACCTATGCACTGCAGGGCACCAGCTGTCCATAGACCATTCCCTGACCTGGCAACGATGGTGGAACGTGACAGCATCCGACGGTACCGCTTCACCAGGCAGCTGATTGAGGATTTGGCAGTGCGCTTGGCACCACATTTGCAACCTGGCCGTCCGTACCCTACAGCGCTGACCCCCAAGGTGAAGGTGATGGCAGCCCTACACTTCTTTGCCACCGGTACCTTTCAACACACTCTGGCGACTGCTGGTGGGATGTCACAGACCATGTTCAGCCGTGTGCTCCGGGATGTTTTGGAGGCTATGTTGATATACCTGAACCAGTACATCTATTTCCCTAGACTCCAACGACTCACTGGCGTGAAGAGTGACTTCTATGCCCTGGGGAGGATGCCGCATGTCATTGGCTCCATTGATGGGACACATGTGGCTTTGGTACCACCACAGGCCCAAGAGCAGGCCTACCGTAACCGCAAACACTACCACTCGGTCAATGCACTGGTGGTCTGTCTTGCAGATATGAGCATCACACACGTGTGTGCCCGTTTCCCTGGTTCTGCACACGATGCCTACGTGATGAGGAGTAGTCGCATCCCGAGGATGATGGCACAGATGCGGAACCAGCGTGCCTGGCTTGTAGGTGTGTACTGACTTTGTACCATTGTGTGTGTTCTGCTATGTAGTGTTCCACCCTCTTTTCCAACTCTGCTAATGTGCAATTGTCTGTATGTAGGTGACTCCGGATACCCCAACATGCCGTGGTTGCTGACGCCCCTCAGGAACCCTGTGACACCAGCCCAGATGCGCTACAATGAGGCACATGGTCGGACCAGGAGAGTGATTGAGCGGACATTTGGTCTCCTGAAGAGCCGCTTCCGCTGCCTCGACAAGACAGGAGGGTCCCTCCCATATGCCCCAGCAAAGGTGTGCAAGATTATCATCGTCTGCTGCATGCTCCACAACCTGGCAGTGCGGAAGGAGTTGCCTCTCATCCTGGATGACGATGACCAACGTCCGCCACCTGTGGAGGATCCTGGCCTGGACCACGATGCCAGTGATGATGATGATGATGTTGAGGGTGATGTCCGCACACAGCTCATCACCAACTTCTTCAGCTGAATGTGAGTATCCAGAGATGGCATGTCAATGATGTGAGTTTGCATGATATGTGTTGGTGGTGCTCTGGTGCTGTTTGAGTGTGTCCATGGGCTACATGTCTGTATGCGTGTAGCGATGTGTCCTTGCAGGTAGTCTGTACTCCCCAACAGTGTTGACATGCTAACTTGGTTCTGGGTGGGTATCTTGTAACATGTATTGTGCATGAGTATTGCAGTTCTGTCCTGTTCTTCAGTACTTTTGACTGTGTGTCATTTCTGTCCTTCACAGGGTACTTTCAGAGTCGTTTGGTCAACTGTGATCCCCAACACCGTGATTCGACTTCCCGGGTGGTAGCTGTTGTGTCCCTACAGGTGATGTGCACCACACCCATGGACTTCCTTCCTTCTACACTTGTTGACTGTGTGCCCGCTGCCAGGTGGGATTACCTTGCATCTGTGGTGGTTACAACATGTTGCAAATGTGTAATAAACCTGTGCTTCACTTTGTGATGTGCGTTGTCTGTGGTCACACATCTGACTGACATTTGCTTACTGCACCAGTGGGCTAGTTAACACAGACTGTGAATAGGTGTTGGGTCTGTGCAATGCAACGTATTTCCTGGCAACATCAGTGTAGGCGATGAGTCAGATGTCCATGGTGTGTATGTGTTGTGTAGCCCTGGTGGTGTGCCTCCCCCATATGTGTGAAGTCGCCATGACTCACATGCCGGTGTTGTACTTGCTGTAGCAGTTAGCATGCACAGTGTCATTTCCCCGATCATCATCGCAACTTCTGAGACAACATAGGAATCACAACAGAGGCAAGTATGGTGTATAAGTGAGTTTATTGACATACATGTGTGAGTATAGTGCACAGGTTGTTGGGTGCTGTACATTGTGATTGTGATCCAAAGTTCCTAGATAATTTGGAAGTCCTGGTAGCAGAAATGTCCAGAGTAAAGTCCACAGTAATCAGAGACATTGGTCCAACTTGAGCTCCCCATGTCATGTGGGAGAGTTGTGTTGCAGTCAACAGGGTGAACAGTTTGCGCACAAAGGTTATTCTCCAGAACAGGTTTTGGCTTCCTGGGGGTTGCACATGGCCATCGGCCTCTCACTTGCCCCTCCTCGGACGGCCCCTCTTCTTTGGGGGGGACCCTCAAGTGCAGGCTGCTGCGGTGCAGGGGACTCTCCGCCAGAGTCATCCGCCCTCCCTGTGGCAGTTGCAGTTGTTTCAGCACCAGATGTTGTGGGCACACAGGGAGGTGTTGACTGGTTGCTGCTCATCTGGCGGAGGCATTGTAATATGTCCCTATGCACCGCCGTCATCTCTTGCAGTGTGTCCCACTTGGACTCCACGTGGGACATGTGTGAGTCCAAGCGGGCATGATGGGCAGCCTGCTGCTGTTTAATGTCCCTGAGGAGCCCCACTACCTGGCTGAACTCTCCGGTGCTGGACTGGTACGCATCGGCTATGCGTGCCAGTTGTGGGTCATCATGCAGTCCAGACCCCTCTGTGAGCAGCGACCTATGTCTCCCACCCCTCCCACCACCCCTGGCGACACGTGCAGTACCTGAGGTGGCAGGCACAGGTGACCCTGGGCCACCTTGTGGGTTGTTGGTGGTGGTGGTGTCCATGGCCCCACGTTGGTCCAGGGTCCCTGTGCTGGTGGTGGTGCTGCTCCTTGGTCTGTCCATGTCGGCAGGGGTGGTATGTGTGTTGACAGTCGTTGGAGGGGTGGGTGCAGGGGGTGCAGCTGGTGGTCCTGCTGGTGCTGCATGATGACTTGCTCCGGAGGTGCCAGGTAAGTCTTCTTCATCCGAGGAGGGCAGAGGCTGTTCCACACCAGTGAGCTCCGTATCCTCTTGAGCCTGGGACGAGGACTCCTCAGCATCTGCTGCTGTGTCCCCATCATCACCTGTTTTTGGGAGACACACACAATGTATGTTATGTTTCTGCAGGCATCAATGGTTGACACACCTGACAGTTGTGACTGTGCCTCTGGATGCGGGCCTGTACATTGCATTGTCCTAAGTTGTCACAGTCAGGGGTTGATATTGGTGTAGCACATTGTCCTGCATTATTTGGGCATTTCTATGTGAATGTTGGGGTGTGTACATGGTCTGCATTGGTTGTATTTGGTTGTCATCCGCTCCTCCTTCCCACCCAGCCAGATATTCCACCATGGAAGGTGCTTCCATTGCAGGGAGTGCAAGTTGTCTTTCAGGATGTCAGTCAGTGGTGTCCTGCTGTTGGTTGGGCGCACAGTTGCCAGCAGGGCCTTGTGCTTCCCACAGCAGTAGCCAGTGTCAGCCATCTTGTCAGTTGTTTTCCACTCCCTGTGATGTGCGCATGGTTCAGGGTGGTGTTGATGGGACAGTTGTGGGGGTGACCAATATCTGTGGCTACCACTCCCATCATGCTATTGCCTCCACCCCACTTCCCAGCATGCCCATACTTACTTGCTTTTGGGTGGACTTCAGTGTGTGTGAGTGTGAGAGCAATGGCAAGATGGCTGACAGTGGTGTCCTGCTGTTGGTTGTTGCACAGTTGCCAGCAGGGCCTTGTGCTCCCCACAGCAGTGCCCAGTGTCAGCCATCTTGTCAGTTGTTTTCCACTCCCTGTGATGTGCGCATGGTTCAGGGTGGTGTTGATGGGACAGTTGTGGGGGTGACCAATATCTGTGGCTACCACTCCCATCATGCTATTGCCTCCACCCCACTTCCCAGCATGCCCATACTTACTTGCTTTTGGGTGGACTTCAGTGTGTGTGAGTGTGAGAGCAATGGCAAGATGGCTGACAGTGGTGTCCTGCTGTTGGTTGTTGCACAGTTGCCAGCAGGGCCTTGTGCTCCCCACAGCAGTGCCCAGTGTCAGCCATCTTGTCAGTTGTTTTCCACTCCCTGTGATGTGCGCATGGTTCAGGGTGGTGTTGATGGGACAGTTGTGGGGGTGACCAATATCTGTGGCTACCACTCCCATCATGCTATTGCCTCCACCCCCTTCCCAGCATGCCCATACTTCCTTCCTTTTGACTCTGCTTCCCTGTGGGGTGGGCTGCCTGTGCTGACAGGATGGCTGGGAGTGTTGTCCGGGCAGTTGTTTGGCTAAATGTCCCAGGAGTGTCCCTGTGCTTCACACAGCATGACCCAGGGTGGTGGTTCTTTGTGGGACCTTGAGTTAGGATGTGAGGCATTGCATTCCGCCAGGTGGGTTCTGTGGAGTATGTGTTGAGGGGGGTGTGAGGGGAGGTGCTTGTGACTATGGTCAGTGCTGTGAGTCCTCCTTCCCACCCAGCCAGATATCCCACCATGGACCGTGCTTCCATTGCAGGGAGTGCAAGTTGTCTTTCAGGATGTCAGTCAGTGGTGTCCTGCTGTTGGTTGTTGCACAGTTGCCAGCAGGGCCTTGTGCTCCCCACAGCAGTAGCCAGTGTCAGCCATCTTGTGAGTCCTTTTCCACTCCCTGTGATGTGAGCATGGTTGAGAGTGGTGTTGATGGGCCAATTGTGAGGGTGAGCAATATCTGTGCCTACAACTCCCATCATGCTATTGCCTCCACCCCCTTCCCAGCATGCCCATACTTCCTTCCTTTTGACTCTGCTTCCCTGTGGGGTGGGCTGCCTGTGCTGACAGGATGGCTGGGAGTGTTGTCCGGGCAGTTGTTTGGCTAAATGTCCCAGGAGTGTCCCTGTGCTTCACACAGCATGACCCAGGGTGGTGGTTCTTTGTGGGACCTTGAGTTAGGATGTGAGGCATTGCATTCCGCCAGGTAGGTTCTGTGGAGTATGTGTTGAGGGGGGGTGTGAGGGGAGGTGCTTGTGACTATGGTCAGTGCTGTGAGTCCTACTTCCCACCCAGCCAGATATCCCACCATGGACCGTGCTTCCATTGCAGGGAGTGCAAGTTGTCTTTCAGGATGTCAGTCAGTGATGTCCTGCTGTTGGTTGTTGCACAGTTCCCAGCAGGGCCTTGTGCTCCCCACAGCAGTAGCCAGTGTCAGCCATCTTGTCAGTTGTTTTCCACTCCCTGTGATGTGCGCATGGTTCAGGGTGGTGTTGATGGGACAGTTGTGGGAGTGAGCAATATCTGTGCCTACAACTCCCATCATGCTATTGGCTACACTGACTTGCCCAGCATACACATATTTCCTTTCTTTCAGTGGGCTTCACTGTATGCTGGTGTTGTAGTGGTGGCTACTTGTCTGGATGTGTTTGTCAGTTATATTTGTGCCACTGCCTAGCTGTAGTTGTAGTTGTGTTTGTACATGTGATGACACAGTTAAATGTCACTTTGTGATGGCATGTGTTGTGTTTCTCTGACTGACATACACATTTTGGGATGATTCTGTTCTGGTTGCTGTGTATTTGCTAAGAGTGCATGGTTTGACTCTCCCCTTGACAGTGATGTGTGTGTGTAGTCGCAGAATATTGTGTACATTTGTTGTGTACTCACCAGGCTCTGGGATGTTTTCTAGTCCATAGACGCTCACTGGTGGTAGGATGGCCCGCACCTTCTCCTCCCAGGGCCTGAGGTATACTGGCTTGGCAGGAGGGCCACTGCCGGTGTGTTGGCTCAAGATGTAGTCCTTCTTCAACAGCTCCTTCACCCTCCTGCGCACGTCATACCACCTGTTCTGGATGTCTGTCTTTGTGCGCAAACATGGTGATTGTGCGTTCACCCTGTCGACGATCCTCTCCCACATCTTTGTTTTCTGTGACATGGGTGTCTGTTGGACCAGTGTACCAAAGAGCTGTGGCTCTACCCTGAGGATCCCATCTACCAGGACTTCCAATTCACTATCTAGGAACTTGTGATTCTTCTTTGGGGGCATGGTGATGGGTGGTGATGGTGAGTGATGTGTGTGTTGGTGTGCAGGTGAAGGTGTGTGAGTGTGTGTTTTGCTAGGTGTATGTGAGGTTTCTATTTGTTGTGGTGCTGATGGTGTGTGGCTTGTGTGATGGATGAGCTGTGGGTGTGTGGTTGCTGTCTGTTGAGTGCTGGCAGGTAATTTGAATTTGCAAAGGATCATGGTAGGGATTTGTGTCCTTTATATGGGTGGAGTTGTGGGTGTGTCTTTGTTCACTGCCCCTCCCCCCAGTATTTATTGGCTTTGTAATTGCTTGTTTGGCCTTTTTTTGTGTATTTTCCCTTTGTACTTTTCGTGCATGTAGGAGACGTTCTTGTGACTGAGTCGGACCCTGCAGTTGTCTCGTACGGGCTTGTCCGTTTCGTTCACGCTGTGTTTGTGCTGTTTTCTGTGCTGCGTACGCGTCGGTCGCGGTGTTTTGGGTTGCTTCGGCTCGCAGTTTTGTATGCGTGTCGGTCGTACGGCTTGTCCTCCGTGCGACTCGGTCGTGTTTTCCACGCCTTGCATCGTACTTGGCGGGTGGGAGTCTGCGGGTACGTCACGTTCGGTATTGTTCCGGGTGCGAGTCGGTCGGTTCGATTCGCGTGTTTTTCCGGCCGGATTGCTGTTTTCCGCGCGGCTTGGTCCTTTGCAGGTGTTCCGTACGAGTCGGTCGGGTTTTGCTCGCTTCTCATCGTACTTGGCGGGTCGGGCTGCACCGGTACGTGTCGGTCGGAATGTATTCCGGCTCCGAGTCGGTCGGTACGTTTTCCGGCCGGAATCGGAATCGGCCCCTTAGTTTTTTAACTATGACATTTTTAATAGCTAATTTTAACTAATGACGTTCTAAACTTTTTTGCACCAGCACTTTATTTAGTTATTTGCACCCACTCTCCTCATATGATTTTAACAATACTAATGGAATATTACTGCACTAAATTAGGTCTTTCTTTTATTAAATGTATGTATGATACATATTAATTAATGTTGTTAGCCATTTGGCTACATAGACCTACATAGGTTGTTCCTGGTTTAGATTAAGGCAATAGGCGTTTAGTAAACAATCATGGTACAAATATTTTGCCAAAGTAAACATGTAATTTAGTATGTTGTTTAGCTCTATCAAATTGGGGGGAGGGTTTTACTTTGTTTCACGTCACTATAAATTGTGTCATATGCTCAAGCACGTCATGTGATCAAGACCGGGGAGACCCGGTCGAAACGCGTCATGCTGTGGGATTAAGCCGCAATAAAAAGCACTTTAAATCCAGCTCGAAGTGGTCCGTACCTGATTCCGTGAAAGGGAGCGAATGTCAGGAGTTTGTTTCCATATATATATATATATATAAACATATATATATATATATGGACCCATATGAAAAAAGCCTTTAACTTTACTAACTAAAGAAATGGTACACCCATATTATCTACTGGCGGTCGCCAGTAGATAGTTATAGTTACAACCTATTATCCATAGGAAATCCGCGACATTCTATTTGAAATAACTCTCTTGCCGGTTGACGTATCTTCGCAAAATTTTCAAACTTTGTGGCCCGCTCCGGTCCGCTCCTACCCTGAAAGTCTCGGAGGGATTCGTCAAGCGGGGGCCGAGAAAAAGGGGGTCCCAAAACGCGTTTTCCCCATGCAATTTTCCATAGGAAACTTTAGACACGGCTACAGCCCGAACTGCTGAACGGAATTACACCAAATTTGGCAAAGAGGTAGTTCTTGGTTCAGAAAGAACCCTTTTGTTAAATGGTGTAAATCCGTTCAGTAGTTGCTGAGAAAATGAAAAGTAAAAAGATAGATATATCTAGGGCCGCGGATCCTCCCGAGCACGAGCTTTATGTTAATTGGCTGTCAACACTCCAAACCAGGAAGTGTTGGCAGCCATTTTGTCCCTCGGTAGAACCGAGGGACAGAAACAAGTGCGCAAAGCGCACAAAGGGGGCAGGGTAGGAACACCCTGACCCCCTAGGTCTGCTCAGGGGGTCCCACAAGGACCCCCTGGGCAAACATTTTTTTTTTAAATCGGCAGGATGCGCTCAGGGAGCGCGAACCCTGCCGAAAAAAAAATCGAAGCGCGGTCTCCCGCGCTTCGATGCACTGGCCCCGGGTGGGCCAAGTCCCGGGGGCATGCTGGGGGGTTAATTTTATGTGTGGGGTGCCTCTAAGGGCCCCCAAGCCCCGGGGACCACCACCCCCGGGGCTTTATGTAGAATGGTGCGGGAGGGCTCTGAGCCCTCCCGCAGCCCCAGGGACCACCACCTCCCCGGGGCTTCTTTTTTTTAATTAAAAACCTGTGTGGGGGGCTCCAGCCCCCACACGTCCCGGGACCACCACCTCCCCGGGGCACTAAGAAAAATTACAATGGGGGTCCGATTTGGACTCCCAGAGCCCGGGGACCACCACCTCCCGGGGCTTTCAAAATGTAGGGAGGGGGCCGCGCGGCCCCCCTCCTGGAGCCCTTGATGGCCCTGGGGACCACCACCCCCAGGGCCGGCTCCTGCAGTGTCCCGGGGTACCTACCCCCGGGACACTGCTGTTTGCAATGACAGGACGGGAGCCTCGCGGCTCCCGTCCTGTCATTGCAAACTTGCTTTGGATATTGGAAGAGAGAGCAGGAAACCTGCTCTCGCTTCCAATATCCAAAGCCGATTGCTTTTCCACATGGGGAGCTGCATCTTAGCAGCTCCCCATGTGTACAGCAATGCCGGCTCCCGTAGGACACGGGGAGCCGGCGGGACTGTAGGGGGCTTGGGGACCCCCCACAGTCCCCAACGAGAGGCCAGGCCCGGGGGATGGGGTCCCCGGGGCCATAAGTGGCCACGGAGGGGGCCACGCAGCCCCCCTCCCCAAAGTAAAAAAATATTTAAAAAAGTGCAAGGCCGGCCCCGGGGGATGGGGTCCCCGGGGCCTTAAATGGCCTGAGGAGGGGGGCCACGCAGCCCCCCTCCAAATAAAAAAAAACAGGCCATGCCCCGGGGGATGGGGTCCCCGGGGCCAATACAGGCCCAGGGAAGGGGGGCCACGCGGCCCCCTTCCCGTTTTTTTTTTTAAATTTTAATTAAAAAAAAAGGGGTAAGGCCCTGGGGGATGGGGTCCCCAGGGCCTAAAAATAGGAAAAAGGAAGGGGGGCCACACAGCCCCCCTTCAGGGGAAAAAAAAAACGATCGGGCCCGCAGGCCCCGCCCCTTCCTTCACCACTCTGCAAACGCGCCCCTGGCGCGTTTGCAGAGAGGAACGAATTCCCCTTGAATACTGGGGTCCCTGGGGGCCAACTAGCCCACCAGGAACCTCCAGTATGCGCCAGGGGCTGCCTTGCAGAGAGGTGTACAGAGGCCACGCCCTTTTACACCTCTCTGCAACGCAGCTCTATGGCGCTTTTGGAGGTATATGGTGGGCTAGTTGCACCCCAGGGACCCTCAGGATTCAAGGGGAGTTAATCCCCCGACTTAAAACGCGCCACGGGGCGCGTTTGCACAGTGGTGAAGGGAGGGGCGGGGCTTCAGGTGACATGTGTGCAAACAGGCCCCGTGGCGCGTTTTAAGATGGGGAATTAAATCCTCTTCAATCCTGAGGGTCCCTGGGGGCCAACTAGCCCAACAGGTACGTCCAGAAAGCGCCACAGAGCTGCGTTGCAGAGAGGTGTAAAAGGGGTGTGGCCTCTGTACATGTCTCTGCAACGCAGCCCCTGGCGCATACTGGAGGTTCCTGGTGGGCTAGTTGGCCCGTAGGGACCCTCATGATTCAAGGGGACTTAATCCCCCAACTTAAAACGCACCACAGGGCGCGTTTGCACAGATGTCACCTCAGGCCCCGCCCCTCCCTTCACCATTGTGCAAATATTCCTCTAAAATCAGCCGAAATCCGAATTCCGATTTACTCACCTGTTATCAGGAGAGACCTCAGTGCTGCATCTTTCAGCCCAGTACTGATCCTCAAAAGTAATTTTAACCGTACTTACCAGTAACTTGAATTTCCTTCATAGGCTAACATTGACTGGTTTCACTTGGAAATTCTTCTAAGTGTGGAGTTTTGGAACTTTAAAATATTCCTCTAAAATCAGCCGAAATACGAATTCCGATTTACTCACCTATTATCAGGAGAGACCTCAGTGCTGCATCTTTCAGCCCAGTACTGATCCTCAAAAGTAATTTTAACCGTACTTACCAGTAACTTGAATTTCCTTCCATAGGATATCATTGCCTGCTTTTTGCTGAAAAAGTTTCTAAGTGTTGATTTTTGAAACATACAAATATTCCTCTAAAATCAGCCGAAATCCGAATTCTGATTTACTCACCTGTTATCAGGAGAGACCTCAGTGCTGCATCTTTCAGCCCAGTACTGGTCCTGAAAAGTAATTTTAACCGTAATTACCGGTAACTTGAATTTCCTTCATAGGCTAACATTGACTGGTTTCACTTGGAAATTCTTCTAAGTGTGGAGTTTTGGAACTTTAAAATATTCCTCTAAAATCAGCCGAAATACGAATTCTGATTTACTCACCTGTTATCAGGAGAGACCTCAGTGCTGCATCTTTCAGCCCAGTACTGATCCTCAAAAGTAATTTTAACCGTACTTACCGGTAACTTGAATTTCCTTCATAGGCTAACATTGACTGGTTTCACTTGGAAATTCTTCTAAGTGTGGAGTTTTGGAACTTTAAAATATTCCTCTAAAATCAGCCGAAATACGAATTCCGATTTACTCACCTGTTATCAGGAGAGACCTCAGTGCTGCATCTTTCAGCCCAGTACTGGTCCTCAAAAGTAATTTTAACCGTACTTACCGGTAACTTGAATTTCCTTCATAGGCTAACATTGACTGGTTTCACTTGGAAATTCTTCTAAGTGTGGAGTTTTGGAACTTCATAATATTCCTCTAAAATCAACCAAAGTACGAATTCCAATTTACTCACCTGTTATCAGGAGAGAACCCAGTGCTGCATCTTTTAGCCCAGCACTGACCCTGAAAAGTAATTTTAACCGTACTTACCAGTAACTTATATTTTCTTCCATAGGAATCCATTGTCTGGTTTTCAGCAGAAAACTTTCAAAGTGTCGATTTTCACAAACTACAAATATTCCTTAAAAATCGCCTGTATGACTTAAACGCATTCTTTCAACTGTTTACAGGAGATGCACCAGTGCTGGATCCAGGATCCAACACTGAGTAAGAAAAAGTAACGATAACAGTTTTTACCTGCTAAGTGAATTTCCTTCCATAGGATAACATTGGTGATTCTATGAGAAAAAGTTTCTAAGTGTCAACTTTTAAAATACAATAATATTCCTTAAAAATCACTACTGTAACCAAAACGCTTTTACTCAACTGTTTACAGGAGATGTCCCAGGACTGAATCTAGGATCCAGTCCTGTGGTTATAAAAGTAATCCATAAAGTAACTAATTGCATTTAACTAGAAATTCACATTGAGCTGAATGTTGCATTGTGTTTGAAAATGTGTTGCCCATTGCAACAACTGTAACTACTGTACTTAAAAGTCTATTGCCTATGTGCAAAGTATTTAAACTAAAGTAATTCATTCTGAGAAAGTATTTTTTGTAATGTAATGTATAATGTAATTACAATGTAATTTAAAAAATAAAATATGTAAAAAAAAATTGTTTCTAAACAATTTGGAAATCAGTATGAAAAAAATTTATATAACAATTAATACATTTAAAAATTGTCATTTACAAAACCTTTGAAATTCACTGAAAAAACCGTAGGTTTCAGACATGTTATAGTTACAAATTAGCATTTAAAAAACCTTTGAAATTCACTGAAAAAACCATAGGTTTCAGGGACGTTATAGTTACAAATTAGCATTTAAAAAACCTTTGAAATTCACTGAAAAAACCATAGGTTTTAGGGACAGTTATAGTTATTTGGACATTGCACTCGTACAAAACCCGTGAAATTCCCCCGTTATAGTTAGTCCAGCTAACTATAACTCGCGCCCGCAATGCACTGCTGATGACGTCACATATTACATCACTCATGACATGGTCAGTGACATCACTGATGACATCACTGATGACATCTCAAATGACATCACTGATGACATCATCCACGTGATAATTTCATGCATCTTCTCACACCCTAATATAACCTTTGATACACCCACTCTAAATTACAGACTGCCATTCGCAAAACCATAGACACTCCAACACCAATAACTACATACCCACTCACTGATTCTTAGGTCTACGCACACATCCACTCACTCACCCGTACAGTCACTCATACTTACGGTCACTCAGTACAGGACTATCATATGCACTCATACTCCTATATAGACACTCAAACACCGCCACTCATCCATAGAGGTACTCACACACCTAGTCAGTCATGCAAATAATTAAACACACTACCATTTACTCACCTATACAGTTATACACACACCAGCTCACTTACTCATACAAATACTAGCACATTCTTACACTCTTATACAATCACTGATACAAGCACACACTCATCCATACAGCCACTATCACAATCACTCACTCTTGCTTATAGCTATTTATATACTCCAACACACATATATACTGCCTTTCACATATGTAGTTACTCACACATGTACCACTGGGACATACATTCACTCACTAACACACTCTTACACACACTTACCCACCCATACAGTCTATCACAGATGCACTCTTTAAACCATCCACCCAGTGAATCACCCACTCACACATCTATGCACAGAGTCGCACACACCCCTCCCACACAAACACTCAGGCACCCATACAGATACTCACACAAGCATTCAATAACTCATATAGACACTCATGTAGCTATTCACAAACACATGCAGCCACTTACACAGCAACAGACAGACGGATACAGACATTCACCCAGTTTAGTCACTAACCCATGCATTCAGTAAGATACGTTAAATCACTCACTTATAGAGTCAGTCACGCACCTACTAAATCATCCATACAGACACTTACACACCCACTCATTCTTCAATACGTCTTTTCCTATATATATTAAAAATATTTAAACTTTACAGAAACACAAAGTCACTGGATGATGTCATCAGTGATGTCATCAGTGATGTCATTTGAGATGTCATCAGTGATGTCATCAGTGATGTCACTGACCATGTCATGAGTGATGTAATATGTGACGTCATCAGCAGTGCATTGCGGGGCGCGAGTTATAGTTAGCTGGACTAACTATAACGGGGGAATTTCACGGGTTTTGTACGAGTGCAATGTCCAAATAACTATAACTGTCCCTAAAACCTATGGTTTTTTCAGTGAATATATATATATATATATATATATATATATATATACACACACATTATCTACTGGCGGTCGCCAGTAGATAGTTATAGTTAGGACCACGTTTCTATAGGAAAAGTGTTTTTTGATTTGCTTATAACTTTGGCGTCGTTTGACGAATGTTTACGAAATTTTCCAAAAACTTCTCTTTTCAGATCAGCTCCTATGTTGAAAGTTTGGGGGTGATTCGTCAAGGGGGCTGAGAAAAGGGGGTCCCAAAACGTGTTTACTCCATGCAATTTCCATAGGAAACTTTAGACAAGGCTACAGGTCAAACTGCTGAACGGAATTACGTCAAATTTGGCAGGGAGAAAGGTCTTGGTCCAGAAAGTACGCTTTTGTTTAAATGGGGTAAGTCCGTTCAGTAGTTTTAGAGAAATATCAAAATTTACAGATATTGATATTTGAGAATTCTGACATTTGATTGGCTGAGGCGTTGCGAGCACGAGCGTGCGGCTCATTGGCTGCGAACTGTTGAAACTAGGAAGTGTTGGCAGCCATTTTGTGACTGAGTTGAAAGGCGTAGGGGGAAAAATAAGAGAATAATTGTATAAGAGGGTATAGTAGGAACACTGTGGTCTTAGTTTAAGCAGTCTGTACGGTGCAGAGGCAGGGAGTTTGAATGTTGCGTAGGCCGTGGAAATCACGTCCGCAGGACAACGGTGCGTGGTATTGCGGCAAGGTTGCGTAGGCTCTGGAAATCCCATCGGGAAAACAATGCGCCGTATTGCGGCAAGCAGTGTGTAGGGTGCACACACAGGTAGTGTGAATGTTGCGTAGGCTGTGGAAATCACGTCTGCAAAACAACGATGCGCTGTATTGCAGCAATGTTCAGTAGGCTGTGGAAATCATATCGGGAAAATAACAATGCGCCGTATTGCAGCCTTCCTTTACCTTCCTTTAATATAATGCGCAGTAATGTTTACTTATAATGCGGTGTTCACTTTTATCACGGACAGTGAACAAAATTAACGTTTAATTGGCTGAGGTGTTCCAACAACGAGCTCAATGTTCATTGGCTGCGAACCATTCAAAGTAAAAGTGTTGCCAGCCATTCCCTCCCCCTGCGTGGAGTAGCAAGGACATCTAATTGGTTCACATGTTCCAAACAGGACCTTCCAGAGGTTAATGTTCATTGGCTGCGAACCATTGAAAGTAGAAGTGTTGCCAGCCATTCCCTCCCCCTCCGCGGAGCATCAGGGACTTCTGATTGGGTAATGTGTTCCAAGCAGGACCTTCCCAAGCTTAATGTTCATTGGCTGTGAAGCATTAAAAGTAGAAGTGTTGGCAGCGATTCCCTCCCCCTCTGCGGAACACCATGGACATTTTATTGGCTAAAGTGTTCCGAGTACAACTTTGCTCATTATTGGCTGGGAACATTTCACTGTTGTGAAGCGTTTTGTGACGCACTTCAATGGAGTACGGAAAAACAAAGTAGTAGCGGGGAGGGTAGGAACACTATTAACTCTGTAAAGTGGTCACAAGGTGGTGAACAGGGATTGTGAAGGTAAAAATTGTTTTTTATATATTTTAAGGGCCTTTTATATAATTGGTGTGGGGTGTACAAATCACGGCGGGAAAATAACAGAGTGTGTTGCGGTCTTCTTTTTATTAAGTTTGCGGGTGGGATACTTCCCAGTAGCACTATTTACTTAGAATGCGGTGTTTACTTTTCTGACGGGGAGGTGTGGTTGCGCAGCAAAAATTTCAGTCTAGGTTTGAAACAGTTTTTATTAAGCAATTACAAATAAACTTTCTTCGAAAACTGAAGCTGTATATATCAAAGAAGTGACAAATAAAAACGCAATTCATAAAATATCCCTTAAGCGTGGCCACACCCTCCCTTTTTTTCTGCTATAGTTTGTAAAAGTGTTGCCCCATATTCTTGATAATATAAGAGGGCATGAGTTACTTTTAGATAAAGTAGAAAAGAAGTGCTACAAGAAACACTCCTGCACTACATCATCTCAGGTCGCAACAACAATAACAAGTAAAAAACTGTTAAACACAAATGACTTTATATTACATAGAAATGTACGCTTCATCATTTCTTACAATTTCTATTCTGTAGAACTCTGGAAAGTTCAGTCGTAGTGCTTAGAGGTCGCTCACTGCTCCGCTAACAGATCACGGACTCCTTTAAGAACATATAGGATAGTAGTAATATATACACTAATATTCCTATCAATTCTATAGGGAGAACGAGAATAGGAACCACAACAGAGAAAAAGAGAAATAGCAAAAAATCATTCAAAAATGTAGGGTTTATCAAAGGCATTCAGTAAGAAAGTGTCTATGCAAACAATCTTTTTTTAAACTGCAATTTCGAAAAATATTCTCACTGTAAAAATATCTGATCAAGTAAGTTATAAAGGTCAGTAAGCTGTATTTCAGATGGTTTACTCATGGCGGCGACAAATCTCCAATTCCTTTTGTGTGAAAATATGACACTCTAATACAATATAGAGAGTGACACTGATTGCACACAAAAAGGAAAATGAAAATAAAGTCATGAACACAAAACAAGATCAATAACGAAATACTTTCCAGCAGTGAATATGTTCAGAGCTTCTTTTATCCGGGACTTCGAAATCTTTCAACTTCGCGCCGACGGGTCATAAACTCCTCTGAGATCACAAAGACTGTTAATATTTTAATATACATATTCACAGTATATGATCCCAAAGGGGAAACAGAGTAAGAACCAGAAGCTGCTGACGTTACATATAAATCTTTAGTCTTCGCCCGACGGGTCACAAACTCCTCTGAGATCATAATGTGTGGTTATTGTAATATACATACTCACACTATATGATCTCAAGGGGGAAATAGACTACAAACTAGAAGCTGCTGACGTTACATATAAATCTTTAGACTTCGCGCCGATGGGTCACCAACACCTCTGAGGTCAAGTACAGTGTCAATAATATAATATACAAAGTCACACTATATGATCTAAAGGAGCAAGAAAAGGAACAATGTTTGCTGTATTCTGTCTGTTTCTGAAAACAAGCTGCTGACGTTACATATAAATGGCAAAAACAACCAATAACACTTTTTTCTAAATACAAATGTTTAAATATTGAGAAATAGCTACGTATTATAAATATCTACTATGCCATAATCAAAACACTTACAACTCTGGAATATGTTTTGTTGCAGCAAAACAAGAATCCGACGCTAGAAAAGGGAACATGCATCACAGAATGGACACGCGTAAATAACTCGCATAAACGAAACTAATCAAACAACGGGTGTGGTTTATATACTTTTTGGTTATTGAGTAGTCTATGGAAGGAAGATGCGGCTCCGCCCATTTAGATGTCACGTTTTACAGTTGACACGTGCTCACGTTTTCACTGTTTAACTTGTGCACGTGTTGGGAAAAGGTACAAAATGTGAAGCGGTAAAGGTTTCGATTTCGATCCTAACACGTATAAGGTCCTTAATATGTACATACGTTGGAGAGCTTAAAAACTGTTACCCGGCAAACCGTGTCATTTCCATTCTCATGACTACTAACATCTATTAATTGCCGTAATTATAAATAGAAGACATAAAAAAAAATATCGTTCAGAATAGAAAAAAAAAATAAGTGCTAATATTTCTCATCACTATGGTTTTAAATTAAAAAAATGCCAGCATTTGTAAAGCGTACAGCTACCCCTGGAAAGGTGTGCCGGCGCTCGGGGGCATCGGAAAGATTAAGCAAGGTGTTGCCCACAGTGACATAGTGGTGGGCTAACGTGCCGCTGGAGCCGGGAATCGAACTGTGAACGCTGTTGTTCGAAGTCAGGTATCATAGCTGCTGCGTCACACATTTTCCACACTTAAATGTTAATTAATGCTAATTAAGTTTTAAACATTGTTAAATTATAACTTATAACAGACTACTGTTACAGTTAGTTTTTCACTACAAAAAGTATGCACGTCTTTTTAAAATTTACTTAAAAACAATATAGGTTTCAGGGTCATTGTAGTTAGAAATTAGCATTTATAAAACCTTTGAAATTCACAGAAAAACCATAGGTTTTACAGACGTTATAGTTAGAAATTAGCATTTAAAAAACTTTAGAAATTCACTGAAAAAAACATAGGTTTTAGGGACGTTATAGTTAGTTGGACATTTCACTCATATAAAACCAGAGAAATTCCACCGTTATAGTTAGTTCAGCTAACTATAACTTGCGCACCCGCAATGCACTGCTCATGACGTCACATATTACATCATTCATGACATGGTCAGTGACATCACTCATGACATCACTGATGACATCTCAAATGACATCACTGATGACATCATCCCGTGACTGTGTGTTTCTGTAATTTTTAAATATGTTTTATATATATTCCTAGGTGTATTGAAGAATGAGTGGGTGTATAAGTGTCTGGATAGAGGTTTTAGTAGGATGGTGACTGGCTGTATATGAGTGATTAAATGTGTCTTACTGAATGCATGGGTTAGTGACTAAACTGTGTGAATGTCTGTATCAGTCTGTCTGTTGTTGTGCAAGCTGCTGCATGGGTTGCTCAGTAGCTATATGAGTGTCTATATAGGTTATTGGTTGGTTGTTTGAGTATTTTTGGGGGGAGATTGAGTGTGTGTGTGGGTGGGTCTGAGGTGTGTGACTCTGTGCATAGATGTGTGAGTGGTTGATTCACTGGATGTATGGGTTCAACAGTGCATGTGGAAAGACGTGTATGGGTGCGTGAGTGTGTGTATCGGTGTGTTGGTGAGTGAATGGATGTCTCAGTGGTACATGTCCAAGTAACTACATATGTAAAAGGCAGTGTATGTGAGAGTTGAAGTATATAAAGGACTCTACATGATAGTTGGTGATTTTGAGACTGGCTGTATAGATGAGTCTACTTGTATCACTGATTATATAATAGAGTAAGTATGTGTTAGTATCTGTATGAATAAGTGAGGTGGTGTGTGTATAATTGTATAGGTGAGTAAATGGGACTGTGATAGATTCTTTGCATGACTAAGTAGGTGTGTGAGTAACTGCATGGATGAGTGGCGGTGTGTGATTGTCTGTATAGGTGTATGAGTGCATATGATAGTGTTGTATTTATGAGTGACTGCATGTATTAGTGATTGTATGGATGAATGAGTAGATGTGTGTGTAGACCTAGCAATCAGTGAGTGCGTATGTAGTAACTGGTATTGGTGTGTTAACGATTTTGAAAATGGTTGTCTGTATTTTACAGTGGGTGTATTAAAGGTTATATTAGAGTGTGAGGAGATGCATCAGTTTTTCACGTGGATGATGTCATCAGTGATGTCATTTGAGATGTCATCAGTGATGTCATGAGTGATGTCACTGACCATATCATGAATGATGTAATATGTGACGTCATGAGCAGTGCATTGGGGGTGCGCGAGTTATAGTTAGCTGAACTAACTATAGCGGTGGAATTTCTCTGGTTTTATATGAGTGAAATGTCCAACTAACTATAACGTCCCTAAAACCTATGGTTTTTTCAGTGAATTTCTAAAGTTTTTTAAATGCTAATTTCTAACTATAACGTCTGTAAAACCTATGGTTTTTTCTGTGAATATATATATATATATACACACACACACACACACATACACATACATACATACGGCAAAACATATAGCAGCTCCCTAGTTAATATATGGGTGGTAAATAAACTAGATTTTATCATTGTTAGTACCTTTCTTGCTATTTCATTATTATTCAACCTATTGTATAATTTTTAAAACAACACTAGTGTTGTCACTTCCTCTGATGTCATCAGAGTCAAAGGTCATGTGACATCACTTCCTTTGATGTCATCAGGGTCAAAGGGAGTGTGATGTCACTTCCGCTATCCCTTGCATTTTGGTGAATTGACGTCTATAAATAAACGCTAGTGAAAAAAATATGTAGACCAATGTCTATAGACAGGTGCTCTCATACCCTTAAATGAAAAACATACACTCATGCCAGTGAAAACCAATACACCTCAAGGAGCGCACTCACCGATAGCCAGTGACTCAAGAAAAGCATGTGATAAAAGAATGAAAGAATAAGGAAAGCTTAGAGTGCATGAACAAACATGAATGAAAAATGTCCTAGCTATCGTAACGGAAAGTTTCAATTCTATTAAGGACTTGGAGGCGAGGATTATGCCTTCTCTCTTCACTTTTATTAACAGCAGCTAAATTTTTTAAAACAACATTTTAAAACCACAAAACTACATTTCCCAAAAACCCTTGGGAAAATTGTAGTTAGAGAAAAAAAATGTCAAATCAGGAACAGCTCTGGCTTCTCCAATAAGAGCACTCCATCCTTGATGTAGTCTGTCCTGACTGGCCCTTCATCCTCTTTCATCGCGCGAAGTCAGCCGTTAGATTATACTCATGCGTCTTGTTTATTCCCATCAGAACCTACGAGGACAAAGGTACATCGTCATAGCAAAAAACAGGTATACGTTAAACCTAGAAACCAAAAGCAGTGAGGCAGACTTCATAAATGACAACAAATCAAAATTCTCAACAGTTAACACTCAAAATGAGCTACTTACTCCAATACGGGGTGGGAACTCTTCATCCAGAACCCTAGGGTGGGATAATCCTCGCCTCCGAGTCCTTAATAGAATTGAAACTTTCCGTTACGATAGCTAGGATATTTTTCATTCTATGTCAGGACTGGAGGCGAGGATTATGCTAGTTTAAAGCTTGCTCACCACGAGGTGAGCCATGTCCAGCACTGGCTTGAAGTAGAACCTTTTAAAGGTAGAATCGGAAGACCAATCGGCCGAGTTGATGATATCCTCCAAACGGGCACCCAAGCCAAATGCTTTTGAGGCCATAGCTCCTCGAGCTGAATGAGCTCCAAAGTCTCTGAGGCTTATACCTGCCTCTTGCATTACCCACCTGACCCATCTAGCTATGGTGGGGGAAGACACTGCCTTACAAGGTTTGCGTAGTGCAATAAGGAGTTGGCGTTCTCCAGGAGGGCGGTACTCCTCTGTCATCTCTTCATATGCTCTCAGGCAACGAACCACGTACAACTTTGGAGAATCTGGAAATTCGGGGTTTGAGATTAATCTTGTGTGGCACTTAGTCCTTCTATGAAGGGTAAAAGTCACTCCAGTAGGAGTGAACATTCTGGATGTGACGTCCAAAGCTCTCACATCAGAGACGCATTGGCAGGAAATAAGACAGAGCAACATAGCCAGTTTAGCTATCAGCTGTTTACGTGATAAAAACCGATTAGGTTGCCAAGATAAGAACAAGTTAAGCACCTGGTTCTTCGTCCCATAACGCTGAGTAACGAGGTTCCGGAGGCAGAGATAGTCTAACCCCTCGGAGAAGTTTGCACACAAGAGGGTGCTCCCCGACTGCAGAATTATTGATTGGCAGGTGGCCTGCCGAGATGGCTGACCGAAAGGGGTTTATAGACCTGTAAGCCAGACCGCTAGAGGCCCGGCGGGCCAAAAAATTTAGAATGTGAACTACATCTGTGTCCACGGGATTGAGACCTCGTCGCACACACCAGCGGGACCATCTGCCCCAAGCAGACTTGTATCGTTTGATTGTGCTGTCCGCCCAAGCCTTAGACATGAGTTCCTCAGCCTTTGCCGAAAGTCCTGGGACTTCCCAACGTCCTAGGTAATCCTCCATGCCATGAGACGCAATGAGTTCCCCAGAACCAGAGGATGCGGAGCCCCGTTGGGATCCAGAAGAAGACTCGGAAAGAGGGGGAGCAGGATTGGAAAATCCCAAGGAAGTTCCAGAAGAACCGGAAACCAGACTTGAGATCTCCAAAAGGGGGTGAGAACTACCACTTCCGCTCTCTGGCTTCTGATTTGGGCTGTCATCCTCGTGATCATCGCAAATGGGGGAAACGCGTATCCCTTCTCCTGTTCCCAATCCTGAAGGAAGGCGTCCGTGGACACTGCCCAGGGATCCGGTCTCCAGCTGAAAAAACGTGGGAGTTGGTGGTCTAGTCGTGAGGCAAAAAGGTCTATTGAAAAAACACCCCAAAGGCCGTTCAACCTCTGAAAAACCTCTGGGTCCAGTTTCCATAGGCTGGAGTCCTTGAAATTGCTGGATTGAAAATCCACCACTAAGTTCTCCCGTCCGGGGAGATACTCCACTGTGACAGATACTTGGTTGTCCAAACAGTACTGCCAAAAACCGGCGGCCAGATCGGAGAGGGCTTTGGACCTCGTGCCCCCTAAATGGTTGATATAGCGGACCACTGATATGTTGTCCATTTACAGAAGAACTGAAGATTGAATGGACTCTCTCGTCCAACAGCGAACGGCGAAGGAACCTGCCAGAAGTTCCAGACAGTTGATATGTAGCTTCCGTTCTTCTGGCGACCACAACCCTCCTGTGAAAAATTCGCCGCACCTGGCTCCCCAGCCTATTGTGCTGGCGTCGGATTCTATTACTAAATCTGGCGCGGAGCCGAAGATTGCTCGCCCGTTCTAGGCTTCCATGTGTTGTAACCACCAATGTATCTCTTCCAGCGCTTCCTCGGAGAGGGTTAACTTTTGTGAGTAGGGACACCCTCTGCGCAAATGAAGCGCTTTGAGATGTTGCAGGGCACGGTAGTGGAGGGGTCCCGGGAAGATCGCCTGGATGGAAGCTGAGAGTAGACCGACTATCCGGGCTATATCTCTCTGAGAGATACTTGTCGCTTGGCCAGGGCCCGTCTCAATTCGTGACGGATCTTCGAGATCTTCCTGACCGGTAAACTGAGCGTGGAGGTCGTGGAATCTATCACGAAGCCCAAAAACGTAAGGGATTGTGAGGGCGTGAGAACCGACTTCGTCTCGTTTATGACGAACCCCAGACTCTGGAGAAGGTCCACTGCACCCGAAGATGTCGAAGAAGTTGAAGAGGACATGACTCCATCAAGAGTAGATCGTCCAAGTAAACAATCATTCGAATGCCCCGGGCCCTTGAACATTCCACTACCGACTTGAGGACCTTGGTGAAGCACCAAGGAGCCGAGGACAGACCGAAAGGGAGGGACGCAAATGCGTACGTCTGCTACTGCCAGATGAACTGAAGGAAGCGTCTGTGGGGGGGAAAAATTGGGATGACCAGGTATGCGTCCTTTAGATCCAGGTGCACCATCCAGTCCGAAGGACGTAAGACATCCCTGAGAAGATGGATTCCCTCCATCTTGAAGTGGCGGTAGACCAACAACTCGTTGAACCCGCTGAGAATGATGACGGGTCGCTTGCCTCCATCTGTCTTGTCCACCAAAAAAAGGTTGCTGACGAAACCTCTGTGGTGGAGAGCAGAGGGGACGATAGCCCCCTTGGCCAGGAGGGATTCGACCTCTGCATCTATTAAGGAGGATTCCTGTAGGGAGAACTGGATGGGACGGGGCCTGTTCCGCTGGACGGGTTCGCCCCCGTACGCTATGTGGAAGCCCCGAACCGTCTGCAATACCCATGGATCCCCGGTGATAGAAACCCAGGTCTGGAAAAAAATCCCCAGTCTCCCCCCCTACTTTTAGTCGGAAAGAAGGGAGAACACTCACCGGCATTGGTTGAGGTTGCCGCTCCTCGATATCCTCTGCCCTTGCCACGTCGACCTCTGGTAGGGTAGAAGTTGCCGAAACGGGACTGTTCCTGATACTGTCCCTGTCTGGAGCCTTGCCCTCTTGGGTGTTGATTGGAAGCACGGCCGGTCGAGCGGCCCATACCTCGACCGGCCCCACTGAAAACCCGAGGGAAAACCTTTTTTATACTTGACTGCGCCTTGTCAAGGGAGGTGAAGGTGTTGACAAATTTGCCTAACTCCTTGACAAAAGGATCTCCAAAGAGACCTCCTTGTGCCACTGCCCCGGCTTCTGAATCTGCCAGATCTCCAAGTTTCGGATCCACTTTGATGAGCAAGGAGCAGCGACGCTCCGTGGAAAGGGCACAATTAGCGTTGCCCAAGAACACAATAGCTCTCTGTGCCCACCCGGAAAGGGACTCAGGAGAAATTAGTGAACCAGATGTCTTGGCCTCTTCGGCCATGTCCAATATCTTGGTGAGAGGCCCTAAAACGTCCAGGAGTTTGTCCTGGCATGTACGCCAGGACCTATTGATCCCTTTTTTGGGATCCCTCATAAATTTTTGCAAAAATGTAGCCATGCAGGCCTCAATTTCTGGAGTGAGGGCAACCTTGTCATCCAGGGAAGGGCGTGGGCATTCCGCCCGGAGGCAGTTACGCGCTTCTTTGTCTAAGGGCTTCCTGATGCGCATTGCCACATAACTGGCAACTTTATCTGCTGGGGCCCAGTCCGAAGAGCGGGGATGGGTAATCTTGTCAGGGTCGAACATGTCAGAGTCCTTAGGTTGAGCTGGAGGCCAAGGTCTGGAAGAGCCGGGCGCAGCGCCAGCGTCCCCTGCATCATTTTGAGGGCTTGTCAGATCGTCACCTGTAGGTTGTAAACATGGCTATGTAGCTAAGAAAGCGTGCTTCAGCCTGTCAAAGGCAGAGGTTTCCACCCCCGTATCGCGAGCGCGTTTGTTAGCAGGGGGGCAGGGTCTGTCGTCAGAACCGTCGCTGGGGACCCAGTTTGAGGGACGGGAGCCATAGGGAGGTTAGTCAGTCGTGCTAGCGCCTGGTCAATCTTGCGCGATAACCTCTCTTCAAGGGGCGACATGGCCTCACCCACTGCTTTGTAGATTGATGCATCAACAGCATCATAGAAGTCATCGTCCCAGGGGAGATCAGCCAGGGTGTTTTCCTCCCCCTGGAAGTCTTCCTCGAAGTCCATTTCCATGTTTGGACAAGGGAGGAGCAAACCGCGCTGGAGCAGCTACACAGGATCTTAGAAAAACAGGCTTACGTCTTAAGTGCCAGATATATTTATTTTGGGACTGGGTGTCAGTCGTTTTATTTTGGGGCTGGGTGTCAGCCTGTACTCATGCGCAAGAGGAAACTCGCAAATGTATTAGGGTCAAGCCCTGGGCACGAAGAGTCTGGTGCCAAAAGGTACAAGCAGTTGCCGGCCTGGGTAAGTGCCCAACAGGCTTAAGAAGCCTGAATACAGACCCACAAGGGCGTAACGACTGAAAGGGATCACTGACAGAATATCGAGGAGCAAAATATCGACCTGCCAACATATCGAGGAAAAAATATAGAATGCCAGAATATCGAATTCCTATCTACAAACAGGTAAGTACAAAAATATCGAATCCAAAATATCGTTGTAAATAATATAGGGGCCCATTACGATACCCGGCGTAAAAAAATCTGCCAGGCATGGAAGCGGCAAAAATCCGCCCGCACACACCGTCTGAACACCGACCACGCCATTACGATTACACAAACCGAAAACCGCCATCGGCGGAAAAATCACACAAGATACCGCCCGCCATCGTCCGAGTCGGAGTCAAACCGCCCGCCACGGACGGAAACACGCACGACAACACAAAACAGCCCGCCCTCACGGGCGACACACCGCACGTGAGATTACGATCGCACCGCCATGAGCGCGGGAAAACTACAAATATACCGCCCGCCAGCGCAAACAACGCCGATGAGAATCGACACGGCAGAAGCCATGGCGCCACGTCCCTGCACAGAAACCATCCGCTGACAAAAACAATCGCACACAACATGGCCAACAAGTCCACACAGCAAGGCACGCACAAATACACAAGCACAGTACACATCCCGAAAACACCCCCCTGGACAAACAAAAACTACAAAGGCCAGAACCCCAGACACAACACACCTGAAAACAACAGACCATGAGGACACACCCACATAGGTAAGTACAAAAGCAGCACTCCCACAGACCACAACCCCTTGCAACATTGCAAACTAGAGAGGAGAGGAGAGGACACAGTGACACAGCAAGGACAGCAGCACACCACAGAAACGCACACATCCACCACCACCACCACCACCAAACACCGGCACCACAAACCCCCTGCACATTACACAACACACACCGCACCAGCACCACAAACACCATGGCACCACAAAGAATGCCCAAGTTCACGCCCATGGAGCTGACGGTCATGGTCGACGAGATCATCAAGGTGCACCCACAAATCTATGGGAACCTGGTCCAGCACACACCACTAGCCACCAGAAAGAGAATGTGGAACCGGATCGTAGACCAGGTCAATGCAGTCGGGACCTTGCCCAGGAACAGAGTCGAAATAAACAAACGGTGGAATGACGTCAAGAGCCTGGTCAAGAAGAAGGAGAGCAAGAACAGAGAGCTGGCTGCCGTCACTGGCGGAGGGAATCCCGTGCTCTTCAAGACCTTCAAAGCGTGGGAGGAGAAGGTGCGAGTCATCATACATCCCGAGATCCTCGCCGGATTAGCAGGGGAGTGGAGGCTGGTAAGTACAAACTAATGTATACCAGCACACCGCTATGTACTCACATGCACTACCACCATGCCACAGCTCCCAGGGACAAACACCCCCATGTCCAGCACACAATACACAACACATCACACACACATGCAACAGACACCACCACACACAGCCCAAACCGAACAACTGTAAGATGCGTGGGGACATGTGTACACTCAGCCAGCCACGTAACCACCAACAGGTCCCCAAATATGCCAGAAGCGCCACAACGAGCACCCACCACACCCATGTGTCCGCCATAGCTGCACTAACCGACAAGTAACAGGTAAGTGGCAGGAACACAAAGTGCAGTGGGTGGGAGGGTGGACAGCCCAAGTACAAAACACACCAGGCCCCTAGTCCCACAGCACAGCAAGGAGGAGCATCCCCCACACCCCACAGCCACGTGTCAGCCACCGCAGTGCACAACGACAGCCGAAAGGTAGACATCACGGTCCACAGCAATCGGTGTCAGTGGGTGTCCAGCCACCACCACGACCCACAACACCCCCCACCCCCACAGACCTGCAACATGGAGCACCCCCGCTTAGAACCATGTGGCATCCAGTACAGTGCACGCACGAACAACCTGCAGGTGGGAAACTGGACAGGGCTGGATTACTGGAGGCATGAGGACCGTAACACGACCAACACATGGGACATGTCACGTAGCAGACGAACACGCAGCACCGCCCACCGTCATGAACAAGTGAACAATGTGCACACGGACATGAACCACAGACTCACACCCCACATGACCCATCACAAACACAGCAACACCCAAGGAGCCACGTCTGCATGCACAAGCCACACTGAATATAGTACCACACGGCAGCCACTGTGCAACCCATCACACACAACCGAAACACCATTGAAGTCCTGTCCATGTAGCCCCTACTGCCTGTCAACCACACACCCCACAACTACGCCTATGTAAGACAAACAACACAAGACGCAACAGAGCGGAACAACATAAATGCACACGAACACCACTGAACCCATCAAACACACAGACACACCATGCACATACAACATACCATCCATCCCATCCGTCAGCCCCAGTCTCATGAAAGGCATGTCATCCGCACAGCTGCCACACATACAGCAGTCACGCTAAGATACATGCCCATGACCAACCATGTGCCAGAAGTCAATGAAGCGCACGACACACTGTGAGCAACAACACACAACATGGGCCACACCCCCCGAGCACTGCAGTGATGCACATGGCACAGGGCAGCACGCACACCAAGGAGATGGGACAACTGCAATACGTTGGCTGGCACACAACCATCACTCACTCATAACGATGCGTCCAATGCCATGTCCAGTAATCACAACAGACAGCAAATATGCAGGCCATGTCAAGCATGCACACACCTCAAACCATGCACTGTCATGCTGCCACAACACATGTCACGTTCGGCACCCATGGCTCACAGCATGTACCCCAAAAGCATATTCCATCCCAAATGCGAATCTGGGGCATGGCCCCCATGTTGCCATATGCGTTCCTAAGCGTCCCATCTGAACACCAAAAGCAAAGTACAAACCAGACCCAGGATGGGCCAGGAGCCCGCATACACCAGAGTCACAATAAGTAGGGGCACAGCAACACACCCATCGGCATGGCCAATCCGTCCCATGCCACATGTGCACAGCACACAGTCCCATTGTCAAGCACACACAACTACAAATGCTACAGCCACACACACGCCTCCGGGAAACCCATGTACGAGATTGCACGAACTGTTAATGTCAGACGACAAATACATACTTCGCCAGGTGCAACACAATAACAAATCTCATTCTCTCCACAGGTGACGAACTGCTGGATGCTGGGGATGGAGACAGCAGCCAGCCCAGCCAGCCTACAAGCCCCCAACGAGGACACACGGATGTGGAGGATCTGTCCTCCTCTTCGGACACGGACCACCAAGCAGGCCCATCTGGTGTGGCAGGGCCCAGCCGCTCCCCAGGACCCCTCCTACCCACCAACCCATCATCCAGGGCTGCTGAACATTCCCAGCCCCCTGCTGCCACTGTCGTTGCGGCCACACCCACGGTCATTGCGGCCACACCCACGGTCATTGCGGCCACACCCACGGTCATTGCGGCCACTACCATTGCCGCAACCGCCACCATCGCCGCACCGACCACCACCGCCGCCACCACCACCACGTCTTCGCTGGCACCAGCCCCAGCGCAGGTGGTGGCCCGGCCGACTGGATCCACCCTGGGAGCCACAGCGAGGACCGTGGTGAGCAATGTGGCTAGTGGGCAGGCCGGTGGCAGCAGTACTGGTAGGAGGAGCAGGGTCAGGGAAACGCAAGTCTCCCCTGGGAGCCATGCCCTGCCTCAAATGGCCAGAGTCCTTGGGGCCTATGAAGAGGCCCAAGAACAATGGGTCAGGTCTGCTTCAGACACGCGGGAGGTGCTGGGGGTGCTGAGGTCCATGGACGCCCGTATGGGCCAACTCGTGGACCTCATGGGCCAGCTGGTGGTGGCGGTGAGGTCACAGCCAGGGACAGCAGCTCCCCTCCGCCACCACCTGCCGGGGCGCAGGGTCGAGCAGCAGTGTCCAGTTCCCCTGCGTCCACAGCCAGTGAGCACACCTCACCCCCCACCAGCAGGTCGCCACCACACACCCCCTCCCAAACGTGGAAGGGGCCGTCCGAAGTACAAACAGATCTCCCGGGAGGACTACGCACGCTCCAGACGCAAGTGAGGCAGCCAGCCAGCCTTCCTTGACCACCCACTGCATTGACTTGGACTACGATCCCACTCCACACAGCCATCTGGATGGCATGTGTCTGTTGGACCATGGACATGGAACAAGTGGGTACACCCTGAGCATCACGCAGCCGTGACCGACAGCTCATTGTCACTGCACGCACCACTTTTGTCATCACCTCGCACACAATCACATGTCACAGTTTGAAATAAATGCACCTCTTACACAAACTGCTGTTTGTGCCCTGTGTTTTATTTGTACGGAATACAACGGCCACCTTGGGCGGAAAGGCACCTGATGCGTGGCATGGCAATGGAACCGGAGGGCCTGTAGGGACCTAGGGGTGGGAGACAGAACAGGAGCACATTCAATGAGTGTGTCACACACCCATCACACAGTACATGTCAACAACTACAAGCAATGTACACACATCGCACAGAGCAATAGGGCACAATGCCACAGCCACCAACAGTGGCATACTACCCTGGCCATGGAGCGTTGACACACAGCACGCAGTGAACAAACGGCCACCCTGACACAGCACACACACACCTGCACAGATACAGCCACATCAGCCGTCGTACATGGACACTCACCGTCAAGTGAAGTAGTGGGCGATGAGCTGCTGCCGCACATTACCAGCTTCCTCCTCTCCGCTGACCTCCTCACTCGAGCTGTCCTGGTCTGCGGGCTGGGGCCCTGGTTGATCTCCGTCATCCACGATGAGGGGGATCTGCTTCCGAATGGCCAGATTGTGCAGCATGCAGCACGCCACCACTATCTGGCACACCTTCTGTGGGGAGTACGCCAGCGCACCCCCGGTGCGGTCCAGGCACCTGAACCTGGACTTGAGGAGGCCAAAGGTACGCTCGACCACACGTCTGGTCCTCCCATGTGCCTCATTGTAGCGATCGTCTGCTGGGGTGCGAGGATTCCTCAATGGACTGAGCAGCCATGCCCCATTCGGGTACGCAGAGTCACCTGGGTGTGAGGGACACAGAGAACCGTTGCTATTCCAACTGGACAGGGGACAGCATCGCACAACCAGCACGCTACACCACTCCACATACTCACCGACAATACAGCCACGATCCTGTTGCAGATTGGACATCAGTCGTGGCAAGATGCTGTTGCGCATTATGTGTGCGTCATGGGCCGAGCCTGGGAACTTTGCACACACGTGGGTGATCACCATGTCCGCAAGGCACACCACTTGCACATTCAGGGAGTGCGTGTGCTTCCTGTTGCGGTACAGGTGCTCAGTGGCCTGTGGTGGAACAAGGCCAACATGTGTGCAGTCAATGGCTCCAACGACGTGTGGGATTCTGCCAAGGGCATAGAATGCACCCTTCACTGCCGCCAATTCACGAGCCCTGGGGAAGCGGATGTACCTGTTTCGGTACAGCATCATGGCTGCCAGTACATCCCTCAGCACCTTGCTGAACATGGGCTGGGACATCCCTCCTCCACTGCCCACTGTGTGCTGGAATGACCCAGTGGCGAAGAAATGCATGGCGGCCATCACCTTAGCCGTGGGGGTGACAGCTGTCGGATACACCCTGCGGGGACGGAGATGGGGTTCCAACATGGCACACAGTCGATGCAGGGTTGGCCTGTCCAGCCGAAACTTCCTAATGACCTCTGTATCGTCCATGTCCGCCAGCAATTGGTATGGGCGGTCAATGTTCGGTCTCCGCCTAGGGAAAATGGCAGTGGACACATGTCAAAGCAACACAACACATAGCAATTTCGCATACACATCACTGACATGACTGAGCAAGCACATGAGCCACAGCCCAGCTGTCAAGCTGGGACGGCACGGCCACAATACACTTACACAGGTCTCCCAACAATGGCAATGGCTAGTGATACAAACCACTGCCATGTGCATGCACATGGGGATCTAGGCCCCAATGACTTGCGGGGCATGCTGATGGGGACTGACTGCATATTCGTCAAGCGGCAACGCCACGGCAACATGAATGTCTGCTGAGCATGGAACTGCTTCCGAGGCTGGATGAGTATGGCACACGACGACGACGATGTGGGCACAGGCTGAGCGGCCAAAACAAGTGGGACCTGTGGCACGAGGGGATATGAGACAGTAGTAGGTGTCAGCACTGCACCCTATGTACAGCACTGTACGGATCACACCTCCCGAAACATTGACAGGTGTCCACATTGACAGCCCCATGCCAAGACGGCTGTGTGCTTGCAGTCACACGTCACAGGTGAGAGGTTACATTGCACGTGCCAGGTGGCAGACGTACATAGTGGGAGCTGGCATGTGTGTGCATGTGTCTCCTGTTCAGGATCCACCAGATGGGCGCTGACTCTGTACTGAGCATTGGACACAGCATGTTCCGTGGAAGGCTTGTGTGTGTGGGATGGTGGCACTGGATGTGCCTCCGTTGGGTGGGGGGCCATGCACAGGGCGGGTACGTCGATGATTGCGCATTGTTGGTCACGGTGGGTGCACCCACTCAGATGTGTTGCCCTGTGTCCAATTCCTATGTCCGCATGATGATGGACTGTAGATGTGGGCAGACTACACATTGGTCGATGTGCTGTCTATATGCATGTGCCTTCACACCAGGCACAGCTGCCCCTGCACATGTGACCCCTGCTGGACTCGCTGCTGGGTCTGTGGAGCTGATGCACCTTCTGTGCGTGGGGCGGACAGCTCTCCTCACTTCCCTCATTGCGCATGTCATGACTTTGCCGCAGGTGACATGGATCATGGAGGGCCCACATGTACGCGTGGGTAGGCTACACATGATTGTTCACTGGTCGCCACCCCCAATCAGTGTTTCGAATGGGAAGGTTGTCGTGCTGGTGGTATATTCGATGTGGCGGATGGGCGGGCCTAGGTGCGGGCTTACATTCCGGACATGGGGGGGTAGTTGGATTGGCGACTAGTTGCAGTACACACGGGACACGTCTCATCCTTTCCACATCTGGGTCATCCCTTGTACTCACTGACAGTGATACAGTCATCTTCGCCCCAGCCCTCATGTCCTCCCCTCGCTCCCCCAATATGCATGTGCACCTGCGAGGCTAGCGCTTGCACAGGCAGCCCCAAGCTCGCACCAGAGAGGGCAAGGAGTGTATGTGTGGGTCCAGTTGCACGAGTGGGCTGTCTCAGGGTATGATGTGTTGCGGGACGCCGTCCACCTGCGTGGTGCCCCAAATGGAGACCCGGCCTGCATGGACTATGCATCACAGTCTTCGCCTTCCGGATCCGCCACCTGCGACACCCAGTGGCTGTGGCTGCCCTTGCGGCCATGCCGCGTCCGTCTGTGACTAATGGCCCACACATTCACTCTTTGGCCTCTCTGGGGCGGGCTCGGGGGTGGTGGCGCACGCGCTTGCACTTAGTCGCAATGGCATGTGGCGTGGTTGGTATAATGGGCAATGGATGGGATGGTGCGAGCCACCTCCCGTGACGTCAGTGCTGCTCGTGCTGTGGTGCGTCCCCCTACACTTCCATTTGACTTGTGCCATGCTAGACGTTGAGGTTCTATTGCCTGCGTGATATGACCAGGAGGAGCGCGAGGAGACCTCTCACACACCATGCTCCACTGCCATCCCGTGCCCTGTATCGCCTGTGCGGATTGACTATGTTGGGGTTACACCTGGTCGACTGGGGCTGTGTGTGCCTTGTCAAGGGGCATGGCGGGCGCACAACAGGATCCAGCTTGTCCACAGAGGGTGGGCTGAGGTGCGCCTGGTACCGCTTTGTACGTGTGCCCGGCTGCTGTGCACACACGTGTTCACTCCCCCCGACAGGTGTCCTCTCACAATGCCCAGGGAAGCGGTGGTGTACTGTTCATGACCCCTCCCGACACGGCGTGCTCCAACTTGGCATGTGCGCATCTACCCGTCACACCCACCCACCTGAGCACTGCGTCCATACGACTTCACACGACACATGTGTGTCTTCCACAGTTGTGCTACTCATTTGCGTTGACATCCAATACCAGTGGACTACATGGTCATGTCACGACTGCCGTGTACTTCACATACTCTCATCCTCTCTCATTCGTACTTGTGAAATGAGTCAGCGGAGACAGTTTTGGTTTCAAACATTATATTGAGTCTTCTGTCCTCTGTGATGCAGTATAGTGGACACTACTGGCAGCGGAATACATGTTGAGGATATACTGAGCATGATTGCAAATGGGATAGGGTGTGGGGTTACATGTGATTGGCTGTTGCATGTGGGATGTGGGCTTCAGAGTTACATCTGCTTGGCCAAGGCTGTGCTAATGTACATTTACGTATAGCTGCGGAGCTGCGGACTTTGACACAGACGGTATACATGTAGCCTACCAGACCGCTTGGCATCATGGGCACAGTCCATCTCAGTTCCATGTGACAGGTTTGCTGCGGTTGTTCCTCATGCACGCGTGCATGTGAGATGACATCAGGGCATGTGCTTGCGTGCATGCAGCGGCGTGCCACTTGTTGTTGCAATGTGGTGGTTACTGGACATGTCACAGTCACTGGGGTCGTGTTGTTGTTGTATGCACTTGTCGTCCATGCAAAGGTCCTGGTATGGGATTCCCGGGCGGGGGTGGGAGGGGTGCAGCACCCACAGACTCCAGGCGACCTATTCATGTCCACTGAGCGGTGTGTGTGTCCATGGGCGCTGGATCCATGTCGTGTCCTGGTTGTTCGTGCAGTTCCGTCCATGTGGGTGCGATACACAGACCCCATGCCACTGCCTCCCACGATGCATGCGGTGTTCCTGGATGTGATGGGGAACAGTGTGCATGTCCCGGTCATATCCGATGTCATGGCGATGTCGTTGATGGTGTGGTAACAGTTGCCGGTCGTTTGGTATGGCTGTTGTGGTGGTGACTGGCCAGTCCGTGCGGAAGCTAAGCATGGGTGCGGGGTTGGACATCATAGGTCAATCGGGGAACCTGCGTTGTGGTCCGATGAATTTACAGGTTGTCAGGTATGCGATGCCGTCCAGCAGGGCTTCCATGTCATTGGTGGTGTACATGTTTGCCAGCCAATGTAGCGGATGGTGGCTGTCAAGGTGTTGTTCGTAAGTTGTCCCTTGGAGGACCATGATGGGGCATGCTGGGTGACATTCGATGTAGCTGTTCTCGATGATCCGTCGTGTGGAGGCACAGTGGTCCCATTTCAGTGCGGGTGCGATGTTGGCCACATACGCCATGCCCCCATAGGCAGAGCAGGCACTGTCGTGTGCGTCCAGAGGGAGGAGTAGTGGTAGCAGGTCCGCCTTTAGACATGCCGGGTTGGAGAGGCATATCTCTACGGGATGCTGGTAGGGACACCTCCGACAGTAGAAGACGGGCATGACGCAGCTGAACAATGTGATGCGGTAAGTCAGTCGGTAACTTACGTTCAGCAGGGACAGGAGATCGCATCCCAATATATGTATCAGGTTGGTTTTGTACAGCTTGAGCTGTCCGGCGTAGTTGGGTAGGTGTGTTGCGGTTGCCATTTCGCAGCGGTGCGTTGTGGTGGCGTGCTCCGGCTGTGTGTGCAGTCTGCAATGTGCACGCTCCGAGGTTGCTGTGAGCTCTGTGTAGTCGTAGGGAGACAGGACTTGTGTTCTGTTGGCTTGTTTGGAGGACACGGGCCCTCATCCCACATGCTTCTCAGACAGTTCAAGGTCAGTGATGTGTGACTCCTTCCAATTAACTTGCATGTGGCCGACATGGGGGAGTGTTTTCTTCTTTCTTCCCCGTCCGTTGTGTGCTTCTGTGATATGCGCTATCTGCCCTGTGGTCGGTCTCCTCGGCATGCCTGTGTTGGTCTTTTCTTGGACAATGGCTGTATTCACCGGCTTCTTTCGTAGGGCTGTGGTTTCGGAGTTGGAATGGAAGGTCATTCAGTGCTGTCTGCTCTCCCTTGTGTGGGCGGCAGGCTGCCTTTCCGCTCTGCGTTGGGCCTTGTGTGTGAATGTTATTCTTGGGCCACCTGTTGTCGGTCCCCGGGCTCTTTGGTGTTCCGTTTTATATGTCTTGTTCATATGTGCAGGGTGGTATGGGTGTTTCAGTGTGGTACTGGCGTTCCTCTTCCCGAAGGGGCCCTGCTTCTCCTAGTTGGTGTTGCCGCCGCTGTGTGCTTCGCCATGTTTGTTACACTGGGGTGTGTCCTGCTGTTGCGTGACTTCACTGACATGTGTGCGTCGGTTGTGTGGCGTTGGGTGTTGTCCGTGAATTGGGCGTTGGGGACATGTCTGTGGCAGGCCTGTCACGTGTCATGTGCGTTCGGGGTGGGGCTGATGTGTGTGCTGCTTGGTTGTGTCCCTGTGTCTGTGTGCGACGCATGCATGGCGCTGCGGTTGGCCTCTGCGTTGTGCGCATGTGTGGCGGCGTCATCGCCGCTTTGGGGCCGTGACGGGGTCGTTGGTTCCTAGTCCCAGGTGGTGTGTACACATGTGTTACGCGATGTTACGATTTGGCCTGTGTGTCATATGTGGATGCAATGGTGGATGTGTAGTGTACACGCGCTGGGGGGGTTGTCCGCTTTTTCCGCCCTTGCACTGTGTGCGCTGTTTGCGTGCACTTGTTGTGTGTGTGCCTACCTGCGTCTCCGCGGTACGTTGCGTCCTTGGTGGTGCATCAGCAAGAGCATGGGGAGGGCCTGCAGTGCTGGATTCATGCTCGGGGGAGCCGCTTCTTCGTTGTCCGTGCTCGGCGTCCGTGTTACCGCTTCGGTTTGTCGTACGGTATCTCTTGGCCGTGGGAGCCGTTTGTTTGCGGCATCGTAATTTATACGCCGGGCGGGACGTGTTTTCGTCGGACGGTGTGTGTCAGTTGGGCTGCGCCGCTACGTGTACGGGCGCACTTTGATGGCGGACGGTGTTGCTGGCTTGCCGGCGGTGTTTGGCCTACTTTTCGCATCGTAATTGGGCGGGCGTGTGGACTGCTGCGTGCCGGCGGTAACTGGTGGTTTTTGCATCCGCCAGCACGGCGGTTGTGCTTCCGCCCGCCATCGTAATGACCCCCATAGTTTGTTAAAATATCGAATTTTTAAAATGTCTTAAAAGTAATGTCAAATTAATGAAATAATAAATATAATTAACTAAAACATACTTAAAAATACTTAAATAACCTTAAAATTAATAAATAATTAATGTAAGTTAAAAAAAAAAAAACATGCATTTTTATTTTTTAATACATATATATATTAACTTAATATTAATAAAAAATATTCAATTTTTTTAGCGCAGGATAGTGAGACGGTAAAATTTACTATTCCCACTCCAGTGAGTGCAACAGTAGGGAAAGCGTTGGATAGCGGGAGGGTAAAAATTACTATTCCCACTCCAGTGAGTGCAACAATAGGGAAAGCATTGGATAGAGGAAGAGTAAAAATTACTATTCCTACTCCAGTGAGTGCAACAGTAGGGAAAGCTTTGGATAGCGGGAGGGTAAAAATTACTATTCCCACTGCATTGAGTGCAACAGTAGGGAAAGCGTTGGATAGCGGAAGGGTACAAATTACTATTCCCACTCCAGTGAGTGCAACAGTAGGGAAAGCGTTGGATAGCGGGAGGGTAAAAATTACTATTCCCACTCCAGTGAGTGCAACAGTAGGGAAAGCATTGGATAGCGGGAGGGTAAAAATTACTATTCCCACTCCAGTGAGTGCAACAGTAGGGAAAGCGTTGGATAGCGGGAGGGTAAAAATTACTATTCCCACTCCAGTGAGTGCAATAGTAGGGAAAGCGTTGGATAGCGGGAGGGTAAAAATTACTATTCCCACTCCAGTGAGTGCATCAGTAGGGAAAGCGTTGGATAGCGGGAGGGTAAAAATTACTATTCCCACTCCAGTGAGTGCAACAGTAGGGAAAGCGTTGGATAGCGTAGGGGTAAAAATTACTATTCCCACTCCAGTGAGTGCAACAGTAGGGAAAGTGTTGGATAGCGTAGGGGTAAAAATTACTATTCCCACTCCAGTGAGTGCAACAGTAGGGAAAGCGTTGGATAGCGGGAGGGTAAAAATTACTATTCCCACTCCAGTGAGTGCAACAGTAGGGAAAGCGTTGGATAGCGTAGGGGTAAAAATTACTATTCCCACTCCAGAGAGTGCAACAGTAGGGAAAGTGTTGGATAGCGTAGGGGTAAAAATTACTATTCCCACTCCAGTGAGTGCAACAGTAGGGAAAGTGTTGGATAGCGTAGGGGTAAAAATTACTATTCCCACTCCAGAGAGTGCAACAGTAGGGAAAGCGTTCGATAGCGTAGGGGTAAAAATTACTATTCCCACTCCAGAGAGTGCAACAGTAGGGAAAGCGTTGGATAGCGTAGGGGTAAAAATTACTATTCCCACTCCAGAGAGTGCAACAGTAGGGAAAGTAATGATTTAATATTTAAATAAAAATAAATAAATTATCAATACCAGTAAAAAATTTGTTAAAATTAATTACCAATTACAAAATATTTAATAATTAATTAATTATAAATACCAATAAATAGTATTTATTAAAAATTAATTACCTATTAATAATTAATTAACAACCAATTAATTTTCAATACCAAAAATTAGTAAGTAATAAAAAAAATACCAATTAATAATTAACAGTAAATTAATTATCAATACACAAAAATAATTTCAATAATTACTTAATTACAATTAAATTACTTCCCACCCTATTCCCCTATAAACCCACAACCCGCTCCGATTAATAAATTAATACAATTAATATAATTATCAATTAATCAATTAATAAAAATTAATTAGCAATTCATAAAAAATAATGACCAATTAATAATTAATTAACAATAAATTAATTATCAATACCAATAAATAAAAATAAATAATTACTTAATAACAATTAAATTACTTCCCACCCTATTCCCCTATAAACCCACAACCCGCTACAGAACTAAAACGCAAAATTAAATTAAAAATATTTAATAATTCCTAAAAATTAATATTTAATTTACTATAATTAAATTATTTCCCACCCTATTCCCCTATAAATCCACAACCCGCTACGGAATTAAATTACGCAAAAACTTAAATAACATAAAATTCATTACTTTAAAAAAATTAAAACATACATTGCAAAAATAATACATATTTTTAACACATATACTAACACTTAAAACACTATAAAAAAAATCGATATTTTTAACAACTATATTATGACTGTCGATATTACTAACTTCGATATTATGGAAATCGATATTTCTTACCTGAATTTCGATATTCTGCACCACTATATTTTTGCAATTCGATATTCTGTCCATTCTATATAAAAAACTCCATATTCTGTCCAGTCGATATTTTTTTTTCGATATCATGACTGTTCACCGACTGAAAGGATACTGACTCTGCTGTCTGAATGTGCCTGAAGGCAGCAGAGCGTGGCAAAATGCGGATCGGCCGATAATTGACTCACACGGCTCGATCCGATACCGCCTCACAGAGGCGTCCTTCTCAGGCCGGTGCTCACTGGGAAACTACGGCGCGCCGCTCACACCCCTCAGGATTTGAACGCGCGCGCCGTTTCCCTCTGCCTCACACGCCCTCTGACGGCGGGAGGACCATGAATGCACCAGATAACGGCCGCGTCAGAACGGAAAACGTTCCCGCGGCCCTGTAATGCAGGATGCGGAACTTCATCCACAGAAACAGAAAAAACTGGCCAAATCAGTCAAATAAAGGCGGCGATGAGCATCAAATAAACAAACGAAACAATCACATCACCGCAGCCTCCACATGCAAATAGGAAAAAAAACTCAAAACAGTCAAGTAGCAATTAAGCAATAACGCGTGTCGAGCAGCGCGCGAAATACAAAACGTTAGAGCCAAATAATGACAGGTTTTCCATAGCCAAAGCTAAAATATCACAGAGAAGAAAAAAGACACTTAGCTCGGCTGCGCAGCAGCGAAGAAAGAGGATGAAGGGCCAGTGAGGACAGACTACATCAAGGATGGGGTGCTCTGATTGGAGAAGCCAGAGCTGTTCCTGATTGGACATTTTTTTTCTCTAACTACAATTTTCCCAAGGGGTTTTGGGAAATGTAGTTTTGTGGTTTTAAAATGTTGTTTTAAAAAATTTGGCTGCTGTTAATAAAAGTGAAGGCATAATCCTCGCCTCCAGTCCTGACATAGAATTGCTAAAATACCTGATCTGTTAATGTGAGACATAATGGAATGTTGTTGGAAACGGGTATGTTCCGTAGTATAGAAATCCTAGAGTGAGTAAAGTACTAGCGTTATAAGGATCGATAAAATATATATTCAGCTAAAAAAAAAAAAAGGGACCAATGTTGTCTCATGTCTCCTATAGTGATAAAAACTAAGGCAAGGGCATGATAAGCCATTAAACAGGGTGGAGATAAACAACGTTGGTCAAAATGACTTGAGTAATGAGCGAATAGGTATATGAGAGTAATCATATAACTATTCATATCATAACTCTGCTGACCCTGCTGTTAAATCCATTCCCCGGAATACATCTCTGAAGATCAGGTAAGCCAAATATTCCAACCCACTAATCAGTTGCCCTCAGGTAGTCAACACAGGCACTTACCCCACGAAAATAAGATGTCCTTCCTATTCATAAAAGGAGTTAAATCTTGAAGCACGTCAGTATCGAGCATATTCAACAGAAAAGTGGGTTGAACGCTAGCTAAATCTAAGGGCAAAATTGAGGATGGTGCAATTTAGTTCACATGTGGGACTGACGTGATACACTAATGCTAAATATCATGTGTGAAAAACAAGTATGAGATAATATATCTGCCAGTGCAAAAAGCATATGCCACTGTGTCTATTGTGTTATGTTATCAACCATAGTACCCGGTACATCTGTCAGGACAGGCCATGATACGCCTAAACTAATATATAAAAATTTTAGTTTTAGTCCGACCAGGTAAGAACACATAGCAAACTAATTTGAAGGTAAATTCAAGTAAGTGTGCTTACCCACTTGTTCAAAGTCTCCGGCCAAGTCAGTAAGTGGCGATGGACACGAACGTTGATACAGCGTGCACGCATGGATGTAGGCTGAAAAAGAGGACTGGCAGTAGCCCACCATGTTGAAAATATGTGTCAACAAACACATTTATCTAACAAGGTTAAAACACCTTTTCTTTAAAAAAACGAACTGGTGTGTAAAAAATAATTCCGTTCCTGATCCCTTATTCCAAGTTAATCCTCTAAATGTAGAGTGAAAGAACAGCAGTGACTGGTTGGGCTGGTGATAGCATACATCTGAGAATATCAACAGAAAAGAAGGACTTTGCAATGTGGTCCCTCTTTGAAAGGTATAATTAGCATGCTGGTAAAATAGGAATCACGTTGTAATGCATGCACATTGACGCAGCTGAAAACAGGAGAAAGGACAAGGTCCATGTTGGAAAGTCATTCTGTGCCTTGGGCACCCCCCAACTTTTTGCTGACTGGTACTGGTGGTAACTGACTCTGACTGACCCTGGGCTCTACCTAATCAGGCCCAGGGCCAATGCTATGCTGAAAGAGACACTCTTAGAATACAGTGAAAACACCTACATACACTAGGGTACACTATGGGTTGGGGTACCCCTGTGATTGGCATGACCTACCCTCTAAGGCCCTAGTACATAGTAGGGAAGGGGGATTGAAACTACCTCTCAGTCCCTAGCATATAATAGGGCATGGCAGTTTAGAGGCCAGCAGCCTTTTCTGCACTTGCATGTGTGCACTGTTGCAGCCTGAGGTCAGTTTAAAAGTGGCTCTGTGTTGTGGGACTGCTTTTAAAAAGTTATGTGCCCAAACTCGACTTTGGTGTTTGGGGCACTTACAAATGGATAACCTACAATGTTTGGGCATATTAGGTACCCCCAGGGTCTCCCCTAGGTGTCCTAGGGGTGGGGGATCAGTTATTTATAAGAAGGACTCATATAAAATATGTTTTATATGCCCTTGGTTAAGTGAAATTGCACATTTCACTCCCCACATTGTGATAAAGTGCTGCCCAAAATCGACTTTGGTGCTAGGAGCACTGTGGAGGGAGGATCTGCAATATTTCTACATATTCAAAACCCCTAAAGTCTCCCCTGGGTGTTCCAGGGGTGGTGGGTCCTGAAGATATAGGCAGAGTACTTATAAAATATGTTTTTGTGAGCCCTGGTGCTGAAAAAATGGCCCAAGTCATTTTTTCCAATGCAAATCCCATGCCACATAGGTTAACATGGCAAGAAGTTATTAACTACTAACTCTTGATAGGAGAAGGCTACAAATACCATTCAAAGACTTCCCAGAATGCTATTAATAAATCCAACAATATGATATTGTTGAATTTCTCCTAAAATGTACAGACAAGAAGTTATAAGACTTTCTTGTTTGTGAGCCCAGATTCAGCCTACCAGTGGTGTGTCCTGATTGGTCAGAGTTAAGTGGATTAGCCAGGCTTCTTGAAGAGGTGATAAAGAGCCCCTGGGGTTGACCAGCTCTGCTGGGATGGCAGTGTTCTGTTACAGAGGAATGCCAAAGCAGGGGAAGGAGTCATAAACAATGGACTTCAAGGGAAGGGAAAGACACCAGTGTCATTTACAACTCTACTCTTTTGAACCCAGCCAGATGCTAGGCTTAAGGAAGGAATGAGCAGATGCAAGCGGGAGAGACTGTGGAGATTAGCCATGCTAGGGGTGTGTTTAGCCAGCTCTTCTCTCCCTGCTGGAAAATCAGCCATTATGAATTTGGAAGAATTGGTGCACTCTGGGACAAAATAGTGCCACACTTTGCAGGATGTGGTCATACCTTTGGGTGGTACCCTGAAGTCCATTGGACAGGAGTGAACTCCTGCTTGACCCAGAGAAATTGGAATAAGTATCTGAGAGGGGCAGAGCCTCTCAGATCTGCTGCTTGAAACTTAAGAAAGCAAGACGGGCCATGCTGAGAAGTTTAGTGTGCATTTCCTAAGGCCTGCACTCTGAAGATTGTACCTTCTGCACCATCTAGAACTACAGCCTGTAGATTGCCTTGCTGTAACAGGACTAAAGAGTGGACTCCCTGCAAGCTACAGGATAACAGAGCTCACCTGGAACATCACCACCAAGAATCCTCAACCTGGAGAACTACCAGTGGATTTGTAAGGGTTTTGTCCAAGTGGATTGTGGGAACTGAAGTTCTCACCTTTCAAGGACCATCTTGGAGATTCCAGACCCTTGGAGTGAGTTTGAGACACTTTGGGACCCTTTGAGGAACTTCAAGAAGGCGTTCCTGAAGTTTGGAGAACTCTGGAGCAACTTTGGAAAAAGCTCCATTAGTGGACCGACTCAACCTGGCCAGCCAAGACACCTGCCTTCAACCGCGAATCAGCCTGCCATTCAGGTTCATCCCGCTGAAAAGCTCCGTAGGTCCTACTTTCAGAGTTTGACCAGCAGTAGGCAAAATCCGAGGCTGGTGAACCCTCACCGAATCCAGCCTGGTGAAGAGCATCGAGGGACCCCGCGAGAAAAAGCTCCGTAAAAGTTTCTAAATCCGAATGAAGAAAAGGTGACCGGGAGCAACTGCGAAAACCAAGCCGCCTGCCTTCAACCGCGTGTCGGCCTTGATCCTTGGTTTGTCCAGCTGGAACGCTCCGGAGGTTGGACTTCCATAAGTTTGACCGGGAGCTCATCACAAGGCAATCCGGCGAACCCTCACCGAATCCAGGAGAGCTTCGAGAGATCCCCGGGAAGAAAAGCTCCAGAAAAGTTTCTAAGTCAGAAGGTAAAAACTTTGACCAAGACCTACAGCAAGGGGTAGCCGCCCAACGCTTCATCGCGTTCAGCCTGAAACGTTGACTTTGACTCGGTCTATCGTGACCAGATGTCCCGATAAGGCGCTATAATCTTCTATGTGCTATATAATGCTAAATCTTTGAAAATTCATATCTCCGGTTCCCTACATTGGATTGTTGTCGTTTTGGTGTCATTTTAAAGATAAAAATAGTTCCTATTTTTATAAATTGGTGTTGGATTTGTATTGTGCATTGTGTCTTAATTATTTACTGAAGTGATGTTTTTAAATGCTTTAAATACCTGTCTTTGAAGTTAAGCCTGCCTGCTCGCAGCCAAGCTACCAAGGGTTGAGCATAGGAATAATTTTCTAAGACCTTTACTGAGCCCTATACTGTGCTAGTGGGCTTATTGCCAGTGGCAGATATACATTTGCCCCTACTAATGATCCACTTTCCAACAGTCCATCTAAGAAAGTAAAGGTTATATTGACATCTTGAAAGAGGATACTGATTAGATCAGTGTAGTGGAAAGTGTGTAAAAAGAGAAACCACAATGATCATCCATAAAAAAATGTGTTTTAGGGTCACTAAAAAAGAGAGATAATGTGCCATCACCATCCTATACATGACACGTTGAATATCTCAGAACAGATGAAAGTGGAAACAGTATCATCTTTTGCTATATAACATTTACATTGAAAATAAGAGCAAGAACATCAACATCAAATATCATATGATGAAATGTGCTAAATATCAAAATATGTACACAGTGTAACGTAACATATATGACTGTCTGAAACCATCAAATTGGGAAAATCCTGCGAAATGTTAACTATAACAGAAGATTTTACAAGACAAATTACGGTCAGTTCATATGTCATGCCTATATTTGTGTTTATACAATAAAGATCATATGATGCACAGCGAAGGGTCCTGGCCAACAGTAGTGCCCCTCAAATTAAATTTTTTTTAAAAGAAGGCAAAACAGCTAATTCTTCTGGTTATTCCAAGTGAAATCTGATTGTAAGGCGATGGTAATGTCAATATGTAGTTGTAAAAAATAAACCTGAGTCCCCGTCCAATAGGGCAAATCATATATGCGTACTCCAATGCTTACACAAAGGTTAGATTCAATCCATTAAGAAGACATGCAGTTCTTTATCGGTCTTTAAACCCATGTCAGCCACTTTTAATTGAATAATGTACTTAGTTTCTAGCCTTCTAAGGGCAAGAGTTCTATTGCCAACCCTGGGTTGGGTTCAAGTTTTACAATCCCATAGAAGGTTATGTTGAGCAATTCCGGCTCGAATGGCACATATTATAATGTACAGAAAAAGGATAGTTGCTATAGTTGTTCCTTATTGCTCTAATATGCTCCTGGATCCTGTCCTTAAGTGATCTGATAGTGCTTCCTACATAAATCAGTTTTCACTCACAAATTAGACAGTATACAACATATTTGGTGTTGCAGTTAATAAACTGAGTAATTCAATACTCCTGTTGGTGTTATTTTGAAATTAAGTGATCTTGTTGCAAGCAAAATGGCAGACATCACAGTGTCCACATTTATGGAAGCCTTTTGGCTGTGCTAGTAGCCATGTGCCATTACGTCGCAACGGTGTGGGTTTCAAGTAGCTATGACATAGTTGATTTTTTAATGCTCTCCCACTACTATGTTTAAGATATGGTTTTGGAGAGATAGAGGGGCATATTAGCAAGAACGGCGTTAACATTATCGCCGCTTTAGCGGCAGGAAACTGCCGCTAAAGCGGCGATAATGGGCTTGATAATATGCCCTTGAGAATTCCAATAGAAGCCCAGGATCACAGCAGAATATGGGCTTCTATTGGTATTCTCAAGGGCATATTATCAAGCCCATTATCGCCGCTTTAGCGGCAGTTTCCTGCAGCTAAAGCGGCGATAATTTTAACGCCGTTCTTGCTAATATGCCCCAGAGTCTTTTATGACACTGTCGGGTTAAAGCAAATGCCAGTGCCTGTAAAGAATTTTGTAAACTTTGGAGCTGTACGCACTGTATGGTGTAATAAAAGAGAATCTACTGTATCTGGTACTAGTGTGTTTTTGTTTGTTGCATGGCAAATCAGCCTTTTTACCTTCACGATTCTTTGTTTCGATATATCAAGCATATCCTTTGATTAGTGCCTGGCGGTGAATCTGTATATTATAAGTTGGAGTTCCATGACAAAAACAACTGGTCATCACAGCAATTGTGCCTAAGTCTTATAATTTCCTCAAATGGTCTTACCTTTATCTGCATCACTGGGTGGGCGCCAGTTGCAAATAAAATGGAATTGCATGAGGTTGACTTCTCATTTATTTTAGACCCTATACTGGTGTTGTTTGCCTGGAGCACCAGCTCCAGATATTCAATTTGTTGTGCACTGTATTGATGAGTGAATGTGATATTTTCAGGATTATTGTTTAATTATTGAATAAACTGTGTAAGTGGAATTGTACTGCCTGCCCAAAACTTCAGCACATCATCGATGTATCTGCTCCAGTAGATTATTTGTTCTGTGAGTACTGTGGGACAAGAGTTCCAAATATGCATCTTTTCAAAGAAACCCACTTATAAATTTGCAAAAGATGGTAAGAATTTGGAACCCACGGTGACTCCCTGTGCTTGTTTATACCACTCTCCATTGTGCATGAACACATTGTTATCCAAAACCAAGGTAATCAAATCAATGAGCATTACAGTATGTTCAAAAAGGGTTGCATCTCTAGACTCCAGGTAATGCTGAACAGCAAAGATGCCCTTTTCTTTAGGGATACATATGTAAAGAGAGCAGACATCTAACATAACAAACATATTGTTTTCTGTCCAAACATAGTCCAAAAGTTTGTTTAGAAGATTGTTTGTGTCTTGAATGTAGGAAGGCAAGTTTTGTACTAAAGGTTGTAAATATAGATCAATGGACTCTGATATACGTTCAGATGGCGAGCCTATTCCCGATATGATGGGTCTGCTCCGGGGAAATCCCCCTTGCTTATGAATCTTAGACAGAATATTAATGCATGGCGCATTCGTTGTGGAATTAAATAGGTATCTGTATTTGAGATCAGAGATAAGAAAAAGTTCCCTCCAGGTTGTCAACTTCTGTTCAATTTTATTTGTGCCCATCTTAATCCCCTCGGACTACGCCATTATCAGAAGCGATCGACCTGTTAAAACTGGGGGGGCATTGCTTACATTCATCGGTCCAACCTCATCGTTAAACAATCTCTATGTTCTGAGTTATCCTCCTGTGAACAACTGGTCACCGAAATCTGGAATAAAGGCAAGAAGGTTTGTGTACTGCACTCCATCTATCATCCTCCGGTTGACAATCTGGTCTTCATAGAGCAAATCATGGAGGACATTAGCTCGAGCTCGGAGCAACTCTGCCACATCTTCCTTGGAGACTTTAACCCTCACTGGAATGACGCAAATGATCCTTTAGTCTGCTCTCTGACCTTAACCTCTCACAGCTATGCAAAGGCCCTACTCACAACAAGGGCGCCACTCTCGACCTGATAATTGCTAAAGACAATAGCATACAAGTAGGTGACATCTTACCCTGTGACTGGTCAGATCATCATCAAATTCCCTTCCTCATGTGGGATAAGGGCCTGGGTAGACGGGGACAACCCCTCAAAGCTAAACAACTGACTCGCAATATGAGAGACCTCAACATCAATACGCTAACCTCAATCACCAAAAATAGACTACTACCCCCCCAACATGACCAACCTTGACGATCTCTCCGATCACTACATTAACACAGTGTCTAACATTCTGGATACTATTGCACCGAAGCAACTCAAAAGGATTCCCGTCAAACAATCCAAACCCTGTTTTAATGGTGCCTTAAATGATGAGCGGCGCAATCTTAGACTCTCAGAGAGACTCTGGAGAAACTTGTCCTCTACCACTAGTCTCACCCAACTTAGGAAAGTGAGAAGTACCTACAACAAACACATCCGCGTAGCTAAAATAGACCACTTCAGGACTCAGCTGGATGGAGCTAAAAATAGACCTAAGAAACTCTTTGAAATCATCAAGGAACAAGCCAACCATTCTTCCAACCCTATCACTGCTCCGGTTTCCTTGCTTCCCAGCGGTGATGATTTCACTGTTCACTTTTCTGAAAAAGCAAGGAAAATCGAACTGGAGCTACGTCTTGGCACTCCAACTCTGAGGCCTCCGAATCCATCCGTTTTTCCAGTTGAGCTGGTAGAATCCTCGACAATATCATCGCCCCTAGGATGTTTTCTCAAGAATAATGCCTCTTGGAACTCCTTTCGCCTCCCTGATGTCAAGGAGCTCCTACACAACATGGCGTCCCTTAAACCCTCCAATCATTTTAGTGATCCTTTACCTGCCAAGCTTTTTAAAGAGCTTAATTCAGCCATTCTACCTCTTTGGTCCAGGATCATTCATGAGTCCCTCTTACAGGGAAGGATACCTGACTGCCTCAAGGTTGGGCAAGTGACTCCCATCCCTAAGAAACCCAACGTGGACCTGTCGGATCCTAACAACTTCAGACCTATCACCTGCATTATGACACTGGCTAAGCTGCTCGAAAAATGCGTCCACTTGCAGCTATGCAAACACATTGAGAAGTATCAACTCCTTGACCCCCATCAGTCAGGTTTCAGATCAGGCCATAGTACTGAAACGGCACTAACCCACATTCTAGATGACGCCCTGAGATCCCTTGACCAAAATGTCCCTTGTCTCCTGATCCTTCTGGACCTGTCTTCAGCCTTTGATACCGTCAAACATGAGAACCTGATTGATCTTCTTCAACATAGGATGGGTCTCTCGGGCCCGGTCCTAAATTGGTTCGCCTCCTTCCTGCATAACCGCACACAAAGGATCAAAATCAACCAGTCCCTGGCTTCCAGTACCCATGTCATGATAGGAGTACCTCAAGGATCCGCTCTCTCGCCCACTCTCTTCAACCTTTTTATGGAACCACTTTCCGTCATTCTGAACCTTGCTAACATTCAGTACCACATGTATGCGGATGACACGCAACTGTACTTGAAGATCTCCTCTCAAGAGGACATAAAAACGCTAAATGCTGCACTTGCACAAACCCAACAATGGTTAGCTCAGAACCATTTGCTGTTGAATACTATCAAAACGGAATTCCTTTTGATTTCCCCCCCCCAATCACTCAGCTCCTACTCTGGATTGGCTTAAACAACTCACCGCTTTGAACTGCACCCCTCATGTCGTAGACTCTGCCAAATCTCTTGGCATCACCTTGGATAAACACTTAAACATGCAAGCGCACATCAGTGCAGCTAATAGGGGAGCCAACTTTCAACTTAACACCCTTAAGAAAATCAAACCTTTCCTACCCCCCGAAGACATTAAGCCGGCGGTTCAATCCTTGGTTATCTCTAGGTTGGAATATGGTCTGGTGACCCTAGCTGGACTTCCCAAAGCTAGATTGGCCCCACTCCGAGCTACCCTGAACGCATCGGCTAGACTCATCACGGGCTCCAGGATGCATGACCATATCTCCCCTGACCTTCTGCAACTAAATTGGCTATCTATTGAATCCAGAATCCGTTTCAAGATAGCTTGCCTGACCCATAAAGCCATACATTATAACACTCCGATCTACCTGGCAAATAAGCTTGAACTCTCGGGCTCTGGCCGGAACCTTAGAAGTACGTCCACCCTACTCTTGAAACCACCAAGATTCAAAAAGAAAAAATCTTACAATCGTACTTTCTCCGGACTGGCTCCAAGAATCTGGAACTCCCTGCCTCCTGAGATCAGATCCAATCCCTCCTCAATATCTTTCAAGAAACTTGTCAAACGGCTACTCTTGAACGAACTTTAACAACATCAACTGACTCTCATGCTCTTGTCTGTTAATATTTTGATTCTTACTGTTATACACGATTGCGCTTTATTGTTTGCTGGTATGTTAATCTGTTTTCGTGCTCTAGGATACCCCCTACTTGTTGTAACCGCACTTACTGTCCCTTTGAGTTTGTTACCCTCGTTTTTGCCATTTCTGTACAGCGCTCTGATACCTGTTTGGGTCTTGTTCGCGCTTTATAAAACTTTTCAAATAAATAAAAATGTGTAACGTCCGTGAGTGGATTATGACTGATTTTCTCATAGGCACTGGTATCAGCTAACTGACGGTCAATTTCCCGTAAATAATCCGCCTTATTCATAACAACAACATTGCCCCCTTTATCTGCTTCAATGATGACGATGTTAGACTTCTGTGTGAGGGATGCTAAAGCTAGCCTTTCTTGTGGTGTCATATTGTTAGAAATGTGTCTCTCACCCATAAGTTGAGTATCCTCTAATTTATGTAGATCCTGTGTCACCTGTCAATGAAAAATACCTATGATGTAATCTGCCAGGTGGCCAGGTGCAAAAGTCGATTTAGATTTGAGACCATTGTCTACATCATAGTCAGAAGGAATGTACGGATCTGATAAAATTTGAGGTAAAGACGGACTTTCATGTGTCTTGTTGGACTTGGCCCTTTTTGCAGGGTCATCCCTGAACTTTTTGCCTTCCTCCTAGTCTTTTTTCTGACCTGGTGTTGGTGGTTTTAGGACTCTGGGCACTTTAGCACTGCTGTCCAGTGTAAAGTGCGTGTGCTCTCTGTGGTAAACATGCTAAGATTGGTCTACACCTGTTTGGCGTATTTAATTTACCTGTCAGTCCCCAGTAAAGTGGTATCTCATATACCCGGGGCCAGTAAATTAAATGCTACTGGTGGGCTTGCAGCGCTGCTTGCACCACCCACCAAAGTAGCCTTTCAAACCTGTCCCAGGCCTCTGCCATTGCAGGGCCTGTGCGCGCAGTTTACTGCCGCTGTGACGTGGCACGCAAAGTGGTTGCCACGTCTGTGACCCCCTTTTACTGCATGTCAGTCACCCCTAAAGTAGGCCCTAGCTAGCCCTAAGGGCAGGGTGCATTGTAGGTAAAAGGTAGGACATGTACCTTAAGTATGTGACATGTCCTGGTAGTGACAAACAGCCATTTTGGTTTCTCACTGCTGTGAGGCTGCCCTCTCATAGGAATGCATTGGAGATTCCCTGATAAGTGTTTCAGTGGTAATTCCTGATATGAGAGGAGCAGCGTGGTCAAGTTTGGTATGTTTGGAATAGTGATAATAAATGCTGCATAATGGTGTGCGCAGATTTATGATCACTATTTTAGAAATGCCACTTCTAGAAGTTGTTGAGTAAAGACGCCTACAAGGGATTTCGTTCACTGCACTTAGTTGAATTTCTTATAAACTTGTTACCAATTGGTTAGGCCCCAATTGGTGGCTTAACTTTGCAGAAGTCTACACATCAATGTAGTTGTACACAAAATCAATATTCAACAACACAATTGAAAAACAATTAAAAAACAATTAGAAAACACGGTATATCTTTCTTTCATGAATACACAATTTTAATGTGAAACAAAAATATGAGGGGTACATTCAAAAGCAATAAAACACTATGATGGAGGATACATAAATGAACCTGCACATCATAAGTGTAATCATCTATTCCAAAGAAATACACAGAGGAAAAAGAATCTACAAAAATAGAAAACAATTCCTCAAACGCCTTAGTTGTTAGGGAAATAGATGTGGTAGTCGACGTTTCGGTCTGTTGTGGCAATAACATCCGTCAGACCATCTCATCTTCAGGACATACAGATGTTTATAAAACAAGTCCCTCAAATCGTATTCGGTAGTTGTCTCAACCCAAGACTGATTGAATAATAAAAATGTAGAAACGGCCTAACAAATAGGCTCCTCTATTGATAAAGTGAAGAGACCCCTTTAGAAATTCAAATTCAGGGAAAAGTCAGGAAAAATCTCACGACTTTGTTAGGGGAGGCAGGAATCTTGTTCTGAAATGTCTTCCCAGGGTTCAAGAGAATTAAGGTAAACAAAACTCCACACTAGCGAGTTGTAAATGACTCGTCGTCTCCAGAGAGTCACGCACACAGCAAATACACGATACGAGTATCGTGTATTTGCTGTGTGCGGGACCCTCGTTGGAATAGAGGATTACACTTATGATTTGCAGGTTCATTTATGTATCCTCCATCATAGTGTTTTATTGCTTTTGAATGTACCCCTCATATTTTTGTTTCACATTAAAATTGTGTATTCATGAAAGAAAGATATACCTGTGTTTTCTAATTGTTTTTTAATTGTTTTTCAATTGTGTTGTTGAATATTGATTTTGTGTACAACTACATTGATGTGTAGACTTCTGCAAAGTTAAGCCACCAATTGGGGCCTAACCAATTGGTAACAAGTTTATAAGAAATTCAACTAAGTTCAGTGAACGAAATCCCTTGTAGGCATCTTTACTCAACATTTGCTCATTTGCCCAAGCCTCCAAGGGTATATTGGGTTTCCCACTGGTCTACTTCAATACTTCTAGAAGTTGGCATTTCTGTGTGCTATGTGTCTTTCCCTGCCTGATGTGTATTGCATGTCTGGCTCTGGAGTGACAGGGGCTGGTGAGGTGTGTGGCTCCAGAGGGGCTGGGTGAGTCAACGCTAGGCTGAATGGGCAGAGCTGCATTTGGAGTAGTGGGAGGAGTAGCCCCTGACCCTGAATAGGTCTGTGCCTGCCTTGTTCAATGCTGGCTCCGCCCCCCTGTGGTGTGTCTGAGGACAGAGCCCAACCTGACAAAGGAGGGTGGAAGCCCTGTAAACAAAGTGCTTCAGTACCCCCCAGAACCAGTTGGGACTGGTTCTCCAAGCCCTGTGCCAGGGCAGAACAAAGACCTGGTTAATATAAATATTGGGGCTGTGACCCCCATGTCAGTGTGCTGTTTTGGGTGCTTGTTTGTACCTGCTGGGCCCCAGGAGGAACCGCCACGAGGGACTGCCCCTCTGCTGGAGGGCCCTGTGAGCTTGCCTTCCTGGGCCCAGCTTCACCCAAGCTCTGCCTCTCTGGACTGAGCCCTAGCGCCTCGTGAGCGCTACATCTTAATTGCTGGTGCCAGGACGGGAGGAGCGCTTGTGCCCTGGAGCGCTGGGCTGCAAAAGTGTTCTGAGGGAATCTCGGCGTGGGGATTCCCCTGCGCTGCCTGGAAGTCAAGCGGGAGCCTACCCCGCATTTCTGTGCCTCAGAGAGGAGTCACGGACCGTTGCGGCCGCCGCCGGAAGTCAGGCGGGGATTGCCTGGTTGTAGGCGGGCTGGCCGGCTGGCCGGCCGGCCGACAGGAGAGAGGAAGTCTTGTGGGCTCTCGCGGCCTCAACAGGAAGTCAGGCGAGGAATGCCTGACCCAGGGCGTGCCCCGGGCAGAGGAATACCCAGGCGGGAGCCCACCCCACTCTGGTAGACGCCAAGGACCGGACGTGCCCAGACCGGAAGTCAGGCGGATCGTGCCTGGAGGAAGGCGGGGCCCGCGTGTGCCGGTGTGAGCCCCCCGTGTTGCCGCCAGAGGAGTCGGAGCCTTGCGGGCTTCATTTCCGCCTCCCCCCGTTTCGTAGAGAGAGAGGCGGGTCCCCGGGGATCGACGGTCCCAGTGAGGAGACCGGGCGACGTGAGGAGAGGTCCCATGAGCGGGGGCCTGCCAGGCTCACTGTCGGTGCCTGGAACCTGCACACAAGAAGCCCCGGTGAGTGGGGCTGAAGTTTTTGAGCATTGTTGGTGCCGTGAGTGGCACCAGAAGAGCCCCGGTAAAGGGGGCCCTCAAGGCACGGTTGGTGCCAGTGCTTTTTCTGTCACAGCTGCACCGCAAGAGCGTGGGCAGCTGCAACGACGGGGGCATGCTTGTTTTGGTAACAAGGAAGGGGTGAGATGCACCCCCCGCCCCCCTGTGCATCACGCACATTTCTCTGCTGCCTTGGCAGCCGGAGGGCCTGGTGGAAGGCCCTATGATTATCGAGCCCTGACTTTTGGGACTAAGGGCATTTGGGACAGCCCAGGCGGGCCCCCGAGGAAGGCCAGTTGGCCAGGGATCATTTTGTGGTTCTGTAGGGCGCAAGGCCCTAAGGTGATATAGGCACCTGAGCAGTGTTACTAGGGTGCACTGTTGATCTGAGCTAATGTGATGCATAATGTGGTTTTTGCTTAATGTACTACGAGTTATGCCTAATAGGTTTAGGCCTAATGTAATGCTTAATGTGGTTATGCCTAATGTGATGATGCTGAGTACAGTATTTTACCAGTAGTTGCTGGTTGTTTTATATTTACTACTTGTGCTTTCTAATGGTTCTGACAGCGGCCCGATTGGCCCTGTCATGTATATAATCCCCTGTGAAGTATTGCCTAGTGCCAGGTGGCACAGTGTACATTTGTGATTATGATTCTAATGTGTTTATGATAATACAAAGGCTATTTTTTATATAACCTTGTGTGGAGTCTCTTTTTGTGGTGTCCCCAGTGTGTCGCTGCTGTGTGTGTGTGTTGCGCAAACGCTTTACACATTGCCTCTGGGATAAGCCTGACTGCTCGTGCCAAGCTACCAAGGGGGTGAGCAGGGGTTATCTTCGGTGTGTAACTCCCTTGCCCTGACTAGAGTGGTGGTTTCTGCCTGGCTTAGTTGCTTGCCCTAGCCAACCAGAAATCCCATTTCTAACATGTCTCTTCCAGGGATAATAGTGTTTGTATGTCACATATGTCCCTAATGGATCGGTTACAAACCCTAGTGATGGAAGAAGGCGATATCTCATATTCTGGCTTATCATGGAAATGTTCATGGAGTTTCAATCTACATGTGAACTTAAACAAATCTACATGTAGGTGAGTAAAGTTAGGTAAAGAGGTAGGACAGAAGCCAAGCCCTTTGCTAAGCACCTTTATTTGATTTGGTACTGAGTGTATTATCTTGAGAGATTAAAAATCGTTATGTCATTATTTTGAGTGACAGTCGTATGTGTCCCTAAAGTGGGACTCAATTGTTCCGGTTGCGTGATGCTGAACTAGTTACCACACACTTTCTTATGTTTTGGTCTGAATCTGGTTTTGGCCCATCCTGAGTTTGTGCCTTGTTTCAAAAAGTTTATTCCGGTGCCCGGGGCGGTACCTCTCCAGTTCCAATATAAAAGAGGATGATGGACTCACTTTATCTGATGATGGAAGTTTCTCCAATCATATTGCTTAAAATACTGGAAGTATCCACTTCGCTAGTTGGAGCTATGGGTCCCTGTACACTAGTACCTCCTTCTCAAATACAGTCATGTGTCTAGGTCTTAATGTTGTCAAATCTGCGGGCATAGATACCCTTCCATTTCTGTAATCATTATCATCTCGCCTGATTTTGAGCATCTTCTTATCTTTTATGTATTGTTGGTGGTCATGCAAAACCTCCCTCAGGATTTTGTAATTCTTTTCTGTGGCCTCCCGTAAGTTGAGATTCTTAATTTCTTCTTCCAATTTGTCAATTTCCTTAATTAATTTTAGTCTTTTCCTATCTGCATCCCTAATCAAGGTGTCCATCATTCCAAAGGATGATGTGAGTCATAATTGTTCCTACTGTTTTTTAAAACATATATTTATTGGCATTTAAGAAAGACAATGCAATTATGCAAGTGGTAACAGGAGCATACATTTGATTATACAACAGGTCATATTCATGAGTCATTACGTCCCCAATGGAGGATCAGCATTCTGCTAGACAAATATCAGCTGAAAGTAATAAACGGTTGAATACTGTCATCTATATACTTACATCCTTTAACAAAACTATGACGGTGTGCAATGTACGAGAAGTGTCGTGGTGTTATCCGCCATACTCTGTGACATTACAACCACGTACATCAATGTGCTCAACTGTCCATAACATCCTGGTTCTCCAGGAGTCATGATTGCGGATACAGACATATTGATGACATTAGCAGTATATTAAAACATGCAATCAGTTATAGTAGAACAAAAATTCAAATAAAACCACAAAGTCACCCAGTGGGCATAGGGGGGGTCAGATGATGAGGAAATATATGGCAGGAGAACTAACAAAGGTATAAAGTGTTGTGCCGGGGAGAGGAGGGTGGCTAGGGGGAAGATTCCAGTACACCAACCCAGGCATCTCCCTCTCCGACCTGTACGGCCCACTCAGGGAGGGGAAGCCACCCCAGCCTCTGTTGTGTGCTTATCATTGTTTCATCTGCTACAATAGCATGTTGTGTGTCCAAGGCTCGGAGCACCTCTGTCCAAAGCTTCGCCAACGGGCAGCGCCGGAGTGCTCGGGCATCCTCCCTTATTAGTGCCCTCTCTTCCGCCCTGGACCACGTAATTGTTCCTACTCTTTAAGGAGATCTTCATCCAAATTCTCAAAGGAGGGAAAGATCACCACCCGCAGTCTCCTAGGTACTTGTTTACTGTCAATGTATTTATTTAATGTGGTTGAGTCCCACCAGTGTGACAGTTCTTGTTTCTTAAGGCGCTCTAGCTTGATGAATTTGGGTTTTAGGCCCTCCTTATTATTAACTGGTTGTTTATCTGATCTATCCTTTCTAGTTTCTTGGAATAATTCCTCAAAAGGTTCATCCCTATCATCATCAAAGGTCATCATGTTGGTTTATATGAATTCAGTGATCTCAATAGTATGTAAAAATCCCCAGACAAAAAATCTACCAGAGAGCAGAACGTCATAAACAGAAAACAAATCAATGGTGGCTATGACATTTGTTTGCATATCTATAACAGCAACAGCATACAGGGGTATTGTGAATTGGATAAGCTGCATACAGTATTTAAAGGTGATCACATGGTAAATGCACCCACCCAACCTAGGGAGATATTTACAATAAAAAGTCTGAGGGCTGTGTTGCGCCAAAATTGGTAACGCAGTGCTCTGACATTTTTTTAACTCAGGGATGCGCCATATTTACAAAAATACGGCGCACACCTGCATTTCTCATAGTGCTGGTGCTAAAAAAAGCTGCCTAGTGCCACCGCAGGCTCTCTTGCGCCATGTTGCAAGGGTGCCTGGGCTGCAGGGGCGATTGTTTATGTGCAGGAAGGGACCCCTTACTGCACATAAACAATCTTTGCGATTTGCTGTTTCTATCTGTGCTGCAGAATGCAGCTCACGTAGAAAGAGCAAAATACGAGGATAAATTAATAATTTCTCCTCAATACAATACAAAAAATACTTTAGTTAGACAATGAGTCTGTCAAAGTGCATTAGTGCCAATAAGAATTAAAATGATCGCCATCCTGAGACCAGGTTTTATCTGGCCTTAGTTTTTTGCACTGCCTCATCCTTGTAACTATGGGGCAGCGTAAAAAAGCAATGGATGTTGCAGCGGAACGCCCCCTGCAACACCCATTGCATGGCCCTGTCACGCTAAGTGAAGCATGAAAAGAGGCCTTATTTACAAAGCGGCGTTAAGCCACACTAGGTGGCTTAACGCCACTTTGTAAATAAGGAGAAGGGAATATCGCCACCAGAACGTCACTAAAAGTGACATTCTGGTGGCGATATCTTCTTGTAAATATGCCCCCAAGGGTGTCAAAATAGTCCTACAGACAAAGCTCTGGGCTACAATTCTGCAACACTTATTACAGAAGCATACAACATCAAGTAGTCCAAATAGAGTTCAAGAATATGCTGTCTGGATACAGTAATCTTGGGATTCTGGAACGCTAATTGTACTATTTGGACTACTTGATATTGAGTGCTTTGGTAATAAGTGTTGCAGAATTGTACTTTATAGTTAGGTGAAAATGTCAGTTTAAATGCAACATTTTAAACTAAATAAACATTGAAATTCACAAGTTATACTGAACTGAAGTAACTATAACCTGCACCTTCGCCATGCACAGTGTTGTCATCAATGATGTTATTTCAGATGTCATCAGTGATGTTATCAATAATGTCACAGAACATTTAATGAGTGATGTCATATGTGAGGTCATAAGCAGTGCATGGCAAGCGCGAGAGTTATAGTACACTACATGCTGGTACTGGCATGCTGCATATAATTTTGTTTTAATGGCCACCCAAGGCAAAATGCTGGTGCTGGCATATTCAAGATAGACCTTGGGATATGGCGCACCCATGGCAAAATATTGGTGCTTGCATATTAGAGGTAATTCTTGGTATAACGGGCTTCTGTGGGAAAATGCTGACACTGACACACTAGAAATAATTTTTGGCATATGGGACACCGATGGCAAAATGGTGGCATTGGGACACTGATCATATTTCTTGGCATTAGAGTTGAGAGCCTGGCATATGTGGTCAGGGCAGATAACCATGACAAAATGCTGGCCTGACTTACTAGAGGTAATTTTTGACATAGAGGTCACCCCTCGTATATGAAGAGCATCAACAGAAACATTCTGCACTGGCCTACTACTGTATGTTATTTTTGGCAGGAGGAGGCACCCATTTCGTATGGGAGGAACCAATGACAAAATGCTGGCCCTTGCACAATGTAGGTAATTATTGACATACAGAGGGGGCACCCACGACACATTTCAAAACAAATCGTGTAAATTCCTGGGAAGCGTTAGGCTTACTTGGCACTATGAAAGCACTTGAATATTCAAAAAGTGCACTTTTAGCACCTTTGGCTTTTAATCAAATGTACGTGAAAATTGTTCTTTAAAATGCACCACTTGGCTACGTCGAACCCTCCAAGAAGAAGTCGAGCTCCCTGGCGTCACTTGCTTGTAATTCGGGCAAGTATTACGCCCGTTCACGTTCAAAGCTCACGAGCCACCTCCACCATTGGTGCGCAGCAGCCAGACCACATAGGTGGTTGCTTCCTGAGAGAAACCTGGACATATATGAACAAAGCAAGTCAGAGAGCAGGAGAAATAGCAAAAAAAAACAAGATCCCTCACCTGTACGTCATTGCCAGCAAGCATGGGTCAGAGCGATGAGCACGTAGTGACCGTAGGCGGAAAAAGAATAGCGATGTCAGAGCCATACACATTCCTTGCGTGGGCACAATCACTGCCATTGAAACTCGGTCTGGGCTAGATTACACCTGGGCGCCTTCCAGCCCTGCTACCTCGGAATAAACAGCGCCAATCTTGTTGTATCAGCGGGGGCGCGAGCCCAGCTGCAATAGAAATGTCACTGGCGAGGCCCCTGCTTGTAAAAATGCTCGTGCTAACTCGTACGCTGCTGATGCGCCGTCAATAATCTAGGCACTGCACAAACAAGTCCCTAGGCACGGCAAATGGCCCTTTTGCGGAGGCGGAAGATAACAGTGTTGTTTTTCTACCTTGGGAAAAACGAAAACAAACGCTTTTCTTGACTTCTGTACGCTTTGGGTCTGCTTTGAGGGTCAAAATAAAGAACCTTTAATGCAGTACTGTGAGTCGTGCTGTTCAGCTCGGCCAAAACGTAGAAAGGGGATAGTTTAAGACACAGAACAGTCCGAGGGCTCTGACATAAACAGCTTTTAGTGGTTAATCAATCAATCAATCAATCAATCCATTTGTAAAGCGCACTACTCACCTGTGAGGGTCTCAAGGCGCTGGGGGGGGGGGGGGGGGTGCTGCTACTGCTCGAATAGCCAGGTCTTGAGTAGCCTCCTGAAGGTTAGTAGGTCCTGGGTCTGTCGTAGGAGGATGGGGAGGGTGTTCCAGGTCTTGGCGGCGAGGTGGGAGAACGATCTGCCGCCGGTGGTCGCTCTTCGGATGCAGGGGACGGTGGCGAGGGCGAGGTCGGCGGAGCGGAGCTGGCGGTTCGGGGTGTAGAAGGTGAGTCGTCTGTTGAGGTATGCGGGTCCGGTGTTGTGGAGTGCCTTGTGTGCGTGGGTGAGGAGCTTGAAGGTGATCCTCTTGTTGACGGGAAGCCAGTGCAGGTCTCTCAGGTGGGGTGTGATGTGGCTGTGGCGAGGGATGTCAAGGATCAGGCGTGCGGAGGCGTTCTGTATGCGTTGTAGTCGAGGGGCAGTAATGCATATTATGTCACTTACCTCTATTCATTGTGTGGTGAAGCGTCAGAAGCATAAAAAATCATGTCCCTCGAGTAAACATCTTCCAACTTCTCTGTTGATACTGCATGCTGGAGCTTCCAGGCTTTCACATCTTGCCCTTGCTAGGCAACCAAAACCTTCTCAGCATGGTCTTTGGTTCCTGGTCCTACCTCAGACCCGACAGAGCTATTTTTTCCCAACTTCTGTGTGTGGACCACCCCAGTTTGCTCACCCTGTTGTTCTAGTTGAGGAATGTCAAATGTAGGCCTAGGAGTGCCAGATCCCTGCCAGATTTTGAGGATAATCACAGGCTATGTAAAGGAGTTCCGCATGGAGTCACTGCATGCATATGTACCTTATGAGGGCGCCATGAATATGTGGTAGTGATGCTGCACTCCTGGACCTACGCTTGACACCCACTGTTGTAGAAAATGTTCTGAGCTCCAAACACGTTTAATCTGCTTTTGCCCAAGTCCACTTCATCTTCTCAAGTACCTACATTCAGACTATGGCCACACCATTTTCAAAGGTTCCAGCCACGGACTGGAATTTTTTGCAGTGCAGTGATGACCTCCTGTGGAAGAACTTGGCTGAGTGTCCCTCTTGCCCTGTCTGGTAAAAACCTACACTCCCAGGCAAAACAGTCAAATTGTAAAACAAGCATTTGCAATGCAACAGGTCTCGCATTAGGTTGAGTTAGAGTTATTGGATTTGTAATTTTCTGTTGTTTATTGGTGTTGTTTTGAGTTAGTGTGACTGTTGGGCTTATCTAGTGATTGCCACTTATAGCAATAAATCGTAACATTTTGATAGCGATGTGGGGCCTATATTGGCTCCATCCGGTTGTGTTCAGAGGCTGTTGTCTTGGTATGCCGGTGAGTTTAGGATGAGATGTATGGGTATTGTGGCTTGAGAAGGGTATGCAGCCACAGCTATGGGGTGAGGAGGAGAGTTTGCGAGAGCAGTGGAGAGGCTTTGCAGGGGCTGATGAGGTTATTGGCAGTTTGTGGGTAGTAGGGAGTTTGTGGGGGGTGAGAGGGGGCCCGGTGTGAGCGTATGAAAGATTTGCTAGGGTAACAGATTCCCGGGGGTGGTGCATTGCATGTGAATTTTATGGTAAGCTTTGGTGGGTGGCAGTTGACTGAGAGTGTTTAGGGGGCACACAAGGGATATGGTGGACAGCTTGTAGTTTCATAACTGGAGGGGAGGTGAGGAGAAGTGTTTGTGAATAGCGGGGAGTTGTTTAGCATTGGAGCAGCAGCTAAGGAGGTAAGGCCCTGCAAAATGATGAAAAGTGAGTGTGTGGCTTGATGGTGGGCAGAGTTTTGGGGTGTGTGCTAAATGTGCAGCTGAGTTGTTTTATTGTGTTTGCAGAAGCGGTGTTGCTGAGCGTTTGATACACTCGTGATGTTAATTAGTGCGGCGGTTCGGACTGCGTGAGTGAGGTGGAAAACAGCAAGAGTTCGCCGGCAGATGGGAGGCCCGGTGGGGGAGTTGGCTAGGTTACTGCTGTGTGAGAGCGAGGAGGTACTTGTTGCTGTGAAGGTTTATGGTGGATTTCGATGGGCAGGCCTGTGTTATAGCGATAGGGAGCATGTTGCAGCTTGTGAGCCAGAAGTGTGTTGTACTGGAGTTGGGGAAATATTTAAAGTATGGGATGGGCGTTTTGTAATAAGTATAGGTAATATATTTAGTGCTTATGGCACTGTGCATAGGTAGCTGTGGGGTAAAAGGATGCAATTATATGGGTGTATGGTATATGGGGAAAAGGAGGGAGGGGGAGGGTAAGGGCAAACAGTGGGAAACTTGGATAAAAAGCTGTGATATAAAAGCGCAAAGTAATGGTCACTATTTTTTAAGATGTAGTGCATGTGTGCTGCATGTAAGGTGCTAGTGTACAGTTTACTTATGTTGAGTTATGGATGAGGCGCATGGATAATGAGGCGTGCATTTACACGAGTTTAAGCTATTGGCATTGTAAATGACGATGCTTTTTATTTATGTTTTAAAAACGACAACAAAAATAAAAGGCATTGTTATTTGCAATTTAAATAGCTGAAACTTGCGTAAATGCAAGACCTATTGCATTGCAAATGCTTGTTTTCTGAAGAGGCTATCACAAGTTTGCTGCTGTACCAGGAACCAATCAACCTAGCCAAACTAAAGCCTTTTGCTATGAGGTATTTCTCAACTGAAAAAAAATCTGTTACAAACACTTTATATCCTTTACACAATAACTTTTTGCACCTGCCCCATTGTAAATGCTCTGAATTGTACATTAGGCCATCACCCACTTTTTATTGATATATTTATTTATTTGGTTTTATATAGCATTAACATGACCCAGGGGGTAAAGCACTTTACAAGACGAAGGATAAAAAGTAACAAAGTTACAGTAAAGCCAGCACAACAAGACCAATGAAAGAGCAGTAACTTCACAGTTGTGTGCATTATACAATTACTAGTCCAAACAGTATATACACGTACCAGCCTTTGCATATGCCATGAGATGAACAGTGGACTCCAGTGCCACTTTAGCCAGGCTAGTGAGTCTGAAATAATCAGGTAATGCTGGAGACCGAAGCCAGTTTAGACTGTTTAAATAGCAGTGAACTCAGCAGGCCTTATGTCAGATCTAGGCTCCACTGTTGCTGCATTTTGACCATTTGGAGACCTACTTTAATTTAACAGGCGGAATGTGCTTATGGTGCTACAACCTACCAATTTTTCCTCCTCTACCATACCAGCCGTGAAATACTTCAAATACTGGACTGGAGGGTTTATTAAACAGGGACATATGACTTCTCCATGACACCCTTGTTCCTCCTCCTGTACACTGCTGCAAGAGGCAGCAGGGACATTCCACTGCCTTTAAGAGACAGCTGCAGCTAACAAGGCAAGCATAGTGTGTTGTGTAGCAGTACATCACAAGTTCGCAGTTAGCGGCTTTTTGGGGTTGGGTGGTGTTTGTAGGTAAGGCCTTGCGCCCTCATGGCCCCCTGCAGTGTAGGATTAGCCAACCTGTGCAATGTGGCTGCCTGCCTTAACGGGGCTCTTATAATGTAACCTGCTTGTGCAATGTCCTATTGTAGGCTTTGTAGTGTTGTGGGGACAAAAGTAATGCTTTTTATTAAATATTCAATACTAACATTTGAGTGACAATTTATGTCACGTTGGAGACATTTGTTTACTGTAACTTCAATGTAACCCGAGTGGTTGTTCTGGCGTTTGAGCTGGTTAGATCAGTTTAACCTGGGGAAAAGTTGCGCTGTCTACAAACAAGATTTAAAACATCCTTGGAAGAGAGCGACTTGGAAAAAACATAAAAGCTGATAGTTTTACGATAGAAGTGTTACAAGATCTTGATACCCTGTTATATAAGGCCTTTTTAAATAGCACCTCATTACTTTGAATGCATGTAAACTTACACACCGTTTGTACTCTATAGTATTTAAGCATTCTTGGGAAAGTGGGAGTTTCTTTTTTTTTGGCACTGCACGAGAGGCTCAGACCCGATTGGCGCATTATGAAAGTAACTGAATATTTCATGGCAGCCCTACAGAAGTGCTTTGGAAACGTTAGTTAGCAAAATTAGGGTCGACCTTCTAGACGAGCACAGGTTCACATTTTCGCACATTATACCGACTGGTGGGGAGTTTATTGCAAGCAGTAGGTAAGGAGGCAAGGCTCTGAGTAATGGTGGAAAGTGAGTGTGTGGCCTCATGGGGGGTAGAATTTTGGGACGTGTGTTTACTGTGCAGCCGAGTTGTTTTTCCTGTGCTTGCGGAAGCAATGTTGCCGAGCGTTTGATACTGTTGTGCCGTTAATTAGTGTGGCGGCTTGGACTGCGTGAGCAAGTTGGAAAAGAGCAAGAGTTGGCTGGCAGATGGGAGGCCAGGTGGGGGAGTTGCCTAGGTTACCGCTGTTTGAGAGCAAAGGGGCTATGTGTTGTGGTGAAGGTTCACAGTGGATTTCCATGGGCAGTCCTGTGTTATAGCGATACAGAGTATCCTGAAGTTTGAGAGCCAGAAGTGTGGCGGACTGGAGTTGGGGAAATATTGTAAGTATGGGATGTACGTGTTTTAATAGTTATTGGTAATATATTTAGTGCTTATGGCGCTGTGCATAGGCAGCTTCGGGGTAAAAGTATGCAAATATATGTGGGTGTATGGTAGAGTGGGGAATAGGGGGGAGGTGGGGGTAAGGGTAAACAGTGGGAAACTTGCCTAAAAAAGTTCTGTATAAAAGCGGAAAGTAATGGGCAATATTTTTTAGGTCTCGCCTACGCAGCGCGCATGCGCTGCATAGGCAAAAAAGACCTTTTGTAATCGATTCAAACGCAACGCGTGCACGTTTGGCGATTCACTTGCGGGAGCGAGCAGCTGGCGCCATATGGTAGCAATTATCGCTCCTGGCGCCGCTCGCTCCCGCAAGGGAATCGCACTCCCCCCACCCCTCCACCCGGAGTACTGTTTCACTTTCGCGGCGTGGGGCCGCACTTGTGTTTCAGTGCTTGTTACACTTGGCACTACCATACATCAAATGTTGCTCTACTGTGTACCCGAAATGATCTTTTTTTTTGTTTTGTTGTCCTTGAAAGCGGTTATTCATCCCCTTTGTTGTCTAAAGGAAAGCTCTTGACACTTATTCTCCGGTTTCCTTTATATGTTAGTTCTGTGCGTGTTGCCCCTTTATTGCAGTTGGCTGTTACCGCATGGCCCGCTTCTGGTGGTGGCATGCATGTTCTCCTGCTCACACATAGGCGGATCCCTTTCTTCGTTTTACCACAGAGCTGGGGCATCTTGCAACCACAGTTCGCCACAGGTGCATAGCTGAAGGTGTCAGACGCACCGCTGATCTGCCTCTCCTGTGTGGTGCAATAGAAGTGGGAGCACGGGCTAGTTGCAGGGATGTAGAGGATCGAGTCAGTGCACTGCTGCGACTAGCTGCAGGTATTTGGGAAGGGCATGCTGCATTTTCTTTGGTGCCAGTAGGCAGATGTGATTGTGAGCCATCTTCCACACCAGTGAGAGGTAACCCACCCCGCCGTATGACAGCAGGCCTCAACATGCGCTCTATAAATGATGATCCATATACTGTTGCAGGGATAATAACTACCCCCATGAGATCAGAGGTCAGCCCTTTTATTAAAACTACCACGTCATCAGGCAAAACCATTCCGGACCAAATTAAACACTTGTGTTGCGCATATGCGACTTCATATTATTGACGCGGATTACCTTGAGGGTTTGTACAATCATGGTTAAGTGACTGATCACGTTTTTTCCGGACAGGAGAATAAGACAAGGTAACAACCTGTTTCAAAGGCAGCTTTTTAAATACTTGTAATTATTTCAGGGCATTAGGAACAATACTTTTACCTCAACACTTCTCTGTACCAGCGATCTTTGACAAAAGGTGAAGGGAATCAAGTTAACTTCCATACCCTGCAAGTCTGCTGTACCAACAGTAATTGGTGTGTGCTGGCTACAGCTCATTCCTTCGGTTCAAGTTCATTCGGTTCCTGTTTCACGTGAGTAAAGGTAACAGAGAGGAATCAGACAGTTCACATACACAGAAGTGTAACCTAATAAAGGGGAGCAAATGCTGCCCAAGCAAAGTCATGAACTGCCTACGGTAAGTATACAACAAGCATTGGCATAGCCAATAGGTCTCGCTTTGGGACCTTATAAGTGTTTACCCATGCAACAGTTGATGTTGTTGCACCAAGGATATTGTGCTGCATAACTAAATACTTATAAGGTCCCAAAAGCGAGACCTATTGGCTATGCCAATGCTTGTTTTATATGTACTGGGTTTGTGCTGTATGTAAGTTGGTAGCGTAGAATTTTGTTTCGGCGAGTTTAGGATGAGGCGCATGGATAATGGGGCCCCAGGGGGGTATGCAGCCAGGGCTATGGAGTAAGGAGGAGATGTTATTAGGCCATTCTAGAAGCTTTGTAGGGTTGATGAGGTTAGTGGTATCGGGAGTAGGGAGCCTCTGGTGGGGATAGTAAGTGCCCGGGAGTTAGCCTTTTAAAGTTTTTGTAGAGCTAAGATATTCCCGGGGGAGTTCGGTGGTATCTGGCACATGTGATTACTCCGGTGAGCTTTGTGGGGCGGCGGCGGACCGAAAGCATTTGGGGGCGCAGGTGTGATATGGTGGTTAGTTTGCATTTTTATAACCGGGGGTGAGGTGAGCGGACTGTTGGCGCCTGGCGGGGAGTTGATTATAAGGGGAGCAGTAGGTAAGGAGGCAAAGCCCTGCGTAATGGCGGAAAGTGAGTGGTAACCCCGTGAGGGGCCGAGTTTTAGGAGTTGCGCTTAATGTGCAATTGAGCCCTTTTTTCTGTGCTTGCAGAAGTGGTGTTGCTGAGAGTGTAAATACACGTGTCCTTTTGGTTAGTGCAGCAACTTGGACTGCATAAGTAACTTGCAAAGTAGCAAGAGTTCACCGGCAGATGAGAGGCCCGGTAAAGGAATCGGCTAGGCTACCGCTGTTTAAGAGCGGGTGTGTACGTGTTGCGGCGAAGGAGAAAAGGAGGGTGGGAGGGTGCAAGAGGGAAATCAAATAGGAGCGGAATTGAATAACAGTGCGGCGTGAAACATATACAGTGTCTGGGATAGCACAGTTTGGCTTTGACCAGCATTGAGAAGGGGCCTAACGGAGGGAGAAAAGGAGGGTGGGAGGGTGCAAGAGGGAAAGCAAATAGGAGCGGCATTGAATAAAAGTGCTGCGTGCGCGCAGACAGGGAGGGAGAAAAGGAGGGTGGGAGGGTGCAAGAGGGAAAGCAAATAGGAGCGGCATTGAATAAAAGTGCTGCGTTGACCAGCTTTGAGAAGGGGCCTAACGGAGAGAGAAAAGGAGGGTGGGAGGGTGCAAGAGGGAAAGCAAATAGGAGCGGCATTGAATAAAAGTGCTGCGTGCGCACAGACAGGAAGGGAGAGAGGGAGCGACCGAGCAGAGCCGTACGCGTGCACATCACGCGTGCACATCTCCTGTCACCCGTACGCGCACATCTGCTGTCTCTTCTGCTAAGCCGTCAGACGTACGCGTGCACATGTCCTATCTTCCACACGTGTGCACATGTCCTGTCCCCCTTCGGCCAAGAAACCGACAACAATAGATCTCGCCAAGGCGAGCAGCGCATGCGCTGCGTCACTAGGCGAGACCTAAAAAAGGGGCAGCCACAGACCAAGACTATCTAATGAGGGCCTCTGGAGTTTCTATGACAGGCATGTGCCTCTTAATGACTGTGGGGCCCACCGTGGAGTGAAGAAGATAGGAAGTGGTCCTGATGGACCCTATAGATAGCATTCTAAGTAAACACATGACTGAGGTTAAGGGCATCCAGCCAAACTCAGATGACCACTATTCTCAATCATATCTAGAACCCAGGCTATTTTTCTCGTTGTGGTATGGGCAGCGTCTTTCTCACAGATGTGTGCTTGTTTACTTTCCTTCTGGATTTCATCCTAAGTGCTTACATCAGAGGTGGCCTACTGCACATACCACAATTAGAAGAACTGCCCTGTATCTCGAGCCATTAGCTTTTTGTGCATTTAGGCTCCGTGTTGCACAGTGGCCCAATGTGAGGAATGCCAGAAATAAATATGGCATACAATATAGCTGGTACTGACAGCCCTGTTAAGGCACCGAGATCGAAATAACCTTTGATTCGAAGTAGAATCTCTAAATTGAGCTGTGGGTGAGTCAGTCTGCATGCAGAGCCCTGAGTGAGTCTGTGAATTCTCAGGAGCAGAGCCATTGGCGAGGCTGCGTGCAAAGCCCTGAAGGGAACTTCCTGCACATAAACAATCATTCCCTGCAACGCAGGCCCCCTTGCACTTTAGTGCGCTAGGCAGCTAATTTTAGCACCAGCGCTAGGGAAAACACAGGGGTGCGCCGTATTGTAGTAAATATGGTGCAGCCCTGCGTTTTGGAAATGTTGGAGCACATGGCAAATTTATTTACAACAAAATGTGAACATGCAGAGCTGCGCCAAATTTGGCAGCGTCGCGCTCTGACATTTTGAAAACGCAGGGCTGCGCTGTATTTACTACAATACGTCACACCCCTGTGTGTTCCCTAGCTCTGGAGCTAAAATTAGCTGCCAAGTGCTTTAACGCCACTTTGTAAATATGGAGCAGGACATTGCGCCACAGGAACGTCATTAAAAGTGATGTTCCTGTGGTGCAATGCCCTTGAAAACATGCCCCTCAGTGTTTTCAGGAACAGAGTAGTGGACGAGTCTGTGTGCAGAGCCCTGAGCAAGTCTGTGTATTCTCAGAAGCAGAGTCGAGGACGAGGCTGCCTGCAGAGCCCTGAGTTAGCTTCTGTATTCTCAGCAGAGTTAAGGACAAAACTGAGTGCAGAGCCCTGACTAAGTATGTGTATTCACAAGAGCAGAGCAATAGGCGAGTTGGCGTGCAGAGCTCAGAGTGAGTCTGAGTATTTTCAGGAGCCAAGCAGTGAGCGAGTCTGCGTACAGAGCCTTGAGAGAGGTTGTATACTCAGAAGCAGAGCCGAAGACGAGGCTGCATGCAGAGTCCTGAGTGAGCCTGTGTATTCACAGTAGCAGAGCCGTGGGTGAGTCTGCGTGCAGAGCCCCGAGTGAGTCAGTGTGTTATCAGGAGCAGAGCTGTTGGTGAGAGTCTGTGGATTTATCATTATCTGAGTGTTCAGAAACTTTGAAGAAGAATCTACATGAATATATCCGGGTTACGTCTGCATGCTCATTCTAGTTCGAAGGTCCAAATGTTGTTAGCGTCTCGTAAAGGTGAGGAGTGTTGATGGAAATATAGACATCTGAAAGTGAATCAGGACATCCAATCCTTCTCTTACGTATGCAGGAAGTGGGTATGCTGCCTTTCACTTTATATGTGTGCCAGCTTCTGGATGCAGACTCTTTTGCTGCAGGCGGAATACTCCACCAACCTATCTCACTGGCATTGTAATCTATTTCATGTAGGGTAATAAAATGAAAAAGAGACTTATAAAGCGCTCTAAACCCGAAGGTATCAAGGCACTGCATCTGAGAATTCCAGAACCCTATATAGAAAAACCCACCCGAGAGAAAAAAGACAAAGAGACAGAGAACCCTCAGAAAACTGGGAAAGAGAAGGAAGTCAGTAGCGTGCGCACGCAACGAAATTCGTTTTATTTATTTAATTGTTTACTTATCTCCGTTCATCCATATTCCGGTGTTTACTACCCCCCACCCTGCCCCTCCCCCGCCCCGCCTCACCGCCCCACAGAACTCCCTCCACGGGCCGCTACTGAGGAGATACGAATAATCTGTGAGACCCAAAGTTCAAGCCTAGGACAAAAAAGAGCCAGGTTTTTAAATGTTTTTGGAAGGAAACGTAGGACTCAGTCTCAGCGATGTACCTTGGCAGAGTATTCCATAATTTGGCAGCTGCCACAGAGAAGGATGTGCGCCCCATCTTGCCTTTCCAAATTTAGGACCTATAACTTCCCTGCTAGAGGCTGATCCTAAGTGCCTGGTCGGCATGTACAGATGAAAAGATGACCTGATGGCCACTGATCCTTTGCTATGAAGGGCTACGGACACTGTGCTAAGCTCCTTGTGAATCACTCGCTTCCTAATTGGCAGCCAGTGCAGGTTTCGAAGGCCTTCTGTCACAGAAAGACATTTCAGAGTATTGAGAATGAGACGCAGTGGTGTAACATAGGCCCCCGTAGCTCCCGAGGTGCGGGGGGCGGGGGGGCTCCTGAGCTCCAGGGTGCCCTCTCAGCACAGTATCCTGTCCTGAGAGTTCTGATTGAGTCTGTAGGGGGGCCCCTCCATGCACCTTCCAAGGGGGACCCCTCAACCACCAATGAGACATGCAGCTGCGTTTTTTAAAGTCTGGAGTTTGTTCAAGGAGTTACTATTGATCTTAAGATACAGAGCGTTGCAGTAATCTAACCGCGAGGTAAAGAACGCGATTGCCACGTATTTACGAAGTTCCTCAGGAATAAAATGAAAAATCTTCCTGAGGGAGCGGATAATAAAGAAGCAACTGTGAAACAGAGCACTGCAGCAGACTCTCCATCTTCTTAGATATCTTATTGAGACTCAAACCTATAATCAGTAAGTGTAACAGTTTGCCTGGTATGTGCTCAATTCATCTACCTACATACTGCCATATTTTCTCAAGCTCTTTTCAAACAAAGAGGCTCCAATTCTTAGATACCTTTGAAGGGTGTGAAGAATGTTTAGAATATATTCCTCCCTCCTACTGGCCCTCTTGCTTCTCATAACCTTCCCAATACCCATGTCGATTCCTGCACTCCACCCTGTGCCTGCACGTTGTGCCACCGTTTTTATTGGGCACGCACAGAAGTCATTTTCAGGAAATCTCACGATCACACCACCTGGATTTGAATTACTAAGATAGTAAACACCAAGTGAGGCTTTTTAGAATGTGGTGATGGATGTGGTGACAAGTAGTCAAGGCTCTGGTGCACTTGAATGTATTTTGGGGTAGTTCTGCATATCTGATATGGCCTGTTGGACTTGTGACCTCGAGAAAGGCCCTGGTTCTAAGGGAAGGCGTGGTGACAGTAGGCGGAGACTGAGCTTGCAGGGAAACCCATATGGCAAGATGAAGGACAGCTCACCAAGGATACATAGAAGGTTTTCTGTTAGCCCCCTTTTGATAGCCTGGGCGTCACTGGGGGTCTCCTCCTCAGGCACTATCAGTAACAGCTGGCCCTTGTGACTGCCCAAGGAAGGGGAGAGGGAGATGAAGGTCAGATGGAGTTGAAAGTGTGATCAGATGAACCCCCACCCTTGTACTACTTCTGGGAGCCTTTGCACACATCCTGACAAGATGGAGAGGGAACCGATAATCCCTGCATTTCCTGTGAAAGAACTCTTTCCTCATCCTAATTCTATCCCGCTGAGGCCACAAAAGTGTATGTCTGTCCTCGCATCGACTAAGCAGTCTCCTTTCATGGGCTGCCATGGCCCCCTTACTGATTACACCCAAAGAGTATTTAGTCACGCTACATTAAGGCGCTTCCACAAATAACCTCATCTCAGCCTGAGCTCTCCACGGAAATGCTCCATATTAGACCTCTGAGCAAGTCCGATAAAGAGGTTACAAATATTCCAAAATACAATGGTGAGTTTAATACGTCGTCTGAGAAATGATGATCACCGACCAAAGCATGTAGTAAACTTCAGTGCTTTAAGTGCACAAGCAAACTCGCTGTAAGGCCTTATGCATTGGCCATCTTGCACGATATAATTGTGCACGGGGCATTTCTTTATTGTTTTCAGTTAAAACCATAACAATATTGCAAATAGAATCATAACAATATTGCAGTTGTAACAACTTCATACTACAAAATTGGGAATGGGTACAGAAGAAAGAGTGAGCGTGCATTGTAATCATAGTACTTTTCTTCATTGATAAAAGTATTCTTAAAACCGAGCTTAGTAGTCTAAAAGATCTAGTGCAAATCTGTTTGTGCAAATGTGTGTTGTATACAAAGGAACTTTATCTTTAAAAAAAACAGGGCAGTCCAGATTAAACATATGTTCAGTTTGCGAGGTAGCAACCCCGTGGAATCGGTCATTTTAGTGGCACCCATCCCTCCACACAATGCATTGGCCATCTTGAATTTTTTAAACTTTGACCTCCTTTTTAACAGGAAAAGTGATCTCTTTGCCATCCATTCCAGGCTCACTACCCTGACAAAGACACGCATTGATGGTTCCCAGGATTAAAAAATCATAGCATTGGTCACAGAGGCTCCTTGGTGTTGATCCATACTCTTTTAAATGATCTTCCTATGGCAATGAAGTAACTTTGTAGCCATCTGTTACTTTTCAAAGTAATTACAACCATGCTATTTGCAAAGATATAAGCACATGTAGAAGCACAGTGCTCATAACTTCTTTGATAACCCTCTCTGGTATAAAGCCTGTGGGTGTACAGGAACTCCATAAACTCCAAATAGAAAATATGAAATACAAATTCAAGCATGTGACAAGGCATGTGCTGTGATGGTATCTAGAGCTCGCCAAACAGGGACAGGACCACCTTTTATGATCTGGCCAAAGCATAAAATGTACAGTGTTATCTAAGGGAGAATAACTGCTGGAGCAAAATATTTCTTTTGAGTTGTATGTTCTTATAAAGGGTTTTTATAGGTTTAGGACCACTTAAAGACCTTATAAAGTATTCAGGATGCACCCCTAAGCTGGTGCTACCATAGATATGATAAGTTGTTTATATGAGCACACAGTTTAATCCTAATTGGAGGGATCTCACAAATATTCCTTTACTTGTCCATTATGTCTTCATGTGTTCCGTTTATTGGTTGGCCTAGATGTCTCAGGCTAAGCTAAGCGCCTACAACAGTTACCATTTTTGACTTAATAGTTTGACTCATCTCTGAACCTTCCAATAACCTGTAAATACTGTGTTGTTAAAAGGTTCACATCGTTCTATCGTGGCTACATACGAGAGGGGCATTGGGTCGAATTAACTAAACCGAGAACACACACCAGCTATATGACCAATCAGTGAAAATATCGCAGATCTCCAACTTGAAGCAACTACATTGGCATCTCATCATTTCATTAAATTTAAGTAGAGCCACTGAATGGTCAAAAGATATCAACTCCATAAAAGGAAAGTCCTTGCAAAAATGCTACATATCTCTAGCTGCCTCCTCGCCACAGACAGCACAACCCTTGAAAACCAGAGGGCACAGAAGGGAACCAAAAAAACAAATATATTCTATATATGGATTTAGGATTTGGAGCATTTCACCTCTTCCCTGCCACTTTGACCCCCTCCCCCCCAGGAAATGTAGATCAGATGCATTGGTGATCTTTTTGGTGAACCCACTACCATAATCCAGTTAAGTCAGCGTAGTTGGTGTGATAACCTCAATCCTCATATCTCAATTAAGCACGTTATTAATCTTATGAATGTTGCTAGCACTTATACTGCTACAGCTTCTAATGGTCTAGCCATAAATATCACGGAAAAAGAAGACCCACCCTGGTGGCCGCAGTTCCAATACTTAATGGTAATGCTAAACCCGAGCTCTACAAAGGGGGAGATTCAGAGGCAACATTTAAAAAGAGTGACCCCAAGAGTTCTGAGGACTGTTGCGTAGTTTCAGTGCTTTGTCCCCTAAGAAAGCTAGCTGAAAAAGATATTTTAAATGAGCTACAACATTGGATTGTTACCTGTAATAGTTTTCCTATTACTCAAATGCTATTTCACAAAGGTCTCTTCACTATACATTCTCCATCTACTTGAGAAGCAAGCATTAATTCATGGGTGCAGTTCACTTCACTAAGCTTTTATTGATATTTTAAGACTTTTAATCAAATAGATCGAGCCTTATTTTGGAATAAGTTCGTTTCATTTGGCCTGCCAAATGAATTCATTTGAATTCTGCCAAACGTCTATTTGACCACTTGGACAGATCAGCAATTGGCCTTATATAAATAATGGTTTGGGAATCTTTATCCCAAGTATTATTTGGAGAAGTGCAATATGATGCATATACAACTAAAGCATCATGGCGCCTCCACAGAGTGTTAGAAACAGGATGGGGAAAGGCAACAAAAAAAAGCAGCAAGAGCAGGCTAGTAAGTCAAAACTGCCCAGAGGGAGCAGTCACTCTGAACAGGCCTTAGGAGGAATTGAGGAGGGTTGCTGTCCGTACCCAATCAACCAGTGTGACAGAGTTTCAAGCTTCGGGTCCTGAAGGGTTGTTGTTGTCTAGGAATATGTTGAGACTCTTCTGCTTCCAATACATCACATAGTTGCTGTTTTCTCTTAACCTCTTTCCATAAAAAGTTGTTGCCACGATATACCTTACGACACCTATGCCCAACCCTTTCAACAGTGTATATCTAAATATGGTATTCTTGTTTCAATGGAGAACCAGTGGGTGGAATATATATGTTCATCTGGGGGAAACACCACAGGGACAGCTGATCAATCCAGACCTCTGTCTTGGCCTTCTCACCTCGCTCCACTGAGGCGGGATACACCTTTCAGTGAGTCAAATCCCACTGTACTGAGAGCCCATAGTTCCACCGAAACCCTACTACGAAAGGCAGGATCTTTCTGCAGACTTTAGTCATGGATTTCAGGCAAATGATAAAACTAAATGTTGAAAGTGTAGATGTTGGATGATAAGGCAAAGTAAGCAATGGTGGCACTGATGAATCGGGATTTGAAAGTAGGGAGCTTTCAAGTTCAAGGACACAAATTCCCCAGAAGTACTAGAGGAATGATCCACTGCAGCGTGTCCATTTGACAGTTACGTGGCCTCACAAATAAGGTGAGGCTAGTGAGTTTGATTATCATTCTTAACGCACCTCAAGCCTTCTGGACCAAGAACACATAGAAGCAGAGTTAGACCCTGACAGGCGGCCCAACGTCCTTCAGGATGACGGATGTCATCTGCTTTACCAGCCCAGCTGGACTACCACTTGCCAAAGTAAGAGATCACTGCAGGCCCTGCATTGATCTCTGTGCCTTCACAGGAAACACTGCCACGGCAGCACCTGTAAAGGCACAAAAAGTTTGTGCGTGTCTGCTGTGCTTCTGACAGCAGTGCACCATACTTTTGTGTTTTTCAGAAAAAAAACCTCCCAAAGTATGAGTTTGTTTTTGAAAAACAAAAGAATAATGACTCCCATACCCTGGAAGTTCTCTCCCAGGGTGTGGGGGGGAGGGTAATTATTTTCTTCCTATCTGTCACCACCAGGTTTTACCTGCCAATGAAAAAGGACATCAGACCATCTACTCTAGAGTCCATCGGGCCTTTGGAGTATGTTTTCTGAGGCAGAAGCCAGCGGGGCAACACCGTCAGACAACTTACAGTTTGCCAACTCATAATTGATCAGGTGGACTGACGGTTTGGTGGACAGGGTACTCTGTAACGTTTGTGATGGAGTGCCCTTTCCACCAAACTCTAAATCAGGCCCATAGTAATAAACCAGTGCCCTGTTTCCTGCAGATACAGGAATGATAACCTTATTTCTAAGTAAACCACTGTCCTCTCCCTACACAGACTTTGAAGGTTGAAGCTTCCCTTGTGTGATATGAAATTTAGAAGGTCGGGCCTCAGCCAGTAAATTTATTTCAAAGGCATTAGTCTCAGACAATAGAATTATCTCTCTAGGTATAAACACTTGATCCTCTGAAGCCTTACATTAAAGAGCTATCCCTCAAGACATAGTGTCCTCATTACATGTGTGACTTAACATAATATATAGCAGCTTCCTCTGGATCACACAGAGTATCAGCAAGGACCTGGGAGCTTGTCACTTGAAACCCAGAACCTATTGACTCTACACAACATCATATCAGTTCTCAGGTAGATGCTGCATCTAGAAACTTTAGTATTCACACTGATCTTTTTATTGCTTGCAATATTATCAAAAATGCAGCAAAAGGTGTGTGACTTTTTCAGCATAAGAGCTTTACAGAATAAAGTGCATTCTAGAGAACTGCCACACTGAAACAAGAAATGCTGTTGCACATGATTACTAACTACAAACCTGACATTCTTTTCTTAACAGAGGCGAGGGTTGAGTTAGAGCAGCCATAATTCACAAAGAAAACATTAAAAGCTCAGCATATATAATGAACACCACTCGAATATACCACCCCCAGTAAACAACAAATTGTCTTATTTAGATTTGGTGGACTACTGGGGAATCTGTCAAAAGATGTGAATTTCCCATCCACCATACTTAGCGTGCTATTGACATCAACGCACTTGCAATACAGTGGACGGGACATCCACCATTTGTTGGTGAATGTCACCCATCCGTAAATCTCTAAATAAGGTCCAAAGTCTTTAGGGAAATGCTTGATCATTGATTACACTTCCACCACTTTGTTGTCATATGACAACCGCTTACAGATTTGTGATTCAAACCTCCACTAAAGTGTTGAAAATGATTCTCTGTAAAAGTCTTATCATCCTTCTTACTCAAAAACGATCAATTCAAGCAACATACTAGAAGTGAGTGATTCAGAATCTCATAGTTGCTGAACCAGAACACATACTCCTGGAAGAACGTATTAAAATTGACTGGTCAGATCACCTCAGCATCTCCTTCACCATTGCTATCCCAACAAACCCTGATAAAATAAATGAAGCCAAAATAAGGATTGGAGAAGAACACAAAAAATGAAGTCATTGGTCAATCCATTCACAATTTTGAATCCCAGTCTAGACAGTGCCTCCATCCTAGCAGATCACTATAATTTCATTACAAGACCGGAGGCTACCATTATGCATTATACTTTTAATGCAACTTCAAGCAGCCATTTTAAAGTTTATACATCACAAAGCAAAGCTCTAGAATAGAATGCTCATATGTTACAATGGCAACAAGGCTAGATAGATCTGCCTCTTTTAAATGCGGCTTCAAGCAGATAAGTTCTATTTCTATTACTCTCTATGCCTTCTTGTTTTGTCAGCCTTCTCTTTGAGCATCTGTATTGCTGTTGATCTTAATATATGCTATGGTATGCTGTGACCGTTCCTTGTCTCCCATTATATGCTGTTGTTTAATTTCATCCCCTTTTGTATCGCTTTGGTCGCCCTAAGTTGGCGGGGCTATGCCCAGACGTGGGTCCCTTGCTCACTTTGCCACTGGATTCAAGCAAGCCTGGCTGATGACGGCTGAAATGCCAGAAACCGGTCCTAGGATGCTTGTTTCCGGTCCAGGGAAGACATGGCTTGGCAGTTCGGGCTGGACTGTTCCCATGAGGCACAGGGTCAGACTGATTTGCATATGGCCATGTCTGAACTGGGGTGGTGGAGTGAGCTAAAGAATGATGATGGATTAAACCCAGATCAGTTGACTGGGGGTGAGTGTTTGATTGGCTCAAACGTTCCGTCCATCATCCCCCTTTTGTATCGCGTTGTTTAATTTTTGGCACCTCTTTAGAGTTTCAACGTACCTCGGCGCTTTCGGCGCGTCGACGGACACTTCTGCGGACTTTCTGGAAGAGAATCGTCGCTCCTCCTTACTCATTTTTTGTCTTGCTCGGGCTCACCGCTTTTTCTTTGGCCGCCAGAGTTAACACTCCTTGCAGCCTGAGCGCGTTCCTCCCTCGCACTCCAATTTACGGAGTGTGGGCCGCGCCGAGATAGTTATTCACTTGGGAGCCCTTTGGCTCAACCCGTCTTCTCCCCCGGCCCTTACCGGCGTTTCCGCTTTGCCTCGCCTTTGCAGACAAGGGGTCTCTCGTGGTTTAGAGGAGAGACCTTTGGCAGGCACTGGATGACGCGCTACGCTTCCCCCGCGCACGTCAGGGAGGTCCCGTGAGGCCTCTATTTACAGTGTTTCCACTGCGTTGCCTAGCAACGCATACACAAGCAGCTGATCGCTTGCTCTGTCCTTTTTCAACCTCTTTCTGATGGTTGGGACGCGAGCGATCAGCTGAGTCCTTTCTATTGTTTTGGAGTGTCTATTTACTAAGGGTGGGCGGAATTTGCGGAATTGCGTTCCGCAAAATTCCGCGAAACAGCAAAAAATCTCCGCGAGCACGCGCAATTTCGCGTGCTTGCGGAGATTTTGCTGCGCCCCTTTATATCTGTGGGTGCTTCCTGTTGAGGTTTAATTTTTGTGACAGGAGCATCGTGCCAGCCCCCATCAAGGATTACAGCTAACTTTTCACGTTGGAAATGGAGAGACGGCACATCTGCTTAACAACGCTCACGAATTCTGCACACCTGCCCTGCTTATTTATCCACGAAGATGCCTCCGTTTTGTGCAATACCTCTACTCAGCTGGAGTACTTTCTACTGGCTAATCAGTAAGTTCTACCTCGTTGGGTAAATGTATAGTGCCTTTCCTACACTACAGCTGCGTACAGGACCTGAAGAATTTTCCCCAGTGACCTGTGTGTCTGTAACTTTGCCACCGCCCGAAAGCACCGGGGTCCTTTGATTAAGCTGCCCATCAGCGGCAGACGAGGAGAAGGAACCTCCTGGTCACAGGAACTACACGAGGATTACAGCTAACTTTTCACGTTGGAAATGGAGAGAAGGCACGTCTGCTTAACCACGCTCACGAATTCTGCACGAGGATTGCGCTCGGGAAAATCAAGGATACAAAGACCTCCATCAGGGATTACAGCTAATGTTTGGCGGTAAATCTGGGCAGAAAGCACTCCTGCTGAGCCTCGCCCTTGCTCACGAATTTTTGTGCTGATTAATGCGTTACAGAATTTGAGCTTCAACTCGGGCACCTGCTTTATTGAAATCTGTAAGTGCTTCATGCACCCGAATTCCGTTCCGCCGCAAATCGCGGAAGTTTCGACATTTCCCCGTTCCGCTCGGAACGCGGAAATGCCGAAATTTCGCAAGTTCCGCGAGCGGAACGGAATTTGCCGCCCACCCTTACTATTTACAACGCTAAACTGCCCCTCCTTCTTCTAATTAACCTATGAACAAGTTAGCTTAATACCTTAATTATTTTGAGGGCTATTTTTACCCCTATTATAACAAAATTATTTGGAGGGCTATTTTTTACCCCAATTATAACAAATTGGTAAAGATATTGTTTTAATCAATATCAGGGCAGTCTATACTTATTAATCAAGCAATCAAAGCGCTTGGGGCATATATTTACTTTATTAATTACCTAAATACCTATTTTTTAAGTCCCTTTCCTGGGTGTTAATTGGTGTTAACACCTTTTTAAGGACTTAACCCTTTGTGGTTTAACCTCTTATTATGTCTGACGTTTAATCTGATGATTCACAAGCTCAGGCCCCTACCCCAACGCTAATGAGGAGCTTATTAAAAAACTAATACAAAAAGAGAGGCACTCATGCATGAGAGAAACAATAAGCCAAATTGTTGCGGGTAAGAGACCCCTACCTGAAACTATCAACCGCACTGCTCTCCATGGAGGGCACATTGAGGATTTTAATAAATGTGGGGGCAAAAGCTCAAGAAAAAGCAACAATTTAGAAAGGGAGAGCACATTGAGCACACTGTGAGGTCCAAGCACATCAAACCTATTGGGAGGCTTACACACCTCACACCCTAAAGGAGGACTAAGCACCTCAAACACAAAGGTAGGCCCACGCGCCCCCAAAACATCAGGTGTCCATAGCGGCACAGCCTATCCGGAAGCCCTAAATGGCTCACTTTACCCAAGTGCTCTATCTGACCCCCCATTTAATTGATGATGATCAAGGAGCAACTGAGTCCTTGGGTGAATATATCCTTGACCTGGACCAAGATGAGAAAGATCCCGATTTTGCTCTCTCAGAGGATGAGCTCTCCTCTTCCTCCAAGGAAATAATTATTGATCCCTTAGGTGGGGAAATGTTCTCCCCCTATAACATTCAGCATCCTAGGAGTTCCCAATGTTGGCCTCAGAACCACGTGGCCAAGTTTATCAAGAGGTGGATAAGGAACACCCTTGAAAGAGACACAAGGAATATCCTAAAAGCTGAATGCCCAAGACCCATGGTCGAAGATAAAATTTGTCTCACTCCAAATCTTGACCCTGAACTTATTAAGTTCTTATTTAAACTGGGCAGGGACCCTAGGAAGGGGATGGAGCGCTCCCTCAAATCTTGTCAAGACCGTATGCTCGACATGCTAGGTCCCTTGTGCAGATTGATTGATTTAATTGAAGAGAGCCACATTAACGGCTCTTCCCAAACATTGATTTATTGAGGGGATGGAGCCAGAGGACACTAATCCTCCTCGGCAACGCTAACGCAACAATAAATACCGAAAGAAGGAAACTCGTCCTATCTAAAATTTATCCTAAACTTTGTGACATGGCCAAAAAGGAACCCTCTGTCAATCCAAACAGACTTCTTTTTGGGGAGGACATGATCAAGGGACTAGGCAAATACGTGGCAACATTCACTGCTCTGGATGAGGTGCACAGTAACATGCGCAGAGTTTTTAACCCTTGTGTTTTTGCCAGGGCCGGCAGAAGGGGTCGCTCTACCGGCCGTCCCTACCAAAGACCCTTCTACAGTCAACGGGGTTTTGGTCGTCCCTACCAGATCAATCCCTCCTTCTACCCTCAGCGAGGAAGACCCTTCCGCTCAAGAGGCTTCAGGGCCAGAGGTCAAAACTCCTCCAACACTTCAAGTAAGCACCTTTTTACCTCATCCTTCCTTTTCAACAGGGAAAGTGGGGGGTCACCTAAAACACTTTTTACACATCTGAAAACAAATTACACAAGATCCTTGGGTCCTAGAGACTGTTCAGGATTTCAAAATAGATTTTACAGAAAAACACAAACAAGTTACAACACCAAAAGTATTAAACCTGACCCAAGAACAACGGTCTGTTGTGGCAGAGGAAGTAAACTCTATGTTAGAGAAGGGAGCAATTGTAGAGGTCCCCTGGGAACGCCTGAACTTCCTGAGCAATATTTTCCTGGTGGAGAAGAAGGACAAAGGGTGGAGACCGGTAATAAATTTCAGAGAACTGAACAAATCTATCACCTACAGACATTTCAAGATGGAAGGCACCCATCTCCTCAGGGACATGCTTTTAGAGAAAGACTGGTTAGTGAAATTAGACCTAAAGGATGCCTATTTTACCATTCCAATGGCGCAAGAATCCCAGTCCTTCCTCCAATTTGCTTGGAACAATCACCTATACCAGGTCCAAGCTCTTCCCTTTGGTCTATCCTCTGCCCCCTGGTGCTTCACCAAAGTTATGAGGGCTATTGCCTCAGTCTTGAGAGAAAGGGGTATCCGCCTTCTAATTTATCTAGACAACATTTTCCTCATGTCTCAAGATCACTCTCAAATTCTGAAAGACTTGAATACTACCGTAAGCTAAATAGAGAGTGCAGGTTTTATTATAAACAGAGAAAAATCGATCATGACTCCCTTGAGATCTCTAGAGTTCCTAGGCTTCACAGTAGACACTGTGAAGTCTATGCTGTTACTTCCACCGAAAAAGATAATCAAAATTCGAAAAGAGATACGTCATGTTCTGAAACTCGATCTGTTAACCTTAAGAGAACTAGCCAGACTCCTGGGCCTCCTCTGATCGTCCATCCAAGCTATTTTCCCGGGTCCTTTACACTATCGGGCCCTCCAGAGGCTGAAGGGCAGAGCCCTTCGATCTGGTGTATGGTTCGGAGACAAAATTCGCCTAGACACAGAAGCCAGCACAGAACTGACCTGGTGGTTAGAAAATCTGGACGCATGGAATGGCAAAGCCATATTTGTCATTTTCCCGAAATTTGTCCTGGAATCAGATGCCAGCCTTCATGGCTGGGGTGCTTGCTTTCAGAATCAGAACACGGGAGACTTATGGTCCTATTTGGAGAGTATGCACCACATAAATATTTGGAGTTAACCGCTGGGCTTTATGCCCTAATGAGTTTCAAGCAATCCCTTCAGGGCAGGTCAGTCATTCTCAAGATGGACAACTGTTAGACTTGGCATCTTTTGGCGTGTTTCCCCTGAGTTTTTGCTTTCTGACCTCCCGGTTTTGACTCTGTTTTGCTGGTGTAACGGTTCTGCGCGCTTTTTGCACTGCTGATCAGTGGTAAAGCGCAGGTGCTCCTATGGTAAATTGTGTTATGGATTGGTGTTTCCATGATTGGATATTTGATTTACCTGTTAGCCCCTAGTAAAGTACACTGCGTGTGCCACGGCCGGTGAATCAAATGCTACCCGGGGGCCGCAGCACTGGTTGTGCCACCCCCGTGAGTAGCCCTGAAAACGGTAACTCAGACCTGCCATTGCAGAGTCTGCGCGCAGTTTGTAACTGCCATATCGACTTGGCCAGTGCACACACTGGCCGGTCCCTAACCTTCCCTTTTCTTACATGTCAGGCACCCCTCAGGTTGGCCCAAGGTACCCCTGTGGTCAGGGTGCACTGTATGTGAAAGGTAGGACATGCCCCGGTGTGTGTGGCATGTGCTAATAGTGAATTACAGCAAATTTCGTTTTTCACTATTGCAAGGCTACCAGTTCCCCATAGGACAGAATGGGAGGTTTGTTCATAACATCTTATGAACATAACTGGCCCAGGGAATTCGGTAAGAAAATGAAGTTTCGTATGCCTGAACTCAGAATCTAAAGATGCCTCTTTTAGTGAAGGTGATTTTTACATTCTGTGTTTGAAAATACCACTTTTGGAAAGTGGGTATTTTCTTGCTCAGTCATCCCGTGTGCCTCTGCTGGAATGTGGATTGCCTGTCTGGGTTTTGGATGACAGAAGGCTGGGGAGCCGGAGGGGCGCCAGATGGTCTAGGTAGGTCAGGAAAGGGCTGAAGAGACCTGGGTTACGATGGGGGAAGGGGGAGGAGATTTCCTTGCACCTCAAAGGGCCTGCTCTGCCTCTGACAAATGCCGTCTCCACCTCCTGCCAGGAATTCACACCAGAGAAGGCAGAACTGGTCCTGACCGGGCACAGGCCCTCTCTGCCTAAGAGATCAAAGGATTTTTGGACATAAATACTGGGTCCCAGACCCCTGAACTTTAGAACTCATCTGGACAAGAAGACTGCCAAGAAGAAGAGCCGGAGAAGCTGCGAAAAGGAACAACTGCTTTGCTGGGTGCTTTGCTGGGCTGACCTGTAGTGGCTGCTTTTGTCTTGGGTAGTGAAAGGCCTGGACTGGACTTTCTGCAAGCTAAGTTTGTGAGTCTCTCCAAGGGCTTGAGGTAGAGCTTGCCCCCTGTTCACGAAGTCTCAGGAACAGCAAAGACTTCAAGTTCTTCAACCCGCAGCACTGGGGACTGTGTGTTTTGTGCCGCAACCCGAAGAACACCAACTCAACGACGTCTACGACGCCACTGCCGACTCCGTGTCCTGAAGGCAACACAGAGGGCACCGCCGCAATGCCGCACCGCAACCCTGGTCTCACCGACGACGCCTGTTGACGCCGCCTCCGAGCCGCTGCTTGCACCGCGACCTGTGGGCACCGCACTCCGCACCGCCTCGCTTCACGCTGAAGCTGTGGCACCGCAGAGGGCACCGCCGCAATGCCGCACCGCGACCCTGGTCTCACCGACGATGCCTGTTGACGCCGCCACCGAGCCGCTGCTCGCACCGCGACCTGAGGGCAACGCACGCCGCACCGCGGCACTTCGCACCGCAGCACCCGACGCCTGCCGACGCCAGCGCTCCTGACTCCCTCAGAGAGGAGATCGACCTGCAACGCGTGTGACTTCGAGGGCCCCATCGCACTGCATCTCTGAAAGGTACTGTTTGCGGGTCTTCCCGACACCGTAGCTGGCCTGCGACCCCGCGGTCAGCCAGAACTGTTTTGGATTTGTGTGTTCACGATGCCGTGGTAGCCCGGACGGCGCTATCCACACAAGGAACTCGTTTTAATCAGCGTATTTTTGAATTGTGAACCTTTAAGTATAGTATTGTGGTTCTTTATCGTTTTTGGTCTTGTTTTAATTATATAAAAATATTGGATATTTTTCTAAACTTCTAAACTTTTGTAGTGCATACACTGTATTACTGTTGGTTATGTGCAAATGCTTTACACACTGCCTCTAAGATAGGCCTGGCTGCTCGTGCCAAGCTACCAAGGGGATGAGCAGGGGTTATTAGGAGGATAGATTGGAGCTCTACACTGTGAGAGAATTGAAGTCCGTTTGCAAAAACCTAAAAGTCCAAATCAGAGGCCTCACTAGGAAGGACGAGCTACAAAAGGCGCTGAGGGCCTGGGTAGCAGCCAGAGACGCAAGTGGGCAATCTGGTGACCTTAATGGAGAGGCGGGGGAGCCTAGTCCTAGGGTGGATGTGCTTTTGGGAGGGGGGGAACCCTTCCGACCAGGCAGCAGTGGCCTGTCCCCAGAGGAGCTGGAGGACAGGCGGGAAGCAAGGAGAGCAGCCACGGAGCTAGAAAATATTAGATTGGCCATGGAGGAGAAGAGAATGCTATTGGAACATGAACGAGGTCTTAAAGAGCTGGAGCTGAAGAGTAGGCCCGGCTCGGATGGTGGCAGCAACTCGTCAAGGCAGACAGACTGAATCGTACACATCCCTAAGAATGTGGGCAGAGAGTTCAAGAAGGGAGATGACATACAGAGGTGGTTTCAGGGTTATGAGGCAGCGATACACATGAATGGGGTCCCTGAGGAGAATTGGGGAGCAGGATTGTGGTCTCTGTTTCCAGAGGAAGCCAGGGATACTTTGACAGCTTTGGGTAAGGGGCCTAACCTCACCTATGCGGATATGAAGGAAGCCCTTCTCACTAGGTATGGTCTCACTCCTGAAAAGTACCGGGATCAGTTTAGGTCCTGGAAGAAATCTGATGCCAACACGTGGATGGAATGTGTGGATGGGTTTTGTCGGTCGTTGGATAGCTGGGTGAAGGGCAGTAATGTGACAGATTTTCAGGGGCTCTACAATTTGATTGCGTGGGAGCACTTGTCTAGTCTATGTTTTGCAGATCTGCGCCAGCACCTAGTTGATAGTAAGCTAACTGATCCCAGGAAACTTGCTATGGAGGTGGACCACTGGGTGAGTACCAGGGTTCACAAGAAAGCGTTTGGGGGGGACTCAGTCAAAGGTGGGCAGGGTCCCCAGCAGAAAAGTGGGGGGGACAAGGGTAAAACACAGGAGTTCTCGAAAGGGTCCCAAAATAACACCCAGGGTAAAGGTTTCCATCCCCCCAGAGATAAGAAGCAAGAGGTCTCGACAGGAAAGCCTGCCGAGACTGGCCCCCGCAAGTGTTTTGCCTGTGACCAGGTGGGGCACATGAGGGGAGACCCCCGGTGCCCAAAGGGGACACAGCCACCCACCGGTGGACCGTCCAAAGTGTTGGCTAGCGTAGCGCTGGGGGAGGAGGAGGAGGAGTCCCAACAGGAGGGTGGGGACCCCGCAGAAATGACCCTCGTCTCACTAGGGGACAGTGAGATGGTCCCAGGAGCCCAGGTGCCCCCTAACACAAAGAAATACAGCACCTGGGTGACCATCAACGGGAAAAGGGTAGAGGCTCTCAGGGATACTGGAGCCAGTGTGAACTCAGTTCGGTGTCACCTGGTCCCTGAGACGCAGGTAGTCCCCGGGGCATTCCACCAGGTGATTGCAGTCGACAATTCCGAGCGCCAGTGTCTGGTGGCGCAGGTTCCCTTCGAGTGGGGGGGGTGTCTCAGGTCCTTTAAGGGTAGTTGTGAGCCCTTCCATGCCTGTCGATTGTCTGCTCGGTAACGACCTGGAGCAGTCCTTATGGAAGGATGTTGAGCTCAGGTCCCACTTGGAGATGCTGGGGTTGCCAGAGTGGGCATGCGTGTCCACTGGGTCGATGGCGGCCAGAGAGGGTGATCAGAAGGACCCGGAGCCTGAAACAGTGGCCCAGGTCCCTGCCAAGAGGAAGGGCAAGGGCGTGGGAAACCGGCCCCTGAAGTTCCCACGGCCCGGGAGGAGGCGGACCTCGAGGGGACGCCCGGTGCCTACAGGGGAACAGGTAGCCGAACTGGGGGACATCTCTGAGCTGACCCATTGGCAGCAAGAAGGGGGTCCCACCAGGGATCAGTTCTGCCGGGAGCAGAAAGAGTGCCCTTCTCTGGAGGGTCTGCGGCAGCAGGCCGCAGCCCAGGCGACTGGTGATCAGTCCGGATCACATTGGATATATTGGGAGAATGATCTCCTGTACAGCGAGCCTAAGGTCGCGGAACCTGGGTCAGCCCGTGTGCTGGTGGTACCCCAGCGCTTCCGGACCTTCCTACTGGGTCTGGCTCACGACGTGCCTTTGGCAGGACATTTGGGGCAGGACAAGACCTTTGACCGGCTTGTCACCCAATTCTTCTGGCCTCGAATGCGAAGGCAGTCGGATGTGCATTGTCAGTCCTGCCAAACTTGCCAGGCAAGTGGCAAGAGTGGGAGGAAGGTCAAAGCTCCTCTCCAACCGTTCCCCGTGGTGGGGACACCCTTTGAAAGGGTAGGGATGGACATCGTGGGGCCACTGGATCCCAAGACAGCCATGGGCAACAAGTACATCCTGGTCTTGGTGGACCATGCCACCCGGTACCCGGAGGCAATCCCTCTCAGGACAACGACGGTGCCAGTGGTGGGCCGGGCGTTGATGGGGATCTTTTCCCGCGTGGGGTTCCCCAGAGAGGTGGTTTCTGACAGGGGGACCAATTTCATATCAAAGTATATGACATCCCTGTGGAAGGAGTGTGGTGTTACGTACAAGTTCACCACTCCTTACCACCCCCAAGGCAACGGTCTGGTGGAAAGGTTCAACTAGACCTTAAAAGGCATGATCAAGGGTCTCACTGAACCCATGAGGCGTAAGTGGGACGTCCTCTTACCGTGCCTTTTCTTTGCGTACAGGGAGGTACCCCAGAAGTCTCTCGGGTTCAGTCCCTTGAGCTTCTGTACGGTCACCCCGTGCGGGGACCTCTAAGCTTGGTAAAGGAAGGCTGGGAGGCCGCTCCCAGGAAGACTCCCCAGGATGTGTTCAGCTACATGCTGGCCTTCCGCAACCAAACTGCCCGCTTCAGGAAACTCGCTCAGGCGAACCTCGAGGCCAGCCAGGAAGAAATGAGGAAGTGGTATGACCAGAATGCCACTCTGGTCGAGTTTCAACCTGGACAGAAAGTGTGGGTCATGGCCCCTGTGGAACCTTGTGCCTTACAGGACAAATGGACGGGGCCCTTTGAGGTGGTGGAGTGTAAAAGTGAGGTCACCTACCTGGTGGAATTGCAGGCTCTTCGGAACCCGTTACGGGTCCTCCACGTGAACCGCCTCAAACCCCACTTCGAGAGGTCCGAAGTGAGCATGCTCTTGGCGACGGACGACGGGGAGGAAGCGGAGAGTGAGCCTCTCCCGGACCTCCTGTCTGCCCAAGAGGGGGATGGGTCGGTGGATGGTGTGACCCTCTCCCCGGCCCTGACCGCTGAGCAGCAGAGCGAGTGTCGCCAGTTGTTGGGGCAGTTTGCCCCACTGTTCTCCTTGACCCCAGGTGTTACTCACTGGTGTACCCACGACGTGGATACCGGTGACAGCCTCCCGGTGAAACACAAGATTTACCGGTTGGCTGACCGGGTCAAGGCCAGCATCAAAGAGGACGTCTCGAAGATGTTGGCGTTGGGGGTGGTTGAGCCGTCCAGTAGCCCATGGGCCAGCCCCGTGGTCTTGGTCCCGAAAGCAACGGCACCCGTGGCCGCCCCAGAACTGCAGTTCTGTGTGGACTATCGGGGGCTCAATGCCGTCACGCGGACTGACGCCCACCCCATCCCCCAAGCTGATGAGCTCATCGACCGGTTGGGAGCGGCCAGATTCCTGAGTACGTTCGATTTAACGTCCGGGTACTGGCAGATCGCTCTAACCGAGGGGGCCAAAGAGAGATCAGCATTCTCAACCCCGGACGGGCATTACCAGTTCCAGGTGATGCCCTTCGGATTGAAGAATGCCCCTGCCACCTTTCAAAGGTTGGTCAACCAGGTGTTGGCCGGGCTGGAGGAATTCAGCGCTGCGTACCTGGACGACATTGCGGTGTTCAGTTCCAGTTGGGACGAACATCTGCAACACCTCAGGGAAGTGTTGAGGGCGCTGCAGACGGCAGGCCTCACGATTAAGACCAGTAAGTGCCAGATCGGGCAGGGGTCGGTGGTGTACTTGGGACACCAGGTAGGGAGCGGCCAGGTGGCGCCCCTACAGCCCAAGATCGACACCATCCTGGCTTGGGAGCCACACAAGACCCAGACAGAGGTGAGGGCCTTCTTAGGACTCACTGGGTACTACTGGAGGTTTGTTAAGGGATATGGCACCATCGTGGCCCCCTTAACTGAGTTGACTTCCAAGAAGCAACCGAGAAAGGTGATCTGGACTGAGTCTTGCTAGAGGGCGTTTGATACCCTGAAGGCCGCCATGTGCACTGCCCCCATGCTCAAGGCTCCCGACTTCTCCAAGGAATTTGTCGTGCAGACCGACGCGTCAGAGCATGGGGTGGGAGCGGTGCTCTCACAACTGAACGAAGAGGACCTAGACCAACCGGTAGTCTTCCTTAGCAGGAGACTACTCCCCAGGGAGCAGAGGTGGAGTGCCATAGAAAGGGAAGCTTTTGCTGTGGTCTGGGCACTGAAGAAGCTGAGACCATACCTGTTTGGGACTCACTTCCGAGTTCAGACCGACCACAGGCCCCTCTCAGATGGTTAATGCAGATGAGGGGGGAGAATCCAAAACTGCTGAGGTGGTCCATCTCCCTACAGGGAATGGACTTTACGGTGGAACACCGCCCTGGCACAGAGCACGCCAATGCAGATGGCCTGTCCAGGTTCTTCCGCCTTAGTGAAGAGAACCCCCAGGTAAATGGGTAGTTCTCCCTACTTTCAGCTGGAGGGGTCGTGTGTTAGACTTGGCATCTTTTGGCGTGTTTCCCCTGAGTTTTTGCTTTCTGACCTCCCGGTTTTGACTCTGTTTTGCTGGTGTAACGGTTCTGCGCGCTTTTCGCACTGCTGATCAGTGGTAAAGCGCAGGTGCTCCTAGTAATTTCTTAGTACTAGGCGATTTCAACACTCACAGCGAAAGCACCACTAACGCTGACTCACAAACTCTCTTGGATGATCTAGCACTCTTAGGCCTAACTAAGTTGAATGAAGGCCCCACCCATACTGCCGGCCATACGCTGGACATCATCTTTTCTAACTCTCCCAATGTTCAGTGTGAGCCCCCACTACAACTAACCTGGTCCGACCATGCATTAATTGAATTTTCTATCCAGGGCCCTAAGGAACTCAAGGGACAAAACCAGGGATCAGTTCTGCCGGGAGCAGAAAGAGTGCCCTTCTCTGGAGGGTCTGCGGCAGCAGGCCGTAGCCCAGGCGACTGGTGATCAGTCCGGATCACATTGGATATATTGGATATATTGGGAGAATGATCTCCTGTACAGCGAGCCTAAGGTCGCGGAACCTGGGTCAGCCCGTGTGCTGGTGGTACCCCAGCGCTTCCGGACCTTCCTACTGGGTCTGGCTCACGACGTGCCTTTGGCAGGACATTTGGGGCAGGACAAGACCTTTGACCGGCTTGTCACCCACTTCTTCTGGCCTCGAATGCGAAGGCAGTCGGATGTGCATTGTCAGTCCTGCCAAACTTGCCAGGCAAGTGGCAAGAGTGGGAGGAAGGTAATTTCTTACTACTAGGCGATTTCAACACTCACAGCGAAAGCACCACTAACGCTGACTCACAAACTCTCTTGGATGATCTTACACTCTTAGGCCTAACTAAGTTGAATGAAGGCCCCACCCATACTGCCTGCCATACGCTGGACATCATCTTTTCTAACTCTCCCAATGTTCAGTGTGAGCCCCCACTACAACTAACCTGGTCCGACCATGCATTAATTGAATTTTCTATCCAGGGCCCTAAGGAACTCAAGGGACAAAACTTGGCCACCCATCTGACCCGTAGACAATGGCAGAAGGTCTCCTCGGAGAGTTTCCAAGCCTCCTTTGAAATGCCACGGAATAATCCATTGGATAACTTAGCAGAAGCTCTAACTAAATACAACCTGGCATTAACTCGGACTATTGACCATCTAGCACCTCTGAAACGACCCCCTAATCACTCCAAACGCCCTCAGGCCGCCTGGTTCTCTCCTCAGTTGCGTGCACAAAAACAACTTTGCAGGAAACATGAGAGAAGGTGGCGCACCAACCATGATGAAAGCGACAAAACTCACTTTTAGCCACCCTGTCCAGCTACCATAGTAACATCAAAACTGCACGCAAAAACCACATTGCCACCCAACTTGTATTGGCTGGCAATGCTCCTAAGGTTTTATATCGCATTCTTCAGTCATTCACGAAACCCAAGGCCTGTGAGAACCCTGAGGCACCCACACAAACATTGTGTAACGACATCGCGCACTATTTTTCACAAAAAATAGAGCGAATCCATGAAAAAATTATTTTGTCTGGTAGCCAGTATCTGGCTCCTTCGACTATGGATATTCCAGAATCAGCACCTCCTCTGTTGCTTGAAAGCTTCCCCTCACTAACTACAGCAGATGTAGTAACTTTAATACATAAAGTAAAATCTGGTTCACCCTGTGATCTGATTCCTGCTAGAGTCGCCACCACCCTGGCTCCTCAACTATCCCCGCAGATTGAATATCTTCTCAATCTCTCATTAAAAGAGGGTCACGTCCCGTCGGAATGGAAAGCTGCGCAGGTTATGCCGATCCGTAAGAACGCCAAGGCCCCTTTGACTGATCTGTCTAACCTCCGCCCCATCTCGCTCCTTCCTTTCCTGAGCAAACTACTTGAGAAATATGTCAACAACCATCTCTCAAACCACGTCGAACTCTCTGGTTGTCTAGATCCCTCCCAGTCAGGTTTTAGGCCCAAACACAGCACCGAATCAGCTCTGCTAGCGGTCACCGACAACATCAGAATGACTCTAGACAAGGGCCACTCTACGATTCTGGTGCTATTGGACCTATCTGCCGCGTTCGACACGGTTTCCATTCAAATACTGCTCAGGAGACTGAAGGAGATCGGACTAAGAGACTCCGCTTTTCAGTGTATGTCGAGCTTTCTATCTGGCCGATCTCAGACTGTCAACTTGGGCCCATATCGTTCGGCACCCATGGAATTGTCCAGGGGAGTACCTCAGGGCTCATGCTTGAGTCCCACTTTGTTTAATATCTATGTTGCTCCCTTGGCCAATGCCCTAAGGACACATGGGTTCATTCCAATATCATATGCCGACGATACACAGCTGCTCTTCCCCTTCGACAAATTCACTCCTTCCGTACAGATGACCTTCTCGGGAATGAGAGCCATCTCACACTGGATGAAGAGTAATCTCCTGCAATGTAATGTCGGGAAAAAAGAGATTTTGCAATTCGGAGAGGCCCCCTTACTTTGGTCGCCCGAGTGGTGGCCGACTGACTTTGGTGCACCTCCTGCTCCTAAAGTCTCCGTTAAGAACTTAGGCGTCCGTCTGGACCAAGCCTTCACTTTAAAGGAGCACGTTGCTCAGACAGTGGGCACCTGTTTCCATACTCTGGGCCTACTTCGTCGAGTCTTTCCTCTCCTTCCGGATTCTATTCTGAAGACTCTGACTCAGGCACTTATATTAAGCCGGTACAGTCCCGGGCACACGTAACGAGGATATAATATCAGGAGAAATGTCTCATACTGCAGAAATGTAGAGGGTCTACACCAGAATGATAATCATAGGTGTTTAATATAGTAACAGAGCATAAGCAACCAGCCAAAACAAAAGCAACCAGCCGACACGTGTTTCGTCACAAAGGGTAGTAACCCGTGACTCTTCAGGGCTGAAAGGCGGTGCCAACAAGGTGGATTCAAGTGACCGTTCAAGAATCCAAACGGCAATGAGGAGCAGTGCGAACCACGGTAGGTGGACTACTGCCAAATGTAAGGAAAGGAAGACGGATATCGCCGGCGGCGTGATAAGCCAAAGAGGACTATTGACCTTCAGAAAAGTCGATGCAGTCTGTGGCGACGAGATTAACCAAGTGCTAAGTAGCACAGGGGGAATATAGAATTAGGCGTGCCAGGTCAGTAGTCCAGGACGACAACGGCGGATGCGCCGGAGTACAGGAAACTGGGAGAAGTGTTGTTCAGGAAGGAAAATGGTTCCGGAAGGCATTCCGGAACCATTTTCCTTCCTGAACAACACTTCTCCCAGTTTCCTGTACTCCGGCGCATCCGCCGTTGTCGTCCTGGACTACTGACCTGGCACGCCTAATTTATATTCCCCCTGTGCTACTTAGCACTTGGTTAATCTCGTCGCCACAGACTGCATCGACTTTTCTGAAGGTCAATAGTCCTCTTTGGCTTATCACCGCCCGGCGATATCCGTCTTCCTTTCCTTACATTTGGCAGTAGTCCACCTACCGTGGTTCGCACTGCTCCTCATTGCCGTTTTGGATTCTTGAACGGTCACTTGAATCCACCTTGTTGGCACCGCCTTTCAGCCCTGAAGAGTCACGGGTTACTACCCTTGTGACGAAACACGTGTCGGCTGGTTGCTTTTGTTTTGGCTGGTTGCTTATGCTCTGTTACTATATTAAACACCTATGATTATCATTCTGGTGTAGACCCTCTACATTTCTGCAGTATGAGACATTTCTCCTGATATTATATCCTCGTTACGTGTGCCCGGGACTGTACCTACTTCATTTGTGTGGATTTCTATCCATACCATCACGGGGGTTTTAGGGCATATCCCCTGACCTGGTTTGCACCGTTCACACTCCTAGTATAACATAAACTCAGCGCGAATTAGCTTGAGCGCCATTATTCCTGTCAATACTAAAAACCCCACACTGATACATACTTATATTAAGCCGCCTGGACTACTGTAACGGTCTACTGATCTCTGCTAATGAGACCTCGATCAGCAGACTTCAGGTGGTCCAGAACACGACGGCACGACTAGTTTTTAATGTGCCTCCCAGGACGGCCTCCCGCCCTCTTCTTCTGCAACTTCATTGGCTCCCCATACGCCAACGGATAAAATTCAAAATCTGCTGCACCATTCATAAGGCACTCTTTAATCTTGGTCCCAGTTATCTTTCGGAAAAATGTATCCCCTATCGACCCTCAAGGTCTCTCCGGTCTAGCTCCAAACATCTGTTGGAGGTCCCCCGAGTTAGGAGAGCAAGATCAGGGGGAAAAGCCCTCTCCTGCCTTGGCCCACGGTATTGGAATGAGCTTCCTTTACATCTGAGACAATGTTCTAATCATCTCCACTTTAGAAAGCTGCTTAAGACCACCCTCTTCTGTCTCTGATTCTAGCTGCACTTGCATATATTTATGATGCCCGTCTGAAGCGCAGAGATAGTCCTTCGGGAGTCGATTCTGGCGCTATATAAACAAATTTAAAAAAATAAATAAATGGTAAATTGTGTTATGGATTGGTGTTTCCATGATTGGATATTTGATTTACCTGATAGCCCCTAGTAAAGTGCACTGCGTGTGCCAGGGCCGGTGAATCAAATGCTACCCGGGGGCCTGCAGCACTGGTTGTGCCACCCCCGTGAGTAGCCCTGAAAACAGTAACTCAGACCTGCCATTGCAGAGTCTGCGCGTAGTTTGTAACTGCCATATCGACTTGGCCAGTGCACACACTGGCTGGTCCCTAACCTTCCCTTTTCTTACATGTCAGGCACCCTCAGGTAGGCCCAAGGTACCCCTGTGGGCAGGGTGCAATGTATGTGAAAGGTAGGACATGCCCCGGTGTGTGTGGCATGTCCTAATAGTGAATTACAGCCAATTTCGTTTTTCACTATTGCAAGGCTACCAGTTCCCCATAGGACAGAATGGGAGGTTTGTTCATAACATCTTATGAACATAACTGGCCCAGGAATTCGGTAAGAAAATGAAGTTTCGTATGCCTGAACCCAGAATCTAAAGATGCCTCTTTTAGTGAAGGTGATTTTTACATTCTGTGTTTGAAAATACCACTTTGGAAAGTGGGTATTTTCTTGCTCAGTCATCCCGTGTGCCTCTGCTGGAATGTGGATTGCCTGTCTGGGTTTTGGATGACAGAAGGCTGGGGGAGCAGGAGGGGCGCCAGATGGTCTAGGTAGGTCAGGAAAGGGCTGAAGAGACCTGGGTTACGATGGGGGAAGGGGGAGGAGATTTCCTTGCACCTCAAAGGGCCTGCTCTGCCTCTGACAAATGCCGTCTCCACCTCCTGCCAGGAATTCACACCAGAGAAGGCAGAACTGGTCCTGACCGGGCACAGGCCCTCTCTGCCTAAGAGATCAAAGGATTTTTGGACATAAATGCTGGGTCCCAGACCCCTGAACTTTAGAACTCATCTGGACAAGAAGACTGCCAAGAAGAAGAGCCGGAGAAGCTGTGAAAAGGAACGACTGCTTTGCTGGGTGCTTTGCTGGGCTGACCTGCAATGGCTGCTTTTGTCTTGGGTAGTGAAAGGCCTGGACTGGACTTTCTGCAACCTAAGTTTGTGAGTCTCTCCAAGGGCTTGAGGTAGAGCTTGCCCCCTGTTCACGAAGTCTCAGGAACAGCAAAGACTTCAAGTTCTTCAACCCGCAGCACTGGGGACTGTGTGTTTTGTGCTGCAACCCGAAGAACACCAACTCGACGACGTCTATGACGCCACTGCCGACTCCGTGTCCTGAAGGCAACGCAGAGGGCACCGCCGCACCGCAACCCTGGTCTCACCGACGACGCCTGTTGGTGCCGCCACCGAGCCGCTGCTTGCACCACGACCTGTGGGCACCGCACTCCACACCGCCTGGCTTCATGAGGACGCCTTGGCCTGCCTGATGCCGCCACTTCCCGCCGAGATCGACGCCGCTGCTTGCACCGTGGTTCGGGGGCACCGCTCGTAAGTTACACGACGCACCGCCCTCATCCCACACCGCAGCCTTGGCCTGCCGGCGCCATCGACTCCAGTTCGTCAGCCGACGACAGCGCTTCAGCAACGACGACGCCGCTGCTTGCACCGTGATCTTCCAGCACCGTGACGAGCACCGCCTTCATCTCGCACCGCGACCCTGGTCTCACCGACGACGCCATCTGATGCCGCCACCGTGCCGCTGCTCGCACCGCGACCTGAGGGCACCGCACGCCGCACCGCGACACTTCGCACCGCAGCACCCGACGCCTGCCGACGCCAGCGCTCCTGACTCCCTCAGAGAGGAGATCAACCTGCATCGCGTGTGACTTCGAGGGACCCATCGCCCTGCATCTCTGAAAGGTACTGTTTGCGGGTCTTCCCGACACCGTAGCTGGCCTGCGACCCCGCGGTCAGCCAGAACTGTTTTGGATTTGTGTGTTCATGACGCCGTGGTAGCCCGGACGGCGCTATCCACACAAGGAACTCTTTCTAATCAGCGTATTTTTGAATTGTGAACTTTTAAGTATAGTATTGTGGTTCTTTATCGTTTTTGGTCTTGTTTTAATTATATAAAAATATTGGATATTTTTCTAAACTGGTGTGGTGTCCTTTTGTAGTGCTTACACTGTATTACTGTTGGTTATGTGCAAATGCTTTACACACTGCCTCTAAGATAGGCCTGGCTGCTCATGCCAAGCTACCAAGGGGGTGAGCAGGGGTTATTTTAGAAGTGTAACTCCCTTATCCTGACTAGAGTGGTGGTTTTTGCCTGGCTTTGGCCTGCGCCCTAGCCTACCAAGAATCCCATTTCTAACAACAACATGTGAGCCGTAGCCCATATAAATCGCCTAGGGGGCACAAAGTCTCCAGACCTCTCCAACCTAGCAAAAAAGCTGTGGATGTTTTGCCTGGAATACAAAATATCGTTAAGAGCAGAATACCTTCCAGGAAAAAACAATGTTTGTGCGGATTGGAATTCCAGATTCCTAGTAGATCACACCGACTGGAAATTGAACACAAACGTCTATAGAAGACTAGATTACCTTTGGGGTCCCTTAGAAGTAGATCTCTTTGCGAGCAGACTGACTCCCCAACTACACAAATACTTCAGCTGGATGCCAGACCCGGGTGCTCTGACAGTGAATGCCTTTCTTCAACCTTGGAAAGGCATTCGGGGATATACATTTCCCCCCTTTGTAATGATCCAGCGCGCCCTGCAGAAGTTGAGAATGGAACAATGTTCAATAATCCTAATAACACCCCTTTGGCCGTCCCAACCTTGGTTTCCAACGACCTTGGAATTAGCTTACGAAATATCCTTTCTACTCCCAGCTTCACCAGGCCTCCTAAGAGACGTAGACGGTTTGGAACACCCCCTACTCCAGAACGGGACTTTGAACCTTCTTGCCTGGAAAGTGTCAGGCGAGCCAATGAAATCTCTGACCTTTCGGCACAGGCTTCTTCTCTCCTCCAAGAATCCTCGGCCCCCGGTACACACTATAGATACAACGGCATCTGGAAAAGATGGGTTCGTTGGTGCTTGGAAAGGAACCTGGATTCCGTGGAGGCTCCTATCGTGCATGTAGCCAACTTTCTTGTTGAACAATTTGAAAGAGGTCTTACCTATAGATCAATTAACTGCTATAGATCAGCCATTTCTGCGGGTCACTCCCTTTTAAATGGTAGAACTATTGGTAAAAATTCAATAATATGTAGAATTATGAAAAGCATTAGGCTTAAAAGACCACCTATGCCTAAATACGAAACACTATGGGACGTGAAATTATTACTTGACCTATTTTGTAACTGGACCCAAAATAACCTGCTAGATAATAAAAAACTTTCTATTAAACTAGATTCTCTCCTATGTCTAATACCCTGTTGGAGGGTATCGGATGTTAAAGCACTGGAAATAACAAATACATCTCATGACGCCTTCGGTGTCAGATTTGAAATTATCAAAAGAACAAAAACCATGTCTGACATGATTTTTTACGGAGTATGATGCAAGGATGAACAAACATCGCACCGCTGGTGTAAACCAGCTTCTTATTTCCTTTGTTAAACCCTTCAAACCTGTCTCCTCTTCCTCTATCGCTAGATGGGTTAAACTAGCTATGCAAATGGCAGGCATTGACCTCCAAAGATTTCAAGCACATTCTTTAAGAGGTGCTATGGCTAGCCAATCTTTTTGGAAAGGAGGTAAGTTAGATGATATTCTTAAGGCAGCCGACTGGTCCAGTTCCTATACTTTTGCAAAACATTACTGCAAACCTGTTGAACACATGTCTGATGTAGTTTTACTTGACTACCAACATGCATAATGGTAGCCTCGGGTCTTGTAATGAAATTGAGATTCTCCTATTACCATGACCAGAGAATCTGGATTTCATTAAAGACACAGAGGCTAACATTATCCCAACCCTCCCCTCCCGGGAGTGGACTCTTAAGCTAGCATGTTAATATTTTACTTTATTGCATTTGTTTGAAGATTAGAATTTAAAAAATAAAAAATGTATAATGAGGTAACAACTCAGTTATTTCTTTGCATTATGCTTTATTAATGCACTATTTAATATCCTCAATATTCTTCCCTTCTTACATAGGGCTTATTAGTGTAAATTTGTTATATTTTATCCTTTTTCAGATAATACAACTTAAATGGTTCCTCCACAAGATGCACAATCAGACCTGGAGTTTTAAGATTCCTCCTCTTCCCTCCAAGCAAGTCTCTGCATCGTGAATTCTTGTTCCTTTGGAATTCATCAGTTTTCTAAAGAAGAAGTTTATCTTTTTTCTTATTAATTGAACTTTGTTTTTCATTGCATTTAAAAGAGGCAGATCTATCTAGCCTTGTTGATGTTGTAATATATGAGCATTCTATTCTAGAGCTTTGCTTTGTGATGTATAAACTTTAAAATGGCTGTTTGAAGTTGCACTAAAAGCATAATGCATAATGTTAGCCTCCATGTCTTTAATGAAATCCAGATTCTCTGGTCATGGTAATAGGAGCATCGCAATTCTCCATCAAAAATCAAAAACAGAGATACTAAACAATGGTTCTCACATGGAAGATATTAAGTGCCTTCCTTGTGCAAGACACTGTTCTTATCTCCATAGAGAAAGAGATCATCAATTTAATATTCAAAAACGCAAAAGGTGACCCTTCCTTCAATGAAGATTATCATCCACATTGACTTGGCTGTTTTTGCAAAAGGTAGACCATCTACCTTTTAAAGAATAGACCTAAATCAATTTATAAATGAAAACCGTCTCCTAAACAACTAACCATCAAAGTGGGTGGTTCTTCAGTGGTTAAATCTCATCTATGTGATCACTGCTAAATGGCTCCTATTTACATCTTATAAAATGCCTCACAATTATTACTGCAGCTACAAAGTATCAATCAGTTGGTCTGGGTCACGGGGAATTGCCGTATTCGCGAATTGGGCATGGGGACTGAGGGCCAGATGTACGACCATTGTGATTTGCGACTCACAAATTGCGAGTCGCAATTTGCGAGTCGCAATTTGCGAGTCGCAAATCACAATGTACAACAGTGTCTCAGACACTGTTTGCGATTCCCAATGGGGTCGCAAATTGCATGCCTCATAAATATTAATGAGGCACTCGCAATTTGCGACCCCAGTGGGAATGGCTGGCCCTCCCAGTTATGGTGGCCTGCTGAGCCACCATACCTCGAAAACAGGATGCATTTAAAAAAAGAAAAATGAAACGTTTTTGTTTCAATTTTTAAGGGCAGGTGTCCCTGGGACCACTGCCTGCCCCTAAAAAATATTTTCCCCTGCATTCACAAAGGGGAAGGGGTCCCCTGGCAACCCCTTCCCTTTTGCAAGTGCTTTACCACCCTTCTGAGAAGGGTGGTAAACTGCGACTGTTTTGCGACCGCAGTTGCGGTTGCAAAACAGTCATACATAGGGCTCAGACTCGCTATTAGGAAGGGACGCCCTCGGAACGCCCCTTCCTAATAGCGAGTCGCTATTCCTATTTAGCGAGTCGCAAGTAAATTGCGACTCGCTAAATAGGGTTAGTAAATGGCCCTTGCGACCCATTTGCGCATGCAAAATAGGGTCGTACATCTGGCCCTGAGATCCTATCTCCTCTGAAAGTAACCAGTGGAGACGATACAAGGCATCAATGAAATGTTAACATTGCGTAGTGGCTCTGAAATAGTGACTCAGAGGACAGAGGAACTACACATTTTAATCTCCACCTAGAACATTTGAGGGAAAGTCAGTAAAATACTAACATCTTGATCTCACGAGGTGAACTGAAACTTAACGCTCTAAAGACAGATTTTCTCTTACTCTCCCCTAAACATTCTAGTATCCTGATTCAATCCTAGATAGACTCCTTATTAACGCCAGTGCTGTTGTGCACCTCTCACAGGCTATGCAAGGACATAACCGTGCTAGTGGCCACTTCCTCAATCAGATCTGCACTGATGGCACTAACATAGCAGTCACTGCAGCTATGTTTTTCCTTGGACTGATTATGCTGTGATACAGTTAGAGATACTGTTACCACTCCCAGCTACATCCAACCATAGGCGCATTCTTGGCCGGATTTGAAAAAAAGATGGTCTAAAGTATAAGTTAATACTTACCCATGCCCCTTGCAGCATCTATTAAGCTTTCTTCTGGCCCCACAGTTGCCTTACCAAAATCTTTTGGCACAGATTACAAATATGACAGGCACATCAAAACCACAGTAATCAAACCACCAAATGAATCAAGAATCAACAATGCATAACCTAAAATTTCACATGCAGCATAGCAATCCATCACTCAGCACAAACCACACTCTCAACTACTACTCCCAAAATGCATCATCAGCACCCTGAACACTCTCAATCATTCCACCCTACTAATACTCACAATCTTTTTGCTCAGAAACAGATGCAGTGCTGGCAGGAACTCAGCAAATAATCTAAATGGACTTGGGAACAAACACAGAAGGGAAGAGCCCAGACTGGCCTAGGAACAAGGCACAATGAATCTCTAAAGGCATCCCTTATCTGTCTGAAGACATCCTCTGCTACCAAAACATTTGTGGGCATGGTGTACCCCTAAAATCTTACATTTCAAAGCCGCCTCAATAGCATAACCAGAAGTGGGTGGATCAGGAACAGCATTAAAGCTCAATTTCATGAGGCAATGTGTCACAGAGACAAGGTGTAAACCAGCATATCAAAAATACAGTTAAGTAAGGAAGGACTGACTCAATAAGTGAGTTCCAGGGCGGAATTAGAAAATTGATAAGATTTATTATAAAAATGTAAAAGGCAGTATACAGAAATTATAAAGTACAGATGCATAAAGTCATCGTTCTCAAGGCTCTCAGTAATAGGTCAATACAAAATAATAGGCAAAATCAAAAACAATGTGAGTGTCAAATGAGCAGCAAAATCAGTAAGAAATCAGACAGCATTTTGAGTAGCATTGGAAAGCCATCTGGCTCACCCCCAAATTAAAGGATTTATATAAAAAATTCTTATAGTCAATCCTGGAAAGTGCAGATTCATCATAGTGTGAGCAAAAGGGATGCATTTTCAACAAATCCCAACATTAAATTAATGAACATCATACAGATTTGCCACCTAAGCACTATCCCACTGCATGAATATAGATTCATTGCCCCCCTCTCTGCTAATGTCATCCAGAGATGCCGGTACAACCTAGTTACAAAACAATAGTGAACCAACTGTGAACCACTGTGAATGTATGCAATACTGAGTGCAGGCGGAAGAACCTTGACGAACTGTAACATTAGTGAGCCCGGGCTACAGTCTGCTTCGAAAACAGAGTAATTCAGAGTATGTGCAGCAGAAATTATAAAGAGAACACAAACTTGATGAAGCATCCATTTTAAACAAGATGGCGTCAAGGCCTAGTTATGGCGCAGTTAGCTTAAGCCAAGAAAAATTCACTTTAACAGGTCATATCAAAATCATTTCAAAGGTCATAGCATCATATAAGTATATAGATGTAAATTTGGGCATAGATTACTATTCTGCACATTGTTAATAATGCTCAATCAATATAAAATGCACAAAACTTCTACAAGAGTTCTCTTTGGTTGAGAAAGCTACATTTCAAATGTTTTGTCAGGTGCACAACTGTAACCCCTCTCCCAAACTACTGGGCCAGATGTGGCAGTGTTTTCTGCTCTCTGAACAATGGCAGTTGAAGGTTTTGCTTAGAAGCTGCTTGTCCGTTCCTTGCGGTAGAGGTGGTCAGGGTTCGTGGTGATCAAGGAGCCATGATTGGCATATTGTTTCCATATTCAGCCTTTCTTTACTCATCTTTCCATCGCCTGGAGTGTTTCATTGTACCTTTTGATACTGTAGTCTTCTGGTGTAACGCGCCTGTTGCGGATCCCTTCGCTCCCACAGTGCTTGTGGGGGTGCATGACTGCAGGGGCTTCTTGTTGTTGGCCTTCTTTTGGTGGTACCAAGTCCCTTTTTGGGTTGGTAAGATATTTGGATATCACAAGTTTTAGAGGCCTTATGGTTATGCCCTGGGCCACTTGGAAAACACGATTTCACTGTATTTTCTGCTCGTACGTTAATGTACATCGTATACTACAGGAGGAAAGGTTTTTTCACTTTTTACATTTAAGCATTTTGCTTCTCTTTTATTTCATACACTTAAAGCCAAGATTAAAAACACAGAAATCACTGTTATTGCAACAGATGAATCCCTACTTGTGCCTATAGTTGCCTGGCAATGAATTAGTCCGTCCCCTTAAGGATGCTTGCTTAGACAAAACGCCTTCTTCAAATGTTTCCGAGGCAGTCTCGATTTATGCTGTAAATGTACTTTGCATGCTCCTGTTCATTACCTAGGGGAATTCTTTTCACCATAGACGAGCATGTGTGTGGGTGTGCACGGCGGGGCCTCCCCAGACGAAAATAGAGATATTTTATGACCAGGCATTACGTGGTTATATGAGGCAGCAAGTCAGACTTGGAGTTGATTAGCATACATACTGTGCTGCTCCACAAAACAACTGCAGTTTTTCTGTGTATACAGAGAATCCACCTACTGATTCTCAGTGAGGTATGTAGAAATAGGCAACAAATTTTATTCACTCAAAGGGTATTTTTGCTAAAGGTTAAATGTGGGAAATTCCACCGTCATAGTGCCCAGGTGGAAGAAAACCCTAAAAGAGCAGTCAAGCACTGCAGGCAGGCAGGTGACACAGAGTGTTTAAATAGTTGGCACGGGACCACACGGCCGTTTTGCTTGCACAAGGCACCCCATTGCATTATGGTACTTGCAGTTCGCAATAGAGTTTTGACTCACAGTCAGTTAAGTCTTCGCCACCCAAAGTTTGCGGAGCCAGTGCTGGACTTCCCTGTAGACAGAGAGCAAAAGTCAATGTGAAATGCTTAGCAATGCATTGTGAGTTGTCAACCAAACCACAATGTGCCACCAAGTGTTCCAGTAAACCTAATGCAAGCGAAAACAGGAGTTTGCGTTATTGCACGTGGCATGAAAAGACCGCAGGGGAACACCACAACATTCTCAGTTTTGCTGCTCAGACAGGGATAATAGTCGGTATTTCAGCAGTACCCCCATCATCAGTTGTAGAACTCTGAATGGGGAGGTAAAAGCACAAGTGATAACTAGGGCTCCGGTGGTACATGAGTTCACTGGACAGCCACGGTATTATTTTCCATAATACTAGGGCACTCATAACGGGGGCAACTGACTATGATGAGACTATAAATCACTGTAGATTCTGAAGAAGGGGCCAAGTGTGACATCTGGGAGTGTGGGGAAAGAGGCGAAGGAGGGGGCTAAGTTAGGATGGAAAGAAAGCCTGTATCAGGCTTGCGCTATAAAGAGGCGTGGTCCCCCGAGACATCTGGTCCCCCCGGAGTCACACTTGGGGGCATATTTACGAGCCCTAGTGCGTCACTCTTGCACCACACAATGCAATGCAAGAGATTTATGAAGCCAGGCAAGGCCACCCTGCGTGGCTTCATAAATCTCGAGTAATGTAACGCAGCGCAAATCGCTGTGTTGCATTACTCTGCGCCAGGGAGGCGTTTCCATGAGTGTTGCATGTGTGTTCTCAAAAACAATGGATATTGATGCATTCTCAGATTTACAAGAACAGGTAAACTAGGGAATGCGCCAAAAAAGATACGCCTCCACAGGAGCGGTGGAACGAGGAGAAACATCTTTGCTTCTCGTTTTTTCATCTTTCTATGTGTGCTGCAGCACACATAGAAAGAGGAAACAGCCTCTCAGGATTGCTTTTGTGCAAAAAACAACCCTGCATGCAATGCAGACCCCCTTGCACCATGGTGCAAGGGTGCCTGCGTTGGCGTTAGGCAGCCCATTGTGTGCCACCGCAGGGGAATGGACACAAGTGCGTCGTATTCTTTTAAAGTCGGCGCATTCCTGCCCTTTTCCTGTCACGCAGAGCAGCAAATGACTTGCTGCGCTGTGTGACTTTTTTGTAAATCTGCCCCTTGATCTTCAGCTATGGTAAAGACGGTGCTGTGCGGCGCAGTACCAGACAATACATGGCCATTTAAAGCACTCGATACACCTAATACCAGATTACACCTATCCTTTAGCAGTGATTCTGATCCAGACATCATGAAAGCACCGGGGATCATTTTCAATATATGCATTTCTGGGAAACGAATGTGAAGTCGGTCTCCAACTAGCTGCAAAGGCAGCTTTAATACAGGTCTGTGTCGGTGCTGCCGCGTGAACGCCTCCGCCGCTCTTTCTGTCGAGAGCATCTTCCATTGCTCCGGAAAATAACTTCAATGAGAAGAATCGGTCAACAGAACTAATCCATGTTTTTGGTCATTTGAGATGAATAAGCATTCTCTCACACATTTATTACAGTTTCATTTTGTATCTTGAAAGCTGCAAAACGCATAAACGTCATGAAAATATCAGATCAGATTCCCCCTAGCCACAACAGAGATGAAGCTTCATCCAGAAACCTGTGGTTGCAGCCTTGAAACCATTTCGTGCCTGCATCGTTTTGTGGAGTATATCAATATGTCATACTTTAGTTCTTTTACCTTGCTCACCTATGTGTTTCCTCCCTCGGCTGCCCCTTAATTCCATGCTCTACCACCTGTAGCATTCCTATATAACATATGTTCCAGCTGGTTCAGTTCATTTCGGTTGGAGCTGCCATCAGCTTATGTGTGTGCTCCTTTAAACATATTTTACCTTGTTTGAGTCCTCACTTTACATCGACAATACTGGCGGTGAGTGGCAGCCAGTAGGCACGCACCACTTATGCGTCCTGATGTAGTTCAATTGTCACTGCATACAGCCCTACTTCCTCCCCACTAGGGGGCATATTTATGAGAAGCTTTCGCCGTCGTTGCGTCATGTTTAGTGATGCAACAGCGGCGCAAACCTTTCACCCATATCTATGAGGCTATTCAAAGCCACTTTGCGTGGCTTTGAATGGCCTCATAGATATGCAGTAAGGCAAGGCAGCACAAATCATTGCGTTGCCTTACTCTGTGTTATGAAGGCATTCCATGGGCATTGTGGTGGGTGTTCCCAGGCAACACCTATGGATTTTGCTGCATCCCCAGATTTACAAGAGCCTGTAAACTTGGGGATGCGCCAAAACCTTACGCCTCCCCAGGGGAGGTGGAACAAAGATAAATATCTTTATTTCGCCTAGTTTTCCCTCTTTCTATGTGTGCTGGATTTTGCAGCACACATAGAAAGAGGAAAACCGCTCCCAGGATTGTTTTTGTTTTGTGTACCCCTTCCTGCAGTAAAGCAATCCTGCCTACAACACAGACACCCTTGCACCATCGTAAAGCGCTCTGACACCTTTGGGTAATGTTCGCGCTATATAAAATCGCATTAAATAAATAAATAAAATAAATAAATCGTACAATGGTGTCTGCATTGGCGTTAAGCAACCAAAAAGGCACCAGCGCAGAGGGACCTCTTCGATGACTGCAGTCAGTCGCAGCCTTAAGATCATTGCAGCTGAGAGTTGGATAATGAGGCAGTGAGTCGCCCCGCTCCCATCTCAGGACATGGCGGCCATCTTGCTGCATGCAGTTTCTATTCACTGACTGACCTCAGTAGCCACACAGATTGGATGTATTTGCCATCATTATAACCATTCCCAGGAACTGTGCCTGGATTTCATGATGGGGTTAATAAGGCATAAGATGGGCTGAGCATACATTTAGCAGAGGAACAGCACAGTAGAAAGTCACAAATGTAATAAGAGACACTACTTTGTAAAACAATGTATTGATGCACAAGTGGTGGCCTTAGGGTACTGGCAGCTAAATGTGAGTTTGAAAATATTGAATATGATTAATAATTTTATGTTGTACCAATAATATGACACATAATAATTAGAAACATATTTGACACTTTGCAGCCTCGCATTTGCAGAGACAAGTGACATAGCTAAAGGCGCAGAGCAGTCCATTAGATCACTTAATAAAGATTATGGGGCCGATTCCGATCTTGGTCGGAGGCGCACCCAACACCATTCGGTCGGGAAAAAAGCCATGCGAAAGCCTGTTTCCCGACCGATCCGTACAGCACACCGAACGAGTAAGTACGATGCGCACAACAGCAAAGAATCCGGCCGAGCCGTACTCACCCAAACCAGGTCCTGTTCTCCGACCGAGGCGAATCTGGAAACGCCGAATCGAGTCGCACGGAAGGAAAAATGCAGCCCCGTCCGGCCGGACAAGTACGATGCGCTTTCCGTACGCGCCGAACCCGTCGCTACGCACGGCACGTCAAAGCATCCGGGAGAGGCGCACATGAGCTCCGATTCGCGCCACAACACGAACCACGGCTCCGAGACGAACACGGCAGCGACGAGGACGAGGCGAAGCGACGAGTACGACGCGAAGCAACGAGAAGGACGAACGACACGAACCAACCATGAATCCCTTCGTCCCGATCATACCAATATTCTACATATACTACCGGAACAGGCACGGACGCGTACGGCGCAGAAGGTAAGCCAGACACCAACCACAAAACACATACAACACGTACACGACACATCACACACACACAGATGGATGCAGAATATACTTACACCAGCAACAGCAGCACCATAGGGGCGGGATGCCCATCACCAATGCCACATATGCACACAGGGGCCTGAATGCGCACCACCACCCCTACCCAGGGGGCAGGATGCCTACCACCACTACCACCCTTACCCAGGGGGGCTGGATGCCTACCACTACTACCACCCTCACCCAGGGGGGCAGGATGCCTACCACTACTACCACCCTTAGCCAGGGGGGCAGGATGCCTACCACCACCCTTAGCCAGGGGGGCTGGATGCCTACCACTACTACCACCCTCACCCAGGGGGCAGGATGCCTACCACTACTACCACCCTCACCCAGGGGGCAGGATGCCTACCACTACTACCACCCTTAGCCAGGGGGGCAGGATGCCTACCACCACCCTTAGCCAGGGGGCTGGATGCCCTACCACTACTACCACCCTCACCCAGGGGGGCAGGATGCCTACCACTACTACCACCCTTAGCCAGGGGGCAGGATGCCTACCACTACTACCACCCTTAGCCAGGGGGGCTGGATGCCTCACCACTACTACCACCCTCACCCAGGGGGCAGGATGCCTACCACTACTACCACCCTTAGCCAGGGGGCAGGATGCCTACCACTACTACCACCCTTAGCCAGGGGGGGCTGGATGCCTACCACTACTACCACCCTTACCCAGGGGGGGCTGGATGCCTACCACTACTACCACCCTCACCCAGGGGGGGCAGGATGCCTACCACTACTACCACCCTCACCCAGGGGGGGCAGGATGCCTACCACTACTACCACCCTTAGCCAAGGGGGCAGGATGCCTACCACCACCCTTAGCCAGGGGGGGCTGGATGCCTACCACTACTACCACCCTCACCCAGGGGGGGCAGGATGCCTACCACTACTACCACCCTCACCCAGGGAGGGCAGGATGCCTACCACTACTACCACCCTTAGCCAGGGGGGGCAGGATGCCTACCACCACCCTTAGCCAGGGGGGGCTGGATGCCTACCACTACTACCACCCTCACCCAGGGGGGGCAGGATGCCTACCACTACTACCACCCTCACCCAGGGGGGCAGGATGCTCTACCACTACTACCACCCTTAGCCAGGGGGCAGGATGCCTACCACCACCCTTATCCAGGGGGGCTGGATGTCTACCACTACTACCACCCTCACCCAGGGGGCAGGATGCCTACCACTACTACCACCCTTAGCCAGGGGGCAGGATGCCTACCACTACTACCACCCTTAGCCAGGGGGCTGGATGCCTACCACTACTACCACCCTCACCCAGGGGGCAGGATGCCTACCACTACTACCACCCTTAGCCAGGGGGCAGGATGCCTACCACTACTACCACCCTTAGCCAGGGGGCAGGATGCCTACCACTACTACCACCCTTAGCCAGGGGGCTGGATGCCTACCACTACTACCACCCTCACCCAGGGGGGCAGGATGCCTACCACTACTACCACCCTTAGCCAGGGGGACTGGATGCCTACCACTACTACCACCCTCACCCAGGGGGCAGGATGCCTACCACTACTACCACCCTCACCCAGGGGGGCAGGATGCCTACCACTACTACCACCCTTAGCCAGGGGGGCAGGATGCCTACCACTACTACCACCCTCACCCAGGGGGGCAGGATGCCTACCACTACTACCACCCTTAGCCAGGGGGGCAGGATGCCTACCACAACTACCACCTTTAGCCAGAGGGGCAGGATGCCTACCACTACTACCACCCTTAGCCAGGGGGGCAGGATGCCTACCACTACTACCACCCTTAGCCAGGGGGGGCTGGATGCCTACCACTACTACCACCCTCACCCAGGGGGGCAGGATGCCTACCACTACTACCACCCTTTGCCAGGGGGCAGGATGCCTACCACTACTACCACCCTTAGTCAGGGGGCAGGATGCCTACCACTACTGCCACCCTTAGCCAGGGGGGCTGGATGTCTACCACTACTACCACCCTCACCCAGGGGGCAGGATGCCTACCACTACTACCACCCTTAGTCAGGGGGGGCAGGATGCCTACCACTACTGCCACCCTTAGCCAGGGGGGGCTGGATGTCTACCACTACTACCACCCTCACCCAGGGGGGCAGGATGCCTACCACTACTACCACCCTTAGCCAGGGGGCTGGATGCCTACCACTACTACCACCCTCACCCAGGGGGGCAGGATGCCTACCACTACTACCACCCTTAGCCAGGGGGCAGGATGCCTACCACTACTACCACCCTTAGCCAGGGGGCTGGATGCCTTCCACTACTACCACCCTTACCCAGGGGGCTGGATGCCTACCACTACTACCACCCTCACCCAGGGGGCAGGATGCCTACCACTACTACCACCCTCACCCAGGGGGGCAGGATGCCTACCACTACTACCACCCTTAGCCAGGGGGGCAGGATGCCTCACCACCACCCTTAGCCAGGGGGCTGGATGCCTACCACTACTACCACCCTCACCCAGGGGGCAGGATGCCTACCACTACTACCACCCTCACCCAGGGGGGCAGGATGCCTACCACTACTACCACCCTTAGCCAGGGGGGCAGGATGCCTACCACCACCCTTAGCCAGGGGGGCTGGATGCCTACCACTACTACCACCCTTACCCAGGGGGGCAGGATGCCTACCACTACTACCACCCTCACCCAGGGGGGCAGGATGCCTACCACTACTACCACCCTTAGCCAGGGGGGCAGGATGCCTACCACCACCCTTAGCCAGGGGGCTGGATGCCTACCACTACTACCACCCTCACCCAGGGGGCAGGATGCCTACCACTACTACCACCCTTAGCCAGGGGGCAGGATGCCTACCACTACTACCACCCTTAGCCAGGGGGGCTGGATGCCTACCACTACTACCACCCTCACCCAGGGGGGCAGGATGCCTACCACTACTACCACCCTTAGCCAGGGGGGCAGGATGCCTACCACTACTACCACCCTTAGCCAGGGGGGCAGGATGCCTACCACTACTACCACCCTTAGCCAGGGGGGCTGGATGCCTACCACTACTACCACCCTCACCCAGGGGGCAGGATGCCTACCACTACTACCACCCTTAGCCAGGGGGCTGGATGCCTACCACTACTACCACCCTCACCCAGGGGGGCAGGATGCCTACCACTACTACCACCCTCACCCAGGGGGGCAGGATGCCTACCACTACTACCACCCTTAGCCAGGGGGGCAGGATGCCTACCACTACTACCACCCTCACCCAGGGGGGCAGGATGCCTACCACTACTACCACCCTTAGCCAGGGGGGGCAGGATGCCTACCACTACTACCACCCTTAGCCAGGGGGGGCAGGATACCTACCACAACTACCACCTTTAGCCAGGGGGGGCAGGATGCCTACCACTACTACCACCATTAGCCAGGGGGGGCAGGATGCCTACCACAACTACCACCTTTAGCCAGGGGGGGCAGGATGCCTACCACTACTACCACCCTTAGCCAGGGGGGGTTGGATGCCTACCACTACTACCACCCTCACCCAGGGGGGCAGGATGCCTACCACTACTACCACCCTCACCCAGGGGGCAGGATGCCTACCACTACTACCACCCTTAGCCAGGGGGCAGGATGCCTACCACTACTACCACCCTTAGCCAGGGGGGCAGGATGCCTACCACTACTACCACCCTTAGCCAGGGGGCTGGATGCCTACCACTACTACCACCCTTAGCCAGGGGGCAGGATGCCTACCACTACTACCACCCTTAGCCAGGGGGCTGGATGCCTACCACTACTACCACCCTCACCCAGGGGGCAGGATGCCTACCACTACTACCACCCTTAGCCAGGGGGGCAGGATGCCTACCACTACTACCACCCTTAGCCAGGGGGCAGGATGCCTACCACTACTACCACCCTTAGCCAGGGGGGCTGGATGCCTACCACTACTACCACCCTCACCCAGGGGGGCAGGATGCCTACCACTACTACCACCCTTAGCCAGGGGGGCTGGATGCCTACCACTACTACCACCCTCACCCAGGGGGGCAGGATGCCTACCACTACTACCACCCTCACCCAGGGGGGCAGGATGCCTACCACTACTACCACCCTTAGCCAGGGGGCAGGATGCCTACCACTACTACCACCCTCACCCAGGGGGGCAGGATGCCTACCACTACTACCACCCTTAGCCAGGGGGGCAGGATGCCTACCACTACTACCACCCTTAGCCAGGGGGCAGGATGCCCTACCACCACCCTTAGCCAGGGGGGCTGGATGCCTACCACTACTACCACCCTCACCCAGGGGGGCAGGATGCCTACCACCACTACCACCCCCACCCATAGGATGGACAATGCATGACACAACCAGCACACCACAACCTAGGGAATGCAAGAAGAAGACATCCCCCAACACCATGACAAGCGTGTGTAGACTGTGTCAAATGCCTACAACACCGAACATGACTTCGAACATACAATGTGACCCCCTAGCACATGTGCCACACAAATATGTGTGTGGCACACACAACGCAAGCAGGCCATGACCATTGTGGCAATGGGGTCCAAACCCCCATCATCACAGTGACCAAAAGGCAAGTGTGGGGTCCATAGCTGCAGCACATTTTGAACATTGTGGCAATGGGGTCCAAACCCCCATCATCACAGTGACCAAAAGGCAAGTGTGGGGTCCATAGCTGCAGCACATTTTGAACATTGTGGCAATGGGCTCCAAACCCCCATCATCACAGTGACCAAAAGGCAAGTGTGGGGTCCATAGCTGCAGCACATTTTGAACATTGTGGCAATGGGCTCCAAACCCCATCATCACAGTGACCAAAAGGCAAGTGTGGGGTCCATAGCTGCAGCACATTTTGAACATTGTGGCAATGGGCTCCAAACCCCCATCATCACAGTGATCAAAAGGCAAGTGTGTGGGGTCCATAGCTGCAGCACATTTTGAACATTGTGGCAATGGGCTCCAAACCCCCATCATCACAGTGACCAAAAGGCAAGTGTGGGGTCCATAGCTGCAGCACATTTTGAACATTGTGGCAATGGGCTCCAAACCCCCATCATCACAGTGACCAAAAGGCAAGTGTGGGGTCCATAGCTGCAGCACATTTTGAACATTGTGGCAATGGGGTCCAAACCCCCATCATCAGTGACCAAAAGGTAAGTGTTGACAAAGTAAGAGGTGCAACTGCCAAACTGCATGGATGATTCCTGGTCACAGAACAACAAACACATCAGTGGCAAAGTAGTGTATGTGTCCCATTGCAACATAAATTGGGGGAGCCAAATCCTGCAGTGCAAATAAGACATAACTTTGGCCATGTGCAGACAAACAACACCCATGGGGGCTGACACCGTCAACAATCATCAATGACACAATGACAGAAGTGACCATCCGAATGCAGACCCACATATTTGCACCAATGGGCACACACATGCAGATACCCAGTGGAGACTGCAGATGTGAGGTGAATAGATACCGTACCATGGCAGCAATGGGTCACACAATCAACAATTAGCACCAAATGAGGGCTCCCGTCCCATCAGCCTGGTCATGGAAGTGCCAACGGAATCATCAGCACAGATCCAACACACTTGTATAGCAATGTTGCACTGACAACACAGATGAGTCCTTCCCCATTGATGCCCAAACCTGCATGTTCACTGGAGATGGCCACACGGTCAGGGAAGTAGACGAATAGAACAATGGCAGGCACAACAGATGTGCAGGGGTGGAAGCCACAGATGTGAAATTGCCAATCTAAGTAGGAAATCCCATTGCCAAATACTGAACACATGACACCCTCAGATGCTGCTATGGATGACATGGATACACCACAGGATAGGACACATTCCCCCTGGACCACATGGGTTCCTGCACAGTAACACTTCATTATCATGAGACCAAATATCACCATCACTGCAGCAAGGGCATGGTTAGCATCATCAACATCATGTACATCAGAAGCAAAAGCACTAGAGAACAGAAAGTTGCTTTATTCAGCATATGTGGCATTAAAAGTAGAAGTCCGGTAGAACATAAACAAAGGCCAATGGCCAGTCCATCAACAAAGTCACAAGTGGGTGACAGTGGCAGATGCCACCCTACACATGCCTGCACAAAACCAGGGACAATCCACTAGGAGGGGCAACCGGGGGGAGGTAGGCCAGGCACCGCAGGGACAGGATCAGGGCTCACCAGGAGGAAGCAGGGAAGGGGTGGTGGGTGCTGGAGAGCCACTGACAACTGCAGTGGAGGTGTCTGACATGGTGTGTGCCGGCACAACTGGGGGCATGGCTCAGATGTTGTGGGTGCCGGCACGACTGCAGTGGGCCCTGCAGATGGAGTGGACAGGTCCGCCACTGCAGTGCCCAAGTCAGACAGGGTGGTAGTGGACTCCACTGCAGTGCCTACCACCAGGGGAGGAGAATGGGGAACAGGCAAGGTGGGCTGGACAGAGGGGGAGGACACCCTCACCACATCAGTGGCACAGACAAGCGCAGCGGGGGTGTGGTGCCGAGAGAGCAAGTGGCAGGGGAGAAGGCCGGAGCCTCTTGGGGATGGTATATCTGTGGGTGGGGGAACCTGGGGCAGGGTGTGGTGGGGGCACCTGTGGAGTGGGGGCCTGAGGGATGGAGGAAGGAGACCTGGTGCTTGAGCTGCAGGGCGGCAGCGGGGTCTTGCTCTTAGCACTCCGGGGGACTTGCGGGTGGGGGCCTCAGTCTGTCTGTGCCTGGGGGAGGGTGTCCGGGGGCGAGGGGCACTCTGCTCCGTGTGGGGGCTTCCTCTTCCCCTGGATGCTGGGGCAGCTGGATCGGAGGGGAAGAGGCCGAGGTCACTGAGGAAGAGGCGCTGGGTCTTTGGAGTTGCAGGTGAGGCAAGGGAGGGTGCTTTGGAGGGAGAGGCAACTGAGGACTGCGCAGTGCCTGTGGATGCGTGTGTGTGTACCAGGGCCCCATCCCCTGTGAGTCTGGTTTCAGTCCCCTGACTGTGCGTGCGTGTGCGTTTAGTTTGTGGCGTGTGTGTCTGTGTGCTGGACGTGTGTGTGCTGGTGTGTGCCTGTGCCGGTGTGTGTGTGCTTGGGACGGGTAAGGTGCTGGGGAGTGTGGATGGAGCAGAGGCAGGAGGGGTGAGGGACTGTCTGAGGAGGGACACTGCTGCCGTCAGGGAGGAGTCCATGGACCTGTTGCCCCTCTGTAGGTCAGACATGCCCGATGAGATGCCCTCCATGAATGACACCAGCTGAGTCAACAGTGCGGTGTGCGCATGGATGACACTCAGCATGGCTGTCTGCCCTACATGGAGCTGGCGAAGGAGGTACACAGACTCCTCACTCAGGGCAGCAGGGGACACAGGGGCAGGGGGTGCGGTGCCTGGGCCAAAGGAGACACACTCCCGAACATGGGAGCCTCCACGGACCTGGGGAATGGGAGCCGATGGGAGGGCGGTGGTGGTGCTGGTGGTGGCGGGGACAGCAACACCAGCTGGGGTGTGGTGGCTGCTGACACCCGCCTCCACAAGGGAGTCATCCTCTGAGTTGCTCTGGTCCTCAGCTGAGGTGGATGGTGCTGAGGACTCCTCGGTGTGGCTCCCCTCGCCCTCCGTGCCACTGGGTCCCTCCGAGCACTCCTCGGCTGCTGACCCAGTCTGGCTCTCTGGCTCCTCCTGGTCCGTGGAGCTGTCCCCTTCCGTGGCCGTGGATGTATCTGCAAACAATGGGGAAACAGACAGACATCAGTCACCTGCACCAAACGCACACACCACTGTGAGCACAGCACATTACAGAGCAAGCCCTGGCATCATTAGTTGTACATTGCTAAAAGTGCCCTAACTGAACAGGAGAAGCCAATTGTCAGTCTGATGCCAAGCATGGCACTCACATCCCACATGGCCTTGCACCCATCTGTCTGGTGTCTGTTGGATTGCAACACCCCAGTGTGGACACATGCACCAAGTACACAGTAGTTGGACAGTGCAGAGGACACGGTGTGGCATGTGGACATGCACACATCACAGCTCTTGCCACTGAGTCAGTACAGGTTTCCGGATGAAAGGGATGCCCAGAGTCAAATAGGAAATGCATGTGATGCATACCAGCGACAGACACCATGATGCACCCATGTCCTGATAGCCAGCGCCACTATGGTGTGCATGTAGCACATGTCACTCCCCTGCAGGACCACCAATAAGTTGACACATGCCATGGCAGAGGCATGACTGCTAAGTCATACATCACTGTCTCAGTGATGTATGACTTGGCAGCCAGACAACAACACTATGCACTGTGTCACAATAGTAGGTCATGGGGAATGCAAGTCCTGGAGCTGCACAAGTGCACATGTACATCCCCCACACAACACATCATCTTAACCCTCATCTGTCCAGGTCACACCTATTGGACACATGGAAGACCTGTGACACTACCCTCTGAACCTGAGCCCCTCACAATTTGCTGTGAATGGGGAACAGCTGCCTGAACTTCACATTCGCATACCCCAGTCTGCACGGGCAGCTGATCAAACACCTATGTGACACACAAGTATCGTCTCCTATGGTCACATCTCCAGGGGCATGCTGAGCCCCTACCAAGAAACACCCCAGCAGTCCTAGCAACTAATCCACAGCACACTGACACAGAGGCAGACACCTGAGGGGTCAAATCACTGTGCACAATGTGTCAGCTGTTACACGGGAGTGGGAGTACAGAGTGAATTGCATGGCCTGGAGTAGGCCTGACTGTCCTGCTCCACATGAATGAGGGATGTGCCCTGGACAGTGGATAGCTGGCTATGTATGTGTGACACACGTAATCTGCACACTCCTGGGGCCCAAACATTGTTCCCACCCGCTGCATGGGCGTGTGCCACATACCCCAGGCACATGTGGTGGCTCAGCTCAGCAAGTGGACCGCATATCAAAGCAACACGCAGATCACATGTCCAAACCCAGGCGTTGTGTGAACAATGGACCCACCCATGATGCCCACAACAGAGTTAGGGAAACAGATGCTGTCCCCCACCTTTAGTGAAGCAAACTGCAAGGACACAGTCCCAAGTGACACAATTCCCTGAATGTAAGGGCCACACCTGGGTATCAGATGAGCAGTGGGCAGTGCACAATAGAGGGACATGGCTCCTGGGCAACATGACTGCTGCACTGTGGCAGTTGAACCAGGCCAGAGGAGGGCACAAAGCATGTAATACAGAGTTCACAGTGCAGTCTTTGACTCACCCCCTCCTTGCTGCTGTCTGGCCTTCAGCTGCCCATCCAGGTCTGGAAACACCACCGCCAGGATCTGGAGCATGTGGGGTCAGGGTCCGTGTTCCGCCCCTCCTGCGAGGGAGGCGACAGCTTCAGCTGGACCCGTGCAATCCTCCGGGTCCAGCCCCGAAGGTCCTGCCACCTCTTCTGGCAGTTGCGGATCCGGCGCTTGTAGACCCCCACGGACCGGACAGCTCGGACGATGTCCTTCCAGATTTCCTGCTTCCGATGGGCATTAACCTGTCAGGATGACAAAGTGAAAAGGCCATTACCACACATGCAACATATCCGTGCATGACACAGTTGTATATACATGTCTCAATCACAGGGGCACATGATGTACACAGGCAGCGCAAAGCTGACCATGGACAGTTTGCCAGACGTCACTACATGGTATCATTGCATGGGAAGTAAAACCATGTTCAAATGCACTGTCACTGCACCATACCTGTCCAGTGCAAGTCACTACACACTATGGGGGTGACAACTACTCAGTGAGCCTGCTAGCCAGTGGCGTGCAGACTCTCAGCCTTGCTAGTCAGACAAAATGCACATTCAGAAAGGCAGTGCACAGAACACTCACCTGCTCCCCTGGTGTCCCATACAGCTTGCTGTACTGTGGAAGTAGGCTGTCCAGCAGGGCCTGGTTCTCTTCAAGGTTGAAGGCTGGGGCTCTCTCCACAGTACGTGCCATTGCAGGGTCCAGAGGGGCAGAGACAGCAGCAGTGCAGTGGCAGATGTCGTCCTGGAGCATGTAGTGCAGGCAAGTGAGCTCTCAGGGGAACAGCCAGCAATATATATGTGCTGGAGAGGCAGATTCTGTCCCTTGTGTCCAAAGTGATAGGTCCAAGTCGTTTGCATCTTCTGAATCTGGCCAATCCATGGAATAGCAGCACCAAAACACGCCCACAGCATCCTTCAAATCTTCAACTTCATGACATACATGATTTTGCAACATTGTTGTGGGTGACCAACTGAATTTACAGCAACCGACTCGCTCGAAATTCGAAAACGCGTCCGTTGCCAGGCAAGCCCATTGTCAATGGGTGCGCACCGATCGGTCCATTGCAGTACAACGCGCACAGGGGTACAACGCGTACCCGCACACATTGATTGCAATGGGCCGGCCGGAGGCACCGATCGGTCCATTGCTGTACAACGCGCACAGGGGTACAACGCGTACCCGCACACATTGATTGCAATGGGCCGGCCGGAGGCACCGATCGGTCCATTGCGGTACAACGCGCACAGGGGTACAACGCGTACCCGCACACATTGATTGCAATGGGCCGGCCGGAGGCACCGATCGGTCCATTGCGGTACAATGCGCACAGGGGTACAACGCGTACCCGCACACATTGATTGCAATGGGCCGGCCGGAGGCACCGATCGGTCCATTGCAGTTCAACGCGCACAGGGGTACAACGCGTACCTGCACACATTGAATGCAATGGGCCGGCCGGAGGCACCGATCGGTCCATTGCAGTTCAACGCGCACAGGGGTACAACGCGTACCTGCACACATTGATTGCAATGGGCCGTCCGGAGGCACCGATCGGTCCATTGCGGTACAACGCATCACTGTACATGTGACTGGCATATGTCAGCATGCCTGTCTCAGATGGACATATGCCAGCCACAGATAGCTCCCAGGGAGTGAGGGGCACACCTACATCACGACAGCCTGTCCAAACTTTGTCATAAGGCATGTAAGGATGCATTTCCTATTGTGTGTATGTTGGTGTACATGTTGTCCTGTGGGTGTCACCTGTGGGCAGCCACCCCCAGGCTGTGCACGTGTTAATGGGGACAGGATCCTGGGTGTTACGTGTACATGACCACTGTGATGTGCAACTGTTCATATCTGTGCATGTGCCATGGTCACATTTCACAGTGGTGTATGTGTATGTCATGTCACATACCCCGTGAGTCCCATGTGGGACGGTATGTTTGAGCCAGGGTGTCCCAGTGGCACAATAGTGATGGTCCTCCACAGTCTTTGTGCTTGTAGTGTTTACAATGTCTCTGATTTCATGTGCACAATGGGAGACAGTCTCCACATACACGTTGTGTGTGCATGGACTCTGATGTTGTGCGTGTGTGTCACAGACGTCCATGTCTGTCCTGCCGTGGCAAGTGGGGCCACTACCTGTGGGGGTCATGGTTGTTTTGCTGTGGTGTATACATGATACTCCATGTAATGCCAGTGTCCATGTGGCATTACAGGGTCCCTGGTGATGTACCTGTCGTTGAGCTGTGGTGCCTCGGGCACATCTGTCCTCACATGTCACTGTGGGGGGTTATTGTGACACGGCAGCAGGAGATGGGAACTGTGACACGGCCTCATGATATCCAATGGGCCAACCTGGGACTAATTGATGCCACCTGTTGGACCGTGTCGACAGATGTTGGCCATGTATGTACCATACATGTCCTTCCGGTACTGCACACTTCATGTAGTTGTGCCTCATAATGATGTATGTTGGGATCTTGAGTGTGTTCAATGCCGCATATGTGGGGTGACTGACAATCTTGCTTACTTCTCCTCTGCACTGCAGGGCTCCTGCTGTCCATCGACCATTCCCAGACCTGGCAACGATGGTGGAACGGGACAGCATCCGACGGTACCGCTTCACCAGGCAGCTGATTGAGGATTTGGCAGTGCAGTTGTCCCCACATTTGCAGCCTGGCCGGCCGTATCCTACAGCGCTGACCCCCAAGGTGAAGGTGATGGCAGCCCTACACTTCTTTGCCACTGGTACCTTCCAACATACTGTGGCGACTGCTGGTGGGATGTCACAGACCATGTTGAGCCGTGTGCTCCGCGATGTTTTGGCGGCAATGTTGCTCTTCCTGAACCGGTACATCTATTTCCCTAGATCATGCGACGACTCACTGACGTGAAGAGTGACTTTTATGCCCTGGGGAGGATGCCGCATGTCATTGGCTCCATTGATGGGACACATGTGGCTTTGGTACCACCACGGGCCCAGGAGCAGGCCTACAGGAACCGCAAGCACTACCACTCGGTCAATGCACTGGTGGTGTGTCTTGCAGATATGACCATCACACACGTGTGTGCCCGTTTCCCTGGTTCAGCACACGATGCCTTTGTGATGAGGAGTAGTCGCATCCCCAGGATGATGGCACAGATGCAGAACCAGCGTGCCTGGCTTGTCGGTGTGTACTGACTTTGTGCCATTGTGTGTGATCTGATCTGTAGTATTCCGCCCACTTTTCCAAGTCAGCTAATGTGCACTTGTCTGTCCGTAGGTGACTCGGGATACCCCAACATGCCGTGGTTGCTGACACCCTCAGGAACCCTGTGACACCAGCCCAGATGCGCTACAATGAGGCACATGGTCGGACCAGGAGAGTGATTGAGCGGACCTTTGGTCTCCTGAAGAGCCGCTTCCGCTGCCTGGACAAGACCGGAGGGTCCCTCCCATATGCCCCTGTGAAAGTGTGCAAGATTATCATCGTCTGCTGCATGCTCCACAACCTGGCAGTGCAGAAGGAGTTGCCTCTCATCCAGGATGACAATGACCAACATCCGCCACCTGTGGAGGATCCTGGCCTGGACCACGATGCCAGTGACGATGATGATGATGATGGTGATGGTGATGTCCGCACACAGCTCATCACCAACTTCTTTAGCTGAATGTGAGTATCCTGAGGTGTCATGTCAATGATGTGAGTTGGCATGATGTGTGGGTGGTGCTCTGGTGCTGTTGGAGTGTGTCCATGGGCTACTTGACTGGATGTGTGTTGCGATGTGTGGTGACAGGTGGGCTGTACTCCCCAACAGTGTTGACATGCTAACTTGGTTCTGGGTGGGTATCTTGTAACATGTATTGTGCATGAGTTTTGCTGTTCTGTCCTGTACTCCATTGCTTTTGACTGTGTGTCATTTCTGTCCTTCACAGGGTACTTTCAGATTCGTTTGGTCAACTGTGTCCACCGACGACGTGATTGCACATCCAGGCTGGTAGCTGTTGTGTCCCTACAGGTGATGTGCGCCACACCCATGGACTTCCTTCCGTCTACAGTTGTTGACTGTGTGCCCGCTGCCAGGTGGGATTACCTTGCATCTGTAGTGGTTACGGCTTGTTGCAACTGTGTAATAAACCTGTGCTTCACTTTGTGTTGTGCGTTGTCTGTGGTCTCACATTTGACTGCCATTTGCTTACTGCACCTGTGGGCTACTTGACTACAACTGGGAATGGGTGTGGTGTCTGTGCATTGCACCGTCTTCCCTGGCAACATCAGTGTAGGCAATGAGTCAGATGGCCTAGGTGTGTATGTGTTGTGTAGCCCTGGTGGTGTGTCTCCCTCATGTGTGTCACGTTGCCTGTACTCACATGCCTGTGTTGTCCTTGCTGTTGCAGTTCGCATACACAGTGTAATTTTGCAATTCATCATCCCCATAACAGCACCCACGTTGGAATCACGACAGAGGCAAGTATGGTGTATTAGTGTGTTTATTGTGATACATTTGTGTTAATAGTGCAAAGGATGGGTAGTGCTGTACATAAATCTTGCAATCCCAAGTTCCTAGGTGAATTGAAAGTCCTGGTAGACAGGATCCCCAGTATCGGGGCCACAGTTGTCTGACACATTGGTCCAACTTGTACTCCCCATGCAATGTGTGGGAGTAGTGTTGCCGTCAACAGGGTGAACAGTCTGTGCACAAAGGCGGACATCCAGAACAGGTTCAGGCTTCCTGGGAGTTGCGCTTGGCCATCGGCCTCTCACTTTTCCCTCCTCGGACGACCCCTCTTCTTGGGGGGCCCTCAAGTACAGGCTGCTGCGGTGCAGGGGACTCTCCGCCAGAGTCCTCCTCCCTCCCTGTGGCAGTTGCAGTTTGTTCGGCACCAGATGTTGTTGGCACACAGGGAGGTGTGGACTGGTTGCTGTTCATCTGGCGGAGGCATTGTAAAATGTCCCTGTGCACCGCCGTCATCTCATGCAGTGCATCCCACTTGGACTCCACGCGGGACATGTGTGAGTCCACACGGGACATGTGTGACTCCACGTGGGACATGTGGGAGTCCAAGCGGGCATGATGGGCAGCCTGCTGCTGTTTAATGTCTCTGAGGAGCCCCACTACCTGGCTGAGGTCTCCGGTGCTGGACTGGTACGCATCAGCTATGCGTACCAGTTGTGGGTCATCATGCACACCAGCAACGTCTGCAAGCAGCGACCTCTGTCTCCCACCCCTCCCACCACCCCTGCTGACATGTGCAGTGTGTGCAGTGGCACGCACAGATAACCCTGGTCCACCTTGGGGGTTGGTGGTGGTGGTGGTGTCCATGGCCCCAGGTTGGTCCAGGGTCACTGTGCTGGTGTTGCTCCTTGTTCTGTCCATGTCGGCAGAGATGGTATTCGTGGTGACAGTCGTTGGAGGGGTGGGTGCAGGGGGTGCAGCTGGTGGTCCTGCTGGTGCTGCAGCTGGTGGTCCTGCTGGTGCTGCATGTTGACTTGCACTGGATGTGCCAGGTTGTTCTTCATCGTCCGAGGAGGACAGAGGCTGTACGACGCCAGTGAGCTCGGCATCCTCTTGAGCCTGGGACTGGGACTCCTCAGCGGCTGCTGCTGTGTCCCCATCATCACCTGTTTTTGGGAGACACAAACAATGTATGTTATGTTTCTGCAGGCATCAATGGTTGACACACATGACAGTTGTGACTGTGCCTCTGGGTGCGGGCCTGTACATTGCATTGTCCTAAGTCGTCACAGTCAGGGGTTGATATTGGTGTGGCACATTGTCCTGCATTATTTGGGCATTTCTATGTATTTTCTGGGGTGTGAACATGGTCTGCATTGGTTGTGTTTGGTTGACAGCCGGCCCTCCTTCCCACCCACCCAGCCAGTCAGTTATCCCACCATGGAACGTGCTTGCGTTGCAGAGAGTGTAAGTTGTCTCTCAGGATGTCAGTCAGTGGTGTCCTGCTGTTTGTTGGTGCACAGTTGCCAGCAGGGCCTTGTGCTCCCCACAGCAGTAGCCAGTGTCAGCCATCTTGTGAGTCCTTCTCCACTTCCTGTGATGTGAGCATGGTTCAGGGTGGTGTTGATGGGACAGTTGTGGGGGTGAGCTATGTCTGTGACTACAACTCCCATCATGCCATTGCCTCCACCCCACTTCCCAGCATTCCCATACTTACTTGCTTTTGTGTGGAGTTCAGTGTGTGTGGGTGTGAGAGCAATGGCAAGATGGCTGACAGTGGTGTCCTGCTGTTGGTTGGTGTGCAGTACCCAGCATGCCCTTGTGCTCCCCACGACACAGCAACAGTGTCAGACATCTTTGATGGGCCTTTCCACTCTCTGTGGGATGTGCATGCGTGAGTGTGAGCTTGCTGGGCCATGTGGTGGGGATGTTGAGCTGTGACTACCACTCCCATCATGCTATTGCCTCCACCCCCCTTCCCAGCATGCCCATGCTTCCTTCCTTTTGATTCTGCTTCCCTGTGGGGTGGGCTGGCTGTGCTGACAGGATGGCTGGGAGTGTTGTCCTGGCAGTTGTTTGGCTAGAGGTCCCAAGAGTGTCCCTGTGCTTCACACAACATAACCCTGGGTGGTGGTTCTTTGTGGGATCTTGTGTTAGGATGGGGGCATTGCATTCTACCAGGTGGGTTCTGTGGAGTTTGTGTTGGGGGTGTGAGGGGAGGTGCTTGTGACTATGGTCAGTGCTGCAAGTCCCCCTTCCCACCCAGCCAGCCAGATATCCCACCATGGAACGTGCTTGCATTGCAGGGAGTGGAAGTTATCTCTCAGGATGTCAGTCAGTGGTGTCCTGCTGTTTGTTGGTGCACAGTTGCCAGCAGGGCCTTGTGCTCCCCACAGCAGTAGCCAGTGTCAGCCATCTTGTGAGTCCTTCTCCACTTCCTGTGATGTGAGCATGGTTCAGGGTGGTGTTGATGGGACAGTTGTGGGGGTGACCAATATCAGTGACTACGACTCCCATCATGCTATTGCCTCCACCCCCTTCCCAGCATGCCCATGCTTCCTTCCTTTTGATTCTGCTTCCCTGTGGGGTGGGCTGGCTGTGCTGACAGGATGGCTGGGAGTGTTGTCCTGGCAGTTGTTTGGCTAGAGGTCCCAAGAGTGTCCCTGTGCTTCACACAACATAACCCTGGGTGGTGGTTCTTTGTGGGATCTTGTGTTATGATGGGGGCATTGCATTCTACCAGGTGGGTTCTGTGGAGTTTGTGTTGGGGGGTGTGAGGGGAGGTGCTTGTGACTATGGTCAGTGCTGCAAGGCCCCTTCCCACCCAGCCAGCCAGATATCCCACCATGGAACGTGCTTGCATTGCAGGGAGTGGAAGTTGTCTCTCAGGATGTCAGTCAGTGGTGTCCTGCTGTTTGTTGGTGCACAGTTGCCAGCAGGGTCTTGTGCTCCCCACAGCAGTTGCCAGTGTCAGCCATCTTGTGAGTCCTTCTCCACTCCCTGTGATGTGCGCATGGTTCATGGTGGTGTTGATGGGACAGTTGGGGGCAATATGTGTGACTGCGACTCCCATGATGCTATTGGCTACACTGACTTGGCCAGCATACACAGAATTCCTTCCTTTGAGTGGTCTTCACTGTGTGTTGGTGTTGTTGTGGTGGCTACATGTGTGGATGTGTTTGTTAGTTCTATTTGTGCCACTGCCTAGCTGTAGTTGTAGTTGTGTTTGTACATGTGTTGGCACAGTTGGATGTGACTTTTTGATGGCATGTGTTGTGTTTATCTGACTGACATACACATTTTGGGATGATTCTGTACTGGTTGCTGTGTAATTGCTAGGAGTGCATGGTTTGACTCTCCCTTGACAGTGATGTGTGTGTTTTGTGGCAGTATATTGTGTACATTTGTTGTGTACTCACCAGGCTCTGGGATGTCCTCTAGTCCATATACGCTCACTGGCGGAAGGATGGCCCGCACCTTCTCCTCCCAGGGCCTGAGGTATATTGGCTTGGCAGGAGGGCCACTGCCGGTGTATTGGCTGTTGATGTAGTCTTTCTTCAGCATGTCCCGTACTCTCCTGCGCACGTCATACCACCTGTTCTGGATGTCGGTCTTTGTGCGCCGACATGGTGATTGGGCGTTCACCCTGTTGATGATCCTCTCCCACATCTTGGTTTTCTGCGACATGGGGGTCTGTTGGACCAGTGTGCCAAACAGCTGTGGCTCCACCCTGAGGATCTCGCTCTACCATGACTTCCAATTCACTATCTAGGAACTTGGGATTCTTCTTGGGGGGCATGGTGATGGGTGGTGATGGTGGGTGATGTGTGTGTTGGTGTGCAGGAGCGGGTGTGTGAGTGTGTGTTTTGCTGGGTGTATGTGAGGTAGGTATTTGTTGGTGTGCTGATGGTGTGTGGCTTGTGTGAGGGATGAGCTGTGGGTGTGTGGTTGCTTTCTCTTGGGTGCTGGCTGTGGAATGGCATTTGCAAAGGCTCATGGTAGTGATTTGTGTCCTTTATATAGGTGGAGTTGTGGGTGTGTCTTTGTTCTCTGTCCCCCCCCAGTATTTATTGGCTTGGTAATTGCTTGTTTGGCCTTTTTTGGGTGATTTTTCCTTTGTGCTGTTTGTGTATGTTGGAAACGTTCTTGTGACCGAGTCGGACCCTGCATTGGTCTCGTACGGTGTTCTCCCGCTTCGTTCACGCTGTGTTTGTGCAGTTTTCTATGCTGCGTACGCGTCGGTCGTGGTGTATTGTGTTGCTTCGGCTCGGTTTTGTATGCGTGTCGGTCGTACGGCTTGTCCTCCGTCCGACTCGCTCGTGGTTTTCGCGCCTTGCATCGTACTTTGCGGTTTGGAGTTCGCGTGTACGCTTCGGGTCGGATTTGTTCCGGGTGCGTGTCGGTCGGTTGGATTCGCGTGTTTTTCCGGCCGGATTGCTGTTTTCCGTGCGGCTCGGTCGGTCGACTTGGTTTCGGTACGTGTCGGTCGGATTTTTCGCGCCTTGCATCGTACTTGGCGTGTCGTGCGCCACAGGTACGTGTCGGTCGGTATTATTTCCAGATCCGAGTCGGTCGGTGCTTTTTCCGGCCCGAATCGGAATCGACCCCAAAGTGTCTAATTGTGATGCAACTGTGGCCAGTGGGAAATCACATACAGCTAAAACATACCTGAATAAGAAAGGCTAGGGTGCTATCATATTTATATTATAATATTTATATAATTCCAATTTCTTACTACCCTCTCACACTTTATTCCCAGCTCCTTGCCTTCCTCCCCAGTCCTTTTGCTAGCTGTTGCTTGTACATGAACATTCCATGGTCTGCCTGTTGACCCTGAGGCAGACCTGGACAAGGTTTTTTGATAAAGCTGTATCTCCACAATTAAAACTCCCTGCTCCCTTGTTTTGTCTGGAGCAGTTTTCTTCTAGCTTTGAACATCATTATACCAGAGAGTTTATGTTAAGGGTGTAAATAAAAGTCCATGTTTTAAGTGTGTGTCTACGAACCACATTCGTTCTCGTAAGAACTGTCCAGCGAGAGGGAAAGAAAGCTTCAAGTGTGGTAAAATTGTTTTTTGTCCAGCCTGTGCAATAATGCAAATAACAGAGTGATCATGATACAGGAGACAGAAGACTGCAATGACAATAGTGTTACGAGTATGAGTCCTTTAACAGCACTTCTGAAATCACTTTCAGAGATGAGCAGTTTTCATTTTCTTCAGCAGGGAGAGTTGATACCAGGACGTTTTTGTTTTCTTGGCAATGTGTTCCCAGGAGTGGCTCGTGTCAGGGAAAAGAGGCAGGGCAGGGTTGGGAGGATCAGAGGGGGGGGGAGGGATGGGGGGATAGGGGTGACGGAGAAAAAGCAAAAAAAGAAAAATAACTTATATTACCTGCTGCCCTCAGGCATTGCTCTCTTCTGGCTCCGCTGTAAGCAGGCACAGGCTCCCAGACTGCCCTGCGGCCAGTCCTGAAGCTTCTCTCATGCATAAGAGGAGCTTCAGGATTGGCCTGAGCACCGTGAATTTGCGCTCCCAGACAGACTGGGAGCCTGTGCCTGCTCTCTCCAACCCGGCAACACAGCTTGGGTTGGAGAGAGCTTCAGTGCGCATGGCAATTTGGCCGGCCTCAGATAAAACCGAAAAAGCAAACGACTGAAACATGTGAACAATAAGTTTAAGGGTCCTGATTGGACTTATATAATCCTTGAAGACTACGAGAGTTCAGAGTCAAGTGAAAGTGGTGACGAAAGAACAAGTGCAGAACTGACTTATGAGAAAGAAGTGAAGCCACCTTGATAACGTTAAAGTCTTGAAAGAAAAAGAAAAGAAGAGAAATCTTCTTTGTCAAAATGCCTGACGACAGAGTTTCTGGGAGACCGAAACGGAAATGTTGTAAAAGATGCTGTGCTATATGCATATGTAGTCTGGTAGTGGTACTTGTAGTGTGGTTAGTAGTGATTGTAGCAATTCCTTACCTTATGATAATGGATAAAAAGATTAACAACGAAACAAAGGGAAGGATAGATAACTTGAAAGGTGATAGCGTAAGAATAGAAGCAGAAGATGAACCAGAATTTTATCATGTGGTAACAGCTAATGATACTAGTTTAAATGTGTTCACAAAATTATTATTTCAATATGTAGATACCATGGAAGTTAGTGACTGTTATGTTTGTATGAAGTTACCCGAATCAGTAGCCGAAGGATTAACATACCATCATTTGCCATTAACTTATGGCATATCATGTAGTGTACTAACTAATTTATTTTATAGAACAGGGAGACTTCAGTATTATTATTCAGATATAGATGTGATATTTTCTGAGGTTCCGATTCGAAAGAATATGAACCCAGTGCTTAGTAGTCAAGATGCACAATTAATGGGAGAATTTTTCCTAACAATGAAGTCGATAGATATAACACATGCACATAGAAGCAATTTAACATGTTCATTACATGAAGAAGAAAAGATATTTTTGAACTTAATAGAAAATAGAAGACAAAATTTCCAAAAGAAAGCGTCTGAGCATAAGGCTCATCTTACACCTTGGGCTGAGAAAGAGGGTATTTACACACCTGGCAAAGCTCAAGCTGCTATGGCTCTGGATTTTGTAAAGATAGGGAAAATTTGTCTACATAGGTTAAAGACTGATTATAACAATATTTTCATCGGTACCAGTGAATGTGAACATAATTTCTTAATTCTTGGTGGTTGGGGATTAAAAGGAGGAACAGATTCAGTTTTTCCTGGAATTTATTATGTGTGTGGAATAAGGCTTACTTTAGGCTTCCTGCACGGTGGTATGGAAGTTGTTATTTTGGAATAGTTTTTCCAAAAGTATACCACGTAAAAAGAAACGCTGGAAGCAATGAAAATAATAGTGAATTAACACGTAGTAAAAGAGCTAGTTTTTCTGAAATTGTAGGTGACATATTTGGTGCATTGATACCTTCAGTGGGAATAATTCTCAACTCAAGGAAAATATGTAAATTGTCTACAGTGGTGGATCGTTTATCAACGGATACTGCTGGAGGGTTTCTAATGATTAATGCGGAGATGGTTGCGATTAGATCAATGGTTATGCAAAATCGACTTGCTCTTGATATAATATTAGCAAAAGAGGGCGGAGTCTGTAAATTGTTGAAAACGAAACATTGTTGCACGTATATTCCTGACAAAAGTGCAGAAATCGGAAAGTATATAAAGAATATTACAAAACTTGAGAATGAACTAAAACCACTGGAAGTTGATAGTGTATGGGAAAGATTGACAAATAGCATTGTGTCAATTGGTACCTGGTTTACTAATGTTGGAAAAGGACTTATAGGTCAAATATTAGTACCCTTAGTAGGGATAGCAATAATAGTACTGTCAATAATGATATGGTGCAAATGTTGTAGAAAGAATGAGACATATAGAGTGACAGGGAAAGGAAAGAAACGAAAATTTGATGAAATAGAATTAGAAGATCTGAAAAGTGAATTATACAAGAAATTGAAAGGAGAAGATAAGAACAGAAAATGTAAAAATGAGATTGAGACAAAATTATGCTAAAAAGTTGGCATCTGGTTGTGGGTAGTATTTGATGGCTCAGAAACGCCATCAGAGAAGGGATTGATGGAGCAAGAACTCAAAATGAGACTTGCTCGTAAGCAATGCTCTCACAGTATTAATTAATTAAAATGTGTAATGTCTTTACTAATAAATGCATACACGAACACCGTATCTGAGAGAAGCTTGCCTATGTGTTTAAACTAATAAGTAATCCTTGTTTAATCCAATATGGCCGCTAAAGCGCGGGAACTCCATTGCGCATGTGTCAACCATATCACGTGGTATGACGTCTTTCTTTGCTTGGAGGGAATACTTTGCTTCTGCGCAGTGTGTGCTAAAATGGCTGCTTAATGTTCTCACGTGCTAAAGCTTACGCATTTGCTGCAATTTACACTGTGGTATTCTAACGCTATTAATGCGGGATAGATTTATAATTAAATGGGAATAGAGTAGAAATAGGGGTATACAGTGAAGACATTTATTTTTGATTTAATATGTTTCTTCTTTGATTTCTATTAGTTTGTAAATTTGGGGCCTGGGTTAACGGAACAGCAGCTCGAGACCTATGGGATATGCGCATGCGCTCTGAAAATCAAGACACAGCGATGAAGTCAACATGGAAGACATCCAAGGCCACGACCTGTTGGTCAACTCCACTACATCCGCGATGTTCCCTCAAATGCAACATTGAATATACATTTTGTATTAAACTTTGTCGTGAGACGGGTGGGAAATAAAGCAAATGTATTAATTGCGAGGGGCGGTATTTAAAAACAATGGGCTTAAAGAAATTGAACTAAATTGACATGGTGTGAGGATCAACCCCTGTCCCCATCCAATCAGAAGTAGTGGGCCCATAAATTTGAAACATTAATGGGAGGTACCTGGGTGTAGAAGGGTATAATAGATATAGAATTAGTTAATTAGTTAGCACAGGAGCGCACAGAGACGAAGGAGAGACCAGGCTTTGGTGCTCGACGAGCTGATCGATTGCAGGCTGAACCGCTGTCCAGAGAGGTCCTGAGGTGGGGGCGGCGGATTCCATTAGAAAGAAGACACGGAAGAAATCGAGGAGGAGTGAAGCGACAGAGAGGGGAAACGACGCAGGCGTCGTTGGTAGAGAGGTCACCTATCTTGTCCTGAACCTGGTCCGGAGGTCTTTGGTCTTCATCCTTCTTGGGACCTATCTTTCCAACTCCTTGGCCAAGGGGTTTGGTTCTCACATCTTTAGGTAAATATAAATGCAACCTTTAGCTGTGCTGCTGTCTCTGTCTTCTTCTTTGTGAGGGACCGTCATTGATTAATAAGTGATTATTTAGTATGCTTCATCCTTGATATACGATTAAGTTTTATGTGGTTTTGTAATTTACTCTGCTAAAGATTTAGATAAACATTTTAAAACTTCTTGACTCAGTGATTATTTCAGATTTATTAATTGTATTGTATGTCTCTCATTTTAAATTTCCCAATTATCAAAGGGTCCATTGGTAAGTCATTACTCTTCAATCAGAAAGGTAATTAGTAGCAGGGATATTGATAAAGAGTACAACTGACCCACCAGCGGAAATTGCTAGCGTAGTATGAATGAATGGGCCCAGGTGAGTATTCGGTGTATGAATGCTTGTTGCTAGTAACCCGCTGGATCAGTTTCACTCGATGATAGGCAATGGGTAAGGCTGAAAGGCTATTCCCACAGAACTAAATTAAAAGAAAATGCCAATCCTGTAAAAGAGTCGCTTAGGAATGTTCCAGAGTAGAGCTAAGCTAAAATTTGAAAGACAAGTAAAAATTGAGGTTATTGAACTTGTTGGCGTCAAAGAATGGGCTTCCCCCATAATATCAGTATGAAAAATATTCAGGCTTTATTTGACTATGCATTGATCTTCACTCCTACAATATGCAAATCATTGTAAATTGTCAATCTTTACAAACAATACAAGAATTATTGCCGATGTTGGAAGGGACAAGGCATTTTACCACGGCAGACGTAAAAGGGGTGCATCATCAAATTGAGTTTTCCCCTAAATGCGTGGATTTGCTTACACAGGATGCTGTGAGGGTTGGTGTCAGCTGAAAAAGGTATCTGATCAAAGGAAAGCTTGCTGCAAACTATTGAAGCGGGACCCATTGCACAGAGCAGGTATTAGCTTAAGTCATATTTAGACTCATTTTATTTCACATTTGCGGGGAATTTTGTCAGGTTTGCGGCTCTCCATCAGCTGCTTAAAAACAAACATGAAGATTTTTCTAAAAGGCTGAAAGAGTCTTTTGCGCAAGAGTTAACTAAGGAAGGTTAAGGTCAAGGAAAAACTAAAACATTTGCATTTAGATCCTTGTTGAGTGCAGAAAGTAGATATTGCACCATTGAGCAAGAGACGTTAGCATGCGGATGTGGAGTTCAACAATTTAAAATCTACATTTAGGGAAAGGCCTTTTGCATATCACAAGTCTTTGTTTGGGATTTTGAATTACAAAGGAACTGGAAAAGCTGTATGTTTTTTTAAAACAAATTTACAAATATAGGGCTAGATTTATCAAGGTTTTGCGTCACCCTTGCAACCTAAGTGACATTTATCAAGCCACACAAGACCACCTTGCTTGGCCCTGCACAGCTTGATAAATCTAAAGTAACCCAAGGCAGCGCCAATCGCTGCCTTGCGTTACTCTGCAGCAGGGAGGCGTACCATGGGTGAAGCGTGGGTGCTTCCCAGATTTACCATTAGTGGTAGACCTGGGAATGCGTCAAAATGTTGCAGGTGAGGCGTAACGTGGAGAAATATCTTTATTACTCCTCCTTTTCCCTCTTTCAACATGTGCACACATAGAGATAAATGCCTCTCAGGATTGTTTTTGTGCAAGAAGGTGCCCCTTCCAGCAGAAAAACAATCCTGCCTACAACGCAGGCACCTTTGTACCATGGAGCTGGGCAGCCAAAAGTGCGCCAGTGCTAGGAAAGGACAGGAATATGCTGTATAATGGTAAACACAGCACATTCCTCCCCTTTTCCTTTCACGTAGCGCAGCAAGGTGACTTTCTGCGTTGCGCTTGCAAAAGAATGATAAATCTGCCCCATAATGTTGGCGTGTGTTCCATTCCTGGTGTTAAGAATGCTGTGGGCTGCCCATTTAGGGTTCTAAGGGGAAATAGTGGGTGCGTGGGTAGATGTTCGTTAAATTGCTCAACTCAAAGTTGCACAGTTTCAAGAAATCTTACTTCTTTATTTGAGGCTTCTAAAGTTCACCAGCTTTCCCATTCAGGTTTCTGCACTATGTTTCAGTTTCTTTATTATTGCTTCCAGGGTTATTGGCCAGCCCACCAGGAGTTTCGCAGAACTTTGAGAGAACACAGGTAAGTACCAATACATAACCATATAAAGGGTTTCTTAATCAGTGGCGGCTCCTCTGCTAAGGCGGAGAAGCGTAGCCTCACTGCTCAAAAAGAAAATGAAAATGATAATAACATATCGTTATTATCATTTTATTTTTCCTATTGAAGCTAGTGGCTCTCGGGGCCGGGCGGCGCTGGCCAGAGCAGAGAGAGGAGTGGTTTGCACTCCATAAGAGCGCCTGACTGCTTGGCCGGCCCAGTCCTGCGCACTTTGCACCTTCCTCATCAGGCCTACACAGCCTGGTGAGGAACATGCAAAGACTCCCAGTCCATGTCTGAGCGCCGTGGTTCGGCGCTCAGACCAATCATAATGCTGCATTGAAGCGTTGTGATTGGCTATGGGGAGCCTGGGAGCACGGGTGCTTCCTGCTGCTTCCTGGTGCCGGCGGAGACAGGAAGAAGAGGACGAAGGAGAGGTGGCAGCCGGCCCAGGTAAGTGTTCTTTTTTTTTTCATTTCCTACCCGCCCTCACCCCACCACTCCCGATCGGTAGCAGCCACTACTGGTTTCTTTGACATCGTTTTTGCTTTCTTTCCTATTGTTTTTCACTCTTCTTCTATTTTTCCTGTTAGTTATACAAAGAGTCTATTAGTTCTAGAGGCCGAATAAACATAGGCTTCAAATGCCAAAAGAAAAAAAAAGAAAAACTGTCTTTCCCCAAATCTTAATTATTTCTCTGTAAGAAGACCTTCTGTTTTATTCACCTCAATTTATTTTCATTTATCCAGACTCTTAAAATAAACCCTTAATCTGTGGATACAATGTTACGATAATTATAAAAGAAGTCTCAGCTCCTTAAATAAGCCCTTAAGGAAGGGAATAGAAAAGGAAAAAAGAAAGAAATAGAAAAAAATCAATCTTGATCTTTCCCTCTTTTCCCTCACCTTTCACTCGCCTGTCCACTACCCACTTCTATCTCATGCGACTAACTCCAAGAGCTTATTCGAATGGATCCTGGGAAACCACCAGTCTCCTCCTTCTTCAGTGTCATCTGCTTGTTCGGTATCTTCGACATCACTGGATCCAAGTTTCCAAAACCTGCCCCTTCCTTCAGCATTTTTGCCTCTGCATTTTCGGGGGCAATCAGAGTTTTAGTGCATTTGCGTCCAAGGTATATATTTATCCTGTTCAACAGCCTCCTGTCTTCTACCACTCTCTCTGCTTTGGACTTCCTTTTGACCTCTGACAGTCTCGGCATCCCCTCCCTTTTACCAGAATTCTCTCTCTATCTTCCCTTTAGCATCCTCCACAGCCCTCATCCCCTTTTCTCTTGCTGGTCCCTCCTTTTCTCTACCCTGTAGCTGGCACCTCCTTGCTCTTTTCTAGTCTTTCCTATCCTTCTGGTTTCTGTCTCCCTTGTCTACTGTCAGCCAAGCCCCTACCTTTCTTTCTTCAAATTTGTAGGCCCCACATCATGCCCATTGTTGTTCCCAAATGCCATCTCTCATGACTTTGAGGAGAGCAATGTAAGAGTTCAACCTGTTTAATCCCTTCTGCTCCATCGCAGTGGGTTTCCCCAGAAGCCAGATAGTGTTGAAGAATGGGTTATGTATAATGTTAAGGATGACATAGGGTCATGGCAACATGACATCAGTAAGACAGCATGGCAGGAGGGTATACTTAGTAAACAGTATTTTAAAGGAGGGATGGTCAGAAGAGAAGAATTTGGTTCCAGAAAAAATAGTGTAAAACCAGAGGGTGTTACAAAAGGCGAGTGCTTAGTCCCTGAGATGGAGTTGAAAGATGTCATTGTTAGGACTTCCCACCAGAATGTTTAGGTGAAACAGCTACTAAGTGAAAGGTCAGAAGTATTGTTTGGTGGCCTTCTATTGATGAACTGATTATCAGAAGCCTGAATCCTGCACATGTTGTAATAATTCAGATACAAGTATGAAAACGCGTTGTTTGCTTCAACAGAAAGCATTTTCTGGACAGCCATGGCAAGAGCTAGTCATGGACTTTCATGATAATTATGATGTTTTTATGATTTCTAAAATGGATTTTCTGGTCCTCACTGATTAATTTTCTAGATGGGTAGAAATAAATTGAGTTAATCATCCTACCACGGATGGGGTTGTAGAATTTTATTTTGACTGCAGTGCTGATTTCCCAATTCCATTACTATAGGTAATAGTGTCGAGTTCACCAAGATGAAGCGATTATTAGGGCGAAGAGGAATACTTCATAAGTGTCATATTTGCCTCATATGAACAGACTGGTGGTGACATTTAATTGTGTCATATTTGAAGGTGTAAAGTCAGCAGTGGTATCTGGATTCAAGTTTAAAGATTATATAAAAAAAAAGCATTTGCAATGCAATCGGTCTCGCCTTTGCGACCTTATATGTATTTAGCTATGCAGCACATTAGCCTGGGTGCTGAAATATCTACTGTTTTTTAACATGGAGGAAAAGTAAGCACCAAACTGCGTGACACGCCAGGTATGGGAAAAACATGGAGAGAAATATTGCATTTCAGCGGGAAATGGTATAGTGCAAAGCTCTGTTCTTAATATAAGATCAGGGCCTTCGGTGGTCATATCACTGAAAATACAAGATTTGAAAAAAAGATTATTGTCTACGGTGCTCGTGGAAGACAATTTCTATAGACTGGAATCTAGAGAATGCTAAAGTGATTCTGGTATTTTACTGACCTCTACCAGTCGTTTTCAAGACAGTTAAAATAGACAGTTAAATAGAGGCAGTTGAACAGAAAAAAAAGTCCCTACGCGGAAGCAGACAAGTCCTAGGGCTGATCTCCAGAGCCCACAAAGTACATACACATATAAGTATATACTAAAGTATATACAAGAGGTCTCGAATACTCGACCTAAAAAGAAGACCTGGTCATATCATGGTATGCCACATAGTACCACAGAGTTGACACATTTTAAGTAATAATTTATTTTATTATTATTTTATTTTTGTGTTTTATAGAGCGCGAACTGGACCCGTTAGGGTATCAGAGCGCTTTACAGGGATCATAGAAGTGTACAGTAGGCATGGAATCACAAAGTACAAAAGATAAGGAGGGGGCGGGGGTGCTGGATACATAAGGGATAGAGGATACGTATGTACAGATTACATTTATGATTACTCAAGATAAGGCCCCAGGACTCTTGGCGAGGTAGCTCGATACTCAGATGGGAGGCGCTAGTCGGTAGTTGGTCAGGGTCTCTGTGTTGGTAGGAGGCAACATTTAGGAGAGGAATTTACCCATAAGGAAAGTTTTGGCCTCCTTTTTGAAACGTGCCAGAGAAGGGATTCTTCTGATGGCGGGCGGGAGAGAGTTCCATATTTTTGGAGCGGCCCCAGAGAAAGCCCGATTGAAAGTTTTTTTTTTTTCGGAAACGTGCAGGTTGGAGTAAGAGGTCTTTGGCGGACCGGGAGTTTCTGATTCTGCCAGATACCACAAGTTTCTGTGCAAGATAAGCAGGGGAGTTTGAGTATAAAGCCTTGTGTGTGATGCAGGCCAGTTTAAGTTGTATTCTAGCCTCGAGGGGAAGCCAGTTCAAAGCTTTCAAGTGCGGAGAGATATGGTCGAATTTTCTTGAGCTTGTAAGAAGTCTGGCGGCAGCGTTGAGGCAGGCTTTTAGAGGTGCCAGGGAGATCTTGGGTAAACCAGAGAGGGTGGAACAGCCATATTCCAGTCTGGAGATTACTAGTGCTTGGACTGCATTTTTTAGGTCGGCAGCGTCGAGGAAGGGATTCAGTTTCCTAAGGTAGCTCAAGTGGAATCTGGCTGATTTGGCCATCGATTTGATGTGGTCCCGCATGTTCAAATTGCTGTCCAGGGTTATTCCCAGCGATTTTGCTGAGTCCACGATGGTCGGAGGGCAATCTAAGGCTGTGATAGCCTTGATCCATATCTGCATCTCAGGATTGGTTTTTGGAAGGGAGATTAGGAGAAATTCTGTTTTCTTTGCGTTGAGTTTGAGTTTGATTGGAGGTGAGCCAATGGACGGTTGATTTCAGGGCCTCATTCAGGGAGAGAATCTCCTCGAGAGATGAGGTTTTGATGTAGAGCTGAGTGTCGTCAGCATACATGTGGTAGGAGATATTCGCTGTGCGAAGTACTTCGGCAAGTGGTTCAAGGTAAAGGTTGAAGAGGGTAGGGGACAGGGTTGATCCTTGAGGGACTCCGATCGTGACCGGAGAGGGAGCAGATAGGTTGCCGTTGATTAGGAATCGCTGCGATCGGTTTTGGAGGAAGGATCTAAACCATTCTAGAACAGAGCCATCCAAACCCATCCTGAGTTTGAGGCGTTCGAGAAGTTTTTCGTGGTTGACCGTGTAGAAGGCCGAGGATAGATCTAGGAGGATTAGAAGGCAAGTTTTCCCTTGGTCAAGGGCTTGGAGGGCATCGTCAACGATGTGGAGCATGGTCGTTTCAGTGCTATGCCCAGGTCTGAATCCAGATTGGAAGTCATCGAGAAGGTGGAAGTTGTTGATGTGTTGGCTTAGTTGCTGTTGCACACACTTCTCCAACACTTTAGCTAAGAGGGGGATGTTGGAAATAGGTCTGAAGTTGTCGGGGAAGGCTGGATCCAGCGACAGCTTTTTCAAAATGGGGAGGACTTGGCCGGCTTTCAGAGAGTCAGGAATGGATCCCTGCCGGAGAGAGGCGTTGATTATTGCAGTCCAGCTAGGAATAATGGACTGGGCGACGGCTGCTAGGCAGTTGGAGGGGAGCGGGTCGTTGTAATGGTTATTTGAGTTTATGGACGATAGGATTTTAGAGACGGAGTCTTCGTCATAGAGTTTGAAGTCGGTCCAGAGTGCTTGATTTTTAGGTGAAATCTGTGGGGGCATCGCAGGAGGAGGAGGCAGGTCAGGAAGGGATAGAGAGTAAGTGGCGGCCCTAAGTTCGTTTCCTAAGGTTGTGACTTTGTCAGCGAAATAGGAGGAGAATTCCTCCGATGATATTAAAGACTTGGGGGTTTCTTTTGAAGTTTTGGCCAGTTTATTGGATTGGTGTTTGACCAGTTCGAAGAGCTTGCGGGGTCTATTCTTGGCGTTCTCAAGTTCAGATCTGAAAAATTCTTTTTTAGAGTTGGGGATGTTCCTATTGTAGGCATTTCTGGCCTGACGGAGAAGTTTTAGAGGTGCGGCAGAGGGGTGCTGTCTCCAGATTCTTTCGGATTGCCGGAGGGATCTCCTCTCATTATTGAGGGATCCAGTGAACCAGGGGTTCCTGTCTTTGATTTGGGTTCTTTTTAGCTTTAGTGGGGCTAGGTCATCCATAATGTTCGAAATAGTTGCAGAGTAGTGATTATTGAGGTCACTGACCGTTGTGATATGCGAGGGGGGGTGGGGTCAGATTTGCAGCGAGCCTCCAGTTCATTGTGGTCCAGGTTCTGAGTGTCTCTAACCCAGCGTTTAGGCAACACTGGTTGCGGTGCCCTTGTCTTGTGGGTGCCCGGTAGAAGGAATGCGATGGCGTGGTGGTCAGACCAGTCACAAGGGTCTATGGAGATAAGCTTGACTGTTGGTTCCTTAGAGATGATCCAGTTAAGGGTGGCCCCTTTAGAGTGTGTAGGGAGTGAACAGGCTTGGATCAGGGCTTGATCAGTCAGGAGGTCTTTGATGGCGTTGACATGGGGGTCCTTGGGGTCATTCCAGTGCAGGTTGAAATCACCCAGGAAAATATCTATATCGATGGAGGAAATCTTGGCTGTGATGAGTTCCATGAGGTGGTCCGTGAAGGAGTCGTTCCTGCCTGGGGGGTGATAAATGATGTGTAGGTTGCACAGTAGGGTGGAGTTGCTGCAAATGGAGAGTGCGAGGTATTCGCAAGAGTCGGAGGTATCCGCCAGGAGTTCCGTGACACTGAGGTTAGAACGGTATATGCAGGCGATGCCTCCTCCTTTCCTGGTAGATTGCCTGTCCAGCCTGGCAATGTTGTAGTTGGGGGGGACTAAGAGGTCCAGGCAAGGAGATGAAGAATCGCTAAGCCACAATTCTGTTAGAATTGCTAAGTCGAAATTTTTGTTCAGAATGAGTTCAGCAATATCGGCGGCGTGTTTAAACGCTGATCGGCAATTGATTAAGAGGAAAGACAGAGAGGAATCGGAGGGAGTGTCGGGAGTGGGGGTGGATAGGTGTACAGGCGCTAGGTTGCTTTTGACCACACTTCTGTTGCGGAGGGTAGCCGATCTGTTAGGGTTGATAGTGACCGTGCAGATGGCATGTTCGGCACTCATGTCTAGAGGGCAAAGGGTAATTGGGGCAGAGTTGTAGACGCGGAGGATGGCAATGATTTCCTCTTCAGTGAGGTCTAGCCGACTAGGGGTGGCAGGTTTAGAGTTGTAGGAGAGGACGAGAGCTAGAGTTTCCTCCTCCGAGAGGTTGCAAGGTTGCTTGCGAAGGTGTCTCGAGGCTAGCGGTAGTGGGTGCTTGGGGATCTCTGTGTTATGGGGGGGGTGGAGTTCCGCTGGGTTTTGAGGTTGGCGAAGGAGAGTTCAGCGAGCGGTAGTGGTAGTGGGTGCTTGGGGATCTCTGTGATATGGGGGGTGGAATTCCGCTGGGTTTTGAGGTTGGCGAAGGAGAGTTCAGCGAGGTGAAGGAGGTTCATTAGATCCAGTATGGAGATGTGGATGCTCTGAGTTAATTTGGCAGCTCTGGAGTGCAGGGTTTCGATATCCCTATAAGAGGGAGGCGTTAAAGGGCAGGGGGCAGTTGTTCTGGTGCAGTACTATCGGTATCCCTGTAAGAGGGAGGCGTTAGAGGGCAGGGGGCAGTAGTTCTGGAGCAATACTATCGGCATGCATAGGAGACCGGGTAGAATGGGTAGCTTGACCTGTATCGTAGGTTTTCGGTGGCAAACCGGTCTTACGGTCAGCGAGGGGAGCTAGCGGGGAGGAGGCCAAAGGACTAGAGACGAATCTATTGGCAAAGCTGGGAGATGTGCTAGTGAGGTTGGGAAGATCAGTGATATAGACTCTTAGAGGGGTGGTTTGTGGGCTAGACGGGCAGGCTCGACCTGCATCAAAGGTGTTTGGAGGTGTGCCGGCCTCATAATTAGAGTGGGGAGCTAGCGAGGAGGAGATCAAGGGTGTAGGGACGATTCTTCTAGTACGGCCGGGAGCAGTGCAAGAGGGGGTAGGATGATCCGTGTTGGAAAACCTTAGAGGGGTGGTTTGTGGGAGGCTAAGGACGCTAGACAGGCTAGTCAGAGGGTTGTCGGGGCAAGTGATAGTTACCCTGCTAGTGTCGCGCACATGGTTACTGAGGAGGGTAAAAAGGCTCGCAAATTTGTTAAGGTTGTTTGTTGAGGCTTGGATCAAGACTATGCCGCTTTTGTAGAGGGTGATTGTGAGGTCAGCTCGCAGGGTTGCGGAGGGTGCTATTGTAAGCTTAGTGCCGTGTGGAATGTTCCTGGTTGCACGTACATTGAGGAGGTGCGCGAAGGTTTTGCGCCAAGAGGCGGTTCTTCTGGTGTAGAAGATTAGGTCATTAATGACTGTGCCATTGTCCGCGCTCTAACGTAGGTCAGAGATCAATGTCTCAGGGTGGTTCTTCAGGGTGGACTGCTTGAAGGTTTTTGCAGCGGTTTTGGAGAGGTTGGGAGGGTAAACCAGAGAAAAAGGGATTTCCCCGGTAGCAATTAGGCTGGGCCCTGCCATGGTGGCAAGAGTGGGGTACTATAGAAACGACAAAGGCCAGTTAAGCAGTTGAGCAGCTGTCTGATCGTTGGGGCGAAGGCCCAAGCGTGCTAGCAATGATCGGAAGAGGCCGTCTGCAAGGGTAGGGCTGCAGTAGAGACTGAGAGGCTAGGCCAGCCACAGCGCCTCGGTCCTGAGAGATGACAAGGCAGGCAGGGGCCAGTAGACGTCGGAGCTCGCCTGACCACAGGGGATACCGGGGTCCTGTTCAGGGGCAGCGCAGCAGAGGCACCAGGGAATCCAAATTATAAGGCTCGGGAGTCAGTTCATGACTTCGGCAGCCAAACTGGGCTTGAGGAAGCAGTTAGGTAAAATATCGATTCCAGAGGAGACTGCTACTCTCAGTTTGCAACTTTTGGGATGGCTAGCAGGGGTGAGGGTAGTCATGTTGACTTAATATCGTCGCCATTTTAAAGTCAGGCAATGGAAGGCAATTACAATGTCCTCGAACCTCCGCCATCTTAGGGTCAGGCAGTGATCAGATTGCTATGCCCGTTGAAATCGATCCCGAGTAAGTGTCCCATTCACCGAGGCTGATTACGCTCATGCCTCCCAAGGGCATTCACTATCGTCTTATTGAAGTATGCGGCGACAGTATTTAAGGGCAACAGTAATCCTCGTGTTAGTGAGGCGCCGCCATTTTGGGTCCAGGCAACCTTCAACCGATGCTCGTATTAATAAGCTAGTATCCAATAAGAAAACAAAGCGGGAAGAATATACCTGAGGTCGGGCACTCCCTGGGTCACCAGAGGCGGCGAGGCAGGGCTCCTCACTCACTCACCTCCAATCCAGATTGAGCGCCAATTAAGGTGAAGTAAATCTTGATTGGGGTAAATCCTGTTTGGTTCAGTAAAGATTTGGAAGTTATTGAAATTAGGTGGACGTAGAGTCAGTTTAAATAAGGTGTACATGGGGGCGTGGCCAAGCCGCGGGCTAAGATGGCCGCGCGGTGTTGAAGCTCCGCTGGCTGACCGACGACAAATGCGCTTTCCCCAATTTCCAGCGCTGATATGAGGGGGACGAAGGTGTCGGTGCACCTATGAACAGACGCGGAGTGAGGTGTGGGCCGTAGCAGCGATGCGAGGGACGCAGGAAAGCTCCGAGGCGAGATCCACCCGTGGGGAGACGGAATACAAAATGGCGGCCTGACAAGGCAAAGTCGGGCGAGTGCTCCCCCCGCAGACATCGGAGCTGCCTTCTGCCTTGAGCGGGGTCTAACATTGAGGTGAGTGCCCGGGTGCCGGTCTGGTGGTCTCGGCCCCCCCCGCACTTCCATATTCAGCGCCGCTCCAGGCACGTGACGGAACCGGCCAGGCGCTGATGCGGGATTGCGGCCGCGCTGCCTTCTGACCCCCATAGCCTCCACGGACGGGTGTGTGACGGAGGCGGCTGGGACGGAGGCGGCGCGAGATTTACGGGGTGGAGGTGAGCCTGGGGCTGCCGATTGCCCCCGGCGCCCGGTGTTCCTCCCGCGTGGTCCCCCACCTATAGGGCTGCATCCATAGTGGCATACACTGGGCAGTAGCCGGCAGTGACGTCGGGCCCTACTTCTTCACGAACATTGCGGGGTCGAGCTCGGAGGCAGTCTGGGAGCATCCGGGTGATGAGGCTGTCTCTTGCCCCCGGCGTCCACCGGCCCCCGGTGCTTGCTGTGCCCTGGCCTTTGAGCTGCGCAAACGACCCTGCCGTACCTGCAGTTCACGGCCCTAACACGGTGATGCCACACACCACGCGGCGACCATATGCCAGCGCCGCGCCGACTGGCGCCAGGGACCGGATCGTGGTACAGTGGCTAGGATGAGACAGTTTGCGTGCCGAAAGTATTGCTGAGGCATATAGAGATACTGCATCGCTACTGACTGGATAGATGTCCAGTAGCTACCACTAGACCTCAACATCCATAGCGCTGCCAGCATTAGTCGAGGAACAACAACGGCGGTGGGTCGGCATCTGGATGTGTCGCGACGGCATGGGTCGCAAAGACCCGAAACAACGGACACTCCCCTTTGAGAAGCTCGCGGATAACACGACAGAGAGAGGCCCTGATATGGCGGAGAGTGCCGTGAGCCCTGCTGGCGATGCAGCTGCCTTGGCCCCTCCAGTGGAGTGGCTGCAGGAGATGAGGGCCGGCTTCAGATCGTTAGATAGTCGCTTTGACGCCCTCGACAAGACGCTAGAATCAATGGGCACGAAGATCCAGGCACATGACAGGCGTCTAGATGTGGCGGAGGCGCGGATATCCGACATTGACGATGGAACCGCGCAAGCAACTAAACGACTGGACAGAATGGAGCGCGTATTGAAGGAAGTGGTCATCAAAAATGAAGATCTTGAAGCGCGCAGTCGCCGCAACAATGTGCATATCCTAGGGGTGCCGGAGTCCACAGCGACGGGCCGCCTGGATACCTTCGTAGAAACTCTGCTGGCGGACATGTTTGGAAGGGAATCTTTTACATCTGGCTTTGTGGTGGAGAGGGCCCACCGCACCCTGGGACCAAGACCTAACCCCGGCCTCCCTCCTCGCCCCCTGATAGCCCGGATCATGAACTTCCGAGATAGGGACACAGCACTTCGCTTGGCCAGGGAACGTGGGGACACTACCTGGCAGGGCTCCAAAATTGCTCTTTATCCGGACTTCACGATGATGGTGCAGGAGGCCAGACGCAAATTCACGGGGTAAAGGCCACCCTCCGAAATCTTGGCCTGAAATACGGCATGTTATATCCTGCACGGCTTAGGGTGGAGGCTGGGGGCCGGGTGCGGTTTTTTGATAATCCAAATGAGGTCCAAGAATTCTGTTGCACCTACAAAAATAACAATGATCAGCCGCGAGACGACAGGGGCGGCCCATCCCCCCCACACAGTGGATCCGTCGCAAGTCTGGAACTGTTCTCTGGCTCCGGTGCTGGGTGACACCGATATGTATTTGTCTCCCCCTTCCTATTTTGTATTTTGAAATATTTGGGGACATATTGTGTTTGATTGCGTATATTTTTCACAGTCGGTTGACTGTCGTGGCGTTGCCACCCCCCTAGGTGGATACCTTGGGTTTGTTTTGAATGCTCCGGATGTATTTGTTCATAGTGGAACTCTTCTGCTGTACAGTTGATTGGTATTCAGTCATTGGTTTTCAGGATGGGGTAGGCCTTGCCTTTTTGCGGTGGGGCTGGGTGGTGGGAGGGGGTTGGGGTAGGGCTAATTGCTTTCATTATTGATTATGGTTTCTGTTGTCCATGGTATGAGGTTAGTGTTCTCAACATAATATTCGTTCTCTCCAGACGTCTTACAACTCACAGATGGCGCTGCCAGGTTTAATTGCAGGCCCCTCTAATTTGTCCCTGTTGTCATGGAATGTCAGAGGTCTTAACAATCAGCGTAAACGAAGGCAGGTGGTACACTACTTGCATAGACATAATATTGACATAGCATTTCTGCAAGAAACACATTTGCCAGTTACAGATGCAGCACGTTTTGCTGCAAGCTGGGGAGCCCACAGGTACTTTGCTAATTTCAGTAACTATGCGAGAGGCACGGCAGTTCTTATACATAAGAGAATCCTCTTTCACTGCAGGTTGGTCATCAGGGATAAGGAGGGTCGGTATACTATTGTGGTGGGGTCCGTGATGGGTCATAGGATCACTCTAGTTTGTGTCTACGCCCCCAATACTGACTCCCCGGAGTTTTTTCATGCACTACACACCCAACTTTCTAAACTAGAACCCGCGATGCTTATAATAGGTGGGGATTTCAATCTTCTTTTGAATATAGACCTGGATAGCACATCCGCCACTCCAGACACCAAACCTAGAGCGCGGCGCGCACTCCGAGACCTATGTGACCAGTTCTCCTTGATAGACATTTGGCGCAGGCGCAATCCTACCACTACTAACTACACACATTTTTCAGGTCAACACAACACGTGGACCAGGATCGATTACTGGTTGATTTCCCCGGATGTGTCTTCCTGGTATCAGGTGTTGAAGACACTTCCTAGAACATATTCGGACCATTCCCCGATCCAACTATGTCTCCGAGTCCCGCGCCCGAGGGGTTTGAAAGGCAATGGCGCTTTCCCGGTCGTGCTCTCCTGGATGACCTTTTCTGTCATGAGATACGGGAGGCAATTGAGGACTACTTCACCATTAACACTGGCTCGGTAGACTCCTGGGCCGTGTTGTGGGAGGGATTCAAAGCCTACATTCGCGGAGTATGCATTTCCAAACATGCTGGGGTACTTAAAGCACTACGCACAACATTAGCAAGATTAGAGGGAGAGCTAGCTGCGCTGGACGCCGAGGCGTTGCGCGTTCCCCGGACTCTCTACAAGGCAGGAGGCTGGCCCTCCTTGCCGAATACAGAGAGACTGCGGATCGTGAGATCCTTTATCTAGGCAAATATCAAACAGCCCGTAGATACGGTGAAGGAGATCGCCCAGGCCGCACACTGGCTCAGATCCTCAAGCCACCCTATAGCACAGCATATATCACAGAGATTTGTGACAAGGACGGGACGCTGCTAACGACTTCCACGGATATTAGAGACGAATTCCTCTCGTTCTACGAGACGTTATACACATCCAGACACAGCAGCGACACAACAGCGCAAGAGGAATATCTGTCCGAAATCGCCTTAGTGTTCCTGGAAAAAAACATGCAGGAATTTATGGCAGAACCCATCACTGAGGAAGAGGTACGTGGGGCTATTAGAGCTATGCGTGGCTCGTCGGCCCCTGGCCTCGACGGTTTTACCGGGGAGTTTTATAAGACCTTCGCAGACCTTCTAGCACCGAAACTGTTTGAGGTATATGCTGAGGCCCTGGACAAACAAACCCTACCTCCTACGTTAAATGAAGCAGTAATTATTCTCATCCCAAAGCCTGGTAAAGACCCATCTCTTTGCGGATCATACAGACCGCTATCACTCTTAAACATAGATTATAAAATACTCGCTAAAATTGTGGCTAACAGGTTGTCACAGTTAATGGAGTTTATTATTGCTCCGGCACAATCAGGCTTTGTCCCCCATCGCTCGACCTCATTAAATCTGCGAACCTTGTTCGCAGTATTGCATAGAATAGATCCCGGCACTCCTGCGGCGGCTATTCTTCTGGACACTGAAAAGGCCTTCGACACACTCGAGTGGCCCTTTCTCCCTCGCCATAATGCGTCGTATGGGCATGCCAGCTGGCTTTATAGCCACTACGGGCTTATTATATAGTCGTCCTACGGCACGGTTGCGCATAAATGGTACTCTATCTGCCCCTTTTGCATTAACCCGAGGTACGCGTCAGGGATGTCCTCTATCACCTCTTTTGTTCATCCTTGCCATGGACCCTTTAATACGACACTTCCAGGAACGACATCTCCATAGAGGGCTGCAGTTCAATACGGGCCCCCTTTTAGTTTCATTATATGCCGATGACACCATCCTCTATGTCAGAGAACCACATCTGAACCTTGCCCCGCTCATCCGGGAAATCCTCCGCTTTGGGAGGCACTCTGGATTAGGTATTAACTGGCACAAATCGACCATTTTTCCCTTGACCGCTAGTACGACCCCTTGGGATTGTGAGTTTCCATTGGAATGGTGCTCGGATTCGGTTAAATATCTGGGTATCCACATACACTTGAACCAGGACCAGATTATGGCCCTTAATTATGGACAAGCGGTTGAGAAGCTGCAGACACAAGTGGAGAAATGGTTACGACTACCGCTATCCATGGCAGGTAGAATCGCTATAATTAAGATGATGGTTCTACCCAAATTTTTATATCTTTTTAATAATATCCCCATGCCTCTCACCTACAGCTTCTTCGCAACACTTCGATCCCATCTTATCAGATTGGTATGGGGAGGCAGACGGCCGCGTGTTCGGTGGAAGGTACTTACTTTACCATATGAGAGAGGCGGACTTGGAGTGCCAGATTTTTATTTATATTACTTGGTGGCTCAGTGTAGTTACGCCTATGCCTGGTACCACCCAGACGCGCGGATTCCATTTTTGCGCCCGGAAGCGGACTTTGTCCTACCTGAGCGACTGGCGGAGGTCCTACCCAGGGGCGAACCCAGGAGTCCAGTCGACATACAAACGGTCTCGACGACCAGCTGGGCGTGGAGCAGGCTCTCCGCTACGCGGGCAATTCAGTTTTATACTCATCGGCCCTTCCGCTTCCAAATGCCCGTTGGCTTCCCATCACAGGTGAGAAAATTGTGCAACGCACTTTGACTAAATTTGACATTGTTAAAATAGGCGATCTATATCCGGGCGGGCATGTATTTTCAGCCACGGAGGACACCCGCTTCCAGGCGGCCACGTTCATGGATAAATTTGTTCTCCGGAGGCTGCACTCAGCCTTAAGAGCCACGATCCCTGGCTTCCCGCTGGAGCCTGACTCATTTACGCCACTGACTCTACTCATTGAGAATGAGAGTGGAACGCACGTCATTTCCAAACTATATAAGCTATGCGTAGCACAGATGCCGATCGCGGACGACAAGCTACGTACGGAGTGGGAGTCTGATCTGGGACATCCCATCTCGGACGACCAGTGGTCCGCCTGCTGCAAGGTAACAAAGGATGTTTCACTGAATAGTCGCCATAAACTATTACATTATAAATTTCTTCGCAGAACTTATATGACACCGACAACATTACATAAAATTGACCCTGAACGACCCCACACGTGCCGGAAATGCGGCGCTCAGCACGCCGATTTCGTACACTTGGCCTGGACATGCCCCCGCATACACCCGTATTGGATCCAGGTGCACAAAACGTTAGGGGACATTCTTGGGCTTACACTGGTTCCTATTCCGGAAGTGGCATTGCTGGGCTACACGGTTAATTTTCCTAAAGCAGTCCGGAAACTGGCATCCCTTGGCCTCCTCTTGGCAAAACGGGAGGTAGCATTATATTGGGGCAACCAGGTTTCCCCTACGGCACAAGGATGGCTGAATAGCTTAGCGCATTGCAGTATAAACAGTGAGATCTACTCTAGCCTGCTCCCCAGCACAGCGCGCCCCAAAGATATCTGGGGCCCATATAAGGCATATATAGACACCCTAAGCATTCCTCCCGCCTCCCAGTCTAATTCAGGGATAGTACCCACGGGTATTGGATAGACCAATCTGACTACACATTGATAGATCGGATAGGCTCGACACGGCACTGCGTAGTAAATACCTCCACCTACACGCTAAGTCAGCGCCATCGAGCACTCTGAGATAGAGACGATAACGGATAGAGGGCGGGGACCTGCCGCTTTGATAAAATTGAAAAGACATTTGATGCACTGGAACGAGTTGTTGAGAATTGTTTGTTAGATATGGTGTTGCACACTATGTTGAGTTTATAACCTGGCAAGACACCTTCGGCTATTACAATGTGACATGGATGTGTTTCTAATTCATATGTAGTATATGTATCGTGGACGACTGTAACGATGGAACCGTACATTTGTTGTTGATAATAAATGGAGGAAAAATAAAGTTAAAAAATAAATAAAAATAAGGTGTACATTATCGAAACATTGCAGCATGATAAGAAGAATAGCTCCTCTGAAAGTATTGGCTTAACTGTTTGAGATATTGTCAATGTCAAGGTGCCTGTTAGATAAAGAAAGGACCTGCAAAGTTGTCTAAACACCTCAAGGTGGTTTTTGTGGGTAAGTGTTCAGTATTGCTTAAAAAGGATCATGGAGACCTAACAGAATTTCTAAATTACTGACCACTTCATTGATGTAGTGGATCAACCTGACAATAATATAGCAAGTTGTGATGTAAAAAAGGAAACCTAGGCGTCAAATTATTTTCTGGATAATGCCAAGGCAGCAAGAGTGGCTGATTCTGACACTGTCGGCAATGCAGTATGAGAAGATGTTCAGAAGGATTCATCACTCCATCTATGTTGTTCAACTAGAGAAACATAAGTGTCTAGCAAATTCAAAGATTTGTCCCAAAGGAAATCAGATTTTTTCTATGATACTCCTTTACTTTTCCAGTCATACCATTGTTTGTAGATCAGTTTCTTAAAAATGCTATTGTCTTCTTTGAGAGGGAGATGTATGTAGTAATGTAGTACGTTCGGTGTTTTAATATTTACTTACTTATGCATTTTCCTACTTGTGCTGTTCCTTAATTACATGTACGAAATTTTGCTTTGCACTATCAGTCTTACAATCATTTTATAATCTCTTTCTCCAAGATAAATTTCCATTCTTGTTTACATGGGGACACAGGGTTAAAGTATCACCTTTTTGCCCAGACCTACATAAAGTGGCTTAGGTTCTCAACTATACAGCTGAGCCCCACACACCTTGTGTACATGTGCAGATTCTTGCTCTCACTATCTGACTCTGCTGACTCTGCAAGTTCCTCCTAACATGGCCTGTCCAACATCTGTCAGCGTATTCCAGTTCCTAATGGCAAAGTAATAGAGTTGATTTTCCATTAAAGAATTCAGTGAGTTTTATTAATTATTCATAAGGTCAGTGCTTTGCATCTATGATGCACTTGTTAATTGCAACACAATTTAATTGTCTATTATCTTATACCTCTGTCTGTAGGCTTTGCAGCCGATTACTACACACACATCTGTTGGAGTCATTGTTTATTTTCCCTGCCTGGATATGCATGCTGCGCATTATGGACCCAGACAGGTAGAAGATGCTTCGGGATACCCACCCTAAATAGAGGGGAAGTCCCAATGTAGTACAGGTGGTAGCCCTTTGGCTACTGAGGCTCTGCCTTGACTGACCACTTGCGGAGCAGACAGAGGTTGCACTGACAGCCAATCAGCATTTCCCCAACTTCAAATGAGTGGGGGAACCCTAGTTTGGTACAAAGTAGCCCTTCCAATTTGCAGTGGATCTACCACTATGCTAAGCCCTAAATAACCACATTAGGCCTCTTTGGTCTTGTTGCCTCCATAGAAAATGGCAGCAGGGTACTCCTGTCACTGATTAGGTCACTGAAGAGTTCCAACCACCACCTACACTTATACTAAGCTTTATTGATTCAGGCCCCAGGACAATATAATGAAAGAAAGTCCTTTATGTGGGACTGCAATGGAACATGGGTGTCAAATAAAATAATATTCTTCTGTAAAATAAGGGGATGGCCGTCCTTCCCAGGCTTAATATCACATCAAGTTGCAGCTCATATGTCAAGGTTCTATGAGGGGATGCAATGGTAACCTAGCCGACTCTGAGCCTTTGTGTGCAGGGATACAGGAGGGAGAGCAATTTAGCACCTCTTATGGTTAAACAAATACAAGACACATGATAACCTATACATACGGACATACAAAGCTACACGCTGCTCTTTTCATGGGAACATGTTTCTATTAAATTAGGACTGACTACACTAAGTTCCTGCAGCGGCAGCCCCTCCATTAGGGTGGAGGAGCGCCGCCCACCATGCCACCAGCCGCAACCAAAACGATAATAAAACATGTTTCTAACCCGTTTTATTATCGTTTTATTTTAATCCCTCTGGACCCGCCCCCAGGACTCTGACGAGTCTTGGGGGCGGGTCCAGGGGCATGACACTGTGGTGGGGGAGTGCTAGTAGACTCCCTTGTCCCTTCACTGCACATGAGGTGTTTGGCCGGCCGTTTCAGCCTGGCCAAACACCTCATGTGCAGTGAAGCTTTCTCTAGCCCCAGCTGCGTTGCTTTCTCCAGCCCCAGCTGCGTTGCTGGAGCAGGAGAAAGCAGTCACAGGCTCCCTGTCTGCCTTGGAGCGTAAACTTGCAGCGCTCAGGCCAATCCTGACGCTGCTTTCCTGCAGCGTCATGATTGGCCGCAGTGCAGTCTGGGAGCCTGTCCCAGAAGTAGGAAGAGCAGGATGGAGCGGACGGCAGCGATCAGGTAAGTTTATTTATTTATTTTATTTTGTCCCCCGAGTAGCCCCCCCCACGCCCCCTCCAGCTCCCTCCTTCGGCCCGCCGCGCCACTTTGACAGGGGACGGGCCGCGACTGAGTTCCTGTTCGACACTAACACACTTCTGTAACTCCCACATGGGGCCAAAGGAAAATCCCTGTTTAAAGAGGGAAAGGGTACTCCTTATAGGGCTGGAGAAGCTGTGGCAGTGCCCCCCCAATTAGTACCTAAAGCCACTCTGAGAGAGGCGCACAAAATATACCTTTAGGTGTATATATGCTGCAGATAAATATTACTCCAGTGTACTGCGCTAGACCCTAATATAGTGGGATATTTCTACAGCAGTTTAGACAATAAATTTGCACAACTGCTTTGTAAAATGAAAATTTTATAGGGGGAGAATCCTTCTCTAAAGCCCTCCTGGAGATGATCATGTTAAAGATTGTTATACATTTGTGTTTTCGGCATTGTTAACAATGTGCAAAATGAGATTTTATACACTATTATTGTGCAGATTTATTTCAAACAAGTTTCCTATGTCATTCAGAATTGTTTTCCTGACCGTTGTTAACTAGGCCTCAATTAGGGCCTGTCACCCATTATATCAGAATTGGGTTTCTCTGCGTCTCCCCCCACCCCGCCCATCTCTCTACCCACTGATTCTGCAGCACACAGTCAAGCAGGACATTTTTTCTTCATTTACGCCATCATTGTTTATGTTGTTTTCTATGAACCTTCCCAGGCTCAGTCATGAAAGGTTCTTCCACTGATTCACTGTACCCTATTCATTCATAAAGCACACTGATGCTCATGTAACTAGTTTGTCTACCATCTTCGGATGGCATTAGCGTAGAACGGGCAAAGTAATTATGCATGCAGTGGGATAGTGCTTAGGTGGGAAGGCAATATGATGTTTTATTAAGTTGTGCACAGATTTGCTAAAGAAATTATACTTTTGCTCACACCACAATGATTTTGCCATTCTGTTAATTTAATATGCACAATTAATGTATAAAGAAAAACTCGATTTTGGGGGTGAGCCAGAAGACTTTCACTGTGACTTAGATGCTGCTTGGGTCTTTGTCTGTGTCTGTACTGAGTTTGTTGCCCAATTGGGACTTAGACTAATTCTATGATTTATACTTTTATATCGACTTAATTGCTGAGAGCCTTTATGGTATTGCATCTGTACCTCCTTTTTGAATTTTTGTGATAAAACCAATAAACTATTCCATTGATCTAGAACTCAGGGGACGATTAAGATGGTGGTGAGACCGCCACCGACAGCCGGTCGGTGGCGGTCTCACCGCCATCGTAGGAAAGTTTCCTGACCGCCATATTACAATGGCGGTTTGTTGGCGGCCGGAAAGACTGACCTCCACACATCCGATGGGCTCCTTGAGCCCGCCGGTGCATCGGAGGCAGCCATAATTCCTACAATGGTGGCGGTGCCTGCCAGGTACCGCCATAGGAATTATGATATCCCTCCCCGCCAGCCGTTTTATGGCAGTTTACCCACCATGAAAAGGCTGGCGGAAAGGGACACTGGGGCCCCTCCTTACCCCCTGGCCCTTCATTTTGGGTGTTGGGGGCACCTATGGTGCCTCCCTACATATCCCTGCACCTGCAGCGATATATACAGGGTCCGCCAGCCATCCTAATTGGGCCCTCAATTATTGAGTGGGCCCTTATACTTAATTGAATGTATTTTCTATTATGTTTTGGGTGGTGAGGTGCCTTAACTCGGGGACACATTGACTCATAAAATTGAGGTTTTACACTGTCTCCAATTCATCGAAATGCGGGCATTCTAATTAGGTAAATTTTTAAAGTGGCTGAATTTTGGAGTCCCCATAGCAACCACAGTCACACCTACCTTACTGCTAAAAGATTGTGCTTTTGGCTCCCAGTCGGGCTGTGCGCACATATTTCAATCAAGAATTCACCTGCACCATACACCATTTTTCCTTTAAATAATGGAGATGGTGAAGATGCCTGACTCTCTTAGAAAGGCTCAAGGAAGGCAAGATTAAATTCTTTAACAAATATAAAACAGAAGAACTTTCAGAATTAGTTACTGGGCTTTACAACTACTTAGTACGACATAATCAATCAGGGAGTCAAACCGGCTAATTACAAATCCCCACAGAATAAAAAAACAAAAAGAAAATATCACACTCGGAACAGACACACTGTGTAAGCAAATACTAATTAACTAGATAACAGTGAAAGAAAGAACCAAGTATGGAACGAGATATCCAAATATACAGTGTACATGAAACACAGAGAAACGTAATTTAAACCAATTCTGGAGTGGTACTATGCACAGAATGCACTGGCAAACGTTTCCCAAAATGAAAAATGAGTGCTGGATAATAAAATGCAGAGACGAAGGGAGTGCAAGTCATTTTGCTGGGCATTGTGGACCTGCCTACTGTAGAAGATCCAGGGCATGAGAAGCCATTCCCACACTAAATGCCAAAATAGGATGATATTGAATTGTGTGACCTTGGAAGCAGAAGTGGCCATAGCAGGAATGTGAAGAGCAATCGACACACTGCGTAGCTAGACCAAATGTGAGTGATCATTGTGTTAGAAAAGGTTCTGCTCGTCATCAAAATTGATCAGAAGCGGGACGGAGAAGATGGCCACACACTAACGCGGCTCCGGCTTCCGTCTCCTAAACCACTATCAATCCAACACTTATCCGGGCCTGAGATCCAGCATCTACCCTGGTTCGTGGTCGTGGACACTGCCGGCCGGAATAGCCGGGGAAGAACCATTTGGAGGGCCATGTAGACCCCGCTGAGATTCGTAGCCTATGTGAAGGTGGCGAGCCGTGGCTTCGCATAGCCCCTCAGCCTGAAGGAGCGGCCCAGATTGCAGCCGGAGACAGCGAGGGTTCTGCTAGCGATGGTCGGGATGTGCCCACTGATCTCTGCGGACCCGCGACCATGTCAGGGCACCATGGTGCCGAGACCAGCTGCGGGACGGAGAGCAACCCCTGTTCGGCTCTGATCCGCTGCTGCCTCCGCCCGGGGGCGAGAACTGAGGAGTGCGGAGAGAGGGCTGAGGAGATCGTCGGCTGCCACGAGGAGAAGTCCGTCGGACCCTAAAGGCAGCGGAGCACCAGCAGCTGCTCTGGGTGGTGAGACAGCCCAGCACTGACTTCTTCGTGGGAGCACCACGTGGGACACAACTGTGCACGTCCGGAGGGTGGCGGCAGGGGGAGTTCCCCGAATCCAGCGATGAGAGGGAGCCCTCTTCCAGACCACACCTTGCTACCAGCCACTAGGGCATTCCAATATTATTAACTCATAGTGACTCTGTACTTGAGCCCCACTCTGATCATTACTGCCTGAAGAGACCAAAGCACTGGTGACAACCCCAGTGTAGGGGCGAGCCAAGTGGGGGGAAAACCGATAGGCCGGCGGGGACGCTTCCCTGGGCAGACTGCGGTGATAACCTCCGGGCCCTTCCCCATAGACAACGGCACAGTCCTGACTCAACATTGCCATCCGGGCCATGTCGGCGAGCAAAGGAGGACGCAGCTCACACCAGCCTAAATTGGACAAGTTCTCCTGGCATAAGAACCAGGAAGGGGAAGCACTCAACCTGACACAATGCAAGATACGCAACAGGCGTTGGTGGAGCAGGGCACCCCCACCCTACAAGATATACTAACAGCGGTCACCGCTGTGCGCAATTCGCTCGAGTCCCGAATAGACATGGTATCCATAGAAATTTCCCTAATCCGTGCTGACCTCAGCAAAATGGATGATCACATGAAAGAGGTGGAGGAAGCAACACTGGGTCTCGCCACCAACACAAAAGGCCTTGGAGAAGCAAGCCCATGAATTACAAACCACCAGTAAGGCCCTGGCGGACCAACTGGATGACTATGAGGGCAGGGCCAGACGGAACATATTAGAATTCTGGGGGTTCCTGAGAGAGCCGAGGGCCCCGCCACCGATCTCTTCATGGAGGAGTTAATCACCAAACATTTGCAGCCTAAAAATCTTTCCAACTACTTCTCCATTGAAAGGGCACACTGAGCACAAGGTGGTAGACCTACACCAGGTCAGCCGCCCAGGCCAATACTAGCACGTGTTTAAAATTTTCGAGACATTGATGTGATTTTACAAACCGCACGCTGTGCCCCAACTCTTAAATTTGAAAATAATAGTGTCACGTTCTTCCCAGACTTTACCATGAAAGTGCATAAGCAGTGAAGGAGTTTCCTCGAAATCAAAAAAGCCCTCAGGTAAAAAGCGCTGACATATGCAATGCTGTTTCCTGCAAAACTTAGGGTGGAGGCAGAGGGTAAAACGTGTTTTTTCACAGAGTCAGAAGCGGCCTGGGAGTGGCTAGATGGATGGCAAAGAGTTCGGGATCCGGACAATCCCTACAGGCGCAGGAGACAGATGGTGAAAGCCCAGAAACGGACAAAACCCGTTCAAGAAGAGAGGAACCCCGGCAACAAAGACCCACCAATCGGCACATAGTCTGCCCCTCCACAAACAGTGACACTTTAACAGCTGCTCAACGGAACTAACATGACACGGATTCGAACTTCCTACAGTTGCATAGATCAATCAAATGGAATAAGGGACAGAAACGTGCGTCAGCAAGAGTTGCAGGACTGTGCCTGACGGCATGGCGCCAGGGCGAGATACCCCCACAACAACAACAGATGAGTATACGCAACAAACATATTCATATAGACTCTGGGCAACATGGCTACCTATTGCGAATGGGGTTGGGAGGGCTGGACTAATGGTCTGAGTCTCCCCTGAAACAGGGAAGGGAGGGCGAAGGGCACTCTGCAATGTTGGGGTGGCGGTCAGATCAAGTACCGTCATGCAGGAAGGCAGGGTGGGGGGAGTTATCAGTTTACTAGGTTTTAACTTAGTTTTGGTTATACACTCACTGTGGGTATCAGCAAGCAGCTCACGTTCCCATTCGGATCAGGCTCCACCCCTTAGGGTTGGGGATAACACAGCTTACAAACACAACAACCAATATAAGCGGTCATGTCACAACTACTCAGAGGAGCCTACCCTGACAACCGGGCCCCAACACATGAGAGAGAAAACGCATCAGTGATGGTCGCCACCTCTGGGGTGGGGGGGCCGAGACTGCATTCAAACTGCTCTCTTGGAACGTCAACGGGTTAGGCAACAAACTCAAGAGGGGGATTAAGCAGTACAATAAATAGATGGTCGCAATAGCAACATTTACAAACGGAAAAGGAATATTAGCATTCACGTAGCCTTGTTTACATGAACTGCAAAAAATGCAATTTATTGTCAAAGTAATTGGCATCTAATGCGATTATAATTCAAAGCATTGATCATTTAAGGCAACATAGTTGCTCATACATCTGACGGTGTGATTTGTATTTACAGTGCTCTTAGTGTGGGAAGAGTGAGGTACGTGGGTTGGGGTCCAAGTGAGTAAGTGAAGGTGGTGGACAGGGAAGAGGTAGCGTGACATATATACATCAATTATACATGATATAATCTTTTCCGGCCTAAATCAGGTCAATTGTTCCCATATATACACATAAACCTGAAGGACATCAACAAATGAGAATTCTGTCGTAAGAGCTTGTGGAGTAAGTATGTATAGTCAACGTTTCGACCCCAGGGAAGGAGGGTAGGTTCAGTCCTCAAAACTAAGAGCACTCCGGAAAGCAGCAGGTAGGCTCAGCTGTACAGTCAGAGAAAGTGGGCTCATGAGAGCTCTTATTAAAGAGAAGAAAGAATCATCAACCCGAGCCGGAGTGCCGCGAGGAAGAAATTTGGATTTGTTCTTTTGACTGCGAGTAATTGGTTGACCCTCAGTCTACACAACGGTTGATGAAGGGGAAGTCAGAACCGTACTCTGGGACGGGAAACCGCCCCGCATTGCAGCCCATAAGCTGGTCCGGGGATGGTATGATGGGGGGATAGCTCTACCAAATGTGCGAGTGTATTACTGGGCAGCACAATTGTCAATCATTAATAAATGGATATATGGCACACAGGAGGAACCGGCCTGCCCCATGGATAAGTGGTTGATGGAAAATAGGGGGTTCAGAGAGGCCCTATATACGAAGCCGAGTAGGCAGCAGCTTTCTGGCCCTCCGGCCCTAACAGTTGCCCTCTGGCACAGCATCACGAGAAAATTAGGCTGGAATAACAAAGTGACGCTGAATATGCCCATGTGGCATGTAGAGATATTGGGCAAGCTAAGCAGATACCGTGGATTCGACAAATGGTATGCCATCGGCTTTTCAAAAGTGGGGTATCTTGCTAAAAAAGGGAAAATAATCTAATTTGCCGACCTACAACAAGAATACAAGTTGTCCAAGGTAGAAGCGTTTAGATACTTGCAAATACAGAACACTCTGACGGCAGTGCTCCGGGTGGATGGTGAAATACCAGAGGCCTCACCACTCGAGGAAAGACTGCTGACGGAGTACATAGACCATAGGATAATCGCACTTACCTATCAGAAGATAATCAACAACTCTCCTGACCCACTACAGTGCCTCCAGGAGTGCTGGCAGGCGGATTTGGGAAATCTAGAGGAGGAGGACTGGCGCGACGCACTATCCTCCCCGTGGGAAGTTGCCATATCGCGGTTGAGGCTAATCCAACTAAAGATACTTTACAGAACATATATCTCATACACTGCTTTGGTTACGATGTGAAGGAGTGAATATAGAAGGATGTTTGGGGGGTTGGCACATTTTATCACACGCTCTGGGACTGCCCGGCTATCCGGGTGTACTGGAATACCATAATTGCAAGCGTGAGAGAGGTCAGTGGCAGAGAACTACTGTTGTCACCCAAATTATGTTTACTCAATGTATGGGAGGCCACTGACATGACTCGCATGGATCAACTCTGGATCACCATGGGTTTTATAATTGCTAAACGAAACATTGCTCGGAGGTGGGGTGTGTTCAAGTTGCCAACCCTGAAAGAGTGGGAGCGAGACATGGACTGGTGCATGATCGCAGAAAAGGTGGTATATACAAGCAGGGGGTGGCCTCAAAAGTGGGACCGGGTATGGGGAAAATGGAACGCACACAGGGGTAATATTTTTGTTTCCCCCTCCATCCCGGGGAGAGGATCACCATGGTCAAGACACTTCGCAGATGTAACAGATGACGAACAGGGAGGGGTGGGGGGAATCTGAATATGACGAACTCTAAATGAAACGCACAGTTGACTTATCTAATTTGAGCTGTAATGTTTTTTGATGCTCGCTGTAATGGTAAATTCAATAAAAAAGAGTTAAACAAATAATTATCAGAAGCAATTGGAACATCTAGATGAAGACAGACAGACAACAGACAAACTTCAAAGACTGTGAATCCTCAATTGTTTCATGATGAATATAAGCAGATGTTCACTTTCACTTGAGGTCCTGGGTAATAGGCTGAGGGTTCCCCTGTGGCGTCTCTGACCGTAGATGCTTCGAGACACCCTGTCCTGAGAGGAACTCAGGGTGGTGACAACTGGGTATTTTGAGACTAATTGGCTATCCACCTCTGATAGGGGGCTGGAGTGGGACACGTTCAAGGTGGTGACACGCAGGGTGTGCCTGTCTGGAGTCGGTGGTACAAGAAGGCACCTGGAGCGAGAGCTTACGGAGGCAGAAGGTGAGCTGTCTGACTTGCAGGGTATGAGCCCCCTGACAGTGACACATCATGAGAACTTACTACGGGCGCAACACCAGATGGGTAATATTTGGGACAGATTGAATTGCCTCATTAAGCGTGAACGCCACCAACTATTACACCAGGAGGGTGACAAATCTGGGAGACTTTTGGCGTCGTTACTGAAGCAGGAATGCCCAGCCCCGCTCATACTGATGCTCATATCCCCCAGCAGGATGGAGGCTACCACCCAGTTCAATATTAACACTCTGCTGCAGGACCATTTGGCGGCGGTTTACAAACAAGGCCCACAAATTAACCTAAGGGAGATTGGGAGGCTTTTGGATGACTTACGACTCCCGCACCTCACTGAGGCGCAGAGTAAAAGCCTTCATGAGGCGCTCAGACTGGAAGACCCACAGGAAACTGTGCAGAACATGGCCCGCTGCAGGGTCCCTGGACCAGATGGTCTACCAGTGGAGTTCTATGAGATGTTCACTGATCCTTTGTTGCCACGCTTACTAGATACACTCCTGGAGGCCATACGAGGGGGCTCCCTGCCACCCTGAATGCGGGAGGCCCAAATCGTCATGCTCCCCGAGCTGGGCAAGGACCCACTGGACCCTGAGTCATATTGTCCCTTATCTATGCTTGTGGTAGATGTAAAAATATTGGCCAAGACCATAGCAATGTGCCTGGGCCGTGTGGTGACGCATCTGGTCCATGACGACCAGTGTGGTTTTATGCCGGGCAGAGGGACACATTTGAATTTGCAGCGACTTTCCCACATCGTTCACTCAATGGTAGGTGTTAATGTCCCGGCGGCAGTGGTTGCCCTGGACATCGAAAAAGCATTTGATACCCTGAGCTGGCCTCTGGGAGGTGTTAGAGAGGATGGGACTGGGCTGAGAGTTCATCTCCTGGATCCGGCTGTTTATAGCCGACCGCTGACACGTGTCCGCAATGGGATTGTGGTGTCTGAGGGCATCCCTATAGAAAGGGGCACGAGGCAAGCGTGTCAGCTGTCCCCGCTACTGTTCGCCCTGGCAATAGAGCCCTTAGCGATACAGTTGCACTGTGATATGGCCCAGTGGGGCATTTCAGTGTGGGAACGTACGCATGTCATCTCCCTATATGCCGACGATGCGTTGATTCATGTTTACCACCTGAAAAGGTCAGTACCCACACTCCTGGAGGTGCTATCCTCCTTTGGGATGGTCTCAGGCTTACGTGTCAATCGCCAAAAGTTGGTACTTTTCCCGCTGGCAGGGTTGGTTGGGATAGATGCTACCATGCTCCCTGTGACAGAACTCCGGTGGAAGTGTGACCACTTTCGATATTTGGGTTTAAGGGTCGCCCACACGTCTGAGGCAAACTATGAGCTCAACATATGAGCAGTCCTTGTGGGTCTGGAAGCTTCCATTCGATTTTGGAACTGCATCCCTCTCTCTATTATGGGGACAGTGGCCTTAAACAAAATGGTTCTGCTCCCACTTTGTCTATATGTTTTACAAAACGTCCTCTGCTGTATTCCACATACCACCTTCACCACTTTGAATAGACTTCTGATTTCCATGGTATGGGCCGGCGGACACAGTAGGGTGAAGTTAGAAGTGTTACAGCTAGACATGGAGTCCACCAGACCTCCGCCTCTATCGTTTTGCAGGATTTCTGCAGTATGAGGCGCAGTGGAGCGCCAAGGGTCCAGACATCGAAAAGGCTTTATTAGCGGACTGGGGCGAGAGAGCAGATCTCCTAAGGTGCCTGATGATGGGTTTGCAGGTCCCCTCCGACTACCCATTCATAGTCCAGCAGGTCGCATGAGTTTGGGAGCAGGCAGGTACTTTGATGCTCTGCGTTGCGAGAGTTCACATTGAGCCCTTGGTTAAACACTGCCTATTGGGCATACTCCTAACCTAAAAAAAAGGGTCACGAATGGGACATAAATTCACCCTATTGGGGCTTGTGTTGGCCAAACACTGCATACCCCACACCCCCGACTGGATAAATGGAGGACTGACTTGAGTGAATGGGGAGTGGCAGAGGAGTGATGGCTCCACTCGGTTCGCACGGATGAAAATGCAGAACGTGATTTTGAGATCTGGGACGACATGTTGGTAAGATTAATGACGGATGAAGACCTAGGGGTCACGCCATCTGTGCACTCTCAGGTTATGGGATCTGCCACGCCCCTGACGTCACCAGGAGTCGATTCCTTGAATGGTTGACTGTTTAACAGCAGAATCTTTAAGCATAGGATGTGTGTGGGGGGGAGTCACCCACGATGGTGATGCCAGTGGGAAATGCCACGCCCCGACAGTGTTTTAATGAACTCACCTGGGATGGTATGGATCCCCGGGGTGGTTAGGACTGCTTGGTTTTTGATTAAAGGTGACGAGTTGGGCTCAATGACTTCTGGCCCCCAGTTCTTTCCCATCCCCCTGAATGTTCTCCATGTGGGGGAGGCAGTAGACCTCTTCTGAAGACTCGGGTACCCAGATTCTATTTTTCTCTCTTTTTCTTTACCTTGTTTGACTGCCATGGGTTTTTAGTCCCATTAGTGCTTGCTGCCACCACAGTTGATGGTTAATATGTTTCTTTGGATGAATCACTCCCAGATAAACTATATTGTATGATTGTTGGCCGATATGAACTGTATATTTTATCATGCTTTCATTGTGTTGGGATTCATGACACTCAACACAGGTTCACTATACGGCTTTCTAAATTGTATTCCTAACTGCGGGTTATTACAAGTTCCTTAATCTTACACGATTTACATCTGTCTCAATTTGTAATCTACCGCACTGTGCAAATTCCGAATAAACACAAGTTAAAAAAGAAAAAGGTCCTGGGTGTACCAATGCTGAGTTCTAAACAGTGAATGCAGGGCACATAATATCACTTTGTAGACGTATTGTTCCTACTAGGAGAGATTTAGGACTGGAGGAGTCTATTGTTTCTTTTGATCAACTCTGCTTTTCGCTGCTTTACATCTTTCTCGCCTTCATTATGATTTTGATCTGATGTTTTGCACGTTATTCAAATATCACTAAAAATGGATATGCAAAAGATGTGGTACTCTTCCTGCTCTGCAGTCTGAAGAGGCCACCCTCTACTGTTTGACGTCATAAGCACCGCAAGGGCAGACTAACTTGATGTGGTCAGTGCTTGACACGCTTTCTTTGACTACAAGGGCTGCTACAACAACACTTGGTGGTGACTGGTTTTATAAGTCACCATACCACGTGGCACTTTCTTACACAATGACTCTCTGTTGAGGTTTCCTAAGCTGACCACAGATGGAGGCAGGCCACTTGGCTCGCTTCCTCTTCCTAAAGCTTCCACTGCCTAAAACCTTACAACCTTTCAAGATCTTTGCCTTCCATCCCTTCTAGGGCACAGTTTCGATTTCTCTGCAAGCAGTACAATAAAGTAATGAACATTTTCTAGGCACTACTGTTCATCAGAGAAACACAGAGCGAAGCCTCTAGTTCTCGTTTACACACAGTTCAAAGGCCAAGGATGCAGGAAGTGTCCGAAGCAAGAACAATCAAGGTGAACTGGAGGGAAGTCACTGAGAGGAAACCTGCAGACAAGTCTATGTCTTGAGGATGCCGATACTCCGGCCTGCTTACTACTATAAAAGAATAGTGTGCACTAACCTGATATCAAGTACTTAGCCTAGTACTTCAACTTGTCCTAAGTTAGACAAGGTCTAGAGGTCTTGATTCAGGAAGTCACTGAGGAATTGGAGTAGCTGAGCAGGAGGCAGAGACAAAGGATGCGTCGAGGGAGTTTGAGCCAAAGGAATCACTGGAGGAACTTGAACTGCAGTTGAGAAGAATGCTGCCCTGGTCCAGTTGATTCTTCAGGTGACCGGGTAGGCAGGAAGCTTGTTCCGCTAGGAGCGTAGGCCAGGCCAAGCAAGGGGCTTTGGTTTGGGTCTGGTTTACATACGGGCTCAGGGTCCAATGGATACAATGGGATCACATAGCAGACATGGCAATCTGGAAGGTTCTCCAAGCCTGTTGAAGGAAACACGTTAGTACACTGGCTTAACCTTACAGGAAGAGCAGGTGCAAACTAATGGATGGAATCATTTAACAGGAAACACATGTTTTGTTTTGTCTAAACATGCACAAGGAAAAACACTTCAAGACCCCATCAACAGTGAGAGCAAGGCAAGCCATTAGTTCACGTGTTCAGGGAATGCGTGCAAGCTCGAGCGTAATGGAATCAGGGGGAGCAGGGAAACTCAGGCATGGAAACATAGTGCGCCATAAGGCACACAGTTAAGGATTGAGAACACTTGTGGTTTGGGGAATAACGTTACACTGGATCGAAGTTAATTGAATCACAGCTCAAGGGGAAACTCAGGCAAGTTATCATTGCTTGCCATAAGGCACCACAGTGGTAAAGATACATGAGCCCCGCGCTCTAGGCCCACTACACAGAGGGCGCATGAGGGGGTTGTGACACTTTGGGTGTTGGATGCTGTATCATGCAAGCCTTTTATGTGTGTCTTTTGTCACCTTTTTTGTGATCAGAGTAATGGCTGCATTACTTATAAGGCCAATGCATCATAGGAGCACACTGAATGCAGTTTCCAGGCTGCATTCTGGGACTTGTAGTGTACTAAACCCAACTGGGGAAATTGCCCTTACAGCTGCATTTAAATGAACAAATGCACTTAAAGCATTAGGACAGGCGAACCAAGGGCTTTATAACTGTTGTATGCAATGGAGACGGAATGGTGCAGACAATGTCAAGTGTGGGGATGAGAGGGCTTTGGGTGTTGGATGCAGTATCATGCATACCTTTTGTGTGTACATTTTTCTGGTAAAAATCTTTTTTTATGTGCCATGAAGTAAAGGCTGACTTTGTGATACTTATCTCACTCAAAATGATACAAAAATATCCAAGGGGAAAGAAATACACACATCTTCTGAACAATGGCACGTATTTAATTTGTAATGTCTAGGTAGCTGCACTGAATATGCACATGTGCTTAGCAAACACAAGGAGATGACGGACGGAGCGCTGAAACTTTTCAGACACTCACCCCCAGTCACACATCTGGGTTGAATCCATCATCGTTCTTTTCCTCACTTCGCCACCGCAGTTCCGAACCAGCTATATGCAAATCAGTCTTGACCCGTGCCTCATGGGAACAGTCCAGCCCAAACTGCCAAGCCAGGTCTTCCCTGAACCGGAAAGAAGCATCCTGGGACCAGTTTCGGGGTAACACCCCTCATCAGCCAGGCTAGCTTGAATCCAGTGGCAAAGTGAGCAAGGGACCCACGTATGGGCATACCTTGCCAACTTAGGGTGAACAAAGCAAACACAAGGAGATAATGGACGGAGCGCTGAAACTTTTCAGACACTCGCCCCCAGTCACAGATCTGGGTTGAATCCATCATCTGTGCCTCATGGGAACATGCGCTTACCAGTGTACAGCACAAATGAAGCAGTCTTGACATGCTATATATGGCACTTGTCATGTAGAGTGTCTGATGTTGTCAAGGGATATTCCAATACTTTGAATCACATCTATACAAAGGTCATATCCAAGGCCTTGTTTGTATATGTACACCCAGTTTAGCATTTATGTTGTGTTGCATAATGATGCACAACAGATGACATTTGTTAATTTGTTAATAAGTGTAAGACTGTTGAGCCTGTACATTACAGGAGGAATCTAGAGCCATGTTTAGGTATGGATATATCCATCCAGACTGTGTTCTATCTCCACATGTAGACTTACTTTGGGAGATAACTATGTTTCAATGTCAGGAAACAGACATTGCACTAATGCTGAACATGAGGTTTAGTACGTACAGAAGAGTATAATTACCTAAATTGTGAAAGATGTCAATGTGTAAGTACGTTATGGACATCACAGTGATAGTACACATACTTTTGGGCTCAAGAAACATATAAATGTGTTAGTGCGATCCAAGAAGTACAAAGTCTGCACCAACTTCATAATGTTTTGCCTTTTATTCCAGTGGACCAGGCTGGCCAAGAACACATTGGACAGGAGCAGGGGCAGAGTGGGACATCCTTGGCTCAGCAGTGGGCATGTTCTCTTGAGTCCACCAGTGAGGAGGAGGAGGAGGAGGGACAGGACACATCAGGATAGAGGTAGTGCGTCCACCCGGACGGAGACTAATACAACAGCAACAGCCCTGTTGGAGACTGACGACACAGAAGGAGGGGACATTTATCAGAACACCTCCTGCTGGGGGAGGTCTCCCCCTGACCAACAAGAACTGGACATTGCTGAGGTGTCCCCAGAGCAGGCCACATCACCATCTGGGCCTGCCACCAATCCCTCCCTGACTCTTGAGGCCCCCATTCCATCGGGGCCTCCAACTGCACCCCCTGCTACTAGTCCCCGTCCAAGTACCTGCCCGGAAGAGCTGAGGGATAGCTCTGCCCCTGACACACCACACCCCTCATGTCATACCCAGACCCCTCCATACATGACCACTCCTGTGGCTGCATCCCAGGAAGTGATGGCTGCATCTGATGGTGAGCCAAATGTGTCATCTCAGATCCTACAGGAGATCCATGATGAACTCTGTAGGTTCCGAGAGGCACAGTCCAGGGCCATGGCCACCCTCATTGACTCTGTTACTTCCTTGGGTGCAGCCATATTGTCTGCGTTAGCTCAGCATCCAACCCAGACCACTGTCCATCTTCCCTCAGTGTTTCACCTGCTACCCCACATACCCCTCATGTTTGCCGCTCCTCTGAGGTGTCTGGTCCTCCACTGGCCAGCCAATACAAGTCCACAGAAGGCGAGGATCTGAACATTGTGGAGTAGAACAGTGAGGATGAGGCTGACCAGTGACTAGGACTGTGTTTGGACTGTGGACTTTTTGTTTTCCCCCTGTAAAAGACTGGCTTCCCTGACACTTCCTGACATGTTATATTTATTTTGCCCAACCCTCTCCAAGTCCCCTTGCCCATTTTGGCTGAAGACCATTATTTGATTTCCTTTCTCCCTTTCCAATGGACAGTTTTTTACTCATTCATTTCATGATTGATATATAAATAATTTTTGATCACAACATCTCTGTCTTGTGTTGTTCATTACATAGCCTGGGTTCAAAGTATGGAAGTCAACATTGGTAGATGTTTAGCTATGCTTTCAACATGATACCTTGTTACACAGATGGTCCTACTATTCTACATGTCTTACTCACAAACAATTATCGTCACATATATTGACAATGACCAGAGTAACCAGTTGACTATCACCAACTATGACACAACTCAGCATTGACTTATGAATGGTATATGTTTATTCACATATATTGAGGGTATACATATTTCACAGTGATCATGGGAGATCTCTTTTGTGACTTTACAATTGTGGTGGGGAGGATCTCTGTGAGTAAATGCATTTACTGTGTTAGTGCCGATGTGTGGGTGGGTGTGGTGTATCTGCCTTTACAGGTGGTGGGTGTGCCTGTACAGGGGACGAGGGTGCCTGTACAGCTGGGGGAGGTGCCTTTATAGTGTATGAGTGTGCCTGGACAGGTGGGACAGGTGCCTGTACAGGAGGTGAAGGTGCCTCGACAGATGTGGAGGTGCCTGTACAGGGGTTGAGGGTGCCTGGTTAGGGGGTGAGGGTGCTTGGACAGGTGGGGCAGGCGCTTGTACAGGGGGTGAAGGTGCCTGGACAGGTGGGGGAGGTGCTTGTACAGGGGTGAGAGTGTCTGGACATGGTTGAGGGTGGCTGTACAAGTGAGGGATGCAACTCAGCAGGGGGGACGTTACTGTGCTGGGGGGCATGTGCAGGGGGTGGTGGCTGTGTACATAGGGAGGGTGCCTGTGTAGGTTGTGGTACAGGTGGGTGAGTTAGGCGTGGTGCAGATAGGTGTTTTGGGTCCCCTCCATGTGCTAACAGTGACTGTAAACTCTGGTACAGTTTCAACATGCCCTCCATCATCTTCATGGCCAAGGCATGGTGTCTTGCACTCTCTTCCCTATAAATAGCTATGATGTCATTTTGCCACCTTACAATGTCTTGGCCAGATCTCTCAGTCCTCATGTTTTTCAGTCATCTGAGGGATTTGGCGCATCTCCTGTAGTGAGTCTGAAAAGTCAGACAGAGTAGCCCCTATGGCACAAATGCCCTGCATCATATCATCCTGCCGTTGGAATTAATCTTCCTCTCACTGGCCAACATTACCATCTGCCAGCCCCCTCCGCATGGGACAGCCTCTGATATTACCGTCAGGTCTACCAGCAGGTGGGGGTGGCAGGTGGGAGGCGATTGGTGCCTAGGTGACACCTGCTCCTCACCAGGGGTGTTAGGTCCCTCAGATGCTTGAGAGAAGGCCTGGGAGGCACTGTCATAGGACGAGTGTGCAGGAGACCCAACACGTCTGACCTGGACGTGAGGGCTGTGAGGAGTTGATGGTTGTGTTGGGGTAGTTGAATACTGTGGCTGGTTGGCTGATTGCTGGGAATGGGCAATCCTCTGAGGTGAAGTAGGAGGTACTATGCTGGCCGGGGCTGGTGTGGGCCTAGATGTTTTGCCCAGTGGGCCAATAATTGAGGCCAGGGGATCAGACTAATCATCCTCTGCAAGCAGCACTGGATTGTCTTCATCCTCCTCTACTTCCTCCTCATTCTCCTCTTCTCCCTCCTCATCCTACTCTTCTTATGCATTTCTGCCAGCTGACATAGCTATTTGGAAGAGGAGTAGGTTCTCTCCTCAGATTTCCCGTCGCATTCCACTGGTGGATGGTCCAGTTTCCTCAAGCGACTTATCGTCCTCAGCACTTGTAAGACAGAGGTTATAACAGGATAAGTATTTGCCTTAGTATATCGTGGTACAACACAAGAGCTGTGTCTAAGAATCTTTGCATCAACTGATGTTCCTCATGTGACCCGGTTTGTTTACAGCTACACGTGACAGCTCACACTGTAGCATTGAGCTGGTCAATGCAGATGTGCAAGTAAAATTCAAACTCACCAGCTCCAACCACAGATCTGTGTGGGATTGAGATTCCCATGATGTTAGCTGCTGAACCTGGCTCCTTGGGTGTGTTGCAGAAGATGTGGTCCTCAATCCAGCAGCTTCAGAAGAAAATCACACCATAATTAATGTTCAGCATTATTCATAAGTGCACATGCAAATTTTCACAGACTTCACTGATTATGTTGGGAGCATATTACACACCAACGTCAGATGCTACAACAAAGTAGCAATATCTGCTAATGTCCTTTCACAAGGATTTGGTTATAGTGCATGATTTGGGGATCAATAGTTTACAACACAATATGGCACACTTACCTGACGGACAGATGGTAGTGGATCTGACTACTGATGCGAGGATGTCTCCTAAACCCCTGGATGGTGTTGTCTGAACCACTGAGGAAGACCTGACAGCAGATGTAATGTGACATACATATCCATATATTTTCATACAAAGGATAATGGTAATAATTTGACATGGATATGTCATAGGTATAGACCAGTGATAATGTGGGAGCAGTATGTGGCCCTCCTGACCTTTACATGCGCCCATGCTCAACCGCAGCACTGGGCTGCTGTTCACTCAACACAGCATTGAAGAGATATGAAATTAACAGGCAAACATGTATTTGAAGGTTGATGAAATTTAAAGAAAGGAAGTAACTAGGTTATCCTGCACCGCTTAACTTTGGAAACACCTTCATTTTTAGAGACATCTTGCAGCATAAGTGCAACAGCATGATGAAGTCTCTTCAAAATTCTAAAAGTGTGTTCATCAACATGCAAATATGTTTCACCTTTGTACATCAGATAATATCAGTGCATTGCAAAGTAATGTTTGATTAGGGAATGTTTTCAAACCAGATTTTGGTAACATTCATCCTCCCCCCAGGACAACAATGCCCATACTGAACTGAGAGGTAAATCCTATTTTATGTGTTTATGTGCACTCTCTGGGTGGCCTGTGTTCCTATTAAACATAAACAACATCATAGCTCTTAACAATGGAGAAGCGTTTGTACAGAACACATCCTGAAGTCACGTATTTCAAGGTTTATTTATAAGTGATTATGAAGAAAGAAGAGGGGAAAGTGAAAAGGAACAATTGGCTAGGATCACACAATTTGGTCAGATGGATAAGCTTGGATTAATCCCAAGTTTACTGGTGTCACATTGTGCAGTTCAGCAACCAGATGTATATGCTACGCTTCCTCTACACCCACCTTACCAGCCACCCCCCATCCCCAACCGCTATCCTGCTGGCATCAGTGTGGCCCTCAGCCACATCAATGAACATACATTTTGGCTCCTGGAAATTTGTTTGCGAGTATCCATGTTATTGTCTTTCAACCCATTTGTGGCAACTCCTCTTTAGAAGAAACAATATAAGCAATTTGGTACCTACACAATTCACTTAACATACATTTAGAGTCATCCTTTCAGTAGCCCACATTTTTTGAAGTAGTACACTCTTAAGAGCCATATCTGAGCATATGGAGATGAGTGACAACAGGGATATTAGACACACCCCACATACTGCAGACATTTCATCCATTTTTTTAAGAGTATGAGCTTTTTGTAAGAGTATTATTAAGTGTACTTACCAGGGTCTGCCATCCGCCCAGTGTGTGATGCCTGACCAGATATCACACCTGTACGTGGAGCAGAGATCGACATCCGCTGTGTATTTCTGGCCAACGTCACAGGGACTAAAATGATATGAGTGTATTTAGTTTACATTCTAGTACACACATGTAATGAACCACATTTCCTAAGTCAGTTCACATGATTGAGACTATTGATGGATTCTATGTAAAATATCTATGGGTTCTCTGATCAGAAATTGAATATAGTAGATGGGACCCTCTTCTTGCCATATTTACGTACCAGTTTGTGCTGTGGTATGCGTTGATGTGCCCCATGACGTTGCCTCCCTGCAAGTATAGGGTTCTCTGCTCCAGTGGGTGAATGTACTCTGGCTGTATATCACAATAAAAAGGAGAAGTCACCAAAGAATACCAAGAAATGATGAATATGTTCAACATGTCACATATATACTCAATATCACCATGCTGTGTAGGGCAACGTTTCACCCTACCCCGGCCACACAGCGGGTTTGTAGAATTACTTAAACATTCAAAACGCTTAATCCTTTTTGCTCAATTTACTCAAATTTTTTCGATTGCTTTAACCATCTTATGTGTGATTACATCCACATGTGAGGTGTCATGCTGTTTCCCAGCTTCAAATGCTCACGATGTGCCCATCCAGACCTCTATCAAGAACACGATGGAAACGCATGATTCATCCATAGCAGTGATCCTTTATTAAAAACCCAATGCATTTCGAGCTTTGAAAGCTCTTCTTCAGGGGTAACTGCTAAAGCTGCTTCACTGCCATCCCGACATCCGTTTCCTTAACACCACCGGGGCAAGGCACAAGCCCAGCATGCACGCACTCTGTGATGACTTTGGAAAAATAGAGATGAACAGTAAAAAAATGGGAGTGCATCCCGTCATCGTCTGATGTTTTACATATATAGTCAATGGCATTTTCAAGACAACAGTGATGGTTACTAGATCAGGCACATTTTGTAGTGTCATTTACCAGTGTAAAGGTAAATCACCAGCAGTGATGGGCCACTGTTTGTAAATGAGAAATTCGAAGTTACCATTTCATCGCAAAGGATTTTGAGGCTTGTAGTGCAATAGACAAAATGAGACACATGAGAGTCTAACTGACCATGAATATTTAGACAAACTTGAAGTGACTTCCATAGTCACATTTGTAGTGTATCGTACACATTTATCATTTTAAGTCATTGTTTAAATCATCACATTTTACCTGGCACCACATTAAGGACGTCTGTCACAGGCAGCCCCTGCAGCAGACGGGAGTCAATGGTGGAGAGGACGCCTCTCTCAAGTGCGGTGAGACGGAGACTGGGTACAGTTTGTCCCCCAGGGAGAGCTCTAGCCACCTCTATCTTGGTGAGCTTCTCCATCACCCGCCTTTTCTTATCCTGCCACTTTTTTTTTATATCCATGATGGACCGGACACCCTCCCCAATGCAATGACTGCAGTCACCAACTGCTGCCATAGGTCTGCCTTCTGTGTTGCACTGGTGTAGTATGGTGGTAGACCGTGCAACTTTTTTGTGGTTCCTCACTATAAATGACACAATTAATTGTGTATCCTCCTCTCATTATTAAGTCTATGTGTGTGTACTAGACAGTTTTTAATGTTGGCATGGGAATTATCTGTTGCCAAATGTGCTGAATAATAAGCAGTTTAGAACCTGAATCCCTTGATTAGTACCCTAATAATAATAACAATAAAAAAGCTCCTGTGGTTTTCGCATTAGCGTGACCAATGTACTCGTATATTTTATGAGAATTGGCGATATCACTTCCTGAATGTTATTAACAGGTCATTTAATAGAGCGATTAGTTGGTAGGTTTATGAATATAGGGACGCTAATAATTTGTGACCATAAAACCAAATTTAAATATTAATATGACGAGGAGTTTTAGATAATTAGATACAGAATATTAAACAAAAAGGAACATCATTAACTATATATATTTTCATATTACTTTGTAGTTCAAAATATTATGCAATATCTTCAATTGGCTAATATAGCGTTGCAAATTGCAGATTGAGTAAGCAGGACATAAACAGGCAACACAGTTCGGGTTGCCAGGTAAGAATTTGGATTACAATATGGGGGAATTTTTGTATCCTTATGATGCTTGACTTCTGCCACTTTCTGCCCACTAATGATTTTTGTGTATGACTTCAATCGAAGTGTTAATATGTAAAACATTGAAAGAATGAGATTTTTTAATTATATCATGCTTTGTTTGGGCTAAGAACAATAATTCTTAACTATCATAGATGCAAGTAGATTGAGACTTGCTCCGATGATAATGCCTAACTATAAAGCTATCCAGTTTGAGCAAAATACATCGACCAATACATCGTCTTTTGGCTGGCTTTACCCTCCTTTTTTAATGATATAAAAGGGAGGGGTGTAATTGATATTGACAGTTTGTTTTTCATTATAGACCCTTTTTAGAGTGAAGCTTTTAATTGAAATACATGGACCGCATTTCCTGGATTTGGCAAAATTAAATTAAAAAACAGGAGAGAGATGTGGGTTCCTTTAATGGACTATACGTTATATTCTTAAGATTTTAGTTTGAAGAGTGATGTAATGGAAGTACCATTTCCTTCTGACAGAATCCAATCTATGAGAAACATCTGGTCCCTTGTTTGGAGTTTTGGCGATTGATAGCAAGAGACAACTAGACTTTGTGTCTCCATTTATACTATTAGGTATGTTGGTTTCCTATTTTTATTTGTATTTTTAGACTATAATTAGTCATATCAATGATCATGTGGTATATGCACATTGTAGGGACATAAACTTTATACCACCACTAGAATAAAAACATTAGTATTGTGTATGGGAGACGTACTGCGAAATATATGTTATAAATACCGACTATGTATTTAGGGTCTTATTTTAATGTTTTTTATTCATCCAGATAAAATTGGATAAACCTGTTTGTCCTGAAGAAGGTGAAGTGTCACCGAAACACCGCGTCAACAGTTTTCTCTGAACCAGTGAAGAATTGGTTTATGAATTTTTATTGTTTGTTGAATTTGTTCCTAGAATATGTATACTTATGAATTAATGCAATTTATGTCTCTATGAGATTGTCATATGTTTGAAAATACAAGATAACGAAGTTTTTAAATAAAAGATTTTTTAATAAAAACATGTTTTTATAATAACATTACATAGTTGGATACACTTTTTTTTAGAAAAAAGCATTGTTGTTTTGTCTAAAGCTGTGCAGTAACCATAAATGTGGATATTTTGTCTCCTGTTCAAATGAGGTATTTTGTATTTAATGTTCCAATAGTGTTTGGATGATCCCATACAAGGTACCTATAACACATGATCTGCCTAGATTGTACCAGTCTAAAACGAGTGTTTTTCTTTCTTATCAAGCAGAAAAGGGAATTTGTTTGTTTGGTGCTTTGCATACCCGTTCCTTTTCTTAAAGATTAGGGTATCTCCCTCACAGTTGTGCATGAACTGCAGCCCCCCATTGTGACACTGTTCAAGTTTAGCATGCTACCTGTCCACCGAAAGCATTCTCGTGCTTCTTCTGGGATATAAAGCTTTGTATAAATGCAATTACAGACCAATGCAAAATTCAATACAACTCTGCCGATGCACCTCAGCATTGATCTGTAGCACTAACTATTACAATATTCAGTACACTACTGAGAGCCACTCTCAGCTCTGCCAATAAACCTCAATGCTGACATCTAGCTATGGGTGAGCTATACAGTCTTTTTCAAACTTTCAGACGGAAATGCTTTTTAGGGACAAACGATAAACACAGAACGACAAGAGAACAGGCTTAGCCCTACCTTCCCAATTTGAACCTTCCCCCAACTAACTTATGAGTCCAGAACTTTTATCCTTTGAAAACACTGTTTTAAGACAGCTGAAAGAGCTTGAGAAGCTAAAAAGATTTATTCCATACAATATCTCCAACAGCGAGAAAGATTCCCTTAATTCCCTATCTACAAATACCATCTACATTACCATCAAACCGGCAGATAAAGGGAGAGTTATAGTCATTCAGAATATACAGGACTAAGACAAGTAGATATACAGGCAACTAGAAGACAACAGACATTATCAGAGGTTGAGTATCGATCCTCTGAAAAAGACCCAAGAGGAAATCCAGACTATTACATCTATTGCTCTTAGAGAAGGTATAACTGATGAGAGGGAATACGCATATTTAAACAAACCTTACTCTTGTACACCAGTCATCTACATCCTGCTTAAAATACATAAAGATCTAGCACATCCCCAGGTTGTCTTATTGTATGTATATGTGGTTCAATATTGAACCCCATCTGTAGGTTTCTTGACTTATACATCAGAGATGAAGTTCCTAAGTTACCATCTAATGCACGAGATAGCATGCAATTTATTAATGAAACAGAAGGGCTGAATTTTGAAGCAGGTGGTGATCTCCTAGTGACCTTGCGTGTAGAATCCCTCTACACCAATATCCCACAGGATGAGGCTATTGATGTAATACGAGAATGCATACCACAGGCAGGCAGGGATGAGGCATTGTGTGACCTTATCATCGCTCATACAGGTGTGGTACTGAAAAGAAACTGCTTTATGTTTAAGAATTAATTCTACATACAAAAGAAGGGAGTTACGATGGGAGCATACTTTGCCCCAAATGTCGGAAATCTGTGGGCAAATTTAAGGAACAGATCATATACAATCCCAATAGTATAAATCTAAGATTAGGGAATGGAAGCACTACATTGACAATATCTTCCTGATTTGCATGGAAGTGAGGAAGAATTGGGTCACTTTGTAGGATGGTTGAATAATCAGATTCTGGATTTACATTTTACGGCCAACTATAGTCACACAGAAATTAATTACCTGGACCTTTGATTAAACATCAAGACGGTGCTCTATACACCACTTTATGTAAGAAACCCACTGACACTAATTCCCTACTCAGGTATAATAGTCACTCGCGAGCGTTGAGGGACAACTTACCATGTAGCCAATTTCTGAGACTGCGCAGAAGTTACAAATTTAAGGAGGATATTTTCCGAAAGGCAGAACTATCGAACAATAAACTTTTAGAGAAGGATTACTCTAGGAAGAATATTATCAGGGCTGTGAAAAGAGCTTAGTTCTGCCTAAGAGAGCATTTACTGACACTAAGAGCAAGGGAGCAAAATGATGAGAAAGTAGTTGTCATGTCCTTTAGGGTAGTCCCATCATGTACATACCAATTACATACATTTTGTCCCATCCACACAACATAACGGTTCTACACAGGTGACCTTTTACCTAGTAGCTTACTTCTGTCTTTTCGTCAACAGGCTCTCGGTACCCTATCTTAATCCCTGTACCTGACGTACATAAACATGTCCTCAGGCACAGCAGATTTATTCTGTATAAGGGTCACCACTTTGAATCATCCATGGCCAACAGCCAGCTATGCAGGAGTGTTTTGTTTAGAAAAGGATTAGCGAGGGATTAGTGAATGTTTTCAAAATATATTGATTCTAGAAGAAAACCTGGAGTGGCCACTTTAGTATAAAAGACCCTCACTCCCCCATACAAAACAGAGGAGAATTCCTTCCAGGCTGGACCGAGACTCTGCAGGCTGATCCTTCGACAGGCAGAGACCTGACATCCCTTGCGGGGTGCCATCCTCGACGCAGAGACGGGGTCCTTCATTCTAAATCATCAGGTGAGGGGTTCATACTTCCCTGGGGGATTCTTGGCTCCATTAGGATCTATCCTGACATTTACATACACATGCTTCACCTACATATCTAGGCCTAGGTACATTTAGGTAGGCTACGCATCGTAGGAGTACGCCAATGCTATTGTTTTATATAATCTGCTTTTATTCATCTTATTAGCACTATGGTAGAAATGTATCTGCTATTTACGATATTGGTACTAACTATCACATTAGTCTGTTCTTGTCTTTTGATTGCCGCAGCTAATATGTTTCACACTAGACTGACCTTTGACCAATAAATAATTATTGAAACCCTTCCAATCAGCATTCTACGTGTATTCTGAGAAAAGTAAGCACGAGTGACTGAGCGAAAGATACCGTATTGTTTTCCACAATAACTGAAGAATCAGGGTTGTCATGTTCAGTGGTTGCCAGAAACTACACACACCACTGTAGAATACAGGGGGGTGGTAGTGGCCCCGAAGAGCTAGCTGGTCTAACGGCTGACTCATCCTGTGGGGGTGTCCAGAGTCTGTCTGCACACCAAGCCCTCAGTTTAGGTCATCCAAAACGCGCAGGTCCTAGGGGGTCCCAGGAACTACACGACATAGTGATGGTGAATATCTTCTTACCTGTGAGTAATGATGTGAAAAAAATCATTACAAGAAATTGGCCACTAGTACAAGACTCATGCAGAGAGTTACCGTTATTTGTATACAACAGAAACAAAAACATTAGGGATCATGTAGTGAGAGCGCACAAAGATATCCCCAAAAAATGTGACATAAGATCAATATGGGGATTACCTGAAGTTATAGGCCGTTACAAATGTGGTGGGTGCTTGGTGTGTAAATTCAAATCCAATATGAAAAGACTCAAAGCATTTGGTAGAGTGTTTAACTTACTATCTTTTTCGAATAGCAATACTCAGAATGTGATCCACATCATTAAATGTCTGTGAATGATGGTATAGGTGGGTCAAACCTCCCAAGTGGTTAAACAACGGATAGCACAACATCGGAGCAGAATCAGGTGCAAAGCGAAGAGAGCACCTCTTTCATTTTATGTAACATCAACACACCGAGGATGAAATACAAAGGCAGGTGGCAGAAATGATTTCCACGGAGAGTCGAGGTGGCAATATCAAAAAGTTTTGGAACAACGAGAATGTAAATGGATGGACATGTTAAATAGTACCCAAAATAGGGTGAATGATGTAAACGATTTAAAACGTCTTGCAACACTACCATAATTTTATTTTTTTATTTTTTTTACTTTACAGAGTTTTATATAGCGCGAACTTGACCCGGTATCGGGTATCAGAGCGCTTTACATAGCACCAGTTGCGTTACATGAGGACACATTCATCATTTTTTTTTTGTTAGGCACGGGGAGATTAAGTGATTTGCCCAGAATCACAGGATGTTCAGCGCCATTGCCGAGACTCGAACCCGGTTCCCCAGGTATTCTTGTAGTGCTGAATGTACTTTTGGTTTTCTAACATGTTGAATTGAGTTTTCAAACACATGAGAAGAAATATGCTGGTTCTCAAGTATGAGGAACATTGTTGTTTGATATGTGTCGCGATTTGAAATATGTACTCAGATCAGGGTGACCAGTATGCACACTCACTTACTCATGACATTGTCATCCAGTCACCCATCTATTGGTATTCATTCATGTTCCATCGCGGACAGCAGGGCCGGTCCTAGGACTTGTGGGGCCCTGGGCGAAAGGGAAGATGTGAGGCCCCTCTAATTTGAATGTGACATCGCAAGAATTTACATCATAGAATACCAACATCACAGGACTATTGATCATCTTTGTCATTGATGAAGAGAACTATGGGCATATGTACAACAGAATGGAGAAGTATAGCGTCAAGCAAACATTGATAACGCCATGCTTCGGCATTCTGAAAACGCAGGGCTGCACCATATTTTCAAGAATATGATGCAGCCCTCATTTCCCCTGCGCTAGCGCAAAATTTAGCTGCCTAACGCCAACGCAGGCACCCTTGCACCACAATGCAAGGGTGCCTGTTATGCAAGGGTGCCTTTGTTGAAGGGAATCTTGAAATGCTGTTTTGTAACTTCTATGTGTGCTGCTTAATGCAGCACACATTAGAGTTGCAAAACAGAATTTTTTTTAAATGATTATTTATGTGCAGGAAGGGGGACCTTCCTGCACATAAACTATCATAGGCAATTTGCTGTTTCTATGTGTGCTGCACAAGGGGCGTAGGAAATCTTGACAATAAACAAAGCCTGGGGAGGAGGCAAGCGGTTGATAGCAGAATAGTTTTGTGAGTTGCACCCTGGCTGTATAACTGCAGATCAGGAGTTTGAATCCATGCAAGGCACAATCGTCCTTCCTGGGTCCATTATATGAGCGTCATTACATAGTATAATAGTAACTACTTAGAAAAAGTGGAATGAAACACTATTATATGTAAGTGATCATTCAAATGACAGCTAAAAATACCTTAGACCCACCACCACATAGGTATTGTGCGTTTCACCACTGCGTTAGGACCCAATGAGTTGTGTGCATCTTAACATGCTAAATATTCTAGGCAAAGGATCAGAATAACATCACTGTTACCAAGCATTGGCAAAGTCAATAAGTCTCGCCTATAAGAACTATTGGCTTTGGCAATGTGTATGTGCCGTGTTGTACACCAGTGTGGCTGCTCTTCAGCATGGTTAAAAGTTAGTGGCATGGAGTAGCCTTGAGGGGAGTGGTCGAAGTAGAGTGTCATAGACTGGATTTGTTGGAGTAGAGTGTTGTTGAGTGGAGTAGGTGGAGTAGAGTGTCATACAGTTGAGTAGAGGGGAGTAGAGTTCAGTGGTTCAGTGGCAGAGAGTGCTGTAGAGTGCAGAGTCGTGGAGTGGAGTGCCGTAGAGTGGAATGGGGTGGAATCGGGTGGAGTGGGTTGGAGTGGATTGAGATAGTGAGTGAATTGGATTGGAGTAGATTGGGGTGGAGTGAGGTGGATTAATTTGATTGGAGTGGGGTGGATTGAAATGGGGTGAGGTGGATTGGATTGAGGTGGATTGGAGTAGGGTGAATTAAAGAAGGGTGTATTAGATTAGTTTGGGGTGGATTGGATTGGGGTGGATTGGATTGGATTGGGGTGTTTTGGAGTGGGGCGAATTGTTTTGGATTGGAGTGGGGCAGACTAGATTGGTGCAGATTGGAGCTGATTGGAGTGGGGCAGATTGGAGTGGAGCTGATTGGAGTGGGGCACATTGTTTTGGACTGGAGTGTGGCAGATGGCTTTGAGTTGAAGTGGGGCAGATTGTTTTGGGTTGGATGGGGCAAATTGTTTTGGATTGGATGGGGCAAATTGTTTTGGATTGGATGGGGCAAATTGTTTTGGATTGAAGTGGGGCAAGTTGTTGTGGGGCAGATTTTTGGGATTGGAGTGGGGTGGATTGGATTGCAATTGGACGGATTGGGGAGGGGTGGATTGGATTGGGTTAAGGTGAGGTGGATTGGGGTGGATTGGATTGGGGTGGGTTGGATTGGAGTCAGGTGGATTGTGGTGGATTGGAGGGGATGAATTAGGATGGAGTGGGGGGACTGGGGTGAGGCAGATTGGAGTGGGGCTGAATGGAGCGGAGCTGAATGGAGCGGAGCAGATTTTTTGGGATGGAGTGGCGCAGATTGTTTTAGATTGGAGTGGGGCAGATTGGAGTGGGGCAGATTGGAGTGGGCTAGAGTGGGAGGATTGGAGTGTGGTGGAGTGGAGGTGTATGGATTGGTCTGGGGTGGATTGGATTAAGTGGGGCGGACTCGTGTGTTGTGAGGTGAGGTGGATTGGCGTGGATTAGCGTGGATTGGAGTAGTGCGGATTGGAGTGGTGTGCATTGGGGTGTACTGCATGATTATGTGTTAAAACATAATTTCAGAAAATACACATAAGAAAGAAACAATGTAGCTTTGCAATAAAACAATGCTCATCTTTTGAGAACATCGCCCACAAGCAAAAACAAAAGAAAACTTGAGTGCAAAGTAATCGAAGACTTGGCAAAATAAAAGAAATTTAACTAACACGTTTTCCGCACCTAGCTGCATTTACTAGACAGCCCTTTAAGTTTAGCACTGGTGACCTGGGCTGGGAAGCAAACATGCTAGTCCCTCTGTGTAAGAAAATCTAGTTATGCAACAGTATAGCGCTGCGAGGCCAAGGACAGGGCCCCCCTGCCCTGTGCCTCCTAGCACTATATAACGGCTACAAAGCCCTGCGAAAGGGGCCCACTCTAGACCTTGCAGCCTGATAGAGGGCTGCGAGGCCCAGCTGCCATGGACTTCACAGCATAATGGCCCATGTCCCAGTGATAGGGGCCCCACACCTAACCTTGCAGCCTGATCCGGTCTTCCAGGCCCAGGGGGTGAGGAAACACCTCCCCTGTGCCTGGAAGCAGTAGCGAGACACGCTGCTAAACACTGCTCTACTGCGCCAGTCTGAGCTGGATACTCCCTCCCCTGTCCTTAGCTGGTAATGTCCGGCTCCTTTTGGAAACAAAAGAGTCTTCTGTCGCCTGGAAACGGAATACACAAAGGGCAGACAAGACTTCTCCACAGTTTTTTAATTGCGGTGCTGCCCCGCCCTCGTCCCTGATAGCCCACTTTGCTGCCATCACGTCCCCTACCTAGTCTTTCCGCTCCCCCCACCACTGCAGCCCCAGGAATGATACCACGCCCTGACCAGCGAGGTCAAGACACCTCGCTTAACATTGGCAATGTGATCGCGTTGTGGAGGGGCCCTGAAGGAGCAGGTGGGCTGACTATGAAAGTGCAGCCTTTCAGACAGAAGCGGGCCCCATGTTTTGAACTGAGCGCGGGGCCCTGGGCAGCTGCCCACACTGCCCATGCCTAGCGCCGGCCCTGGCGGACAGTATGGACACAAGTTTTTTTAGCTTCTCCAAGATGACCAAGGTAGGTTAACAGTCTAGTCAGGCTGCAGACAAAGGAAGATAAGCAGGCTGCGTCTGCCACATCGTGCCTTGTCAACATGCACAGTATGCAGAGCGGCATATTGTGAAGTGGATGAGTTACCGCTCACAGTGAGTAGGGCGTACTACTTTAATGAAAGGGAGTCTCAGGTTTAATGCAGACTTATGGCGGCTGAACTGATCAAAAGTAATTTCATTGACAGGATTCTCCCTTTTGGGTCCATCAGGCCTGCTTGGTTATGAATGACTTACAATCACATTAATCAGGTGACTGTTGTTTATTGGTATTGGCTTTTGAGAGGCCAACTTGCACTTATACTGGTGGGTTTGGCATGAGGATAATAGTTAGGAATGGCATTCACAATGTGTAAAATTGTTTTTCTTACTGCAGTTTCCTCACTAATGTTGACGTTATGTTGATACAACATGGCTTGAGCTAGGTATTGTGTATGAACATAAACTCAAGTAAGTTCAGAAGAAAATTCTTGTGCTTGGGAAAATATGTACCTGAGGTTGGTGTACATATCGGACACTACTGATACACTCACAATAGTTTGCTTGACTACACGCACTTTGCAGTGAGGGAGTTTGTTTTATGAGATATATATATATATATTGATTCGATCTCATACCATTAGATACAGAGAAATAAATACTAAGGACATTACTACAATTTTTTTAGAGGTTTAACTGGACTCACATGCTGGTGAGTGCCCTTACTTCTTCACACTTCACCTTAGGTAGAGTGATAGACCATTATTTGATTAGTAACTGAGACTAAGGATGGCATCTGGCTTCTGTCTTTATCCCTTGCAGGTTGCATGGTCAGATGACTTGGTCCTAGGAGACCCCTTAATTTACATTGGGTTGAAATGTCCACATAATCCCCCTCGGTTTTTGTTTGAATTCTGAGCACGAGGGACTGTGATTCATCTTACAGCACCCCAAGATTCATAACAAGGAATATTGTGTAAAACCAGGGAGTTGTACAGTGTCTTCATGTATATGTGTTTTTAAATATTGTTTCACGTTTGAGCACTGTGCTGTCTGCACTTTGTTCACCCGTCCACATATGACTGCATGTGAATTGCTAATATATATATATACTTGCTAAAATATACTATTGACAGAAAAACAGGAGTAGTCTACTGTTGTTCCTTCTGGTCTCTACTGTTTTTCAAACATTTGTTGTATGCAAAAATGTCTCTGCTATTAATTATTGGATTCCTTTAAATAACTAAGGGGTTTCTAAGCTTGAATCAGTCCCATGGGACTGATGTTCATACTTTATATGTTGACCCGAGTCCCTGTGGGCAATTAAGGTTGTCCTTGCCTTATGTTACATGTCCTCCATACGTATGCATCCCGCTTCATGTTACCATGTAGACAGAACTCCTAAAGTGTTAAAGTAGGAAGCTCTGGGCATGAGCAGTGTCCATGCGGACAATGCAGTATCTCCCAAGTCAGGGACTTTGTGCATTTCTGTGAGTTGTGTTGGGGGGGAGGGAGGCAGGGGGCAGAGAAGCCCATATCAGTTGCGTGTGCAAGGTGATGACATGGGCTGTGGCAAATGGCGCTGTGCTGTGGGATGTGGCTCTGTGCCACACTAGGGAGCTAGCTGCCAAGCTGGGGATCTTGTACACTGTTGGGAGGAAGTCCTGAATCTTACCTTGATGTGTGAACATGCAGTGGAAAATGGCAAACTTGTAATGCAAAGGCACCGAGCATGTGATGCCGCTACCATGGAGGGAAAGGGCATGGAAAAGGATGAAGGAATAATGTTTTATAGAACAAACAGTCCTATAGGAAAGCAGCCATGATGGAACAAGTAGGCAGAGCAGAAAGACTGACATCGTGAGAGGCATCAATAGTAACACACTTTCAATTTTTAAAATATTACTTTAAGGCTGTAATATAAATGTAGAGGAAGCCCTCCCTTCCCATGAGCTGAGCTGGCATACGGACACAGTGCTATGGGGAGCGGGGGCACCTTCGACCGCTCCGGCTCGCGCCACCTTACACTGCACATGGGGGTGGATGTGTGAACCGAGTAAAAGTGAAGTTGGGCAAAGCTCAGGTGCATGTCAGTTGTACTGCCACAGGCTCCATAGATCTGTTATGGGCAGCGCCATATGAGCAGCGGGGGGTGGGACGTGGTGCGATTACACAACAGTAACATACACTGCAAATAACAAGCTGAAAGGGGCGGGAGGTGTTGTTGTGGGTGCATCACCGGAAGATTAAGTGAACTGCCAGCTGCGAGGAGAGAGCGGAAGGACAAATTAGTGCAGTGAAACAAAAAATATGGCCGATAGTGAAAGGATTCATGTAGCAGGGGCAGTCTCCAGGGTGGAACAAAACAGCCCAAATGCCAAACAAATGTATGGTATTGACCAACTAAAACAAAGGAATTTGTACAGTCAGACAAAAGAACCAATGGTAAGCGCTGGGCGTGTTCAAACCCCATAGACTGAAAAACACATGTCTCGAAGACAGCCCATGCGCTGCATAGCTGAGACCTAAAAAGGCTACTGCTGTAAAAAAAAAGATGTAAAATAGTCCCATGTACATTGCAATGCAAGCTCTCCATAAGAGTGTTGTATTCCTCTTAGGGTGTCCATACACGGGCTTTCCTGTATCATGTCCTTATATAGGCACAATTCGCCATGTCCTTATATAGGCATAAAATCCCAGTCCTTATTTAGGCATTAAACCGTGCACTCCAAATACAGGCATGGTCTCCGACATCCGTCCACCCTAACGTCACAACGAGTTCTTGAAAAACAGACCCTTAGGCTGCGGGAGTTTCCCTAGCACAGGACTATTGATTTCTTCAAGGACTCATATATTATGCATGAACCGTTATACCTTAGGGGTTCATTCATGACGTCTTCCGCTGTCCGATTCACATCAATGCTAACATTCTGAGGTACCTCTCAGGTATAAATATACCTTCCCTAGCCCCTGTAAATCAGAGGAGACCTCGACTTCAGAGGAGCCCGTTTCCCGGCCTGACGCACTGAGAAGACGCTGTCATCCCTGCACGCAGAGAATCCAGCTTCCAGTGATCTGACTTCCCTTGCGGGGTGTTGGAGTTTGAGTCTGGCAAGAGATTCCCACCTCTCTCATTCTTAAGGTATGGAGCTGACTAGAACCTAGAGGGACTCTTGGCATACTAGGCATACTTGGCATACTAGGCATACTAGACTTAACATACTCTTAGTATACCATAGTAAGGAATACTTCACCTACTTCATACCTCTCCCTACACCTAGGTTAGGTTAGGTACATTGGGGTAGAACTAGCTTAGAAACGCATCGTATGAGTACTCGCATTTTTAGTCTGTGTTATTTATGTAAATGAATATATGCTAAAAGATCATGCTAGCGCAGTATTATTTATTTCTACTGCTTACGCTGTACATTATTTATCTTGCATACTGTCTTGTGATCGTAACAACACATTTTACTTACACCAGAAACAAGACTGTTCAATAAATCTTTTATTGAAACGCCCGTCTATTCTTTCTGTGTAACTTTGAGGAAAACTAAGGGCCAGATTCTGATGCGGGTTGGAAAAGCTTCCCGACCGAGGGCCTGATTCTGATGCGGTTAGGAAGGCCTCCTAACGGCATTTGCTCCTTCCAAATCGGATCGGGAACGTGTCTTCCCGACCGAGGGCCCAATTCTGATGCGGTTAGGAACAAATGTTCCCATTGAAGTCAATGGGAGTTCAACCAAATCGTATCTGGAAGCATCCGGATGCATCCTACTCCGCCGGTTGTACTTTCCCGATCCGAGTGGGTCAGACACCATTTCCCAACCGATTCGGTCGGGAAACTTTTCCAACCCGCATCAGAATCGGCCCCTAAGTATGCACGATTGAGCTGAGTGAAATAGTTATCTATTGTTTCTACGACTCTGGGACACGTTCTGATCCTAAAGGGAAACAAAAGTTGTCATGTTTTGCGGCTGCCAGAAACTACTCCCTTCTTGTTTGTCAAGGAGTTTCTAGTGGCCTCTGAGCTAGCTGGCACAAGTAATTAAGTTTAATATACTCGATAGGGACATACTGACCTTAGTCCTATGTCAAACCTATAGGGGATATTATTCCAATGCGCAGAGCCTATTAGGGAAATAGGAGCTACACTACATGGCGCCCAACGTTTGGTAAGGCGGTAATTTAACGCTAGATACTGAGTAACTCAGCCGTGCTTTTCTCTCAGAGACCCCTACCCATATACTCCAAAAGACGTCTGGAGTGGGCAGGGTTAAGTATCCGCCACGGCTACATAGGGAAGCACCCTATATATTAGCTGTTTGGCTTGGTCAACGTTGAAGGATACAGTGTTCCAAAATATTGTGCACCTTATCTTTGTTTCCTTGAAACTTGTTCTACATTTTTCAAAAAACAAAATGCCTGACTCCGACGACGCCACCGGAAACAGTGGAGCTGTGGCTGACCCACCCATGGCAGTTTTAAATTTTACCGGTTTAAATGAAACCGAGGAGGGTGTCATAGACATCCATCCAAACTTAAGAAGAGCCATCACTCTAAAACTCATAAAACACGGCCTACCACCAAGAGGCAGTAGAGCAGTTTTCGTGATAGAGGCACACGAATCCTTTCAGACAGAGGTATTCTATTCATGGGTAATATTTCCTGAATCTAATCCAGTAACAAAAATGTTTCACTTCTACAAAGAAGATGATCCACCAGAGGAATACATTCCTTTCGAGGATATAGAAATTCCATTAACATACCAGGAGCATCAGCTCTGGTTTAAAGGCGCCCTAAAACATCACAGAAACATTACCAGGCTCGGTCCAGGAGCAACATGGCCGATTCTAGCCGGCTACACACCTCATCCTGAACTGGATATAATGTCAGATGAGGAACTACTTGTTCAACTACAAGAATTAATAAAAATCTACAGACAATTGGTCCAATATGTCATGCGGACTTTCACAGTCCAACCACCATTGACACTTCCAAATCAAACTCCTCACCAGGGGAATACACTAAAAATTACACCACAGACTCTATACGCAGTCATGGGTAAAATGCCCACAAAACGTGAGCAAATTCCATTCTGGATAGCTCAAAAAATTACTTAAATCGAAGCAGTATTTCCAAATACTAGCCCGTATGAGAAACACAGAATCCTAACAATCAGTTTACCGATGGGGATCACACCACAACTGGAAGACTGCACCACTTGGGGCTCAGTCTTTGCTGCCATCTATACTAAAACACATGGCATTCCGTCAATTGCGGTAATACCTGATGTCCTAAAACAAATTCAAAATGAATACGGGGCAGAGCCTGCTCTGAATTTAGGTATGAAATTACTGAAAAATTTCGACCAGGTCTCAACAATAATATTATCTAATATTAAAGGGGAGGCAGCAGCAGTGGCAATCCGCCAAAAATTAAGGGAATTCGATGTTACAGAACATCAAACTAAACTACCCAGAATAATTGAACAATCTTATGCAGAATTAGGCAGAGATAGTTTGGGTGGAAGACCAGTGAAGCCAAAACTATCTGAAAGTCCTGAGAAGGACTCTATTAAACAAACTCCTACATCTTCTAAAAGAAGTGGGAGACTAATAAACAAAATTCAAGCGAGAAACTTTCTCAATCCCGAGGTAGGTCTCCTCAAAAGGAGCCCTCTGAAAGGAGATATAACCTCAGGAATAGGGATAATTTGAAAAAACCTGACAGGTATCAAGATACTGATACACGTTCCTCTCGTCCCTTTCAGATCTCATCACAGACTTCGGAAAGAAGAGAACGATCAGAACATAGAGAAGAACGCGTGAAATCGAAAGACGACAAACACGCTACAAAAAATAAAACAAAACCTCAATTCTCCAAAAAGAACGTAGCAGGTCTAAAGATCAGACATGCCGAGAATACTGAGAACACAACTCAAGAACGGAGAATGGGCTCAGACAATGCTGGACAGTGCAGCAGAAGTCACAATAGCTCGCCAGAACCTGAAGGAACTTCTGGAGATAGTGGACTTGAATGAGTACGTAATGTACAGTGTCTACAGTCTCTACTGTAATAGTAGAGACTGTAGACACCAGGGTTAGTACTCCACAAAAGTTATATGAAATAACACTCCGGATGGAGGGAGACATACCTAGACAGGTGAAAGCACTTTTTTGGGAAAGACTATTAAGGGGCTATGACATACTTCTAGCAGAAAAGGACTGGCCACCACAATTTGTCAGGGAGTGCCCACACGGCGAGGACATTATTATGCCTGCCTTCTCCAACCATATTCCAATTCACCTAAAATATACATATGCCAGGAAATGGGCAGTAGCCCAGGCCCCAGCATTATATAAAAATCATGTAGGATGGGATGAGGACTCCCCTCACCATAAAATACATCTGAAACATGAACCAACTGCACAAAGGCAGTATCCAATAAAGCAAGAAGCTAAAAAACAGGTCAGGGAGATCTTAGATCAACTTGAATACCAAGGGGTGATTGAAACATGCACCTCCTCAATGAACAATCCTTTGTTTCCTGTCTCCAAACCAGACAATACATATCATCTAGTTTTGGATTACAGACACTTAAACACTTGTTCTAAAACATTTGCAGTGCAAAATGCACATAGCACAGCATTAATGAATAACATTGTGCGTAAAAAATATAAAACCACATTAGATATCTCAAATGGTTTCTTTTGTCAAAACATAGCACCTGAAAGCAGGTACTTAACAGCTTTCTCCATAATGGGGACCCAGCGTCACTTTTGTCGACTCCCACAAGGGTTCAAGAACAGCCCAGGTTTATTCTCAACGAGGGTAACGGAGTTACTACAAATTTATGACAACGAGGCATTGTCATATGTCGATGACATCTATCTGACAGACGATGACCTGGAAAAACACTTGAACAGGGTAAGCACCATTATACTGGGCTTCGCCTCTGAGGGCTACAAGTTCAACTTTAAAAAGTCTCGAATTGCCCATTTCAATGTCCTATTTCTAGGATATGAGCTTTCAAGTGAAGGCAAGAGCTTGGCAGCTAACTTTCTAGAGAAATGTGCGCTGCTCCAACCTCCAAAAACGCTAAAAAACTTACAATCCATCCTGGGTTTCCTAAATTTTGGAAGAACATACATTCTAAATTACGCAGAAAGGGTTAAACCTCTCTACGCATTAATCAAACCTGATTTTTCAATCAAAAACTGGACACAGGAACACACAGACATTTTGCGTTCACTCCAGGCTAACATGATAGCAACAAATCACTTACAAACACGCGTAAGTCAACGCAATTTGGTGATCCGAATAATTTCGGGTCAATGCGGATTCACCTACTTAACATTTAACAAGGGTGAAAAAGTACCAATCGCATACAAATCTCATTTGTACACACAAGCGGAAATGCGCTTCAGTTCAACTGAAAAAATTCTGACAGCAGTTCAAACCGCTGTAGCAAAAGAAAGAGCCCTAGCACAAGGGAAACGCATTATTGTCGTAACCCCAGTACCAGCTTTAGAAACGGTCACAAAAGCAAGCATTCCAAATGCTAAAGCATTACATCCAAGATGGATACAATGGGTTAATTCTCTTGCTGCAACAGATGTTGAATATGTTTTTGATCCCGATTTAAAAACACTAGCATTCCTGCAATATAAACAAGAATGTCCTCTGCCCACTGAGATTCTGCCTCTCGATCAGTACGAATTCATAATTTACACTGACGGATCCACACAGCCCGCCACAGGGAGTAAGCAAGCTTACAGTGCAGCGTGTGCAATCGTTAAAGGTCGCATGCGAGATGGCATCTTCAGACCTATGGTCACAAAATCCCAGTCTCTAGGAGATTGTACAGCTCAGCGAGCTGAACTACAAGCATTCAAACTGACACTCGAAAGTACAAATCGAGAATTCCCCACACTAATAGTGTGCGATTCCTTTTACTGTGTTCAGTCGTATAATGAATATATACAAAACTGGCTTGAAAATGGTTTCAAAGATGCGAAAGGTGGCACAATAAAGCATAAAACGCTTTGGGAACAAGTAGTTCAGTTAAAAAAGGAACTACCAAAGGCTCACGTGATCCACACACTGAGTCATCAACGTGATGGCGTTCACGTTGCAGGGAATTCATTGGCTGATGAAGCCGCAAAGGGGGCTGTTCAGACGGCTTCCGTAGCTGCGATCACTCGTTCAAAAACAAAACTAGACGGTGAGATAATGTTGGCTGTCAATGCTTCAAGTAAGGGCAGCAGTGCAGCGTTACCAAAAAAGTTTCCACTCAAGTACTCTTACGTAATTGATGCGAACAACGTTCCTTTTGCTCGAATCCCTGGAGTGGGGGATAGGGTAATTCCAAACATGGAACGTAGAAAAGCTTTGATTTATGAAGCACATTTGGGGGAGGGTCTGTCACATCTAGGGATCTCTAAAACAATTTTGACGTTAAAAGAGATGTACTGGTGGCCAGGAATGAATCCACATATTCATATCTTCATCAATGACTGCATAGACTGTAAACATCAGCGAGAAAGCCACCAGACACCATGCTACGAATGTAGCTGCCCAGTACAGACACCATTGTTAGACAGCATTAGACTATCTATGCGCAGGCGTCCCACTGGACAAATGCAATCCCACAAATACTGAATAAAGGTTCCTATGGATATGGCCTCAGCGCTCGGCTGACGCTCGAACTGTTATAAAAGATTTGCGAGTCTTTATCGGCACATACGCAATAGGCACGCTACATTCTGACCAGGGCCCTGCGTTTAGCTCTAGGGCTTACAAAGAAGCCATGGCCAGTCTGGGCGTTGCATTGCGGTACTCCTCTCCATTCCATCCTGAGGGAAATTCGGTTGTGGAAAGGAAAAACCGGGACATAAAACAGTCTATAACAGCTAGGGTATTAGGTTCGGGTGATGGGTGGGTCAAACATCTTTATGGGGTCCAGCGCTCATTGAACAACCTGCCAAGAAGTTCTCTAGGGGGGGTCACTCCATATGAGGTCCTATTTGGGACAAGAATGTGGGTACCAGATCTCGATCACGTAGGCACAGTGGTGGAAAATAAAACATTTGATATCAAAGATCGTTTGGCTGTTTTACAGGAACTGAATGAGTTAAGAACGAAACAAAGCAACGTATTCCTACAGCCAACCACCACTGGGGAAAAACCGGCGGTCCCAGCAAGGCCTGTCTGGATTCCAAAAGTTGGGGATCTAGTCAGAGAAAAGATTGCGGACAAGAAGGAATTTGGACCTTCTTACAGACAACCAGTACCTGTCCTAGCAGTTCAAGGAACAAGAACAGTACTTCTGCCGCCCCTTGCTGGAAGAAAGGAGAAAAGATTTGTGTCCATCGACCTCATCAAACCACAGTATGTGGCCAATACTAAATAGTAGGCCTCGTGGACTCCTACCTAGTAGCAGACACACTCCTCTCGCTACTATCCAAGAGGTTCAGACTGAAAGACTGATAACAATTGGGAATTCAGCAGTAACAGATGAAGGACTAAGCAACAATGCTATGGAACTCATCCCTCTTGAAAACCAAGTAACAGTTCGTCCAAATACACCTGTCTACACCAATGTAGCAAGCGATCAACTGGTTCCAGCGATTTCAACAAATCCTGATGCAATTCCAACAATTGACAGAACTGCTTCTGGCTATTTCATTAACTTTGATACGTTCTCGGAAGATCCAAGCGAACCTGAAACGACGCCAGCATCATTAACATTCAAGCAGCAAGTACAAGACTTTCTTCACTTTCTGAAAAAGACTTATCTGGTTTCACCATGGATTGAACTCTGGATTACATCTGGACTTTTTGTTTTCCTACTCTGGCTAGCTTTGGTTACAACTGTGAGCATGCTTATAAGTGGCAGATACATCGATGTGAACACTGAAGGAAAAGCTGTGAACGTACTTTTGAAACCTCATAAATCTTCCCATCGTGAAGCAAGAGACTTGTCATCAGTGAACATCACAGCCGTTCCTATACAGGATGGTATAGTGTGGGACAAAACAGAATTTGATATCTTCGGCCCAACGGAACAATTGAACATTCCACATTTGTTTAAAGTTTCACTAAGTGATCTAATTTCGTCCAGTACCTATTCTGATGATTGGGACTTTGAGACTGTAAACGACATAATGTTTGACCTAGAAAAATCTGCTGCATTTTCTAAAAATGAATATTTAGAGGGTTTATCAGACTATGAACAACTGTATTGTTATAACCACTATGGTCATCATTATTTGCATAAATCTGCATACCCAAGAAATGTGTTTATGTTTAACCAATGGGAGCATTGTCCTACACCACCACAAGGTAGTTCAAAAACATTTGCTAACAAGTTTCCATATTTTTCAGGTTACAATACATCTGATCCAGAAACGTTTTACTATAAAAATGTAAACAAAACAGGACTGAAAATTATGTTAACTAATACGAAACAGATTTACTCTGCAGCATTTATTGCCCAACTGTCTAGACAGGGTTTCGACTTATGGAAAGACACAATAGACACAAAAACTGTCTGGGGTACTAAAGATTGGCAAGTGCAGGGAATAGAAGCTTTATTTAGAGCCTGTATCATCCCTGAACAAATAATGTTTTTGAATGAAACTGTCCAACAAACATCTTGTCTTGGACTCTCCAAGATCAAAGAGATGAAAACACCTTCTGTACCAACACCTGCCGGTGACAACAAAACATAGGCAGCGGTTACAGTTGACCAAATACTACAACTCAACAGATCTAATCCTGATTGGAGAAAATGGTTGATCTGGCCCACAGACACGAACAACTGTCAGGAAAGATTCCTGAATAAAACTCAGGGCTTTACTATTCATAGGCCAGACCCAAGATACATCCAAAGACAGCATCCGGGGGTAGTAACAACATACAGTGTAGGTAAATTATGCCTCGATTGGCTTCAGAACTCTACACTACAGGATGTGAAACAACACTTATCCTTACTTACAGAGGACGCAGACCTTAGGGAATTCTTGCTTGGACCAAGAAAACCGCTTCAAAAACATTTCATATATGCCGGCATTTATGCTGCCTATAATGAAGCATGGAAAGTGTCACAGATGGAGGCCGCAGAACGAATACGTGAACTTGATCGTATTAATTTAGAGAAAACCCTCTCCGTGGTCGACAATTGGTTAACAACTTTGTCCTCCAGAATATATTCATTGGATGGCATTGTATCCTCTGCTATCGACATTCTAGAACAAGATTTGGCGATGCTACAGCAAGGCCAATCTCAATTACGTTCTATTGTGTTATTAAGCTGGACGCTGCAATCTTTGCGTGCGGGCTATGTGCCTTGGCGTTTCATCAACACGTCGGCTCTGTTTGCAGAATACAATCTAACTGATAAACAGATCGAACTGGCACAAAGAGGAGCAAAGTATACAGTGTTGAGCATTGAAAAATTGGAAAAATTACCATTCACAGTGGCAGAAAAACCAGCTACAGAATGGCTCATTCATGGCAAAATCACATTACCTGTGACTACTTTTCAGTTTCAGTATTGCCTCAGACAAATGCAAGCAGGCAAATATGAAAGGTTGGGTAAGGAATACATTAAGACATCTTGGGATTTACCGTTTACATATAGATGTTGGAGTGGGGATCGTGAAGTGTTTTTGAGCGGTACACACTATAAAAGTGCACTGAGCGGTTCACTAATATGTCAGGACATTTCTTTCCACGGGGCTTGCAATGGTTCTGTGGCAAATTTGTCTTGCCATCAGCAGGGTACACCAGCTGCTGTGATTAATCCAACGTTTGGACAACTTTCGAATGGGAGTTACCTCATGTTGAATGATCAGAGTTGCTGCTGCATGTTGCCAGGCATCCCATATCTAGTAACGGTCAACTCCAGGGTCACTTGCTGTATGCAAGTATTGTTTGCCCCAATAGACACAGTCAGGGAGTCGCCTCTATGGCCTTCGCTGAACGTCTCTTTTATAAGATTTGATACTTTGAGCAGAATGAAAGCCATGCTTTTACAGCAAACAGTGCCTTTGACCTCGGCCAAAGAAACCTATGATCTACAAGTAGCAAGGACTTCGGCTGAGATACAGACTTTAATACGTACAAACTGCCCTATACATTTCGTGGAAATGATAGGACGTATCTTTAACATGTCTGATACAACTGGAATTTTACATATATTTAAGAGCATCTGCTCAGGTCTGTTAGCACCCTTCTAGGCAATACTCGGAATTATCCCGAACTTTGCACATTCGGTGTTTGGTGGCATACCATTAATTCTAGCACTTGTTGCCGGAATTCTATTTCTCTTCCTGCTATTACGCTATGGCCAGCCTATTCGCAGACATCACTCCGATCGAAATGGAGAAAGCTCTCCTTGAACGAAAGTGCTGTGAGCGAATAGTACAGCTTTTGGGCATGACTCGTCTACGGGACCTGAATACCACGTGGTTCCTGTCATTCAGACCAATCTGGCAAGATTGCATCTTACCTGTTCTACGATGCCTGCTATGCGGTGAAGAATGCGTGTTGGACACCTGTCTAACATTTCCATCAGCAACGCCAACGGATGTCGATACTCTGCTGGTCCCGATAACGGCCCATGCTCTGTGTTGTCCCCAGAGGCTACCAATCCTGATGTCAGCATTCATTGAGATCTCACAGACGCTTCCGGCTGCTGCTGAGGTACGAGAAATATCTACAGGCACACAGGTAACAACGGACGCGAACATTGCTGCGGCAACCTATGCTGAAAGCGATGCTTCACATCTCTGTGCAATTAATCTACTACACGAGGTGTTCCAACTGACACCAACTTCAGTGGACGATGTTTTGTCTACGGAAATAGATGATCTCATGTTTACACCAGACCCGTAAACTGACTCTGATTCAGCCTACAGTGTTCCAGAGATGCAGTAACAATTTGGCCTTCATATTTCAAAAACTTGGAACTCTTCCAAATTTGAACTTTTTCCCATTTTTTCGAACTAAAATGGCACTTCAATCTGCTTAAAGTAGAACTAGCCTTATAGTACAGACTTTGCGGTACTTCCACAGACACTTAGGGGTCGATTCCGATTCGGGCCGGAAATTTCTCCGACCGAGCCGGACCCGGAGAGATTTCCGACCGAATCGGACCCGTGCAGTCCGACCGAACGAGTACGATGCGGCCGTATGTTATCGGACACGAGTCGGTCGGACTCCCATTGAACTCAATGGGAGCCGGTCGTACAACGCGTACGCGGGCTCCCATTGCCTCAATGGGTGCGAGGCGGACAAGGGCGCCCCCTACAGCGAGTACGCCGCGAGCGCTCGCGGCGTACACGCACAGGTAGGGGGACCCTTGGGTCCCCCCTGTGTGCGCCTCGCGCGGCTACGCGTACAGGGGGTCCGACACGGACCCCAAAGTACGGCTCCGACAGCTCTTACGAGCCGGAGTGCGCGGCTCGGTCGGACTGCTCGCGGCGCGCATCGTACTTACCCGGCCGGGGAACGTCTCCATTGCGCGGTGCGAATCGGGTCCGACCGAGTCGGTCGGAGCGGTTCGAGTCCGAGCGAGTCGGTCGGAGTTGTCGGGACGCCCGGACGAGTCGGTCGGCGAGCTCGCATCGTACTCGCTCGGCCGGACCCGCGTACGGTTCGGTCGGGAAACAGGCTTTCGCATGGCTTTTTTCCCGACCGAATGGTATTGGGTGCGCCTCCGACCGAGATCGGAATCGGCCCCTAAGTCATCTTGTGTGTCTAAAACAGTTCATTAATTTTCATGACATGAAATGACTTTGATTTTGAAAAACTTATCGATCATTTTTTTGTCACATGTAAATATTACTGCTTATTTCATTTATATTGCATTTTATTTTAAATATATGCCTGAAATGAAAAGCAATGCTTATAATGTACAGTACCTTTTGCATTCTAATAGGTTTTTATATGCCTTTTAAATGGTTTTATGAAATATTTTAGCAATATGCGGTACTCCATTTAATGTTTAGCATTTTAAATGTTTAGCATTTTAGTATTATCGTACACACGAAAGTGGATTGGGTGTTGTATTCCTCTTAGGGTGTCCATACACTGGCTTTCCTGTATCGTGTCCTTATATAGGCACAAATCGCCCTGTCCTTATATAGGCATAAAATCCCAGTCCTTATTTAGGCATTAAACCGTGCACTCCAAATACAGGCATTGTCTCCGACATCCGTCCACCCTAACGTCACAACGAGTTCTTGAAGAACAGACCCTTAGGCTGCGGGAGTTTCCCTAGCACAGGACTATTGATTTCTTCAAGGACTCATATATTATGCATGAACCGTTATACCTTAGGGGTTCATTCATGACGTCTTCCGCTGTCCGATTCACGTCAATGCTAAAATTCTGAGGTACCTCTCAGGTATAAATATACCTTCCCTAGCCCCTGTATATCAGAGGAGACCTCGACTTCAGAGGAGCCCGTTTCCCGGCCTGACGCACTGAGAAGACGCTGTCATCCCTGCACGCAGAGAATCCAGCTTCCAGTGATCTGACTTCCCTTGCGGGGTGTTGGAGTTTGAGTCTGGCAAGAGATTCCCACCTCTCTCATTCTTAATGTATGGAGCTGACTAGAACCTAGAGGGACTCTTGGCATACTAGGCATACTTGGCATACTAGGCATACTAGGCATACTAGACTTAACATACTCTTAGTATACCATAGTAAGGAATACTTCACCTACTTCATACCTCTCCCTACACCTAGGTTAGGTTAGGTACATTGGGGTAGAACTAGCTTAGAAACGCATCGTATGAGTACTCGCATTTTTAGTCTGTGTTATTTATGTAAATGAATATATGCTAAAAGATCATGCTAGCGCAGTATTATTTATTTCTACTGCTTACGTTGTACATTATTTATCTTGCATACTGTCTTGTGATCGTAACAACACATTTTACTTACACCAGAAACAAGACTGTTCAATAAATCTTTTATTGAAACGCCCGTCTATTCTTTCTGTGTAACTTTGAGGAAAACTAAGTATGCACGATTGAGCTGAGTGAAATAGTTATCTATTGTTTCTACGACTCTGGGACATGTTCTGATCCTAAAGGGAAACAAAAGTTGTCATGTTTTGCGGCTGCCAGAAACTACTCCCTTCTTGTTTGTCAAGGAGTTTCTAGTGGCCTCTGAGCTAGCTGGCACAAGTAATTAAGTTTAATATACTCGATAGGGACATACTGACCTTAGTCCTATGTCAAACCTATAGGGGATATTATTCCAATGCGCAGAGCCTATTAGGGAAATAGGAGCTACACTACAAGAGGTTAAATGAAAAAATCTAAAAAAAACAATATCATGAGGTGAGAAAAAAGTACTCCTCTGGGGAGGAGCCAAGGCCCACTCCATGTTTATTTTTAAGTATTCTCAACAGTAGAGCTCCAGAGAGCTGTGCTGTTAATCCCAACCTAAAACGGAAGCAAATTCGGAAGTTCCTAATGATAGCAAATGCCAAAATGGGCATTCATATGATTTGCACCTCTTTTAGTATTTACACATGATTCAAAAGTAATCCAATACAGCTATTGTGTCGGAAAGGTGAAAAAAGTGTTGTATCTCCAATTAGTCTCATATCTATGATCTAGCGGGGGATGGTATAGTTAAAGCATCATCATGTAGTGTTCTATGAAAAAGGTGTGTCGAGTTCTCAGTGGTATTTATTCGATCTTTCTTACTAAACCTCTGGTGGAATCTGAAACATCTACTGACAGTGCTTGTCAGATTGTATGTATCTGGAGATGGAGGTAGTTGGAGCTGCTGGCTAGAGGTTGCTACAAATTAAAACTTGTTACTTTTAACTTCTATAAGAGTGTGCTGGACTCATGAGAACACAATTCAAATTGGCAATGAGTCTGGGATTTTTTTAAACAAGCTAACTAGGCAAGGAAAATGCCCCCAACAAGGACTTAGAAGGTAGGACCTTAGCAAAAACGAATAAAGTGGGCAGAAGATAACCATTTATTGGGAATACCACGCACAAGAGTATGATCTGACATAAATGTTGAAAAAGGGACAGTTATACATTAAAATTAGCACTGTGTGAAATTCATTGTTAATAGAATTTTGGGGACAAATGGAACCGCGGACAAATTCATAATGGGCAACGATGAACAGAATGTTGAAAAAATAATGATTAACAAAACTGAAAAAATCATGATGCATAGTAAACTTGGAAATTTACAATGAGCTGACTATGGTAAATGATCATGAGGAAAAATGCAAGAGTCCTCGAGAGAGAAATTAGTGTTGCCTAATATTATGATTAGAGAAGAATTCATGATAAGCAGGGTCATGGGTAATCCATCAGAAGACAAATTGTCAGGAAATCCTGATCATAGAAATGCTAAAAAACAATCAGCAGAATCCAGGATGCATTATCCCTTTCCATTGCACTCTTGAATTTACTGACCCTCCTCCATGTTCACATGAGCTGCTACTTGTACATTTCTGTCCTTTTCTATCCAATGAGATTTGGCTAGTGGTACCATAAAATGCTTAGTGAGCTTCCTATTCGGGATTATCCAGTTAGCAAACGTTTTAATAAGCATAGGCACAGAAATTTTTAATCTGGTTTTATACAAGGCATTGGGGAGAATAAATGCTGTGATAGATTCCCGTGTTCAGGTCTTCTTTACAAACAGCTCTTCGGAGTTCCAGGAATTCAGCCAACATACTAAATATTTTCTGGACTGCAATTGGGTACTGTACAAAGAGGTTTGTGCATCAGTATGGGTTCTAACGGGCGTTGAGTTGCTCTGCTTTCAGAGCATCGGAAAACCATGCATGTTTAATCTTCTGAACAAGCTAATATTATTTATCAGCATACACACATAGGAACAGCCACTCAGGCCTAGTACCTAAAAATCTCATTTTAATAAAAGTCTTACGATTACATTCTATATCTCTAACTGTTCAAGAGAGTGCAAAATATACCTTGAGGGTAGAGTCATGCTTTGCAGTTGCAGACCAAGTCAACAGATTTGTACTGCAAAGAGATTCTAGGCACAATTTTCACATAAATTTGCTAAAAAAGCGCCAAAGGTTCTGGAAGGACAATCATTACATATTCAAATCCTTATATGGTGTGTAATGCCAATTAAATCTGACCCTGCCCAGGAGATACCATTTTTTCCAAAATGTGTTATGGATGCATACAAATGTCAAAAATTACCTACATTGTGCCATGGCCCTCATTTTGTCGTCAGTGGCCTCTTATGCTAAATTTGCTAACTCCAAAGCCACCATTTTGACACAAGAGTGGGAGAGGTGTGGCGCAGCGGCCAAAGCAACAGACTTTGGAGCATGGGGTTCGTGGTTCGATCGCCGGCAGCAGATCAGCTCAGCATCATGTGACTCTGGGGAATAGCTCACTTAATCTCCTCGACAGCCCCCAGTGCCTGGATACCCTTAGGGTCGATAAGTTGCGCTTTCCAAATCTGGAATTATATGCAAAGAATAACCTCTAGTATGTCACTGCCAATAGTTTGCTATAAGTGCCAGTTATGCCAAGAATTACCTGCAGTACGTCAGCAGCAATATGTTGCTATAGATACCTCTATAAGACAAGAATTACCTTTCAGTATGACTGGGCCAGCAGCAGACTCTCAGGCATAAACCACATTCTCACTCACTCATGCTCACTTACATTCAAATCTTCAAGCTCACTCACCCTCACTCCTCTCTCACTCATTCTCTCATCCACTCTCAATCACTTGTACTCATTCTCTCTTACTCACGCTCACTCACACTTAATTGAGCTCTTACACTCACTTGCTCATTCTCACTTCCTCACTTTTTCTTACTCATTCATTCCCACTCACTCATTTTTACTCACACTCACTTGCGCTAACTCATACTAATGCATTCTAATGCAGCCTCACTTATTCTCAATCACTGAGTCGCACTCACTCTCACTCACTTAAACTCACTTGCATTCCTCCATACCCTCACTCATTCTTATTCACTTTCTCTTAATCTCACTACGGGCCTGATTATGACTAAGGCGGCCTGATGGACTGTGTAGCCATGGTGGCGGTGCGGGCACCACCGCACTGTTGGTTCAACCAACCTATTACGAGTTTGCCATTCGGACAGCCAAAGGACAGCTGCAACCGCCGGGGATCCGTTATCCCTCGGCAGTGTTGCAGCGGTGTGAGGCCACAATATGCTGGCGGTGCTGCTGCAAGTTTCCTCACATCCACCCTTTTCATGGCGGTGAGCCCGTCATGAAAAGGGTGGCAGTGAGGATTCAAAGGGTGCCCCTACAGAGACCCCTGTTGTGTCAAGGCCTAGGGATGCATGCAGGGGGGCACATTGTGTGCCCCCCTGTGTGCATGCACCCCCTGTTTCTTCACAGCATGAACTTCACAGTCCATGCCGTGCAGGAACGGATTTGGCGCTCCCACTGCAGTGACTTTCTAATAGGCACCGCCGTGGGACCACTGTGGGACCGCCCGCCAGACCAGGAGAAAACTCCTAATCTGGGGGGAGGCTGGTGGTCGAGTTTGGTGGCCATAGAGCGGGACGTTGGCGTGGCGGCCCGCTCCAAGACCACCAAACTTATAATCAGGCCCTAAGTCTGGCTCACTCATTCTCACTAACAGTTGTACTTACTCTCTGTCACGCTCACTCATTCTCACACACACACTCATTCTAACTCACTCATTTGCACTCACTTTCTCTCACTTCACTCATTCCCATGAATTCATTCTCACACATTCCCACTCAGTTGCACTCACTTTTATGCATTCCTTCTCTCTTACCCTGGCTCACTCATACTCACACACTCCTTCACTCACTCTCACTCACTTTCATTCTCACACATGCTCAGAAATACACACACACTCTCCCACATACACAGGTTTACACACACACACGCACAAACACAAGCACACACAGCTGTAGACCGTTACAAATCTTATACATGCATCTGTTTCCAAGTGGGCTTCTCAATTTAACCAGATTTTCCACTTTTAAAAATAAATTGATTTAATTGTCTACATTTTTAAAGTATTGACCAAGTAAGGTAACTTATTCAGGGAAGACACCTTATATAAATCCTTTTAAGTCATCTTTATTTGAATCTAAGTGCATATAGATAAAAGATGAAAATCAGAGAGCGAACTTGTATTATATAGTCTCTAACTTCAAAATAGTTTATGTTCTTTTAAGGGTATTGGCCTTAATAGCTTTACAAAAATATTGCTGCACATTAGCATTATTAGAAAAAGTATTGTGAAGAAAAGAATATCATGCAACATAATATCTCAGGTAAGAATATATGTTTTTACTTTGTTAAACTCTCAAAGTACTTACAATTATTTTATTTACTATTGTTGAAGATAACTAGTTTTATTGTTAAGTATTTATGTTTGGTGGAGTTTTTATATTTAATTAATTTGATTTATTGACAAGTCATTAGGGTTGTTGGAGAGTTAGGTAGGAAGTGTTTTGAAATAAAATTATTTTATATGCAATTTTGTGTGTATTTAATATATTAATTTGAATAATTCTTTTAGCTAACATTATTATCAGTGTAATGTTTGTGTGTGTTTTATATATCTTAAATTATCTGAGTTTTTTTCAATATTATTTTGAAATTAATATGCAGGTTATTAGGTATGTACGTGAGTTGGGTGTGTCATGTTTTAAATATATATGTTTGTGATGTTTTTAATTGATTGATTAATTTTTCTTTGTTTGATTTGTTTGCTAAATATGCAAACTATGTAAGTTAATTCTCTGTTAACATTTAATGAGCATTTTCTTGTTTTGACAAATTGTGAAACTTATATTTGCAATATCTGTGTTATTTATTAAGCTTAAATATGTTTTGTTTTGCATTTATTGCACTTGTAATGTTATATTAATATTTTTCTTGGGTTGCTTGGTGTAGGAAAGTAGGTTGGAAGTGTTTTTAAATGTATTTTTACTATATTCATTAGCAATTTACATTAATTTATACTGTGTTCTGTTTATTGTATTTAAAATATATTTAGTTTTTATAAGTTACATGATTACAAGTACATCTTATTTAATTGTTATATTTTTTATTTCATTAAAATATTAACTTATCTATTAATTGAAGTATATTTTATTTTTATGTTTTATTATAATTTATGTTTACTTTTTAATATTCTATACATTTTTTTTTCATACTTTGAAGTAATTTTTTAAAATTAATTTGTATGTTAAATATGTTTACATATGAACTCATCTATGAATTTTCAGTATTTGTATTTGGAAAATATTTAAAATATATATTTGTAATATCTGTTATTTATCATGTTTAAATATGTTTGTTTTGCATTTATTATGCTTGATATTTTATATTAATATTTTTATTGGGTGGTTTGGTTTTAAAAAGAATAGGTTGGAAGTGTTTTTAAATATATTTTTATATCCTTTTTTATTATATTCATTGCCAATTTTAATTGGTGAAATTGTTTATCAATGACATAATTTATGTGTTTAAATATTTGATATTGAGTTTACATTTTTTGTTTAGATATTTTTATTTTTTAATAATAAGTATATATACTTAGTAAGTATCCTTTTTATTTGTGCTTATTGTTTATACTGTTATTTATGTTTTATGTATATGTTAATTTTTATTTATTTAGTATTATTGTTATATCTTAGGAATTTAAAATTGCTTTTGATTTACATTAATTTATACTGTGTTGTGTTTATTTTATTTAAAATATATCGTTTTTATAATAATTTATATTATTAGTATATCATGTTTAATTGTTATATTTTTATTTCATTAAAGTATTTACTTATCTATTAATTTTAGTGTATTTTAATTTTAAGTTTTATTCTAATTTTAAGTTACATATTTCTTTCATTTTTTCAAGTCATTAAATTAATGTTTACTTTTTTATAATATATATATACTTACATGTTTTGTTTAGTCATTTTTTAAATTTATTTTTATGTTAAATGCTTTACATATATACTTATCTATGAATTTTCAATATTTTTGCATACAATATCCTTGTAGTCGATATTCTTCTGCTTCACATAGCCAGTATGCAATGTTGTATTTTCATCCTCAGTATTTCTGATGCAATATTTTTGCATTAAGATATTTGTTACCTTGATATTATGTCATAAAGCTTTCAAAGCTCTTGAGGAAATCGATGAGTTACCCTTGGTTTGTCATTAGTCTTTCATCATACAAATAAATATTCTATAATAAAGTAGTAATTTCTTCATCCAAATTCAAACAATACCGGTAGCAGGATTTCAGTGAAATTATATATGTAATTCTTTGTTTCGAAACCCTGTCTTCACCTCAGATATTTTGTCTAGCAGGGTCAATTCAATAGTGTTTCAGCAGATTTGCAAATCTGGTTCTGAATTTGTGAATCTGCCATTAACTGATTGGTTGGTGTTGGAACCGGCACTGTCTGATTGCCCGAAGGGATGTCGCTTGGCCCTGAGCAGTCAGGCAAGAGCACAGTATGCACTCACAATAAATATTCCGCATAACACTTGAGAGAGACTTCACACTTGACGTCGAGAAATGTTGTTTATATTTAACACACACATTAAACAATGCAACATGAATATCATGGAATCTTGGGCATGAATCCCACTTGGCAATATTACTAGAAGTACTAGGCCCAATTTCTGCTGATCAGATCTCAATAATGTGCACATATAGGAAAAGTCCAATTCTAAACCCTCCCACAGCACCCTTATGTGGTGTGACACGTTGTCAGTGCTGGCCCACCCTCACAATCCTAATGATGCTATGTCACGCGGCTGTACGGTGCACCCTGGGCTACAGCAATATCAGTAATATGTACATACACAGAATTATAAAACCTTTCTCAACACTGCGTGTAGAGGCCGTGTGGGTAAACCAAGTGTTGAGAGGTAAAGTGCTTTCAGGTATGATTCTGTAGTTCCAAGCTCACACCGCACTGTCCAGCTTTCAGCAGGCAATGTGGGCACTGCTCTCCAGATGTCACCGGAGGATGGTGTGGGCCCCTCGTAGGAGATATTTGATATCCCTGAGACCTCCGAGACAACAGGAGACCAGCCAACTGGTCCTTGGAAACCCACTTCAGGGTGCCACACTTCAGCAGGTCATTGGCCCAGGACAGTCACTATTCAGGAATGCATGCGGTCCTTTCCACGGGCAATTATCCTCAATGTGCATAACTGAGTCCTCTGGCAATGTGCATCATGCAGACCAGGTCCTCCGGTCCTGCGTCCCCACAAGCGGATCTCTCCTCATGGTGGGGTGGGACTGGGTAGTTATACCCCATTGAGCTTTTGAAGTTGGGGGAAGGTTCAAGGGTATTCCTTTGAACCACAGATGTGTCCCCTAAATTTCCGTCTTGTCTTCAATGAGACCGCGGAATACAGTTCTCTTCTATTTATGGGGCCATGATCTGGCCCCAGAGGCCAGGTGCCACAATCTCTGCCCCCCCCATATATTCAGCCAGGCCCCCAAATGTCAGAGGTCGACTACTTCAATTGCATGACCAATGGTTTATGGCTGACACTGGAGAATGCCCAGATGTGCTCCCCTGTCCTTCTGTGTTGACCGGCACCAAATACCATGGCACACAAAGAGTTTGATTCATAACAATGTCCACTTTCGGGTGTGGCCATGCAGGACAACATGGCGGTCGCACAGCTCCGCCACTAACCCCTTAATCTGCCACATACCTGAGCCAACTGCAGTCATCCGTCGCCCCCTGCCATACTGTGGGGCCTGCATTCCAGTGCTGTCACCTCTCCTGCTTCCTGTGGGCCCTCGGTGGTTCTCGGCGACCGGCAACACTGTGCGGCCTAAGGCAGGCCCTCGCCGCTGCATAGAGGGCATTGCGGGGGCCCACAAGCTCACCCCGCTTCACCTTGCCTGGGAAATCCACCGCCGATCAATCCCGGAGGAGACCCGGGAGGAGCACTTGGGGCGGAGAGACGGTTGTCGGCCCGCCTGTCCGGCTGCTGTGGTTGGGGGCCTCAGTGGACTTTGGGACCGGCGGAACACATCACCCACATACCGCCACAGGGGGTGAGTCATTGCGGTGCGTGGACTCTCCTGGGCCCTCGCCGCCTGGCGCATCTGCAAAAGACTCACAGGGGAGGTTAGGGCATCGGCCCCAGCTGTTACCAGTGGAGCCTTGGAGGGTGCGTCCGTGATTGGAGAGGCCCGGTTACCTACGGGTGCTCTACACTGGCTCCTCTTCGCCTGCAATCCAGGAGTGAGTTTGCCCGGAGCGGTAAGGGACCCGCTGTGCTGCTGCCTGCCTGCGCGTCCTGAGAGTTGGAGGGCCCTCCCTGCTAGAGGCCTCGCGTCTGCGGCCTAATGCTACGGCCCAGACGCTGCTGTGCAACCCCAGTGTGGACCCAGAGACCAGCGCAGTGCTGTACCCTGCATTCCCAACCTTGACTCCTGATCCAGCCCCCTGGCCCCCAGCTAGGATCCCTACTGCCACCACTGGACCAATGGGCGGGGGGCTCAACCTTGTCTGGGCAGCACTGAGACAGGTGCAGACACCACAGTGACACCTTCCGGACCATGTCACCGGCCTCCTGAGGGTTCAGGCTCACCACGGCGGACCACCCAACTTCTTTCCCGCGATGAGCTGTGGCTGCAACCCAGTGCCCTGAAGACACTTGTACTCAGTGTGGTGCGAGGCCCTGCTGCACAACCTGCGCTGCATGCTGCGCTGAACCAGCGGGGCTCACTGGGGACCCTGGTTGGCCCCGCTTTGCCTGGTCCCTCGGGGGCAGACTCTGGGACTCCGGAGGCTGTCACTATCCTGCCGCCACCATTCCTCACAGAAGTGGCAACCCAACCTGCGCCCTGTGCCGACTGTTCACCACTCCTGATCAGGGGGTACTCCTCCTGTTGACGCCTCCTCTGTCCTAGCCGGACACTTCACCAGTTCCTTGCAGCCCACCTCAGCCACTGCCTGCCCGAAGTCAGGTCATCCTCCCACTGTGCTCCCTGCTTTGTTACCACTGCTTTGCCACAATGGGGTAGGATAGAGCAGCCCACACCGCGCACACCCAGACAAAAATGGACCAGTATACGACCAACTTGTCTGGTGACACAGTGGGCCCTCCTAATGGGGACAGGCCTGCCTCCTCCACCACCGACCTTACGGTGATACTGCAGGCCATCCAGGCTTCGCAAGCGGCTGTAGAGACCAAGATTGGCAAGGTGAGAATGGACATTGCGCAGCTGTATCAGGACATCTACAAAGCCATGGCACGAATCACAGAGGCCGAGTCCTGGATCCCCTCAGCTGAAGATGATAATTCAACCCTTAAAAACCAGATCTCCACCCTGCTCACTCGAATGGTGGAACTTCACAGGCGCGCAGAGGATGCAGAGAACCGCTCCTGGCGCAACAACATCCACCTGATTGCAGTCCCGGAGTGAGAGGAGGGGGCTGAACCGCAGCGGATGGTAGAGTACATGGAGCGCTGGATCAAGTCCTGGATGCCAATCGATCACCTGTCCTCGTGGTTTGCTACTGAAAGAGCACACCGGGCCCTGACCCCCAGGCCTCCTCCCGGGGCCTCACCTCGGCCCATTATAGCCCGCATTCTCAACTACAGAGAAAGGGACGCCGTTCTCAACAAGGCTCTGCAGCTTCCTGACCTTCGGTGCGGAGACACCAAAGTCCTTCTTTTCCCAGACTACACCCGTCAGGTTCAACAGCACAGGTGCTCGTACGTGGAAGTTAAACAAAAACTGCAGGCAATGGGGCTCCAGTACCGCCTGCTATTCCCCGCACGACTCTGCGTCATCCACCGCAACAAGTCTCATTTCTTCGAGACTCCGGACTCCACTTGGCAGTGGCTGACGGAAGAGCACTCGCTCCATGGACTCACCTCTGCCCTCTCACAGCACCGGAGGGCACCTAAGACCCAGGAGTCGCAGACACTGCCAAAGCTTTGCCGGCATCGCACCCGGTCATGGAGGGGCCATAGACCGGACCGGTCGCTCTTGCACATGGAGTCCCACTGGTTGCAGTCCCCTTTCAACAGGCATTGCATCCTGCTTCTGAGGTGGACGGCTGTGAGGATGGGACTGCTGGCCAAAATGCCACACCACCCAATCCGGCTACTCTCCATAAGGACAGTGAATTGTCCCGCAGTCCTGCCATCTGACTGAGGCCGGCATCCTTTGCCCGTACACTCTCCTCATTGCTCTGCAGCTCAGTCATTGGACAAAGGTCCACTTTAGCACCTCCATTGCTCCAGATTCATATTGCAGGCTTGTTTGCTGTCTCCCTGCGATGTTTTACTTGCCTACCACTTCACCTCCTGAGCTAGTTCCAATGTGGCGCCCCATGATGACGTCGGCTCAGGACTTGTTTTGTCAGGATTTAACAATTTCTCCAGTAATGATGGGTTTGCCTCCCTTTTCTCTCCTTCCCTCTTGTCTTTTGCCTCGTCCACGATGACCGCGAGGTTTTGTTTTGCAGTTTTCTCCAAAAGTTCTTCTTATAGGGTGACAGATGCTTCTAGGGTGGAAGTGTGGGGAGGGGTAGGTGTTGGGGGATTTATTTCCACACTGTTGTACGTTCTATTTGTTAACCCTTTCTTTTCCTACATAGGTACCAGTACACACACTTGTTCTACATCTGCACGCAGTTCTGGAGTCTAGAGCCACCCTCTTTGACTCACTGGACCCAGCGGGTTTCCTTGGCAGGTTCCTTGCCTGCACTCCACACTAGTCTCCACTTCCCGCACATATGACCTTTCAGATTTTGTCCTGGAATGTCAATTGCCTGCTGAATCGGGTGAAGCAAGCAGCGGTCTTCACCTTTGCACAGTGACACCGTCCTGAGGTTCTGTTACTGCAGGAGACCCATCTCCTTGGGGAACGCTGCCCCTTCCTAGCATGTAAAGGCTATGATAGAGTCGTTCACTCTGGGTATTGTCAAGGGGCAAGGGGAGTCACCATCCTCTTGCACCGCTCTTTTCCTCTGGTAGTTCTGCGGGTTACGTGCAATCCACAGGGACGCTTTGTCGCCCTGGAGGGTACACTGGAGGGGTGGGCGGGCTCCCTGGTATGTGTGTATGTTCCCACTGCCTCTTTGCACGCTGGCTTGTGGACCTCTCGCGCCTTCTTTCGGGCTTCCACAGGGGCTCACAATAATAGGGGGCGATTTCAACGCGGTGCCAGACCCTGATTTATACAGCATCGGGGTCCCGTTGGTGTCTCAGCGGACCAATGCCTGCCGTCTCGCCGATTGGACCAGGACTCTGGGTCTCTGCGATGCGTGGAGCTCCCCAGCAGCAACACTTAACACATATATCAGTGGCTCACCACACCCATTCCCCGATAGATCTCGCATTCTACCAGCCCTCAAATGTCAGTTGTTGACCCAGATCCAGATTTTACCCCGCAGAATCTCAGATCATTCCCCTTTTCTTCTCCAACTTAGGCACCCACCCCCGGGGCAGCATCCTATGTGGCATTTAAATGCATGGTTTCTCCAGTACAAGGAATTTGTCCATTTCCTTGAGTCCGAACCCCGGGACTACTTTTGCAACAACGAGGGCTCGGTTACACACACAGACACCCTATGGGCTGCAAGTAAAGCGACCCTATGAGGTGCCGCCAGGAGTTATGTCAAAGCCCGGGAACGCAATCGCTCCGCTCTTATCATCCCATTAGAAGCTCAAGCACTTCTCCTTGAGCAACAACTAGAGTCCAACCCCCAGGCACGGATCACTCAGCAGTTAAGTCTTGCTGGAAAAAAGACATCCGATTACATTCTCTCGAGGCAGCTAAGCACCTCGGGAGGGCCACGACAGCCCGGATCTATGGCTGGGGAGACAAAAATGGGAAATTGCTCTACTGGTTGGTCTCCCGTCAACAAGCCAACAAGGATGTCTTTTTTCCAGCAAGACTTAACTGCTGAGTGATCCTACTTGTTCCATCATGGCTGCTTTCCTATAGGACTGTTTGTTCTATAAAACATTATTCCTTCATCCTTTTCCATGCCCTTTCCCTCCATGGTAGCGGCATCACATGCTCGGTGCCTTTGCATTACAAGTTTGCCATTTTCCACTGCGTGTTCACACATCAAGGTAAGATTCAGGACTTCCTCCCAACAGTGTACAAGATCCCCAGCTTGGCAGCTAGCTCCCTAGTGTGGCACAGAGCCACATCCCACAGCACAGCGCCATTTGCCACAGCCCATGTCATCACCTTGCACACGCAACTGATATGGGCCTCTCTGCCGCCTGCCTCCCTCCCCCCCAACACAACTCACAGAAATGCACAAAGTCCCTGACTTGGGAGATACTGCATTGTCCGCATGGACACTGCTCATGCCCAGAGCTTCCTACTTTAACACTTTAGGAGTTCTGTCTACATGGTAACATGAAGCGGGATGCATACGTATGGAGGACATGTAACATAAGGCAAGGACAACCTTAATTGCCCACAGGGACTCGGGTCAACATATAAAGTATGAACATCAGTCCCATGGGACTGATTCAAGCTTAGAAACCTCTTAGTTATTTAAAGGAATCCAATAATTAATAGCAGAGACATTTTTTGCATACAACAAATGTTTGAAAAACAGTAGAGACCAGAAGGAACAACAGTAGACTACTCCTGTTTTTCTGTCAATAGTATATTTTAGCAAGTATATATATATATTAGCAATTCACATGCAGTCATATGTGGACGGGTGAACAAAGTGCAGACAGCACAGTGCTCAAACGTGAAACAATATTTAAAAACACATATACATGAAGACACTGTACAACTCCCTGGTTTTACACAATATTCCTTGTTATGAATCTTGGGGTGCTGTAAGATGAATCACAGTCCCTCCTGCTCAGAATTCAAACAAAAACCGAGGGGGATTATGTGGACATTTCAACCCAATGTAAATTAAGGGGTCTCCTAGGACCAAGTCATTTGACCATGCAACCTGCAAGGGATAAAGACAGAAGCCAGATGCCATCCTTAGTCTCAGTTACTAATCAAATAATGGTCTATCACTCTACCTAAGGTGAAGTGTGAAGAAGTAAGGGCACTCACCAGCATGTGAGTCCAGTTAAACCTCTAAAAAAATTGTAGTAATGTCCTTAGTATTTAATTCTCTGTATCTAATGGTATGAGATCGAATCAATATATATATATATCTCATAAAACAAACTCCCTCACTGCAAAGTGCGTGTAGTCAAGCAAACTATTGTGAGTGTATCAGTAGTGTCCGATATGTACACCAACCTCAGGTACATATTTTCCCAAGCACAAGAATTTCCTTCTGATCTTACTTGAGTTTATGTTCGTACACGATACCTAGCTCAAGCCATGTTGTATCAACATAACGTCAACATTAGTGAGAAAACTGCAGTAAGAAAAACAATTTTACACATTGTGAATGCCATTCCTAACTATTATCCTCATGCCAAACCCACCAGTACAAGTGCAAGTTGGCCTCTCAAAAGCCGATACCAATAAACAACAGTCACCTGATTAATGTGATTGTAAGTCATTCATAACCAAGCAGGCCTGATGGACCCAAAAGGGAGAATCCTGTCAATGAAATTACTTTTGATCAGTTCAGCCGCCATTAGTCTGCATTAAACCTGAGACTCCCTTTCATTAAAGTAGTACGCCCTACTCACTGTGGGGCATATTATCAAGGGCTGGCGATATAATTATCGCCGCTTTAGCGTCCGTTTTCGGGCGAAAAGCGGCGATAATTATATCGCAATATCATCAAGGACACGCTAGCGTGTGTTTCCTTGATGTAGAGCCCGTTTTTCACAGCCTCGCCTTGCATCGCTAATGAGATGCAAAGAAGGCGTGGCTGTGAAAACAACACAAGTTAATATCGCGAAGGCAGCTTCGCGATATTAACAAGGAGAGTGCAGCGATAAAAGAAATCGCGCTACCTCAGCTTTAACTCAGGAATTTAACGTCTGTTAAATTCCTGACTTAAGCATACTTTACATGGGAGATGGATTCTGCTGATACGACCACAGGGTCGTATCAGCAAGGTTATATCGCCGTTTTCCATGGAACATCGCTGGAAAACCAGCGATGTTCCATGGAAAACAAGCTATCGCAGGAATAATTATCGCCATTGCGCTATGCGTTGTTAATACAGCGCTAGCATGGCGATAATTATCTGCGGTAGCCGGCGATAACTATTCTCACGCTGTGAACGGCCAGCGATAATTATCGCTGGCCGTTGATAATATGCCCCTGTGAGCGGTAACTCATCCACTTCACGATATGCCGCTCTGCATACTGTGCATGTTGACAAGGCACGATGTGGCAGACGCAGCCTGCTTATCTGACTAGACTGTTAACCTACCTTGGTCATCTTGGAGAAGCTCAAAAAACTTGTGTCCATACTGTCCGCGATGGAACATGAATGAATACCAATAGATGGGTGACTGGATGACAATGTCATGAGTAAGTGAGTGTGCATACTGGTCACCCTGATCTGAGTACATATTTCAAATCGCGACACATATCAAACAACAATGTTCCTCATACTTGAGAACCAGCATATTTCTTCTCATGTGTTTGAAAACTCAATTCAACATGTTAGAAAACCAAAAGTACATTCAGCACTACAAGAATACCTGGGGAACTGGGTTCGAGTCTCGGCAATTACGCTGAACATCCTGTGATTCTGGGCAAATCACTTAATCTCCCCGTGCCTAACAAAAAAAAAATGATGAATGTGTCCTCATGTAACGCAACTGGTGCTATGTAAAGCGCTCTGATACCCGATACCGGGTCAAGTTCGCGCTATATAAAACTCTGTAAAGTAAAAAAAAAAAAAAAATTATGGTAGTGTTGCAAGACGTCTTAAATCGTTTACATCATTCACCCTATTTTGGGTACTATTTAACATGTCCATCCATTTACATTCTCGTCGTTCCAAAACTTTGTGATATTGCCACCTCGACTCTCCGTGGAAATCATTTCTGCCACCTGCCTTTGTATTTCATCCTCGGTGTGTTGATGTTACATAAAATGAAAGAGGTGCTCTCTCCGCTTTGCACCTGATTCTGCTCCGATGTTGTGCTATCCGTTGTTTAACCACTTGGGAGGTTTGACCCACCTATACCATCATTCACAGACATTTAATGATGTGGATCACATTCTGAGTATTGCTATTCGAAAAAGATAGTAAGTTAAACACTCTACCAAATGCTTTGAGTCTTTTCATATTGGATTTGAATTTACACACCAACCACCCACCACATTTGTAACGGCCTATAACTTCAGGTAATCCCCATATTGATCTTATGTCACATTTTTGGGGATATCTTTGTGCGCTCTCACTACATGATCCCTAATGTTTTTGTTTCTGTTGTATACAAATAACGGTAACTCTCTGCATGAGTCTTGTACTCGTGGCCAATTTCTTGTAATGATTTTTTTCACATCATTACTCACAGGTAAGAAGATATTCACCATCACTATGTCGTGTAGTTCCTAGGACCCCCCAGGACCTGCGCGTTTTGGATGACCTAAACTGAGGGCTTGGTGTGCAGACAGACTCTGGACACCCCCACAGGATGAGTCAGCCGTTAGACCAGCTAGCTCTTTGGGGCCGCTACCACCCCCCTGTATTCTACAGTGGTGTGTGTAGTTTCTGGCAACCACTGAACATGACAACCCTGATTCTTCAGTTATTGTGGAAAACAATACGGTATCTTTCGCTCAGTCACTCGTGCTTACTTTTCTCAGAATACACGTAGAATGCTGATTGGAAGGGTTTCAATAATTATTTATTGGTCAAAGGTCAGTCTAGTGTGAACATATTTGCTGCGGCAATCAAAAGACAAGAACAGACTAATGTGATAGCTAGTACCAATATCGTAAATAGCAGATACATTTCTACCATAGTGCTAATAAGATGAATAAAAGCAGATTATATAAAACAATAGCATTGGCGTACTCCTACGATGCGTAGCCTACCTAAATGTACCTAGCCTAGATATGTAGGTGAAGCATGTGTATGTAAATGTCAGGATAGATCCTAATGGAGCCAAGAATCCCCCAGGGAAGTATGAACCCCTCACCTGATGATTCAGCTGGTGTGTGAGGGACTCCATATCAAACAAAAATTTCATGCTGCAAATCACCCTCAGTCCGCAGGTTTGGTTGAGAAGTACAATGGTCCTCTCAAACTGAAACTGGCAAAGATTCAGGAAAGCACAGGGTTACAGTGGCCAGATGCTTTACCCTTAGCCCTTTTGTCCACATGAACAACAGCACATTCTAGAACAGGACTGTCACCCTACGAGGTCGTGTTTGGGCGCCCGGCAAATGTCTGGGGCGTCCCGCGTCCTCGTCGGTTTTCACAAATTGAATATCCTCTGCTGGTGGACTATCTCTATGAGTTAACTAAAAGTCTGTGTTCTATTCACCAACAGATCCAGGATTCACTCCCGCCAGTACCTGAGGGGCCAGGACATGACATTCGGCCTAGAGATTTTGTACCAATCCGTAACTTCCAGAGAAAAAGGAGCCTAGAGCCGAGGTGGAAGGGGCCAGTCCAGGTGCTCCTTGCCACACGCACAGCAGTCAAGGTCACCGGCCGAAAGAATTGGATTCATTGCCAGCATTGCCGCAAAGTGCCTCTACCCTTACCCTACGATCAGTGGGTCCGTGAGGGCATCGGGGACTCCGAGTGTGAGAGAGTCCCACAATTTGTTCCCTTTTCGGACGCCCAACTCACGTGGGCCCAAACAGAGGCTGATAACAATGAGATCCTAAATGCGGCAGTGCCTCCGGAGATTAAGGCAATTCCAGAGTCTTCTTCCACTGGCCCCTCTGTGTCTGACCCCCTTTTTCCTGACCCCTCTGTGCCTGGAGTAGCTAGGTACAATTTGCGCCCCCTACGGAGGAACAGTGCACCAAAGGAAAAGTCAGATTAGCAGGGATGGACTCGATAAGTCAGGCAACAGTAGCTTAGGGAGAGGCGAGATTGGTGCATTGTTCGGACATCGTACAGGGTAAGCTGAGTGTGCTCCCCAGGAGGGAAGTACATTACCCTGCAATGTGGGCTACGGATCCGAGCTAGGACTGAGCAGCTCCACCGCCAGTGCTCAAGAGCGACAACGTTGATAAACAATAGGAGTCTACCAGTGAGGCTCAGACGGACACTGGGAACATTTGCCCCCCTTTTGTCATTAGTTCCATTGCTTTTTCCTTGTTTACAATGTATCCGTTTGGTCGGCCCATTACTGAGGAAGAGCAGCCCTTTGCACCTCCGCGTCCAGAGCGGGGTTGGTCCACGAAGAGTAAAATAGTTTTTGCCTCAATAGTTGTTATTGCACTAATAATAGTATTAGGGATATCCTACTTCCTGGATGAGAAGTATCCTGTCAACTCTTTGATTGGGACAACACCTGTTCCCCCTGAACATATGTTTGTTACATTAGCTCCTCCCAAAGGAGAACATCAAAAAACATATGCAGACAATGTATTTTTACAAATGCTGCATCAGGCCCATGATACTTCCAATGCTACTAATTGCTAGATCTGTGGATTGCTCCCCTCTGTTACACATAAGAGTGATATTTTATTATCGATGCCATTATCCTATCTCGGAAGTGGCGAGGGGTGGTTCGAACTATTTACTATGATGCATTATCACTTTCAATTCTCTGCTATGAATATGACATCTGCTTACTCTCGCACTGTGACAGAATATTTACGTTTCCATCAAGGGTTTACTCATGCGGGGTTAGAAGACCAAGGGACCCCTGGTACATTGTCTCCAACAGCCTGTATGATTGTATATGAGAAGATAAAGAACGAAACATGCCCCCGATATGAAATGTTAGATTTCCAAGGATTCAATGCCACTGAATATTTCCAATCTTTCCAAACCCACAATATTACTAAGAACAGAGTGATGCCATTGTCAGTAGTCAACACAATAGCTGGTTTCTGTGTTCAGGGAATAGGGAAGGTAAAAGTGGGAGAGAGTAATTGCAATTACACATATACGCTGAGTACGATTAGTAGCCCACCTTTGCTCCCACCATATAATGTTTATTTTGTTTGTGGATCCCAAGCTTACGTTTGGCTTCCTAGGGGGTGGTCAGGTGTATGTTACCTCTCCTTTCTTCTTCCCCCAGTGTATATAGCACCATCCAATTACCATAAGGACCATCGATTGCAGCATAGGAGCGCATACCTGTCCCGAGTTAGAAGGGTTATTAATGCGGAAGATATAGATCAGACAGATACCACTTTGCAACAGTTCACAGATGCCATGAAAAGTATCGTACCCTTTTGGGCCCCATGTCCAACAGCCTTAATATTTGTCGACTCACAAGAGTTGTCGAAGGGGTCATTAATACGACAGCAGGGATTTTGACGAATATCACAGCTGAGCTCCAGGCTACAAGGCTTGTTGCTTTACAAAACCGGATGGTGTTAGACGTCATCCTCGCTGATCGGGGCGTGGCCTGTTGCGTCATTGGCAGTAGCTGCTGTGTATACATCCCAGACCACGCCCCGAATGTGTATGCTGCCATTCAGAAGTTGCACAGACACTCCTCTGACATTCACCAGGGAAATGGGACTTGGACCCTATCTGGGTGGTTTTGGGGTCTGTTCGCATCCTGGGGATTGAAGATCCTTGCTTTCCTGGCCATAGTTGCTGGCATTTTCCTCACCTGTTGCATCTGTATACAACGTCTCCCGGCCTGTTGCTTTTATTGTATTACACTTCTCACCCCAAAGTCAAAGGTGCCCATTCATGATACCACTGCTGTGATTATGACTCAGAAGGAGATAGATAGCTTTATGCAGATAGGCGAGGTATATTTGAAGACTCTTCTTCCTTTGATGATGAATACATGGAGTGTTCTAAATGCTAAAGATAGTTGTTGTCTATATACTATGTTGCACTCTCTATTTACTCCACTTCCTATGGTTAGCTCATGCTAAAAGGAGGGTCTGTTGAAATGTAAATGTGTGCATTCATTTTGCTAGTGTATTACACTATGTAGAGTTATCATTCGCGGCACCATCTTGTATTCAACCGTCATTTTGAGCTATGATCGAAGCTAACTTCTGTCTCACTTTGTCTGCCTCAGCAGAAAGCAGCTGCAATATTTTTTTGTATTCCTACAAGGTTGAGCTTTGCTGTGCTAATGAATAGACTGTTTTTGCCATCACCTACCTTTCTCACTAGATAGGCCTGCTCCCGCCCTTAGAGCGGCGGACACATGCAGAGTAACCTTGACGCTGAGATAGCATGTACCCAGTCCTGGAATTGCAACTCATCCTTGTGTATCCTCTTTGTTCACCAGCTTACTAACTGGAAAATTCCAGTCTGGGCGTGTCTTTAGTGATTTTGAAAATGTATATTACATGTTACCCTGTTGGTAGAAGTCAGTCCCTCTGCAGCAATCTAAGGAGGCTGGTCAGACCGGACTTCACTCGAGTGTATTACTAATAAATACCTTTGGTTTGTATTCTTTACTGTCTGACCGACTCTTCATTTGCAGGAAGGCTGAGAGGTGGTCGCGAGTGACCCGGGTGGCCCTAATCGGGTCACTTCCTTCAGGCTAGAGGGTTTCCCGTGGCCCCCCTGCATTCATATAAACATAAGCCCCAGGGAGGTGGTTGTCCCCAGGGCATAGAAATGCCCATGGAGGGGTGCCCCATGCGCGTCCTCCTTTAATTTTAAAATAAATGGACATGCCCCTGGGAAACGGCCCACCTGGGGGCTTTTTCCTAAGCAAGCACAGGAGCATGCGCTTTTTTTTTCTTTTTTTCTGTGGCACGCACCCACACACAGGCCCACTGAGACACTCATGCACACACTCACAGACCCACCCAGAGACTCACAGACCAACTCACAGACCCAGTCAGAGACTCCCACACTTCCTCACTCACTCACAGATCCACTCAGACTTATGCACTCTCTCACAGACTAACTGAGACACTCACGCACCCACTCACAGACCCACTGAGACTCCTGTACCCACTCACAGACCCCCTCACAGACCCACTCAGACACTCACGTACCCACTCACTGATCAACACAGCCACTCACACACCCACTCACACAGCCATGTACACACCCAGTCATTCACACACCCACTCACATATCCATACAGCCACTCACTCACCCACAAAACCACTCACACATCCACTCAGAGACCCATACAACCACTCACACACCCACTCATGGTCTACCTTTACAGCCACTCACACACCCACTCTCAAAGGATACAGGGACGTTATAATTAGTAAAGAGAATTTTGAAAAATTTAGAAATTCACTGAAAAAAACAAAGGTTACAGGGACATTATAGTTAGGCTCCAATTTCACTCATACAAAGCCAATGAAATTCAGCAGTTATAGTTACCTGAGCTAACTGTAATTTACACCCCTGCAATGCACTGCTTATGACCTCACATATTACATCACTTAGCCTTGAGGCTCCCCTGTGGACCCATTGCACACTGGGTGCCCTGGGGGCACCCAGGAGACATAGCCAGGACCCGGGGTCCCAGGAGCTGAAATTGGCCCGAGTAAAGGGGCCGTGTTCAATGAAGGCTGGGCCCTGGGGGATGGGGTCTTCAGGGCTGAAATCAGCCTGGGGAGGGGGGCCGATGCGGCCCCCCTCTCCCAATTGTTTATGGCCAGACCCCGGCGGATGGGGTCCCTGGGGCCGTAACTGGCCCAGGGAGGGGGGCTGCATGGCCCCCTCACCCATTTAAAATATATATTTTAAAGGCCGGGCCTTGGGGGATAGGGTCCCTAGGGCCAAAATCGGCTCGGGAGGGGGGCCTCGTGGCTTCCCTCCCCATTAAGTTATGGCTGGACCCAGGGGGATGGGATCTCCGGGGCAGTAAGTGGCCGGGGGGCACACAGCCCCCTCCCACTTTAATAAATGTATTTGGCTCTGGGTCGGTGGTGGTCCCCGGCGCTAGAGGGTTCCCCGTGACCTCCCTGCATTCATATCAACATTAGCCCCGGGGAGGTGGTAGTCCCTGGGGCATAGACATGCCCATGGAGCAGGGCCCCATGAGCACCCTACTTTAATTTTAAAATAAATGAACATGCTTCCGGGATACGGCCCACCTGGGGTCTTTTTCCTAAGCAAGCACAGGAGCATGCGCTTTTTTTTTCTTTTTTTCCGTGGCACGCACCCACACACAGGCCCACTGAGACACTCGTGCACACACTCACAGACCCACCCAGAGACTCACAGACCCACTCACAGACCCAGTCAGAGACTCCCACACTTCCTCACTCACTCACAGACCCACTCAGACTTATGCACTCTCTCACAGACTAACTGAGACACTCACGCACCCACTCACAGACCCACTGAGACTCCTGTACCCACTCACAGACCCAATCACAGACTCACTCAGACACTCACGTACCCACTCACTGATCAACACAGCCACTCACACACCCACTCACACAGCCATGTACACACCCAGTCATTCACACACCCACTCACATATCCATACAGCCACTCACTCACCCACAAAACCACTCACACATCCACTCAGAGACCCATACAGCCACTCACACACCCACTCATGGTCTACCTATACAGCCACTCACACACCCACTCTCAAAGGTTACGGGGACGTTATAATTAGTAAATAGAATTTTTAGAAATTCACTGAAAAAAACAAAGGTTACAGGGACGTTATAGTTAGGCTCCAATTTCACTCATACAAAGCCAATGAAATTCAGCAGTTATAGTTACCTGAGCCAACTGTAATTTACACCCCTGCAATGCACTGCTTATGACCTCACATATTACATCACTTAGCCTTGAGGCTCCCCCTGTGGACCCATTGCACACTGGGTGCCCTGGGGGCACCCAGGAGACATAGCCAGGACCCGGGGTCCCAGGAGCTGAAATTGGCCCGAGTAAAGGGGCCGTGTTCAATGAAGGCTGGGCCCTGGGGGATGGGGCCTTCAGGGCTGAAATCAGCCTGGGGAGGGAGGCCGATGCGGCCCCCCTCTCCCAAATGTTTATGGCCAGACCCCGGCGGATGGGGTCCCTGGGGCCGTAACTGGCCCAGGGAGGGGGGCTGCATGGCCCCCTCACCCATTTAAAATATATATTTTAAAGGCCGGGCCCTGGGGGATTGGGTCCCTGGGGCCAAAATCGGCTCGGGAGGGGGGCCACGTGGCTGTCCTCCCCATTGAGTTATGGCTGGACCCAGGGGGATGGGATCTCCAGGGCAGGAAGTGGCCGGGGGGCACACAGCACCCTCCCACTTTAATAAATGTATTTGGCTCTGGGTCGGTGGTGGTCCCCGGCGCTAGAGGGTTCCCCGTGACCTCCCTGCATTCATATCAACATTAGCCCCGGGGAGGTGGTAGTCCCCGGGGCATAGAAATGCCCATGGAGCAGGGCCCCATGAGCGCTCTACTTTAATTTTAAAATAAATGGACATGCTTCCGGGACACGACCCACCTGGGGGCTTTTTGCTAAGCAAGCACAGGAGCCTGCCCTTTTTTTCATTTTTGCTGCAACACTCATGCACCCACTCACAGACCCACTGAGACCCTCATGCACCCACTCACAGATCCACTCAGAGACTCACAGGCCCACTCACAGACTCACACACGTACTCACTCACTCACAGATCCACTCAGACTTATGCACTCACTCACAGACCAATTGAGACACTCACGCTCCCACTCACAGAGCCAATGAGACACTCATGCATCCACTCACAGACCGACTCATAAACTCACAGACCCACTCACAAACCAACTCATGCACCCACTCACAGACCCACTTAGAGACTCACACTCATAGACACACTCAGAGACTCAGGCACCCACTCACAGACCCACTTAGACAATCACGCACTCACTCACCGACCCAGTGAGACACTCATGCACCCCCTCACAGACCGACTCATAAACTCACAGACCCACTCACAAACCAACTCATGCAGCCACTCACAGACCCACTTAGAGACTCACACTCATAGACACACTCAGAGACTCAGGCACCCACTCACAGACCCACTTAGACAATCACGCACTCACTCACCGACCCAGTGAGACACTCATGCACCCCCTCACAGACCCATTTGGACACTCATGCACTCACTCACAGACTGACACACACACACATGGAGGCAATCGCATGCCCACTCAGACATTCTCACACCCACTCACAGACCCACTCTGACACTCACACAGACACTCATGCACCCAATCAGACACTCATGCACCCACTCACAGACCCACTCAGACACTCACACACCTAGTGAGACCCTTATGCAACCACTCCCAGGCCCACTCAAACACTCACACCCACTCACACACTCAAAGGCTACAGGGACATTATAGTTAGGCTCAGATTTCACTCGTACAAACCATATAAATTCAGCAGTTATAGTTACCTGAGCTAACTAAAACGTACGCCCTGCAATGCACTGCTTATGACCTCACATATTACATCACTCATGACATGGTCAGTGAGATCACTGATGACATCTCAAATGACATCACTAATGACATCATCCACTGAACCGCTCAAACATCCACTCACACCCCATAGCACCTCACATATATCCACTGTCACACAACCCCTCACATACCCATTCACAGACCTATACCAGTACTCACACAACCAATCACTCATCCATAGAGCCACTCACACATCTGCTCACTCATACAGCCACTCATACACATAACTTACCCATACAGCCACTAATGAATATAGCATGTTACATCGCGTTCTCTTACAACGCGGTCGTTACAATGACCGCGTTGTTAGAATGCGATACCTTTACATCACAAGACATTAGATCGACTTGCTGTAGGGGGCGCGCTGGACTTAGGAATAGTATAATTTACTATTCCAACTCCAGCCTGCGCAACAGTAGGGAAGGTGTTGGAATAGTAAATTATACTATTCCTTAGGTTAGAGCGCCAACTACAGCAAGTCGATCTAATGACTTGCGATGTAATGGCATCGCGTTCTAACAATGCGGCCGTTGTAACGACCGCGTTGTAATAGGAACGCGATGTAATGGCTGCGTTGTAAACGCTGTTTTCCGCCACTAATGCACCCACTCACTCACCAATACAGCCACTCACATGTCCAGACATACAGTCACTTACACACCCACTCATACACCCTTACAGCCTTTATGGGTTCCGGAGTAGCGTGCTACTCACCGAAAAAGCACTTCAACTCCTCATCAGGGGTAGCAATCGCTATATAAATTCAAACCTTTTTACCTCTTCTACCCCTTCGCTATCCTTCTCAATCCAAATAACTGACTAACATGTCCACCACTCAAATTACTTTCATATTTCACTACACTAATTCAACACTAACACTATATGGGTTCAAGAGTAGCATGCTACTCGCTGAAAAAGCACTTCCATACCCCATCAGGGGTAGCAAGCGCTATATAAATGCAAACCTTTTTCCCTTCTCTATCCCTCCACTATCCTTCTCAATCCAGATAACTAACTAGCATATCCACCACTCAAATTACTATCATATTTTCACTATACTTATTCACCACTAATCCTTTATGGGTTACGAAGTAGCATGCTATCACCGAAAAAGCACTTCAACACCCCATCAAGGGTAGCAAGCGCTATATAAATGCTAACCTTTTTCCCTCTTCTATCCCTCCACTATCCTTCTCAATCCAAATAACTGACTAACATATCCACCACTCAAATTACTTTCATATTTTTACTATACTAATTCACCACTACCCCTTTATGGGTTCCGGAGTAGCGTGCTACTCGCCGAAAAAGCGCTTTGATGTCTCATCAGGGGTAGTAATTACAATAACTCAACATGACATCCTCACATATGGCACCCCAGATGCCATCACAAATTACATCATCAGTAACATCACTGAAGATTTCAGATACCTCACCACCATTAACATCTTGGATGGCAACACTGTATCACAGAAAGCATTAGGCACATACCATGCACAGCAGGATCTGCTAAGCCTTGCATCTGTTAGAAAAGGTCAAATTTTGTCTATTGCTTTTGGTTTAAGGAGATTTAAAGAAAAGGACACATTAATTTTAAGTAGAACTAGATGTTTTATTTTGAAAGGTCAGAAATCAACAATTCTGCATGTTTAATCATTCTGTGGCAATCTTTCGTCTTCATTTTCATACGTTTCTTAGCATCTAAGGCACATAATGCGGTTTGGACAGACGTCCACAGCGTGTGCACTAGTTTTCTCTTCCTGTCATTTGTTTCAGATTTTCTGTGCAATTCCTCTATATTTTGTATGGCATATCCAGGTGTCCTCCGATCTAAGTAATTCCAACAGTTGCCTTCAGAGGTCTGTGCAGCTCCTGCGAAGCACCCTTTTATTCTTGATGGAACATCAATGTCACTGTGTGGTACCAGAATATCGTAACCACAATATTCTCTGTTCAAACTATCATGTCTTAAATATTGTTTACAAAACTATCACCCCACTAGAGTTAATAGAAAATCTACACCCAATGGGATATTTTTGTTAATGATATATCGAATATGATACTTCTGTCAGAAGATATTTTTGCTGCAGGAAAATACAGATGCCCCAATAATGAACATTCCTTTCCCTCTGTGTGTGAGGCGATCATTACATAGATGAGAAAAGTGAGTTTACCCCTTCTGCAAGGGTAATGCCCCCTTCTAAGTGGCTATTGTAACCCATGTTACCAGGCTTCCTCTTGGATAAGGGAGAACGTTTTGTGTAACCCTTCCCAATGCCTTTCCCTTACTACTTTCTGAACTCCAGTCTGTAGAATGAATACAGTAACGTTACCACCTTCCCAGGAGGTAATTCAACTAAGAATGCAAACATAAAATCTGCCTAAGTAGTAGAGAAAACTACTTATAGAGCAGGAGTGGGAGAAGAGCATATCTTGTAAAACACATGGGGCATCTATAGCAGACACTTTGCAATGGTGGGAAAACATTTGTGCTGCTGCTCAGGGCCACTTGGGGCAGTGGACAAAGTCTCAACGCCTATTCTGAGCGCTGACTAGCACTATCCTCTGCTCTGGGCTCCCTTACCTCTAGCCCAGCCATCTGCTTCAGCCCTCCATCTACCTGCACAGTGCCCTTCTTAGAGCCCCCTTTCACCTTCACTGTTCCCTGAATATAATATCTCATCCCCAGGGGTTTATTCCCTTGAATTGTGCTCTCCTGGGCCTGGGTACTGGATGAATATTAATGTCCCACACCAGAGCCGCCACCCACCCTGCTTTGCTGTGCATACATCCAGCCATGAGCTGACTACTATATCCCAGGTCGAGAGCTCATTATTTCACACTGCAAGGTCTATTGTAGCCCATCCATGCAATAATTACATGTTGTTTTTGCACCAAATTATTTCACACATTCTAGGGAATGAGAGTACACAGAGCAGTCCACTACAACATAATCCCTAGTTATGTCACAAAACAGGACAAGTCTAGCGAACCTTACTAGGACCCACATTTTGAGTCTCAAAAAGAGAAGGAATTCCTTCCTTTTTGATAAAAGGCCCCTCACCCACATTTTATGACATGCTTCATCTTTTGGTCTTATCTCAGAATGGTAATATCCTTCCAGAGCGGGCTTGACCTCTAGAAGGGAACTCTTAATATTATATGGAAGGAATATACAAAAACATTTAAAATTGTCTAGAGGAATAACCCACATTTCTTTATTAAGGCTCCTCGATCAAGATGAAAAAAATTGGGGATATCAGAGGGACGAATTCACCCAACATCGCATGCATGTCAACAAGTTTCAGCCAGTCGATTAGGCAAAATCAAGTCAGTTACTTTCGTCAAAATGTCAATTTCCCTTATCGTAATTCTATCACAACGGAGGTCATTCATACCTTCCTATATTGATTAATCTTCTACACAGTATCTTTGGTTACTGCCATCAGGAATTTTACTGAGGAACGGGAATCCCCTATATATTTACAGATTGTATCAGTTTGCGTCTGTTCCAAAGTCACGTCAGTTTAACTGTATTGGTGTTCTTTACTGTATCTACATATCTTTGCTCAGTGAACAAGTCAGTCGTAGAGCCTTACCATCTACTGACTTTGTTCCATTCAATATAATCATTCAATCCAGTTTGATCCGCTCCATTGGAAAAAATCCAACGGGCTTCTTTATTAGCCAACACTCTTTCAATACTGTCACTACTGGCCATCACTCTTTCCAGAACCACCCACCGTAATGCTCGAAGGTCATGTTTATGTTCATTAAAATGTTGTACAAAACGTGTCGTAAGTTTGCCTGCTTTAATGGTACTTAAGTGCTCTTGAATCCGCACTTTGACTTTCCTAGTCGTAAGGCCAATGTACTGTAACCCACACTGGCATGTCAATCTGTATATGACATTTGTTGTGTTACAGTTCGAAAATTTATTCAAATGCCATATTATCCCATTATTTGGCTGCACCGTATTGGTTTTCTCTGTTAATGCACAAACCGAACAACTCCCGCATGGATAGTGTCCGGCTGGCATCGTGGTGATCTTCGGTTTCAGTATTGGGCGTGTATGTACAAGTTTATCTTTTAGGTTAATTGCACGCCTAAATGCGAATCTGGGTTGTGGCATCCTAAAGTCAGCAGTCGATAGCAATGACCAATGTTTTCGGATCACATGTCTAACCTTTGAAGCTAGGGGGTCAAATGTCATAACCACCGGTAGACAGTCAACTGGTTCTCTTATATTCTTTTCCAATAATGCCTCCCTGGGAGTATTGCGTGCTCTTTTGCGGGCCCTATTGACAATCTTCTTGGGATAGGCTCTCTGCATCAATTTTTCCGACAGATCTTCCGCTTGCTGTGAGAAAGACTCAACAGTCGTGCAGTTACGTCGATACCTCAAGAATTGGCCAACAGGTAAATTATCCCTCAGGGCTCTTGGGTGGTAGGATTGATAGTGTAACAATGAATTCCTATCGGTCCCTTTCTGATGGACCGTAGTACATAATTTATTCTCCTGTACAGTAATATCTAAATCTAGGTGCACAGCATGTTGGTTACTTTTTGTCCACGTGAACCGCAGACATGTGTCACAGCTGTTCAACCATTCCAGAAAGTCCACAAGGGTACTCTCTGCTCCAGTACAAACACATAAAACATCATCAATATATCTCCTCCAGAGACAAATATGTCTCTGGAAGGGATTTGACGACTCACACAGGAAGTGTTCCTCAAACTGGCCCACATAGATGCAGGCCAGACTGGGCGCAAAAGTTGCGCCCATCGATGTACCGGACACTTGCAGGTATAAGTCATCCTTGTAACAGAAGTAATTACGTGTCAATGCGAGCTCTATGCACTGGAGCACGAACGACTGGGGAGTGTCATAAAACCATTCTTGTGCCCCCAGGGTTCTGGCTGCTGCCACCAGCGTAGCTTCCTGTGGGATACTGGTATACAGCGATTCAATGTCAATTGTGACCAAAAATTGCTGCGTGGAGTCAAAAACCAAGTCATTGAGGGTGTTCAAAATATCTGTAGTGTCCAGTACATACGATGGTTGTTTTAAAACAGACTCTCTTAAAAAGAAGTCCGCAAATTGGGACAATGGCTCAAGTACGGAAGAAATTCCCGACACTATTGGGCGCCCCGGAGGGGGCCGCTGTGCCTTGTGCACTTTTGGTAATATGTAGAAGGCTGGAGTTCTGGGTTTGGTGTTAACAAGAAACTCGGCCTCTTTACTAGTTATCCAACTCTTACTCCTGGCATCAGCCACAATCTTGGTGATCAGGTCTTGTAATTCACACAGGGGGTCTCTGGTGAGGGGGTGGTAGTTCTTACGCTCACCTAACAGCCTCAACACCTCGTTATCATAGTCTGTACTATTCATAACTACAACCGCCCCGCCTTTATCGGCGGACTTTATAGTTATGGCATCATTGTCCTGTAGTGTCTTAACTGCTTCCCAATCTGCATGGCTCATATTATTAAAGCCATTTCGTTGTTCAAGTTGTTCCAATTTCAAGATCTCTTCCAAGATCTTTTGTTCGAATACCAAGACCTCAGGTCCTACTGACGAACGTGGTGGACAAAACTGGGAGGGGCGTCGCAAATTAGTCGAAAATAAAGATTCTGATTCCAAATCTTTATTAGCAAAGAATTTTTTAAGTTTGATTTTCCTCATCGTTTCCGGTGGTTATGACATTTGACCCCCTAGCTTCAAAGGTTAGACATGTGATCCGAAAACATTGGTCATTGCTGTCGACTGCTGACTTTAGGATGCCACAACCCAGATTCACATTTAGGCGTGCAAGTAACCTAAAAGATAAACTTTTACATACACGCCCAATACTGAAACCGAAGATCACCACGATGCCAGCCGGACACTATCCATGCGGGAGTTGTTCGGTTTGTGCATTAACAGAGAAAACCAATACGGTGCAGCTAAATAATGGGAAAATATGGCATTTGAATACATTTTCGAACTGTAACACAACAAATGTCATATACAGATTGACATGCCAGTGTGGGTTACAGTACATTGGCCTTACGACTAGGAAAGTCAAAGTGCGGATTCAAGAGCACTTAAGTACCATTAAAGCAGGCAAACTTACGACACGTTTGGTACAACATTTTAATGAACATAAACATGACCTTCGAGCATTACGGTGGGTGGTTCTGGAAAGAGTGATGGCCAGTAGTGACAGTATTGAAAGAGTGTTGGCTAATAAAGAAGCCCGATGGATTTTTTCCGAGGGAGCGGATCAAAATGGATTGAATGATTATATTGAATGGAACAAAGTCAGTAGATGGTAGGGCTCTACGACTGACTTGTTCACTGAGCAAAGATATGTAGGTACAGTAAAGAACACCAATACAGGTAAACTTACGTGACTTTGGAACAGACGCAAACTGATACAATTTGTAAATATATAGGGAATTCCCGTTCCTCAGTAAAATTCCTGATGGCAGTAACCAAAGATACTGTGTAGAAGATTGATCAATATAGGAAGGTATGAATGACCTCCGTTGTGATAGACCAGCTTAACGAGGGTCCTGTGTGGATGACGCATGAAACATGAAATTTCGCCAGATATATATAGTGAACATAAATGGAGAAATTAGGTGTTAAATTAGCTGGGTTAATGAGAATTCCAGAGCATGAGACTGGTGTTACCTGTAAAAAGATCTTAAAATGGAGCCGTTCCAATATGGCCGCCGTAGTGGGGTGGAAAGCGAGCTGAGCTGCACTGGAACGTGGGGTCACGTGTTCTACGCGCTATCGGCGTGCAACACAGCGACGGCTTAATATCGCTCTGAATGCCGGTTTTCAGTGAAGCTGGGACGAGATGCCGCTTTAGGAGATTGTTGATGCGGTAAGAGTGTTCTGGGGACACTAGGGCTGGATTGTGACCGATACGGAAGGGCTGGCAGTAGTCTCCTTGAGGAGAATGGATTTGAACAGAATGTGAGGAAAAAGTCCTGTGTAAGTGGGAGATACACGGGTTAAGCAAAGGAGATGGTCCGTTTCATCCAGTATTATGGGGGTAAATGGTAATGGGCTGATGCGTTCCCGATGACTTGATGTCGGGGAATGATATGCACACATTGGCATGGTAGTGTGCATGAAATTAACTTCTGGATAAGTTATGGTACTGAGATATGGCCATGACATTTTTGGCACTTTTTGACAAAGAGGCAAGGTACACATTGATTATATAGCTGATGTATGATATTGTTTCCACAGGTGTAACTGACAAGCAACGGTTGTGCTTTGCAAAGAAAGGTGTAAGAGTGATGTATACACCCCTTTTGGTCTGGTGCAGGCTGGTATGAAAGCCCCCTGCCGACACTGGGTAATTATTTATGTTTGACCCCTAAGAATAAAATATATATCACCTTGGAATAGGATTGTGTCTGGTTGACCGGATTCCTAGTGAGATTGAATCACTGTCTTTTTGTCTTGTCAGCCAACCCGCAATTTTAAAAACATTGTCCAGAGAGGCGAGTGATTGGAACCCCACGCCCTGATAAATTTGCCACAACGTATGTAATTGGCAATGAAACATGTTGGCCTTCTTGGAAAAGGTTAGCAACATGCAGAGCTTTTAACTCGAGCAAGCTCACATTTTCAAATAAAGGGGGTAACGCGATAGTGAGTCTTGACTTGATTTTAATAGCATTTGAACACACTGTTCTCTGCTTATCACGGAGTTTATGTTTTGGAACAGTTGATCTCTTTTTTCTGTCTTTCTTGTCTTTCTCCTGGACACTAATTTCTTTGTTTCAGTGAGTGGGCAACCGATGATGATATACATGGGCATACTGGCGAGAACCTGCCGGTAGCCTTCCTGGTGTTGCATACGTGAGGTGCCCTCTCACTCTTTTCACTTATTTTTACTTTTATAGTAAGTTTTCTTCACTCACATGTTGTGAGGGAGGGAATATTTGGTTGAGTGGCTTGACCGACAGTGATTCTTTTTCTGCTTTGTTATTAAAAAGTACTAATTTGAGAGTTTGGGACTGCGGGAAATTGGACGGGGTGCCATAAAGTGGGAGTAAAAAGTTAAACTCACTTTTGAAGCAGTGTCTGAAGGTGACATTGAAGAAACTCTCCTATAGCCAGGTCTTTATTGTTTTGATGCGTTGTGAGAGGAGGGTGGCCTGGTGATTTCCCTCTTGTGCTCCCTGTTGTGAATAGTGTTAGAACGGCGGCTCAGCCGTGAGAGCCTGTTGCGAAACATTTCTCGAAAGAGTTTTTAAATCTGGATCAACCAGATAAGTCTTTGATAGTCAGCAGTATATTCTGTCTGACCTTAGGTTCACCTGTGGAAAGAATATACATTGTTTATTAGAAGCACAGCCGAAAAGAGATGGACAGGAATTGTCTGGCGTTCTCTGATGACCAGATTACAGCTATTTTGTCAGGGCCTTCACTGTTTCCAGATTCAGCCTTAACCAATACTAGTTCAGCACGAGAAGAATGGGAAAGGCTAAGTAATACCAAAAAACGCCAGGTCAGGGTGGCTATGCATGGAGCGCTGATGACAGAGTACCTCCGTGCTGGAGCAGCACCAGCTAGTCTACTAGTGAGAATAGATCCACGTATTTTCCTAGAAGATAAGAAATTTAGACTAGATTGGAGTTATATTGCCAACAAATGTACAAGAGATTGGCTAATATTGATCATTAATACAGCGAAGAGGTTGAGTGAGGAGCTTTTGGTGGAGATCTTAGAACTAGAGGAAACTTTGAAGAAAGACACGACCATTAATGATACTAAAGAACAGTTACAGCGGATCCAAGAGGACTTAGCAGAGTATAAGAGTTATATGGTCAATCAGAAAATAAAGGGGTTGCGTAGGAATCTTGAGAGGTATACACATGAGTGGGCTTACCCCTATGTAAATGACAAACATTACCAACAGGGAAGCGAACAAGTGTCCCAATTACATTACCAGAGGTGGGGTGGTAGACAACAGCAGAGGAGAACACCCCAGAACTGGACCTTCGATAACACCTCGAGTGAAGAAGAAGAGGGGCAACAACCACATAATCCTGGTAGAGTAAGGTTTGACCCACAGTCCAAATCCAATGAGGATTTGGGCGCCCTGTTGCGTTTCTTTTTTAGGACAAACTCACAGGGGCAACAGAGGAGGAGGGGCACAGAGGGGCAGAGGTCGTGCCGGACAGAACCAGGGACAGCAATGGCCAATGTTTTCGCCGCGGATAACCCGCAGCCAGGGCAGGACCCCGCTTTAAACATAGTCATGAATTTATCGGACTACGAATTGACATCGAATGAGATTCGGGTCCTTAACAAAGGATTGGGATATGTTCCCACTCCACGTCATGATGCCTTTAAATGCAGGACGGAATTTCATGAAACGATGAGGAAAATCAAACTTAAAAATTCTTTGCTAATAAAGATTTGGAATCAGAATCTTTATTTTTGACTAATTTGCGACGCCCCTCCCAGTTTTGTCCACCAAGTTCGTCAGTAGGACCTGAGGTCTTGGAATTCGAACAAAAGATCTTGGAAGAGATCTTGAAATTGGAACAACTTGAACAACGAAATGGCTTTAATAATATGAGCCATGCAGATTGGGAAGCAGTTAAGACACTTCAGGACAATGATGCCATATCTATAAAGTCCGCCGATAAATGCGGGCGGTTGTAGTTATGAATAGTACAGACTATGATAACGAGGTGTTGAGGCTGTTAGGTGAGCGTAAGAACTACCACCACCTCACCAGAGACCCCCTGTGTGAATTACAAGACCTGACCACCAAGATGGTGGCTGATGCCAGGAGTAAGAGTTGGATAACTAGTAAGGAGGCCGAGTTTCTTGTTAACACCAAACCCAGAACTCCGGCCTTCTACATATTACCAAAAGAGCACAAGGCACAGCGGCCCCCTCCGGGGCGCCCAATAGTGTCGGGAATTTCTTCCGCACTTGAGCCATTGTCCCAATTTGCGGACTTCTTTTTAAGAGAGTCTGTTTTAAAACAATCATCGTATGTACGGGACACTGCAGATATTTTGAACACCCTCAATGACTTGGTTTTTGATTCCACGCAGCAATTTTTGGTCACAATTGACATTGAATCGCTGTACACCAGTATCTCCCAGGAAGCTACGCTGGTGGTAGCAGCCAGAGCCCTGGGGGCACAAGAATGGTTTTATGACACTACCCAGTCGTTCGTGCTTCAGTGCATAGAACTCGCAGTGACACGTAATTACTTCTGTTACAAGGATGACTTATACCTGCAAGTGTCCGGTACATCGATGGGCGCAACTTTTGCGCCCAGTCTGGCCTGCATCTATGTGGGCCAGTTTGAGGAACACTTCCTGTGTGATTCGTCAAATCCCTTCCAGAGACATATTTGTCTCTGGAGGAGATATATTGATGATGTTTTATGTGTTTGGACTGGAGCAGAGAGTACCCTTGTGGACTTTCTGGAATGGTTGAACAGCCGTGACACATGTCTGCGGTTCACGTGGACAAAAAGTAGCCAACATGCTGTGTACCTAGATTTAGATATTACTGTACAGGAGAATAAATTATGTACTACGGTCCATCAGAAAGGGACCGATAGGAATTCATTGTTACACTATCAATCCTACCACCCAAGAGCCCTGAGGGATAATTTACCTGTTGGCCAATTCTTGAGGTATCGACGTAACTGCACGACTGTTGAGTCTTTCTCACAGCAAGCGGACGATCTGTCGGAGAAATTGATGCAGAGAGCCTATCCCAAGAAGATTGTCAATAGGGCCCGCAAAAGAGCACGCAATACTCCCAGGGAGGCATTATTGGAAAAGAATATAAGAGAACCAGTTGACTGTCTACCGGTGGTTATGACATTTGACCCCCTAGCTTCAAAGGTTAGACATGTGATCCGAAAACATTGGTCATTGCTGTCGACTGCTGACTTTAGGATGCCACAACCCAGATTCGCATTTAGGCGTGCAAGTAACCTAAAAGATAAACTTGTACATACACGCCCAATACTGAAACCGAAGATCACCACGATGCCAGCCGGACACTATTCATGCGAGAGTTGTTCGGTTTGTGCATTAACAGAGAAAACCAATACGGTGCAGCTAAATAATGGGAAAATATGGCATTTGAATACATTTTCGAACTGTAACACAACAAATGTCATATACAGATTGACATGCCAGTGTGGGTTACAGTACATTGGCCTTACGACTAGGAAAGTCAAAGTGCGGATTCAAGAGCACTTAAGTACCATTAAAGCAGGCAAACTTACGACACGTTTGGTACAACATTTTAATGAACATAAACATGACCTTCGAGCATTACGGTGGGTGGTTCTGGAAAGAGTGATGGCCAGTAGTGACAGTATTGAAAGAGTGTTGGCTAATAAAGAAGCCCGTTGGATTTTTTCCGAGGGAGCGGATCAAACTGGATTGAATGATTATATTGAATGGAACAAAGTCAGTAGATGGTAGGGCTCTACGACTGACTTGTTCACTGAGCAAAGATATGTAGGTACAGTAAAGAACACCAATACAGGTAAACTGACGGGACTTTGGAACAGACGCAAACTGATACAATTTGTAAATATATAGGGAATTCCCGTTCCTCAGTAAAATTCCTGATGGCAGTAACCAAAGATACTGTGTAGAAGATTGATCAATATAGGAAGGTATGAATGACCTCCGTTGTGGTAGACCAGCTTAACGAGGGTCCCGTGTGGATGACGCATGGAACATGAAATTTCGCCAGATATATATAGTGAACATAAATGGAGAAATTAGGTGTTAAATTAGCTGGGTTAATGAGAATTCCAGAGCATGAGACTGGTGTTACCTGTAAAAAGATCTTAAAACGGAGCCGTTCCAATATGGCCGCCGTAGTGGGGTGGAAAGCGAGCTGAGCTGCACTGGAACGTGGGGTCACGTGTTCTACGCGCTATCGGCGTGCAACACAGCGACGGCTTAATATCGCTCTGAATGCCGGTTTTCAGTGAAGCTGGGACGAGATGCCACTTTAGGAGATTGTTGATGCAGTAAGAGTGTTCTGGGGACACTAGGGCTGGATTGTGACCGATACGGAAGGGCTGGCAGTAGTCTCCTTGAGGAGAATGGATTTGAACAGAATGTGAGGAAAAAGTCCTGTGTAAGTGGGAGATACACGGGTCAAGCAAAGGAGATGGTCCGTTTCATCCAGTATTATGGGGGTAAACGGTAATGGGCTGATGCGTTCCCGATGAGTTGATGTCGGGGAATGATATGCACACATTGGCATGGTAGTGTGCATGAAATTAACTTCTGGATAAGTTATGGTACTGAGATATGGCCATGACATTTTTGGCACTTTTTGACAAAGAGGCAAGGTACACATTGATTATATAGCTGATGTATGATATTGTTTCCACAGCTGTAACTGACAAGCAATGGTAGTGCTTTGCAAAGAAAGGTGTAAGAGTGATGTATACACCCTTTTGGTCTGGTGCAGGCTGGTATGAAAGCCCCTGCCGACACTGGATAATTATATATGTTTGACCCCTAAGAATAAAATATATATCACCTTGGAATAGGATTGTGTCTGGTTGACCGGATTCCTAGTGACATTGAATCACTGTCTTTTTGTCTTGTCAGCCAACCCGCAATTTTAAAAACATTGTCCAGAGAGGCGAGTGATTGGAACCCCACGCCCTGATGAATTTGCCACAACGTATGTAATTGGCAATGAAACATGTTGGCCTTCTAGGAAAAGGTTAGCAACATGCAGTGCTTTTAACTCGAGCAAGCTCACATTTTCAAATAAAGGGGGTAACGCGATAGTGAGTCTTGACTTGATTTTAATAGCATTTGAACACACTGTTCTCTGCTTATCACGGGGTTTATGTTTTGGAACAGTTGATCTCTTTTTTCTGTCTTTCTTGTCTTTCTCCTGGACACTAATTTCTTTGTTTCAGTGAGTGGGCAACCGATGATGATATACGTGGGCATACTGGCGAGAACCTGCCGGTAGCCTTCCTGGTGTTGCATACGTGAGGTGCCCTCTCACTCTTTTCACTTATTTTTACTTTTATAGTAAGTTTTCTTCACTCACATGTTGTGAGGGAGGGAATATTTGGTTGAGTGGCTTGACCGACAGTGATTCTTTTTCTGCTTTGTTATTAAAAAGTACTAATTTGAGAGTTTGGGACTGCGGGAAATTGGACGGGGTGCCATAAAGTGGGAGTAAAAAGTTAAACTCACTTTGGAAGCAGTGTCTGAAGGTGACATTGAAGAAACTCTCCTATAGCCAGGTCTTTATTGTTTTGATGCGTTGTGAGAGGAGGGTGGTCTGGTGATTTCCCTCTTGTGCTCCCTGTTGTGAATAGTGTTAGAACGGCGGCTCAGCCGTGAGAGCCTGTTGCGAAACATTTCTCGAAAGAGTTTTTAAATCTGGATCAACCAGATAAGTCTTTGATAGTCAGCAGTATATTCTGTCTGATCTTAGGTTCACCTGTGGAAAGAATATACATTGTTTATTAGAAGCACAGCCGAAAAGAGATGGACAGGAATTGTCTGGCGTTCTCTGATGACCAGATTACAGCTATTTTGTCAGGGCCTTCACTGTTTCCAGATTCAGCCTTAACCAATACTAGTTCAGCACGAGAAGAATGGGAAAGGCTAAGTAATACCAAAAAACGCCAGGTCAGGGTGGATCTGCATGGAGCGCTGATGACAGAGTACCTCCGTGCTGGAGCAGCACCAGCTAGTCTACTCGTGAGAATAGAGCCACGTATTTTCCTAGAAGATAAGAAATTTAGACTAGATTGGAGTTATATTGCCAACAAATGTACAAGAGATTGGCTAATATTGATCATTAATACAGCGAAGAGGTTGAGTGAGGAGCTTTTGGTGGAGATCTTAGAACTAGAGGAAGCTTTGAAGAAAGACACGACCATTAATGATACTAAAGAACAGTTACAGCGGATCCAAGAGGACTTAGCAGAGTACAAGAGTTATATGGTCAATCAGAAAATAAAGGGGTTGCATAGGAATCTTGAGAGGTATACACATGAGTGGGCTTTCCCCTATGTAAATGACAAACATTACCAACAGGGAAGCGAACAAGTGTCCCAATTACATTACCAGAGGTGGGGTGGTAGACAACAGCAGAGGAGAACACCCCAGAACTGGACCTTCGATAACACCTCGAGTGAAGAAGAAGAGGGGCAACAACCACATAATCCTGGTAGAGTAAGGTTTGACCCACAGTCCAAATCCAATGAGGATTTGGGCGCCCTGTTGCGTTCTTTTTTAGGACAAACTCACAGGGGCAACAGAGGAGGAGGGGCACAGAGGGGCCGAGGTCGTGCCGGACAGAACCAGGGACAGCAATGGCCAATGTTTTCGCCGCGGATAACCCGCAGCCAGGGCAGGACCCCGCTTTAAACATAGTCATGAATTTATCGGACTACGAATTGACATCGAATGAGATTCGGGTCCTTAACAAAGGATTGGGATATGTTCCCACTCCACGTCATGATGCCTTTAAATGCAGGACGGAATTTCATGAAACGATGAGGAAAATCAAACTTAAAAAATTCTTTGCTAATAAAGATTTGGAATCAGAATCTTTATTTTCGACTAATTTGCGACGCCCCTCCCAGTTTTTGTCCACCAAGTTCGTCAGTAGGACCTGAGGTCTTGGAATTCGAACAAAAGATCTTGGAAGAGATCTTGAAATTGGAACAACTTGAACAACGAAATAGCTTTAATAATATGAGCCATGCAGATTGGGAAGCAGTTAAGACACTACAGGACAATGATGCCATAACTATAAAGTCCGCCGATAAATGCGGGCGGTTGTAGTTATGAATAGTACAGACTATGATAACGAGGTGTTGAGGCCGTTAGGTGAGCGTAAGAACTACCACCCCCTCACCAGAGACCCCCTGTGTGAATTACAAGACCTGACCACCAAGATGGTGGCTGATGCCAGGAGTAAGAGTTGGATAACTAGTAAGGAGGCCGAGTTTCTTGTTAACACCAAACCCAGAACTCCGGCCTTCTACATATTACCAAAAGTGCACAAGGCACAGCGGCCCCCTCCGGGGCGCCCAATAGTGTCGGGAATTTCATCCGCACTTGAGCCATTGTCCCAATTTGCGGACTTCTTTTTAAGAGAGTCTGTTTTAAAACAACCATCGTATGTACGGGACACTACAGATATTTTGAACACCCTCAATGACTTGGTTTTTGATTCCACGCAGCAATTTGTGGTCACAATTGACATTGAATCGCTGTACACCAGTATCTCCCAGGAAGCTACGCTGGTGGTAGCAGCCAGAGCCCTGGGGGCACAAGAATGGTTTTATGACACTCCCCAGTCGTTCGTGCTCCAGTGCATAGAACTCGCAGTGACACGTAATTACTTCTGTTACAAGGATGACTTATACCTGCAAGTGTCCGGTACATCGATGGGCGCAACTTTTGCGCCCAGTCTGGCCTGCATCTATGTGGGCCAGTTTGAGGAACACTTCCTGTGTGACTCGTCAAATCCCTTCCAGAGACATATCTGTCTCTGGAGGAGATATATTGATGATGTTTTATGTGTTTGGACTGGAGCAGAGAGTACCCTTGTGGACTTTCTGGAATGGTTGAACAGCCGTGACACATGTATGCGGTTCACGTGGACAAAAAGTAGCCAACATGCTGTGTACCTAGATTTAGATATTACTGTACAGGAGAATAAATTATGTACTACGGTCCATCAGAAAGGGACCGATAGGAATTCATTGTTACACTATCAATCCTACCACCCAAGAGCCCTGAGGGATAATTTACCTGTTGGCCAATTCTTGAGGTATCGACGTAACTGCACGACTGTTGAGTCTTTCTCACAGCAAGCGGAAGATCTGTCGGAGAAATTGATGCAGAGAGCCTATCCCAAGAAGATTGTCAATAGGGCCCGCAAAAGAGCACGCAATACTCCCAGGGAGGCATTATTGGAAAAGAATATAAGAGAACCAGTTGACTGTCTACCGGTGGTTATGACATTTGACCCCCTAGCTTCAAAGGTTAGACATGTGATCCGAAAACATTGGTCATTGCTGTCGACTGCTGACTTTAGGATGCCACAACCCAGATTCGCATTTAGGCGTGCAAGTAACCTAAAAGATAAACTTGTACATACACGCCCAATACTGAAACCGAAGATCACCACGATGCCAGCCGGACACTATTCATGCGGGAGTTGTTCGGTTTATGCATTAACAGAGAAAACCAATACGGTGCAGCTAAATAATGGGAAAATATGGCATTTGAATACATTTTCGATCTGTAACACAACAAATGTCATATACAGATTGACATGCCAGTGTGGGTTACAGTACATTGGCCTTACGACTAGGAAAGTCAAAGTGCGGATTCAAGAGCACTTAAGTACCATTAAAGCAGGCAAACTTACGACACGTTTGGTACAACATTTTAATGAACATAAACATGACCTTCGAGCATTACGGTGGGTGGTTCTGGAAAGAGTGATGGCCAGTAGTGACAGTATTGAAAGAGTGTTGGCTAATAAAGAAGCCCGTTGGATTTTTTCCGAGGGAGCGGATCAAACTGGATTGAATGATTATATTGAATGGGACAAAGTCAGTAGATGGTAGGGCTCTACGACTGACTTGTTCACTGAGCAAAGATATGTAGGTACAGTAAAGAACACCAATACAGGTAAACTGACGGGACTTTGGAACAGACGCAAACTGATACAATTTGTAAATATATAGGGAATTCCCGTTCCTCAGTAAAATTCCTGATGGCAGTAACCAAAGATACTGTGTAGAAGATTGATCAATATAGGAAGGTATGAATGACCTCCGTTGTGATAGACCAGCTTAACGAGGGTCCCGTGTGGATGACGCATGGAACATGAAATTTCGCCAGATATATATAGTGAACATAAATGGAGAAATTAGGTGTTAAATTAGCTGGGTTAATGAGAATTCCAGAGCATGAGACTGGTGTTACCTGTAAAAAGATCTTAAAACTGAGCCGTTCCAATATGGCCGCCGTAGTGGGGTGGAAAGCGAGCTGAGCTGCACTGGAACGTGGGGTCACGTGTTCTACGCGCTATCGGCGTGCAACACAGCGACGGCTTAATATCGCTCTGAATGCCGGTTTTCAGTGAAGCTGGGACGAGATGCCGCTTTAGGAGATTGTTGATGCGGTAAGAGTGTTCTGGGGACACTAGGGCTGGATTGTGACCGATACGGAAGGGCTGGCAGTAGTCTCCTTGAGGAGAATGGATTTGAACAGAATGTGAGGAAAAAGTCCTGTGTAAGTGGGAGATACACGGATCAAGCAAAGGAGATGGTCCGTTTCATCCAGTATTATGGGGGTAAACGGTAATGGGCTGATGCGTTCCCGATGAGTTGATGTCGGGGAATGATATGCACACATTGGCATGGTAGTGTGCATGAAATTAACTTCTGGATAAGTTATGGTACTGAGATATGGCCATGACATTTTTGGCACTTTTTGACAAAGAGGCAAGGTACACATTGATTATATAGCTGATGTATGATATTGTTTCCACAGGTGTAACTGACAAGCAACGGTAGTGCTTTGCAAAGAAAGGTGTAAGAGTGATGTATACACCCCTTTTGGTCTGGTGCAGGCTGGTATGAAAGCCCCCTGCCGACACTGGATAATTATATATGTTTGACCCCTAAAAATAAAATATATATCACCTTGGAATAGGATTGTGTCTGGTTGACCGGATTCCTAGTGAGATTGAATCACTGTCTTTTTGTCTTGTCAGCCAACCCGCAATTTTAAAAACATTGTCCAGAGAGGCGAGTGATTGGAACCCCACGCCCTGATGAATTTGCCACAACGTATGTAATTGGCAATGAAACATGTTGGCCTTCTTGGAAAAGGTTAGCAACATGCAGTGCTTTTAACTCGAGCAAGCTCACATTTTCAAATAAAGGGGGTAACGCGATAGTGAGTCTTGACTTGATTTTAATAGCATTTGAACACACTGTTCTCTGCTTATCACGGGGTTTATGTTTTGGAACAGTTGATCTCTTTTTTCTGTCTTTCTTGTCTTTCTCCTGGACACTAATTTCTTTGTTTCAGTGAGTGGGCAACCGATGATGATATACGTGGGCATACTGGCGAGAACCTGCCGGTAGCCTTCCTGGTGTTGCATACGTGAGGTGCCCTCTCACTCTTTTCATTTATTTTAACTTTTATAGTAAGTTTTCTTCACTCAGATGTTGTGAGGGGGGGAATATTTGGTTGAGTGGCTTGACCGACAGTGATTCTTTTTCTGCTTTGTTATTAAAAAGTACTAATTTGAGAGTTTGGGACTGCGGGAAATTGGACGGGGTGCCATAAAGTGGGAGTAAAAGTTAAACTCACTTTGGAAGCAGTGTCTGAAGGTGACATTGAAGAAACTCTCCTATTACCAGGTCTTTATTGTTTTGATGCGTTGTGAGAGGAGGGTGGCCTGGTGATTTCCCTCTTGTGCTCCCTGTTGTGAATAGTGTTAGAACGGCGGCTCAGCCGTGAGAGCCTGTTGCGAAACATTTCTCGAAAGAGTTTTTAAATCTGGATCAACCAGATAAGTCTTTGATAGTCAGCAGTATATTCTGTCTGACCTTAGGTTCACCTGTGGAAAGAATATACATTGTTTATTAGAAGCACAGCCGAAAAGAGATGGACAGGAATTGTCTGGCGTTCTCTGATGACCAGATTACAGCTATTTTGTCAGGGCCTTCACTGTTTCCAGATTCAGCCTTAACCAATACTAGTTCAGCACGAGAAGAATGGGAAAGGCTAAGTAATACCAAAAAACGCCAGGTCAGGGTGGCTCTGCATGGAGCGCTGATGACAGAGTACCTCCGTGCTGGAGCAGCACCAGCTAGTCTACTAGTGAGAATAGAGCCACGTATTTTCCTAGAAGATAAGAAATTTAGACTAGATTGGAGTTATATTGCCAACAAATGTACAAGAGATTGGCTAATATTGATCATTAATACAGCGAAGAGGTTGAGTGAGGAGCTTTTGGTGGAGATCTTAGAACTAGAGGAAGCTTTGAAGAAAGACACGACCATTAATGATACTAAAGAACAGTTACAGCGGATCTAAGAGGACTTAGCAGAGTACAAGAGTTATATGGTCAATCAGAAAATAAAGGGGTTGCATAGGAATCTTGAGAGGTATACACATGAGTGGGCTTTCCCCTATGTAAATGACAAACATTACCAACAGGGAAGCGAACAAGTGTCCCAATTACATTACCAGAGGTGGGGTGGTAGACAACAGCAGAGGAGAACACCCCAGAACTGGACCTTCGATAACACCTCGAGTGAAGAAGAAGAGGGGCAACAACCACATAATCCTGGTAGAGTAAGGTTTGACCCACAGTCCAAATCCAATGAGGATTTGGGCGCCCTGTTGCGTTCTTTTTTAGGACAAACTCACAGGGGCAACAGAGGAGGAAGGGCACAGAGGGGCCGAGGTCGTGCCGGACAGAACCAGGGACAGCAATGGCCAATGTTTTCGCTGCGGATAACCCGCAGCCGGGGCAGGACCCCGCTTTAAACATAGTCATGAATTTATCGGACTACGAATTGACATCGAATGAGATTCGGGTCCTTAACAAAGGATTGGGATATGTTCCCACTCCACGTCATGATGCCTTTAAATGCAGGACGGAATTTCATGAAACGATGAGGAAAATCAAACTTAAAAAATTCTTTGCTAATAAAGATTTGGAATCAGAATCTTTATTTTCGACTAATTTGCGACGCCCCTCCCAGTTTTGTCCACCAAGTTCATCAGTAGGACCTGAGGTCTTGGAATTCGAACAAAAGATCTTGGAAGAGATCTTGAAATTGGAACAACTTGAACAACGAAATGGCTTTAATAATATGAGCCATGCAGATTGGGAAGCAGTTAAGACAGTACAGGACAATGATGCCATAACTATAAAGTCCGCCGATAAAGGCGGGCGGTTGTAGTTATGAATAGTACAGACTATGATAACGAGGTGTTGAGGCTGTTAGGTGAGCGTAAATACTACCACCCCCTCACCAGAGACCCCCTGTGTGAATTACAAGACCTGATCACCAAGATGGTGCCTGATGCCAGGAGTAAGAGTTGGATAACTAGTAAGGAGGCCGAGTTTCTTGTTAACACCAAACCCAGAACTCCAGCCTTCTACATATTACCAAAAGTGCACAAGGCACAGCGGCCCCCTCCGGGGCGCCCAATAGTGTCGGGAATTTCTTCCGTACTTGAGCCATTGTCCCAATTTGCGGACTTCTTTTTAAGAGAGTCTGTTTTAAAACAACCATCGTATGTACTGGACACTACAGATATTTTGAACATCCTCAATGACTTGGTTTTTGACTCCACGCAGCAATTTATGGTCACAATTGACATTGAATCGCTGTACACCAGTATCCCCCAGGAAGCTACGCTGGTGGCAGCAGCCAGAGCCCTGGGGGCACAAGAATGGTTTTATGACACTCCCCAGTCGTTCGTTCTCCAGTGCATAGAACTCGCATTGACACAGAATTACTTCTGTTACAAGGATGACTTATACCTGCAAGTGTCCGGTACATCGATGGGCGCAACTTTTGCCCCCAGTCTGGCCTGCATCTATGTGGGCCAGATTGAGGAACACTTCCTGTGTGACTCGTCAAATCCCTTCCAGAGACATATTTATCTCTGGAGGAGATATATTGATGATGTTTTATGTGTTTGGACTGGAGCAGAGAGTACCCTTATGGACTTTCTGGAATGGTTGAACAGCCGTGACACATGTCTGCGGTTCACGTGGACAAAAAGTAACCAACATGCTGTGTACCTAGATTTAGATATTACTGTACAGGAGAATAAATTATGTACTACGGTCCATCAGAAAGGGACCGATAGGAATTCATTGTTACACTATCAATCCTACCACCCAAGAGCCCTGAGGGATAATTTACCTGTTGGCCAATTCTTGAGGTATCGACGTAACTGCACGACTGTTGAGTCTTTCTCACAGCAAGCGGAAGATCTGTCGGAGAAATTGATGCAGAGAGCCTATCCCAAGAAGATTGTCAAAGGGCCCGCAAAAGAGCACGCAATACTCCCAGGGAGGCATTATTGGAAAAGAATATAAGAGAACCAGTTGACTGTCTACCGGTGGTTATGACATTTGACCCCCTAGCTTCAAAGGTTAGACATGTGATCCGAAAACATTGGTCATTGCTGTCGACTGCTGACTTTAGGATGCCACAACCCAGATTCGCATTTAGGCGTGCAAGTAACCTAAAAGATAAACTTGTACATACACGCCCAATACTGAAACCGAAGATCACCACGATGCCAGCCGGACACTATTCATGCGGGAGTTGTTCGGTTTGTGCATTAACAGAGAAAACCAATACGGTGCAGCTAAATAATGGGAAAATATGGCATTTGAATAAATTTTCGAACTGTAACACAACAAATGTCATATACAGATTGACATGCCAGTGTGGGTTACAGTACATTGGCCTTACGACTAGGAAAGTCAAAGTGCGGTTTCAAGAGCACTTAAGTACCATTAAAGCAGGCAAACTTACGACACGTTTGGTACAACATTTTAATGAACATAAACATGACCTTCGAGCATTACGGTGGGTGGTTCTGGAAAGAGTGATGGCCAGTAGCGACAGTATTGAAAGAGTGTTGGCTAATAAAGAAGCCCGTTGGATTTTTTCCGAGGGAGCGGATCAAACTGGATTGAATGATTATATTGAATGGAACAAAGTCAGTAGATGGTAGGGCTCTACGACTGACTTGTTCACTGAGCAAAGATATGTAGGTACAGTAAAGAACACCAATACAGGTAAAATGACGTGACTTTGGAACAGACGCAAACTGATACAATTTGTAAATATATAGGGAATTCCCGTTCCTCAGTAAAATTCCTGATGACAGTAACCAAAGATACTGTGTAGAAGATTGATCAATATAGGAAGGTATGAATGACCTCCGTTGTGATAGACCAGCTTAACGAGGGTCCCGTGTGGATGACGCATGGAACATGAAATTTCGCCAGATATGTATAGTGAACATAAATGGAGAAATTAGGTGTTAAATTAGCTGGGTTAATGAGAATTCCAGAGCATGAGACTGGTGTTACCTGTAAAAAGATCTTAAAACGGAGCCGTTCCAATATGGCCGCCGTAGTGGGGTGGAAAGCGAGCTGAGCTGCACTGGAACGTGGGGTCACGTGTTCTACGCGCTATCGGCGTGCAACACAGCGACGGCTTAATATCGCTCTGAATGCCGGTTTTCAGTGAAGCTGGGACGAGATGCCGCTTTAGGAGATTGTTGATGCGGTAAGAGTGTTCTGGGGACACTAGGGCTGGATTGTGACCGATACGGAAGGCCTGGCAGTAGTCTCCTTGAGGAGAACGGATTTGAACAGAATGTGAGGAACAAGTCCCGTGTAAGTGAGAGATACACGGGTCAAGCAAAGGAGATGGTCCGTTTCATCCAGTATTATGGGGGTAAACGGTAATGGGCTGATGCGTTCCAGATGACTTGATGTCGGGGAATGATATGCACACATTGGCATGGTAGTGTGCATGAAATTAACTTCTGGATAAGTTATGGTACTGAGATATGGCCATGACATTTTTGGCACTTTTTGACAAAGAGGCAAGGTACACATTGATTATATAGCTGATGTATGATATTGTTTCCACAGGTGTAACTGACAAGCAACGGTAGTGCTTTGCAAAGAAAGGTGTAAGAGTGATGTATACACCCCTTTTGGTCTGGTGCAGGCTGGTATGAAAGCCCCCTGCCGACACTGGGTAATTATATATGTTTGACCCCTAAGAATAAAATATATATCACCTTGGAATAGGATTGTGTCTGGTTGACCGGATTCCTAGTGAGATTGAATCACTGTCTTTTTGTCTTGTTAGCCAACCCGCAATTTTAAAAACATTGTCCAGAGAGGCGAGTGATTGGAACCCCACGCCCTGATGAATTTGCCACAACGTATGTAATTGGCAATGAAACATGTTGGCCTTCTTGGAAAAGGTTAGCAACATGCAGTGCTTTTAACTCGAGCAAGCTCACATTTTCAAATAAAGGGGGTAACGCGATAGTGAGTCTTGACTTGATTTTAATAGCATTTGAACACACTGTTCTCTGCTTATCACGGAGTTTATGTTTTGGAACAGTTGACTTTTTTCTGTCTTTCTTGTCTTTCTCCTGGACACTAATTTCTTTGTTTCAGTGAGTGGGCAACCGATGATGATATACGTGGGCATACTGGCGAGAACCTGCTGGTAGCCTTCCTGGTGTTGCATACGTGAGGTGCCCTCTCACTCTTTTCACTTATTTTTACTTTTATAGTAAGTTTTCTTCACTCACATGTTGTGAGGGAGGGAGTATTTGGTTGAGTGGCTTGACAGACAGTGATTCTTTTTCCGCTTTGTTATTAAAAAGTACTAATTTGATAGTTTGGGACTGCGGGAAATTGGACAGGGTGCCATAAAGTGGCAGTAAAAAGTTAAACTCACTTTTGAAGCAGTGTCTGAAGGTGACATTGAAGAAACTCTCCTATAGCCAGGTCTTTATTGTTTTGATGCGTTGTGAGAGGAGGGTGGCCTGGTGATTTCCCTCTTGTGCTCCCTGTTGTGAATATTGTATTCAGAAGAGACCAGTGAATATCATCATTGAAACTTTGTATATGTGTTCTTAATCTATACACACAATGTCCTCTCTCTAGCAGGCATTCTGCCTTGACACTGGATCCTGCCACTTTCCCAATAACTCCCCAACAAAGGCGATGGTCACTGTGTCCAGATAATGTGTGGAACATTGGGTTGTGGGCTGAGATCCAGCTCCTTTATTGACTTAGTGAATTGGCAAACACTGCACACAGCACAAGGGAAATGTCTTAAAACAAGGGACAGACTCGATTAGGTTGTCCTTTTTACATTATTGTCCTTCTTTGGTAGTAGATGAACCAGTAAGTCATGCAAGTTAGCACTTCTCATGAACGAAAACATTGAATTTTCAAAATGGAATTCATTGGAACTTAGTATGCACCAGTGTTTTATTATTTTCTAGATTCTTTAGTATGTTGTGATAAAATTGGTTACAGAGATCCTTCTGTCCTTTTGGATGTGTCTGGAAAAGGGCTTCCTGGTTATTATTTCTGGCTCATTTGTTAGCCTGCATCATTATCCTGTCCAGGTGCCTTCAGTCCCCTAGTTTTTCTGTCAGGACATCAGCTTGTCTCCTGTAATCTGCCTAAGAGGTTCAGTTCCTAAGGAGACATGATTTTGATTTTATATTTATAAAGTGCAGACTAATGCCCGAGGGTGTCTAGGGACTATAACCTGAATAACACTGAGAAAATAGGAGAATAGGGAGAAACAGCAGAAAACTGACGCCGTTATGGAACATGACTACAGGGTGTGAAGCCAGGTCTTAAGGGCCTTCCTGAATGGAAGCAGTTCAGAATAGTTCTTCGGATAGGTGGTAGGCTGCTACCTCCCCACATAGTTAACCAATATCTCGAGATCACAGCCAGATTGGCTTTGGCAGAGCGAGGTTTCTTTGTGGGGTGTACCAGTGGAATTTATGCCTTAGATAGACTGGTCCAGAATTGTGTAACCCCCTAAAGACAACACAGAGGGCTTTGAAATCTATTTGTTTCTTCATGGGTAGCCAATGCAGAGAAATAAGTGCTTGTTTGGCTGACTGATACCCTTGAGTTCCTGTAAGTAATCGGGCAGCTGCATTCTGAAGAACTTGTAGCTTGTTAAGCAAATCTTTCTGTAGATGTACCAAGAGGGCATTACGGTAGTCTAATCTAGAAAGGATGAGAGTGGAGACAACAGTTTTTTGGCGGTCCAGAGGTAGGAAAGGGAGTATTTTCCTTAACATTTTTAAAGGTTAGAAAGTGGAGGAGGTAATGGTATTAATCTGGAGTTTAAAGGATAGGGCTGTGTCAAAAATTACTACCAGATTCTTTGAATTTGATGCTGGGGTTGGGAAGTTTTCCTATTCCTGGGGCCACCAGTTAGGTGATTAAAAGGATTCATCTGATCCAAACATGATCATGGGTTCTCTTGTAAAGGATGATGGTGGAAGTTGTCAAATAGAAAAGACTTTTCTTCTCTGTCGATTTGTGAAAGACATCAGTGTCCCTCGCCTAAAAAGGCCTTAAAAATATATATATTTTAAATGGGTGAGGGGGCTGTGCAGACCCCCTCCCTGGGCTGGTTTCGACCCAGAGGACAACATCCCCCAGGGCCCAGTCTTTAAAAATATATATTTTAAACGGGCGACGGGCCGTGCAGCCCCCTCCCTAGTCAGTTACGGCCCCAGGGACCCCATCCCCTGGGGTCTGGTCATAAACAAATGGGAGAGTGGGGCCATGCGGCCCCCCTCCCCAGGCCGATTTAAGCCTGGAGACCCCATGCCCCAGGCCCAGCCTTTATAGAACACGGGAGGGGGGCCACGCGGCCCCTCTCCTCGGGCTGATTTGGATCCCTGGAACCCCATCCCCCAGGTCCCGGCCAAGTGTTCTGGGTGCCCCCAGGGCACCCAGTGTGCAAAGAGATCGCGGGGGAGCCTCAAGGCTGAGTCATGTAATATGTGAAGTCATAAGCAGTGCATTGAAGTTGTGTAAATTATAGTTAGCTCAGGTAACTATAACAGCTGAATTTCATTGGCTTTGTATGAGTGAAACTGGAGCCTAACTATAACGTCCCTGTAACCTTTGATTTTGTTCAGTGAATTTCTACGTTTTTTTAATGTTATTTCCTAACTATAACGTCCATATAACCTTTGTTGTTTTCAGTGAAATTCTAAAAAAATTTAAAGTCTATTTACTAATTATAACATCCCTGTAACCTTTGAGACTGGGTTGGTGAGGGCTGTATAGGTAGGTGAGTGGGTGTGTGAGTACCTGTATGGGCCTTTGAGTGGATGTGTGAGTGGCTTTCTGGGTGTGTGAGTGGCTGTATGGGCCTGTGAGTGGGTGTGTGAATGATTGTATGGGTGTGCACATGGCTGTGTGAGTGGGTATGTGAGTGGCTGTGTGGATCAGTGAGTGGGTGTGTGAGTGTCTGAGTGAGTCTGTGATTGGGGGCATGAGTGTCTGAGCGGGTCTGTGACTGCGTGCATGAGTGTCTGAGTAGGTCTGTAAATGGGTGCATGAGTGTCTGAGATGGGTGAGTGTATGAGTGGATCTGTGAGTGGGTACATGAGTGTATGAGTCGGTCTGTCAGTGGGTGCGTGCTAAAAAAAGGAGGGGGCACATACGGTCCCCCTCCTAGAGCTCCTCAAATAAACATTTTTAAAAAGACATATGGGAGCAGGGTAGGAGTACCCTGACCCCCTAGGTCTGGTGGTAGGGTCCGACAGGGACCCCGCCGGGGGTTGTAAACATTTTTCTTCAATTTTGCTGCAAAATCGCAGGTGCATTCACAAATTCACTGCAAAATTGAAAGAAAGAAAAACAAGTGCAGTCTCGTGCTCTTGTTTACACTAGAGCCCCCGGGTGGGCAAGGTCCCAGGGGCATGTGGGCATAGAAGAATAAAAGAATGGGGGAGCACAGGGCCTCCCTCCCATGGTCTTTTTAGCCCTGGGACACCACCTCCCTGGGGCTTTATTTAACATATTGGAGGGGGGCCGCTCGGCAAGCATGTGGCTGGATGTAAGATTTCGTAGGGGTGGATTTTATTGAAAACAGGACATTGGTGGTGATGAAAATAAAGTCAAAATACAGCGATAGAGGGAAAGAAAGAAAATAAAGGAAAAGCATTAAGGCCGAGAGAATATAAAAAGAAAATCTTTTCACGCCGGTGATAGTGTATCCTCCAATAGCAGTGAGGCAACACGTATTTAAGAACGTTGAACATGCACACTGTTGTCATTAGCATTTGAAAAAGGCATTCAAGCCGAAACGCGTCATGCTGGTTTTAAAAAAAATGAAGTCCTGCGAATCTGAAGTGTGCTCTGGTTTGGTATATATATATATACACACACACACACACACAGATATATATTACCTACTGGCAGTCGACAGTAGGTAGTTATAGTTAGGACCCAGTTTACATAGGTAAATAGTTTTTTTTTTTGCCAATAACTTTAGGGCTGTTTGACAGATCTTCATGAAATTTGCAAAACTAGTGTGCAACTCACTACAGATGCTGTCTGGAAAGTTTTGGGGTGATTTGTCTGAGCAGGGGCCAAAAAAAAGGGAGGGTCCCAAAACATATGTTCCCCATTCAATATCTCATAGGGATTTCAGACACGACTACAGCCAGAACCACTTAACGGAATTACACCAAATTTGGCAGAAAGCTATATCGTGGTCCAGAACGAGTGCTTTTTCCAATTTGGTGTAAATCTGTTTAGTAGATTTTGGAGTTATTAAAGAAAAAAGATAAATGTACAGCTAGAGACATGGATACACCGCGGAGGATCTGCGGATCCATGCGCCACCCGAAAAGCCAGGATTGACAGGCCACAACCTGAGAAAAAAGTTACAGCTGCCATTTTGTCACTCAGGACATGGTTCCGGGAGGGGAGAGGGGAATAAAGTGAAACTAGGATATGAGGGGTCAGGGGTCTGGATAGAGGTATCCTGACCCCATGGGACTGATGGAGGGGTCGGTGAGGGACCCTTCATGGGGAAGAAATTGTGGAAAATGTTTTTGTTTCCGTGTGCAAGGATCTGCGGATCCAACGCAATGCTCAGTGCAGCCCCCGTGTAAATCCACGGCAGATGCAGGCCCCAGTTAAAAAAAATACACCCACTCACACACCCACACAACCACTCACACATCCATACACCCTCCCACACATACACACAGTCACTCACACGCCCTCTCACACGCCCTCTCACACATCACATCACATCACTGACACATTCATTAAGAGACCTAGAGAACCACTCACACACCCTACAGGCACTCACACACCCACTCACACAGCCATGTACACACAAGACCCAGAGAAACACTCACACACCCACTCACAAACCCACACATGCACTCACACACCCACTCACACAGCCACATACACACCCATGCAAACATTACACACCCACTCACAAACCCACATAGGCACTCACATACCCAGTCAGAGACCCAGAAAACCACTCACACACCCATTTACACACTCAAACAGCCACATACACACCCAGTAACACTGCATATAATTAGAAGGTTTGAAAATAATATTAGAATATCCCAGTAGCATAATGTAAAAATCAGCCATTGTAGTGAAGATAGGAACATTTGCGGTGGACTACAGGCTATTGCTCGTTTTTAGATCGTGAAGTAGTTGATGCCTGAAGTAAATATGGCCGCCATCTAGTACGCAACGGCATTACTCGAAAAGGTTTAAAAATAATTCCATAGGGTTTTGGCAGCATAAAGTTAAGAATACTTAATAGAACTGCGGAGCCAATTAATTCTGGTGAATACATATAAAAGATGAATTACGACTTTCAATGTATTGATGCCTGGACTATGCTTGGATAATTGACGCCTGAAGCTAATATGGCCGCCACCCAGCACGCTACGCGACCATGCACACATGGTCGGAAAGACATTTAAAAGAAAGGCCAGCCAAACGCGGCTCTTTTCTCTGAAATTTAAAAATGCGATAAACCAGACAGGAAGGTTCGAGAAATCGGAAGGTGACGACCTGGCCTGATGTAATTTTAATAATACCTATGTCAAGTATTATCGACCTAGTTAAAATAATGAGGCTTGTTGGATACTCATGGGTGGGATCAAAGGGACGTATTAAACCGTAGCCCTAGTAGTAATTTCCATGTATCTTCAGATGGCCATGAAGAAAGGTTTTTTTTTAACATTTATAAACATAATCAGTGCCCATACTCAAATTTTGTAGCATATGGGCTATATAATAATAGCATTTCGGCAGTCTTGATTAAAAATTAATAGCAATTTATCAGTTCTGACTAAAGACTATCACGGATATTAATGTATCCGTGGAAATGTGGCAAATATTTAAAAATATTATAAGATAGAGAGGAGATAAACCTGATCTTTTTGTTTTTCTGCATTCCATATAGACCGTATGGGAGGATAATTGATTGCAATACCCCTGAGACAGTTATCAAATGGATAAAGGCTCTTTGTATTTTGGTACCCTGATGCAGCAGGAATGAAGATACTGCTACTATAACACTAAAAAGTTAATAATTGAGGTAAGAATATGGAGACAAGACAGTCAATAACATGGAAAATAATGAAAAATATCTATAAACAATGTGGTATTATAGAAGTTGATATAAGCTTACTAGGAAAACCCCTTTCTTCTTGAAGTCCGTTATAAGAAGGCAAAATTAGTACGGACTGGTCAATACAGACGATACAATCTATTCCCAATAAAATTGATGATTGGCGTATGAAAAGGTGATCAATACATTAGAGAGATATGGGTAATTTAATTTTAGTCTTTGCTTTATGAAACTAAATAAAAATATTACTCTCTTTAGAGGTGCTAAATAATGATATTCGATATCGACATGAGAAAAACTTAAGAAAGACATAAAAGGAGAAAGTCCTCTTATTCATAGAATTCGAAGGTGTGTGAAATTTCGTGAGAGGTTGAAGAAAATATTCCCTCATAGAACCCTGAAAGAACTTTGTCACAACTTAGAAATAAACTTCTTTATTCTGAACTATGCTAATTTTTTAAGATACTTGGATGTATGAAGTTTGGGTGTATGAAGGCTGGACGGGATGATACAACAATATAATAGCCCAAAAAAAGATTTTAGAGATCTAACAGTAACAAGTATAACTATGAGCAAGAAAGTTTGTATGATAGTCATACTAGAGTAGATTTTGGATGAAATATAGAAAATCTTTTAGAAAAAACACTGAACCTGGTGTGTGTAAATTTGTCTGATTTAATATACTGGACTGAATGTATATAAATCCTGTTTTTATTTATTTACTTTAAACTCTTCGATGCTCATGACGAGCTCAGCTCGTCATTCTGCGTGGTGGGCGTGTGCGCCTGACGAGCTGAGCTCGTCACGACCACGCCCGCGATCAGAATGTCCAGCACCTGAGCGGAATTCCGATCGCAGCGAAGGTGTTAAATCCATGTTTTTATTATTATTATTACTTGTCCTGAAGAAGGTGGAGAGAAAAAATAAGACCACTGAAATGCCGTGTCGACATTTTGAGTGATAACTTGGAGGAGCTTTTGTTATTCAAATATTTGTGTTTTTCTATTATTGGTTTTAATTGATTGACCTCTGGACTAGTGTTTAGTTAAAAGTGATTTAGATTGATATGAAATGGTTGTTTTTTAATATTGTAACAGCTGCCGTCTTCCTCGGGATCGGCACAACGAGATTGTGGCCCACCTCCAGGCAGCTCCAACTCAGTATGTTGTTATAGCACTGAGGCTTAGAGAGGCCAGGTGGGAGGAAGGGTGTGGGAAGGTAACTGCAGGGAAGGATATCTGAAAAGGAAAAATCAGTTAACACACATAAATCATCAATAAGCTTAATAGCCTTCAAGATTCGTTTCTGTCTCTTATCTTAAATATCTCTTGGATATATTCTATAATCTGCTATGATCCTTCTCATACGGAAACAGATATGATTTCTGAAATAACATCTTGCAGAACTATAAGAGACCCAAATGTTCTGCAATGACTACTTGCAGCATGGCGATACACGAGCACTACACATACCAGGTGTATTCCAGCACCCTGTTCAATGGTCACAGGCACTGACTTATTCACGTAATAAGACGTGAATCTCAAGCCCGAGACACACACATACATCAAAACACTCCCCGAGAATACTGCCCTGCGGAGATTCAAGAGATGGCGTGACCGTAATGCAGAAATGAATGCGTTCCCCACCAGGGGGGTCTTACCGCTCAGAGCACGGCCTGCTCTATGGCTACCGGAGCGTAGCCGAAAATGGAACTGCAGCAAGCCGAGGAACCTCCCAGCTCTCGACGGAGGACACGCACCAGCGCGGGACCAAGGGCTGAACAATGACTGGAGCGCTGTCGAGCAACGACGGGACTTCACACCAGAGACAGAATTCAAGATGCGCTCCAGAAATCCCTGAGGCCGGCCGCCGTCAATGGAACCTGAAGGAGGAAGAAACCCGGAGCTCCTGCTCCGCCCAAGATCGAAGAATAGTGAGCAGCACCCCAAGGGTGGGGCTGCTTATATAGATCTGGACCACGCCCTAGATGACTGCCTTCAGCAGCAGGGAAAACCCCAGCGAGGTAAACCCAGCAGCTGCAGAAGGAAAACAAATTGAAGCAACAGTGGGAAAAACCCCAGCGGGGAAAACCCAGCAGCTGCAGAAGGAAAACAAAGTGAAGCAACACCCTAAACAAGCATTGCAACCTGTAACAGAAAGGTTACATTAAAGCAGGACATTGTAACCACCAGCGTGCGGAGTGGGACAGATACCTTTTCCCACAGCATACCACTCCCTTACGGGGGCAGAAGGGGACCCACAAAACCGTGCACGCTGTGATCGGGGTGGGCCTAGAAGGCGTGCCGCTGCTGCACTGACAGTACTCCCCACCTCCCAAGCGCGTTGTAGGGCCCGGCTTGGCAGGATGGAGGAGATGAAAGCGCCGCACAAGGAGCTGAGCATCATGCTGCATCTGAACCGAAGAATCGTTCTCTGGGCCGTACCCTTTCCAGGCAATCAAGTACTAGAGACCATTCCAGCATCTTTTGGCATCCAAAACTGCATGCATCTCATGTTCCCATTCCCCATGCATCAACACTGGAGGTGGACGGGAACGGGAGTGGGTAGAAGCCAATTTCAGGAGCGAGGTGTGAAATACTGGGTGAATCCACAGAGCACGGGGCAACTGTAGCTTATACGTGACAGCATTCACTTGTCGTATCACTTGATAGGGACCTATGAATTTTGGATGAAACATATGTTTATGTTTAAAAGTAATGTGTCGTGTGGACAACCAAACTTTGTCACCAGGTTGGTATGTGGGACCAGGATGATGTTTTTTGTCATATTGCGTTTTATAAGCTTTCTTAGCTTGATCTAACTGAGCCTGAATGTGCTTCTGTGTCTGTTGGAGGGTGTGTAAAGCCTCTGATACTGCAGGTGTAACATCTGCTGAACCAGGGATAGTGATAGGTAGTGTGTCAGGGTGATTCCCATATAAACCATAAAATGGAGTACATCCCGTGGATGAGTGATAAGAGTTGTTGTACGCCATTTCCGCCAACCACAGGAATGTTACCCAAGCCTTGATTGTGTCCTCAGCATAACATCGAAGGTGTTGCTTAGGAGTCTGATTCAAGTGTTCTGTTTGACCATCCATTTGTGGATGGTGACTGATGGATAACGTGGAAGAAACCTGCAATGCTTTACACCATGTCTTCCAGAATTGTGAAGAAATCCGTGAACTGCGATCTGAAAGGATTACCCTTGGTAAACCATGTAAACCACGATCTGAAAGGATTACCCTTGGTAAACCATGTAAACGTACAATATGATGAAGAAGCAACATAGCTAGTTGGCTGGATGTTGGTAACTTATTACATGCTATGAAGTGAGCATATTTGGTTAAGCTGTCTACTACGACCAGGATTATGGAACATCGTTGTACCTGTGGAAGTCCAGTGATAAAATCTAGTGTAATGTGTTCCCATGCTTTTGTTGGGTTGGGAAGAGGCATCAACAGACCCTTTGGTTTGGAATGGTCAGTTTTGCTCTTGGCACAAGTGTCGCAATTTTTTACCATTGTCTTTTCATAAGGTTGGCCACCAGACGTATCTTTGTACCAGTTCCATGGTTTTTGGAAAGCCAGGATGGCCAGCTATGGGAATGGTGTGAAGCCAGTGAAAAACAGTTTGCTGTAACTTTGGGGTTGGCACGAAGAGGCATGAATCATACATGGGTAATCCTTGATTTATGGTTCTCTTCGGATGCTCGCTGAGCCATTTTTGCCAGTCTGAGATGGTAAATAGATCTCGTAACTTATCAAAGAACTTATCAGTGCAAACTGTACAAAGGACCTTAGATGGAGCAATGATAGACTGTGGAGGTCCGGTTGTGTATGTTGTCATCGAATCTTGATGGGATAGCGCATCAGCTTTCCTGTTGTCACTTCCTGGTCTGAAGGTTACTATAAAATCGAATTCTGTGAAAAAGAGCATCCACTGTAACTGCCTAGGTGTGAGGAGGCGAGCAGAACTCATAAGCTGCAAATTGCGGTGATCAGAGTAGACCGTGATGGCATGCTTGGCTCCCTGGAGGTAATGTCGCCACTCTTTGAAAGCATCTGGAATGGCCAACAATTCTTTTTAGGCGATAACATAGTTTTGCTCCGCTTCATTGAGCTTTCGTGACATGTAGGCAACCGGGTGGAGTTGTCCCGTTTCATTGTTTCTTTGGGAAAGTATTGCGCCAATAGCTACGTCGGAAGCATCTGCTTCTACCACAAAGGGTTGTTCTACATTAGGATGAGCTAGGATTGGAGCAGTGGTACAGGCCTTTTTTAATGTGCAAAAGGCTGCTTCTGCCTCGATTGCCCATTCAAAGTGTTATTATTTGCACAACAGTCTTGTGACTGGAGCCACTGTTTGTGAGAAATTATTGATGAAGCGGTGGTAGAAATTAACAAAGCAAAGGAAACACTGCACATCTCGAACCGTGGTTGGCGTAGGCCAATCCGCCACAGCCTTGACTTTCCGGACTGCCATTTTCATTCCTAAAGGAGAGAGCTTGACTCCCAAGAACTCTACAGTAGTGACGTGGAACTCACATTTGCTGAGTTTACAAAACAGGTGATGTTCTTGGAGCACCAGCAAAATGGTATTGACATGTGTTTCATGATCCTTTTCATTGTCTGAGTAGATGAGAACATCGTCGATGTAGACAATTACAAACAAGTCCAAAAATTCTCTTAAGACGTCGTTTAAAAAATAGTGAAACGCGGCTGGCGCATTGGAGAGTCCAAAGGGCATCACTGTGTATTCGAATAATCCATAACGGTTCTTAAAGGCGGTCTTCCATTCGTCCCCGTCCTGCATTCGAACCAGGTGATAAGTCCAATTTAGTATAGATGACAGCGGATTTTACCTGATCGAGGAGGACGGGAATTAAAGGTAAAGGATGCCTGTTCTTCACTGTGACCTTATTCAGTGCTCTGTAATCTATACAAGTTCTTAGGTCCCCGTTGGCTTTGGGGACGAAGAAGAGTGGAGATGCAACCGGGGACTTAGAGGGGCGGATGAACCCATTAGCTAGATATCGATCAAGATACTCCCTCAGATGTTGGTTATTCTTCTCTGATAAAGCATAGATGCGACAGCTGGGACTGGCCGCTACTGCTAACAAATCAATCTGGCAGTCATAAGGCCGGTATGGTGGTAGTTCCTCTGCCCCTTTTTCATTGAACACATCTAAAAAGCTGGTATATTGGGATGGTAAAATGGTTTCTTTTTCCTCTGCAGCTGCGATTTGCAGAGAGTGGACTGTTGCTTGTGAGTACAAGTGTGCAGGCAGAAAGAGGAAGTAAATCGCACGGTTCTTTTTTTCCAGTCTATGAGAGGGTTATTTAAGTTAACCAGGGTATTCCCAAGATGAATCCATACTGTGGGGCTTTAATAACGTCTAGGGTCAAATGTTCAGAATGGCTTTCATGATTTTCTTGATCATGAACTACAAAAAGGAGTTTTTCCGTTTGTAACGTTACTGGGCCTCCTGCCAATGTTTCGCCGTCTACCACTAAAACCACTTCAGGAGTTGGCTTTTCTACACAGGGAATCTTGAAGCGTTGTGATGTCAGGTCATCAATAAAATTTCCTACTGCACCTGAATCAATGAGAACCCCTACTTTATGGATTTGACCAGCAACATGAAGATCCAAAGTTACACGAAAATGCATGCTGTTAACCCGCTGCTGAGGATCTATTGCCTGGGAAGTGATGGTGACTACCCCCAAGTGTAACGCTTCACTACTACTTGGGTTTTTTAGTTTTCCTCCCCAGCATCCGTACTTGCTACTGCCTTTTTAGGTGGTGGATTTATATTTCGGGGTTTCCTTTTCAAAATGTCCTTTTTGACCACAGTATAGACATTGACCATTTTTACGGCGCAGTTCCTTTTCATCTTTAGTCAGTGGTTGGCAAATGTCCCAATTTCCATGGGTTCGACTCCACTCTCAGGAGGCCCTGTGGGACCTTTGTACTTATCAAACTGCCACACGGTTTTGTCTGGTCTCTTTTTACCCCTTTGCTTTCCCCGAGGCGATGGTCTAACCGTAGGGTAAGATTTATGAGATCCATACATGTAGTAGACTGAGGGTCAATTTGCGCTAAAATGTCCTTTAGATCATCTTTTAAACCCTGGTAAAACAATGCGGCTCGCTTTTACTCAGGCCAAGACATTTCCACCACAAGTCTATTGAATTGGGCAAAATACGTTACCAGGTCCTTACTCCCTTGCCTTAACTCCAACACCTCACGATCGGCAGACAGAGTGGCTGCCCGACGGTCGAACACCTTTTCGAATTCCTGGATAAACCTTTTCCAATTGTATAATAGTGGACTATCTTGTCGTACCATTGGCACAGCCCAAGACGCTGCGTCCCCTGACAAACAGGAGATCAGAAAGGCTATGCGATATTGTGGGTCTGGGAAGGCAGTCGGCTGACATGTAAAGTGTAATTCCACCTGGGTCTGAAAGATTTGTACTTTGGCTGAATCCCTGGAAAAACGCTCAGGGGCGGCTAGGGGTATTGGAGTGGGAACAGTTAAGCAAATGTTTGTGGGCTGAGAGGAACCAAGAGGGGTAGATGTTGTGTGCCATGCAGCATATCCAGTGTCACTACTCCCTATCTTGGTCTGCAGCTGTGCTACCTTATCCGCCAGTGCGGCTGTGGCGTTCTTGGATTCCACCAAGTCCCTTTGTATCTGCGTGATCACCTTCAGGAGATCATCCATGGCGGCCATGGTGTCAATCCTTCGTGCAGACTGGGAGGAATTTTAATTTGTGGACTCACTATTCTGTAACAGCTGCCATCTTCCTCGGGATCTGCACGAGGAGATTGTGGCCCACCTCCAGGCAGTTCCAACTCAGTATGTTGTTATAGCACTGAGGCTTAGAGAGGCCAGGTGGGGGGAAGGGTGTGGGAAGGGAACTGCGGGGAAGGAGATCTGAAAAGGAAAAATCAGTTAACACACATAAATCATAAATAAGCTTAATAGCCTTCAAGATTCGTTTCTGTTTCTTATCTTAAATATCTCTTGGATATATTTCTATGATCTGCTATGATCCTTCTCATACAGAAACAGATATGATTTCTGCAATAACATCTTGCAGAACTATAAGAGACCCAAATGTTCTGCAATGACTACTTGCAGCAGGTGTATTCCAGCACCCTGTTCAATGGTCACAGCCACTGACTTATGTAATAAGACGTGAATCTCGAGCCCAAGACACACACATACATCAAAACAGATGTTACAGAAAGGTTACATTAAAGCAGGACATTGTAACCACCAACGTGGGGAGTGGGACAGATGCCTTTTCCCACAGCATACCACTCCCTACCACGCTGTGATCGGGGCGGGCCCTAGAACACGTGCCGCTGCTGCACTGACAAATATCTAGACATCCACTAGGGATGTTTTTAACATGCAAAAGGACTAAATGTTCTTCCTTTCTTTTTAATCAAGTCGAATTTTGAATTGTGTATACGCTGTTAAAATTTGTAACAAGGAAAATTGTCTAATAAATTTGACTTTTTGCATAATTCAGGGATCAGTGTTTTAAAAAAGTTTCGCACGAGCAAATTGGTGAGAATGTTTTTTAAGCAGTTTGAATGAATGATATGAGTCAGTGAATTAGGTTAAAAGAAAGAGAGTTTTTGCTATTAGTGAATACACACCCATATGGCCACTCACACACCCACTTACAGACCCAGACAACCAGTCACACATCCACTCACAGACCCACACAGGCACTCACACACCAACTCACACCCAAGTACACATTTATACACCCACATAACCACTCACACACCCACTCACATATCCATACAGCAACTCACACACTCAGAGACCCAGAAAACCACTCACACACCCAATCACACACTCAGTCAATGATACATTCAGAGACTCAGAGAAACACTCATACACCCAGTCAGAGACCCACAAAACCACTCACCATTTACACACTCATACAGTCACTCACACACCCAGTCACACATCCAAATAACCACTCACACACCCATACAGTCACAAATACATCCACTCGGAGACCCAGAAAACCAATCGCACACCCACTCACAGACCAACACAGGCACTAACACACCCACTCACACATCCATGAACACACTTATACAGCTAGTGATATACTCACTCACAGATCCACACAGCCACTTACACACCCACTCACACACACAGCACATATTTACACACACACTTACATACTCACACAACCACTCACACACACCCTCACACAACCATACAGCCAGTCACATACCCATTCAGAGACTCAGAAAGCCACTTGCACATGCATTCACACACCTATACAGCCAAGCACGCACCCACTTACAGACCCATCCACTCACAGAACTACACAGACACTCACACACCCATGTACACACTTATACACCCACACACCTACTCACAAACCCATACAGCCACTTACACACCTTCTCACACATCCAACACAAACTCACACACACTTACATACTCACACAACCACTCACACACCCATACAGCCAGTCATGCACCCATTCAGAGACCCAAATAACAACTTGCACACCCATTCACTCACCCAAACAACCACTGACACACCCATTTACAGACCCAGAGAACCACTCACACACCGATTCACAGACCCACACAAGCACTAACACACCCATTCACACCCTCCCCACACACTCACATACCCAGTTACACACCCATACAACCACTCATACACCCACTCACACACCCATAGAACCACTTACATGCCCATACAACCACTCACACATATACTCACACACCCACACATCCATTTACACACCCACACAACCACTCACACACCCATACATCCACTTACACACCCACTCACAGATCCAGAAAATCACTCACACACCCACACAGGCAGTACACAGCTACTCACACATTCACACAGTCACTCACAACCAGTTACACAACCACTAACACACCCACCCACACACCCATATAGCCCCTCACACACCCACAGTTACTTGCACAGCTACTCACACACCCACACACAGGTAGTGATACAGTTATATAAACTGTAATAGGATATGTTTTTTATTCAGTGTTTTGTTGTTTTGTATTGAATGTGTGCTTTTGGTTGGGATCTGATCTGCAGATCCGCCCACAACATAGCCAGTAAACCCCTTATTTGGCCAAGGATCTGCAGATCCAGGTGAGATATTAGAAAAAAGGATTTGAAAACAAAAAGAACCAGTGTTTGGGAAAAGGGTTGGCTCTGAAAAGAGCCTTTGTGTTCATGGTGTGTAGATGATAACTACACATAGAGCAGGTTGCGATCTTTTACGTTGCTGAGGAACACCCTGTTGCCTGTGTCTGTGAAATGAACTCAACTCTGTCTTTTTGATCTATTCTGTCCAAGTCGAAACATAAATTGGTATGGCATATAGAGCCCATATTGTGGTCTTGAGAAATACAGAAATAGCTTTATTGGCATGTTTCCTGGTTTTCTCTATCTGCAGACAAAATTGGGTTGACCTCTGCCACTTCTGTCTTTGGCAAATGTTGGAAAACACCAAGGCAGTGTGTAGGAAAAGTGACATTAATTTACCAAAGGTTATTAGGATTTCCAGTCCTACCCCAGTAATTGTGATGTCATCAGTGATGTCATTTGGATTATCATCAGTGATGTCATCAATAATTACACTGACCATGTTATGAGTGATATAACATGTGAGGTCATAAGCATTGCATTGTGTGGCGCAAGATATAGTTAGCTCAGCTAACTATAACTGCTGAATTTCACTGGTTTTGTACGAGTGAAATCTGAGCCTAACTATAACGTCCCTGTAAACTTTGGGTTTCTCTGTGAATTTCTAACGTTTTTTTGTTTGTTTTTTAAACATTCTTTTTATTAAACAGTTGCTTGGTACTCCATTACAAACAATGCAGAGACAGTGTATAATCTGGCTGTAGTGAGCAGAGGGAACAGCACAGTCCTGACAAGAGAAGACTCATAGTTTCAAATCCCTATAACACTGGGTCCCAATCCCCTTCCATTCCCATACATCTCCATCCCTACATTATTAAGTTCTGTACTTTTCCCATGGGGCCCAGATCTTTACCCATTTTTGGGGCACCCTCTGCTCTGGTAGACGACTTTCTCCACCTGCTGGCACCAATCTAGATCATGTTTCCAGTCCCCTATCCTCAGAAGTTCAGCGGCCCCCCATGTCCTTGCAATGTTCCTTTTCGCTACCCCCAAAGCTAGCATGAGCCATGTTTTGGTGTGATGTGGCCAGTTTACCTCCCCTGTCACTCCCAGTTGGTGCCTCCGTGCCTCTACCGGGACCTGAAGACCCACCACAGCGATCATCTCTCAGGCCACTCCAGCCCAGTAGCACTGAATCTTGGGTTCTACATTTTTTTTATTCCATTTCCTAACTATAATGTCCCTGTAACCTTTGGGTTTTTTCAGTGAATTTCTAAGGTTTTTTAAATGCTAATTCCTAACTATAACGTCCCTGTAACCTTTGCTTTTTTCAGTGAATTTCTATGGGTTTTTTTAAAGTAGTAATTGTGTTTGCAGAGTGGTGGAGAAATGGGTCGGGTCTCCAACCAGCTCTCAGGAATCCCACTATGTAGGACTTACAGGAGGTTCCAGGAGGACTTCTTGGCCCCCAAGGTCCCTCAGGAGTAAAGTGGGCTTCATCCCCCAACCAGTAGGGCGCCAGGAACCACGTTCGCAGAGTAGTGGAGAAAGGGGGTGTGGCCTCCGAAGACCCCTTAGCAATCCTGCAGTGTGGGACTTACTGAAGGTAACAGGAGGGCTTGTTGGCCCCCAAGGATGTCCTTGGGGGCCAACTACCCCTCCTGTTACCTCCAGTAAGTCCCACACAGCAGGATTGCTGAGGTTGTCGGAGGCCATGCCCCCTTTCTCCACGGCTCTGCAAACATGCCTCCTGTCCGCAGCCCCCTCAACCACTGATTTTAGCCATGGTTAGGACATGGTCCCTGGGGCCAGGAGTCCACGACGGACCCCTTCAATGTTTAGATTTTGCCCCGGGGTTGGCAGTACATGGGGCATGCAGGGGCCATGTGGACTTCCCGCATTACTTTACAACATTTAGCCCCGGGGGTTCCGGTCCCCGGGGCTGTGGAGGAGGCTGTAGGGCCTCTCCCGCATTATTTATCAGACAAATCTGTGCCCCGGGGAGGTGGCTATCTCCGGGGCTGCGAGGAAGGCTGTAGGGCCATCCCACATTATTTTTTATTTAAATCTGTTCCCCGGGGAGGTGGCGGTCCCCGGGGCAGCGGGGGAGACGCAAGGCTCTCCTGCATATATAATGATGTTACTGCCCCGGGGAGGTGGCAGTCCCTGGGGCTTTGATTAGCCTTAGGAGAGGGGCCCCGTGAGCCCCCCTCCTATATTTTCACAATACCCACCTGGCCCACCCGGGGCCTATTAATGAATAAGCGAGGGGGTCTGTGTTTCATTTTTTTTTTTCCGGTGGGAGTCAAGAATCCAGTTCAACTCCCGTCGATTTTTTTTTTTAATGATTTTTTGCCCCTGTAGGACCCCTCCAAGAGGCATAGGGGGTCAGGGTGTTTGCGACCCTGCCCCCTTTTCTTTATTTTTTATGTTTTTTCCAGTTCAACCGAGTTCCAAGACGGCTGCCAACACTTCCTGGTTTCAAGTGTTGGCATCCAATCAGATCTCAGCACGAGAGCTCAGTGGGGTCAAACGGCACCAAAGTTATTGGCAAATTAAAAAACGCTCTTCCTATGGAAACTAGGTCCTAATTATAACTATCTACTGGCGACCAAATATATATATTCACTGAACAAAACAAAGGTTAGAGTACCCCCACCATGATCATTGTTGTTTTCAATAATGTAATTTCAGATGTTCCATTGATGTTCTCCATGATGTCATAGAACATGTCATGCATGATGTAATATGTGAGGTCATAAGCAGTTAATAGCAAAGGTGTAAGTTATAGTTACTTCAGTTAACTATAACTGGTGAATTTCAGTGTTTTTTTAGTTTGAAATGCTTCTTTTTAACTGACATTTTCAACTAACTATGATGTATTTTATCTTTGTCTTTTTCAGTGAATTTCTAGAGTTTTTTTAATGTAAAGATATAATCATAGCTAACTTTAACATCACTTTAACCTTTGGCTTTTCCAGTAAATTTCTAGGTTTTTTTAAATAATATTTTATTACTATACCTAACAGGCCTACCTCCTGCCATGCACGGCAAGACCCTAACCCCAATGGGCGGCCAACCCACCGCCATACATAGCCTTTGGCCTAGCCCTGCGCCCACCTCCCTTCAGGCAGCCAAGACGCCGTTGCTGGCAATCCTCATGGTCTTGCAGTACCCCTACCCTGTCCCCTTATTGCATATTTTTATTTGTTTTTTATGACCTCGGGACCCACAAATCATAAAGTGCTGGGCCCAACCTTCTCTTCATGTTGCGGCCAGCCAATCAGATTGCGTGTTTGGTTATTGATATACTGCGGCAGGACCAAGGGAGTACCATGCTAGTCAATTAGATCACACATTTTGAGTTTGCAGCAATGCGGTACTCTGCGGAAGTACGGCAAAAGTAATGCATCGCTATATATACATACGTGGTTAACCTTAACTTATCAAAAACAGATTTCCACTAAATCATGAAAAGCTCGCTTTCTTGATCAAGATCTAGCTTTCTTATTGAAAAAGGTTTTCGGGGATCTTTGGGTCACGCAACGCACCCCTAGGAATGGCTGGTTCTCTCCCAAAAAGAGAGGAAAATACCCTTTACAACTTGCCTGTATTTAGGCAGTCTCTATACTACATGCATGTTCCCTTCAAAGCAAACTTATAGTCAGGAGCCATTAATGACTCGGTTACTTACCGTTAATGTTCATAACTCCGAGTCATAGTCTTCCTCGTCACAGTCACTAAGGAGCACCCCGTGTTCCAGACACAGCATTTACCCATAAATTAAAAGGTCCTCACCCAATATGGCCGCCTGACAGGAAGTACCTGTCACCTGGCCTATAAGGGTGGGACCAACACAGGAAACATCCTGAAATACAAAAGCAGAAACTAAAGAAAAGACAATAAATTTGTTCGTCCCCCCCCACCACCAAGGGCGGGCGGGAGGGAACATGACTGTGACGAGGAAGACTATGACTCGGAGTAATGAACATTACCGGTAAGTAACCGAGTCATTACCATCCTCGTCCGTCTTCCTCGTCACAGTCACTAAGGAGCGTATACCAAAGCACCAGACGAACAAAGAAACAGACATCCAGGATGCCAAGGAAAATACAATGCAGACAAGCACAACCAGTGAACAGCCGCAAGGACGGCGGAGCCAAAATCCCCAGAAGAACCACTCCCATCTGCAAAAAAAAATGGGAGAAGAAGACACGTGGGGAGGACCAAGACGCCGAAGCACAAAGTACCAACAAGGAGGCCCCTTGAAAGAAACCCAGGAGGAAGACACACACTGAGTGGAACGACCCTGAATGACCAGGGGAAGAGAGACCCCCGGAAGCAGGAAGGCCAAAGAGAAGCGGACCGAACCCAATGGGAACAGAGGCCTTCGTAGGACGACCGCCCCGCCGGGCAACCCCAAGGGCGACAAGAAAAAACCCACCAGGCGAAGGGAGGCCGTATGCCAAGGCAGATCACCAGAGCCCAAGGCAAACCAGGGAATGGAGCCGTATCCCCACCCCGAAGAGGGGCAGCCGAGGACATTCAGGAGAAGAAGGTCCGGCCAGGACGAAGTCCCAGGTAGGCAGGGAAGAAACGCAAGAAGAGGATGACAAGCAAATGTCAAGCACCCCCAAACGGAATGGACCAGAATGCAAAGCATGAAGGACCAAAGGAAGATCCCCAGGGGGGAACACGCGAAGCAACGACAGGCCGTCGCAGGAAAAAAAACTGCGCAGAAGGCAAGAAGCCAAGGACGCAAGGGAGACGAGAGAGGACCCCCGGACAGCCGTAATGGCGGACCACCGGCAGCGGAGAGCAGAAAAGCACAAACCGCTCTGAGGTAACAAAAATAGGAGGGGAGCGGCGGCTGTAAGCAAACGGGGATGCTAGAGCAGACCCCGGAAAAACAGGAAATCATACATTACCGAGACCGGATAAACGATTACCGTCCTCATTCAGATGATGGGTGTTCTGCAGGAACACAGAGAAAAAACAGGATGTTTCCTGTGTTGGTCCCACCCTTATAGGCCAGGTGACAGGTACTTCCTGTCAGGCGGCCATATTGGGTGAGGACTTTTTTAATTTATGGGTAAATGCTGTGTCTGGAACACGTAGTGCTCCTTAGTGACTGTGACGAGGAAGACGGACGAGGATGGTAATGTAGGTATACCCTGTAAACCTAGTCTTTACCTTTACCCTAACTCAAACTCTTCCCACTGGAACCAGAATGTATTGTGTACAGGACATGCCTTGTCCCGTGTCTGGCACTGGTACATACTGATATTGTGAACACCCACAAAAAAACATTTTTCTGGATGCTTATGACTTGGCACTCTGAAAAATATACACAAAGCTTCCCAAACACAAAATATGCTTAAGTTTGATCTTGGAAAGTTGTGGGCAGTTTGGTTAAGGGACAGTAAATTATAAGGAGTGCCAAAAGATGCATATTGCATTGAAAGTTAGAATTAATGAAAAAGTGAGGACAAATATCAAATATTGGCCAATGACAGTACACAGTTAGCACTGGGAGTAGGAGAATGGCTTCAATGAACGACCAGAGGCTACACATGATGTGTCCTGAACCGACTGGACAAAGCTGAACCACTGACAGCATGATACTAAGTGCAGGGCATGGGCAACGGAAGGCCCCGCCCTGCGCCCAAGGCCGGTTTGACATGCCTAACTGAAGTGTCAAGTGGGGATTAATGCGGTTGTATGAATCACAAGTCCTGTATGTAACCAAAGTCTGAGGTTCTTGCGGACTTAAAAAAACCCTCATTCACGAATTTAACCTTCGGTGCGGTACATCTTGGTTCTCCGCCTGTTAGGTTACGTGAAAAGCATCATCATCGGGTCTTTTTTTATGCTTTCCTCCACCTGGAGGAGGACCCTCTGGTTTCTAACAGTTGTGATTAGAGAAAGTGAGGGTGTGGTTCGAGTGCGGTTAAAATTACCTCCATCTATCAATAAGGATTTTAATGTCTTGAGGATGGGGTAAGGTTAAAAGGTGGGGGGGAGCGGTGCTGTAGTAGAAGAGTTACTGTTCTATGGCAACTAGTGATGGTCATAGCTGGTCGACATGTTTCAGCCCTTGTTGCCCATTCGGGTCGGCGGGCTTTCTTCAGGACCATGTATTGACATGTTACTGTGCGTTAACGTGTAGGAGTAAGTGGTGCACTTACCCTTCTTCTTGTTTGAGTCAGTTCACTCACTTAAAGGTTATAGATGAGACTGAGGGGCATATTATCAAGCCCCTATCGCCACCACAACGTCACTTTTTGTGACGTTGTGGTGGCGATAGGGTCAGCGCCCTATTACCAAGGCAGCGTTAAACCAGATAACGTGGCTAAAAGCCACGTTAAGTGGCTTAACGCTGCCTTGGTAATAGGCCCCTTTCACGCTAAAATTAGCGTGAAAGGGGCGTGCAGTGGGCGTTGCAGTGGGCGTTCCACCGCAACACCCATTCACTTCGACGCTGCCACCTATTATCAAGAGAGGCGATAATAGGTGGCAGCGCCGAAATTAAGACCAGGAAAATCCTGGTCTTAAGGTGGCGAAACGAGGAGAAATGCTTCATTTCTCCTCGTTTTTGCTTTTTCCATGTGTGCTGCCTTGTGCAGTACACATGGAAAATCTAAATGCCAAGGTTTGTTTATGTACAGGAACGTGTCTCTTCCTGTACATAAACAAACCTGTTTTTGAAAATGCAATTTTGTAACTTACATGTGTGCTGCATGAAGCAGCACACATGTAAATTACAAAATGGCATTTTAGGTTTGTTTATGTACAGGAAGGGGCACCTTCCTGTACATAAACAAACCTCCCTGCTCGCAGACACCCTTGCACTCTGGTGCAAGGGTGCCTGCGTTGGCGTTAAGTCGTGAGACTTAGCGCCATCGCAGGGGGAAACGCCAGGCTGCACCATATCCTTGGTAATATGGTGCAGCCTGGCGCTTCCGAAGTGGCGATGAGAGGCGTTAAGCCAAGGAGGCTAACGCCTCTCATCGCCACTTCCTTGCTAATATGCTCCTGAGTCTATAATTCAATTGGCGGATGATCAAGCTCCGTCGGGGGACGGGCGGTTGGACTCTCTCTTTGTGAGATCCTGTCGGCAACTTGTGCTGACTCTGTCTGCCGTGGCTGGGTCTGGGGCAAGAACCCCAGACTCTGGTTACATACAGGACTTGTGATTCATTCACCAGTGATTTAGTATACTTTGGCAACGGAAGTCGAATGAATCCCAGCTTCTCTATCCCCCCCTAATTACAAGACTATTAATGCGGTTGACCATTAGTGACGACATGGTGATAGGTCATAGTACTAACTGAAGATGGCAAAGGGGGATGCCCAGCAGGTAGTGGTACTTGTATTCAGTGAATTGAGTGTAGGGCATGGCTAAAGGGTACTCCCTGAGGCAGGCAGGGGCACTGTGCTACATAAAATACACAACCAATAACCCTTTTATTAATGGGTTATAATTATTTCACTAATACGCCTAAAGTCTACTGAAATTCATCAGTGAGTCATTACTTCCATGACCTTATTAATGAAATCATGGCTGGTGTTACTGATGATATCACTTGTGACCTAACCAATAATAATCTTTTCAGCAGAGTTATTACATGGACCTAGAACATTGGAGTCCAAAACAGGTATTTTTACATAACTATTGCAGTAAAGCTGATTCTTAATATGTGTTCTTGATAGCAGAATAATGTTCATGAATTGACAATAAACAATACTGCAATGTTGCAATGAGTCATGTAGAAGCAAGAAGTGACTCACCGTTCCTTAGACAAATAAACAGAAGTGTGTTTAATAAGTGTGGCAAGAGAGAAAAGGAATTAGGGCGCATGTCAGTTTGTATGAATGCCTCGTGTTGGAAAGTGGGCCTGTTGGAGGAGAAGGGGTGAACATCAAAGGTGGTCAATTAGAGAGATTCTAGGCTCGTTGGATCCAAGGACTCTTTCTCCTTCAGTTGTATCTGCACTCAGACCACAGCCATCCCTCCCTTGCCCGAGACATATAACCAAGGTGATTGATAGGAAACCGTGCTGAAAGGTGCACTTAAGCAAGAGAGAGGCGGAGATCTTCTAAGTGCTTTGATGTTCCTCCTCACATTCACTGACACCGCATGTATAATCGTAGCTAGCACTTATTACCAAACAAAGCCGCTATGGTGTCTCTTGCTCCTTCACCTAGGCATGGTTCCATGACAGACTTTTCATGTAATCTATTTACTCTGTAAATGATTTCCACTTAAATTGTTTGCTTGAACCCCGACTTCAACCACCGCAGACCATCATTGGGCTCTGAATGCGCTACGAGACCATACAAATGGTCGAACTTTGCTACAGAAATGCACGTCATACAACATAACACAACGATTCTCTCCACTCTTCCTCGTTTCACCAAACACAGCCTCCCTATCAGGCCTTCTTCTCGCCTCTCCTGTCACCCCGTCTCTCAGAGGCAGCAACCCAGGTGTTTCAGACATCAAGGGGTCATGTATTGTCATATACGGTGCATTGCAGGCTCACCTGCTGGGAAGCCTTGCCATTTACCACGCATACAGCCTGTCTTTACAATGACACCACAATGGTCTATGTCCCTGCGCGACAGTATGCTTTTTGTTTCGCGTGGGCGAAGGGCGGAGGAAGTAATCTTAGACCTTTAGGGAAGACAAATAACCTTTGTTAGGCGATCCAGCACCCTGATATGTGCATAGTGTTACCAGAAACCCGTGGGCAGCAGTAAAGATAGAGGTGGCGTGTCACTTGGGCAGCGTGCCACAAGCACAGCGTTGCGACAGAGCCTGACAACAAACACTACTCTTCTTTCTCAAACAACTCCAATGCAGAAACTTAAGAGTAGTTAGCACATGGGCTATTTCCTCCGGGGTGGGGTCCTTACTGCATGCAGTTGGAACCGCCACCAATTATTGACAAAATCCGTCAGAAAAAAAGTTACAAAAAAGGCAAATTGTGTGGCAATCAGTGCTGTAAACATCGAACCCTCATGTTATGCCTCTTTAACCACATCCATGAAATACCTCACCTCAGCATAAGGGTATTTGCCGGGTGCAAGCAATTCAACCCCCCTTTGGGCCATATTGTCAGCCAGGCGGCTCTAGAAGCAGTTCAATACACGGGCGTCAGCAGGGGACCTGAAACCAACCGCAGGCAGCCGTGGCATTTGAGTGAAAAATTGGACGAGTATCATTCCATACACAAAAAACTGTGTACAAAACTGTAAAATTGATGGTAGCATAGAATAGTCTACCGCCCAAACTGGACTTTGGAGCAATTGACTTTCTGTCGACTTTCTGGACATGCACAAAATCAGTGTAAAGGCACTCTGTGTTGGTATCATAAAAGAATGTATTGCATAACATTAGTACCTGTTGCTTCTATAAAGAGATTCGCTCCCTTATAGGATATTTCTCACAATCACCGATAAGTGCCTAGGCTTACACATTGACACTAATCTAAGCCTCGGGGATCACATTAGGGACAAGACAACAAGCGCCAGCACAAGCTAGGTCTATTTTGGAGGGTGAGACCTTTCCATCAGGTCGGTTGTCCAGGTCTTGTCTCACACCAATGGGAATCTATGCTGGTACTTCCCCCACCTGGCGACCAAGATCAAACCCTTTTGGGGCCGGGGGCTATGCAAGAACCCGTATCTTGATAAGGCATTGGAAACCTGCGAGGTGAAGAGGCCCATGCACCAGGCCTCTTACTCATCTACCACAAAGGGTTGGAAGTCCATTTTAGGACGGTTCTGCCTGGCTCCATCCCTCTTTCACTTCTGGAATCTCTAAAGACCCGCCTCTCCGAGCAGCACCTCCTCTCAGTGAAAATCTCCCAATTATTAGACCAATACTCGGTGTTTCCCAGGGGTGCTCCAGCACCTCCCCTCTGCCCTCAAGACCCGCTTCCCCTTCTTATCTTGCAGCGTTCACACTGGTGTACCTACAGAGCTTACATCCGTCTGAAGAGAGCCCATCCACCCCACCCCCTTGTCTCCACACCACTCCTTGTTCCTACCCCTTTACATCAAGCAGAGTCAAGTAAAGTGCACCGTCAGCCCTCCCTTGACCCTTGCCCACCCTCTCACCTTGCTGCAAGTCTGTCAGCTCAGCTGTATCCTCATGCCCAGTGTTTTAAATGGAAAAATAGAAGTGCAGGTACTCTGTACTAGAGTACCTGCTTGTTTCTCAGAAATGCTGGTACTCTCCAATTAAAAGTATTTCGTCTCTCTTGAGATGTGCCGGTACTCTCCAATTAAAAGTATTTCGTCTCTCTTGAGATGTGCCGGTACTCTCCAATTAAAAGTATTTCGTCTCTCTTGAGATGTGCCGGTACTCTCCGTCTCAAAATAAAAAAGTGCCGGTACTCAGTACCGGGCAGTACCGGCTCATTTAAATCACTGCTCATGCCCCACGTCCTTTATTCTTCTATGCACTCCGCATCTCCGTACACCACTCCGCTGTTTACGGGGATGTTTGTCATACATACATCAATACATTCATTCGGGCCACCCGTCTAGTATGACTCCAGAAGGGCAGTGAAAGAAAGATGATGTTTACAAGAGTCGTCGCCATGCTCATCAAATATGGCTACTGCTTAGAATCGTTAGTGGTGTTCAAATGCTTACTACCTTTAAGTGCTGAGAGGAAAACATATTTCATATATTTCTTTATTTGAGCAACCAGTTGAGATAAGGTATAGGCACAGGGCCTCATTTATTTAATTTTGGCAGTCCATTAAATTTAGATTTCTGCCAGGTCAATGTTTTGTGTATTTTTTTTGCCGGAGTGGATCCCTCCTATGGAGAGGAAGCCGTACTCACAACCAAAAATGTGTGGCAGCCAGCCCACCTTGTCGTGGCAGCATTGTGGACTTGCATGCCATTAGTTCCCAAATCAATGGCACTTATTTTATCAACTGCAGTAGGATGAAAGGCTGAGCCATCCAATTCAATATTCAAAACCATAAGTATTACAGATCTCTGCAGCAGGTGCACTGACTCCTGAACTACGTGGCCATCAGTCCTCCAAGTTCTATCATCTTTTAAAACCAAAATCTACATCCATCACTGCAACTCTTCAGAGAAAATGGGAGAATCAAGGTTCTGTTTCTCCAGACACCTGCAGCTAATCTGGAAATCAATTGTAACCCACAAGGTCTCCCCTTCTCTCTCCCAAATGAAGTACTGGCTCCTGCATAGGACAGTATGGACCCCTCCTCGGCGTCATAAACTGTCTCTTAGAGAGAACTCAACATGTAGGAACTGTACTGAAGGTACTGGTGACCTCTGCCAATTACTCGTTTATTGCAGCGTGATCTCGCCCTTCTGGGACAGGGTATTCAATTGTATCCACACTCTATGTGGGATCGGGCTGAGAAAGGACTCTCTCTCCCTAACCCAGGGATTCCTAGACCATAAACTCACCTCGCATTGCGACAGCCTTCTGGTAGACATCCTACTAGCTTCGGCCTGTAAGTCTGTTCTCGCTAATTGGAAGAATACACTGCTACCTCTTTTCGATTCTGGCTGCACTGGGTTACTTACCTACCAGAGAGGGGGAGTACGGGGGGGGTGACAATATAACCCTTCAGAGCGCCCCATGGAAACCACAGAATACTATGTTTGGAAGACACTCGACAACTATTGTGCCACCACAAAACCCCCATAAGTTCCCTAATAGGCCGTAAATCGACCTCTTACTCAGACCTGCTTTGGAATCTGTGCATATACAGTCAAAGTGTCGCCCCCCAAAACATGTATACCAAAGTATGTATGTTAACATGTAACATGTGCTTCAGATTAATGTACTCTGCTGAACTTGCTCCATGTATTCCTCTAGGTATGCTATGATGCCTCACTGCAGGCCTTCCATGCCTGTGGCTGTAACACGCTGTGCTAATAACATGTAACGTGTTATATTTCCCAGCACAATGTTCTCTGTAGGGTATATACTTGCTCCTGGTATTTCATCAAGTATACTGCTGTCCCTGTACTGCAGGGATAGTAGTATACTTTCCCTGTATTGCAGGTTGTCATGCCTGCTGCTGTGACTCTTTTGTGATTCTTTCTTTTTAAACTTTGATTCTACTTTCATTTTGTTTTGGATATTGCTTTAACTTTTGTATGAGTTCCCATAAAGTTCACAGTCTATCATATAATCTTGCGCATGAAATCTGTTCATTGCACATACGTACCTAGTTATGTATTTACAGGATTGTTTTCTTTTGTTCCGTTTGCAAAACCCAACAAAATCCTCTGAAATTAAATAGAAAGCAGCATATGCATCAAATACTCACGCAAAAGCATTAGATTGCATTTATTTTTGCAGTACTGAGGCTCAGTACTCAAATAGCAAAGCACATTACACATCTGGATAGAGGTGCATTAGGGAGCTTAGTGGTTGGTTGTCTTCGAGCTGAAAATATAGAGCACATTGCGAGTCAAGAGCCAGATACACTGTGAAAGCTCTGAAAGAAGAACGACTGACATATATGTTTTATAAAGGTTATTAAGTATGTTGAAAAAAAGGAAGTAGGGGTTATTCTTTCCATTGATGTAGGGGTTTCTAATGGAGAATCATTTATATACCAGGGAGGCCATTTAAGCAATGACTGTACTTTAGGAATGTGGAAAGCATTTTGGGTGGCTGGAAAGGAGTTTATTGAAGAGTCCTACTGTAAACGAGACAGGGTTTTACAAGCGCTCCGACCACCAAAGCTCTTCCATTTTTGGCCCTGGGTGCAGACTAAGCTTGGGTGGAGTTTGCAGAGTTTTACTCCGCAGAACTCCGCGAAGTGCCAGAAAAACCCTGCTGCGCTCAGCGGAGTTCCCTCAGCGGCGGAGTCTGTTAAGTCATGCTGCTCGCACTGATTTTTAGCGTCAGGAGTTTGTCCCGCGCTGTAAAATCAGTGCGAACAGCACTATGTGTTGCACCAGAAGGTGCTGCTGCTTTCGGCCGCTTGAGCAGACATTCTACTCGAGCGGCAGCTTCCTCAACGCGAAGGGCAGATTTCTCAGGAGGAGGTCTAGCGCATTATTTTTTCTCGCAAGCGCTCGCCAACTTACCGTTGGTGAGCCGCTCGAGAAAAAAAACTTTGCAGTTTTTCGGAACTCCGCACGGAGTGCAGAGTGGGCAAAACTCTGCGAACTCCGCCGGCGGAGCCGAATTCTTCGCCCACCTCTACTACAGACAGATTTAGCTGCTATCAGTTCTTGAAAGACGTACAATAGGAAGTGCAGAGTGTGAATGGGCATTGGGTGAGAGACCTTCAGCCTTTGGCTTTCGTATGTTTTTCATCTTTTGCAATTGTTGAACGAGCTGTATATCAAATCCCAGGCATTTTGTAGCTGAATACATTAATTTTTTTATTTATAAAGTTTTGTATAGCGCGAACATGACCCTAGAGGGTATCAGAGCGCTTTACATGAGAGGAAGGCAGGATATAGTTGTGAGAACAGAAACTCGTCACATATATGAACTGAGAATAGTAAGTTTGGCATCTATAAAGGATCATCAATGTAGTAGTCATACACCGTACCTGAATAGTAAGCAGGTATACAGACAATAAAACATAAGGTGTTATCCATAGAACATAAGGTGATTATCTTAGGGCAGAAACTTGTTCATCAGAAGAGTTTTCACTTCTTTTTAGGTCTCGCAGACCTGCGTTGCAGCGCGCATGCGCTGCTCGCTCTGCGAGGCTTATTGTAATCGGGTAGATTTCAGAAGGGGACTTGAAGCCCCGCCCATCATTCCTATTGGCTGGCGTCAGCGTTTATGCTAAACGCTGGCTTCCCATTGAAAACGAGGCTTCTTTGTTACCGCCCTGTCTCCTTTTGGGCTCGCCCATCCAGACTGGATCGTTTCCTTGCGGCCTGACACGGTTACCTTTAATTACTGGGCAAAGCACTTTTTTTATTATTTGGGTAATGGCGACAGATTGTTTCAGTCGCCTTTGGCAAGGGCGGCCGCGTGTTTATTTTTGCATCGTGCTTTCACTTAAAGTGAAAGCGCGATGCAAATATAAAGAAGCTGCTGCCTTTGCATAATGGCGAGAGCTTGTTAAAATTGAAGGTAGTAGAGCAAACAAGCCAACACCTTCCAGCCATGTGCTCTACCGTGTGAATAAGATATTTCCGCACACTGTAAAGAATATTCTTTGAACAAAACCAGGTCAATATAAAATAAATGAAAATCAGCCGGCTATATAGCTGCAAGCATCATTAGTGGTCAGGTCACAGTATGTTACCGTTTACGCCGAAGTTGTTTCAGAGTCCGTGAGCGCGCTTCTGTGTTTCTACAGGAACGGCGCGGCCTCAAATCGGTTCTGTCTGCTTCGCCTCTGCTAATGGCAGGCAGATATGCTAATTGAATGAAAGGCTATCGAATTAGCAGCTCTTGGAAAATCCATGGTTTGAGAGCATGCACACTTTTTCTAATTTCAGAAAGCATTGCGCTCTGCAAGTGAAACAAAATGTCTGCACAAAACCTAGAATATACACAGCACGAATTACAGGCGCAAAGAAACTGTGCCAGAGAGGAGGGGCACGCAAACATGGCCGCCAGAACGACTCCACCACAGAAAATTATGGCACGCGGGCTATCCTCGTGCGCGCGCGCGCCCTTTGAGACTCATTTATCACGGATCTGATGCATTGTATCCAGGGTTTCTGAGTTTGTGTGCCGCTGGGCCGAGGATGATAAAAGGTGCCATAAAGGGCTCGTATTGTTAGTTACACGACTCCTCTGGGGAGGCAAGCGAGGAGATACGTGCAGTGAGCTCACCTCGCTGTACTGCCAGTGGCGGCAAATTGTACAGTTTAGGCCTCACTACTTAAGACGCAAACAGAGAGTGCATTTAGAAAACACAGGCTTGATGCGTGATGCTTTCCACCACAAGCAATGTGGCATTAACTAAATGTGCCTTTCCCCTGGATCTGGGAACAATATTTGATGTTTGTATGCACAAGAGGGCACCCCCAGTTGCTGGCACACTAGGCTGCGCGCCACACACTACAATCTCACAGAAGAACCTGGCTCGAGACCTGAGTAGATTCCTAATGCACTTCATGGATGGGAGAGAATGTGGCCTACCGGCTAGGGTGGTCGACCTCGGAGCTGGTGAAACCAGGTTCGAGTCTCGGCAGGGACGCTTAACATTCCGTGATTCTGGGCAAATTACTTAATATCCCCGTGCCTATCAAAAATTAATGTGTCCCGTAACTGGTCACTAATAATGGCTGCCATGCGATTCTTTTGTAACTTCCTAACGCAGCCGCGTTATTCCAGAGGAATCAAGCGGGTTAGGAAAGCCGTTTCCGATATTACTTCTATAAATGTCGAAACGTTATCTACTTGCAGCGTTTATGTAGTCAAGGAAAAGGTTTGATAGTGTCGGCATTCTGCGTTTTGGCTCGGCTCTGAAGCCTGTTGCCAAAGCTCACACGAGGCTTCTATATTTAGCAGGGATTGTGTCTCCGCCTGTGTTATATACTAAAACATGTTTCCTGCCGCAAAATCTTTACCGCACAGGCATCAGAGTCCCATCAGCCTATCCAATGAAGCCAGTGAATTATCTCAGTTGGATAATGCACCTCATCCATCTGGAGAGTGTTACCCCCTTCTCGCAATTGGTTAAGGCCAAGGTAATCATCTGACTTAAATATGGCTCTACCCATCTCATGGCTTCCAGAAAGAAGATGTGCCCTCCCTATGAGCTGTCCTTCATGCTGCTGCCAGATTTCTGACCAATTCTAAACATGCATTTGCAATGCAATAGGTCTCGTATTTACGCAACTTTGAGCTATTGACATTGCAAATAACAATGCTTTTTATTTTTGTTTTTGTTTTTAAAACATAAATAAAAGGCATTGTCATTTACAATGCCAATAGCTTAAACTCGCGTAAATGCGAGACCTATTGCATTGCAAATGCTTGTTTGAAGGAGGAGGTAGATGAGATTAGGCGGACATCCGGCGACAGAGAGTTACATATTTTTGGGGCGATACCCGAGAAGGCCCTGTAGCACGTTTTCTTTTTGTGGAAAATCTGTGGTTTCAGTAGCAGGGAGCTCACAGTTCGTGAAGATCTGCATCCCCCTGCAAATTCTAGCTTTTGTGCCAAATATATGGTGTCTTGAAATGTAGGGCTTTATGAGTCATGCAAGCAATCTTTAGTTGTATCCTTGCCTCATAAGGGAGCCAGTTCAGTGCTTTTAGAGCAGGGGATATATGCTTATTTCTTTTTGTTCTGGAGACAAGTCTGGCAGCAGCATTAAGGGAGGCCCTTAGGAGGGCCAGTTTGTATCTAGGAATGCCATATAGAGTGGAGCTTCTGTAGTCCAACCTGGGCAACACAAGAGCTTGGACCGCCAGCTCAAAGTCGTCCTGTGGGTGTAAGGGTGGAAGTTTCCTTAGGATACTCATCTGGCAATTCGCTCCTTTGGTGGCATTACTGATAGGATTCTGCATATTCAGGTATCTGTCTAATGTAATTCCCAAGGATTTAGCGGAGTCAATAATGTGAGGAGAACAGTTGAGTGCTGTTAGATGCTTCTTTCAAAGGTCGATCTTGGGTGGGTGGTTAGGAGGAGTAATGAGGAGGAATTCCGTTTTGGTAGTGTTGAGCTTGAGGTGGTTGCCAGTGAGCCAGTTTTGAGTGTTCTGCAGAGCAGAGTTGAGGGAAAGGATGTCTTCTGGGGAGGAGATTTTCATATACAATTGAGTGTCATCTGCATACATGTGATAAAGAATGATTGCAGAATTCAATGCATCAGCAAGAGGTTCCAGGAATAAATTGAAAAGAATGGGTGAAAGGGCGGAACCCTGTGGTACCCCCAGAGTGACCACAGAGGGCTGAGAGAGGGACTGATTCACCTTGACTCTTTGGGTTCTGTTGTGGAGGAATGAAGTAAACCATTGCAGCACAGGTCCTGATAGGCCCATCCTCCATTCCAGTAGGGACAGTAAACTGTTGTTTTTAACTGTGTCGAAAGTAGTGGATAAGTCAAGTAGTATCAGAAGGCATGATTCATTTTGATCTAGCATTTTTAATATGTCATCTATGATGTGAGTGAGTGCAGATTCTGTGATGTGACCTTGACGAAATCCGGATTGGTGTTGATCCAGGAGTTGGAAGTTCTCTATGTGGTTGCAGAGTTGAATCTGCACGCATTTTTCTAGAAGTTTCGCCAGAGTGGGGATGTTGGAGATAGGGCGGAAGTTGTTAAGATCGAACAGTTTGCTTTAGGTTTTTTTAGAATGGGGGTTACTTGCCCTACTTTTAGGCAGTCATGGATAGTGCCTTGCCGCAGTGAGGCATTAACAATCTTAGACCATAAGGGGAGAATAGCAGCATTTATTTCCTTGAAGATTGATGGTGGTAGCGGGTCAATGAATTGGTTAGATGGGTTAACCACTAGAAGAACATTATAGATGTCACTTTCATTGAGGGGAGTGAAAGTGTGCCAGGAGGCATTGTTTTTTGGGACATCCCCCAGGGGACCAAGCCGATCCGTGACCTGGGAGGTGAGTCGAAAAAAGTGCCCGGTAGCTGGAAGTAGTTCCCTCTTTGATTGTAGGTCATTTTAATGGTTTTAGTTTTCCCCAAGAAGAATTAGGCCAATTCCTCACTGTTTGGGGGAGTGATGTCTCCAAGTCCAGCGGGTTTGGGGCGTTAAGGGATTGTTGCTTGACGATTCCAAAACGTTTTTGGGGTTGATTTTTGGCTTGGTTAAGCTGAGTTCTAAAGAAGTCGGCCTTTGCATTTTTGATTTGCCTGTTGTATGTGTTCCTCACTGATTTAAGGCATTTTAGGTGTTCAGTGGATGGTACAGATCTCCAGGTTCTTTCTGCTAATCTTAGATTGCATCTTTCAGAGTTTAGATTGTCACTGAACCAAGGTTTGAGACTTTAGTGGAAATGTTTTTTTGTTGAAGGGGGGGGCGATAGACTCAAGGACGTCCAGAATATAGGTATTAGTGAACTCTGTGAGGTCATGTACATCAACCATGCCCATCTGAGGAGTCAAGTCAGTGTTACATCGGGTCGATAAGTCATTAGGATTAATGTTTCCAAGATTCCTTTTCCATCGTTCTGTTTTCTTGGGTTGATCTCTCTTCGGGGTCACCTCCATGTTGATGGCGAAGATGATGCTGTATTGGTCTGACCAGTCCCAGGGGATAATGGATTCCAATGTGATGATATTTATTTTAGAGATGATAAGGTCCAGTGTCTCTCTCTTGTTGCGGGTGGGACTGTTGCAGAATTGGATCAAATCGTGGTCTGATAGGAAGGATTTAAGGCAGTTCGCTGCATGGTCGTTCGTGTTATTCCAGTGAAGGTTGAAGTCACTGAGGAAGATCTGGGCCACTTGAGGGTCATCGTTGGATGTGATAACTTCCATGATTTATTCAATGAATGGCAGATTGTCTCGAGGGGGGTGGTAGAATGTTTGTTGGTTGCAAATGAGGCTGTTGTTGCTAGTGATGTTGATGTAAAGATATTATTAGATAGGCAAAGTGACAGTTTCTGATTGGTACACAGAGATTGTGTTTTGGTAGATTCAGGCTATTCCACCACCAGGTTTCGTAGTTCTATCAAGTCGAATTATGCCGTGGCTAGGAGGGACTAGTAAGTCTAAGATAGGAGGAGAGGAGCTGTTTAGCCAGGTTTCCATGAGGATAACGATATCAGGTTCATTTGTGATGATGAGATCATAAATATCGGGTGCATATTAACTAGCTGATCTGCAGTTGAGAAGTACGCATTTCAGTCGGCTAGTGGTATGGCCAGTGGCAGCCCGAGAGATGTTAATGCGCTTGAAGTTATCACTATTTACAGCTCTGTAATTGTGGCTGGATTCTGAAGGAGTTAGCTTGAATGGTTTAGATTTGACCCCGGTAGAACTTGTTAGTGTCTATCGAGTGCGAGTAAGAGAGAAGGAGGTCGCGGATGTCACTGTCAGCTAAATCAGCATTCAGTCTCCTGGGACGAGAGGGGGAATTGGGGAAGGGTATAGTTTTTGAGCTAAGACGATAGGTATGCGGGTCATGGGAGAGATACATGACTGTTTGGGAGCTGGTCCGATTCATCCAGGCACTATTGGGTCTATGCGTGGGCAGAAGCTCTTTGATGATGGATGCCTGTTTCTGGAGTTCATCCTGGAGGTGGCGCAAGCTAAGAGAGATCTCATCAAGGCATGCAACCCAGGCAGGGTGGTGACAGTTGGTTATGGTGTGCGGTCCAGTAGAGGGGAAAGGCCGCCTGGGAGACCTGGTTGAGCGGAAATGGCATTATTAAGGCCATGGGGTGTTTGTGGGCAAAACGTTTATACAACGCTAGAAGATCTAACCCCAAAGCTTTTTGGGATCAAGTGAATTCCCTAGCAAGAACGCCAAAAGCGATCAATTCGACGTGCGTGACGGAACAAGCCTGGGCAGATCATTTAACTGCTACTTTCTCAGTAACATCTGAGAAAGAGAGCGTATTGCAGCTATCCCCATTCACTGAGTTTGCAAAAGAAAGAACTGCTTTTGTACAGTCAAGTTCAGCAATCCATACAGCGCAAGCACACACAATGGAGGTCGAAGGCATAATCAAAAAGGAGGATAAATCAAATATCATAATCAACCTCCCTAAAGATTCAGGAAGTACAAATAATTTATTCACGCATTCCGTCCAAGATGAAATTGCAAAAGTTATAGCCAAAGGCAGGCTTAACTGCACCCCTGGCCCGAATGGTATACCGCAGGCAATATATAAACAAGATCCTAAATTTTGGGCTGCACCGCTGTCTCGTCTGTTCGACGAAGTGAGCACTCTAAATCGCCTACCAGACAGCTGGAGAGGCTCAATAATAAATCTATTATTCAAGGGAGGGGAGCAAACTGACCCAGCCAATTATCGTTTAATAGCTCTAATCGATGCCGAAGCAAAGTATTATGCCTCATTAATCTTGGCAGATCTAATTAGCTGGTCCGATAGTAATAAAATCATTCCCATTAACCAGTCTGGCTTCCGACGTGGCTCTGGCACCATTACAAACATACTATCGCTTGGTCTGATGGCAGAAAAAAGCTTACGACAGCAAAAGAACTTGTTTTTATGCTTTGTTGATTTTAGAGCTGCTTTCGATCGAGTTAATAGAGGCATTTTATGGAACAAGCTAAAGCAGTGGGGCCTGCCAGATAGAATATTAAAACCGATTATGGCATCATACTCGGATACATGGATGCAGGTAAAAATAGCTGATGGGACGAGGCTCTCAAGGAGAATCTACACGAAGGAGGGACTCAAGCAAGGGTGCGTCCTAGCGCCTCATTTATTTAATCTATTTATGGCGGATTTGTCACCAAGGCTTGACAAAATCAATTCACATCCTCCTCGTTTGGGAACTCTGTGGATTACTCATTTAGCATATGCTGACGACATAGTCCTGGCAAGCCATACAAGGATCGGCCTTCAAAGAGCAATAGATGAGCTAGGGAACTTCACCAGGAAGAATTTGCTGGAAATAAACGTGGCAAAAACAAAGGCTATGTTTATAAGTCGAGCCATCCAAAAATTACCGTCATTTAAATTTGGTAATTCGGACTTTGAAGTAGAGAATAGCTACAAATATTTAGGGATATATCTGGATAATCGATTAACTTTCCGAATACAAAATGAGGCTATACAAAAAAAGGGAAATGGACTTACATTTGCATTCTGCTCTATCTCAAAAAGTTTAAAAGGTCCCTCCCTCACCCAATTACTATCCATTATGAAGGCAAAACTGCTACCTACCCTTGCATACGGAAGCGAAGTCCAGTGTGGGAAAGATGCTGGGGTTTTGGATAGGCTCCAAACGCGAGCATACAAAAAAGTTTTTTCACTTCCACAAATGCCTCGCCGGCGCAGGTTCGATTAGAATTTGGATTACAACAGCAACAGCTTCATTGAAGATATGTCACAATAAGAGCCTGGTATAAAATTTGGCGAGACCGAGAAAATGAAATCAATAATGCACTTTGGAATGCGTTACAAGGTAATCTGCAGTCCGCCTACTCTGTATATCTTCAATCCTCACTACAACTCACTAACATGGTAGATCTTTGGCAGAAGAACTTTCCTTACTCCACTTTCCAGCAAATATTGAAGAAGGGAGCAAAGCAACATTCATTACTCGAGGACAAGTCCACCTTGAGCAGGCGGGCACACGCATGGATGGTCCTGCAATCCTATGTAAAACTGCAACCGGCGGCATATTTGGATCAGCCGTTTTCTTACTATCTAAAGTCTAAATTTATAGCAATACGCTTTGGTAAATTGCCATCAAATGCATACCAGCCAAGTTGGAAATATCAGGGCCCAAAATCATGTTGTCTCTGTGGAGCACCAACGCAGGATTTTATTCACCTAGTCTGTATCTGCCCAGCGTTAGGCGAGGATCGTTGGAAATTGTTGAGGGGGTCATTCAATACAAGAGGTGTCCGCTCTTGCAGAACTGCAATATTAAAATGCCTTGACCCGGAAGATCCACAGCTTAACTGTCGCTTGATCAAATTCCTAATTAAACACGAGGAAAGATCAAATTAAGACTAGTGGCGAGGCAAAATGGTTGTATGATGTAACATTAGAGACCATGCTAAGGAGACCACTCAACGCCAGAGGTATCTACTCTTGCGGAACTGTTATATCAAAATGCCCCGGCAGGGAAGATCCTTAGCTTAGCCGCGGCTTGACTAACCTCATAACCCAGCAAGAGGAACATCCTAAATAAGGCTAGTGGCCTGGTAAAATGGTTGTATGAAGTAACACTTGAGACTATGTTTTAAAAATTAGCCAATTTTATCAAATGCTTTGTTTAAATTACACAGGAAGAAGTGCAAATTTTATGATAAGAAATGGTTTTCCCTTTTAGAGAACAAAAAATGAAACAGCTTTTTTATGGATATTTGTTTTAATGTTGCTATGTATAAATTGTTGTGGTTTTAATTAACTGAACAATAAAACGTATTCTAATTCAGTCGGCTAGTGGTATGGCCAGTGGCAGCCCGAGAGATGTTAATGCGCTTGAAGTTATCACTATTTACAGCTCTGTAATTGTGGCTGGATTCTCTGTAGGAGTTAGCTTGAATGGTTTAGATTTGACCCCGGTAGAACTTGTTAGTGTCTATCGAGTGCGAGTAAGAGAGAAGGAGGTCGCGGATATCACTGTCAGCTAAATCAGCATTCAGTCTCCTGGGACGAGAGGGGGAATTGGGGAAGGGTATAGTTTTTGAGCTAAGACGATAGGTGTGTGGGTCATGGGAGAGATACATGACTGTTTGGGAGCTGGTCCGATTCATCCAGGCACTATTGGGTCTATGCGTGGGCAGAAGCTCTTTGATGATGGATGCCAGTTTCTGGAGTTCATCCTGGAGGTGGCGCAAGCTAAGAGAGATCTCATCAAGGCATGCAACCCAGGCAGGGTGGTGACAGTTGGTTATGGTGTGCGGTCCAGTAGAGGGGCGAAAGGCCGCCTGGGAGACCTGGTTGAGCGGAAATGGCATTATTAAGGCCATGGGGTGTTTGTGGGTCAGGGAGGTCTTGCAGAGGGCCTGTTGTGTGGATATGGGGGGCAGGGGTGCAAGGGAGGGGAGGGGGGCTTATGGGCTGCACGGATGACTTGGGCGGCAAGAGGTTAATCAAGTTGGTGGGTATGGGTTCCGAGGAAGACAGCTTCAGGGCATAAGGGGGAGCTGTGGGCGTCCCTGAGGGAATGTCGCAGAAGAGTTCAACGTATGGGAGATAGAGCCAATGAGTGGCAGAGGGTCCAGAGATGAAGGAATCTCTGTTTGTCTGCATAGGGGCAGGGGAGGCATGTGCTATGGGCTGGCAACTCACCACTTGATTCCTAAGCCCAGTCGGGGATGAGTACTCTGGCGTGACTAGGTCAGGAGAGTAAGTGGGGTAGCAGTCGCTGGTGGTAGGTAGTGGGCTGATTGACATTGGAGTAACCAAGGACGTTGGGTGGGGTGTGAGGGTGCCATCATGGTAGCTAGGGTGATTTGGGAGGGGATGTAAACTCTTATTGTTTACCGCGTTCTTGAGGATAGGGAAGATCTCATCCATTGTAGCTAGATTGTCATTCGAGGATTGTATTAGAATATTACCGTTGTTGTATAGGGATATGGTAAAGTTTGCATTGCAGGAGGGGGAGGCAGATAGTTTGAGACCATAAGGTGTTTTCCTGGGGTTGGTGATTCGAAGCATGGAATAAAAGACACTCCTCATTGTGCATGTTTTTTGGTATAAAATATGAGGTCATTGGTTAATATACCCTTGTTAGCGCAGAAATATGGGTCTGAGATAAATGTTTCAGGGCGGGTTTTGAGCAGCTGGTGTTTGAGTCTTTAAGATGCATTTTAAGATAGATTGGGTTGGTATTTAATGGTGAAGGCATGGAGACCTGAGGGTTCTAGTTTTGTGTCCATTATATGATGAGAGAGGGTACCTCCGGGGAATGAATAGGATCCTCAAAGAACAGAATTAAAAAAATGTATTTAGGGTGGTCCAAGATTGTAGGGTGGAGGAGAGTGTAGTAAATGGGGGGTCAGGTACTTCTGAATCACCAAAAGCTGTGGCTATGACAGATTAAGCACAATTTTGAGAACAAATGCCTCCCTCCTCCTCCCCTTCCCTCCCTTTCACTCCTTTTCCCTCCTCCGTCCTCCTTCCTCTCTCTTTCCCCTTGTTTCCTTCCCCCTTTCCTCTTAGTCTCTTTTTCTTTTATGGGTCACGGGTATCAGACATATGCAGTTAAAGATAGCCGCCACTTTTGCAAGGTTGCATGTAGGGAGGGACTAGTCCTGTTTTAGTTTTAGTTGCACTTTACATTCATTTGCCCTTCCATGTGAGAGGGCGCCATCTTCTGTGTGTGAACCAAGCCATGACGAAGTGAGTCACAAAATGGAGGTTTGGTCCCTGAGGGCCCTGTTGATTGATAGACCTGGGGCAGCCACATAGGCGCAAGCGTTTTCTGGGACCACTCTATCCAGGGAAGAGAGGTGGAGCATAATCTTAATAGGGCAAAACAACAAAGTGCCATTGTCCCATTTGTGTTCTGATTAGGTTTTGGCAAGGGGATATCAAGTGACAATAGCCTGTGCATGCTTCTGGACGTATTTACTTTGCTGACACAATGAAATTCTAATTAGTGGTTTAGGCCTTTTTTGTTAAGGAAGTGCTTGCGATTTGGATTCCTTGCCCTGTCATAGAGACATAGGGCTATGCTTGATGTTAGGATGCCTTACCCTGCCATAGAGACATAGATGCATGTATTGCGGTGTTGCCTTACTCTGAGCAAAGGAGGTGGTCCATGGGTGTTGCAGTGGGTGTTCCCATGCAACTCCCATGGTTTTTGGCACATTCATAGATTTACAAGGACTTGTAAACCTGAGAATGCGTCAAAATCTTACGCCTCCCCAGGGGAGGTGTAACGAGGAGAAATATCTTTATTTCCCCTCGTTTTTTCCTCTTTCTATGTGTGCTGCAGGATTGCGCCCTTCCTGCACAAAACTAATCCTGCCTACACCAGAGGCACCCTTGCACCATGGTGCAAGGGTTCCTGCGTTGGAACTAGGCTTCTGAAACGGCGCCAGCGCAGGGGGAAAGGACAGGAATGAACCGTTTTGGATAAATACGGTGCATTCCTGCCCTTTCCCTGTGGCGCAGGGCAGTGCAGCAAGGTATCTTGCTGTGCTGCCCTGCGCCACCCTTCTCGTAATATGCCCCAGAGTGTTATTCACTAATTGTCATTGTGTGCCCAATTGTTTTATTTTGCTGTCATGGTAATATGTTGTTGGATTTCCAGCTTTCTTGTTCACAAAGTAAAGACATGCGCACACATAGGTTTTCTTAAAGATACAGGCCCCACGTCTAGAATATCTACTATGCCATATATTGATGTATATGGACTTAAAGTTCTCTACTTCCAATGCAGACTTCATCTTCTGACTCCTTTCAATAACACCGTTGTTTGCGGATACAGCTTAACTCTGCTAATGTTCAGCAAAGGGTCCCTATTCCCAGTCTCCATAGTGTAGAAGCCCATGATGTTGCTTCTTTATGGGATAGGTAGGGGAAACGCATACAACGTTATCCAAATATTTCCAAACATACCCTAACAAAAAGCCAAACCATTGGTTTTGCCAATGCTTGTTAATAGAAGGGCTTTTTACACTGAAAAAGAAGTACATTAACCACAGCTAATACCTGAAGATTGAATTACATATTCATGTCAATGACAACTCTGCATATTTAAAGCAGGGATGAGTGATTATCTGGGCAAGGGATTTAGCCGCACTCTTTGAGGGACACTAAACGTCACTAGAGATATATCTGCACGCAGAGCTCCATTTAGGCAATAGTGCAATTCAATATTTCCATATGCAGGTAGAGGCACCTGAACGCATTCCAGGGCATCGGTGGCTAATTCGACTAGCATGGCACATCCTTAGTATTACTGATCAGTTGCCTGTATTTATTAATGCTTAAAATTGAATGTGTTATCATTTGTCATTTTTAGGTGCGCACCTATTTACTAAGCCTATGATTTTTTACTGTGTTGAGTACTCACTGTGTTGAGTATTTTATGCTTCCCACTCATGGTAGAAACCAGTAGTGTGGCATTACACTGATAAAATGAACCTGGCTGCTGCTACTCACCCTCATGAAGGGTGAGTGCCATGTATTATGCTCTTAGATGTCTTCTCCTGTGGGACAATCCCACCAATATTTCTTACATTTGTCATCAGAACGTTTCTCCTGCTTACTGTGAAGGAAAGAAGGAGGTCTCTCTTTTGACCTCTGACCCTTTAAATGTTTGAGGTTTGCTGACCTTTGGTATATTCATTTTCCTGGATGCAGAATATCCTTTTATTCCCAGAGAATCCGCACTCACTGAATTGAAGGCAAGCCTAAAGAATCATTTACCACCCCTGCTGGACTCTGAATGTATGCTATCCCTGGAGCTTACTTGACATGGCTGCCTGATATCATGTTAGTGAGTCTGGTCTCTACTGTGTGTACCCACTTGGCCATCCTCCTGACCAGCTACATGTTAAATGCTCCACTCAGGCCAATCCATATAACCTGTCTGATTTGCCTGCCTGTTCTTATGTGGAAGATCCTGAAAGGTATTGTTGGTCAATGTATATCGCTGTCTATCGTTGACTTCTAAGGCTCTAGGGGCCAGATGTACGACCCGTTTTTGCATGCGCAAACGGGTTTGCGAACCCGTTTGCACTTGCAAAAACATCATGGGCCATGTACAAAGCCTATTTAGCGAGTCGCAATTTATGTGCGACTCGCTAAATAGGTTTTGCGACTCGCTATTTGGAAGGGCGTTCCCTTCCAAATAGCGAGTCTCAAAACCATGTACTAATGTTTTGTGACCGCAATTGCGGTCGTAAAACATTCACAATTACCACCTACTTCAAGTAGGTGGTAATGCAGTCGCAAACGGGGTCTATAAAAACAAATAGGTACAATTACATGAATGATACATTTATTGCTTAAATATATCTTTTTACGTGTGCACCAGAATTCGTTTGCCAATAATAGTCTTTGTTAAGGAAGATACAGGTCTTGCACTATTCTTGCTGCTTACGTAAAGTGCAATGAAAAAGAGGCTATTTGGCCTCATTATAAAGACCCAGGAAAACATTATAAGCTATGCCTGCATCATGTTTTTTTTTTATAATTCTTTTTATTGATATGTAACAAACATAAATCAGCACTGAAGCAAAAGGCACATGGGTAAGGTACAGACAGAAGGAATTCGCTCGATGACATCTTGACAATACAGAGCAGCAGTGAAAATAAAATCACAGAGCTTTTTATGGTGAGGACAAGTCATCTAGACTAGCGCTGCATGGTGGGCTACAAATCTCCCCACGATACGTGTTCCAGGCCCCCCAAATTAAGGACCCTTTCTTCGGCACCCCCTTGCAATGTAGACCGTCTTTTCCCGGAACATGCACCAATCCATGCTTTTCTTCCATTCCACGAGTGTAGGGGGGTTGGTGGCTCCCCATTGCTGAGCTATATTCCTTTTAGCCAACATAAATCCCAGTGTTACCCAAGTCCTGTCCATTCTCCCCAAGTCTGTGGGTTCCCATACATTTAACAGGCATCTCTTCGCCTCGAGGTGGATATCAAGTCCCAATACTTCGCCTAGTACTGTGTGTATTTGACGCCAGTATCTCTGAATGAGGTCACACTCCCATATTATATGCATAAATGTTCCTTCAGAGCCACATTGCCGTCTGCATTCACCCCCTTCAGCCCTCCCCATTCGGACCAGGCAGGGCCCAGTGATGTATACCCTATGCAGGATTTTGAGCTGGACTAGCCGTAACCTTGCCGATATAGCCACCTCCCTCGGGGAGGACAATGCCTCCTGCCATTCCTCGTCGTCCAGTTCGAGGCCATCTCTTTCCCACTTTGTCCTTAGTCCCTGAAGGGGTTCTGCTGTGTTATTAATAATTTTCTTTTAAGTGAGGGAGATCGTTTTTTCTGGTAGGTAGCCGTCAAGTAGTCTGTCCTCAAGAGGTGTGTATTCTGGGAGAGAAGTGCCTTTGGGTATGTGTGTCTGCAGTGCGTGACGGACCTGGAGGTAGCGGAAGTACTCTGTGTTGGCGAGTTCGTACTTCTGCTGGAGATAGGCAAAGGTCACCATTGCTCCCCTTACCCATAAGTCCCCGATGGTCGAGATCCCTATGAGGTCCCACTTGTCAAAGCCCTTTGACTTCCAAAGATCACCAAGAATCTCAGAGTCCCAGAGTGGTGTGGCTGACGTCAGTTTCCGTCCCCAACCCAGACCCCTGGTGGCAGAGTGCCAGACATGTACCGAGTGTTTCGTCGGCCCAGTCAGTGGGAAGCGTTTTGGCCTAGAGTAGAGCGCTCTGTAGTAGTTCCCACCTGGGAGAAGCCACCGGTCCATAGCATATCCTGGGTCATCCATACTGCGATAAGTGCCATGATTGATGGATGCGAGGTGCGCCGCCCAGTAGTACTTCTTAAGGTCTGGGAGGCTGATTCCACCGTCATACCAAGTAAGGGCGAGTTTGGGTAGTGCTATTCGAGGCTTCCCTCCCCACAATAATTCCCTCTGCATACTCTCAATTTCTTTAAAGTAACTCGTGGGCACTGGGTCTGGGTAATTTTGTAGCACGTATAGGAAGCAAGGCAGGGTCATCATCTTGAATAGTGCCGCCCTGCCCAGCAGGGAGAGAGGGAGTGCCTTCCATGCGGTAGCGTCCGCTTCAGCCTTTGTAGCGGCGGGAGCAGGTTACGGCTGTAGCAGAGCTGGGGGTCGGACGTCACGTATATTCCCAAGTATTTAAAGCCCTCAGTGGTAATTTGGATGGGACAGTCCTTGGGGACAGCGGGGTGGCCCCCATGCAAAACGTAAATAAGAGACTTGCCCCAGTTAAAGGAGTATCCGGAGAACCTACCGAAAATTGCAAGGATATCAAAAACCGCGATCAGCGATCTTTTGGGAGCGGCTAGGAAGAGGAGAACATCGTCCACATAGAGCGAGATGCGGTCTTCACACAATGGAGACCACTTCAATCCTGTTTCCAGCGCCAGGGCAAACAGGAGGGGAGAAAGTGGACAGCTCTGCCGGGTACCTCGACCCAGTGAGAAAAGCGTAGACTTCTTGTTGTTTACCACGACCTGCGCCAAGGGTTTGGAGTATAGGAGCCGAACCCACTGGATAAACCCCTCCCCGAATCCCATCTTCGTGTGCACAGCAAAAAGGTAGGGCCATTCTATAGTGTCGAACGCCATCGTGGCGTCCAACGAAACTATGATCGCTGGTTCTTGTATCGTGCCCGATCGTCCCATCACGCCATGTACTCTCCGGAGGTTCAGGGCTGTGTTGCGGTGTGGCATGAAGCCCGACTGGTCTGGGTGTACCAGGCCACCTATTACTTTAACAAGGCGGTTGGCCAGTAATTTAGCGAGAATTTTGGGCTCAGCATTTAGGAGGTAAATAGCCATAGGTCTATATGACGTACAGTCCGACCTAGGTTTGCCGTCTTTATGGATTGTAATGATCGTGGCTATCCGCTGGTCAAGCGGTAGAGCCCCCTGATCCCTACTTTCAAGGAACATGGACCGCAGACGAGGGGCCAATTTGTCAGGCGCCAGTTTGTACAGCTCGATTGGAAGGCCGTTGGGGCCCAGAGCCTTGCCTACCCGGAGGCACCTAATTGCCGTCGCGATCTCATCGTTTGTGAAGTCACTGTCTAAGAGCGCTCTCTCCTCGGTTTGCAGGATGGGAAGGGTAATGTCTCTGAGCATGGATTGGGAGTCCTCTTCTGTATAGTTTGTGCATGTGCGATATATATTGCTATAGTGGGCTGCAAATGTGTTAGCAATGGCCTGCGGGTCTGTGAGCGATACACCATCACTATCCATTATCTCAGGCACCAGTCTGGACGCCATCTCTTTCTTGTCTAGCCACGCCAGGAGCTTCCCGGCTTTGTCACCAAGGTCATCTACCCTACCCTCGGATTCCCTTGCAAGGGATTTCGCCCTCTCCGTAGCTATCGCTTTGTATTCGTCTCGCTTGAGCTGCAAGGTATGGATCTTGTCCTGTGTCACCCCCATTTCTAGTTCCTCTTCCAGTCCGAGGATTTCACTCTCTACTGCTACCAGGTCTTTTACCCTATCTTTACGTGTACCAGCTATTAGGGAAAGCGCCTACCCTCGGATCACTGTTTTAAACGCTTCCCCCAACGTCTGGGGGGAGTCGACGGTGCCCTCGTTTTCCTGGAAGTATTGGTCCATAGCCTGCAGCAGGGCCTTGCGTATCCCAGGGTTTCGGAGATGCCACGGGTTGATGGGGGCTATCCTACCCTCTCCACCCCGTCCCAACGCCACATGCGTCCATACTGGGGAATGGTCGGATATGCCCCTCGCCAGATGTCTAATTTCTCGGATAAATGTTAGTTGATTTGCGTTGCTGGGATGATAACATAGTCAAGACGGGAGAAGCTGTTGTGCGCACCTGAGTAAAACGTATGCTGGACACTGTCGGGGTGGAATGCTCTCCATGTATCAGTTAGTCCGAGTGTCTCTAGGAAATCGGGCAACCATCTGGCCGCTGCGCCAATGTCTCGCGGGGGATGTCTATCTAACTTACCCGAGACCACAGAGTTAAAGTCCCCTCCCATCAACAAAAGGCCTTCCGGCAGCGAGAGTAGCACCGCCCCCAGGTCTTTGAACATGCGAGATTGCAGTCCTGGTGGGACATAGACAGACACACAGATGACCGTGCGCCACTCCCACTGCCCCGTGACACCAATGTAGCGCCCTAGGTTGTCTGTCCACGTGGATTGTACCATGAAGGGAAGGGAGCCCCGCATCAGTATACCCACACCTCGGGAACCAGTAGTAAAGCTTGCGTGTGCCACTAATTTGTAGCCCCATCTGTTGAGTGCCTTGCAAGTATTGCCCACTAGGTGGGTCTCTTGGAGGAGGACTACGTCTGGGGCATGTCTCCTAGTGTGTTGAAGCACAACACATCGTTTGATCTTGTCCCGTAACCCGTTCACATTCCAGCTCAAGAGCTTAAGATTGCAGTCACCATGCATGTGTGTGTGGGTGGTATAAAGTCGTCAGCTCCTCCCATATAGTGATGCCTTTCCGTGCCGATTCGAAACAAATAAAACGAACAACATTACCCCAACCCCAACTACCTTCCTCCCTGCCCCCCTGCACCCCGGGCCTGAAACTGCCCATGATTCCAACTTGCAGAGTGACCTGTCGCCCAACTAGAAAACTAAAAGTAGAAATATGGGGGTGAAAGAGTCGCTACATCCCCCCCTCCCCTTCCAAAACAATCAATGTCTCATCCGCTCCTCGAGAGGGGCCAGTCATAAGAGTCATTCACTGTCAGATGCAATCAAGCCCCATAAGACAATGACAGCCCCCGTGAATTGATACCTGAGGCCCCCGCCGACACAGGGGACCATACAGTTGTACAGTAAGTTCCAGCGTACCCCAGCCCTGTGGTCTCCTCTTGTCCAGGTAAGGTCGCTAGCCTTCTTTCTCGAGATTCTGATCCTGGACCCAACGCCAATTCTCAAGCCAGTCTGATGCCGATTCCGGGGTATCGAAGAACCAGGCTTTACCACCGGATTCCACCCTGAGGCGTGCAGGGAACAGCATAGCGTACTTTAATCTCTTGTCCCTGAGCGTCTTCTTTACTGCCAGGAAGGAGCGGCGCTGCCTCTGGACCGCCTGCGTGAAGTCCGGGAAAAAGGTGATCGTAGCGTTGTCGTACTTGAGCGGTGGACCCGCTCTGGCATTTTGAAGAATTACGTCCCTGTCGCGGTAGTTCAGCACTCGTGCTAGCATGGGCCGTGGGGGAGCCCCAGGCCTCGGTCGGCCCCCCGGGACCCTGTGCGCTCTTTCAATCACGAAAAAGTTTGACAGGCCTTTAGGCTGGAGGTGAGTAAGGATAAGGTCTTCAACGAATAGGTCCGGTGCCTGCCCCTCCGCCCGCTCCGGCACTCCCAAAATGCGCACATTATTGCGGCGGGTGCGTCCCTCATAATCGTCGAGTTTACCTTCCGCAAACTTCCGAAAGGACTGCAATTCGCGTATCTCAGTCTGTAGGTGGGAAGTGTCGTCTACCAGGCTCGTGGCGGTGATTTCCAGCTGTTTAACTTTTCGTTCATCTTCGACAGATCTGCCCGTATCAACGTGACGTCTGTGGAGAGCGTGTCCATTCGTTGCTCCATAGATGACCGCACCCCAGAAATGGCCTCCATGACGTCTTTGAGCGTTAGTTCCGAGGGTTGTTCCTCTGTTCCACCACCCACCTTGTCTTTGGCCCGCTGGTCTTGGGGTGACGCCTTCGGAAGTGTGTAGCGGTCCAGTTTATTCTGTTGGACCAGTCTCGAGCCCTTCGAGCCCGACATCTTGGGTGGCCCAGGCGTTGCCCCCAGTTTCTGTTACTAGCAGCACCACCCGTGGCCTGTGGATCTCCCCGGCGGTGACTCATCAGTTGGGGGACGCAACATCCACTGGTGCCAGTGTCACAGGTGTCTTCGTATGAGTGGGGGCGGCGGCGTCTAGTCGCAACAGTTCAGTGTCCACGGCCCTTCAGGGTACTCCACCAGTTTGTCCGGGGCCTCCAGCGCACCCAACCCCAGGACCAAGGCTGCAGGAATCCGCGAGGGAAGCGCAGCCACAGGCGCATCAGCAAAGTCACGGCCCTTAATCGCGCTCAGTCCTCCGGTGCGGCCACAGCTACTCCCCACCGCTGTTCCGCTGTGGCACCAGGTCAGCCTGGGCAGGGTCAGTTGTGTTCCCGAGGCCCTCAAGGTAGGTGTACGCCGGGGTCACGGGCGTAGCACAGCCACAGGGTGCCAAAGCAACAAAAGCTCGTACGGGTCAGCCACTGGTTGCCGGGCTTCCTCGACAGAAGACGTAAAAGTCTCAGGGGTGTAGGGTTTGGCCGCTGGCAGGAGACGCTCCACTCGTGTAGTGCAGTACGAGTGAGCGCTCTCGCCATGAGAAGAGGCCCCAGGGGGTAAGTCGTCGTTGTGGCCGGGGTCCCCAGCTGGCGCATGACCGGCTCCGCCGTGCGTCAGCACGTTATCGGCCACTGCGAGTACGCCACTGCCTGGCTGCAGCTCTTGTGGAGGCCACACACGTCGGCCATCAGATCTCCGGATGCCGGGGGCGCACAGCCGCTATTTCGGTGTCGTTAGAGTTGGCGGGTGCTCCGGTTACAGGTCCGATGCTCAAAGAGCGGATATTTGTGACGGATAGTCGTGGAGAAGGGCTTTAGGACGGAGCTAGTCTAACCAGCAGCCGCCATGTTCCGCTGCTTGGCCACGCCCCCCCTGCATCATGTTTTTGACCCTGGTTAAAAAGTGAAGAAATTATGTTTTCGCATTTCCACTTTACACAAGCAGCAATATGTAAATACTCAATTATGTTCATAAGTTCAGAACTTCGCCTACAATAAGCTATAAGATTATGACTAGGCCCTTCCAACAATTAATTCTGTTGAAAAGGAACATGCTCGACTTCTTCCTAAATTGTGCAAATAATGTTCGCACTCACTGGGGTGCTGGGAGATCTTTCCAGATGGAGAATCCGAACCCGAAAGTGTTCGCTTCATTGTTGTTTTTTCAAGCAGGGAGTTTCATGATGTACAAATGGAATTATGTGTTCCTCGAGAAGTGGCCAACTTTTCAACTCATGCAGAAGGTCTAATAACCTTGAACATGCATATGGCTTCATCTTCTTATTCCTTTGAATGATAACCAATGAAACTCCTTGAGGATGGCTTGGTAGGGTGGAGTATCCTAAAGTCTGGCATGAGCTTAGTAGCTACCTGAGACTCACCAAAGAGGAGAGAAAATGGTTTCAGAGGACCATTAGAATCGCTTTACAAAAGTCGAATATAGTCAACACGGGAACCGTGGCTACTGTACAGACATGTTGGATACACGGAGGAAATGGACCTGAAAGATAAGTGTTGGTTTTAATATGAATTTAATATTCGTGTCCAGTAAGACATGGAAGTGTAATGTAAAACAAAGAGATTGAACCTGCTCAGCTGTAGAAAGGGTGACAGTATCTCTACCATAATCTTCCACCCTTGGCCCTCCAAGGATATAGCAACCTTGGGGATGCATCACACCTAATTGTATTGACCAAATGTAGAGTACATTAATTACAATAATCAGATGAGATTTCTTTTTGTACAATTAATTCTAAAAATTAAGAGGAGAAAACAAAGCTCTTGGTGGTATCAGCAAAGTTATTTAATCTTTGGTTCTCAGCTTGAAGAATAGCTGGGAAAGTGTAGCCAACATGTGTTTCACCCCCTCATAGTGCACAGGGCTAGGTATTTCTCATGGTTACACACACACATAGATATCAACATAAGAGCATCAAAAAACCATATGTTGAGGAAATGAAAATACAAAAATACAAAATGCTTTGTACAAAATCCACTTTAGGTAGATCTGGGCATCAGGCACATATTGTTGAGTTAATACCTCAAGTTATCCGATACTCTAGCACAAGGGAGCGACCTAACTTCACATACACGTTCATAAAATCTCAAACAAATGTCATCCTGACATAATGTGGCTGAAACCAACAAAGTATGATAAGCTCAACGTTGTGTATCGACTAATTCTATACTGAAGACAATATTTTTATCATTCAAAATATTATGCACAATAGAATGTGTACAAATTCAAATAATTAAATTGCACATATAAAATACAGAAGTCCCCTTTTTCTGCACCCTGGTTGAACTGTTTTACCTGGTACTATGTTTTACTCAATACTGTAATGTAATTTCAAAAATGTTACACGTAGAGCGCTTATATTCCAGTGCCAGAATTTTACCATTGATACTGTCCTTATAGCATCGGTGGACAATGTGTCGAAAATGACCATGAGTATTTCAAAGCCAGGATACTATCATGGTTTGCTTCCCCAAACCTGCTCCCTTAGCCAAAATATGCCATGGCTGCCCTCTCTGAGACAAAAAATGACCTCCAGTAAGCCAGCACCAGCATTTTGCTATAGGTGTCTGTGGTATTCTGTATTATGTATTATGCAACCTGCCTTTGTTATGGTTGCTAGGCTATGATGTAATTTAGAATGTCCTCCTTAGTGAGAGAATGTTGTTCTTCAATGTTTTTGCAGTTGATCTGACTTTTTGGTGGCAGAGGTCTCTTGTGTATGGATGTACAATAAACTTCTTGTCATCCTACCTACTTTTAAGTCTCCTATCTGCTGTTTAATGGTGAGAGCATCACCTCATTTTACCGACGAGTGAACCTACTCTATCCTTGCTCGAAGAGACCTCAACAAAACTTTCAGTGGACAATTCTCTGAAGATTTCCACTTACTGGTACTGCTGGGCCGATCCACTGAACATCAACGATCCACTGAAAGCTTCAACTCTGCGTGCCTGAGATCGTTTCTATTTAGCTGTGCAAGTTTCATCACATAGAATTCACTGTGGGCCAGATGTACGACGCACAAAATAGCGCCTCGCAAATTGCGAGTTTTTTGCGACTCGCAATTTGCGAGGCGCTATTTTGGATGTAAACAGTGTGTATCACACTGTTTGCGATTCCCAATGGGGCCGCCAATTGAGAGGCTAATGAATATTAATGAGCCTCTCGCAATTTGCGACCCCATTGGGAATGGCAGGCCCTCCCAGGTATGGTGGCCTGCTGGGCTCAGCAGACCACCATGTCTGGGACTGCTTTTCAATAAAGCAGTTTTTTTTTAATGCAGCCCGTTTTCCTTTAAGGAAAACGGGATGCATTTAAAAAAGAAAAAAATGAAACTTTTTTGTTTCATTTTTTAAGGGCAGGCAGTGGTCCCAGGGACCACTGCCTGCCCTTAAAAAATATTTTCCCCTGCATTTGCAAAGGGGAAAGGGTCCCCTGGGGACCCCATTCCCTTTTGCGAGTGCATTACCACCCTCTTTAAGAGGGTGGTAATTTGCGAGTGTTTTGCGACTGCAATTGCGGTCGCAAAACATTCATACATGGGCTTGCGCTCGCTATTAGGAAGGGAACGCCCCTTCCTAATAGCGAGTCGCAAAACATATTTAGCGAGTCGCAAATAAATTGCGACTTACTAAATAGGCTTTGTACATGGCCCATGCTGTTTTTGCATGCGCAAACAGGTTTGCAAACCCGTTTGCGCATGCAAAAATGGTCGTACATCTGGGTCTAAATTCCTACCTCGTTCATCGTGTTCTCTGCTTTGCTGTGGGGCCCTCCGGCGTGCTGTCTTCGTCTTCAAAGGCTCATCAAGAAGAACCTCGTCCATCGTGTCCTCCACTCTGCTCTGGGGCCCTCCGGCGTGCTTCATGTTCAATTTTAATGGTAGGGTGCTGTTCCCTTCGTTTGTGCCTGTTTGCCTGTCTTTGCCGACTTTGACATGGTGACGCGCATGCTGACGTCAGCTTGAGTCTCCATTTCATGAACTTGCATTGCCTCTTGCCTGACGCTGCCTGATCGTTCTCCTTACGAGTGTTGCCTGGCTGTGCCTGACTCCTACGTCAGCTTGAACCTCCATTTTGGAGACCAGCATCCCTTCTTGCCTGACGCTGCCTGCTCTTTTACGTCACGTGTGTTGCCTGGTTTTGCCTGACTCCTACGTCAGCTCGCACAACACGTCGGTGCCATTTTGAACACCTTTGTTTCACGCAACGTGGCGGCCATTTTCGCTTTCTGCCTGCCCCTGCCTGGTTTCCTGTCAAGCTTCTACGTGTCGGTTTGCTTTCAAGTAACTTTTATTCTTAATCTACTTCTGCATGCTCCGGTGCGACTCATGGTAAGGTAACTTTATCTCTGTACTCCATGTGTGCTCGGTGTACTTTCCGGAGTCTTCAGCACTGACGCGCACAGCTGCTCTTCGTGTCACTTTCTTCAGCGCTGACGTGCACAGCTGCTCTTCATGTCACTTTCTCGACAAGACAACGTTACTTTGTACACTGTTTGCTCGTCTCTCTCTTCAGTGCTGACGCGCACAGCTGTTCTTTGCATCATTCATTCTCAATTTCAGCTCTGATGCGCACAGCTTTTCCTCTTGTCACAGTTCTTTAACTTCAGCGCTGATGCGCACAGCTTCTTCACTTTTTGCAACGTTTAGTTCTTAGTCTCTATTGCTTAACGTTTTAAAAAAAGAGTATTTTCCTAGATCTCATTGTTTTTTTTTTTAAGCGAACATGCAAAATGTCACTGCTGCTCCGTTTTTTTAATCTGCTCCAGGTGATCCATTAATTTCGTGGGTGAGATGGAAGAAGGTGTTTGCAAATTATGCAAGGATCTGTGGCACTTCTTTGAGTGCAGAAAGGAAAGCCTCTTTATTCATGCACTGTCTAGGTTCAGAAGGTCAGGAGGTTTTTGAACATCTTCCTGATCTTCCGGACAGTGAGGCAGTTGTCTTAAATGAATATGAAATTTGCTTGAGAAAGATGGATATACATTATCTTCCCAAGGTGAGTATGGTGTTGGAGCGTTACCACTTTGGGAAGAGAATGCAAAGACAGGAGGAATCTGTAGAACAGTATATTACAATGTTAAGGAAATAAGCATCCACTTCTTGTTTTGGTGCAACGTTAGATGAGAGATTGAGAGATCAACTTTGCTGGGATGTTTCATTGATAAAGCAAAATACAGTTTGTGGCAAAAAGATAACCCTTCTTTACAAGAGGTGATCACTATTTTAAAAATGCATGAGCATTCTAAAGCTTGCGTTGACACCATTTGAAAGGAGTGTACTAAAGATGGTGCTGTTGAAAAGAACGAAAAGGAAGTGGTCAGAGAAGTGAGTAATAGACCGTTTAATAAGACTTCCAAAAGTAATTCCGACAAATCTGTAGTGACAACTAAAACTTCTAATACCAGCATGTTTCAAGGCAAATGTTTCAGTTGTGGTAATCCTGGTCATATGGCCAACTTTAAAGACTGTCCTGGCTGGAAGGTCTCCTGTTCCAATTGTGGTAAAAAGGGACATTTCTCATGATGCTGTAGATCTAGAAAGGAACAAAAGAAGGCCAGGGAAGTAGACATTTATGATGAAGACAGTGACGTTGTTGAGATTTGCCTGGTTGATGGCAAAGAGGGTCCATTTGAGGAGGTGTTTATAAATGATCAATCAGTAAGGATGCTTTTTAATTCTGGTGCAAAGATCACCCTCATTCCCAAGGTTTTTTATGATCAACAGCTGTTGAACAAAGTCAAGTTAGTTAAGCCGTACATCAAACCCAGAGGTCATGGAGGGGAAATCATTGACCTCTTGGGGTATTTTTGGGGCACTATTGAATTTAAGGGGAGAATTGTTCCTGGAAAGATCTATGTCTCTATGAAAGGGGACTCTTTAATCAGTTGGTTTCACCAGCGTGATCTTTATGTGTACTTAGACCCCAATCAGATACCCTCTGTGTGTCTGAAGGAATTACCCGCTGTTGAAGTAGTAAATAAAGGGACTGATACCTGGGTTGCAAGATTTCCAGAGGTTTTTAAAAAAGAATTGGGTTGTCTCAAGAACAAGATTCATCATATAAAATTTAAGCCAGGTGCTACGCCCAAGGTAGCAAAGGTCAGGGGTGTGCCTTTGTTGGTCAAAGACAGTATGAAGAATGAGTTGGATAAGCTTGTTAAGAATGGGATAATTCAGGAGGTGGAGGCAACTGAGTGGATCTCTCCAGTTGTTATGGCTCGCAAAGCCAATGGAGAGGCAAGGCTATGTATTGATTTGAGGGAGTTGATTAAAGAGGTTATTGTTGATCATTACCCTCTTTCCAACATCACGGAAATGTTGTCTTCCTTGGGTGGAGCTAAGCATTTTTCAGCGTTGGACCTTTCTTCAGCGTATCATCAGGTCAACCTTCATCCGGCTTCCCAAGACCTCACGACTTTCATAACACCTTTTGGAACTTTCAAGTTTCTCAGGATGCCCTTTGGTCTCATTTTTGCAGCCTCTGTGTTTCAGAGGGTGATGGAGAAGGTTCTGAACGGTGTTGCTGGGATTAAAGTGTATCAAGATGACATACTGGTCCATGGTGTTAATCTAAAAGAACATAATGAAAGGTTGGCCCTAGTCTTGGAAAGAGATCTTGCTGCTGGTCTCACACTGAAGTTTGAAAAGTGCAAATTCAACGTTGGAGAGATTGAGTATCTGGGTCACTTAATTTCTGGTTCAGGTATCAAACCTAAACCTTCCTTGGTAGAAGCTATTTCTAAATTAGACTATCCCAAGGATAAACAAGAATTGGTAAAATTCCTAGGGATGGCAGAATTTTACAATAAGTTTGTTCCCAACTTTGCACAAAAAACTGAGGTTTTGTGTGGTCTGTTGAAAACGGGTTGTGAGTTTGTTTGGAGTCATGCTTGCAATGAAGAGTTTGATGGGATCAAGCAATATTTGAATGAAGCACCTTGTTTAGCGAGCTTTGATCCCTCTTTAGTTTCTTATCTCATGACGGATGCAAGCTCCAAAGGATTGGGTGCTGTTTTACTACAAAAGGTTGGTGGCTCTGAAAAGACCATTTTATTTATTTCTAGGCCCTCTCAAAGGCCCTCTCAAAGGCTCAGTGTCCCTTTATGTCAAGTATTACTTTCAGTATTTTAGGGTCTGTATTTTCAATTGGGTGCCCTCCTTTATGCCAAGAATGCCCTGCAATGTCCCAGTGCCAGCATTTTGCCACAATTGCCCCTGTGACAATAATTTCTTTCACTATGCAAGTGCCTGCATTTTCCACAGGGACCCCTATGCCAATAATTACTTCTAGTGTGTCAGGCCTTGCCATGGGTGCCCTTCCTTATGCCAAGACTAATTTCCAATATGGTAGTGGCAGCATATTACCTTTGGTGCCTCCACAAGCCCAGACTGACTCTGTACCCTCATGCAACTGCACCTGCTGAACCATTGATGTGAACTCTGACTCACGTTCACTTCCTCTCACAATCACCACTTACTGACTTCTTTTACTACACTCACACTCCTTTACTCACTCCATCACACTCACTTTCACTCATTCATACACACTCTTACACTCAGAATCTCACTCACATTGACACTCTTAAACACTCTTATACACTCACTTGTACACAATCTCATTCACTCTAAATCACTAACAAACACAGTGGTGGCTCCTTATCAGCGGGCAGCTCTGTCTCCTAAGATGCCATATATTCTGCCTCTTGTCTCTCTTGACACTGAGCATTATTTAATTTAGGAGTGTTCAGAAAAACACAACTTGTGTTTTAATGAACACTGCCAGTGCGCAGGCCAGCCCCCTCGCCTTGTTTCTAGGCTCCTGATGACAGGAGGAGGAGGAGGGGACTGAGGAAGCTGAGCGATAATCTATCTACAGGGTGCTGTTCAAAAACACAGCACCCTGTATGTGGATGTCTGGATTGCGCATGTGACAGGCGTAGTTCAACCACAATCCCCTCACACAGGAACAGTCCATTTTATTTAGCAGAAATCCTGTGTATGTCTCAGGCAGCACAGTATATCTGCTAACATGTAGCTGTCTGTGTGCACATCAGTGCATCTCTGATGCCAATGAGAAGCCATACAGAGCCGCAGGGGCAGGATCCCTGACATTGTCCCAGCTTCTTATATGGCTGTGCTTCCAGTCCTATCAAGAAGCTAGGAGAGATATTGTGGTGGCTCTTCTCCTTTTCAAACCTGGCCTTGCTGCTCTCTCTGACTCCTTGTAGGGAATCATGGCTTGCGGACTCCAATGTCCAGCATGAGATCCCTGCCCTGCTTCTGCCATGAAGTCTCTGAGTTGCCAGCACGATTAGTAAAAATGTTTATATCTCTGCGCAATTGTGTATGTGCTTATGAGTGTGTGCATTTGGCCCAGCCATGACTGCTTTCCAAGCTCCTGTTGATGCTCATTATGCAGCCTAAAGACATAGATGAGGACAGTGAGAGGGTTTACAGTCTGCGGCTGGTGATAAATGTAAGTGGATGCAGGCCAGATCGATCATCTTAAGGGCTGTTCTGCAAAATCTAGGGTGGAAACCAATACTAGTACACTTCAGAAGGTCTTATGTTAGGTATAGAGAAATTTAAAAATGTTCTGTGTTCTTCAGCAATTTGTCTGTGTTGGCTTGATTTTAGATATACGCCTATTTGCTGCTGACTAGAGAGGTGTAATGTGAGAACTTGTGAATTCTCCTTGTGGACTGGTCCAATCTATAAAGTGTAGAGTTCAGTTGCGTCATTTTGATTATTACATTAACTTTTAGTACGAATTACAGATTTCAATCGAACTCAAACCACTAGGAGCTAGATGTACGAAGTTTAGGAATAGCGATTTCCTAATTGCAATTTTTTGTGAATCGCAGTTAGGAAATCGCTATTCCTACTGTATGAAACTCATTGAGTTTCATTTAGGGATATAACTAATGTCTGGAGTACAAAGACTTATAAAAAGAGATATAGTCATTTAACTAGGTAAGCACACTTACTCTTGTGTCCCACTGTTATGGCACCACTTAAGTGGATTGGTTGGCTACTTGTTAATATTCCATCCATATTATTATGCATGTTGATGTTTTCTATATCCACAGCCCTGAGGAAGTCTTTTCAGACGAAACATGTGTTGGCTGTGCTGTTTTCATCTAAATTTATTACCTCATCTACAACTGACTACATCCTGGGGATAAATAGCAACCTTGAAGGCCCATGTTCACCATATTTTATAGAATGCTAAAGCCTCAAGCACATTTTTGATATTGTCAAACCTTAATGGTTTTTACTAATATTATGAATAAATGTATTTTTACAGTTTTAGACCATAAATGACTATATCTCTTTTCAAATGTCTTTGTGCTCCTGACATTAGTTATATGTTATAGCAGTCATTTGCATCTGCAGTTGACTCATTTGCACCTCCCAGCAGCAGGGGTGCAGTCTGTGGTAGCACTGTTTACGTATTTCTGTTCTCTACTGACCCCAACTATAGGGAGTTTCCTGTGCGGCTGTTTTTTGTACCACTGCTGCCCCTTTCTGTAATAGCAATTTCATTTAGGGATTTGAAGTGGGTTGCAAACAGACCTCCCTCATGAATATTAATGAGGTAGGTCGCAATTTGTGACCCACTACAATTCGCTACCATCACAGAGATGGTGGCCTGCTGGGGTCAGCAAACCACTATGTCTGTGATTGCTTTTAAGCAAAGCAAACATTTGTTTGTAAACAAAGCCTGTTTTCCTTAAAGGGTGCCACCTGCACTGTGAAAACACAGAGCAGCTGCTCCGTGTTTTCACATGAATGCGCTGCCCCCAGGGCAGCGCGAGGTCGCAGCTGACATGGAGGCAGCGCATACACAATAATGGGGCGCATTATCATTGTTTGCGCCCGCCGCACCTTTTGAAGGTGCGCCGGGCGCATACAATGATAATGTGTAATACGGCCCCAAGTAGCTACTGCTGGAGCGCTTTTAGGTTTCCACCGTACACTGATGGCATGTTTCGCCAATATTAGGGCCAAGTCCAAGAATTCAACTGCGGGTCACCGGGGTCTCTACAGGGCCCCTGCTGGCATGTTAGGTATAGAGAGACCTGTTGTACTCATGGTTATTTGCAAAATTCTGATCCAATAATGCTGTAGGGAGGGACAGACCCCAGCATGTGAATAAGATCAGCTTCAGGTAAGGAACAATGAGGACAGCCCGAGGCTGCGCCTGAAAAAATCTCATTTATTCTGGCTGGCGTAAAATAAGCCCTATGAAGGATATTAAATTGGATATATTTGAATCAAGCTCCACAGGATACCCAATGGGTGTAGTCCAGTATCTTCCGCCAGTCCGAGTCATGTATTGTTTGAGCTAGACCCGTCTTCTAAGCGATACGCAATGTGTTACGGGATTGGTCCATTTGCTGCAAAAGGGCTCTGTGCAGCCACTGATATGCTTGCCCCCAGGTGGCCGCCACATGAAGAGTTTGGTAGACTTCATGTGTAAGTGGTAATACATGTCGTATACGGAATAGCTCATAGAGCAGTGATACTCAAAGTGTGGCCCTCCTGAACTTTACATGCGGCTCTCTGGTCAACAGCAGCACTGGGCTGCTGTTTACACGACTCAGAACGAACCTTTGAAAAGATGTTAAATGAACAGGCAAGCATTTATTTAAAGGATAATTTACATTAAAGAAAGGAACTAACTTGGGTGTCCTGTACAGCTTAAATGTAGAAACACCTTCATTTTTAAAGCCATCTTGCAGCGAAAGAGTAAAAGTATGATAAAGACTGTGAAAAATTCAAAAAGTGTATTTCATTCACATGCAGAACCATTTCTCCTTAGTACATCAGATTATGACAGTGCATTGAGAAGTATTTGTTTAAAGAGATAGTTTGCAAACATTAATTCTCTCCCCACCCTGACAACAGCCAATAGTAAACTAAGGGTCATGTCAGTTGTTATGTGTACTCTTTGGGTGGCCTGGGTTCCTATTACAATGAACAACATTATAGTTTATTAAATCAAACACAGGAGAAGGTGTTTTACAACACACGTCCTGAAGTGATGTAGTCCTGAGGAAAAGTGAAATAAAACAGTTGCATAGGATCACACAATTTGGTTAAGTGGAGAGGCTGAGATGAATCTCTAGTTTTTGGTTTAATATTGTGCAATTCAGACACTAGATGTTTATGCTTAACCCCCTCTACACCCACCTTACTGCAAATCCCTCCCACAACCTCTTACCACCACTCTGCTGGCATCAATGTGGCCCTCGGTCACATTACAGACCAAACTTTGTGGCCCCTGGGAAACTGTGTGGGAGACCCTATGTCATAGAGAGATCACTTAACGCCTTCATACAGTAGTAATTGCCAGGGCGGAAAATCATGCTCAGACACTAAGGTGGGGAAGTCCATTAACTCCCCGTTGAGGAATAAATCACCTAGTGTGAAAATGCAAGATGCGTGCCAGGCACGCAGATGTCCCAATTTCAATTCGCCTGTCGAGATCAGTAGGCCTTCCAGAGGAATGGCCGGGGCAAAAGGAATCTGCTTTGCCGTTATACCGTCTACTCTAGCTGGACAAGATGCAGCAATGTGGAACAGAACAGTGGGTGGAGACGGTAATCGTGTAGCGGGATACAGTGAATATTGTTACAGTCAATTGCTAAATTCTTTACTAGACAGTCTCGTTTCATGAAGAGAGCAGCCAGAGAGCCAGCGAGCTGCCCACTGTAACTGAGCCACCAAGTAATAATGTTAAAAATCTGTGAGAGACTATCCTCCTGCCTTCACTGGAAGCTTCTGTAGGGCAAGAGCTACTCTGTGGTACCCACCATCCCAGAGGAAAGCTGTCAAATAAGATTTGAGTTGTTGAAAGAAGGAACAATGAAAAAAAGAGAGAGACTCACAAAGTAATAAAGGAGGCAAGGGAGGACTACCATCTTCGTAAAGGCCACCTTCCTGATCACAGAGAGAGGTAAAGATGCCCAGACGGTCTCCTGAGAACAGAGAGCTCTCAAAGCTTTGCCCAAATTACCATCAAGAAGATCCGCGGGAGAATGATATATGTTAAGAATGATATATGTTTATCCTGAGATACCAAAATATGGTCACTTCTGTCGGAAATTGAGGATCTGAAGAGGAAGTTGGCAAGTTTTTTGCAGAGGAAAGATGCAAGATTTAGCCCAGTTCACATGGAGAGCTGAGATAGATCTAAAGTCCGAAAAGATCTGTGTTTTAGAATATAGATCCATAGTCGCATTACTGACATAAGGCAGAATATCAACTGCATATAATGAGATTATGTGGGTCTGATTTTTTACCAGTATCCCCAATGTGGTTTCACATAGGCACAAGTGTGCAGCCAGCGGTTCCATTGCCATGGCGAACAAAAGCGGGGACAGGGGCAGCCCTGTAAGGTGCACTTGTGTATAGGCCATGAAGCGGAGATACACTTACCTGTTTTTACCTGGGCAGTAGGGGCTGAGTACAACATTTTAATCCATTTTCACCAACGAGGCCTTGTTCCAAACCATTGCAACACTCTGTGTATGTAGTCCTAATGGAGAGAGTCAAAAGCTTTCTCCAGGTTGACTGCAATGCACACCACATTAGAATACTGAGCTGCAAACTCATCTTTGACATGCCACAAGTGGCAGAGATTGTGAGATGTGTTGCGACTAGGAATTAAGCCCGCCTGATCATTATGTATCATGTCAGTCAATTTCAGTAGTAGCCGAGTAGCCAGAATCTTGGTAAGAATTTTATAACCTGTATTTAAGATAGAGAGTGGGCCATATGACCTCAGATCTTTTGGGTCTTCATGGGTTTCAACAGAGTGGAGATAAGTGTGGTGTTCTTTAAGAGTGGAGGAAGAGAACCAGATGTGTAGATGGCCTGAAAAACTGATTGCAACTTAGGTACCAGAGATTGAGAAAACTGGGCATAGAAATCGGCAGGCAAACCATCAGTTCCTGGCACTTTCCTGTGAGGCAGTTACTTCAGACAGGAACCAATCTCCTGGGCAGTGATTGGTTCATCCAGAGTCACCTGAGCATCGGGGGGATGCTGAGAAAAGGGACCTCCGATATAAAGTGCTGAAACTCAGTGTGTGAGAACAGTGGTGGGAGAGCACAGAGAGTCCTATAGTCATCATAGAAAACAGTGTTAATAGATTGTTGAGTATGGGTGATATTCCCAGACGGGAGGTTAATAATTAGCAGGGTAGAATCATGCTAGTGAGACGAGATCAACTGTGCCAGCAAGCGGCTAGATTTGTCGCCTTCATTATGAGTTTTAGCAGAATAGGCAGCATAGTCGTAGCAGCGAAGCAACTTGAGTTTGTCATGGAAGTCAGCACGCGAAGTGTTAAGAGCATCCAATCTTTCCGGGTCAGTAGCTACTGCCTGTTCTTGCCAGAACTCTGCGAACCCCAACCATGGTTTTAATGCAAAGTACTCTTGTGACTACCTTAAAAGCCTCCCATTCAATCAACGGAGAGAAAAAGCCCTGGCGTTGTCCCAAAAGAAGGAGTCTATGTGATCAAGCAGTGTCCAGAGGAGGACTATGTCCTCCAGCATTGTAACTGAGAGCCGCCATACAGGAATCGGAGAGGGGGGCTTCCCCAAGCCAACTCCAAAATGAAAGAGTTATAATCCAAGAGTATTAGAGGGCAGTAATTTATGGATGATACTGAAGAGTGTAAGGGTGTAGAGCAGACAAACCTGTCAAGTCAAGAATGTAATTTATGGACTGGGGAATAAAACAAGAATTTACAGCGCATTGGGTATTTAACTCGCCAGGTGTCATGGAGGGACCAATGGGTTAACCCTCCATATAAATCCACGGCATTCAACACTATATGAGATTGAGTGAGGGGCGGTGTGGAGAGGACGAGGGAGACATCATGGATCATGTGGAAGGCATCCATGAAAATCCAAGGCACATCAGACCAGTAAATGATGACGGAGGTTATACAGGACCAAAAGGACAGGTTGTCCAAATGTGGTGCATAAACAACTTCTAGGTTCATTGGGTGACCATTGAGGGTCCCGCCTAGTAGCACAAATCGTCCGTCCACGTCAATGTGTGTTTTATCCACCCTGAGTGCTATCCCAGCTTTGACCCATAATCCCACACCTCGGGCATAGGTCGAGTAGCCTGTACCAAATGCAGTCACCAGGGCACAATTCTAAAAAAGAGGGGCCAGGACCAAGGGAAATTGAGTGAGCAAATAGCACAGGAGACCTGCCTCACCTTTGTCTAGCATGAGCCATGCACGTAGGGGCACTATCAGTCTCAGTGAATCCCAGCACGCAACTAAGTATAGTGTTCACTAACCACTGCGACTGAGGGTGAAAAGCAGGCTCCAAGCAAGTCAATCAACGTCCTGAAGGTAGGTTGGTGTTATACAGGGGTTCCAGAGGTGCAGGCAATCCAGCGCAGCCAAGGCCATCTGTATCATGCATGAACAAAGTAACGGAATCACAAACAAGAGTCACTAAGCCGGGGTATCCCCAGGGTCTCCGGTTCTATGCCCCAAACCACTCAGGGGATACCCAGGGTAGACCAACAATGTGGGGGAGGCAGCTGCGTTCAAAAGTGCTCCCTGGGGGCGGATTGTGGGTCCCTTTCAAAGGCTCCCGCAGTAATGTATGTGAAGATTCCCAGGGCCGGTTTTAGGCTGCAGCTCAGCCCCACCTCTCTGTCGGGCAGGGGCTCCACCAGACGACTGCTCCACTCCGGTAGGTTGCACAGTCTTTCTCCACCTGGTGGAAGGTGGAGCCGATGCACTGCCAGAATAGGCCAGCTGCCCTGCTCGATGCGACAAGCCATGGGAAAGTGAAGATAAGTGCCCGCGCCCGTTTGGCAACCAAGGCCTTTGCGGGGAATGTGGGCTGCAACACGAGCGGTATCGGGCCCAGGCCCTGCAAGGAGTACCCCCATCTACAGGCCGCACTGCTCGATTCCCGGATCCCCTGGCAGCATCAGCTCTTAACTGACACCTACGGATGTCCTGGGAACTTCACCAGGGGCAGCTCAGAGATCCTCTGTCGTGTGGGGGCTTCTGGGCCTCATGGATGTGCCAGGATTGCGGCGTGGCCAATGGTTACTCTGCATTCAAGCATTCGCCATATTCTGCGGTCAGGCAACGCCCCCCCAATCAGTGTTGCCAGATTTTGAGACCCGTCCCAAGCCCAAAGCCGCTCAAGTATAAGCCCAAATTTAGCCCAAGGCAGACCAGGGTTAGCCCAAAAACCAGCCCGAAGTCGCAACTCTCAAATTATGCAAAAATAGTAATCAGAAAACATTTTAAGAATTAATCTAAATTCTATTCAATAGGAGGGGGTTAACTGGGCACCTGTGTTAATAGCTACTCGTGTTCAAGACCAGTCCCCACTTTGACTTTTCACCTTGTTACAGGCAGGAGGAAGGGGAACAGGGCCTGTGCATGAAAAACAGAGGGCAGGGTGGAGGGCAGGAGCAGCAATCTGACCATGCGGGGCAGGCGGGATGGGCACTGGAAGTACACCATGGAAGGCTACAGGGAAACTATCATGGCATACACACAGACAATGGAGGGATGGTGGGAGGAGGTCAGGGGCAGCACAGAAGACCATGCAACCATCCATGGTAAGCAGTAGATTTAGTTGCAGCACAACGCCCATGGTGGGCAAGAGGGAGGGGGAAGGGCCATGCACAAAGGTCCATGGAGAGCAGAAAACACTACAAATCCACTGAAAAAACAAAGGTTAAACTGATGTTATAATTAGGAATTGTAAGAATATCAAACTTTACATTAAAACTCAGAAATTCACTGAAAAAATAAAGGTTAAAGGGATGTTATAGTTAGGTGACAATGTCATGTAAAACAAACTAACAAAACCACTGAAATTCTCCCTAAAGTAACTATTACTTGCAACCTTACCATGCACTGCTTTGCCCTTGCATATTAAATCACTCATGACATTCATTGACTACATTTATAACATCCCTAATCACATCTAAAATACTCCTACATATGACCTAAGTATTACACCAGAAATTAGCTACGAATCTCTTCGTCATCTTACTCCCACATATTAACCAAACCCTCTACTGCTTCCCTTCACAGCCCTCTTATTCCATGTAGTTTATAAAGCAGTTTTTTTAAACCTCCCAAATGCTTCCAGAGCATGGACTCCTGTTGCTACATATAATTCATTTATTTCCTGTCTGGGATAGGTTTGTGCAATATAAACACCCAAAATAAAGTTAGCGCATTGGGTTACCATCCAACAAAGAACCCAAAAGGGCCTGAACTTTTATATTTATTTTTTAAAACTGGCAAAAAGAAATTGGCAACAAGAAGAAACGTGGCAGTAAATTTGTTACGCTTAATTGGTTGCAAAGTCCATATTTTAAAAATATCTTATGGGGTTAAGGCACTTGCTGCCAACTAAGCCTCAGGGAATAATCAACATGGTAAGAAAACTCTGAAGGATAATGTATTTGAGAGCCGTGTTTTGTCTAGTCCCAGTTTTGAATCAAAGTAGCATAGAGGGTTAATATGTCTCCTGCAAAGCATATTATGTAAAATGCAGATGACATATTTTTATTTTATATAGATGGGTAAGTGAGATACTGATTTTAACACAAAGATCCTTTTGTTACTTGCAGTTCATAAATTGTAATCCTTTTAATAAAACACAGTGTGCTATGAAGGGCATGTGACTCCTACCCCTTGTAACCCTCACTGTCTTATCTAACACATCCTGTACATTGATTTACACATATAATTTATTGTCAATGTGTACGTGTGATGTAAGACACTCTGACACCCTGCATTGGGATGAGCAGCGGTATAAAACAAATTAGATTGTTACCCCCGGCATATATCCCACACAACAGGGCACGGAAGACGGTCTGGTTGTCCTATAATTTTACTTTCATTAAACTCCAGCGAGCGACAGCAATTCCTGAATACATACCAATAAAGTTGGGATGAGGCGCGTGCGGGGCAGGGAACGTGTGTGCGACATGTGGTAGGTGTGTGTGTAAGGCGCGCATGTGAGAGAAAATGTTCGGTTGTTCCCGGTCCTGCATCTGAGACTGAGAGATGTGTAGTCGCGTAGGTGCTTTCCTGCCTACTCTGCTGAGGGGCCTCCTGTATCCGCCCCCTGTAGCAGTGTTGGTGTAATGAGGAGTACAAATGAGGCTACAGGTCATCAACAGGTAACGCAACATGTGCATAGTGCCAATATCGGCAACACTCCTCAGTTCTCACAGTGACATACATAAATAAACCACACGACACCTTTTTAGTGGTGAAATTTGCTGCAGGTTTATTTGCATAACCAATATGCCAACATGGTGGGTTATCTTACGGGCTATCCCAGGGCAGGCCAGCCCCTATGCCGCCTGCCCGCCTGATGAGCCAAATTGCACCGTGGCCGTCGCCAATCGGTGGTTACCAATTATTGGGAGAGGCCACCCCTCCCATCAGTGGACCGCCAGTCCACTCCCTTACTCACGCCCCCTAACAGGTGGGCGGAGCGTTCCAGGCAGCCCCCGGTTGCTCAGACCCACAACCGCCCGTAGGACTAACGGGGCGCCGTAGTTCTTCCAGGGGACACACTAAGACATCCCTGGGTATCCTTGGCTTAGCACCCTTGTTGTGCTGCTGCAATATAGTACCCTTCTGTACCTTGCAGACTCTGGATCGCCCTGTAACTCCTCCTGCAACACAAAACAATAAGTTAGATTCTTCCCCTCCCCGTACTACCCTTTGGCCGTCCGCAGGGTAAGCGGTAGGGCGGGAAACAGCGAGACAGGCAGCGGTCAAGAGACCGTACAGTGGGCGGGGGAAGGCTTTTGTACGCCTGTCCCCCTCCCATGGCCGGAAGTGACGCGGCCAGCAGACCCCCTGGTCCCTAGCCCAGGGACCTAGTCCGCAGACTTCTGTGCCTTCCTGTGGCACTAAGGCAGCAGCCCTAATGGAGGGTCCCCTACGTGGCCCCCCGGGCAGCCTTGGCAGTCTTTCGTTCCTTCCTCAAATCTGTGCAAGATCATGAACCAACAAGATGTGTGTTTAGTTGAACTTGGCATACATGTGACTCTGTGACAAAACTGGCTGCCCCCCCAGGCTGCGACCTTCTCTCCATTTAAATACATTTTTCAGCATGCGTCTCACGTAGGTGTAATGTTGCATACTGAATCAACTTCAAGTTCTAAGTGTGAGGAAGGAGTGCATGTGTGACCGAGAGAAGTGTGAGGAATGAGCACGTCTGTAAGGGAAGAGGTGCACCGTGCATTAAAAGGAAGAGGCAAGTGTGAGGTGAAGTTGGGTAGGAGGCTGGGACGGTGGTGGAGGCATGAAGGAGTGATAGTGGAGCGAGAGTGAGAGGAAGGGATGCTGAGACAGGCACTATTTTAAGGGAGGAGAGCATGTGCCAGAGAGGGCAGCATTGTGTGAGGGAAATACGCTGGGGAAAGCAAGAGTTCTAAATGTGAGGTCGAGGAAGGAGTGCATGTCTGAGCGGTAGAAGTGTGAGGAATGAGAACATCTACGAGGGAAGAGGTGCACCGTCACCATGCATTACAAGGAAGAGCTGAGTGTGAGGTGAAGTTGGGTGGGGGGCCAGGACAGTGTAGGCATGGAGGAGCGAGAGTGGAGCGAGGAGTAAGAGGAAGGGACTCTGGACAGGCACTATTTTAAGGGAGGAGAGCACATGCCGGAGAGGGCAGCATTGTGTGAGGGAAATACTCCGGGGAAAGCGAGAGGCAGGATCAATGAAGCTAAAGTTTCTAGCAGGCGCAGCAGGTATTTCCTTCCCAGTGGTGTGTTGATACTGAAGATAAATGTTGCTAGGTGTTAGACTGGTTGCTACATGTCAAAACTTACTGACTGTGCTTACTCGTCCAGGTGGTTTTCCGTGCTCAGGCCCACACGTGTCACGAGTCGAAGTCGAGGGCCACCACAAGGGTCTGACAGTCTGACTCCGAGTGACACAGTGAAGTCACGGCCCTGTCGGGAGTCTCGTAAGTGGGACTCTCGAAGTCAGGGCCGGACTGGCCATAGCAGGCACCCGGCATTTCCCCGGTAGGCCACCAGGGTGGGGGCCGGTTTTAGGCCCTGGGGGCAGTTTTTGTTACCGGGGGCCAGCAATATCAGCCCCCTGTAACAAAAACAGCTCGGCCGCAACCCCCTCCTCACCCTCAATGGGGCCAGCCAAGCAGTTTGCCAGGGCGGTTTCAGTCCCCAGTCCGGCCCTGCTTGAAGTCCGTTGCTGCCGACGCTGCAATGATCACACTCAGTCACTGAGAGAGTACAGTAGTAGTGTCAGTAAACACACACGAGTGACGAGTCAGTCAGTGACAATGACAAATCCCAAGTCCGACTGCACTGTGGAGACCCGCGTGGCGCGTTATCGCTGCTTTTAAAGAGCGCCGCTGGAGCTGACCAAAAATGATGGCAATAATTTTGGCCAGCCCCCACTGTGACCCAAACAGACTGTACACCCACCGAACCACTATGCTAGGGTGGCCACATCACGTGAACAGCAGCAGCACATGTGTTTGCAGTTACACACACGTGCTGCTGGCTTCAGCAGCATGTGTGTATAGTAACTAGTAGTTAGTCACTGACTCCATCCAAAATTGTGTCATGTGTCCAGTCCTATCCAATCATGCCCCAGCCATGCAGCGCGCTTCATGCTCATTCCCTGCTGACCTTGCATCGCGTCCCACTGACAGTGAAGTGATAGGCGTCATCATCATCTCCATGGCTACCTGACTTGCTGCGCTGCCTGGTTGGCTGCCATCCATGCCTGCCAGTGCATGAGTGTCGGCGCCGCCCTAGCTTACTATTTACTCACAAAGGGCTAATATACGCCCAAAAAGTAGCCACCTTCCAGGTGTGGTTTTTCCCCATACAAATGGGAAACATTTCGCCAATTTGTGCGGGAAATTGCCCAATCTGGCAAAACTGCCCCCAATGCTTTATTGTCATGGCTGACATAGTGAGTACTTTTTAGGTCTCATCTAGGCAGTGCTTGCGCTGTCTCTTCAAGACATGCTGTAGTTAGGATATGGGCATGAAGCTCCGCCCACTTCCCGCCCATCTTTTTAATTGGATCCTCTCACTGTCTTTTGTAAATGGCAGCTTTTCATTGGTCAATAGGCTTAGTAGTCCCTCCTTAGTACCAACTTTTCTCTTCTTGTAACCTCCCATGAGGACACCCCCTCTTACATGTTTTGTTACTTGGGTCGTTTTAATTACAGCCTCAGAGCACTATTTTCTTAAATAGCTTTGTCCGGCCTGCTCTGGCAGGCAGGACACGCTCTCCCTCAATGCTTTTAAAAAACAAATATTTGTCAAGTGCAGCCGTGCCTTTCTTTTATTAGTTGCATCTAAGTGGCTGCATGCCTTTTTTTCTCTTTATTTACTTTGCTTATAATGGCAGCACCCGCGCTGTAACTTTAAACATCTTAAGCTAAAGCCGCCATTGTAACAAAAGTGATTAAATAGAAAAAAGGCGGGCAGGCGCTGTTTTTTCTATTTGTTTACTTTTGTTACAATCATGGCACCTGTGCTTTAGCTGTAAACATCTTAAGCTAAAGTGCAGGTGCCGCAATTGCTTCAAAAGTAAAGAAATAGAAAAAAAAGTTTTTTTCTATTTCTTTACTTTTAAAGCAATTGCGGCACCTGCGCTTTACCTTAAGATGTTTAAAGCTAATGCGCGAGTGCCGCCATTGATTTTACTTGCTGTGCTGCTGAATCTGAATCTTCCCCAAAGCAAAGACATGTATGTTGATCTGGGAAAACTGTTGGGACGCAGTGACCAGCAAAACAACATCTGGGACTCTCTGGAGGAACCTAGTCAGTCACCCGCATAGTTTAGGAATAATGTGTTGCTCGGCAGACATTCACCACGTATCACCTACTCGCCACCCAGCCACTCCCACAGGGGGTTTGGTACTCTTGTTACCATTCCTCGCTAAAGCAATAAATACTCCCCTGCTCCGTTGTTATTTTTTGTCCAGGTTCCACCTGGCTGTTTTCCATTTTGTAGTGTTTTGGTCTTGGTTATAGTATGGTTAAACGCTTTTGTGTGCTGCTGGACTCTGCTCTTAGTGCAGACCATCTGACACACCGCAGGAGCTTGGGCTGACCAGGGTGCAGTTTGCTGCAGTGAGCAGTGTAAAAACAATGGGGCACATGCATCAAAGTTAGGAATTGCGATTCCTTAATAGCGATTATTAAGGAATCGCTATTAAGGAGTCGCAATTCCCTATGCATGTAGGTTTCACAAAATAAATTGCGATTCCTACATATTCCTTAATAACGAATCGCAATTTGCGATTCGCTATTAAGGAATGCCTCCCCATTCATTCCTATGGGCCTAAAGGCCCATAGGAATGAATGGGAAGACATTCGCAATTTGCGATTACGAAAAAGGTAATCGCAAAAAGCGAATGCAATTTCAAGGGTGATAGGGGGCCAAAAGGCCACCCTGATTCACCCCCAAAACTGGCATGTGTGCACATGTGGCGCACACACATGCCCTGAGGGCATGTGTGTGCGTCACATGGCACTTAGAAAAATGCAATTTTTAGCATTTTTCTAAGGAATTGCAACTTACCACCAGCTTGAAGTTGGTGGTAATTTGCGATTCCTTAATGTAAAGTCGCAATCCCATATTGCTTCTTGTATTGCATTTAAGGAATCACAATTTGCGATTCCATAAATGCATTAGCAAAATAGGTAATCGCAAATTTTGCGATTACCTATTTTGCAATTGGGTTTCGGCTTGATGCATCCCAAATGGCAAAATACCGGTCGCAAAGGGGCCGATTCTGCGAATCGGCCCGTTTGCGACCGGTATTTTGCTTGATGCATGTGCCCCAATATGTGGACCTGGAAATCAAGCATCCATAAGTCGGCTGTGTGGCAGTGTGGAAGGGCCTGGTCCGCTTCTTGCACTGCACAATTGAGCAAGTTACAGATTGTATCCAGAGCAGCGAAGGCCTGCATAGTGTTGTCTCACATTGCTGCCGTGCGGCACGTGGGCACCCTCGTCATGTTGTAGTGTTACATGAGTAGCTGCTGTTCAAGGCCACGCACAGAGATGTCAATACTGGGCCATTGTAAATATATGATCTAAAGGTCTTCCCCGATTAGAGGATGGACGTCTATGTAGCTAGGGCCCTGGGAGATTTTCCTGGAACCATTCCTCTTTGTTGCATTATTTATTCAGACAGTGCAGCCATATAAAATGTACAGCTTTGCCAAGATGAGAAACCAGCGCTGGTTTCCCTCCAATGGAAATGTCTGTCAGACACCAAGCATTGTTCAATCAAATACTACACCAGGCTCACAAAATCTATCTGATGCAGCTGAACTTGTATTGTTAGATTATGAAAGGAGAAGCGGTGCACATGAGAATGCCAATGTTAACGCAGTGCACACAGTTGAAACCACGTGGGGATGAGCCACCCCACTATGTACTTCTAGTCTTTGCTTACGAGAAGCAAGGCTGTCAGTAAAAGAGGCGCAGTTACTGCCCGCCTGGTTTCTAGTAAGCAAAAACTAGAAGTACAAAGTGCATGTTTACGCACCGCTTGCAGGTTTTCAAAACACATAAATAAAAGGCATTGTCATGTACAATGCCAATAGCTCAAACTCTTGCAAATGCGAGACCTGTTCCATTGCAAATGCTTCTTTACAATTACACTTGTCGCTATTTGGTTTCCACTGTCTTGCAGATGAGAGGGAGATTTGATAAACATGAAAGTCAGGTAGGGTTTTGGGTCAGCAGGCTCTCTGAAGTGTAGTAATTGTTTTGTGATGCTTTTGGTAGTTACTTAAATCCTTTCCTTTCTGTCTGGGGCAGAAGCTGCTGAACAAGGTTTACAATGAGAGATTCATGGGGACGTCTGGAAAATGCTCTTAATTGAGCAACTAATTGCTAGAGATCTATACATTCCTTGTAAATATTTACTGAGCACTAAAGAAAGGGAAACAAAATTGTGGGGAGATGGGTGTGAGAAGTTTATTGGAGGTTAAGACTTGGACTCCCCAACAAAGCATTTAGAACATTTCAGAGAGTGAGTGTGCTTACAGTGCATACATTAATCACATGGTCATTTATTTAAATATAATATTTCGATCAATACAAAAATATGCTTATATGGACATGGAGTAAAGATTTACACAGAAAACAAGCTGATTGGGGGCTTCCTTGAGGGTTAGATATCAAATATTTCTGAAACAATCGGAATAATATTTAAGTGGGTTTTGGTTCGAAGCTGAACATCAATTACATTTTTGAAAGGAAAGGTACCCATAAATCTTTCTTCTAGGTCTTCATTTTTTAGCTCAGGAAGTTATTTGTAAGGATAGCAAGGATTGTTTTACCTGAAGTGTAGATTTAAACACACTGTATTTGCCGTGAGGTTCACAGTAAGAATGGAAGACTGAATGTAGATGTATACGCTATCTCTGTAACATCATTGTACTGATAATAATGCTTTTTATATGCAAAAAGGTACATTTTACAAAACATTAAGAAGCAATCTGGGCTCTAAGCCTCTCATGTAATTGTCCGCATCAGTGTGGTCCTGAAAAATACAATTTTAAATATCACGCTTCAAAACTATTGTAGCAAAAATATCAACAACTAAAATATCGACAAGATATGTATATACTGTGCTTAACTCCATATGTGGAGGCACGGGTACATAGTTAAGAACAGTAAATTCATACTTCCTAATATATACTTGCCTCCACCATACTTTGGTTGGCAGTGTCTTTGGTAGTAGTATACTTGTAGTACAATATTTCTGTAGTCGATATTCTGACATGCAGCCTGGGTATTATAACAACATAGAATCAAATTGCATTCAGAGCTGACGAAAAATGGCAGCCTGCCACAAAGTTTCATCGCCCATGTCATAAAAACCACAAACCACAATTCCTAATTCAACCGTGCGATGTGTGTTTTTAAATAGAGGAAACTTTTATTACAGTGTTACGGTGTGAACGTGAAATACCTGACACGTCCGTACCTGCCCGACAAACTACACAAGAACTTGAAGCCTATCGGGCTTGAGGTTTACAAGCCGAGAATGCCGATGGTCTCGATTTCTTAAACAAGCAAATCGTGGAATAAGAGAGAAACAGGAAACACAGAATGAAAGAAGAAGTCAAGAGACTGCGAGCAAAGACTATACAAATGAATGTTCGAGAAAGCAGTTTAGGATACCAAATGTACATCAAAGAGGTAAAAATAGAACCAGAGAGTGGAAGCTCATCCGTCAACTGATTTTTAGCGATTAGTGGATTTCCCCACTTCATTGTCTACCAGCAAAGTTGAATTAATACACGTCTAATATGCGGATCCAATCCAAACTCGGCACGTGAATTAAAATAATTATTTAGATAAGGAGTGTTTTGTTGTCGTTTTGATGTATGTAGGAGCCACTTGGATATGATTGAAGAAATCTGATTTATGGCACGACCTCAGAGGCTTGACAATTATTTTGCAATCTTATACAATTAGGGTAATTTCAGTGATTTTTTTTTTTGTTCAACTGGAATTTCCCTCTCGCAGGGCTTGTTTTAGGAATCTCGGCAGTAATTCCTGGAAAGTACTCTGTTGAAAGGGAAAGCTTAAGGCATGACTAGCAGCCAGCACTGGTATCCGGTGAGGGTCTCACCACACTTTCTGGAACACTTAATCACTTCTGTGCAGGCAGAGCGGAGGGCAGAGGTCTCTTTCAGCTCTTTAGTAATAGCTATCTCTTGATCCTCAGCCCAAAGGAGTGAGGTTGCATGATCAGTTAATGATTCAACTAAAAGAAAGATGATACCAAGGTTCTTCCTACCATCAGAAGCCCCGCCCACTCCAGGACCTACTTAATGCAGGCCATATTGTGACCGCACCTCGGCGCTCCAAAGGCAAGCCCATCTGTGCCCATCGCCGCCTGGACCGCGCCCAGCGCCACAACCCCTGCCCTCCTGCCCCCAAAGATACTCCATCTCTGAGCTCTACACCCTCGACTCTGGATGTCGCAACAAAAACTGCCACCGCGCCGACTCATGCGCCACGACAGGACCTTTCACCTGCACCCACTGCCCCTTCACTTGCCACAGCACACACACCAGCCCACCGACCAGCCCCACCCTGAACACACCACAGACACCGCCTGAACAAAAAACACCAACTATGCAAACACACCACAGAGATTTAGGACCTCATCTCCACCCTCACACCCGACATCGTCTTCCTCAATAAGACTTGGGTCAATCCCACTTTCACGCCTGACATTGCCGCCACAATGCCCCAAGGATACAAGATCACCTACTGCTACAGCATCAACAAGCCTAGAGGAGGGATCGTCATCATGCACAAGGAATCCATCCAATGCATCACCACAAATTACAACATCGCCCCAGCCATGGAACACCTCAAATTCGACTCTAAACAGAAAGCAAAACCACCATCAGGAGCACCCTCGCCTACTGTCCTACAGGACCACGTTGAGCCTTCTGCAACTTCATCGCCAACTTCATCGCCCCCTCACCATTGACTCCAACAACTACATTTTCTCAGGCGACCTCAACTTTCATCTTGAAAAACACAATGCCATCAACACTACCAACCTCCTCGACAGCATGAACAACATCGGACGCATCCAACTCTTCCATGACTCTACGCACACCACAGGCAACACACTAGACCCCATCTTCATCATCAGCGACCGCATCAGGTACAGCCACACTACGGAACTCACCTGGACCGACCACTCCAACGTCCACTTCAACATCACCAGCTCACAGACCTCGGCCCCCAGTCTGCCCAACACTCCCCACCGCAGCTGGAGTAGAGTTTCAAAGGACACATGGATGAACGCCCTCAACACCACCCACCCCACCTCCTCCAACACCCTAGAACAGGATCACCAACTGCACTAAAAGCATTGCTCCCATCGGCGACAACACCCACAGAAGGGCCACCAAGCAGGCTAGCTGGTACATAGAAGACCTCAGAACCGCTAAACGACACTGTAAACAATTGAAAAGGAGATGGCACACCAGCAAGAACACGATCAACAAGACCACCTTCAAGACAGCCCTCAACCTCTACCATAGACAGTTGAGAGAATCGAAGAAAAAGGCCTTAGCTTCACATATCAAAGCAAGCTCCAATAACAGCAAAGTATTCTTCAAGATCGTCAAAGAATTCTCCAACCCCTTAGCTGCAACAAAAAACATTACTCCCTCGCAGGAACTCTGTGACAACCTTGCATACTTCTTCCACAACACGATCGCCAGCATCTACAGAAACTTCAACCCAATGCCACTGACTTCTTCAGGCAAAACAACGACCCCACTACCACCACCGACATCTGACTAAATGAATGAAGCCAGCTTGCCCCATAGAACACTGCCTCCATCATGAACTCAGTCCACTCAGGGGTCCCAACCGACCAATGCCCTCATCACATCTTCAACCTAGGTAAATCCAGAATCAGCTACATACTCACCACCTTGTTCAACACCTCAATTGCCACAGCCACCTTCCCCGAGGACTGGAAACACGCAGAAGTCAACACCCTACTAAAGAAACCATCGCCAGAACCCAGCGAACTCAACAACGACTGACCAATCTCCCTGCTCCCGTTCCTGGCCAAAATACTAGAAAAAGCCATCAACCAACAACTTTACTCACATGTGGAACTGAACCTCCTACTCAACTCCTCCCAATCCAGATTCCACAGCAGTCACAGCACTGAGACAGCCCTCATCGGGGCTATCGACGTCATCCAAGCCCTATTTGACCGAGGAGAGACTGCAGCTCTGATCCTCCTTGACCTCTTGGCAGCCTTCGATACGGTCTCCCACTACACACTCATCATAAGACTGCACAACATAGGCATCCAAGGAGCCGCTGTCAGATGGACGCCTCTTTCTCCAACAGAAGAACACAAAAAGTCCGCCTTCCCTCCTTCATCTCAGAACCTAAGGAAATCATCTGTGGAGTACCCCAAGGAACCTCACTCAGCCCAACCCTTTTCAACACCTATACAACATCTCTGGCTAGCATCGCAAAAACCCACAAACTTAACATCATATCCTACGCTGATGACACACAACTCATCCTCTCCCTCTCCGAAGACACCACCATCACCAAGACCAACTTCCACAATTGCATGACAGGCGTCACCAACTGGATGAAGGACAACTGCCTGAAGCTCACCACGGACAAGACAGAGGTACAGATTTTCGGAAACCAACTCTCCCCGGGACGCATCCTGGTGGCCCTCAGAACTCAGATCTACTCCTGCCCCCACTGACCACGCTAGGAACCTAGGCATCATTCTGGACAAAAGGCTAACCATGACCACTCAGGACAACTCTGCCTCCTCCTCCAGCTTCTTCATCCTCCGCATGCTTCGTAAGATATTCCAATGGCTACCCTAAAGCTCAAGATACACCATCACCAGGCCCTCCTCTCCAGCCGACTGGACTACAGCAGTGCTCTTTACAAAGGGATCGCACCTCACCACCTCCTCCGTCTACATACCAAACAGAACACCGCAGCCAGACTCGTCCTGGATCTCCCTAGATGAACACATATCACCCCCTACCTCAGTGAACTCCACTGACTCCATGTATAAAAAAGATGCCAGTTCAAGCTCCTGAACCATGTATACGAGGCCCTACACAACTGTGGACCCGCCTACTTAAACCACCGCCTGAACTTCTATCAGCCCACCAGACACCTCCGCTCTGTATCCCTTTCTCTAGCCCTCACCCCCTGCATCCGACGTAGCAGATGCGGAGGTCGCTCCTCCTCCTTCAGTGAAGACATGGAAAGAGCTACCCTTTCATCTACGGACCTCCCCATCTCTTTCAGAGTTCCGAAAGTCCATGAAGACCTGGCTATCCGGCTAATCAACTGGACCCTGCCAGCACATGGATACCCTCATGGGTGACAAGTAGCGCTCTACAAATCTATTGGTTCGATTGATTGATTGAGCTCATGTTTAATTAGATACTACAAGTCTTTTCAGTCACAAGAACATCTGTCTACAAATAATGTCCTTGAGTACAGAAAGTAGCTCATAGTAGGTCTCCTCTAGATGGTAACACAAGCAACCCCAAACCAGTTTTGTCCTACTTAGGCCTCATCATGGAGCAGGGCCAAGGCTGATTTGATTATTTCTAGAGCGGCATAACCAGCAAATACCTTTTTGATCACAGGTCCCATCTCCATCTCCACCCTATCCTCATCTTAAGCCCCTTCCTCTCTCCACTATGCTGTCAAATCTAGTCACCTCAGTAATGCTCTATGACACCCTCTACTTTGCTTATCAGGCCCTTTCCCCTTACTTAGCTTTTGTTCTAATTTTAACACTCACATACCCCTCTCTCTTTTCATTATCTAAAATGTATGGTTCTTTGTTGCCCGCCCCCCCCCCCCAATCAGTCACATTAGTCCTCTCACCCATTATTTCAATCTTAAAAACTCAATTTTCTGACTTAGAGCTATCACATAACATATTTATCTCTGAAGGCTTTTACACCATGCTTTTTACAGAGACTGCTGTTGAATTCGTTATCTGTTTATAATTGATAATTTACTTATTATATGTTAGTGCTAGTTCTTTTTAAGGGGTTGCCATGTTCTCCCATGTAGTTCTGATGTACAGCTCACTGACACCCATTGGTTGAGTTAACCTTTATAAAAATGTAAAATAAATAGATACATGAATAAATATGGTGGTCAGAATCAAACTAAAGAACTTGGTTCTGCTGTTGGAGGAGCATCTAAGGTGGAAGTTTGGTCAGTGCCTAAGTTGAAATGTCATCAATCTTTGTGGACTTTGAGAATGTGCCAGTGTATTTCATTGGTAGTATGTTGGGGTGTTTCTAGGATGTTGTAAAGATAACCCTTACTACAAATCGGCCACCAGTCAGTTATTTCACACAATGATACACATCCAAAGAGGATGAGTGGACCTTGGACGTGCAGACAGAGATTATGTAATTTATGGGGGGAAACCACCACCACCCTCTTGAGTGCACACACAAATACTGTGTGTGCACTCAAGCGTGTCAATCTACTGCATTGACCCCATTTCTTCTGGTGAGAATCAATTTATTGTAACATGATTACAATCCCTTATTCAGGATTTGTGCATATTGAGATTGACCCCAAGCAGCAGAGGAAGCTGGTAAAACCCCCATAGGAAAATATATTATGTTCAGGTTGGGCTGAACAAGCTGAGTCAACTCTGACCACTTCCCCTAGTTCCACTGGGCTCGACAGGTCTTGTGAAATAAGAGGAAGTGTTTGACATGGCTGCAAAGTAAATCTTTTTTACTGCAATTTGAAATCCTTTTAATAGGGTAGAGAGTTTCTCCTTTGCGGTGATCGCTGCTTTAAGTTGGTCTTGTTCAGTAGTTTCAGAAGTGCAGATGGCTGGGGTTCTAAGAATCTAAATTTTGCCTCTGCCTTGCAGCAAAAGGATTGCTTATGGGACAGCCTGCCATACTGTACTCTTACGGAGTTTGCAGTCCAACTCGATGCTGCCCAGGGCAGTACTCACTCACAGCCAAGAAGATGTTCCTAAGCCAATATTTGGGAACTCTGCAGAGTCTTAATAGAGGAGTCCATATTCATTCATGTGCCTGAGCAGACAATCTTTATAGTAATACACTTACAATGACACTGAGCATTTATGCATGGTTCTTAGCTGAAATAGTGTGTGCTATACCTATGCTATTACCTGGTTGGAAAGTCATCTGTAGTCTTAATTTTACATATTCTCGGAGATGAAAGGTCAGAATAGAGAAATACATCTTTCCTTACAAACATTGGGAGGAAAAAAGAAAAAAATAATAATAAAGAAATAAAGGGGAAAAAAAAGCTACAGAGCGAGCGGAGAGAGCAGATGTTAAATTATGCGTAAGTGGGTGGTTAAGCCTGCTCATTTATGAATATCTCTCCCAATCCTGCATGACAGGTCAGAGAGAGAGCAAAATAAAAAAGGCTAATAGATCTCAGATTCTGTGGCCTGGACAGTAACAGAGAGACTACACAACCCACCCCCCGACTTACCCAAGGGCAGGTGGTGTAATTTCATTCTGGCCTTGCCCAAGGGTTGAAGAGCAATTTTAAGGTATCGGGGAAATGGCACCGGGTTCAAACCTGGTTACCCAGTTCCAAAGTCAGTAGCTCTAGCCATTAAGCCACATCTCCTCCCACTTCCTCTTCCATTATTATTACCACAACAACCGCCATTAACACCACCACCACCACTATTTCCACCACCATTGCCACTCCCATTATTAACACAATCACCACCAGCATTTGCACCACCAACATTACCACTGCCAGCACCATTACTAATGCCAGCACCAACACCACCATTGCAATCCTTTCCACTACCAATACCACAAACATTACCTCCATCACCCTCACCACATCCATGATGATTTCCACCATTACTGCCAACAGCATTACTCCCACACAAACAAAACCACCCTAATATAACAGCATTGCCACCCTTAAACTACCACCAACAACACAACAATTGTCACTATTACCACTATCTCCATCATCATGGTTCCCACCAGCATTACAACCACCACAATCAATTTCATGAACCAACACATTCACTGTAATATGCCTATATACCCACTTTCATAATCACACAATCAACTTCATATGCCAACACACAAAAGCAAAAAAAGTCACAAACAAATTACATTTACAAACAAATGAAAGTTAGAAAGACTTTAAGGTTAACAGTGGCTTTGCTATAATAACTAAAATGTCACAAAATTCATAAATCAAAGTTTGTCTTCACCTTGTGTCCCAACCCCAGCAAAATAAATCAAACTTAACTCATCCTCTGCCAGCAGACAGCCTTCATAACATCACACACATTTTCAAACCAAGGGTAACAACATCATTTTCTACTTTGCAAGACAATATACCCACCATCAAAGGTCCACATAACCAACATCATAACTAATATCATAGGACAGCATTGGGAATTCTGTAAGCTGTCATTCTTGATCAGAGAGGAGTAGCTTTTTCATGTTTCATGTGATTGGAATGGTAATGATAAATCCTCCTTACTGGTGAAGATGGATTTAACATTACTGTTTTAGGAATACCACTTTTAGAAAGTGGAAATTTCTCTGTACTTACTGCTCTTAGTGTCTAACAGCCTGTCTACAATACACGTCTGGGTTGGGTGACAGCTACACTTTGTGCATTCCCTCTAGATTGCTACAAACACAGGAAGGTGAGGCTCATCTGCATTTTGAGCACTCATCTGTATTCTGATGGGTCTTCCTCGGCAGGGAGGAATGGGAAGGGTTGACTCATACACTTCCATAGGCAGTGTCTTGTCCACACACAAAGCATTGATTTACCCCCCACAGGTAGCCTGGCAGACAGGACTGGGTTGAAAGGGATCCTTGTACACTTCAGAGAGTTATTTTGAAGTTACCCCCTACATCAAAGGCACTTTTGGGTATAAGTCCTACCCTTGCCTAAGGTGCACTCTCCAAGTCCTGGGCCTCAGAAGAAGTTTCGACAGCTGGTTTCTGCAAAAACTGACGCATTGCATAGACTGCATGAGAAATTAAGGCGCATCGCCCTTCGACACTGACGCAGAGGCTGCTCGACGACAGCAGATCCAAAGCCTGCGTGGTTCGGTGATGAACCTCTGCGCGGCTCGATGACAACGCTCTGCGTGGATCGATGACGACGCACTGCATTCACTGCAACGGAGTTTGACAACTATGCGGGATCCCATTTGCACAGCTCAATGATGACGCAGTAGGCTCTCGGCGTTGACACTCGCTCAAGCCAAGGTATTTCTTCAGCAGGACCTGTCTGGGTCCTATCACCGGCCTGCCCTCCATCGCGGTGGGCCTGAAGTTTGGATTTATACAGTTCCCTTGCAACCTAAAGTAACCTTTTGACCGCTAGTGACTTCTAAGCACTAATTTTGGTTAATTCTTTAAAAATTCATATATCAGCTTCTACTTATAAGATTTTTGTCGTTTTGGTCTTATTTTACTCAGATAAATATTCTCCATTCTTCCAAGCCTGTGTGGAGTCTTTTTGTGGTGTGTTCATTGTGTTGCTGTGGGTGTGTGTGTTGCACAAATACTTTACTGTCTTGCTTCGCCCTCAAAAATACCACTCCCACACGATGGCCCAAACACGACGAAGCAGGAGACATAAAACACAACAACACCTAAAAAGGGGTTTCATTTTATGAAAATGAAACACATCAAAGACTCTCTTTTTAGAATGAGGCTTGGGGTTTTATTTATGCAATGCTCTCTAACAGAAAGGCTTTCCCAGATGTCAAATGAATAATATTCAAATATATATAGATATAGATATATTTATATGCAAGCAATAATAAAGCACTTGGCAAATGTAACTGTTAAATGCATGAATAGTAATAATGAATAAACAAGCAGCAAATAATACTGGACGTCCTGCAAGAAATCAGAAAGATATATACACTAAATACATCAAATGATTACTTTTGATGTGCACTCTGACTCACTCACACATCACAAAGAAAACACCTCAAATGACCATAGCCACTGGCCACACATCACAATGGCAATAATCAAAACTCAAACACTTCACCTGGTGCAAAGACTGCATCTTAGCCCATTCCAGACCAGGGGATTTACAGCCAGGGTTAAGAGCCTCAGCAACCAGGGTTCCACTGTACCGAAGTTGACGCGTCGGTCCCCATTCGGATTCCAAAATCCTGGTTTCTAAGTTAACAACCCTCAGCTTTATAGTCTCAAAACACACTAGAAGGTTTGAGAGTCCTTTCCTCTGCACCAAGGAAACTTACTGGAATTGGCCACCTTCCATGCAAGCATTCCAGGGCAAAAGGAGTTCCCACGTTCCCTCTACATTCTCCCATGTTTCAGCCTTTATCTTAACAAAGCTTATGAAAGCCTTCCAGGGTACATTCAACAATCTCTTCAAAACAAAGCAACCTTGAGCGTGATTAACCCAAACAACTTGCAAACACTCTGTGGGCCTGTCTGTGCACGCAAAAAAGCTCAAGCAAGGCAGAGTCAGATTTAAGGATGACATGAGGCCATGTCAAAGCCAATAGTAAGAACTTCATAATACTTCCCAATGTACAACACAATGCACATTTGTGCACCACTGCCTATAGCATCACATACTTCATCTCTCAATGTACAACATAATGCACATTTGAGCACCACTGCTCATAACACTGCACTTCGAGACCAAAAAGTACATTCCACACCTTTTTCTCTCTCATGCTTTCAAATGCACATCCCACACGTTCTGTTCTTGGCAAGGCTGTTCCATCCTGTGACAGCTCCCACTATAAGACTGCAAGATTACAAGAAAGAAACCTTCATGGGAAACGAGGCATATGCAGGACGTACATTCATGCTAGGGTAAAGTAAAACACCAAAGTTAATTAAAATTATGGTAGTCATCACGTGGTGTCAAACCATAAGAGTGCCTCTAGCACTACATTTACACATTTCCTCTTTAGATAAGCCTGACTGCTGTGCGCCAAGCTACCAAAGGGTGAGCATAGGTTATCTGTTAGTGTGTATCTAGTTTACCCTGACTAAAGTGGTGGTTCCAGCCTGAATTGGGTGCATACCTCAGCCAACCAGGAATCCCATTTCGAACAGTGGTGATCAGCGGTGAGGATAGGGCTTGTGTTTGTGCAATACCATATGGTAACTCATTGTTCACTACAACTCTATACTCAGACCAATTCAAGACATTTTCAGTTCTCACTGTTGTGGCATTTGTTTTCTTTTTTCCTCAGTCTTTTTGCCTAAGTCTCATTTTCCTCTGCATGTCTGTGGTCCTACCTGGCAATATGGAATTAGAGCTGGCCAACCTGGAAGCATACAGAGTGGCTCAGCTCAAGGGGTTCTGCCAGTAGAAACTGATGCTCCACAAAGGAGATGCCAAGAAGGCAGAGCTTCAGAAAGCCTTGAGAGCATGAGCAGAGGCTCACCCAGAAGGAGAAGTAAATGAGGCAAGGTCTGTGTCTGAGGAAGGATCAGAGCGGGACCTGGGAGAGAACTGTATTAATCTAAATCAATTGATGTAACTGTTCATATACCTCAATGCACAAACTATTTTTTCATTGAACAATATAGTCAAACATCAAAGCAATCATTCAGAACTCCAAATAGTCAACTGGATGGTATTTTTACTTACCCTTGGTATCACAAAAAAGAAACAATATTGTAACCACAATTAAAATTGTTCAACAGTAACTACAGATATGCTGAAGATGATGCCTCCTAGATGGTTTCAGCCAATAAGTGTTTGCTCCCTGCTTCGGTCTGGTTTCAGAAAGGGCAGCCATTATCTCTGAATTGAGTTCATGTGCAATAGATCATGAAAGGAACAGAAATACTTACCCTGAATTAAGAATGAGCAGCACATCAGCATCATTTAGCTGAGCTGTTCTATTTCATCAGAATATAGAAGCTTGAGGTCCGTTATCGTTTTTGCAATAACATCTGGATTCAGATTGCTCTTGACCTTTCTGGTTATGTTTGAGGTCGCTTGACGTATTTTTAACGTCATCCATTTTTTTCTATAGAGATCTTCGTGATTCTTTCGACATATAAGAAAGTTATCAGATCTCTATTTACCAAACTGCCATTCAAATAATAATTTTTGGATATAGGTAATTAGATTTGCTTTTTCCTTTACCTATAACTTAGAGGTATGGTTAGCCCTACTTACATCTTAATATTGTGCAGCTATTTAGTTGTTGACTTCCCTGCCCTTTTTTGTGAGTATGCTTTTTTAGTAACTTCATAGTCCCAAAGTCCATCTCTGTCCTTTGATTTGATTTTTTTGGATCACATGTGGAGATTCTGTCTTGGTGGTGGTGGTGTGTACATCGTTTTCACTTGTACGTCGTTTTCACTTTTTTTAAATGTTCATGTGGTGTTAAGAGGTCACGTGGTGAAGAATGTGACACATAAAGCGATTTGTTAACTGTTTTTAAACCTTTTTTTACCTATTTTAAATCAATCTAAATAAAGAATTGTTTTAATTAATGTTTTTTCTTTTCCATGTATCATCTGATCAGCTTTCATAAAGTCCCAATCGGGAACGAAACATGTGTCAGCTGAAACTATCTAGGAAGCATCATCATCTGCATATCTGTAGTTACTGTTGAACAATTTTAATGGTAGCTACGATATTGTTTTTTTTTTTGTGATAATATGATTAAGTGAAAATACCATCTGCCTGAATATTTGGAGTTCTGAATGATTTTTTGGTATTTGACTATATTGTTCAATGAAAAAATCCTTTGTGCATTGAGGTAAAAGAATACACCAATGGACTTAGATTAATACAGTTAATGTCTTATACACATTAGGTTTGCTCCGCTATTCTTTGGTTTGTTCATGCCTAGGCTGGGAACATTCTTTCTCTGGTCCAGATACACACATTGTGGCAACAGGTGTGTTATAGTGTTCAGAACACCGTTGTTGGTTTATTTTTTACTGCTTTAAGGATAGGGATGTGCAACTGGTGAACCACTGTTGCATTCTTTCTGTATTGAGATAAATAAATGGTTGGCAGCCTATGAAGTGGCTTTGAAAGTGCACAGTGTTCCAGAGGAGTTCTGGGGGGATTACTCTTTGGCGGTACATGCCCATGGTGGAGAGAGACACACTCCTTACACTAGAGGTGGGGGACCAGACCAACTATACTGCCATGAGGACCATTTTAGTCAGGAAGTTTGGGTTGACACCTGGGGAGTACAGACATTGGTTCATCTACACAAACATTGGCGGATTTCTTGGACTATGCTGGTAAGGCACTGAAGGGCTGGGTGAAGAGCAGCAAAGTTAATGATTATGAAGGGTTGTACAACTTGTTTTTGGAGGAGCAAATTCTTGATACTTGTTTTCTAGAGCTGCACCAACATCAGGTTGATAGCAAGCTCACTGATACCAGGAAGCTTGCTGAGGAGGCGGACCTCTGGGTCAGCACCAGAGTGTCCAAATAGGTATCTGGAGGGACTCCCAAAAGGATCGTCAGGGTTCCCACCAGGAGAAGGAGGAGGGAGATAAAAAAAGACTGAGTTCTCTAAAGGCCCTCAAAACAACTCACAGGGGAAAGGGTCTGGTTCACATTCCCAATCTGGCCACCAGAAGAAAACTTACCCGGACAAAGGTCAGCAGCCCAAGCCCATCAATTGCTATGAGTGCTACGAGTATGGACACTACAAATGGGATCTCAAGTGTTGAAAAAGAGTACCAGTTCCCACTGGAGGAAAGGTTCCAGAGGTGGCTAGGGTAATGCTGGGGGAGGTGTTTGTCCCAGTTAATGGGGGGAGTTTAAAGGGGTTAGCCTAGTGTCCCTGGGTGACAGTGAGATGGTTCCTAAGATCCAATTGCGCTCAAATACTACAAAGTATAGGCAATGGGTCACTATCAAAGGGCAAGGTGTGGAGGCTCTGAGGGATACAGGAGCCAGTATGACTATGGTAAGGAGTCAACTGGTTTCCCCAAAGCAGGGTAATTTCTCTATGCATTCCTCCAGGTTGTGGTGGCTGACAACAGAGAGGGCCTGTGGCCCTAAATTAATTTGAGTGGGGGTGGGAGGGGTCAGGTCTTCTGAAAGTTGCAGTGAGCCCTGCCATGCAAGTTGACTGTTTGTTAGTTAATGACTTGGAGCACACTACCTGGAAGGAACTGGAGCTCAGGGCTCATGTGGAGATGTTAGGGTTAGATGTAGAGTGGATCTGTGCCATGATAAGGTCCATGGCTGCCTGGGAAGGGAGTCAAGAAGGGCTGGAGCCTGGATTAATGGCCCAGCCAGCTGCTAAGAAGGGGAAAGGCAGAGGACATTGCAATTCAGCCTCTGAATGTATCTCCAGTGAGATGGATGGGGCACCTGCGGTGGCTGCCCCGGAGTCCACTGAGGCGGACATTGATTCACATAGTGACCTGCCTGAGCTTGCAGGATGGCACGTGGAAGGAGGACCCACCAAGGAGGAGTTCTGTAGGGCACAAAGAGAGTGTCCAACCCTTGGGGGATGAGGCAGCAGGCTAAAGCCCAAGCAGCAGGTGATGCTTCTAGTAGTCATCACATTTACTGGGAGGGCAACCTGCTGTACAGTGAGCTAAAGGCTCCTGGGCATGGGACATCAAGGGCCCTGGTGATCCCCCAATGCTACAGAGCCTTCCTACTGGAGCTAGCTCACGATATTCCCCTGGCAGGACACCTATGCCAAGACAAGACCTTTGTAAGACTTGTCCCCCACGTCTATTGGCCTATGATCAAGAATTCCTCAAATGCATTCTGTAGGACTTGTGTGACCTGCCAGGCCAGCAGGAAGACAGGGCAGAGACTTAAAGCTCCCCTTAATCCCTTGCCTGTCTTTAGCACCCCCTTTGAGAGTGTGGGCATCAACATTGTAGGGCCTATGGATCCCCAGACTGCATCAGGCAACAGGTTTATCATCGTTCTGGTGGATCATGCCTCTAGGAACCCAGAGGCAATTCCTCTGAGGACTACAACTGCACCCGCAGTGGCAAAGGCCCTGATGGGAGTTTTACCAGAGTGGGTCTCCCCAAAGAAGTGGTGTCTAACAGGGGCACAAACTTAATGTCCGCTTATATACAGTCAATGTGGAAGGAGTGTGGGCTAATATACAGGTTCTCCACCTCTTACCATTCACAAACCAATGGGCTTGTTGAGAGGTTCAACAAGACCCTGGAAGGCATGATCAGAGGGCTGCCTGAGGCCCTGAGGAAAAAGCAGGATATCCTCTTATCATGCCTGTTGTTCACTTACAGAGAGGTGCAACAGAGAGGAGTGGGTTTCAGCCGCTTTGAACTGATGTTTGAGCACCCAGTCAGAGGACCTCTGAGTCTGGTGAAAGAAGGGTGGGAGCAAGCTCTCAGGAAGGTATACCAGGATGTAGTTAGCTACATGCTGGACTTCTGAAGCCAGATGGCTAAGTTATGGAAGCAAGCTTCCAGTAACCTTGAAGCCATCCAGGAAGTAATTCTACCACTGTGGAATTTCAACCTGGTCAGAAAGTGTGGGTGATGGAACTGGTAGAGCCCAGGATCCACCAGTACTGCTGAACGGGCCACATGAGGTGATTAAAAGAAAGGGTGAGGCCACATGCCTGATGGACCTCGAGACCCCTAGTCAACCCCACAGGGTGCTGCATGTAAATCGCCTCAAACCCACACTGTGAGAGGTCTCAGCTGGCCATGCTGTTGATGACTGATGGAGAGGAGGAAGAGAAGAGTGAACATTTCCCTGACCTCTTGGACTCCAAGAAGAAGGATGAGCCTGTGAAAGGAGTAATCCTTTCCCCCACTCTGACTCCTGAACAACAGAGAGATTGCCACCAAGTGTTGGGGCAATACTCTTCGCTGCTCTCCTTTATCCTGGGACTACCCACCTGTGTACCCATGATGTGGACACAGGGGACAGCCTCCCTGTTAAGAATAAATCTTACATGTTGTCAGATAAGGTGACGTCCAGCATTAAGGTTGAAGTGTTTAAAATGCTGGAGTTGGGAGTGACAGAACCCTCTGGTAGCCCCTGGTCCAGTCCTGTGGTTCTGGTGGCAAAAGCTGCCCCACAGGGCACCACACCTGAACTGAGGTTCTGTGCGGATTACAGAGGGCTGATGCTCACCTTATGTCCCAGGCTGATGAGCTGATTGATCAGTTAGAGGCTGCTCAGTATCTCAGTACATTTGATCCTACATCAGGGTACTGGCAGATCACCCTAACAGAGGGAGCAAACGAGAGGGCAGCCTTCTCCACTTCAGAGGGCCACTACCAGTTCAGTGATACCCTTTAGATTAAAGAACGCCCCTGCCACCTTCCAGTGGCTGGTGAACCAGGTCCTTGTATGGTGATTTCCCTCTTGGTCAACTTTTCTGATACGTACTCCTCTGACTCAGAGAATGATAATCTTACTTTTGCGGAAGGCGCTCAGTTTAATTACAGGGCCAACAGAGGTAGACAAATCAACCAACAATCTTACCAAGGCCAACAGTTTTATCAAGGCCAACAACAACCTTTTTTACAGAGAGGCCAGTACAGAGGGAGAAACAGACGATGGGGACAGGACAGGGACGAACAACAACAGGGAGCCCCTCAACATCAGCAGCCATACTTAAAGACCAGGAACCAGCAATATTGGAGAACATAGTTGGAGTAGGAGCTGACGCCACCTCACGTGACGTTATACCCATTTTCAATTTATCCTCCACTGTTCTCACAAAAGAAGAAAATGTATTGTTAGGAAAAGGGCTGTCATTTGTTCCTAGTACCAACCTGAATTCATATAAATTACATCAAGACATGTTTTCTTTTTTTCGAAAGGTGAGGTTAAAAAAATATTTTTTGCAAAACCCAATGGGAAATGGTGGGGATAATCAATCGAATTGTAAACCTCCCTCTACTTTTACTCCCACATTGGAAATGGTGGGCCCAGAGGTGGCAATATTTGAGAAAACTGTCCTTAATGAGGTACAACGTGTGACTAAACACTCCTCTCAGAAACGACACAATTTGTCCAGTAGTGATTTCTTGGCTTTAAACAACATCAAGAATAAAAAAGATTTGATTATCAAACCCTGTGACAAGGGAGGGGGCATTGTGGTGATGGATAAAATTGATTACAGCAACAAAATTCATGCCATGTTAGCTGTACAAGAACATTACAAAAGGGCTCTCCCTAGTGACTTGAGCAAACTGGGTGATAATATTCACTGCCTAACTAAAAGAGCATTGGATGAAGGTACGATATGCCAACAAGAATTTGTTTTTTTGAATAAAGTATGTCCTGTAGTGCCAGCACTCTATGGGCTTCCAAAAACCCATAAGAACATTCTAGACCCCCCTTTGCGTCCAATCATCTCCACAATTGGAGCCAGTACGGAGCCTTTGTCCAAGTATGTGGACACATATCTCTGCCCCCTTACTAAGATCTATGAATCATACATCCATGACACAGGAGATATGATCAACAAAATTGAGAATATGCCCTTTAACCCTGAGTGTGAGATTCTGGTAACGCTTGACATTGAGGCTTTGTACACCAACATTCCTCAATGTCAGGCGTTGCTTTCAGTTAAAGCTCTTCTAGATAGAACACCTGGAGACAGACCGAACGCCTTCATCCTTGAATGCTTGGAGGCGGTTTTGATGAATAACGTTTTTGAATTTGACGGACTGACATACAAACAGGTGAAGGGTACCAGCATGGGGGCTTCCTGTGCGCCGAGTATAGCGAACATTTATATGGGCGAATATGAGTTAAAGAACATTTTTAATGAGTTGGCCCCCTTCTATGAAAACGTCAGAACGTGGAAACGTTTTATTGACGGCATATTTTTTATTTGGAGTGGGGATGATGCCACTCTACAAGAATATATTGCATGGCTTAATGCCAGCGATGCCAATCTGAAGTTCACTGCTAAGTATAGTACTTCTGAGGTTGAATTTTTGGACATAATGATCTCGGGCTCAAGTGGACGCTTACAGGTTAGTTTTTATAGGAAACCTACAGCCAAGAATACAATTTTACAGCACCAAAGTTTCCATCCTAGCTGCCAAAAAGACTCAATCCCCTTTCGGGAATTCCTGCGAGTACGTAGGAATTGCACAATTATTCAGGATTATAACCGATATGGTGACCTTTTAAAAAAATGGTTGTTGGAAGGGTGATACCCACACCGTTTGATGAAGACTGCCTTTAAACGAGCCAAGAACTACAACCGTGAGGCATTATTGCAAGGTACTACACGTGAGCCCCAGGACCAGGTCGTGTGCGTCATTAATCATTCCCAATTCAATTATAAGATCAAGAATATTCTTAATAAGAATTGGAAGATACTAAACGCACATGACGAGGAAGTACATCTGAAACCCCCCATAGTGGCATACAGGAGAAATCGTAACTTAAGAGGTATGTTAGTACATACTAGGAATGAAGCCCAAACCAAATTTGGACAGAGAACTATCACTGGGTTACCACCTGTGTTGGGTAATCACAAGTGTGGCTCCTGCCACGCTTGTGATACGGCTATGGTTGGTGATTCCTTTGAATACAATGACAAAGCATCAAATTGAAGGACTTCACGAATTGTAGGAGCCATAACATTATCTATATGCTCCTGTGTCCATGCAGATTGGCATATGTGGGTGAGTCAGGCCGTGAATTCCGAGTTAGGTACAGCGAACACAAATCCGCTATCCATACTCACAGAGTTTCAGCCCTGTTCGTTCAACACTGTTTAGACATGAACCATTTGGAGACCGAACTGAAATGGTGTATCCTAGAGAAAATAAAATCACAGGCTGGATCACCTATTGAGCTAACTCGAAAGAGAAGGGAAACTTTTTGGATTTTTACTCTGGACAGTGTAAAGAAAGGGCTGAATGAGGAGATCATTTGGAATATTACCCAGAAATGATTGGCGGCATGGCCTTCCTTTCAATCAATTATATGGATTCTCCTTTGCGTTAGTCCGTATTGTAGATTTGTGGTACTCGTCATAGTTATTACCACTAATAGAGACTGCCTGAATTGTTTTTCATCAGCACTAAGACGTTATTGGGGATTAGTTTAAAGCCACAATGAGAAGGTTGGCCTTCAGTCCCCTGAAGTAAATTGATTTTTACTTTGCACATGTATTCAGTATTAAGTATGAAAATACACACTTTGAGACAGCTATATATAGCCTTTCAGTCGTTTTCATGTATTATTATGCATTATATATATCTCCATGATAGTTTACATCGCGTCATTAACCTATTATAAGATGGCGCCCATAGATGACACTGTATGATGGATGATGTGTTATACCTACGTTAGGTCCATGTGGTACGTGCGTCGTCGTCAGAAATATCGGCGCCGGAAATGAGGCCGATAAATAGATCAGGTTACCCGATGGCAAATGCTGTTTTGCCGCGTAGCAGGTCGTGCGGATAGAATACAAGTGAATGTTGAGACTAAGGTGAGTCCCGGGTCTTGTTAGTTGCTTTTTTGAAAGGCGTTCTGTTATCCACTAAGACTTCGTCAGGGGTCAGGGAGGCATTTGACACTAAGACTCAAACAGGATATAATACGGCGAATGAGATGGGCCGTATCTCATTTATTTATTTTATCTTATATGTGGTTCTTTGGGCTCACGTAATAAATGCATGAGTGAAACTCTGTGTTCAATATGCTTAGATATGAGGTATCTTCTACATATTTCAAGCTAGTCCTTTTTTCATTTACGTATACTTGTTAGTTTCTGGTTAGCCTTAATAAATCTACCACACATTTGTACCTTGTGGCTCTATGTAGTTTGGCTAAGTAGGTCAGGTTTAGCCCATACTTTTCAGTCTATACTAGCCTTAAAATATGCGTATTTGTCTTTCTCCCCCTGCTCTATCAGTTGTTGGAATTATTCTATACAAACTTCGGATACAACTTGACGAGACACAGATTCAGGAAATCACCATCTCATCCAAACAACGAGAACGTTTTATAGCATTTGAGTGTCTCTTGAAATAATAGGTGCGTGAAGACATAAATTAGGTCAAAACATTGCAGATATTCATGAATAGTGCCCTAATCATGTTATAACTATTTACAGGACACCACGCCTGCTCAGAAGGGACAGAATTTTCACTTACCTTAGATAAAGAGCACCAGAAAAAGTTGATATACAGAGAGGCTCTCTTGGTAAGTCATAGTACAGCATATATCAGCAGACATTTGAGGTTTTAGAGGGCTATTGGATGCGATACTCAGTTCTTTTTTCTTTGGTGTCAAGGTATATGTAGGTTTCATAGAATGGAACGGTGAGAGGAGTCTCCTTGAAAATATGTGACTTCATATTAGTCTACGCCGGAACTCTTTTGAGTTGTAAGTGGTTGGTTTTATCGTCTGACTGAGGGTTATAGTGGCACAGGGTGTTGTGTAGTATGATACTGATTTTGTTTGTATCTTCATTTTTCAGTGCACTTAGTTTTTTACTTTGGTGGCGTTGTTGTCTATTTTTTAAACCTGTGAGAGTTCTCCTATATAAATAAAATAAAAATGGTAGTGTACTGTATGCGACTGAAATCATGGCACTGCATTTCTTTTTGTCTTTTCTGTAATCACCTTTTCTCAATCCCTTTCATGGTTATTATATACACATTGTTTTGGTGTTGGGTTAAGTTTTTGGTCCAATCAAAGATTATATTATCACTGTATGGGTTACTTATATACGCTGTTTTTCAGGTACCCCTACCAATATATGAAGGTCTGCTTTGTGTATTTACGGTCCTGAAGAAGGTAGTCTACAGGTTCCACCGAAACGCGCGTCGACCATATCACATGCGCCCAACCCACGACTTGGTCATGGAGTTTTGTTAATAATTGACTTCCCTTCGAATCACGACATTTGTGTGATATTTGGGGTTGTTTGTTAGTATGATTGGTGTGAGTGAATGGATACATGATTTTGTGGTATCTCTTTAGTAATTTGTTAGTCTTTGTTTGTAGGGGTCAAGTGATGAATTATTGAAGGAAAAGGAAATAATTGTCTATTTTAAAGGGAAAAAATTCGAAAAAATTGTATAAAAATGTTATAAATAATTTTGTATGATTCAATTTTGTGATTTTATGAGAAATCCAGAAAAAATGCTTGTGAAATCATTTAAGAAATAAGAAAAATGAATAAATACCAAAAAAAAAGATCTGAAAATGTGATTGTTTTTGAGTCTGATATGTAACCCATTGAGATTCATTTCCTCTAGGTAAAGAAATATAGGTCAAGAGGAGATATATTATTTTTTGATTGTTGGTTTCCCCCCCCCTTTTCTACCTGACCTAAAATTCCTTTTTCAATAGGATTTCCCTCTTGGGCCCACTTTGGTTCTCCCTTAGTTGCATGTATTAGGCTGCCTCTGCTACGCACAGCCACACATAACATATTTGTTTTTATGACATGATATTATTTTAGAAATACGGTGCACATATTATTTATTATTTAGTGACTCTACTTGAGATTCATTCTGAACATCTTGTACAAGGTCGAACAACATAGTGTACTGTTTTCTTGTGCCCAGTCAGCCACATCTCTTAACGTTTTTAGACATAACACGGTAGCAGAGCTGCAGTTTTCTAACACAGTAGTTCTTATCATGTAAACCGTGTCTAGCCCCCTCGGGGGGGCAGAGAGGAGAATTCTAGCGGAGAGACCGGTCCTGGAACAGAGGCAGCAGTCTGGCATAAACTGAGTTTACACCTACGATGCGGACCACCTAGCTATACACGCCAGATATGTGGTCCGGTGCTAATCCCAGAGATCACTAATATATCCCTGTGCTCACATAGTGAGGGTAGGCCTAAATAGATATATCAGTTGCCATGGTTGGGTTGTTCATTGTATACAGTCTGCTAGTAATGTTTATTATGTTGCTCAGTTGTATTTGTTTACTTATCGAAGCACACTTGCTTCAAAATAGACTACGATAGTTTAAATAAATATATTGTAAACTTCCTTAGTGTCTTTCTTTTGTGAGTGAGTGAGAAACGAAAGATGATGATCTGTTTTTGACTGTTTCCTTGGGGACTAGAGGTTCATGTTTTAGGTTTGCCGAAATCACCTACTATTCTGGAAATGTTAGGAGTTCAGGTGAGGAACTGAGCTAGTCGGATATGGGCCTACAGGTACTTTATGTGGTAGAGAGACTCAGTCCCTACATTCTGATGCCCTGTTCTCCCCAAGCACAGTTCTGCTTCCAATCCGAATCCCTCCAGCACTTGCTGGTATGAAGGACTTCTCTACTATTTTTCTGGATGACATAGCTGTCTTCAGTAGCAGATGGAAGTCCCACCTTTTTCACCTCCAGGAAGTGCTTCAGGCTCTGCGACAGGCTGGCCTGACTATTAAGGCAAGTAAGTGGCACACAGGGAAGGGGTCTGTGGTGTACTTGGGGCCCCTGGTGGGCAGGGAGAAGGTGCAACCCCTTCAGGCCAAGATAGAACTCATCATGGCCTGGCTGCCCCCCAAAACCCAGACTGATGTCAAGGCATTCTTGGGCCACACTGGGTACTATAGGAGGTTTGTCAAGGGATATGGCACCATTGTTGCCCCCTTGACTTAGCTGACTTCGAAGAAGCAGCCCAGGAATGTTATTTGGGCAGAGGCATGCAAAACTGCATTTGACTCCCTGAAACAAGCCATGTGTACAGCTCCTGTGCTGAAGGCCCTGGATTTCTTCCAGGAGTTTATCGTTCAGACAGATGCCTGAGAGCATGGCATAAGGGCAGTATTATGTGAACTTAATGAGGAGGGCCTAGACCAACCTGTTGCCTTCATCTCCAGGAGGTTACTCCCCAGGGAACTGAGGTGGAGTGCTATTAAGAGAGAAGCTTTTGCTTTGGTCTAGGCACTGAAGAAGTTGAGACCATACCTGTTTGACACTCACTTCCTGATTCAGACTGACCATAGGCCCCTCAGGTGGCTAATGCAAATGAGGGGTGTGAATCCAAAATTGTTAAAGTGGTCCATTTCCCTACAGGGTATGGACTTCAGGATGGAACACAGACCAGGAGTAGACCACACCAATGCTGACGGTCTGTCCAGGTTTATCCGTCTTAGTCATGAGAACTCCCTAGAGGTTAGGTAGATCTCCCCACTTTCAGCGGGGGGACTTGTGTAAGACCTGTTATCCTTAGGGTGGTCTTTCCCCAGACTTCTTGCCTTTTGCCTCTCATTTTTGCTTATTCTTCTTGTTGGCCTTAGGACTATGACCACTTTACCATTGCTACCAGTGGTAACGTGCATGTGCTTCCCCTCTAAACAAGATGACATTCGTGTATACCTGATTGGCATATTTGTTGTACTGGTAAGTCTCTTCTAAAGTGGTATACCACATACCCAGGGCTTGAACTTCAAATGCTACTTGTGGGCTGCAGCACTGATTGTGCCACGCACAGAAGTAGCCTTTCAGACCTCTCAGGCCTGCCAATGCATTGCCTGTGTGTTCCCTTTACTTCCACTTCGACTTGGCATTTAAAACTACTTGCCAGGCCTTAAACTCCCCTTTAATTACATTCAAGTCACCCCTTAAGTACGCCCTATGATCCTAAGGGCAGGGTGCCATGTAAGTAAAAGATAGGACATGTACTTGTTTGTTTTGCATGTCCTGGTAGTGACAAACAGCCTATTTTGCTTTTCACTACTGTGAGGCCTACCCCTCTCATAGGCCAGCATTGGGAATTCCTTAATACACCTTTAAGCTGTAATTCCTGATCAGAGAGGAGTAGCTTTTTCGTGTTTCATATGTTTGAAATGATAATGATAAATCCTCCTTACTGATGAAGTTGGATTTAACATTACTGTTTTAGAAATGCCACTTTTAGAACATGGACATTTCTCTGTACTAACTGCTCTTTGTGCCCGACAGCCTGTCTCCAATACACATCTGGATTGGGTGACAGCTACACTTTGTGCATTACCTCTAGACAGCAACAAACACAGGAAGGTGAGGCTCACCTGCATTCTGAGCACTCATCTGTATTCATCTGCATTCTGATGGGTCTTCCTGAGCAGGGAGGAATGTGAGGGGCTAACACTTACACTTCAATCAGGGATTTCAATCAATCAGGGATTTGTAGAGCGCACTACTCACCCGTGAGGGTCTCAAGACACTGGGGGGAGGTGGTGGGGGAATTTGGCAGCTTCGGTCTACCGAAAGCCAGGTCTTGGGCTCTTCCTGAAACCGGACATCCGAAAAGCCAGGTCTTGAGGCTCTTCCTGAATGCCTGCAGTGTGGGACTTCGTCTGATGCTGAGGGGGAGTTCGTTCCAGGTCTTGGCCGCGATGTAGGAGAAGGATCTGACTCCCGTTCTGGCCCTGTGGATGCTGGGGATTGCAGCCAAGGCCAGGTCAGCAGATTGGAGGCTTCTCTTGGGGGTGTAGAAGGAGATTATTTCGCTGAGGTAGTGGGGTCCGGTTATGTGGAGGGCTTTGTAGGCATGTGTGAGCAGCTTGAAGGTCACTCTTATTTTGACGGGGAGCCAGTGGAGGTCTCGTAGGTGCTGTGTGATGTGGTCCTGTCGTGGGATAATGAGGACGAGTCTAGCTGCGGCGTTCTGGACGGTCTGATGTTTGTGGAGTAGTGATTTGTTGATTCCAGCATAGCGGCGTTCCCGTAGTCCAGCCTAATGGTGATGAGTGCGTGGGTGACGGTTTTCCTGGATTCAGGGGGGATCCATTTGAAGGTCTTGCGGAGTATGCGGAGGGTGTTGAAGCATGCGGAGGATACGGCGTTGATCTGTCAGTTCATGGTGAGGGAGGAGTTGAGTATAATGCCGAGGTTGTGGGTGTGGTCCGTGGGTGTGGGTGTGGGTGTGGGAGGATTGCCAAGGGCTAGGGGCCACCAGGTGTCATCCCACGTAGAGGGGGTGGATCCGACGATGAGGACTTCTGTTTTCTCTGAGTTGAGCTTCAGGCAGCTGCCTCTCGTCCAGGTTGCGACGTCCTTCATTCCTTCCTGGAAGTTGTTCCTGGTGGTGTTGGGTTCCTTGGTGAGGGAGAGGATAAGCTGGCTAGGATACTATGCAGAGACCGTGTTTCTGACGATAGTTGAGAGGGGGGCTATGAAGATGTTGAAGAGTGTGGGGTGAGGGAGGATCCTTGGGTACTCCTCATCTGATCTCTGTGGGTTCGGAGAGGAAGGGCGGGAGTCTAATTCTTTGAGTTTGGCCTGCGAGGAAGGAGGGGATCCAGTCTAGGGTAGTTCCCTGTATTCCGGCGTCATGGAGTCTGGCGACTAGTGTGCGGTGGGAGACGGTGTTGAAGGCTGCTGAGATGTCTAGTAGAATGAGGGCTGCAGTGTGGCCTTGGTCAAGGAGTGTGCGGATGTCATCCGTGGCAGCTAGGAGGGCAGTCTCGGTGCTGTGGTTGCTTAGTAAGCCGTATTGAGATGTGTCGAGGATGGCGTTGGATTCTATGAAGTTCGTAAGCTGGATGTTGACGATATTCTCGGTGACTTTGGTGGCGAAGAGGAGGAGGGAGATGGGCCTGTAGTTCTTGAGGTCCGTCGGGTCTGAGTAGGGCTTCTTGAGGAGGGGTTTGACTTCTGCGTGTTTCCAGTCTTCGGGGAACGTGCCTGTTTCAAGGGTGCAGTTGATTGTCCGTCGTAGTTCTGGTGCGATGGCGGAGGCGGCCCTGTGGAAGATGTGCGGCGGGCAGGGGTCATAGGTGCTCCTGAGTGTATGCTCATCATGGTCTTTGCGGTATCTTCTGTGGTGACAGGGGTCCAGGTGAGGATGGTCAGCTGGGTGGGGTTTCTGGTGGAAGGTGTTCGGTCAGTGCCTTGGTCCTGTTCGTCGAAATTGTCGTAGAGTGTCCTGATCTTGTGGTGGAAGAAGGAGCCGAGTTTGTTGCAGAGGTCCTTGGAGGGAGGGACGTCAGAGGTTTTGTTGGGGGGTCTGGTGAATTCTTGTTTGGTGTTGAAGAGCTCCTTGGAGTTGCGGGAGTTGGAGATGATTCTGTCTTGGATGAAGTTCCTCTTCGTAGATCTGATGAGTTAGTGGTATGCTGTAGTGGCGGTCCTGTAGGCGGTGCGTGCTTCCAGGGTTTTGCTATTCGTCCAAGCTTTCTCGAGTCGTCGGCACAAGCGGTTGGATTCTCGGAGGTCCGTAGTGAACCAGGTGGCTTTCGTGGTGTGTTGTCTGTCGGACTTCTGGAGGGGGGTGAGCGTGTTGGCGCAGTCGGTGATCCATTTGTGGAGTTCGTTGGCTGCAGAGTTGGCGTCGGTCGCAGTGGGGGTAGGAGTGCGCTTGAGGGCGGAGGCGAGGTGCTCTTCGTTGATCTTGCTCAAGTTTCTGCACAGGGTGTGGCATTGGCTTGTGTGCGGTGGGCTTCGAGAAGGAGAAGGGGACGCAGTGGTGGTCCGTCCAGAGGGGTTGCGTGGTGTGACTGAAGCGAATGTTGGTTCCTCCGGTGAAGATGGGGTCAAGGGTGTGTCAAGGGTGTGTCCCGCCTTGTGGGTGGGTGTGGTGATGAGTTGCTTCAGTCCGATGTTGGCGATCCTGTCTAGGAGGGCGGTGGAGTTGGGGTCACTGAGGTTGTCGGGGTGGAAATTAAGGTCTCCGAACAGTCCATAGTCTGTGGAGGCGAGGGCGTGGGGCACAATGTGGTTTGAGATAGTGTTGGTGAACGGGGCGCGGGGTCCGGGAGGTCTGTAGGCACATAGAGTTCTTCTGGGGTTGACCTGAATCTGGAAGTGGATGTGTTCCATAGGGGGCGAGGAGCCGTTAGAGATGGAGGTTGTCAGTCGGAGGGACCTTTTGTGGATGATGACGAGGCCTCCTCTGGGGTGGTCGGGGTGGTCTTTCCTCTGGATCTTGTATCCGTCGGGGATGGCAGTTGCGATGTCGGGTGCGGAGCTGGCGTTGGTCCAGGTCTCTGTAAGGAAGGCGTTGGGCAAGAGGTTGTTGAGGAGGTCCCAGATTTCTATTGCATGTCTTTGCAGGGAGTGTACGTTGAGAAGGATGCAGCTCAGGGGTTTGGGTGCGATGGCGTCTGGAGGGTTGGCGGTGGCTGTCCGGGTCCGTAGGTGGGTGAAGGTGCGGCGGCAGTATTGGCAGGAGAACGGGCCTTGGGTGATGCTTGGCGTTGAGAGCTGGCAGTTGTTGTTGCGTCCGGGATTGAGTGCGTGGAGGGCTGCTGAGTCGTAGCGGCGGGAGGTCAGAGGTCCAAGGTCCCTGGCGCTGGTCGCAGTCGGGTCGCGGATGGGCGCAGACGGTCTTGCCTTTGGCGCGGCGAGCCAGCGACGCGGCTGCCATTAAGTAGGGGGAGGGGCAGAGGGGAGGGAGAGCAGCTGGGAGGAGAGTACACGCGGGTGGTAGGGGCTGCGGGGGCGGCAGCAGCGGGAAAAGGGAGCAAAAGGCAAACGAAAAGCAAACAGGAAAAATAAAAAACAACAGTGAAAGCAGCAACAGAAACAGAAAAATGGCACAGACAGACCAAAAAAGCACAAACAGACTGAAAGGCAACAGACAGACACAAAGGCACAAATAGACAAAAAACAGAAAAAGAAACAGAAAGGCTGGCAGAGCGGACCAGCAGAAGAGCAAGGCTCTCCCACTGGACCACCAGGGATGAGGCGCAGGCAGGAGCCTGTGTGTGGAGGAGGGCCTCGAACACCTTACCTGGAGACCAGAAGGTGCTGGGGGCAGTGGCTTAAGGACGGAGCTGCGTGAGGGGAGGGCAGTTTCCCTGACCAGAAGGTCAGAGTTCTTGCTCACCCTGTTGCGCAGCATCGGCCATTAAGTAGGGCTTGGGGGAGGGAGAGCAGCTGGGAGAGGTAACACGCAGGGGGGGAGGGGCAGCAGCGGCGGCAAAAGGGAGCGAAAGGCAAACAAAAGGCAAACGGGAAAAATAAAAAACAACAGTGAAAGCAGCAACAGAAAAACGGCACAGACAGACCAAAAAGACACAAACAGACCAGAAAGGCAACAGACAGACAAAAGGCACAAATAGACAAAAAAAATTGAAAAACCAACAGCAAGACTGGCAGAGCGGACCAGCAGAAGAGCAAGGCTCTCCCACTGGACCACCAGGGATGAAGTGCAGGCAGGAGCCTGCGGGTGGAGGAGGGCCTCGAACACCTTACCTGGAGACCAGAAGTCGTTGGGGGCAGTGCCTTAAGGACGGAGCTGCACGAGGGGATGGCAGTTTCCCTGACCAGGAGGTCAGAGGTCTTGCCTTCAATAGGCAGTGTCCTGTCCACACACAAAGCACTAATTTACCACCCACAGGTAACCTGTCAGACAGGCCTGGGTTGAAAGGGATCCTTGTGCACTTCAGAGAGTTCCTTAGAAGTAACCCCCTACATCAAAGGCACTTTTGGGTATAAGTACTGGGTCTCTGACCCCCTAAATTCAGACACTTCTGGATCTTGAACTGAAACTCTGTCAGAAGGACTGCTGTACTGCTTAAAGGACTCAACTTGATTGCTTTTCTGGAAGGACTGTTTTTCTGCTTGTTGCCCTGCTGCCTGCTGCTCCTTGACTCTGCTGAAGGAGAGCTTGACTCTGCCTTCCCTCCAGGTGATCTCCAAGGGTTTGCTGAAGTCTCAGGGACACAAAAGACTTCCTACAATCCTGCTGGTGCTGCTGGACTCTGCCTTCTGTGAGTCTAACCCTTGCCTGAGGTGCCTCTCCAAGTTCTGCGCCTCAGAAGTGCGTTCCCTAGCTGATTTTTTAAACAATCGACGCTTTTATTAGACTGCGTGAGAAAATCTGCTACATCACCCTTTGACATTGACGCAGATGCTCCTCGATGACAACAGATCCATAGCCTGGGCAGCTCAACACCGATGCTATGCGCAGCTCGATGACGACCTATTGCATTCATTTCAATGGAGTTCGATGAAGACGCGGGACCTCGTTTGCGTGGCTCGACGACGACGAAGTAGGCTTTCGGTGTTGACACTTGCTCCAGCCAAGGTATTTCTTCAGCAGGACCTTCTTGGGTCTTGTAGCCGGCCTGTCCTTCATTGCCGTTAGCCTGAACTTTGGATTTGTACCGGTCCATCACGACCTCGAGTAACCTTTTGATCGCTAGTGACTTCTAAGCACTATTATTGGTTTATTCTTTAAAACTTTATAGCTCGACTTCTACTTATTTGTTTTATGTTGTTTTCGTCTTATTTTACCCAATTAAATAGTCTCTATTTTTACTAAACCTGTGTGGACTCTTTTTGTGGTGTATTCATTGTGTTGCTGTGTGTGTTGCACAAATACTTTACACATTGCCTCTTTAGATAAGCCTGACTGCTCTGTTCCACGCTACCAGAGGGTGAGCACAGGTTATCTTTCAGTGTGTATTTAGCTTACCCTGACTGGAGTAGTGGTTCCTGCCTGGCCTGGATGCATACCTCAGTCAACCGGGAATCCAATTTCTAACACTCCCACACCCAAAACACAATCATACACCCACCCAAACAGCCTCCATTACACATTCACAGCCTCCATCATAAGCCAGCACACATTTAACGTCATACATCGAAACACCCACTATTGTACACACACACCCAGATGCATACACCCACAATCATATAGCAGTACAGCAAGCACCATTCAACCACAAAGACACCCTTTACTTATGTTCTATGGTTTCATTCCAAGAATTTATTCAAGCAGAAATACAGCTTTTTACACATTTATACACATAATCAATGAGTCCCCTAAAACACCTTATTTCAAGCTTTGTCAAAGTGAGGGTATGTTGTCTCAGAAAGCACTAACCTTGTACTTTGTATTTGACAGGAGTGATGGACTCTTCCATCTCTGACAGCCTTCACCAGTTACCACGTACACAAGAATATAAGGGACAGAAGTAGAAATGGAGAATGGGGAATGAGAGGAGAGAAAACAGACACACTTGGCTCCACCAATCTGACTTGTCACTTCTCATAGGCACTAATATCTGCAGGATTTAGTGGACAAAGAAACCCCTATTGCATGATGTATCTTTTTCTGTCTTGTTATGTTATGTATATCTGTAAAGCGCACTCTCACCCAAGAGGGTATCCTGGGGGTATGCACGTGTGTGAGGCTAGCCCTGTGGCTGGGAGAGGAATTATTTGAAGAGCCACATGTTCAGTTTCTTGTGGAATTCAAGAAAGAGGAGAAGGCTCTGATGTGACGTGGGAAGTCATTCCATGCTTTGGTGGTGATGTGAGAGAAAGCTTGACCTCATGTTCTACTTTTGTGAATGCATGGAATGTGTGCTAGTAGGAATCTGGCTGAGCGGAGGTGCCTGGATGGTTGATGAAAGTGTATGCGGCTGTTCAGGTAAGTTGGGCCCGTTTTGAGTAGTGCTCTGTATGTTGGATGAGGAGCTTGTGCCAGTGTAACTCCGTGAGGTGTGGTGTGATGCAGGTTCTGAGTAGAAGGTTGAGAACAAGGCTGGCTGCTCTATTTTGGATAATTTGCAATTCTTCTTTTCAGATGTTTGGTGCTTCCTGCATAAAGGGAATTTCCATAGTCCAATATGCTGGTGATGAGTGTTTAGGTAACATTCTTTCTGGTGTTTCCGGTAGCCACTTGTAAATCTTTCTTAGCATTCTCAGAGTGTAGAAGCAGGACCCAGTGACAGTGTTGACCTGGGCAGACATGTCTAGCTTGTTATCAATGATGATCCCAAAGTTCCTAGGTCTGTGGGACACCAGGTCGAGTCCCATGGTGAGGCATCCTTTCCAAAAATCACCACTTCTGTCTTGTCGATGGTCAGCTTGAGACAGTTTGATTTCATCCAGGTGGCCAGATGAATTTGTTCCTTGTGTTGGGGGATTTATCCGAGAGGGACAAGTATGAGTTGTGTGTTATCAGCTCAAGACAGAATGTTGATCTTGTGCGGTAACGATGACGTCGATTGGTGGGGTCATGTTGATGTTGAAGAGGTAGAGCTGAGGAAACAGCTTTGAGGTACTTTGCAGATAAGTTTTCTGGCTGCTGAACAGTAAGACTCTAGGTTGACCTTATGAGATCTTCCAGTAAAAAATGAGCAGATCCACCTCTTGGACTTCAGCCTGGCAATTTGGACTGGAATGTTCCTACTGGAGCAGGGTCAAGACTGATTTGCATATGGCTGGGTCCAAACAGAGGTAGCACAGTGTGCAAAATAACAATGGACTGGGAAGCGGCCCAGGTAATTACCAGTGGCTGAGAGTAATTCAAGCATTTCATCCATCACTTTTTTTGTAAATTTAGTGTGAAGCCCTAAGTGGGATGGGTATGCCCAGATGTGGGTCCCGTGCACAATAAGCCCCTGAACCAAGGTGTACCCTAATGATGAGGCCTAATAAAGTTGAAGACAATCTTAGGTTGCTTGTGTTTCTGTTCAGGGAGGAAGTGGCCTGGCAGTTCGGGCTGGACTGTTTGTATTGGAGTAGGTTCAAGGCTGATTTGCTGGGATCAAACTGAGGTGGCATGGTATGCAAAATAACGATGGACTGGGAGGCGGTCTGAGAAATTACAAGAGGCTGAGATTAATTGAAGCATTCCATCCATCACTTATTTGTATATTTCTCTCAGACTTCTTAAGCAACACAATTACAGCCATAGATGTCAATTTCAACACACAACCTTATCCCACCACCTTGCAGCCAGTCTACCAATCTCTACTGAAGATCTCACCTTGAACCCATAGAACACCATTACCACAGACGAGACCACCACAATCAGGAACTCCATCCACTTTTAAGTCCCATCGGACCTAAGCCGCCATCATGCCTTCAATAAAGGACTCACCCCCATCAGTGACACCCTCACCCCCATCCTTAATGCCTCCATCGATGCAGGTACTTTCTCCAGCACCTGAAAGCATATAGCTGTCAATGCCCTACCGAAGAAACCCTCAGCAGATTCAGCCAAGCTCACAAACTACCAGCCAATCTCCCGACTACTGTACCCAGCCAAGATCCTTGAAAAGGTCATCAACACACACCACACAGACACCTCACAGACAGCCTTGTCAAACACCAATTCCTCAACACCACAATTCAAATCGAACCACAGCATGGAGACAGCTCTCATTCCAGAGATAGATTAAATCCATAGGATCCTAGACAGGGGAGAAAATGAGACCCTCATCCCACTGGACCTTTCCACGGCGTTTGACACAGTCTCCCACCCCATCCTTATCAGAAGCCTACAAAAGGCTGGCATTCAGGGACCTGCCCTCTGTCTGAATAGCTTGGTTCCAGTGGCACAGTGTGCACAGGAAACATGCCTGGGTATACCCATCCCACTTAGGGCATCACACTGAAATATACAAAAAAGTGATGTATTGAATGCTTGAATTAATCTCAGCCACGGGTAATTGCTTGGGCCGCATCACAGTCCATTGCTATTTTGCACAGCTTGCCATATGCAAATCAGTCTTGACCCTGCTCCAATAGGAACAATACAAAACGGGAACAACAAAGCGAGTAGAGAAAAACAGTGAATAAAGGCACAAAGAAAATGGGTTTGAAACATAGAGAAACAGGCATTAATAATGGGCCAGGACACAGGGAAGAGGGCACAAAAGGGGTCAGAATCGAGAGAAAGGCACAGAGAATGGGTCAGAAACAGACAGAAAGGCACAAAGAAAACAGATCAAAAAGAGAGAAAGGCACAAAGAAAACAGATCAGAAAGAGAGAAAGGCAGAAAGGATGGGCCAGAAATAAAGAGACAAGCACAAAGAATGGGTCAATAACAGAGAGAAAGGCACAAAGAAACATGTCAAAACAATAGAAATGGCTCAAAAACCAGTGATAAGCAGCAAAGAAAAACAATGCACAGAAAAGGATAAACCTGTGAGCAGAGAGACAGAGCGAGAGAGAGAGAGAAAGAAGGAGAGCGATAGGCGGAAGCCTCGATGCGCTGGAGAGAGGTCAGAAAGAGCCTTGACCAGTCGGAGGAATGGTCGCAGATAAGTTCAAGGGGGGCTTGGGATCACCACCTGCTTCTTTGAAAATATATTATTTGTTGTTCTTTATGGTCAATTTATTAGGCTCTAACGAAGTATGGGAAAATAGTGCATCTGTATGCAGAATATGATCTCAATGAAACACTTTTGATACTAACATAGATCACCCCCAAATAATGGAGGTTCACGGTATTTAGATGGAATATCGGAACCAGAAATGTCATGGTCAAAATATTGTGTCAATAATATCGAGGACAAAAATATTGTGAAGGTAAGTTTCTATAGGTAAGCAATGTTTGAATATATACAACTCCAAGTAAATGTACCTTGAGATATATTTCTTCAAGGTGCGTAGATGTGGAGTTAAGAATAGTAAATCTATACTTACCTATTTACACTTACCTTCTCAAATATTTTGGTCCTCGATATTTTGGGGAAAATATTATGTCCACATGACATTTCTGTTTCCGGTATTCTGTCAGTGATCCAGCCTTATGTGATCAACATATAAATAGAGCTTCCATAAATACTGTTGAGAGAGGGTTTTATTCTCTGCCCACATGTTGGTTGCCTTGAGTACAGTCTTTGGTTGGGCAGACATTGTGTGCTTCCACTGAAAAAGATTGCTTGTATTGTATTTTTTGCCTAGGAAAGCTTATGGACAGTGAGTGAGCTCCTGCAAGGAATGTGGTTCAAGCTCAGAGATTCATGTCAACACAAAAGCAGTAGTTACTTGGCCACATGCACCTCTCATGCCATTAGTTTAGCACTTTCAGTTACATTAGGATCCTGCTTGCCTCTACCTGGAGACTCTAGTGCAAGTCTTTTAATGCATCTGAAAGGAACTAGTTTGGTTGTTAGTGGACTGGGACTTGATGAAGGGAGTGCATTTCACTCCCCCTCTTCTCAAAATGGTCACAATGGATACCAGTGCTTTAGGATCAGGTACAGCTCTAAAATACCCTGGTGCAGGCCAATGGTCTTTGGAAGGAGCTCACTTATCCAATTGGAGGGAGTAGTACACTGTCTTCCAGGCTAATCAAGCATTCTCTACCCACCTGAGGGGCAGGCAGTTCTAGCCCGCTAGAAAGTACATAATTTGAAAAAAAGGGTTGGTGCCCAAACTCTTTTTAAGGAGTTTGCTTCTCACTTCCACTACTAGTCTGATTCACCACTGCCATGGCCCACTTCCACCAACTGCTGTGCCTCCCTCCCTATCTAACCTTGCTTGGCTGTCCATCCCCTCTAATCTTGCTCCATACTACCCATTTTGTGTAGACTTCAGAGGAATGGGCAGTGCAGGCTGTGGTGTAAAGATTAGACTGCTAACCAGTTGAGAGATGCTCACTTCTGGGTTGGGTATTCACTTCCAGGTTGACTGAGGCAGCACAGTTATTCAAGCCTTCAGCCCTGTAAGGAGAAGCCTGGCAGTGATTGGGTTAGTTGTATGGCTTCTCCACTTGCCATTTAGTTTGTCACTCAGGTTGCCTTCCCAGCACTTTGTTGTTTTCCTCCTTTTCTGTTCCCTCAGAGTTGAAAAAAAAAAGCTGACCTCTTTTTCTATTTATGTTGTGATCTATGATGCCTGCCGTTAGCTGCTAGCTTTGAGCTTACCACTCCTCAGTGTTCTGGGGGACTCTAGCAGTTCCTGGTCAGTGAAAGGGCTCATTACAAATACATCTGCCTTAGGGCTTGGTAAGTCCTGAGCCCTGTCTTTGCATCATATACAATTACCCACCACTATCTATCCTTAATATTGTGTTTCCTTTTACTTAATGTGACACACTAGAGTCCAAAGACCCTATGTATGAAGACCCTGTGACTAAAATGGCTCACACTGACAACAGGATCCTGTGCCTCTTTCCATTCCCCCTTTCCTCTCACAACTCTATGAGAAGAGTTACCCTATTATAAATTCTTGTCTGACACAGTGGGTGAGAGGCTTGTGACTCTCAGGGAATCCATCCCCAATATTAAACTTAACAGAGGATGCCGTTCCCCAAGACTATCTGAAATGAAATCTACAGAAGGGATTGATTCAGCACTCTACATCATCTGCAGGTGCTCCTGTATTGTTTATTTCAAACCTGGAGAAGAATTACATCCCTGCATCGACTATGGAGAGACAAATGTCATCACTGTTCGTAACAGAAATCCCATACCTCTTATCTTGGTATTGCTAGATAATATTAAGTCTGTAAAGGTCTATTCGAAGTTAGATCTGTGGGGTGTATGTACTGTGGTAAGAATATGACAAAAGGATGAATGGAAAACAGCCTTCAAACACTCGATATAGACACTTTCATTGCCTAGTGATGCCCTTTGACTTGTACAATGCTCCAGCAGCCTTATAGCATTTTTCTTAAGGAATATAGTAGACACTTACATCATACACCTAGGTAATAAATTAGTCTTTACATGGACTCAAGAAGAACATTGCATGCATGTGAAAGAGGTATTGAAAAGATTGCAAAAGCATTCACTCTTTGCAAAAATGGAAAAATGCATCTTTGAAGTATCAAAGGTGTTTTTCCCTTGTAATCTAGATTTGTAACAAAAAGGTCTAAATATGGAGTAGTAGATGGTGGCCCACACCAAAGACTGCAAAGGAAATCCAACGATTCATTGGGTTTTCTAATTTTTACCAGCGGTTTATTTAAGATTTCTCAGACATTGCACGTCCCTTTTTTTTGGTTAACTGAAAAAGGTGCTCTGTTTTATGATGGGGTTGAACAAGAAGCTTCTAAATAATAAAGGATGCATTGATTACAGCAAATAAGGAAGAACTAGGACTTTGAACTCGTTACCTAGAAGGGGCTCAACATTGTATTATTATTTGAATGGATTATGGGATCTTCAAAATCAACAAATTGCATGAAGCCCAGACAAGCCTGACAGTCTCTTTTTTCCACTAGGATCTATTAGCACACAGGGACTGCTCCTCCGCTCAGGCAGAGGAGCGTCAGTCCACTGCTCTGCGAGCAGTGAAAAAAGGACAACTAAAACAATATTAACTAATGTTATTATCGTTTTAGTTTTCCTTCCAGCTTGGGTGCCTGGCAGGGCGGGTGGGCTGGGGTGGCCAGTGCAGGGGGCAGGGAAGGAGTGTAAAGCACTTGCAATCTATATTTGGGCCATAATATCTCACCAGCGTTTAGCGTTTGCCAAATATTTTCAAGACTGTAATGACCCACCTCCCCTTCTTATCCGCTTTCCACTCCATGATTGATATCTCTGTCTGCTTTTTTGTTAATATGACAACTCCCTTAGTGTGGCCGGTTTGCGCGATACAGACCAAATGCCCGACCCACCTCAGCTTTTGACAGGTCTCTAGACATTCTGCTCTGGGTAGATGTGACTCCTGTAGGATTATTATTTGGGCTGGAACATCCTTCAAGTATTGGAGAATTTTCCTTTGCCTACTTCCAACCCGTAGTCCATTTATATTCCAGGGCAAGATCTGTATGCTATTGTTACTTCTTATATTTTATCCTTCGGCCTACTTAAAACTTCCTATCTTTTATATCATGTATGGCAATGGGACATTTTTTTTGTTTTTTCCCTCTATGCTGCCCACCCTGTGCATCCCTTATCACCCCTCTTCCCTGGAGAACCCTACCCCCTTCTTCCTTGGCTAATCTAGCCATTTTGGCCCTGTCGGGAGGGAAGTTTATTAAATAACATCTATGTAACGTGACTAAGTGGAAAGAAGAAAAAAGAAAACAGAAAACAAGAGAGAAGAAAAAAATTATGACCATCGTTTGTGAAAATTCAAAAACGAGAGTGACTCACTTCTATATATAATCAAAAGGAACCTGGAATCTAATCCCGGGGAGGAGTAGGGGAAGAAGTAGAAATCGCATAGCCTTATTTACAGAATCTTGTAAAGTCTTAGTTCATCTTAAGTTTCTCTAGCAGTGCATCAGCTTCTTTGGGATCCCTTAAGTTATACATCTTGTTATTAATCAGCACTCGTAGAGCGGCTGGGAACTTTAACTGCAAAAATCTGGGCCTAAATCTATCGTTTTTTTTGCTCACCATGCCATTCCAGTTTGGACCCAGCCATATGCAAATCAGTCTTGACCCTGCGCCCAATGGGAACAGTCCAGCCCGAACTGCCAGGGAAGGTCCTCCCTGGACTGGAAACAAGCATCCTAGGACCGGTTTTGGGGTTTCACCCCTCTTCAGCCAGGATAGCTTGAGTCCAGTGGCATGGAGAGCACGGGACCCACGTCTGGGCATACCCGTCCCACTCGGGGTGACAAATGCAAAAACAACAACTGATGGACAGAATGCAGAACAATGTCATACATTCACCCCAGTACAGAGATCTGGGCCTAAATCCATCGTTTCTTTGCTCACCATGCCATTCCAGTTTGGACCCAGCCATATGCAAATCAGTCTTGACCCTGCGCCCAATGGGAACAGTCCAGCCCGAACTGCCAGGCCAGGTCCTCCCTGGACTGGAAACAAGCATCCTAGGACCGGTTTCGGGGTTTCACCCCTCTTCAGCCAGGATACCTTGAGTCCAGTGGCATGGAGAGCACGGGTCCCACGTCTGGGCATACCCGTCCCACTCGGGGTGACAAATGCAAAAACAACAATTGATGGACAGAATGCAGAACAATGTCATACATTCACCCCAGTACAGAGATCTGGGCCTAAATCCATCGTTTTTTTGCTCACCATGCCATTCCAGTTTGGACCCAGCCATATGCAAATCAGTCTTGACCCTGCGCCCAATGGGAACAGTCCAGCCCGATCTGCCAGGCCAGGTCCTCCCTGGACTGGAAACAAGCATCCTAGGACCGGTTTTGGGGTTTCACCCCTCTTCAGCCAGGATAGCTTGAGTCCAGTGGCATGGAGAGCATGGGTCCCACGTCTGGGCATACCCGTCCCACTCGGGGTGACAAATGCAAAAACAACAATTGATGGACAGAATGCAGAACAATGTCATACATTCACCCCAGTACAGAGATCTGGGCCTAAATCCATCGTTTCTTTGCTCACCATGCCAATCCAGTTTGGACCCAGCCATATGCAAATCAGTCTTGACCCTGCGCCCAATGGGAACAGTCCAGCCCAAACTGCCAGGTCAGGTCCTCCCTGGACTGAAAACAAGTATCCTAGGACTGGTTTCGGGGTTTCACCCCTCTTCAGCCAGGATAGCTTGAGTCCAGTGGCATGGAGAGCACGGGACGCACGTCTGGGCATACCCGTCCCACTCGGGGTGACAAATGCAAAAACAACAATTGATGGACAGAATGCAGAACAATGTCATACATTCACCCCAGTACAGAGATCTGGGCCTAAATCCATCGTTTTTTTGCTCACCATGCCATTCCAGTTTGGACCCAGCCATATGCAAATCAGTCTTGACCCTGCGCCCAATGGGAACAGTCCAGCCCGAACTGCCAGGCCAGGTCCTCCCTGGACTGAAAACAAGCATCCTAGGACCGGTTTCGGGGTTTCACCCCTTTTCAGCCAGGATAGCTTGAGTCCAGTGGCATGGAGAGCACGGGACCCACGTCTGGGCATACCCGTCCCACTCGGGGTGACAAATGCAAAAACAACAATTGATGCACAGAATGCAGAACAATGTCATACATTCACCCCAGTACAGAGATCTGGGCCTAAATCCATCGTTTTTTGCTCACCATGCCATTCTAGTTTGGACCCAGCCATATGCAAATCAGTCTTGACCCTGCGCTCAATGGAAACAGTCCAGCCCGAACTGCCAGGCCTGGTATGGCATGGTAAGCAAAAAAACGATGGATTTAGGACCCGATCTCTGTACTGGGGTGAATGTATGACATTGTTCTGCATTCTGTCCATCAATTATTCCTTTTGCATTTGTCACCCCAAGTGGGACGGGTATGCCCAGACGTGGGTCCGGTGCTCTCCATGCCACTGGAGTCAAGCTATCCTGGCTGATGAGGGCTGAAAGCCCGAAACCGGTCCTAGGATGCTTGTTTCCAGTCCAGGGAGGGCCTGGCCTGGCAGTTCGGGCTGGACTGTTCCCATTGGGTGCAGGGTGAAGACTGATTTGCATATGGCTGGGTCCAAACTGGAATGGCATGGTGAGCAAAAAAACGATGGATTTAGGCCCAGATCTCTGTACTGGGGTGAATGTATGACATTGTTCTGCATTCTGTCCATCAATTATTCCTTTTGCGGGAACTTTAACTGGGCGGTTCCTCCAATCCTCCTGAAGTCATCCATTCTTTTCCCAAGCTCCCACTGCCTACTCGTGTGAGAAAGTTCACTATAATCCTTTGTGGTTTTGCCTTGCCAGTATCTTTCCTGAAATGATCCCAGTGTATCCTTTGAATTTTCTGCAATAGAGTCTTGCCCGACCCTTCACAAACCCCGCTAGATTTCAACAGTTTAACTGTAAATGTTTTGATGTCACCGTTCTCACTTCCTTCCGGTACATTTAGAATTCTAATGTTATTATGCCTTGCATTATTTTCAAGAACTTCTAGTTTATCATGGCTCTCCTCAAGTTTAGATTTTAGAACAGACAGCTCTTTTCTATCCTTTGTTGCGCCTTCCTGTAAATCCACAACCGACGATTCTAATGCCTGAGTTCTAAAGGATAGAAACTCCAATTTTTCTGCTAATCCTTCACAAACACCCTGAATCTCTTTCTGATTTGTTTGAGACGTAGCAAACCCACTTCTAACTTCCTCTGTGAGTGATTTCATTAATTGTTCCGGAGAACTTGCCTGTAGATTCCCCTTCGATTGACTCCATCAGACCTCCCCCGATCATTTCCCCTACCACATTTTGTTAGTCACCAGCCAAACATTGATATTTATTTGGGCTCACAGGGATTTGGGCTACCTCAGCTACCCTCCCCTCCTGGACTGGCGACATCATCTTGTCCCTGATTTCTTTATCTGCGATGCAGAACGCTCCCGTTATTGACATCGGTTCTAGGGGATCTGGGGGAGGGGCGGTTGGTGCTGGTTTGCTTGCCTCAGAGATTATCTCAGGGTCCCTTTCCTGTAACTTAAAGTAAGATCTAAGAGAGGGGGTAACTTTTAATCTCATTGGTTTTGAAAGTGTGGCCCCTTTGCTCTCTCTTTTTGAGTGGGGGGCCTAGATGTTGTTTTTGCCTCTTTCTTGAGTATACTCCCCACTTCCCGTTGAAACGTCACCGGGGTATCTCTTTTTTGGTTTGGATCCTTCAATTTTATTAGTGGTACTTCCACCTTCTTTCCTTCACTGTCAGAGTTTAAGGCTCACCCTCCTAAAACCCCTGTACTCCTTAGCGTGTATCTGTTAGGCCTCTGAGGCTTTTGTCCCTTCCCCCTCATTGGCTGTACCCCTGTCACATCCCTACCTGGAAGGAAGCCAGCTGGAGGAGCATTTTCCACCTTTCCTACGGCCGCTGGGACAGGTGAGCAGACCCCGTCATTTTTTTCTCTTCAATCCCTTTCCTGGATCTGACTGGATCGGAGATTGTGCTCACCCAGTGCATTGGCCACTCGGGAGAGTGTGCTGAATTCAGTGGTGGCTCCTCCATGGGGGTGTGGGGGCGTCGCCCCACTGCTTTTTCACAGTGCGAGAAGGCAGAAACATCAAATGGTAAAACTACCATTTTATGTTTCTGCTTCTCGCACTGCGAGAAAGCAGAAGTGCCTGGTTGTGGGCGGGCGGGTGGGCGGTCCTGCTCGAGGTCAGGGGGGGAGTGGCTTGCCCACTGTTGTGGGTACTGACTGTTTGGTCGGCCCCAGGGCCGACCAACCCAGTCATGCGCACTCCCCCCTTTTCTCTATGTAGGCTGCTGCATGCAGCCTACATAGAGAAAAAGGCCCGGCTGGGGCGCTCTCCGCTGCGCCTCACCAATCACAACGCTGCCATTGCAGCGTTGTGATTGGTGGAGGCTGCCTGTGGCTGGCTTTCCTGTTGAGAGCGGAAAACGCGGCGGGACTGCGGGAGTCGGAGCCAGGAGCTGAGGTGGCGCGGGACGGTGAGTTTTATTTTATTTAATTAAACCCCTCCCTCCTCCCCCCCAGTGCGACGACCCCATTTCCACCCCCCACCCGCCCGTCATGCCGGCCGCGACTGCATGTATCGTATGAGTTTCATTGGAATATCTGCACAATGCACAGCCAGCTGCAACAGGTTTTAAAAAACGTACATATAAAGTTTACAAGTGTCAGTCGGTTCTACTGACAGTCTGTGCATGAGGAGGACCGCAATCACCACCTCGGATGTGTTGTGTTGTCTAAGTTTGTTTACCGAGAGGGGCTGCTTCACCTCCCAGGGCTGGTACGCCGCAGGGGAACCCCGTGTTTCCACTCACTGAGGAAGGGGCGCTGCTCTCACAGGGGCTTCAGAGAAAGGATGCATAGCATATATAGAGAGACCAGCCATCCAGAGAAGTGAGAGGGCGAGACAAATAGAGAGAAGGGAAAAAGAGACAGCGAGAAAGGTCAGAGCCATCAAATACTCATATAGAGATAGAGAGATACATGGAAAGAAGAGGCAGAGGTGAGCACTGAGTTCAAGAAACGGAGAACAAGAATAAGGAAGACAGGTGAAAGGATAAAGAGGGCGAACAGAGAGAGAACCATAGACGCAGAGAGAGACAGAAGGCGAAACGTGACTAGAAAGAGATGACTGACCAATGGCGGCCCGGCTGCAGGCGTACATGCACCCTGGCCCAGCAGCCTCCCCCCTCACATAAGCTCGTGCCCCTAAAAACCAAGAGGACCTGTAGGGGTAAACCCGAGTTTAGGGGACATGACAGGAAATCCATTGAATAACTGGCTACTCTGTATCTTTATGTATGTGCAGAGATGTATACACGCACCCAAGGGCCGAGGATGGATGCACGCGAGGCGCACTGATGGCCAGACACCCACCGACCATGCGATCTCAATTTCAGGTTTGAACTGTAAGAAGTGCACGGCAGACTCCCTCAAGCGCCGTAGAGAGGTTGTAAAATACAGAGCGTCTCCAGCCCAGTGGGCACTGGGCAGAAGTTGGCGTCACAGGCCTCGCAGTCCTCCCTCCAATGAGGCCCCATCATCTGCTCTTCACCTATCAGAGCACGTGGTTTCACGGGGACCAACTCTCCATAGCACTGTCCAGGCGCGCAACGCCCATTGGGCTCAAAGGGCCTCAGCCCCCCCCGCCCCCCCCCATCGTGTGTGGCAGCCCAGGCTAAGACAGCTTCCCGGGCACACACACAGCCGCTCCCGAGTACTTCACAGGTCTTTAAAAGACCATTTGCTTGTTTACGAGGCTTTGTTGTTTTTCACCCCTTCTTAGAGCCCCTGCAGCTCCACTCTGCCTATTGCTTGAAGAATTAGCACCCCCCCCCGAAATTTCTTCCTAGCCCCCCTCTGAAATTTGGCTCTAGTTGTGCCTCTGGCACTGTCTGCAAATTGCTCTCAGCAGGTTTCCAAGCGCTACTCTGAGAGTTTCCGTTGAAAAATGAGGCTGGTTTAGGTTAAATATTCGGCATTTACGACATGTTGTTTAAAAACGCGCATTTGTACCAGGCCGCTCCTGGCGAGCCCCATGCAGAAGAGGATCAACACGTGGTTACTAACCACGTGTTGATCCTCTTCTGCATGGGGCTGGTTACTTTGAAGCCCACTTGCGTCCACACTTTGAGCAATCAAACCTAAAAAAACAAATTATATATTTACATCTTAAAAGAGGGGCAGCACGTTCTGTCCATTTTAAATAAATTAACACTGTGGTAATTTTATCATATCACTAAACGCACTAGCTAACTTCATGTCATATGTGAATGTGATACAATTTACCAGTTGCAATTAAAGTTTGATGTGTTATTGGTTCACTTCAGATGAGGCAGAACTACAACTCCGAGGCTGCAGTGCGTGGTTTAAATGAATTATTTACCCCACTTAGAATATTATAAAAGCAAACATGAACATGTTTGAACAAGCAGTGTAAAAATCTTCTACACAAAGTCATGCACGCACGATCCATAAACAATTTATTGTTTTGTATTATTCTTGCATTTATATAGTGCTTGCTACTCCTGACATCATGGCATTGAAGCGCTTTCCACCGAGCAGCACGCTGCTGAGGAACCCAGGGAAAGGGGTTATTGGGGGGGCTGGCTTTGAGGCCCCCATGGTGGCGTACGTTGTTGTTGTTTGGTTTGACTTTGGGCAGCCTTTGAGGCCGTGCCTGACGGCGCACACTGTCTCGATGCTGAGTGCACCTCCTTTGACACAGATTAAAGCTGGATGGCGCATGGGCACGGACATGGGCATGGGGGCTGCTCGCATGATGTGGATCCCCTGGACACCACCCCGAGCGGGGTCTGGAGTTTGGTCTTTGATCGCTGGATAGAATGATCTGCAGAGGCTGGAGTGTTTGAACGAGCGGCGGGAGGGCAGGGGTAGGCTGGTGTTCAGAGCCTGGGAGGAGCGAGGGGAACGGGGCAAGGTGAGAAAGTGGAAGAGGTGGGGTGGCGAGGAGGGCGGCAAGCAGCATATAGTGAAGTGAGACAGAGCTTGTATGTGGGCCATGGTACTAGAATAATAGGGGGCTGCAGACGAGGGAGTGTACTGGCAGATCTTGTATCTGGGTCTCGATACTAGAATAATAGGGGGTTGCAGACGAGGGTTGAGTGTACTGGCAGAGCTTATGTGTTGGTCTCGGTACTGCAATAATAGGGGCTGCATAGAGGAGAGTTGAAGTGTACTGCCGACAGAGCTTGTATGTGGGTCATGGTACTAGAATAATAGGGGGCTGCAGAGGAGGGAGTGTACTGGCAGAAAATGTATGTGGGTCTCTGTACTAGAATAATACGGGGCTGCAGACTAGGGTTTGAGGTTACTGGCAAGCTTGTATGTGGGTCATGGAAGTAGAATAGGGGGCTGCAGATGAGGGGAGTGTACTGTCAGAGACTGGTCAGAGGTCTATGTGGATCTCGGTACTTGATTAATAGGGTGCTGCAGATGAGGGTTTGAGTGTACTGACCGAGATGTGTATGAGGATCTCAGTACTCGGATAGCTGGGCCTACAGGGTAGGACAAAAATATACTTACTGGCAGAGATGTCTTTGAGTCACAGTACTCGAATAGCTGGGCCTACATGGTAGGACTGAAGTGTACTGGCAGAGATGCGCATCTGGATCACGGTACTGGAATGGCAGGCCTACATTTTAGGACTCAAGTGTACTGGCAGAGATGTGTATGAGGATCTCAGTACTCGATTAGTTAGGGGGTGCAATTGAGACTTGATGTGTAGTGGTGGTGAGTAGGGTTGTCATTGCTGAAATGGGTGGTGCTTGGCACGACTGAAATGCCCTGGCAGTACTGTGTAAGGTGGCCTCAGTACTCAATTAGTGGAGGAGCTGCAGGGCAGAATTAGGTGGATTTGAAGAGGCTTGTGCGGTTGACTCTGCATTAGACACAGTAGGACTGCACTGCTGCTCTGGCAGTGCTGTGTGTGTTGGACTCAGTACTGGAGTGACACTGGGAGCTGTAGGGGCGAGAGTGGGTGCAGACTGCACCAGTGACAATCAGCGACGTACTAGTTAAGGAACTGAAGACCGTGAGGCTTCTGGTCTGTTGCAAAAGCCTGAAAAAAAGGACACTAAATTTGTCAAAGTTTTACAGAGATGATCTGACAAATGCTAAACCACTCCACTTGGGGGGAGATATTTCGAAATTTGAAGTACTTCAGGTAGTGTGCAAGCTTTGGGTTCCCTTCTTCTTAGGGCCTGTTTCCATTGGTTGTGTGTGCTTGGCTTGGGGGTCATTTTGCAAGCAGACCAGTTAGAGGATTGGGCACATTTTTGATATGTTTCTAATGTTTTCTTGACACCTGTGCTTTAAAATGCTATATTTGGATCCCGTTTTTGCAACAATTTGCAGTAAATATGTGGGGTAAAAGCCACCTTTTGAATCCATTTTTTGCAAAATTTTCTTGCGGGGGGAAAACCCCCCCGCACCCTCCTTTTTCAGTTCGGGCTCGCTCGCTACACTCACGCGTTGTACTAGAATACAATTTTCCGCACACCACTTTCAAAATCCACCAGCCGCCACTGGCTGAATACTTCGCTCTGTAGTGTATCGCTATACACAGCACTGTAACCCTCCAGTCCCTCCCAGCAATCCTGGGAGTCAAGCCGCGTACTCTCCTGGCCTCCTGAGCGGCCCGCCTCCAGAGCCTAGAGCTCCCCAGGACATCGGGGTACGCAGCAATGCCCATCAGCTGTGGCTCCCTCCGAACACTCCACGCTGTGCTCGGTACCGCAATCCGCACTTCCAGGACCGGGGACCCAATAACTAGGTACGTACTTTCCAAGAATAACAAAGGGGGCCTTTCCTCCCCACAAGGTTACCGGAGCTGGCCGTTTCCCACACGGACTCCGGCTTACTTCATTACGCTGTTTCCTCTCTTCCCTCTTCGGCAAAAACCTCTACGCCTCCCGACGGACGTGCGAACAGCCTCTAGCCATCGACCATGTTCTCCCCGACGTATCTTGAATACTATTTTTTGAAGACTGAGTCAGTTGACCAAGCCTCAAGAATGAATAGCAGAAAGTCTAGGACAAAGAAAACAATCAGTGAAACTCTTGTGGCACAAATATAAGTTGTATATCCCTGATAAAGGCTTACAGCAATTAATTATGAAGTGGGGGCATGATTCCTGCATATTGGGCATCCTGGAATGTACAAGACCTGAGACTTGATGACTTGTCAGTTCTGGTGGCCATGAATAATACAAAAATGACCAATAAGCAAAATAATGTTGGGTATGTGCACACGTCTAGGTACCTCAAACAAAGCCAGCGAGGTTACTACAACCAGGGCCTAAAGTGTAATAGCAGTGGACACAAATATTCATGGATTTAATCACAGACTGTCCTCAATCAGATGGAACGTCAGTTTTGCTAGCAGTGGTACAAAAGAGTGCACAGTTTATTACACTTGAAAAAAACATTGTCCATCTTAATGGATATCAAGAGCAGGTCTTCTTGGTGACAGGTGTAGGTTCTTTTTGGTGCGTAGGAATGGCCTACTATCTCCAGAAACAAACCCAGATGCCAGAATAAAACTGGGAGTCTAGAATTAGTCCAGAAAATAATTTCCAACTGTCCAGGCCAAGCAGCAAAGTGAAGAGCAAGGATGAGTCAAAGCGAGACTGGAAAAGAGGGAGGTTCTACGAATGCAGTGAGCGAGCAATTTAACATGCACAAATGCAAAGCAACTGGACTGCCTTTTTATAGTACCAAACAGAATGTGAGGTAATCCTAGTATATGGTCAGCCATCTTGGATTGGGAACAGAGGTCTAGAAAAAACACTTAAAGTATTGATAGAAGTATCTGCAGTGAATATTTGAGGTGTAGAATTACTGTGGTTGCAAAAACTCTCTTGGATGCAGCGTTGTTGAGTGTCATGCAACTCACCTGAGTCTTGACTGCGGAAACGATGCTGGACCACCTATCTCTCCTGGGGTGATGCTTGATCATGGAACTAGAACCTTAAATCAAACACTGCCCCAGAAGGAAAGGGGGGTTGGGACAAAATAATAAACAGAGAGACTTGCGTGTCTTCAAGGTCAGCTACCGTCTTCATGGAGCCTTGTGTACATTCTCTTCCATCCTCGCGAGTGTCCTCATGGTATGTGTGTAGTGGTGCTGCATGGTGAGTTATACTGTAAATACAAGTATAAATGTTATGCACCTAGGGATTTATCGTGTAACATTCCCACCCACCAATCACACATGCATGAGCGAACACTTACATTGAAAAAATCTATTGCTGCATTGACTCTCAGTCGGTAACTATGTCACCTGGTGTTACTACGCTCCTACAGCATTTGCAGGACTCATTTAGAGTTACTGCACTCCTACAGCCTTTGCGGGAATTACTACTTTTCTAAACAAAACCTTGTTTTTCTTACGGAACTATAGTGCACCATTCATATTGATCACATTTGTTTTCTCTGAAGGACGCATGAAAGAACAAGCATTCACTCTCTATCTTGATGCACTTTTCAAAGCATAGTTCACACAACAGAGTATGGCACAAGAATGGCGTAAGGCAATAGGAACAATGTCTCAGTATGGGCCACAATAATGCTACCAATATCTTAATGCCAAAATATAGTCTTGTCAAGCGCTCGGCAAAGCGCAGTGTTTGTAGTTGCCAAATCTATTTGCAGGTTTGGGTCTAGTTAATGCATTAACCTCAGGTATGGCACTTAAAGATTTCTTCGCCTTTTGTCTTGCAGGGTCGGTGGTAGAATGCCATGGAGCTGGATCATAGCTGGAATCAGTAGAGGGGAATTTCCAGGATCGTGGAGGTTCACAGGAGAGCCGCAATGCAGGAGGAGCTTGGTGGAATCTTTGGAGCTGTTAAGGTGAGCGGAGTCCGTAAGGGAATCCGTTCTCTTCAACTGGTTGGTAGGCCAAGCATTGTTTCATGTTTTGGGCATGGTATAAATACAGTTCCCTAAACCAAGATGGCCGTCAAACACGTGCGCTCCCAAATCTCAAAGATTTTGGGCGGCATGTGGTGGCAACACGTCACATGCTGCCCCCCTGGGGAATGCATTAAAAGTAAACACCAGGCTGTTTCTTGATGAAATAAAGCATGAGCCGGACTGGGGGGCTTATGAGCCTGCACAATAATATTTTAGTCAGTAGTGGGATGGTCTAAGGGCTCCGGGGTATAATGTCAATCATATCAGGGGAGTCATCAGGTTCCACGGAGCAGTGGATTCCCATGAATAGCCACGTGGGCATAATAACATGCACTCAGTCTTGGAAGCAACAAAACACAGGGTACAGAGGTGTCAGTACACAAGGAAGCCAGGGCCATGACATTGAGAAGCCAGCATGAAGGAGGAGATTACCTCATAAATCATCTGTGCTGGCTTGAGCACGGCAAGACGCGCTAAGGAAAGAAGATGAAGGGACACTAAAAGCTCTTGTTTTTTTGAGTAAATCGGTGATCAGAAAGCTTGGAGAAATTTTACATACATTTCCTATAGTAATTTGACAAGCCTAAAAAGCTTTGTGTTTCCTTTACTGAAGAGGGGATGTGTCAATCTAAGACTGCTTGAACTTTCTGAAAGTCCATGGCAACTCCTTCAGAAGACAGAACATAGCCCAAATAATCCACTGAATTCTTTCAAATGGACCCTCCTTAGGTTTGGCCGGCACCTTATTCTCTCTCAGATGGTGCAGAACCCATTTGACAGTGAGTGGATGATTTGCTGGATCTTATAGAAAAAAAAAGAATGTCGTCAAAATAGATGGCTATTGTCTGGGTGATCAAATCTGAAAAGATGGCATTCATAAAACACTGGAAGGCAGCAGAGGCATTACAGAGACCAAACAGCATCACAAGGTATTCGTAATGCCCAAAGGGTGTTCTAAATGTTGTCTTCCACTCATTGCCTTATCACATCTGGATCAAATGGTATGCCCCTCTGAGATCCAACGTAGTAAACAATTTTAGCTGTTTGGACAGCCTCCAGAATATTAGAAATGAGAGGCAAGGAATAGCAATCTTTAATGGTTACCAAATTTACACCCCTGTAATCAATGCTAGGTTTGAGTTCGGAAGAGCCCTTTTTATATACTAAAATAAAAAGGCTCTAGCAAGTGACTTAGATGGGGTTATCAGATCATTCTCTAGGTTTGCATCGAGACAGTCTGGTAAAGCTTGTTGTTCCAGGGGAGATAAGGTAAAGATTTGCCCATAGGGAACTTTAGCCTCAGGAAGGATTGCAATAGAGCAATCAAAAGGTCGATGAGGTAACTCCATGGTGGTTGATTCTTTGAAAAGTTATTCATGGTATGTTTCTGGAATTTCAGATAACTGCACAATTGAGTGGTTGGAATCCTAAGAAGGACTTTGGAACCTTTAGTGGAAGAAGGATGATCAGAAGTACAATGGAAGTCGCAAAACTCAGAAGCCAAGAATAAGGTCCATGCGTACCAGTTTATATATGGATTATGCTAAGCTAACCAGTTTATACCTAAAATAATAGGGATAACGATGGGAGGAAACTGAATCGAAGGTAATGTTTTCGTAGTGGGCAGCAATCTGGAGAGACAAAACCTGAGTCTCCTCAGTGACTAGGCCAGAAGCCACTAAGGTTCCATCTACATCTACTGCAAATGGAACGTCTTTCTTTTGAAATTGAATATTATTGTTGGAAGCCCACTGAATATATAGACACTGGAGGCTCCGAAGTCCACAAGAACAGGAAGTAAGAGATGCTGAGGCTGAATCTTAATTTCCCTTGTAGAAGGACAAATCTAGAGGATTTTAGAGGAAGAAGCAGGGGGGGTCTGATTAACATTCACTTCAATTCCCTGCACTAGGGTCGAGCCCTTTCGTGTTCTGACCCCTTAGATTGAAGAGAAGGATGTAAAGGACAAGAGTTCTAAAGATGACCTCTTTGACCACAGTAAAAAACATAGCTTCTGTTGTTGCGTCTTTTCTTCTTCAGTTAAAGGCCCTCTAATAAAACCCAGTTGCATGGGTACCTCTTTAAAATCAGAAGTTTTAGCAGGTGTCTTAAACACAGGCCTTTGAGGGGATTTGACAGAGATTGTTTTTGACGTACCATTCTTCTTTCCTGGAGGCAACTGTCAATCTCAATGATTAGCTTGATGAAATCTTGTAGGGACGCTGGTCTAGTGACCTAGGTCTAGTCTAGTCATCCTTAACTCATCTTTTATGCCTTTGCAGAATAACATTAATAAGACTGAGTCAGACCAATCAACATCTCTAATGAGAGCTTGGAGATACAGATGTGCAAATCCCAGGACCCTTGATTTAATTCTAAAATCTACTCTTGAGCAGAAAACCTCAAATCTTGATGGTCAAATATTTTTGAATTCCGTAAGAAAAGCCGTTGTCCAGAATATTACTAACCTCAGGACCTAATGGCCTAGCCAATGCCAGGGCATTTTGAGTCATATTGCTTACAATAAATCCCACCATGGATCTATTGCTGGCATAAATTTGGGGTTATAGGTGAAATGGATTTGACAAGTGTACAGAAAAGCCTTTATATCCCTAGTATTTCAATCAAATTGTAATTCTACTAAGCCAGCTAGAGGAGGATAGCAAAAGATCGGTGCGTAGAGAAGTTTTCCTTGGCCACATTTTGGCCATGAAACTTTAAGTTGTTTACAGCTGTTAGGAGTTCTGAGACTTGATCCATTTAAAAAAATTTTGTTGGCATCACAATCTGTAAAGAGCTGGTCTTCTTGGAGATGGGTGAAGGGTCTTGTTGGTGTGTAGGAATGGCCTAATATCTCAAGAAACAAACCCAGATGCCGGAATGAAACTGGGAGTCCGGAATTGCTCCAGAAAATAATTGCCAGCAGGAAGGAAACAACTGGAGACCAGAAAAACTTTCTAACTGTCCTGGACAAGCAGCAAGACGAAGAGCATAGGGGAGTTGAAGCAAAGACGGGAAAATATGGAGGTTCTACAAATCCAGTGATTAGCAATCAAACAGGCACAACTGCAACACAACTGGACTCAAGATGGACTCCCCTTTCATAGTACCAAACAGGTTGTGAGGTAATCCTAGAACAGGTTTGGCCATCTTGGATTTGGAACACATGACCTGAAAAACACTTATAGTATTATAGTTGTCAAGTATTTGAGGCGTAGAATTGCTGTGGTAGTTACAACTCTCTTCCATGTGGCATTATTGAGCAGTGAGCATGCAGGATGAGATCATCCAACAATCCTCTGTGCTGGTTTGAGCAAGCTTAGACATGCTGAGGAAAAGAAGATGGCCACACCCCAAGACCAGAGGAAGCTGGGACGCCGGTGAAGGCTACAAAAGAGACACGTCATTGCAGCCCTCACGCCCGATAGTGGCGTGAAACAGGTAAGGGAAAAACCCTTACCATTTGTTGCCATTAATAATTACCACAATAGGGGATCCCCGTTTATAGTTAAGGTTTTGAAGAGATAAGTACAAAGGTTAGGAGTCATGCACTATTTTTCCAGCAGCTACTGCCCGCAAACAGATCCACAGAGAGGCTCAATCAAACATTAGAACAATATTTGCTCTGTTTTCTTATGCCTCATATAGGTGCAGTGGATCCCTATATCAGAATATAAAAACACTTTCCATACCTTTTTATGATACTCCCCTTTCATTGATTCCTCAGAATTACACCCTCACATTGGACGTACTGTATGCTCACCCTCTGCTATTCCCTCTGTGCAAACCCTTTTCCAAGACATAAGCCAGATATACGTCTATGAATACACATTTAAGGCTTGTGTAAACTAACTATAAGACCTTTGCAGACCATTATTGTTGCCTATCCCAGCTTCTAACTTAGTAAATTAGGTCTGGCTTTACGCAGATTACTTCTTCATTCCTGGGGTTCATGCCACGTTTGTTCTGAAATATGGGGGTCCCTTCCTAATTGTGTACAACTGGTTGTTATTAAGTTTCGACCTTCCCAATCAATGGAAAATCTACCCAGTCTTGCACGTATCACACATTAAGAAGGCCGTGTGCTCATCTCCCTCAGACTTGCCACCTACACCAGTTGAAGGAACTCCTGAATATGAGGTTGAGGGTATCCTAGATCAGGGGTCTCCAACCTTTTCTGTAGTGAGATTTACTTCTGATCAGTGAAATCATTGTGAACTACTGAAGGCTAAGCAATTGGTGCATTGTTCACAGACACACCCACGTGCAGCTTCATTCACTTTAAGCCTAATGTCCATAGAACCAGATACTATGGCTTGAACAAAATACTTTGACTTGGTGAACTATGACAGCCATGTGTGTCAGTGAGAGCGTGGTCTTTAGGGATGTATGATGTTCATAATTTGGAACAATTTTTCTGCACTTCAAATTTTTCACATTTAAAATAAATTTCAGTTCTTACTCACATGCCAGTTCAAGGGTCTGCACTTTTGACCCTTATCGCTGTTTGTTAGAAATGGGGGTCTCTAGTTGGCAGAGGTAGGTACCTTTGTCCAAATAGGGACCCTTCTTCCTAGTCAGGATAAGGGAGTTACACTCATAAAATAACCCCTGCTCACCCCGTTGGTAGCTTGGTACGAGCAGTCAGGCTTATCTTAGAGGCAGTGTGTAAAGCATTTGCACATAACCAACAGTAATACAGTGTAAGCACTACAAAAGGACACCACACCAGTTTAGAAAAATATCCAATATTTTTATATACTTAAGACAAGACCAAAAACGATAATAATCCACAATACAGCATTCAAAAATCTTCAGTTCTCAAAATAAACTTGAAAAACAGTTCCTTGAACTCGATAGCTCCGTCTGGGGCTATCACCTCGTCGTGAACAACAAATCCAAACAGTTCTGGCAGACCGCAGCGTCGCGGGCCAGCTGCGGTGTCGGGAAGACCCGCAAAACAGTACCTTTAGAAAAGCAGGGTGTCGGCGACCTCTCGTTGAGCTTCCGAAAGCACGGCGTCCGCAGGCGTCGGTTCCGGAGGTCGGTGCAGGAGTCGTCGGGCCCTTGAAGTCACACGCGTTGCAGGTCGAACTCCTCGCGGTTGAAGTCAGGAGCGCTGGCGTCGGCAGGCGTCGGGTGCTGCGGTGCGAAGTGCAGCGGTGTAGCGTGTGATGCCCTCAGGTCGCCGTGCGAGCAGCGGCTCGGTGGCGGCATCAGATGGCGTCGTCGGTGAGACCAGGGTCACGGTGCGTAGTGATGCGGTGCTCGTCGCGGTGCTGGCAGGTCACGGTGCAAGCAGCGGCGTCGTCGTTGCTGAAGCGCTGTCGTCGGCTGACGAACTGGAGTCGATGGCGCCGGCGTCGGTATGCAAAGGCTGCGGTGCGGGATGAGGGCGGTGCGTCATGTAACTCTACGAGTGGTGCCCTCGAACCATGGTGCAAGCAGCGGCGTCGATTTCGGCATGGATCGGCGGCGTCGGGGATACCAAGGCGGCGTCGTGAAGCGAGGCGATGCGGAGTGCGGTGCCCACATGTCGCGGTGCAAGCAGCGTCTTGGTGGCGGTGTCAGCAGCCGTCGTCGGTGAGACCAGGGTCACAGTGCGGCGTTGCGGCGGTGCCCTCTGCGGTGCCTTCAGGACACGGAGTCGGCAGCGGCGTCGTAGATGGCGTCGGGTTGCTTTTTCTTCTTGTTGCAGCACAAAACACACAGTTCCCAGTGCTGAGGGCAGAAGAACTTGAAGTCTTTGCTGTTCCTGAGATCCTTAAACAGGGGGCAAGCTCTACCTCAAGCCCTTGGAGAAACCCACAAAAATAGATTGCAGAAAGTTCAGACAAGTCCTTTCACTGCCCAAGACAGAAGCAGCCAATGCAGGCCAACACAGCAAAGCACTCAGCAAAGTGGTAGTTCCTCCTCACAGCTTCTCCAGCTCTTTTTCTTGGCAGTCTTCTTGGCCCAAAAGAGTTCTAAAGTTCAGGGGTTTGGGCTCCACTTTTTTTAGCCCAAAATCCATTGTCCTCTCAGGCAGAGAGCGTCTGTGCCCAGCCAGAACCAGTTCTGCCCTCTCTGGTGTGGCTTCCTGGGAGGAGGTGGAGACGGCATTGTCAGAGGCAGACCAGGCCCATTCAGGTGCAAGGAAATCTCCTCCCCTACTCTAAATGCAGCCCAGGTCTATTCAGCCCTTTCCTGACCCACCTAGACTATCTGGAGCCACTGCTGCTCCCCAGCCCCTGTCATCCAAAACCCAGACAGTCAATCCACAAACCCAGCAGAGGCCTACTGGATAGCTGAGCAGGAAAATACCTACTTTCTAAAAGTGGTATTTTCAAACACAGAATGTAAAAATCACCTTGAGTTCAGGCATACTAAACTTTATTTTTCTACCTAGTTCCCAGGGCCAGTTATGTTTATAAGATGTTATAAACAAACTCCCCATTCTGTCCTATGGGACAGGTAGCCTTGCAATAGTGAAAAACGAAATTGGCAGTAATTCACCATCAGGACATGCCACACACACCAGGGCATGTCCTACCTTTCCCCTACACTGCACCCTGCCCACAGGGGTACCTTGGGCCTACCTTAGGGGTGACTGACATGTAAGAAAAGGGAAGGTTAGGGCCTGGCAAGTGGCTACACTTGCCAAGTCGACATGGCAGGATCCATTCTGCACACAGGCTCTGCAATGGCAGGGCAGAGTTATATTTACGGGCAGTTCATGTGGGTGGCACAATCCAGTGCTGCAGTCCACTAACAGCATTTGATTTACAGGCCCTGGCACACTCAGTGCACTTTACTAGGGACTGACACATAAATCAAATAGGCAAATCATGGAAACACCAATCCATAACACATTCTACCACAGGAGCACTTGCACTTTACCACTGATCAGCAGTGCGAAAAGTGCGCAGAGACACTAAGCCAGCAAAAACAGAGTCAAAACCGGGAGGTCAGAAAGCAAAAACTCAGGGGAAACACGCCAAAAGATGCCAAGTCTAACACATGTCCCCTCCAGCTGAAAGTAGGGAGAACTACCCAACCTCCTGGGAGTTCTCTTCACTAAGGCGGAAGAACCTGGACAGACATCTGCGTTGGCGTGTTCTGTGCCAGGGTGGTGTTCCACCGTAAAGTCCATTCCCTGTAGGGAGATGGACCACCTCAGCAGTTTTGGATTCTCACCCCTCATTTGCATCAACCGTCTGAGGGGCCTGTGGTCCGTCTGAACCCGGAAGTGAGTCCCAAACAGGTAGGGCCTCAGCTTCTTCAGTGCCCAGACCACAGCAAAAGCTTCCCTTTCTATGGCACTCCCAGTGCTTAATTTGTGCTCGTGCTTTCCGGTGCTAAGCACCGGCACTTATTTCTCAGGGCCGGGTCTACATGGGGCGACTGCTGTTAAGAGACTGTTAAGAGACTGGCATAAGAACAGTAAACAAAAGAAAAACCCACAAGCTGTTTCAGGCTGTACGTAACCTGAAACTCGTGTTTTTTAAGCACTGTGAAAGTGAATGCACAATGCAGCTCCCCATGTGTGAACCCGGCGAGATTTACTCGCCCCGGAGCCACAAGGCAGTGTTGTATCATCAGGATGGTGGGCGCGGCATTTTACAATGCCAGTGTATTTGCTTCCTAAGTTGACAGTCTGTTAAGTCCTCTAGCCTGGGGCGGGGTGCACACAGCACAGGAGACGAGAGGCAGGGTTGATTTGGAGTAAACATGTGAATCCCTCCCCCACCCCATGCTGGCCTGAAATGCTTTTGCTTCAAAGAGCAGGGGCTGGAGGAGGGGCCCCCAGTGTATTTGGCAGTTGGCGCCGTGCACGTGAGAGAAGTAACGGGTGCAGTCCAGATCATTTTGTTTGCAACTCGGCATGGTGTGCATTGCTCTGTCAACACTGTTGCCTCGAGCAGCAGGATATATTGCACTACTATCAGTGCTGCCAAATGCCCACTCCTTTGGAGCTGCAGTGCGTCTTTGTGGATTGGAGCCAGGCTGCAGCCCCAGACCGCACGTCGCCATTGACCGGATTGACTGTCTCATGGGAGAGCGGGACATCTGCATTAGGTATGCAAAAATAGCAGCTAACACTTTACAGCATCAATGCTGTAAAAGGTAAACAGCGTGTTGCCATTTTCAAGTTTGGTATTAAGATATCATCCGAAGATGGTCTAACAATGCTCCTGGCCTCCCTGCACATTTAAAGTGAAGCTTGCATTAAGGTTGGCAACGGAGGCCGCGAAGGCAGCGTGCAGTTTCCACCTGAAGGGGATGCCTGTCATGCCCTGGTGAGCGAGGAAAGGAGGGAGGGAAATGAGGAACATTTAAAGAATGATGTATATTACTAGTGAGACACCCTCATGCGCGTCCTCTGGGAAGCCGTGAGAGTTTTGAGAAGGTAGATGACCCCTCAGCCCTGTGTTTGCTGCCACCGCACATTATGTTCTCAAGGAGTTAAAACAGGCCTGTGTTAACATCTCGCCCAGGCCCCCCCCCGCTCCCCTCTCGCCACTACTTTCCACATGAGAAAACAAATGCTAATCGCTGTTTACCTCTTTCAAAAACGCAAGCAGTCCACATGTTTTATGAATGACATGAATTAAAACTCGTGCAATTGGGGATAACTCTGAGCTACATCGTAGTGGTTTCTCTGGCGCCACTAGGAATGGGGAATAACACCATAAAGTAGAACCCAGCTCCAGTGATGGAACAGACTTCAGAAAGGAGATTTTATTTTAATCCTAATGCGTGACTCAACATCTTTCAGCGGTTTTACGCGGTTTAAGAATAATATAATTCTGTAACAGAATGCTAAATTAATGAATGTGCATGTGAATCAATTCCTACGTGTTAGTGTGTAATTATCTGCTTTTTAAAATGATCCAGCGCCAATACCACTAATTGATCAGGGATCAATACTCAACAACATCACTATAATGGCCCGTTCACATTCACCCAGTATCCCTGATGCGCTGGGGTCAATTTGTTCATTCCATCAAATATTTCTTTTTTTATGAGTCCTTTTAGACAGCCGTTAAATAACTGATGTCGATATCAACTTTCCTTCATTTTGGTCGATGGACCAATTAGTTGAATAGCTGATGGCAATGATAAATACTAACTCACTAACCATTTAGTAAATTAATTACAGACTCTCGGTAAGGTTAATAATGAATGCTTTATCTCAATTTTCAAAATAAATGCTCATCTGCATTAGGTCACAATTATAAACATCAAACCTCACGACAGGAGAAATTATGCATGTAATACAGACTCATCTTGCAATGAGATTATGCAATGAAGGAGTGGATAGGGTAAGAGACAAAAGTTCAGCAAATAATTATGCTAGACAATAATATTCCTAACGGAGGGATAGATGAAGAGACAATAGGTTCATCTAAATAATGCATTTCAATATATTGTTGACGGAATGGATAGGTGGAGAGACAAAAGATTCAGAGACAAATACATTAATGCTGAGATTCTGAGAACGATATAGGCTAGATACAAACCTATCGGTCTGTAGGAAAACCACCCCCTGGACCCAGGAGATGATGGGGTTCCCCCCAAAAAAGCAATCAGGGGTCTAGAGACATAAAAACAGGAACAGAACAGGACAGGATCAGCTAGGCCTCTCTGCAAACCGACGAACAGCGACGCATCTCCCTTCTTCTCTCCTGTCAGCCTAAGCTTTTCCTCCTGCCACACCGCTAAAGGCACCCTAATTATAGTCTAAATTGACATGTCCATCCCTCAAATGTTGCATTTTACCCTCTAACTCTCACAGGGATTGGTGGGCTGGGGAGGTGGCGTTGTCACACCACCATGACTTCACCTTTATTCAACAATTGCATTGTAGAAAACAGTTCCCATGGTCTGACTCTCAGCTTATTCACATGTTCCCCACAAAGATGACAAATTCACATTCTCTTTCTTATGAATTAAAGTTAGTCGCAGAAAACATCTCCGGTCCCACGCTCGGGTACAGTAGTTGGCAGGCGTCTGACACACTGGCCTTCACTCCTTCATGTCATCTGTGGTGCACAGCCCATCTTTTCTCCTCTATGGCAGAACGAACTCGCTCCTAACACCTCCCCCCTCCCACCATTGCCAAGTTTAATAAAATGGCGTCTTCGTTCGGCATACTTAAGTAAATAGAAATAGACATTTATTAATTATGTGATAACGAAACCATCACTGTTTTACCTCCCACCTTTCACTACTTCCCATTATTGTTACCTAGCATAAGCTGAATATGGAAAGCGGCATTAATTATTATATTTATAGCATGATGCAATAGGCAAAAAATACAGGAGCACATGCGGCCTACTCCTGCAATTTCTTTTAAACCACAAAGTTGTCACATTATTATTTATTTACGTATTAGTTCAAGCATGCGCAAAGCAGTTTCCCCATGTTTATGTCGGGTGTATAGTAAATTTTACTACGTCTACTTACTGTTAGCACGTATTAAGGGGGTACTCGATTCGAGCAGGTTTCATTTTTGGGAAACCCTGCTCCATCAATTCCCCCCTCTGATGGCTTTTAGGAGCCATCATAAAATACTTAACAGACCGAGTGCCATCTTTACATTTTTTAAACTCTGTATTATTTTCTCTTTTTATGGCACCTTCATTTAAATCTTTCATTAAGTCATAGTATTCTCCTTTCATCTCTTCTAACTCTATTTCTTCTCTTTTTCTCTTTCTTGCTCTCCTTTTATTCTTATATTCTATTATTTCTTTTCTCTCCCCTTTCCACTTACAACATATATATGTTGATGTCATTACTAGAGCTATTATTGCTATTGAGACTATTGGTATTATTATTTTCCCTATTAGACTACTTCCAAAGGTCGAAAACCATTTACTTATTGAGGAGAAACTCTTACCAAGTCTATCCCAAACACCGTCAATCTTCAGTTGGGTCAAATCTTCATGTAATTTTGTAATATTCTTTATATATCAGGGATATAAGTGCAGCAATGTTGGACTTTCAACATACCACAGACTCCACCCTCTTTTGCCAATAAGATATCAAGGGCAAGTCGATTTTGCAAAACCATTGATCTGATGGCAACCATTTCTGTGTCAATCATCAAGAACCCTCCAGCAGTATCCATAGATAAACGATCAACCACTGTGGACAATTTTTGAATTTTGTGCAAATTCAAAACGACTCCAACTGAGGGTATCAGTGCACCAAAAATATCACCTACTATTTCTGAAAAACTTGCTCTTTTGTTACGTGTTAGTCCTTGTTTTATTTCGTTCAGCTTATGATTGCTTCGGTCCATATGATACACCTTAGGAAAAACGATAGCAAAATAGCAACTTCCATACCAATGTGCAGGCAATCTATAATAGGCTTTCTTGCCACACACATAATAAATTCCTGGAAAAACAGGATCAGTTCTACCCTTCAATCCCCATCCTCCAGAAATTTGGAAGGTATGCTCACATTCACTAGAACCAATAAAGTAGATATTATAGTTAGTCTTAGTTCTAAGCAGACAAATCCTTCCTTTCTGCGACCAGTCCAGAGACATTGCAGCGTATTTTTCGCCCTTTTCATAATTTCCTTCTCTAAAGTCCCATGGTGGTATTAGGGACTTTTGTTCAGCATCTTTCTTTTGGAAACTTTCTCTTCTATTTTCTACCATTTCTACGAAGATTTTCTCTTCAACCCTTAAATTACATGTTAAATTATTCTTATAAGCATATTCTATGTCTATAGTTTTAGTAATATGGAAAAATTCTCCCATATATCGTGCATTCTTACCACTTAACACCTTATTTAGTTCTTTAATAACAGGAATTTCGGAAAATACTAAGTCTATATTAGAGAAGTAATACTCAAGTTTCCCCGTTACATAGAATAGGCTGGTAAGTATACTACAAGACACACCATAGGTTAATGGAAGGTGGTGATAAGTCACTACTTCAGAGACAGACGAAGGTAATTGCATGCACACATAACAATCACTCACATTCAGTGTTTCAACATACTCATAAAGTAACTTGGTAAAGACGTTTAACGAGAAATCATTAATTGATTTATCATGATGGATTACGCTTCCATCAAAGGGTACTATTTTAGTATTTGGGTTTTCGTTACTGACAACATTCATTCTTTCACTTGTTACTTCATTAGTATTGTTTCTTTTGTCAGCTACCATTAGAATAGGTATAAGGACAGTTAATAGTATCCATATAAAAGTTAATAACATGACACTACATAAGCAAGCTTTAATACACCTACGTTTTAGATTAGGTTTTGGAAGTTCAGTCACTTCTGCTTCAGCCATTTTTCTTTCTATAAAAATAAAAATCTATCTATACCTCTAAATTTCTAAAAATATTTAAAATAAAATAGTAGAGTAATCCGACACTTCAAGGCTTTCTTCTTTACACCCTTTCTTTTATTCTTTTTCTTTGGTCTTCTTTGAATGTTTATTTCATTTTCTTTCAATCACCAAGGTTGCACCTTAATTTGTCACAGTTCTTTAAGGAGGTCTTAGTTTGCTTTCATCAATTTGTTCAGTGTCAGAATTTTCTTTTTCTTAACTTGGATCTGAACTTTCAATTTCTTCCAGTATCACGTAAATCCACTCAGGTGCTCTGTATTTTCTACTTGGAATTCTCACTCTTCGTGACTTTCGTATTAATTCTTTTCCTGACTCTTCTTGATCTGTTTGACTGGAAACCTCATTGCTTTGTTCTGGTCTTTTCCTTAACCTTCTTTTCACAAGAGTGTACTTTAGTCTTTTTACTCCACTTGGCCAATTATCACCTTTCCTTGGTTTCTTTGCTTTGACCACATTTTCACCTTCTGCATCTTGTTCGCAGGTTCTTTTACTTGCTCTTTCTCCTGGCAGTTTTTCTTTTTGATTTTCTGTTTCTTCTGGTTCTTCTGTTTCTACAATAACTTCTCTTTCAACTGTGAACTCACTCCCTTCTGGTTCAAATACAGTTTCACCTGTTTCAGGTTCAGCTGGAAGTTCACTTTCTTCTGGATCATTGGTGAACTCACTTCTTTCTGGTTCAACGACAGTCTTCGGAACCCTAGAATTTCTCATCCACTCTACTCGACTTGTGTTTGGCTGCTCACCATCTGTTGGGTCGTTAGAATCTGTCACTCTAGATTCATCAGCTTCACACACTTCAGCCACTGACCTTTGATTTTGATTCACCAGTTGTGGCTCTTCCGGTCTTTCAGGTGGATCTAGGGTTCGTTTGGTGTGGCTCGCGTGAATCCAATTTGGTAAGCCAGCACACTTCACTGCCGTTGTCGTCACCAGGATGATTTGATAAGGCCCGTGCCACCTGTGGTCTAAACACAATTTTCTTACGTGTTTCTTGACGTAGACCCATTCACCAGGACTCAGATCATGAGCTTGATTTCGATGTATTGTAGTGGCATCTTCCCCAACCTGGTGAGACACAGAACGCACCAGTTCAGCCAATCCTCTGCAATAGTCAAGCACCAGATCATCAGATATACTCATCAGTTTGTTTGCTGGTATTTATGCCTGTCTCATTGCTCTTCCCATGAGGATTTCATGGGGACTCAATCCAGTCTTTTTGTCAGGAATGCTTCTTAGACTCATCAGCACAAGGGGTAAAGCGTCAGGCCATTTCAGTGATGTGGATGCACACACTTTCCCTAGCCTGGATTTTATAGTGCCATTTATTTGCTCAACTACTCCAGATGCTTCAGGTCGATAGGCACAATGCAGCTTCTGTTCAATTTTAAATGCTGCACAAATCAGCCGAATTATCTCATTATTAAAATGAGTTCCTCTGTCTGTCTCCAAAGTGACTGGAATTCCAAACCTTGGGATCAATTCTCTCAAAAGTAGTTTGGCTACTGTAAGGCTGTCATTTTTTCTCGTGGGGTAGGCTTCCACCCAGCAAGAGAATAAGCAATGACTAATACATATTTCAACCCATTGCAAGGGGGAAGCTCGATAAAATGAAGCTGGAGTCGGGTAAATGGACCTCCTGCTCTCCCATGTCGTCCCCAACTTACAACTGTCTTTCTCCCTGGATTTCGCTGCTGACATATAATACACCTCTGGCAAAGGCTCTCTGCAATGACCCTGAACTTTGGATTATACCATGTCTGCTTGAAGAGTCTGATCATAGCGTCTCTTCCAATATGTGCCTGTCCATGGTAAACCCTGGCCTTGTGAGAAAGCAAAGAGTCTGGTAAAACTGGTCTCTCATCCTGATAAACCCATAGTTTATCTTCTGCTCTTTTTCTACAGCCTGTAAGTTTCCAAATTTCCTTTCCCTCATCACTTGCCTCTTCCTGCATTTGCCTTACTTCATCCCAAGTTTCAAATGCTGTGGTGGATATAAACATAAGATGGCATTCGGTATTTCCTTTTTTCAATTGATCTGTTTAAAGCCATTGCATTTTGGGCACAATAACGTGCAATTTGGTCTGCGTATCTGTTGCCTTTTGTCACATAATCATCTCCTGATCGATGTGCGGCACATTTGACTACTGCAATTCTTTTGGGCAATTGTAAAGCATTCAATAGCTCTTTCACAATTTTACCATTTTGAATAGGGGAACCTGAAGAAGTCAGAAATCCCCTTTGCATCCATAGCTGGCCGAAATCGTGCACAATTCCGAATCCATATTGACTGTCTGTGAATATGGTTACTTTCAAACTTTTGGCAACTTTGCAGGCTCTAGTCAGAGCTATCAGCTCAGCTATTTGGGCGGAGTTTACTCCTTTCAGACAGGATGCTTCAATAACTCCTTCTAGGGTGCAAACAGCATAAGCAGTGCATAATTCACCTCTGTCATTCTTCAAACACGACCCATCAACAAATATCTCACAATCTGATTCTTCCAAAGGACTATCTTCTATATCAGGCCTAGGCTTTGTGCATAACTCTGTCACATCCAGACAATCATGATCCGCTTCTTCTCTCACTTCCTCACAGCGAGAATTGGGCAACAATGTTGCCGGATTCACAGTAGTGCACCTGACCACCGTCACATTCTCTGCACCCAGAATCACCCTTTCATAATACTAGTCAGCCGATTGGAAGTGAGGTACTGGGTCCTAGTACGAGTCAGAAGAATTTCAACAGAATGGGGCACGTACACTTTAACTGGATAACCCATCACAATCGGTTCACTCTGTTCCAGACTCATACATGTAGCTGCTACTGCTTTCAAACATCCAGGCAATGCTGCAGCCACTGTATCCAATGTAGCAGAAAAATATGCTACGGGACGTCGTGCCATTCCATGTTTCTAAGTTAGGACTGAGAGTGCACATCCATCTCTCTCACAACAGTACAATGCAAATTCCTTTGTGTAGTCTGGCATTCCTAATGCAGGTGCTCTACAGAGAATGCTACTCAATTTTATGAAAGCATCCATAGCTTCATCATCCAAAACAATCAGATCTTTCACATCCTTTCGTGTCAACCTCTGTAGAGGTTTTGCAATCAGTGAGAAACCACATATCCATTGGCGACAGTATCCAACCATTCTCAAAAACATTCGCACCTCTTTCTGAGTTTTGGGTGGAATCATTTGTTTGATCACACGGATTCTTTCTGGGGTTACTTTTCTAACTCCCTTTTCTATTTTATGTCCGAGGTACTGTTCTTCTTGTTTACAAATTTGTAATTTTGCTGGGGACACCTTGTGTCCTCCTTCTGCCAAATGGTTCAATAGGGCAATTGTGTCTGTTACACATGCCTCTCGTGTCTTTGATGCCACCAATAGGTCATCAATGTATTGAACCAAAACCGAATTTCCTGGCATAACTAATGTCTCTAGGCATTTTTTCAAGATCTGATTAAAGATCGAGGGGCTCTCTGTATACCCTTGAGGGACTCGGCACCATGCCAAATCACGGTCTCCGAACCGGAAAGCAAACAAATACTGGCTATCCGGATGCAAGGGAATTGAGAAGAATGCTTGGCACAAATCAATCACTGTGAACCATTCTGCATCACATGGAATTTGATAAAGAATCACGGCTGGATTTGGCACTACTGGACAACAGAGCACTACAATTTTATTTATTTTGCGTAAATCCTGCACTATCCGGTACTTCCCACCGGGCTTTTTGATACCTATAATAGGCGAATTACAAGGACTGCTCATTATCTCTTTTAGAATTCCCTGTTCAATCATTTGGTCAATTACTGGAGCAACTCCTGCAATCACTTCTGGGCTCATTTTGTACTGAGGGGTATTTGGATACACAGCACCATTTTTCACTATTATCTGGATCGGATCTACTTTTGTCATTAAACCAATCTCCTTTCCTGTAAAATCCCACACATCTGGATTCACTACACTTTTTAATTCTTCAGGCAGATTGTCTTCAGTGAGAAGTGAAAACAACTCTGTTCCTTGCTTTGCTAACATCATCTTAAATTCAACATCTTCATCTGGGGTCTGAAACGCAACTCCATCTGAGGTACAATAGATGGAGCTCCATGGCGGCCACAGCAGGTACCTAGCAGGGCTCTAGATCTTGACGAAAGTGTGACTACAGGTCGGGCCCCCACATGGAACTCATGAGGCATTTCTCAATAACTATCTTGGAATGCGCCGTTAGAGGAAAATCTCCTCTCCCACATAGCACACCTTAGCGCGTGTGTCACATATCTGGTCTTTTTAAAAACATTTTTTTAGACCACTCACTTTGCACTACACATAGGTCCTGAAGAAAGCCATATCATTAAAGGGAGCATGGCTGAAACATGTTGACCGACTAGGATATTGGAGCTACCTTAGATCTCCAACAATATCCGCCTCTCATTTTTATCTACTGCCAAGGGCCCACACATTAAAATAGTCATTTTTGTCCTGTGGGACCCTTAGGACAGTCTTTTTAACATCCACTCACCCACAATCACTGCACTCTCACGATACAATACCCGCTCCGCTGTATCCAGGCGTCGTAGCACACCCGAGGTGCACTCGGCACCTTGGGTGGGGCCCAATGATGAAGCATGTCACCAACTAGGTTGGTGAGTGAGGGCTTTTTTCAAAACACAATGTGTTTTCATTTCAAGGCAAACAAACGCTAGGAGCACCCACTCCAGCGCTAGTTCCTTTTGATACAAATACACATACCAGGGGAAGTGAACTGGCTCCAGTACCTTTCCTCCCTCTCCCATTGATACTTATCATCAGCAATTCATTTTGCACAGCAAATCTCTTCCCAAGAGATTTACCAGGCTTGAGTCACATACCACAAACCGATGCATGTCTTTGAAGTTTCCAATATGAACTTCTATTGGGTTTGTGACTGGCTTTCTAATATGCTTATTCGAGACTCCTACAACTGGGACAGTTTCTCCCGAGAGGGGTAGGTTCGGAATTTCTGCTGCTCTCACAGTAGAACGGGTAGCACCAGTGTCCACTAAGAATGTAATATCATTACCTTCTACCTTTCCGTCAACAAATGGACCTGACTGATCTACCGCCAAGGATGCGCCAAGTACGCACTCTTCCTCCCCCTCAGGCACCGTCATTGAGATGAGTCTGAATCACTTCCATTACATTGTATCCAATACTGCTGACTCACACCTTGATTCTTACCAAGCGGGTCTCCTCCGTGATATCCGGTGTTCACATTGTACCTTTGCACCTGAGCATTCACATTACTTGGTATGGGAGCTTGTGGTACCTGTAACTGTTGAGCAACTATCTGCTGCTGCTGCTGTTGATTTACACCCACCTCATTCTGCATCTGTGGAATTAAATTTTGATTTCCCCGTTATTCTTTTTAGCAGATCTACACTCATTCCTCCAATGTCCAAACTTTCCGCACGCATGACAAGGAAATTTCTTCATAGCTTCTTCCTTACTCATCTTTCCCTTTCCCTTTCCCCCACTGTAATTCTGTCCATTCTGACTCTGTCCACTTTTTGATTATTACTGGTTTCTTGTTGTTCCGCTACCTTCACTTGCGCCCACATCATTTTCTCCTTTAACTTTTTATGTTTACTGTCAATTTCATCACTACAATACTTTGCATACCGTAGGATTTCATCCACTGTCTTACTCTGCCAACAGATGAAATGTTGCTGTATCATGTTGCTAATCTCAGGCCTCAATCCAAACACAAAACGATACACAAAATGTCCCATGTCTTTATCTCCAATATTTTCAAAACCACTATACTGTTTAAATACCTGCAGCAACCGTTCATAATAGGCATGTACTGACTCTTTCAGTTCTTGGGTAGTTCTATCAATCTTAACCCAATCTGTTTCTTTTGGTTTTCCCTTTAAGTAAGTAATCACCTGATTATACTTTTTCATTACTTCTTCTGATGGTGCTCCTTAGGGTATTCCTCTTTTGGCCAATCAACAGTAATCTTACATTCTGTTCATAAATCGGCTGGAACAACAATATCAAACAGACCGTCCAAATCCTTTAACAAAACTTTTGATACCTTTACAAACCTATCTTCCTGTTTGTACCATTCAACGGGTTTTTCTCTCAATCTGGGAAAATCATTTGTAAAAGACAATATATCCTGTCATTACCAAGGAACATGAACATATCCACCACCTGGTACTTTTCTCATTGGACACGCCCTTTCAACCTGTTCTGCTTCTTTCATAGGAAACATGGTCGTTCCTTTACTAGCTGCTTCTTCTTTCTTTTTCATCCACCTAACTTTCCAGCGATCCACATCTCCCCATTTCTTTAAAACATTCATTATTTCCTTTATCTGTAACCTTTTTCCCGAGGCATTCAAACTTTCTACGTCCTTGTCAGTAAAAGCCAATCTGTACGATTTCTGCAATACTTTCGACTTCTCTATATCTACTCCATACTCACTAGCAGCTTCAGATATTTTCTCATGTAAATTCTTTGCTCTCCAGGTAATACTTTTACACAGAAACAACAATTCTTCATCACGATTCTGGGCTTATTGTTCCAATAATCATTTCTTCCAAATCAACTTTCAACTGACTCACATTTATACTCTGAGGTTGTGGTTTTGGCTTCGTCATTTCTTTTATCCAATTATTTAATTCTTCTGGTGAGGGACCTGCTGAACTCCCTGCTATTGGAGTGTCATTTGGCCCTATTCTTCTTGGCTCAAGTTGGGTATTCTTCTGGGGGGGTCTCAGTTATTAATTCGTTGATCGGAAGATCTAACAATGTATTATTTGCGTTTGCCTGTCCATCCCCATTCGCACCACTCCTAATACTACTTCCTGGTACGGCTAATGCATGCACTTCAGTCGCATTTTGTCTATTTTCGTACAATGGGAGTACAGGACCAATTGTTACCGGTACCATCAATGCTTCTGCATTCAAATTCAACTGATTCAATTTCTGTACCTGTTCTAGTCTAGCTTTATTCAACAGCTTTGCTTCATTTTCTTTCATTACCTTTGCTATCTCTGAAACTTGTGGAGTCAACGGAGTTCCCATTTGAGGGGCACTTGGAGTCACTACCCCTAAATTCTCTTCATATGGCGGAGGTTTTTTATTCATGATGACCTCTATCAATTCATCATCATCAGAGTCATTTATATCACCTCTTACACTTGGAGTTTCTAAATGGTTTCTTTTCTCCTTACATTTACTTCCAGTCTGCTCATCTACCGTTAAAACTGGGTATAATCCTTCTGTTACTACAGCTCTTCTCCATCTTTTCAATTTTTCATCTCTGCTCTCAAAGGGGTATCTGAACATCATACTCCTGTAACCTCTGTTATCAATTCTATATTTTTCTCTCTCAAATGCTTCCACTTCCCATTCTTCCAATGCTTCGTACTGAGTCAATCTTGGGTTTGGAACTAATGAATTCATTCGATTTCTCAAATTCTGCAATATCCTCACATTAAATGTACCATGTTGTGGAAAAGCTAAAACACCATCACCCTTCGTATACTCAATCCAATTTTCCAACCACATACACGTGTGATATCCTCGGTCTAACATCATAAAAGAAGCAGGCGTTTTTGGAGGCGGAATCGGATTTCCCTCTCTAGTCACAATTGGTTTATCTTTCTTGAAAAAATTCTTTATTTTCTGCATTAACTTCATTTTCTCGCTTTCTCCACTAATGGGTCTTATCATGAACAAACAAACAAAACAAAAAAAAACTTCCGTAATTCTACTTGTTCTATTGGTTAACGTTTGTCCTATACCAGCGCGTCTCACACCAACCAACCAATCAGAGCACTACTACGTAAACAAAGTCTCATCCAATACCAGCGCGTCTCACACTAACCAACCATGTACACGCCCGCTGCCTGACCAATGTCAGCGGGGCCTTTTTCTGACGTCAGTATTACTCCTTCCACTGACCCTCCCTTTACAAACATTTACGGCAATATTTTTCTGTGTTTTTCTTAATCAAAATTCTGTTAGTAACAACATAAAACAATGCTACTTTGTCTGTTCCCCTAAGTAAAGAGATAGTTTTCACTCTTCAACAGATTTTCTCACTACGGGTCCTAATAACGACCAGCGCTATTTTTACACTTCAGACAAGCTCCAGGTGGATCTATTACTCCTCTAGGGATAAAACCAGAATTTCATAAGAGGACTTTTTGGCGTTAAAAGGAGTCTTACTATTCTCCTGGAAATAAGGCTAGAGTTTCAGAAATGGACCATTCACTATTCAGAGACTCTACACACATACGAAATTCCCTAAATATAACACCTACAGCCCTCCGTAGCTTTTAGGTATTATTTCAACAGACAAAGTACCTCTGCAGTATGGCTTCTTTACCACACTCTTCTTCTGCCTACTTCCAGCAGATTCCTTCCCGGGATTCCTCAGGTATCTCCGTACCTGTACTTCTAGACAACATAGAACATGACACTAACTCTGCATGTTAGGAACATATAATCAATAATCAATAATCATTACCAAACTAATCAATAATTAAACCGTCCTCTGCTACCAAGAAACTTATCCAGTGCCAATACCAATAATTGATCAGGGATTGATACTCAACAACATCACTACAAAGGCCCATACACATTCACCCAGTATCCCTGATGCGCTGGGGTCAATTTGTTCATTCCATCAAATATTTCTTTTTTTATGAGTCCTTTTAGACATCCGTTAAATAACTAATGTCGATATCAACTTTCCTTCTATTTGGTCGATGGACCAATTAGTTGAATAGTTGATGGCAATGATAAATACTAACTCACTAACCATTTAGTAAATTAATTACAGACTCTCGGTAAGGTTAATAATGAATGCTTTATCTCAATTTTCAAAATAAATGCTCATCTGCATTAGGTCACAATTATAAACATCAAACCTCACGACAGGAGAAATTATGCATGTAATACAGACTCATCTTGCAATGAGATTATGCAATGAAGGAGTGGATAGGGTAAGAGACAAAAGTTCAGGAAATAATTATGCTAGACAATAATATTCCTAACGGAGGGATAGATGAAGAGAGAATAGGTTCATCTAAATAATGCATTTCAATATATTGTTGACGGAATGGATAGGTGGAGAGACAAAAGATTCAGAGACAAATACATTAATGCTGAGATTCTGAGAACGATATAGGCTAGATACAAACCTATCGGTCTGTAGGAAAACCACCACCTAGACCCAGGAGATGATGGGGTTCCCGCAAAAAAAGCAATCAGGGGTCTAGAGACATAAAAACAGGAACAGGACAGGATCAGCTAGGCCTCTCTGCAAACCGACGAACAGCGACGCATCTCCCTTCTTCTCTCCTGTCAGCCTAAGCTTTTCCTCCTGCCACACCCCTATAGGCACCCTAATTATAGTCTAAATTGACATGTCCATCCCTCAAATGTTGCATTTTATCCTCTAACTCTCACAGGGATTGGTGGGCTGGGGAGGTGGCGTTGTCACACCACCAGGACTTCACCTTTATTCAACAATTGCATTGTAGAAAACAGTTCCCATGGTCTGACTCTCAGCTTATTCACATGTTCCCCACAAAGGTTACAAATTCACATTTTCTTTCTTATGAATTAAAGTTAATCGCAAAAAACATCTCCAGTCCCACGCTCGGGTACAGTAGTTGGCAGGCGTCTGACACACTGGCCTTCACTCCTTCATGTCATCTGTGGTGCGCAGCCCATCTTTTCTCCTCTATGGCAGAACGAACTCACACCTAACAGCTCCCCCCTCCCACCATTGTCAAATTTAATAAAATGGCATCTTCGTTCGGCATACTAAAGTAAATAGAAATAGACATTTATTAATTATGTGATAACGAAACCATCACTGTTTTACCTCCCACCTTTCACTACTTCCCATTATTGTTACCTAGCATAAGCTGAATATGGAAAGCGGCATTAATTATTATATTTATAGCATGATGCAATAGGCAAAAAATACAGGAGCACATGCGGCCTACTCCTGCAATTTCTTTTAAACCACAAAGTTGTCACATTATTATTCATTTACGTATTAGTTCAAGCATGCGCAAAGCAGTTTCCCCATGTTTATGTCGTGTGTATAGTTAATTTTACTACGTCTACTTACTGTTAGTACGTATTAAGGGGGTACTCAATTCGAGCAGGTTTCATTTTTGGGAAACCCTGCTCCATCAAAAACAAATAGCGAAAATCTACATTGTGTGACACATTGCTCTTAAAAGAGTACCAGTTACCTTGTAAGCAACTGGCTGCTAATGCAGTGTTTAATGAAAGATACTTTTTCAAACGGTCTGTTTTATTGACTGTAGCAAACAGCCAATCATAGGAAGGCAACAGTAATCTGGGTACAGGAGCATCCATGCACCTTATTTACACCCTTATACTAAATGTAATGCCTCCTATACCCAGAACCCACTTGGTGCCTGTCACTTACAAAAGATTTTGCCTTACTGATGCAAATTGTCCTATATGCCAAAACGTAAGAAAATGGTGACTTAATTTTCTACAAAGGGCATGTGTCAGGCTGATTTGTCACACTAAGGGTAAGATTGTTTGCAATAGTCTCCTACTAGCAGCATGCAGATGACCAATGCCAGAATAATCATACTCTTGCATTACAACAAACTGGTTTAGAGCAAGAAATACCACTTGAGTTAACGTGGCGATATGAAAAGTAATTTGCATATTCACACCATCTCTGCTTGGCTCATGGTGCCATATGGTCGGATTACTAGGCCTTGTCTGATTGCTCCATCTTTTTTTGGTGTCACACACTGAGCACCCACTGCCCTTAAGATCAGGCTCATGATGTGGAGCTGCCTATATGTTTAAGTCCTTAATACAGTTTTAAATGTCACAACCCTCTCCAGTGCTTAATTTGTGCTGGTGGTTTCCGTTGCTCAGCACCAGCCCTTATTTGACAGTGCCGGGTCTATGTGATGCTTCTCTACTTAGCAGTAGGCCTGGTAAATATTAAGGATAGATGTGCCTGTCCTTTAGTGTCTGCTTTATGGGTCTTCACGGGCTCACCCACCCTGGTCCAGGCATGTTGAATGTGCATCATCATCATTATCATCATCATCACGTTGGTGATGTCAGCGAAGCACGCATGCCTGTCTCTAAGGAACATGTGGTTTGTTTCCATTGGATGGTCATGGCTGAGGGCAGGCTCGTGACTGAGCTGGGTTGAGTCAGGCTGGGACAGGCTTTTAGCAACGTCGTGGAGGCTTAGATTGAAGGTGCGTCAGCTCGCACTAAACTGAGATCAGTTGGAACTGTCTGTAGTTCTGCATTTGGCGTGCTCAAGGTCGGGCCCAATCTTTTGACATGCTGCTCAAGAATGTCACTGGCACCCACTTCCTGCTCACCTCTCCCATTCCTAACTGCTTGAACTTCGATGTTTTGGAGTTCTCGCTCCCCACACACCTGGCCTGGAAGTAGAGGCCTCTTTGAACCCGTTGGGTCTGCCAGGTGGAAGCATTGTGGAAGCCTGAGCTGAAAATAAAGTTTTATAACGTAAACTGATTGACAGGTGCTGACCAGATGGTTTAGGGATCATTGCAGGCTGGTTTCCCAATTGCTTTTCCAGGTTTTGGACATGTAATCTCTGCAGCCCTTGGTTAGTGCATCTCATCGGGCGCCACGGGAAAGAGTGCAATCACATTCCTATTTATGAGCGCCTCACAGTAAGTGAAGAGTAATTCCTTTCGAGGTCTGCATGCTGGTGCAGCTGGAGCAGGAGGCAACAAGAACGAGCACAAAATGCAGTAGAGTCAGGGTAGTAACTTCCAATGGTGAAGCAGGTGTATTGGCACCAGGACCCAGGAGTATGAGGCCCCCCTGATCACAATTATATAGCTGCTTTTTACTACTTAACCGGGACCTGCGGCGGGGGCAGGAAAGCGTTCCTGTTAGGCCACTGCGTAGAGTACACAAAGGCAGATGCAACGCTTAGCAGTCACTTGTAGCTGGGACTCCTTGGACACTTTTACAATACTCTGTCCACTGGTGGCCTTTCCCTGCTCAATGTATGGGATAAAACACTAGCCAACGATAGTTATCATCACTTTTACTTCACTGAGCAATAAGAACTGTAAATCATGTGTGTTTCATTGGTGCCACAGGTGGTTCCTGGTACCAGCACTTATTAGTGGGTACCTGCGCTTATTTTTTCCTATCAGATATTTACCGACCACAAGACAGGAAAAAACACAGAGCTTGGAAAGACTAAGGAAGAGAAAGACGACGGAGGAAGAGAAAGACAGCAAAACATTCACAAAGGGAGAAAGCAGGGGCCTTCAAGAATGAGATAAAGGGGCAGGGAGTGGCTGATAGTGAATTAAAAAGACATAAGGCGGATTAAAGACCACCAGCCTTGGAATTTGGCGCGCCGACATTTAATTGCACTAGCCTCTGGAATCTGAGCTGAGTTTTGAGCACCGGCACCTTTTCTTTTACAAATTAAGTACTGGGCACTCCACCTCTGTTCCCTGGGGAGTAGTCTCCTGCTAAGGAAGACTGCAGGCTGGTCTAGGCCCTCTTCGTTCAGTTGTGAGAGCACCGCTCCCACACCATGCTCTGAAGCGTCGGTCTGCACGACGAATTCCTTGGAGAAGTCGGGTGCCTTGAGCATGGGTGCCGTGCACATGGCGGCCTTCAGGGCATCAAAAGCTTTCTGGCAGGACTCAGTCCAGATCACCTTTTTGGGCTGCTTCCTGGAAGTCAGCTCTGTTAAGGGGGCAACAATGGTGCCATACCCCTTAACAAACCTCCTGTAGTACCCGGTGAGACCTAAAAAGGCTCTCACCTCTGTCTGGGTCTTGGGGGGCTCCCAAGCCAGAATGGTGTCAATCTTGGGTTGTAGGGGCGCCACCTGGCCGCGTCCTACCTGATGCCCAAGTACACCACAGAACCCTGCCCGATCTGGCACTTACTGGCCTTGATCGTAAGGCCTGCCCTCTGCAGAGCCCTCAACACTTCACCGAGGTGCTGCAAGTGTTCTTCCCAGCTGGAACTGAACACTGCGATGTCATCCAGGTATGCAGCACTGAAATCCTCCAGTCCAGCCAACACCTGGTTGACCAACCTCTGAAAGGTGGCAGGGGCATTCTTCAACCCAAAGGGCATCACCCGGAACTGGTAATGTCCTTCTGGGGTTGAGAATGCTCACCTCTCTTTGGCCCCATTGGTTAAGGCAATCTGCCAGTACCCAGACGTTAAATCAAACGTGCTGAGGAACTTGGCAGCTCCCAACCGATCAATGAGCTCATCAGCTCTGGGGATGGGGTGCGCGTCAGTCCTGGTGACGGCATTGAGCCCACGGTAGTCCACACAAAACCGCAGTTCTGGAGTGGCACCGGGTGCAGCAGCCTTTGGGACCAAGACCACTGGCTGGCCCAAGGACTGTTGGAGGGCTTGATAACCCCTAACGCCAACATCTTAGAGACCTCCTCTTTGATGCTGGCCCTGACCTGGTCAGTCAACCTGTAAATCTTGTGCTTCACAGGAGGGCTGTCACTGGTGTCCACGTCATGGGTACACCAGTGAGTAACACCTGGGGTCAGAGAGAACAGTGGGGCAAACTGTCCCAACAACTGGTGACAGTCGCTCTGCTGCTCTGGGGTCAGTGTAGGGGAGAGGATCACACCTTCCACTGACCCATCGTGCTCCTTGGTAGACAGGAGGTCAGGGTGAGGTTCACTCTTCTCTTCCACCCCATCATCTGTCGCCAAGAGCATGCTCACTTCGGACCTCTCGAAGTGGGGCTTGAGCCGGTTCACGTGCAGGACCCTCAAAGGGTACCTTGGAGTCCGCAAATCCACCAGGTAGGTGACATCACTTTTGCGCTCCACCACCTCAAACGGCCCAGTCCACTTGTCCTGCAAGGCACAAGGTTCCACTGGGGCCATGACCCACACTTTTTGCCCAGGTTGAAATTCGACCAGAGTGGCATTCTGGTCATACCACTTCTTCATTTCTTCCTGGCTTGCTTCTAGGTTCGCCTGAGCGAGTTTCCTGAAGCGGGCAGTTTGGTTTCTGTAGGCCAGCATGTAACTAAACACATCCTGGGGAGTTTTCCTGGGTGCAGCCTCCCTTCACCAAACTCAGAGGTCCTCTCACAGAGTGACCATACAGAAGCTCAAAGGGACTGAACCCAAGAGACTTCTTTGGCACCACCCTATACGCAAAGAGAAGGCATGGCAAGAGGACGTCCCACTTACGCCTCTTGGGTACTGTTAGACCCTTGATCATGCCCTTCAAGGTCTGGTTGAATCTCTCCACCCGACCATTACCTTATGGGTGGTAAGGAGTCGTGAACTTGTAGGTTACACCACACTCCTTCCACAGGGATGTCATATACTTGGATATGAAATTGGTCCCCCTGTCAGAAACCACCTCTCTGGGGAACCCCACGCAGGAAAAGATCCCAATTAATGCCCGGCCCACCACTGGCGCCGTCGTTGTCCTGAGAGGGATTGCTTCTGGGTACCGGGTGGCATGGTCCACCAAGACCAGGATGTACCTGTTGCCCATGGCTGTCTTGGGATCCAGTGGCCCCACAATGTCCATCCCTACCCTTTCAAAGGGTGTTCCAACAACTGGAAAAGGTTGGAGAGGAGCTTTGACCTTCCTTCCACTCTTGCCACTTGCCTGGCAAGTTTGGCAAGACCTGCAATGTCCATCTGACTGCCTTCGCATTTGGGGCCAGAAGAAGTGGGTGACAAGCCTGTCAAAGGTCTTGTCCCGCCCCAAATGTCCTGCCAAAGGCACGTCATGAGCCAGACCCAGTAGGAAGGTCCTGAAGCGCTGGGGTACCACCAGCACACGGGCTGACCCCGGCTCAGCGACCTTAGGCTCACTATACAGGAGACCATTCTCCCAGTAGATCCAATGTGATCCGGACTGATCACCAGCTGCCTTGTCTGCAGCCTGCCGCCGCAGACCCTCCAGAGAAGGGCATTCCTTCGGCTCCCTGCAGAATTCTTCCCTGGTGGGACCCCCTTCTTGCTGCCAATGGGTCAGCTCAGAGATGTCCCCCAGTTCAGCTACCTGCTCCCCTGTAGGCACCGGGGCGTCCCCCTCAAGGTCAGCCTCCTCGCGGTCCATGGGAACTTCAGGGGCCGGTTTCCCGTGCCCCCTGCCCTTTCTCTTGGCAGGGACCTGGCCACTGTTTCAGGCTCCAGGTCCTTCTGATCACCCTTTCTGGCCGCCATTGACCAAGTGGACACGCATGCCCACTCTGGCAACCCAAGCATCTCCAAGTGAGACCTGAGCTCAACATCCTTCCACAAGGACTGCTCCAGGTCGTTACCTAGCAGACAATCTACAGGTATGGTAGGGCTCACAACCACCCTCAAGGGACCTGAGACCCCCCCATTCAAAGGGAACCTGCGCCACAATACACTGGCGCTCTGAGTTATCTACAGCAACTACTTGGTGGAATGTCCCTGGGACTACCTGCTCGTCAGAGACCAGGTGACACCGGACTGAGGTCACACTGGCTCCAGTATCTCTGAGAGCCTCTACCCTTTTCCCATTGATGGTCACCCAGGTGCTGTATTTCTTTGTGTTAGGGGCACCTGGTTTCCTGGGACCATCTCACTGTCCCCTAGTGAGACGAGTGTCATTTCTGTGGGATCCCCACCCTCCTGTGGGCACCCCTCCTCCCCAAGCGCTACACTAGCCAACACCTTGGACTGCCCACCGGTGGGTGGCTGTGCCCTCTTGGGACACTTGGGGTCCCCCTTCAAGTGACCCACCTGGTCACATGCAAAACACTTGCGCGGGCCGGTCTCAGCAGGCTTTCCTGAAGAGACCACTGCTTTCTTATCTCCTGGGGGATGGGAACCTTTACCCTGGGTGTTAGTTTGGGGCCCTTTAGAGAACTCCTGTGCTATACCCTTGTCCCCCCACTTTTCTGCTGGGGTCCCTGCCCACCTTTGGCTGAGTCTCCCCAAATGCTTTCTTGTGGACCCGGGTACTCACCCAGCGGTCCGCCTCCATAGCAAGCTTCCTGGAGTCAGTTAGCTTACTATCAACCAAGTGCTGGCGCAGATCTGCAAAACATAGACTAGACAAGTGCTCCCATGCAATCAAATTGTAGAGCCCCTGAAAATCTGTTACATTACTGCCCTTCACCCAGCCATCCAGTGACCTGCAAAACGAATCTACACGTTCCAACCAAGTGTTGGCATCAGACTTCTTACTGGACCTAAACTGATCCCTGTACTTTTCAGGAGTGAGACCATACCTGGTGAGAAGGGCCTCCTTCATGTCAGCATAGGTGAGATTACATCCCTTACCCAAAGCTATCAAAGTATCCCTTGCTTCTTCTGGGAAAAGAGGCCACAATCCTGCCCCCCAATTCTTCTCAGGGACCCCATTCATGTGTATAGATGCCTCATAACCCTGAAACCACCTTTGTATGTCATCCCCCTTCTTTAATTCCTTGCCTACATTCTTGGGGATGTGCACAATTCGATCTGACTGCACTGATGAATTGCTGCCACCATCTGAGCTGGGCCTACTCCTTAGTTCCAGCTCCTTAAGACTTCTCTCATGATCTAAGATCATCTTCCTTTCCTCCAAGGTTATTCTCTTCTCTTCCCTCTCACTCTCCATCCTGAGTTTTTCCAATTAAAACTTCCTGGCTTCCCGCCTGTCCTCCAGCTCCTCTGGAGACAAACCGCTGCTGCCTGGTCTGGAGGGATCCCCCCTCCCAAAAGCACATCCAACCTAGGAATAGGCTCCTCCGCCTCTCCACTAAGATCTCCAGACTGCCCACTGGCATGTCTGGCTCCTACCCAGGCCCTCAGCATCTTTTGTAGCTCCTCCTTACTAGTGAGGCCTCTGACTTGGACTTTTAGGTTTTGGCAAATCGCTTTCAACTCTTTCACGTTGTAGGATTCCAACCTATCCTCATCAAAGGCAACTTCCAAGGATGCACTTGATGATGCTCTTGATTCAGGCATGATGAAGTAGCAAGTTCAAAAACTGGCAAGATCAAAAATAGGCCAAAAAGAAAAAGAACCAGTATGTGGCACGTAATGGTCTGCCATATGGTAGTAGTGCACACCAATCACTGTAAGTCAAGTGCAAACGCAAGTCCTATCCCACCGCTGCCACCAATGTTAGAAATGAGATTTTTGGTAGGCTAGGTCATGTGCCAAAGCCAGGCAGAAACCACCACTCTAGTCAGGATAAGGGAGTTACACTCCTAAAATAACCCCTGCTCAACCCCTTGGTAGCTTGGCACGAGCAGTCAGGCTTATCTTAGAGGCAGTGTGTAAAGCATTTACACATAACCAACAGTAATACAGTGTAAGCACTACAAAAGGACACCACACCAGTTTAGAAAAATATCCAATATTTTTATATACTTAAGACAAGACCAAAAACGATAAAAATCCACAATACAGTATTAAAAAATCTTCAGTTCTCAAAATAAACTTGAAAAACAGTTCCTTGAAGTCGATAGCTCCGTCTGGGGCTATCACGGCATCGTGAACATCAATTCCAAACAGTTCTGGCTGACCGCGGCGTCGCGGGCCAGCTGCGGTGTCGGGAAGACCCGCAAAACAGTACCTTTAGAAAAGCAGGGCATAGGCGACCTCTCGTTGAGCTTCCGAAAGCATGGCGTCCGCAGGCGTTGGTTCCGGAGGTCGGTGCAGGAGTCGTCGGGCCCTTGAAGTCACACACGTTGCAGGTCGAACTCCTCGCGGTTGAAGTCAGGAGCGCTGGCGTCAGCAGGCGTCGGGTGCTGCAGTGCGAAGTTCAGCGGTGCAATGCCCTTAGGTCGTGGTGCGAGCAGCGGCTCGGTGGCGGCATCAGATGGCGTCATTGGTGAGAGGTCGCGGTACGAAGTGATGCGGTGCTCGTCGCGGTGCTGGCAGGTCACGGTGCAAGCAGCGGCGGCGGCATTGCTGAAGCGCTGTCATCGGCTGACGAACTGGAGTCGATGGCGCCAGCGTCGGTAGGCCAAGGCTGCGGTGCAGGGATGAGGGCGGTGCATCATGTAACTCTATGAGCGGTGCCCTCGAACCATGGTGCAAGCAGCGGCGTCGATTTCGGCGTGGAGCGTCGTCGTCGGGGATACCAAGGCGGCGTCGCGAGGCGATGCGGAGTGTGGTGCCCACAGGTCGCGGTGCGAGCAGGAGCTCAGTGGCGGCGTCAGCAGGCGTCATCGGTGAGACCAGGGTCGCGGTGCGACGTTGCAGCGGTGCCCTCTGCAGTGCCTTCAGGACACGGAGTCGGCAGTGGCGTCGTAGACGGCGTCGGGTTGCTTTTTCTTCTTGTTGCAGCACAAAACACACAGTTCCCAGTGCTGAGGGCAGAAGAACTTGAAGTCTTTGCTGTTCCTGAGACTTCTTGAACAGGGAGCAAGCTCTACCTCAAGCCCTTGGAGAAACTCACAAAAATAGATTGCAGAAAGTTCAGTCCAGTCCTTTCACTGCCCAAGACAGAAGCAGCCACTGCAGGCCAGCACAGCAAAGCACTCAGCAAAGTGGTAGTTCCTCCTCACAGCTTCTCCAGCTCTTCTTCTTGGCAGTCTTCTTGGCCCAAAAGAGTTCTAAAGTTCAGGGGTTTGGGCTCCACTTTTTGTAGCCCAAAATCCTTTGTCCTCTCAGGCAGAGAGTGTCTGTGCCCAGCCAGAACCAGTTCTGCCCTCTCTGGTGTGGCTTCCTGGCAGGAGGTGGAGACGGCATTGTCAGAGGCAGACCAGGCCCATTCAGGTGCAAGGAAATCTCCTCCCCCTACTCTAACTGCAGCCCAGGTCTATTCAGCCCTTTCCTGACCCACCTAGTCTATCTGGAGCCACTGCTGCTCCCCAGCCCCTGTCATCCAAAACCCAGACAGTCAATCCACAAACTCAACAGAGGCCTACTGGATGGCTGAGCAAGAAAATACCTACTTTCTAAAAGTGGTATTTTCAAACACAGAATGTAAAAATCACCTTTACTAAAAGATGCATCTTTAGATTCTGAGGTCAGGCACACTAAACTTTATTTTTCTACCTCGTTCCCAGGGCCAGTTATGTTTATAAGATGTTATAAACAAACTCCCCATTCTGTCCTATGGGAACAGGTAGCCTTGCAATAGTGAAAAACGAAATTGGCAGTAATTCACTATCATGACATGCCACACACACCAGGGCATGTCCTACCTTTCCCCTACACTGCACCCTGCCCACAGGGGTACCTTGGACCTACCTTAGTGGTGACTGACATGTAAGAAAAGGGAAGGTTAGGGCCTGGCAAGTGGCTGCACTTGCCAAGTCGACATGGCAGTACCAGACTGCACACAGGCTCTGCAATGGCAGGCCAGAGTTACATTTACGGGCTGTTCGTGTGGGTGGCACAATCCAGTGCTGCAGTCCACTAACAGCGTTTGATTTACAGGCCCTGGCACACTCAGTGCACTTTACTAGGGACTGACACATAAATCAAATAGGCCAATCATGGAAACACCAATCCATAACACATTCTACCACAGGAGCACTTGCACTTTACCACTGATCAGCAGTGCGAAAAGTGCGCAGAGACACTAAGCCAGCAAAAACAGAGTCAAAACCGGGAGGTCAGAAAGCACAAACTCAGGGGAAACACGCCAAAAGATGCGAAGTCTAACACTGTTTAACGTCACTAAACCTTATATGACCTCTCCATTTGAGTGATCTCTACAAATGTCAGATGATTACTTGGGAGAGGATTGGTGATCTCTAGTTCATTATTGATCTCACCAGTTTGTAATCATTCATTCATTCAAATAACATGCAATCACATTGTCTTTTTGCAATCCTACTAATCTTAAATTGTTCTGAAAATATGCACATTAGGAGGGACACCGAACTGAATGTGCTACTTATCTTTTCTCCTTGGCAGGTCTCATGACCAGGCAAGGTCGCATAGTAGAATAGTTTGGTACCGCAGGATCAGGATTCTTCACAGGTAAGTGCCATATGCTTTCTCTCAAGGTTTCTCCAATTGCCTAGCAAGAATGTGGCAGCCAGTATTTATACATTTTGACACCAAGATGGTCGCCGAGATGTGAAAATCTTGAGCGACTATTTCCAGAACTTTTCTGCAGAAGGTTATTGCAGACTGGTTCTGGTGGCTTGCCCTACTTATAAATTGGCTTTCAATATTTGACACTGTCCTTGCCCTAAAAACAAATTATGCAAATAATGTCTCTCAAAAATTTGTCTTGATCCAGGTGGCTTGCTCTAAACATAAATCACTCTTCTTATAGATAACCGTTTGTGGGTGTTAACTGCTAACCTTTGTTTACATACACCCACTCTTTCTGTCCAGCTGAATAGGCCCCAGTGGAGGGTGTTGAGAGTGGGCTTGAGATTCTTCAGTAGAAGGAAGGTTTTACCATTCTTGCTAATCTTATTCCAGATTGGGGTGACTGTGACAACTTCCCCTGCTTACTGTGCTCTTTCCCACCAGGTGGGGAAGCTGCTATACTCTGCCATGGTACTTGTCAAGACGCTGTGCCATAACCTTTGGTCCTATCATCCCAGACCGGGTCTTCCAACCAACCATCTGCAACAGTGAGGGTCTCTCTTGTTCTCTCTCTCTCCGCCCCCTTTCCCCTTGCTAACAGGTCACTTTCACTAGACTGAAGCATAGTACAGAGGATGATCAGACCCAAAAATGGGGAACTGACCTCAATATCCTGAGTTTGTAGGCACTCTGGTCATGGCAATTATATTCATTTATTGTTGAAATAGATGCATCCTATCATGCTATGAAGTGTGTATCCAAACACTGTAAGGTTAATTGGGTAGCTTACTTTTCTAAAAACGTTGTTGCCAACAGAGTTAAACTATACCATCACTGACAAGCAACTTTTGGAGATCTTTTGTAGAGTGGAGACATTACTTGTTGGGGGCAAAACAAACTATAGAAGTGTTTACATATCAGAGAAATTTGCAGTTTCCGAAGTTGGCTAGAGCACTGAACCTATACAACTCAGATGGGCCTTATCCCTTTCTGACTACGATTTTGTGATAAACTACAGACCAGGTTCAACTATTGATAAAGCTGATGCTCTGTCTTGGCAGAATTAACTAAGAAAACAGGACTCAATTAACAGATGATTCACTTCTAAATTTGTTCCTAAAGATTTTGAAAGATAATTCAATTGTACTGATCAACCTAGAATTGTTTTTTCGCGAAATTAAATAAAGAAACCCAGTCTATTGGCAAGGAGATTTGGTTAAAAGAAGTCAGAAGATAGACTTGAAAATGATGGATTAATATATCAAATAAAACAACATATTTGTTGTCATTTCAGTTAAGACAGCAGGCTGTGAATTGGATTTGTGACTTTAAGGTTGCTGGTCATTCTGGAATAGCTAAGACACCAGAAATCTGAAGGTATCATTAGTGGTCATGTCTATTTGTGTCTGTATAATATTATATACAAACATCTTCCTCTTATGCCCAGATTCAAATTTTTCATAGTAACCAGTGGGCTTATTGAAACCATTGCCTAGATCTTGGCATATTTAGCCAATGGGACTTCTATGTAGAACCACCCAAAAGTCAAGATTACATGATAATTATAGTGGTTGTAGATCATCTAACATTGGTCATGTTATAAGGGTTGCCCACTTCCAAAGAGCTGGTGCAGGTTTTGCACAAAGCATTGTCTGAATGCATGGTAATACTCAGGTTCTGATAACTGACAGAGGGTCTGCTTTGATTTTGTTCTGCCTTGTGTAATAAGTTACATATTAAAGCCCACCAGTTATCACCCTCAGACAAATAGACAGACTGAGATGTTGAATCAATATGTTGAACAGTATCTGAGGTATCACTCCTTGTAACAAGATGAGGTCTGCAATAAGACATTGTGGTCAGCAGTTTTAACATACAAAAATACAAAATATTCATCTATTGGAAAATATAATTTCTTTTATATATATGGCCGTCGGGACACAGCCTTTACAACGTGGTTGGAACCACGCATGCCTTTACCACGCAGGCTTTACAACGCATGCGTCTTTACCACGCATGCCTTTACCACGCCAGCTTTTACAACGAATATGTCTTTACCAAGCATGCCTTTACAAGAAAAATGTGGGTGTGGGTTTTTGGGTGACGAGGGTATTTTTAGGGTTTAGGGTAGATATTGTTTTTTGGGTGACAAGGGTATTTTTAGGATTAAGGGTGGTAAGGGTATTTGGGTGGCAATGGTATTTTTAGGGTTTAGGGTGGGTACGATTAGGGGTCAGGGTTGACAAGGAAATATATGTGTGTATATGTCCAGTCAGAATCTGCCTAACATTAGTGGGACTGTCCGCACTCAATTCAAACCGAAGTCCACCTTTCACCCGGTAATGTTGCATGACAATTTGGATTTGTTTAACGAACTAGTGACAGTGGAACTTAAGAAACTATATGTGTCTACAACACGTGCCCATCATAAATACACTCAGCAAAATAACCGCTATTTCCACCTGATGAAAAAGTTGCAAATGAACGAAAACATCATCGTATGTCAATCAGACAAAGGTGGAAATGTGGTGTTATGGCTGCGTGAACTATACATGGAAGAAGCTTTCAAACAATTGAATGATAGGGAATGCTATAGGAGGAGTGACATTCAAACTGTTAAAAGCGCATGGAATGATTTCTATGCAAAACTCCTCGCATGGAAAAGCGCTGGCTTGTTGAGCATTGATGAGTTTAAGTTCCTTAAAAACGATCATCCGTCATTCCCGTTATCTATTTCATCCCCAAAATACACAAGGACTCTGGTAAACCTCCGGGCAGGCCAATTATATCGGCTCGCAACAGCCTAATGGAAAACACCTCACGCTATGTGGACTATTTCCTCCAGGAGCAGGTAAAAAAACTACCATCCTTCATTCAGGATACGAGTGACTTTTTAAGGAAAATCAGTGATGTCATATGGGACTCAGAGTGTGTATTGATCACCTTAGACGTTACGTCGCTCTATACTAGCATCCACCACCAGGATGGTATTAAGGCAGTGGATTATTATTTGAGTACCAAACCCATGTATTTGTATCGTCACAACAAAATGTTATTGACCATGATTATGACATGCTTGGATAATAACTTCTTTCTTTTCCAGAACCAAATATTCCATCAAGTTAGAGGGGTAGCGATGTTTCTCCCCCAGTTATGCCTGTCTCCATATGGGACTGTGGGAGGAACAGGTCCTCAAAGTAGAATTTGGTGACATTTTGGCTAATCATGTGTCACATTGGTACAGATACATTGATGATCTGTTTTTAATCTGGAGAGGCACGGAGGAGCAGGCACTCCATTTCATTGATCAGATCAATAAGAACAATCTCAACTTACAATTTACAGCTCATATGAGCAAGGATGCGTTGTGCTTCCTTGATGTAGAGGTGTTTGTAAACAATGGTAGACTGGAGACTAGGTTACACAGAAAGCCCACAGCAGGCAATTCAGTGCTCCATGCGACTAGTCACCATCCAGGACACCTTATTCGCAGCATTCCTTTTGGGGAAATGCTGCGAATTAGGCGAATCTGCAGCATGAATGACGAATGTAAAAGGGCTCAGAAAGATAGTGGAGATAGATTCCTGGCTAGGGGCTACTCCACTACCACAATCGACAATGCAATCAGGAAGACTTGCCTGATCCCGAGATCGGATGCACCGGTTAGTAAAGCTAGGTCTATGAACATAACCCCTGCTCAGTCTGATCAACCTACCAGACTGATATTGACTTACAATCGACAGCACCAGTCTTTACGTAGGATATTCAATAAGAATTGGGTACTGGTACGCAACGATCCAGTACTCGGTGATCTACTCTCCAAAACTCCTAGCATAACCTTCAGAATAGCACGTTCTATGTGCGATACCTTGGTTAAGAGTAGTCCAGAAATAACAACGACCAAAACCTGGTTAAACTCCAGAAAGGGGTTTGTCAAGTGCACCTCTTGCAAAGCATGCAAATATGGTACTAGTAAAACAACTTATAAAACCCCTTTTAAGTTGGATCCAGTGCCCATCACTAAGATGCTCACATGTAAAACTGAGTACGCGGTGTATGTGCTGGAGTGTTCATGTGGCCTGCAGTATGTAGGAAGTACAAAACTGCAGGTCCTCAAGAGGATACTCCAGCACATCAGGGCGATTACCAACTGTAATGCATCTTACCCGGTTGCCAGGCACTTCAAGGACTCTCACTGCAATAGTCTGGAACATCTGAGATACTTTGTAGTGGATACTGTCCTACCCCTTAGACGGGGTGGCAACCGGGAAGCTCTCCTTCGAAAACTGGAAACCAGGTATATACTGGAGTTGGACACCAAGACGCCACAGGGCCTCAATTCCAGTGAGGACTTTTTTACCTGCCTTTAACTATTCCAACTTATTTGCACAAGCTTTACATTTTACATTTCAACTGCTTTGCCCCTGCAACTTTTTTAGCCTTTATTAGCACTTTTCACTTTTAGGAACCAAAGTTGGTTTATTAGGGTGGCACTTTTAAAGCACTTGCACTTTGTCAATAAAGCATAGGAGGAGGTTGTATGGCCCACTTGGGCTGAACTGTTCTGCACTAGCACTTTTTGTAAAAGCAAGGGACCAATAGGCGTTCCGAGGTATGGCCTTGGTCCAATAGTGACATACAGGGTTGCAGTGACTGATTTACGATATGGGTTAGTTAAACAGGCACACATGCTTAAGAATTTTCCTACCGTTTATCTTTGTCACATATCGCTCTTTACATGCATTGAAATTTTTAATAGAGACTTTTTTGATTGAAAAGTTTTTATTCAATATTTTAAAATTTCATTGCCTTGTTTTAAATATTTATGAAATAATGAATATTTAATAAGTTATTTGCTTTTACCTATGTAAGTCAATCACTATGATTATTAGGTGGTTGCTGTTTTTTTGTGATGTGCTCAGACGGACTCCTCTATGTTTATGACTACGCAATGTGTTTGTCACGTGTTATTGCACTCGCACTTTAAAAATGTGGAGGCACTCCTCATGCGCGTCATGTGATCAAGGCCTCCTGTAGGCCGAAACGCATCATGGCGGTGGTGCAGCGCGTTCAATAAAAACTATGCACTAACATTTGGGTGCGCATTCGTCTGTTCCTGGAATATGGATGGTGTACGGCGAAGTGTGCTGCATGTGCTTCAGTGAACAGGGGTGCAGTGCACTCGAAACGCGTTTGACAAGTGGCTGATTGAGAATAAATTCTTTTAAAACCGCACAAGGCTTCGTTTCCTTCAAGTAATTGGGAGGATTTGGAGAAAAAATGTGACGGGACCCGCTTCCGTGGGGTCCGAAAGCAACGAAGCAACTCTCGCTAAGGAGGAGGCAACTTATGCACGGAAGGTGTTGGAGAAATATATATATATATATATATATATATATATATATATATATATATATATATATACACACACATGTGCGTGTGTGTGTATATGTATATAATATATATAATATCACAATATCTGTTAACAGCAGGTCTAAAAGGACATTTCCCAGGCTCCTGCGAGGTAAGGAGACACCGCTCCTAGCGGCATTCGGGCGCATTTAATGAAGCTCTTCGTCCCACTGTGTGGATACGACGCAATATCTGTTACCAGCAGGAGCTCGTCTAAAAGGACTACATTGCCCAGACTCCTCTGAGGAAGGGAGACACCACGCCCAGCGCCATTCGGGTGCATTTAAGGAAACTCTTCGTCCCGCTGCGCAGACACGCCACAATATCTATTACCAGCAGGAGCTGGTCTAAAAGGACTACATTGCCCAGGCTCCTGTGAAGAAGGGAGACACCAAGCCCAGCACCCTTTGGGCGCATTTAAGGAAGCTCTTCGTCCTGCTGTGCGTACATTCCGCAATATCTGTTACCAGCAGGAGCTGTTCTAAAAGGACTACATTGGCCAAGCTCCAGTGAGGGAGGGAGACACCGTGTCCAGCGCCCTTTGGGCGCATTTAAGGTAGTTCTTTATCCTGCTGCGTAGACACACCACACTATCTGTTACCAGCAGGAGCTGTTCTAAAAGGACTACATTGCCCAAGCTCCAGTGAGGAAGGGAGGCACCGTGCCCAGCGCCCCTTGGGCGCATTTAAGGAAGCTCTTCGTCCAGCTGCGTGGACATGACACAATATCTATTACCAGTGATGGAGCATGATTTTTGTGAATAAATCTTGCTTGATCAAATTTGCTCATAAGTGTGTTATTAACAAAACAAGTGGCTATCAGTGTGAAAATTATTAACATGGGTACTTTAAAAGATTAACGTGAAATACGTGCAAGAAAGACACAACACCTTTAGTAATCAAGAGTTACAATGATTACCGTGCATAGAGCAATGAAAATATGGGTTTTATGGAAAGACACGTAATAAGAGAGAGAAACTTGATAAAATGTGCATTGAAAACTCACAAATAGTAGTAATGGAAACGCTTACAGAAAACGTTTCGTGAATGTTTTACTTTTAACATAATAAGAAAATGATTGATTAAATAGCTTGCATTTTGAAAGTAGATTATGCTTATGAGTTTAATTAAAATAATGAATCTTTAAATTGATTTTCTTAAGTATTTCTTTTGTCTTCATAACAAGTAATGTGTTTTCTATTCTTCAGAAAAACAATGATTTTTTTGAGTTTCTCCAAGAAGGCCTCAAAACCCTGCTAAAGTTATTTCCTTTTCCTAAAGTAGGCCTCAGAAGAATGTACTTTGTCCTTCATTATTTCTAAAAATGCTGATTTATTTGTTTTAGTTGTGCACAAATGTGAGCATATCACTAGGATTTCCTTCCTACACTTAGAGTATTTCTTTCTATGAAAAATTGTATCGACTATGTTGCAAGCTGATGTGGAAGCGAGCGCGAGGACATGGAGAAATCACAATTTCTTTTCCTGCTTCCAAAGAGCGATGATGGCATCCAGTTTAACAATAGACTGGTTTATAAGGATCCGGATGAACTACCTCGGAAGATGATCACCTCATAAACTTAGCCATTAGAAATGTGAAAAATTGAGAAACTGATACAATTAGGGGTTGGATTATGAACATTTTGGAGTATAACTATTCCGTGGGAAAAGAACTTGGCAGTAGCTGTTCCTATGAGAAGAGAGCCTTTGCTGCTGTACTCTCTATGCTACTCTGACTGGCTATTATCCTTGCAATTCCTGAGCGAGACTATCCTGATTACTTTGCACTTCATTGGCTGGTGATGTTGCTCAAACTATACCTTTTCGGCATAAGGGTTAGCTAATTCTGACTATTGCACGCTGTGCATTAGTTTTCATTGATCTAGGTTCGTATGAAATCTGAATAGCATACTGATATTGCAAATGAATTATTTTCTTTTGTTTCTCTCTCTCTCTCCCTCTCACACTTGTTATTGATTTTATGATGTATTTGCCATGAACTGTGTTTTTCTTATTGTGAATTTACCTGTAATAACAAAATAATGAAGAACTGATCATTCTTATGTACTTGTGTATTTACCATTCATATTTTGAAATATTTAGATAAAAGTAACTTGATAAGTGTTCAGAGTTTGTCTTTATTGATGAGTTTATTTGACATTTTACATATTGTGACTATAGATGTCAGTTAGGCATTTTCTTCATTATAGGTCCTCGTGAAGGAAATAGCACCGGTCTCCTATTATCGAGTCCCTATTAGCTCTACCAAAGATCTATCGGAGGACCTGATATATGTAAGTGGTTATTGAGTTTACATGGGCCCAAACTCTTAGTTATAGAAATTTTCCTGTTCAGGATAGATTAGAGATAACGTGAATGATTATACATTTTTACACCACTTCCGCTGCATCAGTTTCTGGTAGTCTCATTGGATCGTTAGTTTAGACTAAATATACTAGGTAATGAAGAGACGAAATTAAGGGACAGACATTTTATTGACTACGTACCTTTATGTGTTATGTTGTGGTCCGTCGTTGACCTGAGTGGAAGTAACGGGTCCGTTGTTGTCCTAAGATTCCGGGATAAGCCCAAGGGCAGTCTTAGTGTAGCATACACTAAGTGGCCGATTCCGATCTCGGTCGGAGGCGCACCCAATACCATTCGGTTGGGAAAAAAGCCATGCGAATGCCTGTTTCCCGACCGATCCGTACATCATACCGAACGAGTAAGTACAATGCGCACAACAGCACAGAATCCGGCCGAGTCGTACTCACCCAATCCAGGTCCTGTTCTCTGACCGAGGCGAATCCGGAAACGCAGAATCGAGTCGCACGAAAGCCAAAATGCAGCCCCGTCCGGCCGAACAAGTACGATGCGCTTTCCGTACGCGCCAAACCCGTCGCTACGCACGGCACGTCAAAGCATCCGGGAGAGGCGCACATAAGCTCCGATTCGCGCCACAACACGATCCACGGCTACGAGGCGAACACGCCAGCGACGAGGACGACGCGAAGCAACGAGAAAGACGAACGACACGAACCAACCATGAATCCCTTCGTCCCGATCCTACCAATATTCTACATTTACTACCGGAACAGGCACGGACGCCTACGGCGCAGAAGGTAAGTCAGACACCAACCACAAAACACATACAACACGTACACGACACATCACACACACACAGAGGGATGCAGAATTTACTTACACCAGCAACAGCAGCACCATAGGGGCGGGATGCCCATCACCAATGCCACATATGCACACAGGGGCCTGGATGCGCACCACCACTACCACCCCTACCCAGGGGGGCCGGATGCCAACCACTACTACCACCCTTACCCAGGGGGGCTGGATGTCCACCACTACTACCACCCTTACCCAGGGGGGTGCCAGATGCCTACCACTACTACCACCCTTACCCAGGGGGGCTGTTTGCCTACCACTACTACCATCCTTAGCCATGGGGGTGCCAGATGCCCACCACCACTACCACCCTTACCCAGGGGGGCTGGATGCCTACCACAACTACCACCCTTACCCAGGGGGGGCTGGATGCCTACCACTACTACCACCCTTAGCCAGGGGGTGCCAGATGCCCACCACCACTACCACCCTTACCCAGGGGGGCTGGATGCCTACCACTACAACCACCCTTAGCCAGGGGGTGCCAGATGCCCACCACCACTACCACCCTTACCCAGGGGGGCTGGATGCCTACCACTACTACCACCCTTAGCCAGGGGGTGCCAGATGCCCACCACCACTACCACCCTTACCCAGGGGGCTGGATGTCTACCACTACTACCACCCTTAGCCAGGGGGTGCCAGATGCCCACCACCACTACCACCCTTACCCAGGGGGGCTGGATGCCTACCACTACTACCACCCTAAGCCAGGGGGCTGGATGCCTACCACTACTACCACCCTTAGCCATGGGGGTGCCAGATGCCCACCACCACTACCACCCTTACCCAGGGGGGGCTGGATGCCTACCACTACTACCACCCTAAGCCAGGGGGGCTGGATGCCTACCACTACTACCACCCTTAGCCATGGGGGTGCCAGATGCCCACCACCACTACCACCCTTACCCAGGGGGGGCTGGATGCCTACCACAACTACCACCCTTACCCAGGGGGGGCTGGATGCCTACCACCACTACCACCCTTAGCCATGGGGGTGCCAGATGCCCACCACTACTACCACCCTTACCCAGGGGGGGCTGGATGCCTACCACTACTACCACCCTTAGCCAGGGGGGTGGCAGATGCCCACCACCACTACCACCCTTACCCAGGGGTGCTGGATGCCTACCACAACTACCACCCTTAGCCAGGGGGGTGCCAGATGCCCACCACCACTACCACCCTTACCCAGGGGGGGCTGGATGCCTACCACTACTATCACCCTAAGCCAGGGGGGCTGGATGCCTACCACTACTACCACCCTTAGCCATGGGGGTGCCAGATGCCCACCACTACTACCACCCTTACCCAGGGGGGGCTGGATGCCTACCACTACTCCCACCCTTAGCCATGGGGGTGCCAGATGCCCACCACTAATACCACCCTTACCCAGGGGGGCTGAATGCCTACCACTACTACCACCCTTAGCCAGGGGGGTGCCAGATGCCCACCACCACTACCACCCTTACCGTGGGGGCTGGATGCCTACCACAACTACCACCCTTACCCAGGGGGGCTGGATGCCTACCACTACTACCACCCTTAGCCAGGGGGGTGCCAGATGCCCACCACCACTACCACCCTTACCCAGGGGGGGCTGGATGCCTACCACTACTACCACCCTTAGCCATGGGGGTGCCAGATGCCCACCACTACTACCACCCTTACCCAGGGGGGGCTGGATGCCTACCACCACTACCACCCTTAGCCATGGGGGTGCCAGATGCCCACCACTACTACCACCCTTACCCAGGGGGGGCTGGATGCCTACCACTACTACCACCCTTAGCCAGGGGGGTGCCAGATGCCCACCACCACTACCACCCTTACCCAGGGGGGCTGGATGCCTACCACAACTACCACCCTTACCGAGGGGGGGGCTGGATGCCTACCACTACTACCACCCTTAGCCAGGGGGGTGCCAGATGCCCACCACCACTACCACCCTTACCCAGGGGGCTGGATGCCTACCACTACTACCACCCTTAGCCAGGGGGTGCCAGATGCCCACCACCACTACCACCCTTACCCAGGGGGCTGGATGCCTACCACTACTACCACCCTTAGCCAGGGGGTGCCAGATGCTCACCACCACTACCACCCTCACCCAAGGGGGCTGGATGCCTACCACTACTACCACCCTAAGCCAGGGGGCTGGATGCCTACCACTACTACCACCCTTAGCCATGGGGGTGCCAGATGCCCACCACTACTACCACCCTTACCCAGGGGGGGCTGGATGCCTACCACTACTACCACCCTTACCCAGGGGGGGCTGGATGCCTACCACTACTACCACCTCTACCCAGGGGGGGCTGGATGCCTACCACCACTACCACCCTTACCCAGGGGGGGCTGGATGCCTGTCACTACTACCACCTCTACCCATGGGGGGCTGGATGCCTACCACCAACACCACCCCCACTCATAGGATGGACAATGCATTACACAACCAGCACACCACAACCTAGGGAATGCAAGAAAAAGACATCCACCCAACACCATGACAAGCGCGTGTAGACTGTGTCAAATGCCTACAACACTGAACATGACTTTGAACATACAATGTGACCCCCTATCACATGTGCCACACATATATGTGTGTGGCCCCCACAATGCAAGCAGGCCATGACCATTGTGGCAATGGGGTCCAAACCCCCATCATCACAGTGACCAAAAGGTAAGTGTGGGGTCCATAGCTGAAGCACATTTTGAACATTGTGGCAATGGGGTCCAAACCCCCATCATCACAGTGACCAAAATGTAAGTGTGGGGTCCATAGCTGAAGCACATTTTGAACATTGTGGCAATGGGGTCCAAACCCCCATCATCACAGTGACCAAAAGGTAAGTGTGGGGTCCATATCTGAAGCACATTTTGAACATTGTGGCAATGGGGTCCAAACCCCCATCATCACAGTGACCAAAAGGTAAGTGTGGGGTCCATAGCTGAAGCACATTTTGAACATTGTGGCAATGGGGTCCAAACCCCCATCATCACAGTGACCAAAATGTAAGTGTTGACAAAGAAAAAGCTGCAACTGCCAAACTGCATGGATGATTCCTGGTCACAGAACATAAAACACATCAGTGGCAAAGTAGTGCATGTGTCCCATTGCAACATAGATTGGGGGAGGCAAATACTGCAGTGCAAATAAGACATACCTTTGGCCATGTGCAGACAAACAACACCCATGGTGGCTGACACAGTCAACATTCATCAATGACACAATGACAGAAGTGACCATCAGAATGCAGACCCACATATTTGCACCAATGGGCACACAAATGCAGATACCCTGTGGAGACTGTAGATGTGAGGTGAACAGATACCATACCATGGCAGCAATGGGACACACAAACCATGATCATTGTGCTGACTGATGACCTAGGAGTCCCAGGGACAGCAGGGGAAACCCACCAAACTACATACAGCCAATGGCACACCTAAGATATGCCAATGCAGTGGTGCAGATGCACAAACACAAACAGGCAGACCCACACTGCACATCAAACACAACAGGTGAGGGGGGTGCCAGTGTCCCCAGGCAACCACACAACACATGAGGAGGCCTGAATACCAATCATACAGATGTGCATACAGTGCCACACAAAGGTAACTCATGGATCCAAATCCCCTATGTGGGCAATCAGGCATTGTCAGATGAGAGGGAGCACAAATCACACATGTCACACAGGCACGTAGGAACAGCAACTGACACAGCAAGACACAGACACACCACAGCACTACCCCCAGGGCCCCCACAATGTGGTGACCCTGGGCTGCATTACAATCCCACTGTGATGACAAAGCTAAATGTCGTTCACACTGTGAACCACAGTCATGTGTCCTGAGCAACAAACTACCATCACACCTACACAAGCACAAATCAATCAGCACGGCCAGTAAGCCAAGGCCAACATGGAGGCAGGGGTCTAGCCGGGCAACAACTCTCATCTGCACACACTCAACACCACACACCTCGACCTCCAACAATGTGCAGCAGTGAAGCACACATGCACTGGTGACATTGCACATGCACCCATGACAATTCCAGGGTGGTGGGTGGGAACCAAGGTGCAGAAACACATCACACATGGCCACTCAACAAGACTCCTGAATGTCTGACACACTGCACACTACGCTGTACATGGACATGACGGCAATACCACACCAACCAATGGGATCCCAGCCACAGTCACACACCAATGAAGAAGCCAAGGTCAACCACAAAGAGCACACATAGACAACAACCAACATTGCAGCCCGGACCCTGAGGAGTGCCAGCAGTCACACACACAACGTGTCACAATCACTGAAAGATAACACAAACTGGAAATCACATGACAGGTGCAAACAACAAGTGCCAAGGGGAAACCTGACTGTGACCCATCTGCGTCTGCACACAAACTCAGCCCTGACAGCAAACACACCTATGGGTGACACCCTGATGACCAGTAATGTGCCATGCACCCACATCACAGAGAACCCAGGGAGAAGACTTTGGGGGAACATAGGTCAACTCAGCAAGCATCACAAACAGGTACAACACTAGGGATCACAGCATGCACAGCAAAACGGAAGTGAACACACAGACATGCTCATACAACACACACCTTGGGCGCAGGCAATGTCACAGGAGTACACACTGCCATGAGGGGACTCCACTCCTGTGTGAGGAAAGCTGTGCCATATGTTGCCTCAGTAGGGCCCCATCATGTCAGCTGAGCACTTGGTCACACAATCAACAATTAGCACCAAATGAAGGCTCCTGTCACATCAGCCTGGTCATGGAAGTGCCAACGAAATCATCAGCACAGATCCAACACACTTGTATAGCAATGTTGCACTGACAACACAGATGAGTCCTTCCCCATTGATGCCCAAACCTGCATGTCCAGTGGAGATGGCCACACGGTCAGGGAAGTAGACGAATTGAACAATGGCAGGCACAACAGATGTGCAGGGGTGGAAGCCACAGATGTGAAATTGCTAATGTAAGTAGGAAATCCCATTGCCAAATACTGAACACATGACACCCTCAGATGCTGCTATGGATGACATGGATACACCACAGGATAGGACACATTCCCCTGGACCACATGTGTTCCTGCACAGTAACACTTCATTATCATGAGACCAAATATCACCATCACTGCAGCAAGGGCATGGTTAGCATCATCAACAACATGTACATCAGAAGCATAAGCACTAGAGAACAGAAAGTTGCTTTATTCAGCATATGTGTGTTTAAAAGTGAAAGTCCAGAAAAACACAAAGGCCAATGGCCAGTCCATTGTCAAAGTCCAAACAGGGTGACAGTGGCAGATGTCACCCTACGCATGCCTGCACTGCACAAAACCAGGGACAATCCACTAGGAGGGGCAACCGGGTGGGCAGGCCAGGCACCGCAGGGACAGGATCAGGGCTCACCAGGAGGAGCAGGGAAGGGGTGGTGGGTGCTGGAGAGCCACTGACAACTGCAGTGGAGGTGTCTGACATGGTGTGTGCCGGCACAACTGGGGGGCATGGCTCAGATGTTGTGGGTGCCGGCACGACTGCAGTGGACCCTGCAGATGGAGTGGACAGGTCCGCCACTGCAGTGCCCAAGTCAGACAGGGTGGTAGTGGACTCCACTGCAGTGCCTACCACCAGGGGAGGAGAATGGGGAACAGGCAAGGTGGGCTGGACAGAGGGGGAGGACACCCTCACCACATCAGTGGCACAGACAAGCGCAGCGGGGGGTGTGGTGCCGGGAGAGCAAGTGGCAGGGGGAGAAGGCCGGATCCTCTTGGGGATGGTATATCTGTGGGTGGGGGAACCTGGGGCAGGGTGTGGTGGGGGCACCTGTGGAGTGGGGGCCTGAGGGATGGAGGAAGGAGACCTGGTGCCTGAGCTGCAGGGCGGCGGCGGGGTCTTGCTCTTACGACTCCGGGGGACTTGCGGGTGGGGGCCTCAGTCTGTCTGCACCTGGGGGAGGGTGTCCGGGGGCGAGGGGCACTCTGCTCCGTGTGGGTGGGCTTCCTCTTCCCCCTGAATGCTGTATCAGCTGGATCAGAGGGGAAGAGGCCGAGGTCACTGAGGAAGAGCCGCTGGGTCTTTGGGGTTGCAGGTGAGGCAAGGGAGGGTGCTTTGGAGGGAGAGGCAACTGAGGACTGCGCAGTGCTCGTGGATGCGTGTGTGTGTTCCAGGGCCCCATCCCCTGTGAGTCTGGTTTCAGTCCCCTGACTGTGCGTGCGTGTGCGTTTTGTTTGTGGCGTGTGTGTCTGTGTGCTGGACGTGTGTGTGCTGGTGTGTGCCTGTGCCGGTGTGTGTGTGCTTGGGACGGGTAAGGTGCTGGGGAGTGTGGATGGAGCAGAGGCAGGAGGGGTGAGGGACTGTCTGAGGAGGGACACTGCTGCCGTCAGGGAGGAGTCCATGGACCTATTGCCCCTCTGTAGGTCAGACATGCCCGATGAGATGCCCTCCATGAACGACACCAGCTGAGTCAACAGAGCGGTGTGCGCATGGAGGACACTCAGCATGGCTGTCTGCCCTACATGGAGCTGGCGAAGGAGGTACACAGACTCCTCACTCAGGGCAGCAGGGGACACAGGGGCAGGGGGTGCGGTGCCTGGCCCAAAGGAGACACGCTCCCGAACATTGGAGCCTCCACGGACCTGGGGAATGGGAGCCGATGGGAGGGCGGTGGTGGTGCTGGTGGTGGCGGGGACAGCAACACTAGCTGGGATGTGGTGGCTGCTGACACCCGCCTCCATAAGGGAGTCATCCTCCGAGCCGCTGTGGTACTCAGCTGAGGTGGATGCTGCTGAGGACTCCTCGGTGTGGCTCCCCTCGCCCTCCATGCCACTGGGTCCCTCCGACCACTCCTCGGCTGCTGACCCAGTCTGGCTCTCCGGCTCCTCCTGGTCCGTGGAGCTGTCCCCTTCCGTGGCCGTGGATGTATCTGCAAACAATGGGGAAACAGACAGACATCAGTCACCTGCACCAAACGCACACACCACTGTGAGCACAGCACATTACAGAGCAAGCCCTGGCATCATTAGTTGAACATTGCTAAAAGTGCCCTAACTGAACAGGAGAAGCCAATTGTCAGTCTGATGCCAACCATGGCACTCACATCCCACATGGCCTTGCACCCATCTGTCTGGTGTCTGTTGGATAGCAACACCCCAGTGTGGACACATGCACCACCTACACAGTAGTTGGACAGTGCAGAGGACACGGTGTAGCATGTGGACATGCACACATCACAACTCTTGCCACTGAGTCAGTACAGGTTTCCGGATGAAAGGGATGCCCAGAGTCAAATAGGAAATGCATGTGATGCATACCAGCGACAGACACCATGATGCACCCATGTCCTGATAGCCATCGCCACAATGGTGTGCATGTAGCACATGTCACTCCCCTGCAGGATCACCAATAAGTAGACACATGCCATGGCGGAGGCATGACTGCTAAGTCATACATCACTGTCTCAGTGATGTATGACTTGGCAGCCAGACAACAACACTCTGCACTGTGTCACAATAGTAGGTCATGGGGAATGCAAGTCCTGGAGCTGCACAAGTGCACATGTACATCCCCCACACAACACATCATCTTAACCCTCATCTGTCCAGGTCATACCGATTGGACATATGGGAGACCTGTGACACTACCCTCTGAACCTGAGTCCCTCACAATCTGCTGTGAATGGGAAACAGCTGCCTGAACTTCACATTCGCATACCCCAGTCTGCACGGGCAGCTGATCAAACACCTATGTGACACACAAGTATCGTCTCCTATGGTCACATCTCCAGTGGCATGCTGAGCCCCTACCGAGAAACACCCCAGCAGTCCTGGCAACAAATCCACAGCACACTGACACAGAGGCAGACACCTGAGGGGTCAAATCACTGCGCACAACGTGTCAGCTGATACACGGGAGTGGGAGTACAGGTGTATTGGATGGGCTGGAGTAGGCATGACTGTCCTGCCCCACATGAATGAGGGATGAGCCCTGGACAGTGGATAGCTGGCTATGTATGTGTGACACACGTAATCTGCACACTCCTGGGGCCCAGACATTGTTCCCACCCGCTGCATGGGTGTGTGCCAGATACCCCAGGCACATGTGGTGGCTCAGCTCAGCAAGTGGACCGCATATCAAAGCAACACGCAGATTACATGTCCGAACACAGGCGTTGTGTGAACAATGGACCCACCCATGATGCCCACAACAGAGTTAGGGAAACAGATGCTGTCCCCCACCTTGAGTGAAGCAAACTGCAAGGACACAGTCCCAAGTGACACAATTCCCTGAATGTAAGGGCCACACCTGGGTATCAGATGAGGAGTGGGCAGTGCACAATAGAGGGACATGGCTCCTGGACAACATGACTGCTGTACTGTGGCAGTTTAACCAGGCCAGAGGAGGGCACATAGCATGTAATACAGAGTTCACAGTGCAGTCTTTGACTCACCCCTCCTTGCTGCTGTCTGGCCTTCAGCTGCCCATCCAGGTCTGGAAACACCACCGCCAGGATCTGGAGCATGTGGGGGTCAGGGTCCGTGTTCCGCCCCTCCTGCGAGGAGGCGACAGCTTCAGCTGGACCCGTGCAATCCTCCGGGTCCAGCCCCGAAGGTCCTGCCACCTCTTCTGGCAGTTGCGGATCCGGCGCTTGTAGACCCCCACGGACCGGACAGCCCGGACGATGTCCTTCCAGATCTCCTGCTTCCGATGGGCATTAACCTGTGAGGATGACAAAGTGAAAAGGCCATTACTACACATGCAACATATCCGTGCATGACACAGTTGTATATACATGTCTCAATCACAGGGGCACATGATGTACACAGGCAGTGCAACGCTGCCCATGGACAGTTTGCCAGAAGTCACTACATGGTATCATTGCATGGGAAGTAAAACCTTGTTCAAATGCACTGTCACTGCACCATACCTGTCCAGTGCATGTCACTACACACTATGGGGGGTGACAACTACTCAGTGAGCCTGCTAGCCAGTGGCGTGCAGACTTTCAGCCTTGCTAGTCAGACAAAATGCACATTCAGAAAGGCAGTGCACAGAACACTCACCTGCTCCCCTGGTGTCCCATACAGCTTGCTTTACTGTGGAAGTAGGCTGTCCAGCAGGGCCTGGTTCTCCTCAAGGCTGAAGGCTGGGGCTCTCTCCACAGTACGTGCCATTGCAGTGGTCCAGAGGGTGCAGAGACAGCAGCAGTGCAGTGGCAGATGTCGTCCTGGAGCATGTAGTGCAGGCAAGTGAGCTCTCAGGGGAACAGCCAGCAATATATATGTGCTGCAGAGGCAGATACTGTCCCATGTGTCCAAAGTGATAGGTCCAAGTCGTTTGCATCTTCTGAATCTGGCCAATCCATGGAATAGCAGCACCAATACACGCCCACAGCATCCTTCAAATCTTCAACTTCATGACATACATGATTTTGCAACATTGTTGTGGGTGACCAACTGAATTTCCAGCAACCGACTCGTTCGAATTTCGAAAACGCGTCCGTTGCCAGGCTAGGCCATTGTCAATGGGTGCGCACCGATCGGTCCATTGCTGTTCAACGCGTACAGGGGTACAATGCGTACCCGCACACATTGAATGCAATGGGCCGGCCGGGTGCACCGATCGATCCATTGCTGTTCAACGCGTACAGGGGTACAACGCGTACCCGCACACATTGAATGCAATGGGCCGGCCGGGCGCACCGATCGGTCCATTGCTGTTCAACGCGTACAGGGGTACAACGCGTACCCGCACACATTGAATGCAATGGGCCGGCCGGGCGCACCGATCGGTCCATTGCTGTACAACGCGTACAGGGGTACAACGCGTACCCGCACACATTGAATGCAATGGGCCGGCCGGGTGCACCGATCGGTCCATTGCTGTTCAACGCGTACAGGGGTACAACGCGTACCCGCACACATTGAATGCAATGGGCCGGCCGGGCGCACCGATCGGTCCATTGCGGTACAACGCGTACAGGGGTACAACGCGTACCCGCACACATTGAATGCAATGGGCCGGCCGGGTGCACCGATCGGTCCATTGTTGTTCAACGCGTACAGGGGTACAACGCGTACCCGCACACATTGAATGCAATGGGCCGGCCGGGCACACCGATCGGTCCATTGCGGTACAACGCGTACAGGGGTACAACGCGTACCCGCACACATTGAATGCAATGGGCCGGCCGGGTGCACCGATCGGTCCATTGCTGTTCAACGCATCCCTGTACAAGTGACTAGCATATGTCACCATGCCTGTCTCAGATGAACATATGCCAGCCACAGATAGCTCCCAGAGAGTGAGGGGCACACCTACAACACCACAGCCTGTCCAAACTGTATCATAAGGCATGTAAGGCTGCATTTCCTATTGTGTGTATGTTGGTGTACATGTTGTCCTGTGGGTGTCACCTGGGGGCAGCCACCGCCAGGTTGTGCACGTGTTCATGTGGACAGGATCCTGGGTGTTACGTGTACATGACCACTGTGATGTGCAACTGTTCATATCTGTGCATGTGCCATGGTCACATTTCACGGTGGTGTATGTGTATGTCATGTCACATACCCCGTGAGTCCCATGTGGGACGGTATGTTTGAGCCAGGGTGTCCCAGTGGCACAATAGTGATGGTCCTCCACAGTCTGTGTGCATGTAGTGTTTACAATGTCTCTGATTTCATGTGCACAATGGGAGACAGTCTCCACATCCACGTTGTGTGTGCATGGACTTTGATGTTGTGCGTGTGTGTGTCACAGACGTCCATGTCTGTCCTGCAGAGGCAAGTGGAACCACTACCTGTGGGGGTCATGGTTGTTTTGCTGTGGTGTATACATGATACTCCATGTAATGCCAGTGTCCATGTGGCAGTACAGGGTCCCTGGGAATGTACCTGTCGTTGAGCTGTGATGCCTGGGGCACATCTGTCCTCACATGTCACTGTGGGGGTGATTGTGACATGGCAGCAGGAGATGGGAACTGTGACACGGCCTCATGATATCCAATGGGCCAACCTGGGACTTATTGATGCCACTTGTTGAACCGTGATGACAGATGTTGGCCATGTATGTACCATACATGTCCTTACGGAACTGCACACTTCATGTAGTTGTGCCTCATAATGATGTATGATGTGATATTGAGTGTGTTCAATGCCGCATATGTGGGGTGACTGACAATCTTGCTTTCTTCTCCTCTGCACTGCAGGGCTCCTGCTGTCCATCGACCATTCCCAGACCTGGCAACGATGGTGGAACGGGACAGCATCCGACGGTACCGCTTCACCAGGCAGCTGATTGAGGATTTGGCAGTGCAGTTGGCCCCACATTTGCAGCCTGGCCGGCCGTATCCTACAGCGCTGACCCCCAAGGTGAAGGTGATGGCAGCCCTACACTTCTTTGCCACCGGTACCTTCCAACATACTGTGGCGACTGCTGGTGGGATGTCACAGACCATGTTGAGCCGTGTGCTCCGCGATGTTTTGGAGGCAATGTTGCTATACCTGAACCGGTACATCTATTTCCCTAGACTGCAATGACTCACTGACTTGAAGAGTGACTTCTATGCCCTGGGGAGGATGCTGCATGTCATTGGCTCCATTGATGGGACACATGTGGCTTTGGTACCACCACAGGCCCAGGAGCAGGCCTACCGTAACCGCAAGCACTACCACTCGGTCAATGCACTGGTGGTGTGTCTTGCAGATATGACCATCTCACACGTGTGTGCCCATTTCCCTGGTTCAGCACACGATGCCTTTGTGATGAGGAGTAGTCGCATCCCCAGGATGATGGCACAGATGCAGAACCAGCGTGCCTGGCTTGTCGGTGTGTACTGACTTTGTGCCATTGTGTGTGATCTGATCTGTAGTATTCCGCCCACTTTTCCAAGTCAGCTAATGTGCACTTGTCTGTCCGTAGGTGACTCGGGATACCCCAACATGCCGTGGTTGCTGACACCCCTCAGGAACCCTGTGACACCAGCCCAGATGCGCTACAATGAGGCACATGGTCGGACCAGGAGAGTCATTGAGCGGACATTTGGTCTCCTGAAGAGCCGCTTCCGCTGCCTCGACAAGACAGGAGGGTCCCTCCCATATGCCCCAGCGAAGGTGTGCAAGATTATCATCGTCTGCTGCATGCTCCACAACCTGGCAGTGCGGAAGGAGTTGCCTCTCATCCAGGATGACAATGACCAACATCCGCCACCTGTGGAGGATCCTGGCCTGGACCACGATGCCAGTGATGATGATTATGATGAGGGTGATGTCCGCACACAGCTCATCACCAACTTCTTTAGCTGAATGTGAGTATCCTGAGGTGTCATGTCAATGATGTGAGTTGGCATGATATGTGTAGGTGGTGCTCTGGTGCTGTTGGAGTGTGTCCATGGGCTACTTGACTGGATGTGTGTAGCGATGTGTGCTTACAGGTGGTCTGTACTCCCCAACAGTGTTGACATGCTAACTTGGTTCTGGGTGGGTATCTTGTAACATGTATTGTGCATGAGTTTTGCTGTTCTGTCCTGTTCTCCATTGCTTTTGACTGTGTGTCATTTCTGTCCTTCACAGGGTACTTTCAGATTCGTTTGGTCAACTGTGTCCACCGACGACGTGATTGTACTTCCAGGGTGGTAGCTGTTGTGTCCCTACAGGTGATGTGCGCCACACCCATGGACTTCCTTCCTTCTACAGTTGTTGACTGTGTGCCCGCTGCCAGGTGGGATTACCTTGCATCTGTAGTGGTTACGACATGTTGCAACTGTGTAATAAACCTGTGCTTCACTTTGTGATGTGCGTTGTCTGTGGTCACACATTTGACTGCCATTTGCTTACTGCACCTGTGGGCTACTTGACTAGAACTGGGAATAGGTGTGGTGTCTGTGCATTGCACCGTCTTTCCTGGCAACATCAGTGTAGGCAATGAGTCAGATGGCCTAGGTGTGTATGTGTTGTGTAGCCCTGGTGGTGTGTCTCCCTCATATGTGTCACGTTGCCATTACTCACATGCCTGTGTTGTACTTGCTGTTGCAGTTCGCATACACAGTGTAATTTTGCAGTTCATCATCCCCATGACAGCACCCACGTTGGAATCACAACAGAGGCAAGTATGGTGTATTAGTGTGTTTATTGTGATACATTTGTGTGAATAGTGCATAGGATGATTAGTGCTGTACATTTATATTGCAATAAGAAGTTCCTAGGTGAATTGAAAGTCCTGGTAGACAAAATCCCCAGTATCGGGGCCACAGTTGTCTGAGACATTGGTCCAACTTGTACTCCCCATGTCATGTGTGGGAGTTGTGTTGCCGTCAACAGGGTGAACAGTTTGTGCACAAAGGTGAACATCCAGAACAGGTTCAGGCTTCCTGGGGGTTGCACTTGGCCATCGGCCTCTCACTTGCCCCTCCTCGGACGACCCCTCTTCTTTGGGGGAGGGCCCTCAAGTACAGGCTGCTGCGGTGCAGGGGACTCTCTGCCAGAGTCCTCCTCCCACCACCTGGGGCAGTTGCAGTTTGTTCAGCACCAGATGTTGTTGGCACACAGGGAGGTGTAGACTGGTTGCTGTTCATCTGGCGGAGGCATTGTAATATGTCCCTGTGCACCGCCGTCATCTCTTGCAGTGCGTCCCACTTGGACTCCACGCGGGACATGTGTGAGTCCAAGCAGGCATGATGGGCAGCCTGCTGCTGTTTCATGTCTCTGAGGAGCCCCACTACCTGGCTGAGATCTCCGGTGCTGGACTGGTACGCATCGGCTATGCGTACCAGTTGTGGGTCATCATGCACACCAGACACCTCTGCAAGCAGCGACCTCTGTCTCCCACCCCTCCCACCACCCCTGCCGACATGTGCAGTGCATGCAGTGGCACGCACAGATGACCCTGGTCCCCCTTGGGGGTTGGTGGTGGTGGTGGTGTCCATGGCCCCACGTTGGTCCAGGGTCCCTGTGCTGGTGGTGCTCCTTGTTCTGTCCATGTCGGCAGGGATGGTATTTGTGGTGACAGTCGTTGGAGGGGTGGGTGCAGGGGGTGCAGGCTGCTGGTGGTCCTGCTGGTGCTGCATGTTGACTTACACCGGAGGTGCCAGGTTGGTCGTCTTCATCGGAGGAGGGCAGAGGCTGTACGACACCAGTGAGCTCCGTATCCTCTTGAGCCTGGGACTGGGACTCCTCAGCGTCTGCTGCTGTGTCCCCATCATCACCTGTTTTTGGGAGACACACACAATGTATGTTATGTTTCTGCAGGCATCAATGGTTGACACACCTGACAGTTGTGACTGTGCCTCTGGGTGCGGGCCTGTACATTGCATTGTCCTAAGTTGTCACAGTCAGGGGTTGATATTGGTGTAGCACATTGTCCTGCATTATTTGGGCATTTCTATGTATTTGTTGGGGTGTGAACATGGTCTGCATTGGTTGTATTTGGTTGACAGCCGGCCCTCCTTCCCACCCAGCCAGTCAGTTATCCCACCATGGACTGTGCTTGCATTGCAGGGAGTGAAAGTTGTCTTTCAGGATGTCAGTCAGTGGTGTCCTGCTGTTGGTTGTTGCACAGTTGCCAGCAGGGCCTTGTGCTCCCCACAGCAGTAGCCAGTGTCAGCCATCTTGTCAGTTGTTTTCCACTCCCTGTGATGTGAGCATGGTTCAGGGTGGTGTTGATGGGACAGTTGTGGGGGTGAGCTATGTCTGTGACTATGACTCCCATCATGCTATTGCCTCCACCCCACTTCCCAGAATTCCCATACTTACTTGCTTTTGTGGGGAGTTCAGTGTGTGTGGGTGTGAGAGCAATGGCAAGATGGCTGACAGTGGTGTCCTGCTGTTTGTTGGTGTGCAGTTCCCAGCATGCCCTTGTGCTCCCCACGACACAGCAACAGTGTCAGACATCTTTGATGGGCCTTTCCACTCTCTGTGGGATGTGCATGCGTGAGTGTGAGCTTGCTGGGCCATGTGGTGGGGGATGTAGAGCTGTGCCTACGACTCCCATCATGCTATTGCCTCCACCCCCCTTCCCAGCATGCCCATGCTTCCTTCCTTTTGACTCTGCTTCCCTGTGGGGTGGGCTGCCTGGGCTGACAGGATGGCTGGGAGTTTTGTCCTGGCAGTTGTTTGGCTAAAAGTCCCAAGAGTGTCCCTGTGCTTCACACAACATAACCCAGGGTGGTGGTTCTTTGTGGGATCTTGAGTTAGGATGTGAGGCATTGCATTCTCCCAGGTGGGTTATGTGGAGTTTGTGTTGAGGGGGTGTGTGAGGGGAGGTGCTTGTGACTATGGTCAGTGCTGCGAGTCCTCCTTCCCACCCAGCCAGATATCCCACCATGGAACGTGCTTCCATTGCAGGGAGTGGAAGTTGTCTCTCAGGATGTCAGTCAGTGGTGTCCTGCTGTTGGTTGTTGCACAGTTGCCAGCGGGGCCTTGTGCTCCCCACAGCAGTAGCCAGTGTCAGCCATCTTGTCAGTTGTTTTCCACTCCCTGTGATGTGAGCATGGTTCAGGGTGGTGTTGATGGGACAGTTGTGGGGGTGAGCTATGTCTGTGACTATGACTCCCATCATGCTATTGCCTCCACCCCACTTCCCAGCATTCCCATACTTACTTGCTTTTGTGGGGAGTTCAGTGTGTGTGGGTGTGAGAGCAATGGCAAGATGGCTGACAGTGGTGTCCTGCTGTTGGTTGGTGTGCAGTTCCCAGCATGCCCTTGTGCTCCCCACGACACAGCAACAGTGTCAGACATCTTTGATGGGCCTTTCCACTCTCTGTGGAATGTGCATGCGGGAGTGTGAGCTTGCTGGGCCATGTGGTGGGGGATGTTGAGCTGTGACTACGACTCCCATCATGCTATTGCCTCCACCCCCCTTCCCAGCATGCCCATGCTTCCTTCCTTTTGACTCTGCTTCCCTGTGGGGTGGGCTGCCTGTGCTGACAGGATGGCTGGGAGTGTTGTCCTGGCAGTTGTTTGGCTAAAAGTCCCAAGAGTGTCCCTGTGCTTCACACAACATAACCCAGGGTGGAGGTTCTTTGTGGGATCTTGAGTTAGGATGTGAGGCATTGCATTCTCCCAGGTGGGTTATGTGGAGTTTGTGTTGAGGGTGTGTGTGAGGGGAGGTGCTTGTGACTATGGTCAGTGCTGCAAGTCCTCCTTCCCACCCAGCCAGATATCCCACCATGGAACGTGCTTGCATTGCAGGGAGTGGAAGTTGTCTTTCAGGATGTCAGTCAGTGGTGTCCTGCTGTTTGTTGGTGCACAGTTGCCAGCAGGGCCTTGTGCTCCCCACAGCAGTAGCCAGTGTCAGCCATCTTGTCAGTCCTTATCCACTCCCTGTGATGTGAGCATGGTTCAGGGTGGTGTTGATGGGCCAGTTGTGAGGCTGAGTAATATCTGTGCCTACTACTCCCATCATACTATTGCCTCCACCCCCTTCCCAGCATGCCCATGCTTCCTTCCTTTGACTCTGCTTCCCTGTGGGGTGGGCTGCCTGTGCTGACAGGATGGCTGGGAGTGTTGTCCTGGCAGTTGTTTGGCTAAAAGTCCCAAGAGTGTCCCTGTGCTTCACACAACATAACCCAGGGTGGAGGTTCTTTGTGGGATCTTGAGTTAGGATGTGAGGCATTGCATTCTCCCAGGTGGGTTATATGGAGTTTGTGTTGAGGGTGTGTGTGAGGGGAGGTGCTTGTGACTATGGTCAGTGCTGCAAGTCCTCCTTCCCACCCAGCCAGATATCCCACCATGGAACGTGCTTGCATTGCAGGGAGTGGAAGTTGTCTTTCAGGATGTCAGTCAGTGGTGTCCTGCTGTTTGTTGGTGCACAGTTGCCAGCAGGGCCTTGTGCTCCCCACAGCAGTAGCCAGTGTCAGCCATCTTGTCAGTCCTTATCCACTCCCTGTGATGTGAGCATGGTTCAGGGTGGTGTTAATGGGCCAGTTGTGAGGCTGAGCAATATCTGTGCCTACTACTCCCATCATGCTATTGCCTCCACCCCCTTCCCAGCATGCCCATGCTTCCTTCCTTTGACTCTGCTTCCCTGTGGGGTGGGCTGCCTGTGCTGACAGGATGGCTGGGAGTGTTGTCCTGGCAGTTGTTTGGCTAAAAGTCCCAAGAGTGTCCCTGTGCTTCACACAACATAACCCAGGGTGGAGGTTCTTTGTGGGATCTTGAGTTAGGATGTGAGGCATTGCATTCTCCCAGGTGGGTTATGTGGAGTTTGTGTTGAGGGTGTGTGTGAGGGGAGGTGCTTGTGACTATGGTCAGTGCTGCAAGTCCTCCTTCCCACCCAGCCAGATATCCCACCATGGAACGTGCTTGCATTGCAGGGAGTGGAAGTTGTCTTTCAGGATGTCAGTCAGTGGTGTCCTGCTGTTTGTTGGTGCACAGTTGCCAGCAGGGCCTTGTGCTCCCCACAGCAGTAGCCAGTGTCAGCCATCTTGTGAGTCCTTTTCCACTCCCTGTGATGTGCGCATGGTTCATGGTGGTGTTGATGGGACAGTTGTGGGGGTGAGCAATATCTGTGACTACGACTCCCATGATGCTATTGGCTACACTGACTTGCCCAGCATACACAGAATTCCTTTCTTTCAGTGGTCTTCACTTTGTGTTGGTGTTGTAGTGGTGGCTACATGTCTGGATGTGTTTGTTAGTTATATTTGTGCCACTGCCTAGCTGTAGTTGTAGTTGTGTTTGTACATGTGATGACACGGTTAAATGTAACTTTGAGATGGCATGTGTTGTGTTTATCTGACTGACATACACATTTTGGGATGATTCTGTTCTGGTTGCTGTGTAATTGCTATGAGTGCATGGTTTGACTCTCCCCTTGACAGTGATGTGTGTGTGTATTGTGGCAGAATATTGTGTACATTTGTTGTGTACTCACCAGGCTCTGGGATGTTCTCTAGTCCATAGACGCTCACTGGCGGAAGGATGGCCCGCACCTTCTCCTCCCAGGGCCTGAGGTATACTGGCTTGGCAGGAGGGCCACTGCCGGTGTATTGGCTCAGGAGGTAGTCCTTCTTCAGCAGCTCCCGTAACCTCCTGCGCACGTCATACCACCTGTTCTGGATGTCAGTCTTTGTGCGCAGACATGGTGATTGTGCGTTCACCCTGTTGATGATCCTCTCCCACATCTTTGTTTTCTGGGAGATGGGTGTCTGTTGGACCAGTGTGCCAAACAGCTGTGGCTCTACCCTGAGGATCTCGTCTACCAGGACTTCCAATTCACAATCTAGGAACTTGTGATTCTTCTTTGGGGGCATGGTGATGGGTGGTGATGGTGAGTGATGTGTGTGTTGGTGTGCAGGTGAGGGTGTGTGAGTGTGTGTTTTGCTGGGTGTATGTGAGGTAGCTATTTGTTGGTGTGCTGATGGTGTGTGGCTTGTGTGAGGGATGAGCTGTGGGTGTGTGGTTGCTGTCTGTTGAGTGCTGGCAGTAGAATAGCATTTGCAAAGGATCATGGTTGGGATTTGTGTCCTTTATATGGGTGGAGTTGTGGGTGTGTCTTTGTTCTCTGTCCCCACCCCCCCCAGTATTTATTGGCTTTGTAATTGCTTGTTTGGCCTTTTTTTGTGTATTTTTCCTTAGTACTTTCTGTGCATGTTGGAAACGTTCTTGTGACCGAGTCGGACCCTGCAGTTGTCTCGTACGGTCTTCTCCGTTTCGTTCACGCTGTGTTTGTGCAGTTTTCTATGCTGCGTACGCGTCGGTCGCGGTGTTTTGTGTTACTTCGGCTCGCAGTTTTGTATGCGTGTCGGTCGTTCGGCTTGTCCTCCGTACGACTCGTCGTGGTTTTCGCGCCTTGCATCGTACTTTGCGGTTTGGAGTTCGCGGGTACGTTTCGGTTGGATTTGTTCCGGGTGCGTGTCGGTCGGTTCGATTCGCGTGTTTTTCCGGCCGTATTGCTGTTTTCCGTGCGGCTCGGTCGTTCGGCTTGGGTTCAGTACGTGTCGGTCGGATTTTGCACGCTTTGCATCGTACTTGGCGTGTCGGGCGCCACAGGTACGTGTCGGTCGGAATTAATTCCGGCTCCGAGTCGGTCGGTGCTTTTTCCGTCCCGAATCGGAATCGACCCCTAAGTGTGCGTTGTCTTCTGATGATGCAGTGCTGAGCTATGGTCGTATTGTCGGTACTTGCACAGGGAATCTTGAAGTGTGAATAGTGGGGATTTATTTGGGTACCTTCAGAAAGCGCACCTGGTGAAGTCCCGAGAGTCTTCACTTGAGTGAAGGTAAAATCTCGCTGGTCGAGATTTTGCTAGAAGCAAAAATAATTCTCAGAGCATATGGTTCTATCGATTTATTTCTTTTAGTGGAGCAGACAAGCTGTTTATGTAGTTTGTTTTGTTAAAGACTTCGAAAAGACGCTGACGCTGATTTTGTAAAGGAAGGGTCAGTCGCAGGAGTTAAACTGACATCACAAGATGCCGTGCTGGAATTGGTCAGTTGGTGAGAAAACGTCACAAAAAGTGCTGCGCTGGTATAGGTTCGTTGCTGTGAGTCACGCTGGGATTGGACAGCGTGATTGATTCTGATTGGTAGCAGAGAATCATAATACGGAAGAACTTTTGAAGATGTACTTATGTAGTATAGTGTTAGCGTAGAATAATCATGAAGTTATTAAAATTGTTGAAAATTTTATTTAGTAAAGATGAGCAGGCACCCATTAGAGAAGGAATTTCTGTGGCTCCTGAAGGGACCCCCGCTTCATTCACGTCATTAGAAAGGGGTTATCATACGTGCACTTGGTTAGAAAACTGGATGAAATATAGGGGCACATGCATCAAAGGTTTTTGCGATCGCAAACGGTGCGAATCGCAAAAATCGGCCGTTTGCGATCGCAAATTGGCCTTTGGAGATGCATGAAAGTAGTTTCCTATGCGCAATTTAAGAATTCGCAATTAATTGCGAATTCTAATTATGACAGATTTAAGGAATCGCAATTTGCGATTCCTTAAATGCAATGCTAGAAGCACTTTCAAATAGCGATTTCGCTATTTGGGACCGCAAATTACAGACAAATCAAACTTGTCTGTAATTTGCAATACCTTCGAAAAATGCTCTAAAATGCATTTTTTTAAGTTTTAGGTTACACACACACATGCCCTTGGGGCATGTGTGTGCGCAACATGGGTGCACATCACAATTTCAGGGGTGCAACAGGGTGTCATTTTGACACCCTGGCACCCTTGAAATTGCATTCTCAATTTGCGATTCTCTAATTGCGAATCGCTAATTGAGAATGTCTTCCCATTCATTCCTATGGGCCTCTAGGCCCATAGGAATTAATGGGGAGGTATTCTTAATTGCGACTCGCAATTAGCGAGTCGCAATTAAGGAATGTTTAGGAATCGCTATTTTTATAGCGATTCCTACATGCATAGGCTTTTGCGTATTCCTTAATTGCGATTCCTTAATAATCGCAATTAAGGAATCGCAAAAGCCTACCTTGATGCATGTGCCCCTTAGTGAGCAAGATCGAAATTTAACATTTCAGGAGAATGGGACATTTAATCCTAGAATTTTAGAGAATTTAAGGAGACAAATGAATAATTTGAGACCTAATCCTAGACCTATGCAGTACGAAGCTCTTAAAGAATGGGAACAAGAGGCATACAAAAGAGATAGGTATCAGACTAGATACATGAATACTGTGAGTAGATATTCAGAAGCAAAATGGGATGCTCAAAAGAAAATGTGGAGAAGAGCCATAGCAGAAGAAACAAGGATGTTTCCAGTTATGGTAGCTGAGACTAAAGAAGGAGAAAAATGTAAGGAGAAAAAGAAGAATGTTGAGGAACAAAGATCTAGAAATACGGAATATACTGAAGAAATTGATGACATAGATGATGAATTTTTAAATGAATTATAGATAAATAAACCTCCACCTTATTAAGAGGAACAGAATAGAGTAGAGACAAATTCTTTACCAAGTGCTCCATTGATTCAAATAGAAGTGCCTCAAGAGAAAACTCGTAAGCGTGAGTCAGAATCAAAACCCAGTTAGACAGGAGTTGCCAAGAATATTAACACCAATGAATTCAGTTGTTTTGTCAGTTCCAGTGACTATTGGTCCAAGTGTTCCATTATACAATGATGGACAAGGAATTTCTCGAGTGCATGCTTTAACGATACCAGATAAAAATACGAATGGAGTTCATACAGTCTACAGAAAAATAAATTAGACTAATCAAGGATTGATTGATGATAGTGGAGCAAATGTGAGTGTAGTTACAGGAAATCAGAACAATTGATTAACATCTCAGAAAGATTAGTTGAAACCCCAAAGCGAGGTATATATATAGATCCAAAGAGATTGTTGCAGATTGAGAAAAGAGTGACACCTACCTCAGGAGAGTCAAGAAGTGAGACAGGTGAAAATACTCAGAAATCATTAGGTCCTTCTCCAGAAGACTTAGAAGAATGGGAAAAGAAATAGAACCTGGTTGCAGTGTACAGAATAAAGACTCAAGTATAGATGTGAGCAAGTTAAAAGCGGATTTGGAAGAAATGATTTTAGGTACGATCAGCCCAGATAGATTAGGTAAATATCTGGATGAAGAATTGCTTTTTATGTGTAAAAATATTACAAGGAAAGCGCGAAACCTACATGAGAATTTTGCTGAAATCATACAAACATATGGAGTTGACATAGAGAAATCTAAAGCTTTACAAAAGACATATCGGTTAGATTTTAGTGACGAGGATTTAGAGAGTTTGAATGTTTCAGGAAAGTGATTGCAAATTTTAGAGCTAATTAGCACACTGAAACAATGGGGTGAGTTAGATCGAAGGAAAGGAAGATGGGCTAAAAAGAAGCAAGATACAACAGAGACTTAATTGGCTTTACCACTGTATCCTGTGAGGAAGACAAGAGCAGAAAAAGTTGATGCAACGATATATCCTATGAGAGAAGTACCAGGAGGTGGGTTTGTTCATGTTCCATGGTCAAGACAGGATGTATTGTCGTTTATAAATGATTTTCCATGGTTGAGAGAAAAACCAGTGGAATGGTACAAACAAGTAGAGAGGTTTGGTAAAGTTTCAAAGGTTTTGTGGAAAGATCTGGATGGCTTGTTTGATATTGTAGTTCCAGCTGATTTGTGGGTTGAGTGTAAAATTGCTGTGGATTGGCCGAAGGAAGAATACCCAAGAGATCCAAAAACAGGAGCACCATCTGAAGAGGCCAGGAAAAAATATAATCAAGTGATTACATATTTGAAAGGGAAAATTTCACCAAAAGAAACAGATTGGGTGAGAATAGACAGAACTACTCAAGAATTAAAGGAGTCAGTCCATGCTTATTATGAAAGGCTCCTACAGGTGTTCAAACAGTACAGTGGCATTGAGAACATCACTGAGAAAGATATGGGACATTTTGTGTATAGATTTGTGTATGGATTGAGACCAGAAATTAGCGCTATGATTCAGCAGCATTTAATTTGTTGGCAGAGTAAGACGATCGATGAAATTCTTCATTATGCGAAGTATTGTGGTGATGACATTGAAACAAGACACAAAAAGTTAAAAGAGAAATTAACGTTAGCTCAGATGAAAGCGGCGAAAAAAGGGGGATTTTTGAATACAGATTTTATAGAAGCTTCCCAAGGAAATGGTCAGACTACTACTGGTATGTGAGGTGTAGTGTCAAATGGAAATACTGTGACACAAATGATACCGATTCCACAAGGGAGAGGTAGAGGTAACAGAGATGAATTGAAAAATAAGTTTCCTTGTCAAGTGTGCGGCAAATTGGGGCATTGGAAGCGCGAGTGTAGAAGTCAACAGGTAAACACAGGTGATACAGGAGTAAATGAAATGAATCAGATGCAGATGCAGATGAATCCACAGAATCAGAATCAGAAAATGTCAGTTAATTGAGGACAGGGTCAGCAGAGGTAACAGAGATGAATTGAAAAATAAGTTTCCTTGTCAAGTGTGCGGCAAATTGGGGCATTGGAAGCGCGAGTGTAGAAGTCAACAGGTAAACACAGGTGATACAGGAGTAAATGAAATGAATCAGATGCAGATGCAGATGAATCCACAGAATCAGAATCAGCAAATGTCAGTTAATTGAGGACAGGGTCAGCAGATACCTCAAGCTCCTATGCAGAATCGAAATGTGAATGGTCAAGTACAGAAATACAATGCGAATGTGGGTTTCCATTCAAATGGTCAAGTAAATTAAAATGTGCAGGTGTCTTCACAATATTTGATGCAGTGGAAAGAAAATGATTCAGATACATCTCAATGGCGGTGACTGAGGGGGAGGAGGAGTGCGTGCTTGGTGCATCCTTAGAGTTAGATCAGTGTGGTCCCTATGTGGATGGCGAGGTTGACGGAAATTCAATTACGTTCCTTTTAGATACTGGTGCTACCCGTTCCACTGTGAGAACTGTGGAAACTCCCAACCTACCCCTCTCGGGAGAAAGTATCCAAGTTGTATGAGTTTCAAGCAAATTGATTAAGACCCCTGTAACTAAACCAATGAAAGTGCAAATTGGAGGATTTCAAGATTTGTGGTGTGTGACACAAGTCCGGTTAATCTATTAGGAAGGGACTTGTTATGTAAGATGAACTGTTCCATCTATTGTACACCAGATGGAATAGCATTTCATACAAAAGACGAGGATGCTGTTTTTAAAATGGCAAGGCAGGGAGCAGAAGTGAATGACATATCCTCTATTTACAGTGAATGATTTGCCTGTTGAATTGAGAGATACGGTATTGACTGATGTGTGGGATTCTAGAGAGTCCATGCAATTTACCTATTATGGGAAATCGCAAACCTAATGGAAAATACAGGATAGTTCAGGACTTGCCAAGATCAATCAAATAGAAATACCTTGTTGTCCAATAGTGCCAAATGCAGCTGTGATTCTTTATCAAATTCCTTGTGAAGCAGAATGGTTTTCAGTGATTGATTTATGTCAAGCATTTTTCTCGATACCTTTGCATCCGGATAGTTCCGGTTCAGAAACTGTGTTTTGACATTGTGCCGAGTTCCTCAAGGGTATACAGAGAGTCCCTCAATCTTCAATCAGATAGTGAAGTAATGTTTGGAATCATTTAGTAATGCCTAATAATTCGGTCCTAGTCCAATATATAGATGAATTGTTGGTTGCGTCAAAAACAAAAGAAGCTTGTGTGACAGATACAATTGCTCTACTGAACCATTTGGCAGTAGATGGGCATAAAGTGTCTCCAGCAAAATTGCAATTCTGTCAAAAAGAAGTTCTTTATTTGGGTCACAATATTGAGAAAGGAATCAGAAAAGTGTCTCAGGATCAGATCAATGCCTTTTTGCAAAAAAGAAGTTTGAATGTTCCTGGGAATGGTTGGATATTGCAGGCAGTGGATTGTTAGCTTTTCACTGACAGCCATGCCATTACAAAGACTGACGCACAAAGACGTGTCAGATCCTATACATCTTGATGATGAATGCATGAAAGCATTTGTTGAACTGCGAGACAGTTTGTGTTGAGCACCCGCATTGGGAATGCCAGATTTCAATTAAGATTTTGCATTATTTTGTACGAACGCAATGGCTGTGCACTTTCAGTTCTAACGCAAATGCATGGAACAGCACGCCGTCCAGTGGCATATTTTTCAGCTACCCGTGATCCTGTACCTGCAGCTTTGCCTGGTTGTCTAAAAGCAGTTGCTGCTACTTGTATGAGTTTGGAGCAGAGTGAAACGATTGTGATGGGACATCCATGAAGGTGTATGTGCCACATTCAGTTGAGATTTTGTTAACACGAACTCGCACACAGCACCTTACAAGCAGTCGGTTAACAAAATATGAGCAAGTGATATTGGGAGCTGAAAACCTAACAGTGACAAGATGTACGAATTTAAATCCAGCTACTTGGTTGCTGATTCCAAGTTGTGAAGTGGTGGTGGATGAAGCAGATCATGATTGTTTGGATGTTACTGAGTTATGTACGAAACCAAGACCTGACATACAAGATACTCCGTTGCCTGAATCTGATCATGTGTTGTTGGTGGATGGATCATGCTTGAGAGATCATGAAGGTATCTTGCGAGCTGCATATGCAATTTGTACAGTGGCAAGTGTCATTGAAGCATCATAGTTGAAAGGAGTGAGTTCAGCACAAGTGGCGGAGTTAATAGCTTTGACAAGGGCATGTTGTCTTGCAAAGCAAATGCGAGTAACCATATTTACGGACAGTCAATATGGTTTCGGGGTTGTACACGATTTCGGGCAGTTGTGGTCTCAACGTGGATTTTTGACCTCTTCGGGTTCACCATTACGAAACTGAGAGTGTGTAAAAGATCTATTGATGGCACTACAATTGCCAGCTCAAATTGGGGTGGTGAAATGTGCAGCCCACATATCTGGCTGTGACTATGTCACCGTGGGCAATAGATTTGCCGACGAAATTGCACGTTATTGTGCTCAAAATTCATATACAATCAATGGGGAACATTTGAAAGAACAATCTTATCAAGCAGAATGCAGGTTAATGTTCTCATCTGTTGAAACATGGGAAGAAATCAGAGAAATACAAGATGCAGCTAGTGATGCAGAAAGAGAAGGGTGGATCAAAGCAGGATGTACACGCAGCGGCAGATGATGAAGAGTGGATTTACACTGATGGAAGACCAATATTTCCATACAGTTTGTTATCTCAAATGGCACAAGTTTGTCATGGTCCTACACATTTGGGAAGAGATGCTATGATTAGACTTTTTAAACAAACTTGGTACAATCCCAAGTTTAGAGTCATGGCAGAAAGTCTCTGTCAAAGATGCATAACTTGTCAACAACAGAATGCAGGGAGGAAAACAGTTGTCAGTTTGGGTCGAATTGGAAAAGCAGGAGGTCCATTTATACGTATGCAGGTTAACTTCATTGACATGCCTCCTTGCCATGGATTAAAATAGTGTTAGTGATTGTGTGTCTGTTTTCTCGTTGGGTTAAGGCATATCCAACAAGACGTAATGACAGCCTAACTGTTGCTAAATTGCTTCTAAGAGAAATCATTCTTAGGTTTGGATTTCCAGTCTCATTAGAATCTGATAGAGGAACTCATTTTAATAATGAGATAATTTAGATGATTTGTGCAGCATTACAAATTGAGCAGAAATTACACTGTGCCTATCAACCTGAGGCATCTGGAGTGGTCGAACAAGTCAATGGCACAATAAAATCGAGACTAGCCAAAGTTTGTGCATCTACAACACTGAAATGGCCTGATGCATTACCATTGGTGTTGATGAGTTTAAGAAGTATCCCAGACAGAAGAACTGGACTGTCCCCACACAAGATTGTGATGGGAAGGGCTATGAGACAGCCAACAGTCCCAGCAAATCAACTTGTGAACATAACAAATGATTTAGTGCTTGATTATTGCAAAGTATTGGCTGATGTAGTGCGTTCTGTGTCTCACCAGGTTGGAGAAGTCGCAACTACAGTACAACAAGAACAAGCGCATGACTTGAGCCCTGTTGAATGGGTGCTCATCAAGAAGCATGTGAGGAAGTCTTGTTTGGAACCTCGTTGGCGTGGGCCATATCAAGTGATTCTTGTGACAACAACAGCAGTCAAATGTGGTGGTCTGCCTAATTGGAATCATGCTAGCCACACACATCGAGTTCCATGTCCACTTGAAAGCACAGAGCCAGTTGAAGGTGAACAAAGAGAAAGAAGAGAGCCTGAACAGACTGAGAATCAAGTAAAGTGGGCACAAGCTACTGGGTCTCGCAACACTGTCATTGTCGATGCTGAAAGAGAATTGGTCCCTGAAAGAGACAGAGAAAAAGAAAAAAGGGAATCAACTAAAGGAAGTCTTGAATCGAATGAAGTAGACAGTGTTTCTGGAAAACAAAGAAGAAAAGGTGACAAATGGCATAGAGGAGTTAAGAAAGTGAAATATACTTTGAATGAAAAGATCCCAGCAACTGTAATTGAAATCTCTAGTCAATCTGAACAAAGTGATACTGAAGGAGAAGAAAATACAATACACAGAACAAAAAGCGAAAAAACCAAATAATAAATACACAGCACCTGCATGGACATATTTGGCTGCTGCAACAAACGATTGGGAAAAAGAATTCATCTAGTTTTGTTCCAGAGACAACTCATCATATAAGCCACCCTAAATGAACTGTGCTTAAGAAAAGGGGTTCAGAAAAAGAGAGAGGAGATTTGAAAATAAGGCCGTGACCTGAAGACCTGAAGATTAAAAAGTGTGTGGGTTGCACAAATTTTGCTAAACAAATTGTACTTATTAATTTTTGCATTTTTGAATAGTAAAATGGATTAAACTGAGACTGGTAATCAAAACCAAGGTTTAACTAGGCAAAGGTGTTTTAACGCTTGCTTTATATGTGTTCTTATAATTTTGTTTGTCTGGTTAATACTAATCTTAGAAGTACCTTATTTTATGTATCCTATTAATGTTAATTCTACTAATGAGTATGAAGATACAAAAATTAATGTAAAGAAAGATCTTAAAGAAGATCCAGAGACTAATATTAAAAAACTAACAGGGAATGACTTACATCAAGATAATTCTATTAATGACTTTCGTTGAATGTTTTTACAAAACTTCTCTACGAGTACGTGTACACTATGGATGCAAGAGATTGTTATGTGTGCATGCAATTACCCTCGTCTGTGTCAGAAGGGGTGACTTATCACCACCTTCCCTTAATATATTGAATTTCGTGTAGTATACTAACAAGTTTATTCTATGGCCAAGAGCAATTTCAATACTTTTATTCAAATTATGACTTAGTGTTTTCAGAAGTTCCTATTAAAAAGAATGTGAATATAGTGAATAGTGCGGGGAATGCGGAATTTATGGGCGGATTTTTCCATACTGCTAAATCAATAGATACTGTATACACGCATCGAAATAACCTGACTTGTAGTTTATGCAGTGTAGAAATTGAATTCATAAATACTGTAGAAGATAGGCGACAAGAGTTTAAAAGAAAGGCTGCAGTACAAAAGACTAATATACCTCCATGGGCACATAGGGAGGGTGATTATAAGAAAGGTGAGACATATGCTGCAATGACTCTATACTAGCATCACAAAGGGAAGCTTTGCTTTCTAAGACAAAAGAACGAATATAACAATTATTTCATTGGTTCTAGTGAATGTGAACATACCTTCCTAATTACAGGGGGTGGGGGACTGAGAGGTGGTACTGATCTAGTTTATCCTGGAGTTTATTATGTGTGTGGTAAAATGCTTAATATAGAGTGCCACAACATTGGTATGGATGTTGTTATGTGGGCATAGTATTTCCTAAGATATACCACATGAGTGAAAATCATGCAACCAATGAAAAGAAACTAACACAGAATAAAAGCGGAATTAGTGCTGCGGAAATAGTGAGTGATATTGTTGGTGCATTAATAGCTTCAGTGGGAGTAATACTGAACTCACGGAAGATTAGAAAATTGTCTACAGTGGTTGATTGTTTATCAACGGATACTGCTGGCGGGTTCTTGATGATTGACACTGAAATGGTCGTGATGAGATTTATGGTTTTGCAGAATAGGCTTGCTCTTGATGTATTAATGGCAAAAGAGGGCGGAGTCTGTAGTATGCTGAAAATTCAACAATGTTGCCCTTATATCCCTGACAAAAGCAAACATCTGGAGAGATATATCAGTAACATTACACATTTGCTTAATGACTTAACAGAATTAAAGGTTGATGGTGCATGGGAGAAACTTGGTAAGGGTTTTTCCTCAGTAGGTAATTGGTTTTTAACACTGAGTAATAGCTTGTTAGGACGAATACTAACACCAGTAATTGCTACTGCTGCTGGCATACTAATAGTAATACTGATATATAAATGCTGTAAATGTAAAACAAAAGAGACAAAATGAACAGCAAGAAAAAGAAAGAGAGAAGAATTAGAGTTAGAAGACAGGAAGGGTGCATATTATGAAGTAATGAGAGACATAGAAGGTGTTAGATTGAAACAAATGAGAACGAGTGCATTCTGAAAACAATCAGATCGTAATCAGATTATATAGATTGTGTGATGGCTTGAGTCGCCATCAGATAGGGGATTGATGGAGCATGATTTTTGTGAATAAATCTTGCTTGATCAAATCTGCTCATATGTGTGTTATTAACAAATCAAATGGCTAACAGTGTGAAAATTATTAACATGGGTACTTTAAAAGATTAACGTGAAATACGTGCAAGAAAGACATGACACGGGCACCCCGATGCTTATCCTGTACATAATACTACCTTCCCAGCTACTATCCACTGCCTCCCTGCGGTGCCGCTTGCGCCCCGCAGCCCAGGTGTGCGCCTAGTGCTGACTTTGCAGTGCTAGGAGAGAAGCAGCGGGGGAAAAATGAGACGACCCGAAGAGGAGGAGCGGCTGTCTAAGATGGCAGACAAGATGCGCTAGACTGTAAGCGTAGGCCTGTGCCTTGAAGCGAAGCCGGCTGCCGGCTGACGGTACTCCCCGGTGGAATTGAATCACCGGGGTTGCGTGGAGGGACGGCGAAGATGACCGAAAGGTGGCTGGGTCCCAGCGAGGGAGTCACGAAGGAGCCACGAGAATTCAGGCTAAGCCCGTGCGCAGGTGAGAGGGACTGCACACGAGCTGGTGGAGGCGGGCTGAGTCGTGCTCTCCCGCTGGGCTGCGAGCAGGGCCTGGGAGAGGGTGGCAACCCTGGGCCTCCCGGGATGCGAGTGCCGGCCTGCCGGGAGTTGGGGAGAGGCCCCACTGGTGGAGGGCGCCTTAAATAATAGTGAGAGGAGCTTTGGACATTTGACCCCCATTGGGGGAGTCTCTGCAATTCAACCTAGCCCGTACGCAGGTGAGAGGGACTGCGAGCGGGCTGGCGGGAGCAGGCCAGACTGAGACTGTGAGCGGTACCGCCTGGAGGCAGAGAGAGGCTCCGTGGGGATATATTGAGCTGTTTGTGTGGAGAACCACAAGGGTCCAGGCCAGGCTCAGACCCGGGCGAGGAGAGACCACATGTGGACGACAGTAGGCGGGCTGGGCCACAAATTCCTGTGGGGCTGCAGACGGTTCCCCGGAGACCCCCTCAAGAGGAAAAAACTACCCCGATCAAGAGGCACATAGAGGCCCCATCGGGGGGCCAGGCGGATACTACGGAGCGCCTTGTCGTCCCCGACGCCCTGCGGTGCCTGAGACTCAGGTGAGAAGCGCGCAGGCGTTGTAAAATGGGCTGGGCAGTGCCTTCGTGCCGCCCGGAGGGAAGAGCAGGGAGAGAAGAGACCCCCAGAACAGACTTTACAAAAACGGCAGTGGCGCGGGGTCTACAGGTGAGAGGCAGGACCCCATGGCCTGGGTGAGGCAGAGACATCAACACCCTGAGGGCCGGGGGTAAAGACATCATTAGGCACCAGCCCATAACCCCAGGAGCCAACCCTAAAACCATACAGACAGCACCGTTGACCTGATATAGGGCCTGGACGGCAAGTTAAAACAATTGCCTGTGCCACAAGCCTGGCGCTGAGGGAGACAAGTGAGCAGAGGCCCAAAGAGCGAGATTATTAATTCGGCAACCTAGAATAGAACACTAGTCTTCTGGGGGCAACCAGGACTATACCACACTCTTCAAGCAATTCACGCCTCCAGAAACGCAGCAGAGGGCAAAATGGCAGAAATAAGATTGGAGGTCTCCCTTCTGCATCAAGATATGCGCAATATAGCGGAAAGAGTGACCCAAACGGAAACTCGCATCTCAGAAGTAGAAGACTAAACACATAAGCTGAATTCCGATGTCAAAGACTTGAAGGCAATCGTGAGAGAGGTAGCATGGAAAGTGGACGATGCGGAAAATAGAGCCTGCAGAAACAATCTCGGCTTCATCGGGTTCCCAGAGGGACAGGAGGGCTCCGACCCAGTGGCGTTTGTGATGTCATGGTTGAGTGACTCCCTCCCGGCGGCGAGGTTTTCATCCTGTTTTATCATTGAACGGGCACATAGGATGCCCAATGCAAGACCGCCACCTGGTGCCCAACCGCGACCACTAATTGCAAAGTTCTTAAACTATCAAGATCGAGACACAATACTTAGAGAGTCACGGCGCATAGGGGAACTCAAAATTGCCAACGCAAAGATAATGATCTTTCCCAACTACTCTAGCGAAGTACAGAAGATGAGGCGAACATTCGACTCAGTGGAAGTCAAGCTTAGAGCCATGCAGATCCAATATATGCTCCTTTTCCCTACTGAGCTCAAAGTTATCTTCCAAGGCACCTCACAATTTTTTCAAACCCCAGAGGAAGCATGGGCCTGGATAGAGGAGCGCCCCATGCTACGACGGGAAACGAGAACCAGCGAATCGCAATCCAAAGATGCAACATCTCAATGGAAACCCAGACCAAGGATAATAAAAAGGAGGCGTCTGCTCAAGCGAGGACACAAGACGCAGTCGGGGACACTACTGAAGGGAACCCCGTAAAGGCAGGGGACGCGAGCACGCATGGCTCTGGATGGAGACTTGTCCCAAGTCAGGGGAAAACACTCCAATCAGGGGGAAAGCACCCACACAGAAAAATCGGATAAGGAATCTCTAGCGGACACAGACAGTGACCATCCGCTCCTCGAGAATATCACTTGCATGGAAGATCAGGGCGCCGAGACACAAAACGTGGAGCAAGATAAGAGTGGCGAGGAAGGCTGAAACATGGGCAGGGCAATGGCAGACAAACTGCAGAACTGCTACAGAACCCCCCCCCAGATACTATTTTGCTCAGTACTTTCTGAACTGAACATCTTTTTTGAAGCCTATATCCTTCATTGTTCTGGTTAGAATTTAGCGGGTTGGAGGGTTGGGGTGGGACTACAGACCTCTCAAACTGAACTTACGCCAAGTTGTCATATTGACAGTTCAGGGAATAGGCGTAGGAAGTGGGAGAGAGTGGGGTGGAGGGGTTAGGGCTAGGGGTAAAAAGCTTTTTAGTTTAACTATCCAGTACGTTTCTAATACAGCAAGAGGAAGGAGATTTAAGGTCTAAAGACAGGAACAGAGGAAAAGAGGACATCAGACAGACCCACCTGTGCACACAATGAGGCACACACACAATGAGTGACGACACGTACTCAGCAATGACATGGAATGTTAATGGACTAGGTAGCAAGATCAAGAGGGGGTTAGTCACTAGATATATTAAGAAACTTAAACCTGACATTGTCTTTTTACAGGAAACCCACCTGTAGGGTACACACTGTGCCTTCATTGGAAGGGGAACTTACACAACCCTGGCCCACGCAGGATTTTCCCGGGGGGCGCGAGGGGTCGCCATACTAATTAAGAAATACCCCCTTTCACACAACTAAAACCTGGACAGACCCCAATTGGACCTTTGTTGCTGTCCAGGGGACCTGGGGACGACGTGAACTCACATTAATTAGCGTTTACGCCCCGCCACGACTGCAATCCCAAATCCTAGATGTAATTGCTAAAATATTACTAGACTCAGGCCCATCCACACACATCATCGGAGGCGACTTCAATGATGGAGTTGACCCTAGCCTTGACCGCACACATATTGCCGCAGGAACTCGTGTCCCCACCCCATTGGCAGACTTCGTGAGGTTGCTGGACTGACTGACCTCTGGCGGCAACAACACCTACTAGACCGCACTTATTCCTATTTTTCCAGAGCGCAAAGAGTCTTTTCTAGACTCAACTGCTTCTTTGCCCCGGCAGGTGAAATACGGACGGTAGGCAAGGTGGAATACCTAGCAAGGGGCATCTCGGACCACTCACCGTTGTGGTTGACAGTAGGGGGTAGAGGAAACAGGCAGCCATCAGACTGGAAACTGAATGCCTGGGAGCTTCACGACAAAACAGTAGTGGGAGTAATAAGAACAGGGCTCGGTGGCTTCACACGCCAGCCTTTGGGAGGCTTACAAGACGGGGCTTCGGGGCAGAGTGCAGGACGCCATAACGCGCAAGCGCAGGGAAGACACTCTCCAAATAGAAACCCTAGAAGATAAACTTTTGGAACTACAGAGAAACATTACCCTGGATACCGAACCTACCCTATTAAGACAACTAGCAGTCACACGCAGGGAACTTCGTGCCCTAACCGAACGAGAGATGCAGACCCAAATTCAGACCACACAACATAGACTCTATGAGACAGGAGATAGAGCAGGGAAACTCCTAGCCTGGTTGGGCAGAAGGGAAAGAGAAGCGAGCTGGGTGATCCAGATACAAGAGCCGGAAGAACGACACACATCCACACACTCCATACCGGGAGCTTTCGCATGCTTCTACACAGAGCTATATGAGGCTAGGCCACTGGCAGATGACATGCAAATAATAGAATATCTTAGTAGTATAGACATGCCTACCCTGCAGCAAGAAGATAAGGAAGCCTTAGAGGCAAATATTACCCTAACTGAAGTGCAAGATGCCATAAATAAACAAAAATCGGGGGAAACTCCAGGACCAAACGGGCTGCCAGGGGAATTTTTTAAACAAAACGCTAGTCTGGTAGCCACTCACTTACTCAATATGTTCTGGGCGGCATGGGAAGAGGGGGCGTTGCCATTGGATCTTCGTCAAGCCACAATGGTGGTTATACCAAAGCCAGGTAAACCTCCAGAGCGCTGCGGCTCTTACCGCCTAATACCGTTATTAAATACTGAAACCAAGATTTTGGCCTCCATCTTAGCGACACGACTCTTGACCGTTATCACATCATTGGTCCACCGTGACCAATCAGGCTTTATGCCCGCACGTGCCACGCGCCTCAATCTATGCCGACTTGCCAACTGGCTAGACACAGTGAAAGACAGACCTATCCCGCAGATGCTTCTGTCCTTAGACGCGGAGAAGGCCTTTGACACTGTTCAATGGCCATTCATGAGACAAGTCCTAGTAAAGTTTGGATTTGGTCGAGGATTCATGGCTTGGGTGGAACTATTGTATACCAACCCCAGAGCAAGGGTCAAGGTCAATGAAGTAAAGTCCGCTGACTTCCCCATTCAAAGAGGAACCCGACAGGGCTGCCCCTTATCGCCCCTGCTCTTTGCATTGGTCTTGGAGCCATTGGCGTGCCGGATCAGGACCCAACCAGAATTAAGGGGTTTCCAGGACATCGGAGGCCAACTAGTAGACTAATGGATTTCTCAATATGAGTATGACATCCTGCTTTACATCACTAACCCAGATACGACACTCCCCCTGATACTACACCTATTCAAAGAATATGGCAACTACGCAAGTTATAATATCAACTGGGGGAAGTCGAGTCTTTACCCCATAAGAGGCTCCATAGACACACACTCACTACCAGAATGTTAGGTCCTGGATATAGGTAGCTTTAGTAGGGTTTGATTCTGCTTTCCTTTTTTCTCTGGTTACCTGTCTTTCTTTGTTTTTGGGTACTGAGAGAGCGTGGTTGTGGCCGCTGTGGTTCCCGTATCAAGAGCGGGTATAAAAACACCGCTAGCCTTCTCTTCCATGCTTGGTTTCATTTCTGGTTCATGTCACCGGAAGGACTTCTCCCGCAGTGTCTGTGGAATCCACGCTGCCTCCGTTGTTACTGGCTCTACTCTGGACCTGCTTATTGGATTTTGGTTCTAGCGGCATCGTGCTTCGAATTTCCTGGAGTGCCTGTCAGGTACTCGGCTTCACCCTCGTTGGACTGCTCTATTGTTAGGTATCGCTGGTGAGGTACGGGACTGTTTGTTTGGTTTCCCCGTTTTTTCTCTGTTTCACGACAACTCACAGCAACTCAAGTTTTTGAAACCTACTCCTTTTGTTATGGGTTTCTTGGGCGCTTTACATAGCGCACAGAGACCGTACGGGTAGAGAGGGATCCCTTGTTTTTCTAGGTATGAAAGCGGGTTTTTTGCCACATTGGATTTTTATCCCGCATTGAGAAGGTGGGACATGTTACCCTATGGACCTGTTAAGTCTCTGTGTGTTTTCTGAGACTATCGCTGGGTTCACTACTCTAAACAATGGATAGAGTGGAACCGGAGTTCTTTTGACGGCTCCCTCTGGAGAAGGTGCTCACAACACGTGGTAAGAAAACGAATAACATTGCCATCAACTGCTAAATTGTTGAGCATGACTGTTGTTCTCTTCAGTACCTGCTGCTACTAATCTCTCCTTTTCTCTTCCTTTACTAAAAGCTGCAAGCCTTAACCTGTGATCCATTGACTGCTCGAGAGGGGAAGCACAGCACTGAGGGTCCACATCTTGTTTCTTCCCTTCCCTTGTTTCCCCATCTTCTCTCGGTGCCTTTCTCTCCTGTTGCCCTTATATATACAATGGGCGATTGTGATTATGGCATGGGTAGTGGACTGGGACATACTTCGCTCCTGCAGTGTTGGGTTTACTTGTGAGTGGTGGCTGAACAGAAAACCAAGCCCACGAAAAACACACTGCCAGAGCAAAGATGGACCAGGAAACCATGAGCCCGATCTCCCTTGACGGTGGGGGTGCCGGGCTAGGTCCTTCAATGCAGGAGTTAATGATAGCCCTTTCCAACCTCCAGACAGAGGTAAGGGAGTTGAGGCAAGAAAATATAGGCAAGAAATATAGGCCTGCACCAGGAATTAAATGTCTTCAAAGCCAGGGAACAGCCTTGGGGGAGTGGTCGTGGGACGGTGCCTAAGACACAAGGGCCTATAGTGCAGCCAGCAACCTTCCAGTTTGATCGGAATGCCAATGCTGGGGCTAGTGGCAGTTCACCTGTTGCTATCACAGTCACTACTCCAGTTCCAGTTCCTTTGGCAGTTCCAGAAAGGTTTTCTGGGGATTGTAATAAGTTTGGCCTATTCATGAACCAATGCCATTTGCATTTCATGTGTAGACCCTCGGCGTTTGTTATCTCATATTTGGCGGGCACGGCAGCAACATGGTCTGTCCCTTTGGTGGACAACGATGACCCTATCCTTTATAATTTCCTGGCTTTTAAGGAGCAAATGCATTGCTTGTTTGCAAAACATGCGTTCATGCAGGCCAGTGATGCAGAATTGTTTAAATTACGATAAGGGAAACAGGACTTGTTAGTCTACCTTTAACCGTCTTGTATCTGAAACGCATTGGCCTATTGAGAAAAGGACTTCATTGTTTTATCAGGGCCTCTGTGAGGAGTTGAAGGATGTAGTATCCCAAGTGGTGAATCCGCCGGAGGATTGTGTGTAGTTTATAGATTTGGTGATAAAATTAAACCATCGTTTGTCTGAACGAAAAGGGGAGAAAATTTGGTTGCAAGCACCATGTGTGATTGTCGTAAGAGGGGAACAGAAAGAGGAAGTATGGTCGAAATCTCTGCCTGAACCTATGCAGATAGGCGGGGTGCGGGGTCTTTTGTCAAGAGAGGAAAAGGAAAGAAGGCGGGTTCACAATTTGTGTCTGTATTGTGGGAAGAGTGGACATTATGCCCGCGAATGTCCAGTGAAACCCTCCAGTATCATCCTGAAGAAGTCAGTGGCTTTTGTGCAACAGGATTTAATTTTGCTATATCCTGAAGAAAGTGGTCATGTTAACCCTTATGATATTGCAGGATCCGTCCAAAGGGTACCGCGTTATTTTACTATTTCAGTGAATTTGGTACTTACTAACAGCAGGAGAACTACCATTTCAGTGTTGCTAGATTCCGGTGCCACCGGGAACTTTTTGGATATTCATGTAGCTGAGAAATTGAATGTTCCTTGTGTATATAAAGAACAACCCGAACCAGTCAGAGCCATTGATGGCACTGAGTTGTCCTCTGGGTTGATCATTAAGCAAACCGAGCCTCTCCTGGTGATAGGTGATAATGGTCACTCAGAGACCGTTAGTTTTGATCTTATAGATGCCCCCTCTTTTGGGGTGATACTTGGTGTACCCTGGTTACAGCTTCATAACCCAAAAATCGACTGGGTGAGACGGACAGTTACACTGGACTCAGATTATTGTCTGCAGCATTGTTATCAGGAGGCTACGGATTGGGTATCTCCCTTGATGTGTGCAGTAGGTGCAGGTAGAGAGAATAGTTGTATTCCTTCCCCTTTTGCTGCATATGGTGATGTGTTTGACAAGCTTCAGGCCAGCATGTTGCCCCCATATAGGAACTTTGATTGTCGCATTGACTTGATTCCCGGGGCTACTTTGCCATGTTGTCGTATTTATGCCCTGTCTGAACCAGAGGAAAGGCATTTGCGGATTTATTTGGATGAGATGTTGGCAACTGGATATAAAAGACAATCCTCTTCTCCTGTGTCATCTCAAATCTTTTTCATACCAAAGAAAGAAGGGGATCTCCGTGCCTGTATTGATTATAGAGCTCTCAATAAGGTCACGATTAAAAACAAATATCCGCTTCCTTTGATTCCGGTGTTATTAGATCAATTACGGCATGCAACAGTTTTTACAAAACTTGATTTGCGGGGAGCCTATCATCTCATTCGTGTCCGTGAGGGGGATGAATGGAAGACCGCATTTCGTACTAAGTTTGGTTTATTTGAGTATTGTGTTAAGCCTTTTGGTTTGTGTAACACCCCTTCTGCTTTTCAGTTTTATATTAATGAAGTGTTACAGGAGTATCTGGGTATAAGCGTGATTGTTTATATCGATGATATATTGATATTTTCAAACAATACGGAGGAACATGACTTACATGTCAAACAGGTGTTACAAAAACTACGTGATAACCACCTATTTGTGAAGTTGGATAAATGCAAATTTCAGGTTTCTTCTGTGGAGTTTTTGGGATTTCTTATTTCCTCTGAGGGTATTAAGATGGACCCTAAAAAGACACTGGTGATTACATCTTGGCCAGTTCCTACTTGTGTAAAGGATGTACAGGTACTCTTAGGATTTGCCAATTTCTATAGGCGTTTTATCTCTCATTTTTCTGACATCATAACCCCCATGACTAACTTGAAGCCCGTAATTGCTGCCACTGTTTTCCTGCCTGAAAGAGGGGGAGCGGAGCTAGGATTTCAAGCTCCAGGCTCCCTTGTGGCCTCTGACGCCACCACCGACGCCTGCACTTCGCACCAGGAGGCACGTTTAAAATCATCACCGGGCTCCCGCAGCGCGGGAAGCCCATAATTGCTGCCACTGTTTTCCTGCCTGAGGGAGGGGGAGCGGAGCTAGGACTTCAAGCTCCAGGCTCCCTTGTGGCCTCTGACGCCACCACCGACACCTGCACTTTGCGCCAGGAGGCGCGTTTAAAATCATCACTGGGCCCTCGCAGCGCGGGAAGCCCGTAATTGCTGCCACTGTTTTCCTGCCTGAGGGAGTGGGAGCAGAGCTAGGACTTCAAGCTCCAGGCTCCCTTGTGGCCTCTGACGCCACCACCGACGCCTGCACTTCGCGCCAGGAGGCGCGTTTAAAATCATCACCGGGCTCCCGCAGCGCGAGAGGCGCGTGTGGGCGTGCCCGGGCCGTGCCTGGGCAAAGCCCGGGCCAAGGGCAGGCCCGTCTGTGCCCGTCAGCGACCGACTGAGGCTGGGCCAGCCCTCTTTCGTTGAGAAGCCATCATGGGTAAGCGTAAAGTCCCATGTACCTCAGACACTGTAAAATCTAAGGCAAAGATACCACGCAATTGCGCCTCCATTATCTCCTATTTAGCCACAGCTGTAGGAGCCATAACCACCGAGATCCATAATGTGGAGGCCCAGTTGGGTTTGGGGTTGGGAACTGATGAACTGGAGGTAACTGTAACTAATAATGCTCCATGTGTTATTCGGTCGCCCTTAAACCCAGACCCTGACTTACCTCAGAAGTGGTGGTTAGTAATATTATTCGGGACAATGAAATTCCATCAACTTCACACTCAAAGGTACAAATGGAGGGCAAGGGGAGTCTGGAAATGACAAGAACTAAGGCCTCGTCTGCAGCCGTTGGTAAAAAAAGGAGGAAAAAAGGCCTAAAAGCAGGCCCTGTATAAAAAATTTATTAACACGGAAGGGGGGTGATGACCACCGGACCGCAGTGGAGCTACCACCTTCCAACCCCAATACAGCAATCGTGGACTCAGTTTTGTTACATATTGACACTCTTGTTGGGTCGCTCAAGGAGGACCTATTTAATTACGTTAAAACTGGATTAGATTGTGTGATGGAAAGGTTATCCAGAATAGAGGCCAAATTGGGTGATTCTAGGGATACCAATACTGGGGGGAGGAGGCAGGACAAAAATGATACAGGTAATATACCCAACAGATCCAACATGGCTGAAAATGGCATAAGTCCTCAAACCACCTATAAGATGACATCTGAAGAGGGAAGGCCACCCACCATAACACTCCCGGGGCCCATGAAATCTAACGAGGCAACTAAAGGGCTTAGGGGTGGTATTGGTGAGGGGGTCGTGACTGCAACCCACTGGAGGACCAAAACTCCATGTCTGACAGGGCCTAACAAAATAGCTATGGGAGAGCCTGTTAAGCAAGGAAGGCTGCACTTGCCACCAGAGGCTACCCCGCTGGTAGCGGTCTTAATAGGGGTGCCCTCTCTCAAAAGAAACAGTATTGAGACAACTGAGGAACTCATTCGCAAAGTTAAGTTCTGGTGTAATAAATTCTCTGAGGGGTGGTCTAGAGCATCCTCACACGTTATAATGGCCAGACGGGTGGGATGGGTGGGAAGCTGCCCTAAAACAGATGATGGCGACTGTATAGTCATTAATTTTGATCGGATAGATGTAGCAGGCTGGCTTTTCCAGGAGAGCCCTAACTGTGGTTTGGGAGGGATCGCAGTCTTGCCCTTGGGTTTTTTTTATCCCCCGGTCATGGGTGATCGGGGAGAGATCGCAAGGGATCGCAAAGATACACAGCAGGAGAATGGTCCCTCAGGCCTACTGACAGAACTATGTATAATGCAGGCCAACCCCTCCGTGTAAATACCATCAACCCATTACATTGTCACTCAAACCTCACTGCTGTAGCAGATGAAAGGGCTAAAGACAGCAGGTTTGAAACTGCAAATAGATTTGCCCCACTGAGCCAGTTGGACAGTAACGATTGACTAGACTCTTGTTTCTCTACGAAAGGGCACATCAGAGATAGAGATAGTTATATGAACCCTATTACCAAACCCATACAGGGGGAGGAGGCTAACACAGGGGAGCAAGCCAAGATATTAAGCTGGAATATAGCAGGACGTAAAAATAAGATAGATGATCAAAGGTGGAAAGGTTTTTTAAATGAGCATGATGTGATTGGGCTTCAAGAGACCTGGGAAACTGAGAATAATTTCTGGATGGATGGTTACACAACCTATTTTGAGCCAGCAAGACCATCTGTAGCTGGTAGGGCAAAGGGTCACTTAATAACTCTGATTTCCTCAAAGGTCATAGGTAACCACTGTAAATTGGACTCGGGCTCACCAAACTGTCTAGCAGTGCAGATTATGCCTATTAATGCACCCAAACTTCTCATTGTTAACTTTTATAATTCATTTGACAGAACTGTCGTAAATGAACACTTGGTCAGTCTGAATCGTTTCCTTGAGTCTTATAATGGAAAACAAACTACCCCTTGTTCGGTTATTGTTTTAGGTGATTTTAACGTACATCGATGCCCATCGAACTGTCATGTTACTGACAGCTTAGGCCCTGGTAATTACTTGGAGATACACTTTGAACACTCACAGCAAGGTGGATTCTTAGAGGGCACCCTAGCGGAATTTGGCTTATTATATCCTAATACCTCGCATGATAGCGATGACACTCCAACATTTAAAGGAAGGGGAATGCACTCTACTATTGATTATATTTTTATTAGTGCAGCCTTGACCCCCCAGGTGATTGGATATACCACTAAGTGGTCACATTTTAGTGACCACAATCCTATACATATCACATTGGTGGGGGGCATTAAGAACAATTTAAAATCAAATAGATGTGTCCTCACCCCCAACTTAAAAACTAAAGACCAAGCCAGTAGACTCAAGTGGTGTATGGTAGTGCTGGTGGATTTCCATGTGAACTTATTGAACACCGTTGGAATGGAGATTGACCTCTGTTTAGATGATAATATAAGGGACAAAGAGATCCTCACAGCATATGCTAAAATCTGTAACCAGGTGGCCTGTGATCTTAAACGCCCATTTAAGGAATCCCTGAATAAAGGGGAGAGGTGGTTTGACCATAACTGTACAGTCGCCCACCAAAAGCTGTTGGTGGCTCTAAAACACAAACCACAAGATAAAAGTGTAATAGTAGCCCTCAGGAAAACCTATAAGCTGGCCATAAATACACGCAAAGGAGAGATTAAAAACGATGCGTGGAATGATCTCTTGTCCATCGACGTCATCAAAAATAGTGTCAAGTTCTGGGAAATCGTTAATAAGCCATTCTTTCAGGAAACCACGGGTAGCTCTCTAGAATGCAACATACAGGAGCAGGAATGGTTCAATCATTTTAAACTTATATATGGCGATCAGGAGAATCAAGGACCCTCAGGTACATTATTTAAGGCTGAGGTATACACTATGGGTTTTATAGAATCAGAAGTAGCAGAGGCCATAAATCAAATGACAAGTAATAAGGCCCCTGGACCAGATGGCGTCCCGGCCGATCTTTTTAAATCCAATGTGAACCTATGGTCAAAACTTCTGGCTCATGTTTTTAATATGGCCTGTAAATTTGGCCTGCCTAGATCATGGTCTGAGTCAATCAGTGTCCCAGTTTTCAAAAAGGGCAGTAGAGGGGATCCAAGCTGCTACAGACCAATCTCACTTATAGATTCTGCTGTGAAGGTGCTAGGAAGAGTGGTACTCAGTAAACTTATGGTCTGGCTAAACGAAACTAATACACTATCAAACCTGCAATATGGCTTTAGGAAAGGGAGGGGTACCACGGACCAATGCTTGAATCTGCACCTATTAATGCATCGCCAAGAAGGGGACATTGTATTTGGCGTTCATGGATCTTTCCTCGGCCTTTGACCGAGTGAATAGATCTAAGTTATGGGCTATACTAATCAAACTAGGTGTGGACATAAACATCGTTTACTTCCTTGTCGATTTGCATAGGGATCTGACAGCCACAGTGAGGTTCGACCAAAGGGGGAACCGCACCCAGGGAATACGTATCATAAATGGAGTTAGGCAGGGGTGCATTTTAGCCCCCCTACTTTTTACCCTATATATTAACAACCTGGACTCAGTTTTAGGGGAAGCCAGTAAAGACATCCCGCGTGTGGGGGACCGGCTGATTCCAGCCCTCCTATACGCAGATGATGCCGCCCTATTAGCAAGAACTGCGGTTGGTCTACAGTGTCTTTTAACTTCCTTTGCCGCTTTTATGAGATCTTTGGATTTAAGTGTAAACTTCTCAAAATCTCACTCAATGATAATTGGCTCCAGGCCTAAAAGGCCTAAAACTCTCCACTATGAAGGAAACGAGATCACTAGGGTTACTACATTTACTTACCTAGGTGTCATATTTGACGATAGGGGTATATGGGTCCCGCAAATGAATGCAAAAAGAAATGTATTGCCCAGATCCACGTCTGCGGTCCTAGGCTTTGCACGTAGGCTAGGGGCAAAACCAATACAAGCACTGTTAAATGTATACAGAGCAAAATGCATTGCTATCGCAAACTATGGCTCGGACATATGGGGATATAGAGAAGCAAAGGAAATCCAAATAGCTGAAAATAAATTCTTAAGAAATTTGCTATCGGTGCCACAATCAACACCATCATATATAGTCCATCAAGAGACTGGGGTAGGTTTTGTGGCTGACCTAATTGAAATGGCACCTTTACTTAAATGGATAGCAATTTGGTTAAATCCTGAACTCGAAATGAACCGCGAAATCTTGTGTGATTGTTTAGCTTTAGACCGAGCAAGCAGTATCCCATGGTTGAGCTACGTGAAAAGGCTGGCAGTGCAATTAGGACGGCCTGATTTATTTAACTCTCCGGATAAATTAGTAAAGGGAGATGTGCAGTGGGCCAAGAAATCTTACCTATACATGGCACTTATGAAAAGGGAGGTAAGGGAGCTGGCAAAACCAACGGTACGTGCCCATCAATTGTTAAAAACGTCTTGTGCAATTGAACCCTACTTAAATGTGGTAACCAACTCGAATCATCGCTTCCTCTTAGTAAGATTTAGGCTGAACCAGTTACATTTTCTACTTGCCGAACCTTCGGGATCGAGAAGGAAGGAGGACCTGGGTGTCTGTACATGTGATAATTTCTCCACCCAGGACACATTGCACTTTGTTTTATTCTGTGAGCATTTTTTGCACAGTCTGAAAAGTTTTATTCTTCCAATTTTAAAGGGCAAAGGATTTTTACAGGCAAAACCAGCGCTTATATATCTACAGATGCTGACCAATGTCTGGGAAATTTTTAACATAGCGAGTTTCTTAACAGCAGCAGTTAGAATAAGGAGAAAAAAAGTGAGAGTGATTCCCATGATCTAGAACATAATAATAAATTTTTTATATAATCTGGTTTTAAAGTTGTATTTTAACTGTTTGTCTACCTTGACTATGTAACCAGTGTAATATTCCTGATGTTAGCTTAAGTCATATTATTGGTTTTAACTTTTTTTTTTCTGTAGAATGCTTTTATGGTTTTAAGTAACCGAATAAAGTAATTTTGACTGACTGACTGACTAACTTGTTGAAAAAAGGGGTGCCCTTTGTTTGGTCTCTTGCAGCTCAAATAGCTTTGAAGACGTTGGTGGAGAAGTTTACCTCTGCTCCTGTCCTTAAATATCCTGATCCTGCCCTTCCTTTCTTTGTTGAGGCTGATGCCTCTCAATACGCTGTGGGGGTGGGGGGAGGGTGTTGTCACAACGAGATGTGGAGACGGGACTTATGCATCGCATTGCTTTCTTTTCTAAGAAGTTGTTACCAGCTGAGCAGAATTACACTGTGGCCGAAAGAGAGCTGTTGGCTATAAAGATGTCCTTTCAGGAATGGCGACATCATTTGTGGGGAGCCAGACATACCATCACAATTTACACGGACCATAACAATTTGGAGTTTTTTCGATCTGCACGGGCTTTAACTCCCAGGCAGATGAGATGGGTATTATTTTTTAATGAATATGATTTTACGATTACGTATAGACCTGCGGTCCAACAAGTAAAATCAGATGCCCTATCGCGTATACATGTGGCTCCCTTGGATGATGTCTCTGTTGCTGAGGCTTGACCCATGATTTCAGGGGAAAAGATCGTAGGGTGTAATTCCACTGATGAATTTCTTGCTATAGTAAAGGAAAAGCTGAGAACCATTGACATGACTCCGTGGTTGCTCAATCCCTTGTTTCAGCTGAGGGATGGATGGTTGTATCATGGAGACCAAATTTACATACCACCAGAGTTGAGGAATCAAGTTCTTACCTGGTGCCATTCCTCTTCATTAGTTGGACATCCTGGGATGACAAAGACAAAGGAGCTTTGCCTTCGTTGGTTCTGGTGGGTCACATTAGGGCATGACATACAGGTGTTCGTGGCATCAAGTCCGATTTGTGCAGTTAGCAAAGCTTCACATACCCCTTCTGTAGGTCTGTTACATCCACTGCCGGTACCCCCTTCTCCGTGGCATACCATTAGCATGGATTTTGTTACTGATCTACCCTTGGAGGCAGGGTACACTACGATATTAGTGGTTGTAGATCTGTTTAATAAAACAGCTCATTTTCTACCGTTGCCTAAGGTGCCTACAGCTAGGGAATTGGTTGATATCTTTATCTCACAGGTAGTAAGACTACATGGTATTCCTACTGCCATTGTGTCTGATCGGGAAGCACAGTTTATTTCCCATTTCTGGAGAGAATTGTGCTCCACGTTAAAAATGGAGCTCCGATTATCCTCAGCTTATCATCCACAAACAGATGGACAAAGGGAGCATACCAACCAGACGATGGAGCAGTATCTACGATGCTTATTGTCCTCTTTAACCAGCAGTTGGGTAACAGCGCTCCCCATAGCCGTGTTTGCATATAACAACAGTATGCACTCAGCCTTAGGTATGACCCCTTTCTTTTGTTCCATGGGCTTTCATCCCAAAGCTATTCCAATACAACCCTCAGGTCATGTTCCAGCAATAGACACTTTGAGCCATGCGTTGGTAGAGATATGGAGAAAAGCACAAGAACATTTATTAGTAGCTAAGAATAGCATGAAGAGACAGGAAGATAAACATCGTTGCCCAGCCCCATCCTACGCTCCAGGGGATATGGTTTGGTTGTCTTCTAAGAACTTGAGATTGGGTGGTCCTAGAAAGTTACAACCACGTTATGTTGGTCCCTTCAAGATAGTACGAGTGGTGAATCCGGTTGCTATGAAATTGGACTTACCTGATGATTACAAGATACACCCTGTTTTCCATACATCCCTTTTGAAAGCCTATACAATCACCTCCCAGTCCTTGCCCCGCCTCCTCCTGTGGTGATTGATGAGCATGAAGAGTTTGAAGTAAATGCCATATTGGACTCCCGGAGACGGCGGAGTAGATTGTATTATTTAGTAGACTGGAAAGGTTATACCCCTGAGGATCGTACCTGGGAACCTGCCACTTTCGTGCATGCCCCCCGGTTGGTGCGTTTGTTTCATGCACGTCATCCGTCTAAACCCCATCCAGTGGGGGGTCGTTTGGGAGGGGGTACTGTTAGGTCCCGGATATAGGTAGCATTAGTGGGGGTTGATTCTGCTTTCCTTTTTTCTCTGGTTACCTGTCTTTCTTTGTTTTTAGGTACTGAGAGAGCGTGGTTGTGGCCGCGGTGGTTCCCGTATCAAGAGCGGGTATAAAAACACAGCTAACCTTCTCTTCCGTGCTTGGTTTCATTTCCGGTTCATGTCACCGGAAGGACTTTGCCCGCAGCGTCTGTGGAATCCACGCTGCCTCCGTTGTTACTGGCTCTACTCTGGACCTGCTTATCGGATTTTGGTTCTAGCGGCATCGTGCTTCGAATTTCCTGGAGTGCCTGTCAGGTACTCAGCTTTGCCCTCGTTGGACTGCTCTATTGTTTGGTATCGCTGGTGAGGTACGGGACTGTTTGTTTGGTTTCCCTGTTTTTTGTGTTTTACGGCAACTCACAGCAACTCAAGTTTTTGCAACCTACTCCTTTTGTTATGGGTTTCTTGGGCACTTTACATAACGCACAGAGACCGTACGGGTAGAAAGGGATCCCTTGTTTTTCTAGGTATGAAAGCTGGTTTTTTGCCACATTGAATTTTTATCCCGCATTGAGAAGGTGGGACATGTTACCCTATGGACCTGTTAAGTCTCTGTGTGTTTTCTGAGACTATCGCTGGGTTCACTACTCTAAACAATGGATAGAGTGGAACCGGAGTTCTTTTGACTGCTCCCTCTGGACAAGGTGCTCACAACACGTGGTAAGAAAACGAATAACATTGCCATCAACTGCTAATTTGTTGAGTATGACTGTTGTTCTCTTCAGTACCTGCTGCTTCTAATCTCTCCTTTTCTCTTCCTTTACTAAAAGCGGCAAGACTTAACCTGTGATCCATTGACTGCTCGAGAGGGGAAGCACAGCACTGAGGGTCCACATCTTGTTTCTTCCCTTCCCTTGTTTCCCCATCTTCTCATGTGATTAAGGCACGGGTAGTGGACTGGGACATACTTCGCTCCTGCAGTGTTGGGTTTACTTGTGAGTGGTGGCTGAACACCGAACACCTGCACATTACCAAAGAGGGTTTCAGATACTTGGGACTGTACATATCTATGAACGAGGCGGACTGCCTCACTCACAACATTAAGCGAGTTCTAGCTGAATTCCGAGAAGACGTTGCGCGATGGCGACGTCTCCCCCTGACGTTACTTGGGAGAGCGGCCATGTACAAAATGATTACGCTCCCCAAACTATTGTATATACTCAAAAACACATACCATAACATCCCGGAAACTATCTTTAAGACAATTGATGCGTACATTTCTGTGGGACGGTGGCCTCCCTAGTGTGGCGTTGCAGACTCTGCAGCGCCACCAATATAACGGGGGAATCGCCTTGCCGGATAGTCAAGCTTATTACCAAGCTGCACATTTAACAGGAATTAACGAATGGTGTCATGCTCCAGGGGATCACCCCACTTTCGCCCTGGAGAGGCTCCAATTTCGAAGCAAGACGTACAACATAGGGTTTTTTCATAGAAGAAGGATGGAGAGGAGCAGGAAGGAGAGTGGCCAGGCAGAGGAGGAGGCAGCCACGCAGGTAAGTGCCTTCTTTTTTAAATTTTAATTAATTTGGGGGGTGGAGGGGCTGGTTAACTCTGTTCCGCCACGGAGGGGAGTTTTGCCTAAACTCCGCGTTCGCAACGGAGCGCGGAGTAGGCAAAAATCTGCAAACTCTGCTGGCAGAGCGGAGTTACCCGCCCGGGGTTAGATAAAATGTGCATTGAAAGCTCACAAATAGTAATAATGGAAACGCTTACAGAAAACGTTTCATGAATGTTTTACTTTTCCCATAGTAAGAAAATGATTGATTAAATAGCTTGCATTTTGAAAGTAGATTATGCTTACGAGTTTAATTGAAATAATGAATCTTTAAATTGATTTTCTTATGTATTTCTTTTGTCTTAATAACAAGTAATGTGTTTTCTATTCTTCAGAAAAACAACGATTTTTTTAGTTTCTCCAAGAAGGCCTCAAAACCCTGCTAAATTTATTTCCTTTTCCTAACGTAGGCCTCAGAAGAATGTACTTTGTCCGTCATTATTTCAAAAAATGCTGATCTATTTGTTTTAGTTGTGCACAAATGTAAGCATATCACTAGGATTTCCTTCCTTCGGTTAAAATATTTCTTTCTATGAAGAATTGTGTCGACTATGTTGCAACCTAATGTGGAAGCAAGCACGGGGACATGGAGAAATCACAATTTCTTTTCCTGCTTCCGAAGAGCGATGATGACATCTAGTTTAACAATAGACTGGTTTATAAGGATCCGGATGAACTATCTTGGAAGATGATCACCTCATAAACTTAGCCAATAGAAATGTGAAAAATTGAGAAACTGAAACAATTAGGGGTTGGATTATGAACATTTTGGAGTATAACTATTCCGTTGAAAAAGAACTTGGCAGTAGCTGTTCCTATGAGAAGAGAGCCTTTGCTGCTGTACTTTCGATGCTACTCTGACTGTCTATTATCCTTGCAATTCCTTAGCGAGACTATCCTGATTACTTTGCACTTCATCGGCTAGTGATGTTGCTCAAGCTATACCTTTTTGGCAGAAGGGTTAGCTAATTCTGACTATTGCAAGCTGTGCATTATTTTCATTGATCTAGGTTCATATGAAATCTGAATTGCATGCTGATATTGCAAATGAATTATTTTCTTTTGTTTCTCTCTCTCTTTCCCTCTCACACTTGTTATTGATTTTATTATGCATTTGCCATTAACTGTGTTTTTCTTATTGTGACTTTACCTGTAATAACAAAATAATGAAGAACTTATCATTCTTATGTACTTGTTTATTGACCATTCATATTTTGAAATATTTAGATAAAAGTAACTTGATAAGTATTTATAGTTTGTCTTTATTGATGAGTTTATTTGGCATTTTACATATTATGACTATAGATGTCAGTTAGGCATTTTCTTCATTATAGGAAATAGCATGCGTCTCTTATGATCGAGTCCCATTAGCTCTACCAAAGATCTATCGGAGGACCTGATGAATGTAAGTGGTTATTGAGTTTACATGGGCCCAAACTCTTAGTTATAGAAAGATTTCTGTTCATGATAGATAAGAGATAATGGTAATGATTATGGATTTTTACACCGCTTCTGCTGAATCACCAGCAGGAGCTGGTCTAAAAGGACTAGACTGCCCAGGCTCCCCTGAGGAAGGGAGACACCGTGCCCAGTGCCATTTGAGCGCAATTAAAGAAGCTCTTCATCCTGCTGAGCGGACACGCCACAATAACTGTTACCAGCAGAAGCTGGTCTAAAAGGACTACATTGCCCAGGCTTCCATTAGGAAGGGAGGATGGGAGACACTCAAGACCTGGATGTCGAATGAAACCCTATGCAACAGCAAACATCTCCAGCGCTTCGAGACCCTCCTGGGTGATTTGCAGAACTTTATAAATCTCTGATTGATTGATTGGTTGATTGAGATACCACAGCAAGCGCCATTCGGGCACATTTAAGAAAGCTCTTCGTCCCATTGTGCTGGATGCCCCCGGGTCCGTGTTCGGGCGAAGACCGGGCCAAGAGCGGGCCCATCTTTGCCCGTTCGTGGCTGCTTGCGGCAACTCCACCCCTCTTTAAACTTTGTAAAGAATTCTGTAAGTTATACTTTTTTACTTCAATTGTGGCACATGTTCTGAATGAACAAAATGGTTAAAAGAAAGACTCCCCTAGCTTCATTCCCAAAATATGTATCTAATGCAGGCTCTATTACAAAATATTTTATCAGGGGCAATGAATATTATTAGTAAGGAAATATGACATGTGACAAGAAAACCTGGAGGCCACTTAGCGAGCGGTCATAGATGTTTTATCTATGGCTGAAGACACAACAGGCAGCCAGCAAATTTTAACAGCAGGGCCCATCCTCCCACTTGGACAGTCAAAACCAGTTCCACTTATTTCTAAATTTCTGTCATCCCAAGCAGAACAATCAATGGTTTTACCTACACACCCTCCTCCTGCTAAAAAGAAGAGAGGCCCACCAAAGAAAGGGGTGAAATTAGAACCAGGTATAGGAGGTTCAACTGTATCGCTCCAGCAACAGACCCTATCGTCTAAGATACTGAATCTGGAGAAGTTAATAAAATTAGTTGTAGATGGTATTTTGAAAAGACTAGACAACCTTGAAGTAGGGACGTCAAAGGTGTTGTACTTACTGAACGGACAATCTGACCTCCTATGTTCCCAATCACAACCAAATGGTGATTTGTCAAGAGAACCAGAATGGAATCAGGTCGATATGGCTCCCACTGAATTATATAATACTGGGTCTTTAACTTTAAGCCAACAGAGGAATAGAGCTCTAACATCAAAATTCGATCAAACTTCAGGGGCTAACAAGTCCATCCCAACATATTGCAGTGAGCCATCTTACGAAATGCAACGAGTCCACCCTAGAATCCAGCAAAGGACCATTTCAATCTCCTTCTGGCGGTCATCCATCTCCCCCCCGGAGTTTACCCCTTATGTATTGACTCTAGTAGGAGTTCCAACGTTGAATTCATCACAAAGGGAATCCGGGGAGGGGAGCTTAAAAACAAAGTGATACATTGGCTTGCAAAGAGAACATCCAATGTGAACCCTCTGTCCCAGGAAATAATAATGGTGAGAAGAGTATGTTGGATAGGACCAACGAGGACGTCTCAAAAAAGGGATTGTGTGATAGTAAATTTTAGACATCCTTATATGGTGGAAAGTATTCTAACCAGTTTCAAATATATGAACAATGAGAGTAACATCAAATGTAGTCCCTTTGGGCTTCTTTTACAAACCTACTTGCTTTTTACCTTCCTTAAATAAGTATGATACCTAAACCCGAAGCAACTTGGCATGCCCAGTGAAGCCAGTGATTCCAGTGAGTAATCGCTTTGCTCCACTATCTACATTCGAGGGAACAGATGACTTATAAGTATTAATAAACTTAATCTGGTATCTGACACACAGGATTTAACAATGCATAAAGGAATAAATATGAGTTGTTCAAACGCTAGCAGAGGAAGATCTTAATCCTGGTCAAATGGCTGCCATATGAATGTCCCTCAAAGATCAACATTATTATCATGGAATATAGCCGGCCTGGCAAACAAACCACCAACAGATGATTGGGTGAGATTTGGTAAGGGAGCCTGATAATTTGTCTACAAGAAACATGTATGACAGATGATTTTAATGTAAATTGTTTTATTTCATTATGTACAGCTGCCATAGATTATAGAGTGGATAGGGCAAAGGGGGGTTTAATTGTATTAATTTCTACTAATGCCCCTTTAAAGATACTTAAAACCTCTCTTGTCTCACCGTATCACAAGTTTATCTTATTGAGAGCGGGTAGAAATCCTTATATTTTAGTATTTAATAACCATAACAATATATTTGACAACACGAGGGCCAAGGTAGTAGAAGACATGGGTAATGTATTACAGAGTATTCTTTTAGACAAAGTGAAGGATGTCTATATGGGCAGAAGATTTTAATTTGTCTAAATGTAATGTAGCTATAGATTAGGTATGCAGTTTAAGTGACTCTTTTGAAGAAGATATGGATCATTGCAGTCATTCCCACTATGGTGCCTCTCTAAATAAGCTAGTTTGTAAATATAATATGATTTTTATTAACCCTCAAACTATAGGTGATGCTAGTCATCCTCCCACCTTCATTGGAATGAGGGGATAGAGTCATATTCACCATATATTGGTCTCCAGAAATCATGGGGTGATTCCAATTAACTTGGCAGTGGGAAAACACTGTTAGTGACCATGATCCTTTAAACCTAACATTACAGTTGCCTTGCCCTATGAATGAATGTCCGGCAAAAATAGTAAATATCAAACCGGTTGGGCAAAATACTGAAACAATTAGATGGACAGGAGTTAACCCTGTCAATTTTATGTCACAGCTATTAAAGGAGCAAAAAAATCATTTTGTCTCCTGTTTGAATGAAGATACAGAGCATGCACAATTATTGATTCTCATATTACGATTTCTAATGCTATAAATCAGTGCTTGAGTAAAGCCATTAAAGATAGAAGAGAAAGGTTTAAGGGATGGTTTGACCATAATTGTTCAAAGGCAGAAAGGGATTTGATCAAGCAGCTCCACGCCCAACTATTGGGTCGAGTAGCGATTCAAGATAGTAAAACATGCTACAAAGTGGCTATTAAAGCCAGAAAGAAAGATCTCCAAGAGACAGTATGGGAAAACTTAGTGCAGGCCGCCAAAACAAATGATAATATACCTTTTTGGAAGACTATCAACACGCCATTTTTTAAAGATAAGTCTGCCCCTAATCTTGAGAGTTCAATCCCGCTGAAGCTTGGGTGGACCACTTTTTATCGATATTTATACCTCCTAAAGTCTTGGTTCAAGAGAACAGACCATTAACAGACATAATCAAATTTGGTATTACTTTTACTTTACAAGATATCCTAACCGCGTTATCTAAATCTGCACTAGGTAAAGCACCAGGCCCAGTCAGAGTCCCCACTAATGTGTATAAATATCTCCCAGACCTCTGGACCCCTCTTTTACCATTGTTTGTAATACAGCTGGGTCGGCCAGAATAACACCTACATGGTCTGAATCTTTGACTACTCCCATAGTTAAGAAGGGCTCTAAACAAGATCCAAAATGTTATGGACCAATCTCACTGCTCGATTCCCCAGCTAAAATTCTAGGGAGGGTTCTATTAGAAAGATTAGAGGATTGGGCAGAGGAAAATAATATTTTATCACGAGCACAGTACGGATTCAGAAGTGGCTTAGGGACCGTGGAAAAATGCCTAAATTTAAATCTTCTAATGGGGAAGCACTTAAAGGCTGGAGCAGGTAATTTGTATATGTGTTTCATGGACCTAAGCAGCGCCTTCGACATGGTGAATCATAATGTATTATGGGAATGCATGTCAGCTTTAGAGGCCGCCAAAGAAGTAATTTCACTACTTTCTCATATGTATAGCAATCTAACTGCAAGAGTACGGTATGAAATGCAGACCATTTAAGATCAGCATAGGCGTAAGACGCAGGTGTGTGTTAGCTCCTTTTCTTTTTTCAATATACATTAATGGAATAGATGAGTGCTTACAGATACTTGGAGCCGACACCCCAAGAGTTGGACCTCGATCAATACTGATTGTGCTATATGCAGATGATGCTGTTCTTTTGGCCCAAACTCCAGCAAGCCTGCAGATTCTTATTGATTCTTTTAATGATTTTATGGAAAGTATTGATTTGAAGATAAATCAGTGGAAAACCTTTACCATTAAAAGGCAGTAAGACTGCAAGTACGAAGCAATTTTCCTACCTAGGATTGAGGTTTTCTGATAATGGTGGTTGGGATGCACATAAAGAGATCAGTGTGGCTAATATGTCTAGGATCAACGAGTAGATACTTAGATTTGCAACGAAACTAAGAAAAAAACAATATCAGAAATGTTAACCCTTTATAACGCCAAGATGGTATCTGCAGCAATTTATGGAGGAGGAGACTGGGAGACAATAAATCCCTACAAAGAAATAAAGGCACATTTCTGAAAAGGCTGTTAGCTGTTCCACATTCTAGCCTCGGAGTTATGGTACACATGGAGTTGGACATTCAATCTGTTACAGATATTATAGAGCATAAAGCGTTGCTGTTACGGCGATTGGTTTGGCTAAAACCTGAAGCTCAATTAACCAAAGAAATACTGAGGAAGTGTATGGCATCAGCGCAGCCACATTAGATATCATGGCTATCCCATGCTAGGGAGAGTCTAAAACTCACAGAAGCCAAGGATATGAACCTGTGGGGAAATCCAGAAGACATTTCACATGTCCCTAAAACTGTACTAAAACAGCTTGCATCGGATAAGTGTATGGAAATAACTAAACTCAGGAAGGAGTCCAAACGTACAGTGAGGGCATATATATATCATATCAAGAAGAAGGGGGACCGGGAGCTGTATTTAAACAGGTCCTGCACACTAGCTCCAAAATAGAACCGTGTATCAAGAGGGTGTGCAGTTTCTAACTGGAGGTGCTGGGAAAGGGAGGTCTTTCTTCATGATGCCCTCACACACCACAGAGGATGTCATGCTTCATCATTGGTACCAGGGACCTGTTGGTACTGATCATCAGAACAGCCAAACGCTTGGCCGATGAACTTATAATGAAGATCACTATAGCCGAAGGGGCACTAAAAGCCACCATCGCCACCACAGCTTTCAAGGCTAAAATGGCTGAAATTACCAGAGAAATCAACGACAACAAAGACTACCTAATGAGGCAAAAAGTTGCCAAACTTCAAAAGGACATTACGAGGTTCAGCAAGGAAAAGATATACCCTTACCTCAAAGAAGACTACACCCCCTCAGGAGAAAACAATTCATCTGATGAGAGCTCCAACTCACGCAGAAGAACCTACTCCTCAGGTAGCAACTCCAGCACTGACAGCCGAGGGGGCCACCAACCCAATCAGCAACAAAGAACACCGTTGAATATGATGTATGGATATGGACCACCGTCCTACCAGGGGCCCCCACCCTATCTAGGCCCACAGATGTGGCAATACCCTAACTATCAGCATGGGCCCCAACCATTATTTGCCCCCTTCCAACCACAACCTTTTTTAGGCAGAGGCTGGGGCAGAGGGCGAGGCAGAAAAAGAAGAGGGATCCAGCACCAACCGAAACAAGTACAGTGGCAGGACCAAACACAACAAATGCACATGGAATTGAGGAGCCACCTGGAGAAGAAAAATTAATTGTGAACCTCTCCGAAAGACCTCTCACGGCCGTGGAAACCACCGTACTCAAACGAGGATTGGGATTTGTCCCTACCCCTAAAGTTGACAACTTTCGCACTAATTGCGAATTACAGAATCTGTTCAGGAAAATATGCCTAAAAGCTTACTTGGGTAACCAACCTGAATCCCTACCGACAGACACTGGCCTACGCAAACCATCCACTTTTACTCCGAATGCCAGCATGCTCCCTCCAGAGGTCCTTACCTTTGAAAGAGCTGTCCTGAAAGAAATAGCGGAAAAACGCACCAGTACAGGTTTCTCAAATACATCAAAACTAGAAGCTGAAGCCATTAAAACTTTGGCAAACGACCCGGCAATTACTATCAAAGAGGCTGATAAGGGTGGAGCAATCGTGATTATGGCCACCACTGACTACAGGACCGAATGTCTGCGCCAGCTCCAGAATGGCCGCTACTACACCCCCCTTTCAGAGGACCCCACACCTCGCCTCCTAACCCGCATCAACTCATTGGTCTCTGCAGCTCTCAACCAGGGGTGGATCACTAAAAACGAGGCCGATTTCGTGACTAATGACAATCCAAGCCTGCCCTATTTCTACACTCTGCCCAAAATCCACAAAAGGGTAACACCCCCCCCTGGAAGACCCATCGTCTCGGGCATAGGGTCAGTCTTGGAACCCCTCTCTAAGTTTTGTGACCACTTCTTCCAACCGTTGGACCGAACCACACCCACATTCCTCCAAGATACCAGAGACGTCCTCAAGTTAATAGAGGCAACCAACCAAGAGGGTACCCAACCTGACGTTCTCTTAACCTTAGACGTAGAGGCCCTCTACACCAACATTCCTCACCAGAACACCCTTGAGGTAGTGGAGGACATCCTTCGAAATAACACATGGACCTCGTCTACCCCCATAAGTTTCGTCATGGAATGTGCACAAATTGCATTGACAGAAAATTTCTTTCAATTCGAGGATCGCCTCTTCCACCAGACCCAGGGGATGTCGATGGGCAGTACCTTTGCCCCAAGTCTGGCATGTCTCTACATGTCAGACTTCGAGGGGAAGTACGTGCTCATTGACTCCAACCCCTTCTTGGACAATATCCAATTGTGGCGACGCTATATAGACGACATCCTGGTGTTCTGGAAGGGCAATGCAAACGACATCCCTGCCTTCCTCACTTGGATTAACAGTCTTAACCCCTACCTCAAATTCACAGCCATTATTTCTGAACAAAAACTACCCTTCCTTGACCTCCTGATCATTAAAAAACAAGACAGGCTGGATACCATCACTTACAAAAAACCAACTGACAGCCACTGTCCACTACTTTATCAAAGTTTCCACCCAAAGGCTCTCAGAGAGAACCTTCCTTACTGACAGTTTTTACGCATACGAAGAAACTGCAGTAATGTGGAGGATTACAAAAGACAAGCCTCGGAATTGAGCACACACCTAGCTCATAGACAATACCCACTCAGCAAAATAAAAATGCCCAGAAAAGAGCCCGAAACACACACAGATCGGCTCTACTTGAAACACACGCCAAACCCAAGTCTGACCTCATCACATGGGTCACAACCTACACATCTGAATCAAACATGATAAAAAAGGGTCATCAATAAACACTGGAAAATTCTCCAAGTAGGAGAACAGTCTTTCAGCAGGCCCAGGTTCGCTTTCAAACGTACCTCAAACATCAAAGACCTACTTATCAACACCAGACCCAAAAGGAGCGCACCACCACCTCCTAACACATCATGGAATCTGCCACCAGTCACGGGCCACTACCCTTGTGGACAATGTGTAGTCTGTCCCCTAACTCAAGCAACCAAGACCATCTCACTCACTAACAATTGGACATGGAGGCAAAACAAACACACCAACTGTAACACACGCAACTGTGTCTACTTAATTACTTGCCCCTGTCACCTTCAGTATATAGGCATGACAACCCACCCAGTAAAAACAAGGATCACAGAACATAGAAGCAACGTCAGATGCAGAAAGACCAATACAAAGATGTGTGCACACTATGTCGAACATAATCACACCCCAAATGACCTACATTGGACCATCCTGGAAGCCTTCCCTAACATCACAAAAGAAGCTTTGTTTAGGAAGGAACAAAGCTGGGTGTTCAAACTAGCATCTGACACCCGGGGCCTCAACGATGATATCCCTTGGGCCGAACTAAACCGTTAAGGATGATGCACAATAACTACCTAACTATTTAGCATCCTCCTTCCTCGTCCTTCTGTACCTTGGTATGCCTACCAGTCATCTCACGTCCCCCGCATCATCGGAAAAAAACCCTCTAATACAGGCCTCTAGAGAGATTTATCACCTTCATAAACCTTACCCCTATAATACAAGGCAGGTTCTCGTACGTCAGATTGTTTTCCGAGACACCAGTCTTTTTCCTCCATAGGGGTTCCTCCATATGGGTTCTCGTACGTCAGATCGTTTTCTGAGACACACCCCCTGAACGATCCCATGTTTTTTCCTCCATAGAGGTTCACCCTTAATGTACTCTAAGACAGATGCCATTCGTGTCCCTAGCTCAGGCAACAACATGATGCACAGTGGTATATTTTTAAATAACAATAATTAGTTTTAAATATAACTCTGTTCACACAAGCCCCCCAGGTCCTTTAAAAATTCAGAGATTGTAAATAAAGCGTCCACCAGGTATGGACTAATAAAGCTACATTGACACAATTACTACCAAGATGGCCGCCTCGGTTAACCTTCTAGCTCAGGCACGCCTCTGACTTCCACTTGTTAACAAAAACTCCGGACCCGGAAGCAGCCGGTACGGAGCCCGGAGCAAGGGTAGGAACAACGATAGTCGTCTGCCACCCTTTCGTGAGTATACACCGACGCCTTTGAATACCGGTAAGCAGCGAACCTTGACTGTTTTTGACCTTTGTAATTCTCTCCACAGCCTCAGAGCAACGACGTGCTCTGCCTCCCCCGTCAGCTGTAGGCTCCTATACTAGGGGTGAGTTTCTAAACGATGCATTGAACCTGCAGGCATCGTCTCTAAACCGATTTGGAGTTTGCCGAAGTGCATTTCTTTCCATACTCACCTTTAGCCTTACCGCCACTACCAAGTAGTATGTGTGTGGGAATTATGTGAACGCTCGACTGATAGCCATACCACTCAGCGTTATCTGACACCAGGCACGCCACGACCGGCATGAAAATATCAATCTGTTGGCCAGCATTACTAGCCTAACTTTCGCATATGTGCAAGTCCAAAGTGCGCTACCGCCCGCACTCACCCAGAGCCACTACCTAGTATGTGTGTGTGAAGAATTGTGTGAATGCTCGATTTACAACACTCGGCGGTAATTGGCATCAGTCACGCCGCTTTCTGGATGAAAAATTATATTTCTGTTGGCCTACTATACTAGCACACTCTGGTTTTACGTAGCGTGCATGTTACCGATAAACTCACCTTGCCACCCGAGCACACGGCAATAGTTGGCGTCAGTCACCACGATTTAGGCACAAAACATCATGCCTGCATTTATACCTGACTAGTGTCATGATTACAACTATAGTGAAAGTAAGTGCAAGTATACATGTATGAGCATCCCACCACCTCCATGGACCACTGACGCTTAATGTGGTAATACTTGTTGAGCACCAAATGCCGCTTGAATGGATATCTGTTATTTCAGGCTTATTTCGCACATACTAGCACCCTCGTGTCAATATATTCTTTGGCACTATGTACTCATTTGAGTCACCTGGGATTGAAAACCATAAGATCACATATGCATGCGCATGCCACATCACAGTTACATTTAAGCTGTTTTTACTGTTTTTATTGCCATAAGAGCTACGTGCCGAATGCTCTTATTTTAACCCTACATTGGTTGTTCTTCTTTCTTTCCTCCCCCTCCCCTTTTTCCACCAGGTCTTCAATACCCCAGTATAAGTCTACTAGGGTACACCCTACCACGTCTGGACATCAGACCAAATTTAGAGAACCAGACCAACGGTAGTGCACCACTCACCTTTAGTTTTTTCTTGGTCCTGATGAAGTGCCACCTGACCCGTTAGGGGCAAATTGGGCACGAAACATGTTGACCCACTACACTATGACAGCCCTATAGGAACATCACATCCACTTAGGGCACTCACACCTTTTAATTAGGCTAGAGCTACCTCAGCAATAAAAACAGATCAGAGTAGGATTGCTCCAGACCTATTTTATCTCACTAACTTGTGCACTATCCAGCCCTCACACCCGCACGCACCCTACGGCTTCTTCAAAATATCTCCGCCAAAGAGCCCCGTTTACGGGAGCCCGTCGCGCATTGCAGCGCCAGCCCGACGATGAGCTTGGCCCAATGATGAAGCATGACATCCTCCGGGGTGTGTGAGGGCATCACGAAGAAAGACCTCCCTTTCCCAGCACCTCCAGTTAGGAACTGCACACCCTCTTGATACACAGGCATATATATCATATCATAGCCAACAAGGCTTACAGAGTTACCTCTGTAAAGTCCAAAATGTCCACCATAGATTTCTCCTCACAAGATTTTGTTTTTCTATAATACACTATTTGGTGGCTTTCCCGACAGGAACAAAGTGGGCTGATAATGCAGTGAAATGTCCATTGTGTCTCGACACAATCAACAATGCATACAACCCTCTTTTGTAATTTTTACCTTGAGTGTAGGAAAGAGTATTTAAAGCCTCTGTTTTTATATGATGGTTTGTACAACTATCAAAAAGCCTAGCAATTTGTAATGGATATGGATGACATTAGGGTCAGTTATATATCAGCAAAATACTTTACAAACGTATTAAGAATTAGGAAAGCCATGTAGAAAATGGAAACTGCCCTTCTAACTGACCGATTCATCTCATCTCTTTAGCAGTCTGCAAATTAGATTTCTGAAGATAAGGTTAAACGCTAAGAAAAATGACTGATGTTTTTAGACTTGTCGGTAGATTGGCTGGAAACTCTATTTGAGGAACGGGAATTTGTATTGTGCACTTTAAGGCTTTTAAAATCATATTAATAGCTTAGATAGTGACTGATGTTTTCTTACTGTTTGAACTTCTTACAAAGTAATTCTGTATTGAAGGACATGAGTATTTTTTATTAAGAATGAGATTGATTTTAGTATAGTATATGTACTTTATTTAGGAATAAAACACTGTTTGCTTTTATATTGATAGGAGTAGTTACCAAGTGGGAACTATTTTGATTTATTGTACGGTATTCATTTTATATTGATGGAATGTTTAAAAGATCTTGTGCTTTTATGGTTTATCAAACAAATGAACCGAATAAAGAATTTGAATTTGTATATACATATATATATACACACACACACACACATATATATATATATTTTTTTTTTAAATTTTAAGAGCTTTATTCGATTTTAGTCATATAAAATCACAAAAGCAGTCAGATTAAAAAACATTTCAGAAATTTTCTGAAATACGAATATACATAATTCAAAAGTCCATTCATTTAGAGATAGACTTAGTCTGAAACATATTATATTGGGAGTAGACATTTACAATAAGAACAGTCCTGCAGAATTTAATACATTCTGATCTGTTTTCTAAGGAAGTTAAACATTGATACTTTTTCTAGCTCTTAATATACTTTTTAAAAAACCAGCCATAACTCCAATACAATAATCACTATCCAACAATTGTAAAAATAAAAAGCAGGTCGACATTGCCTCCATCCCCCAACCTTAAAAAGGTAGGATCCATCTGGATCTATCCTTAGCATAAAATTTGCAGAATAAAATCACATGAATAGTTGATTGTGGGGAGAGATCGTCACAGGGGCAATGACATAGCTCTCTAGACCAGTTATTCATCTCTGGATAGCTAATCAATCGATGAAATGTGCCGAACCTAAAACGTGTTAAAACATATCTATCATATCCCCCTAAACAGCGTAAAAGATATGGTTCGATATCATATGTTATTACAGCCAGTTGGTGTTGGACAACCACAGGTTTATTCATTTCCAGTGCTAGTCTGTTTTTCTCAAGGTGGGTCATGCAAATTACTTTAAATTCCTTCCAACAGATAGAGTTCAAAGTCTCTGGTGTAGTATAATAATCTGGACGCCCAAGATCATACATAAAATGTTTTACATATTTTAACCAGGTAATCTTAGTTGCGTGATCCAATTTCATTGAGTCCTTTAATATTTCCTTGTTTAAACCTGTACTAGTGGAGGTCCAAATTCTGTACCAAAGTAACACTGGTTGTACCTTAATGACGTCTGAGATGTATGAAACCCCCAACTCACTATGGCAATTAAAAACAGGAGAACTAGCAGGTACCGCTAAAATGAATCTTAAAAAAGCATTTTCGACATATTGAATGGGTGAACAATCATGAAAGCCCCAGACTCCCGCCCCAAAGGTAGCTATGCTCACACATTTCGCCTGATAAATTTTAAGAAGGATTTCAGGGGGCCTTTTACCCAGTTTTTTTGAGAAGTTTACTACAGCCGCAGTCGACTTCATGAAGAGAAGGCTCCTACTCTTGATCGCCTGGGCCCAGGAACAAGTGCGATTGAATAAAACACCCAGATACGTAAATGTATTAGTGGATTCTACCCTGCTTCCACCAGCTTGGAAGCTTCTGCATTTTTTCTTCCCCCGCCCGCAAGTCATAATAAAAGTTTTCTTGACGTTCAGTTTTAACCCTAATTCGTCAATAAAGCTGGTGTAAAGTGTAAGAGCCTTTTGTAGACCTATCTGCGTGCGTGCCATGAGTACTGCGGCGTCTGCGTAGAGAAGGGAGACTATTGGACGTTTATTAATGTACGGTGGATCCCTCGCGTTTGACACCAACTCCTGTCCCAAAGCGTTGGTATAGAGAGTGAACAGGAATGGTGCCAAAACGCATCCTTGCCTTACTCCCCTCTCTACTTTAAACGACGCAGTACACTCCCCTTTGGTTCCATTTCGAACCTTGGCAGTTTCCCCTGAATATAGTTGTCTTAAGAACTGTACCAGTACCGGTTCTACCTTTAGATCAGTCAAAATGTTCCACAGGTTGCTGTGTATAACACAGTCAAAGGCAGCTGTGAGGTCAACAAATGCCAAATAAAATCTCCCAGCTTTAGCCTGAGTGTATTTTCCAATTAATATACTAAGATTAAGAACCTGCTCATTTGTTCCTAGGCCCGGTCTAAAACCATACTGTACATCGCTTAAAATATTATTTTCTTCTGCCCATGTTTGCAACCAGTCTAAAACTATCCTTCCTGCTACCTTCATCAGGGAATCTAATAAGGATATCGGACGGTAACATGCAGGATTTTCCCGCTCCCCTTTTTTAAAAATTGGCACAATTATTGACTCAGAACAGGTATTAATAAAACCTTTCGCACAGCAGGCTTGTAGGACCCGTGTTAACAGTGGGGACCATAATGACGGAATTGATTTAAACAAATCAATTGGTACCCCATCCGGGCGGGGGACCTTGCCACTCTTACTTGCATTTATGGCCCCAATTACATCTTTGTGTGTACTCTGGAAATCAATAGGTAAGAAAACAGGGGGACCCCCCTCCTGCTGGCTCATACAGTCTCTTTCACTTTCTCTATCCCCCTGCGAAGACAGTTGAGAAGAAGTCTACCCACGTTTTCTCCTCTATTGCCACCTCTATAGTCGGTTTTTTGAGAAGACAAGGGTACCCCAATATGTGAACCTGGGGTGGCGAGATATCTAGGAAACAGTGGTTCAGGTGTGGCCTAAATGGTCCAAAGCGAGAAAGTGACCCAGCAGGGAACACTTGGTTCTAAGATTTTGAAATTAATTCATGAGGGAGCAAAGGAAAGATCAGAAGAAGGTCATGTAGGTCAGATAAATGATAGACATTTATTTTACAATTTTTTGTATAGTATTCAGGTGCTCACATACATTTAGGTGAAAGGAAGCGTGACATGCAGGGTGATAGTGAGGTTTAAAAAGGCATCGCATTGACAACAGTATAATGAGCTCCACAGTTATTTTACAAGGAGTAATAGGAGTTCATGTTGTATGGTGGTCGACGGCGTTTCGAACCCAATAAGTGGGGTTCATCTTCAGGACAAGGGTGAGCAAGCTGAATCTAAAATAGGAGGTAGTGGAATGGGAAATATAATTAATTTAAGGACCTTGTGGGTCACTTTCTCGCTTTGGACCATTTAGGCCACACCTGAACCACTGTTTCCTAGATACCTCTATAGTCGGGGCATCAGGCTTAATAATAAAAAATGGTGCGTTCACTGCCCGCCAGAACAAGGAGCTATGTTTACTCGACAATGCTTCATAGAGGGTAACCCAGGCTTTTTCTTTTATTTATTTCTTTCGTAGTCTTCTTGCTTCGTTGTACAGCTTCCTGCATTTCCTAACTTCCTCCTTGTCTCTCACTGTCTTATGGAGGGCCTCTTTTAGGTTTGTGTATGTTTTTGTACAACTTGAATCAAACCACCCCTTCCTACAGGCACGTATGCCCTTGCTTTCCACTTGCAGCATATTTTTAACAGTTGCTGTGATTTGGGAGAATGCTATCAATATATTTTCATAAGACGTACATTCCTTCAAACACATTAAAATTGAGTCATACGCCTTAGTTATAATTTGTTTGTTAAACTCTGATGGATCTTGTCTAGACCAACGCAGTGCATAGCCATTCTGTCTCCCTATTTCTACATTCTGGGTCCACACTACTTGATTGTTGTTTTCTCGCTCTGAAATTGTTGGGAAGGTGATATTAACGCTTAAGGGCAGATGGTCACTCATTACATTTTTATGAATTTTATAACCCGTAATATAATTTGCATATCGGTTGGGGGCAATTATAAAATCTATTGTGGATTCTAAACCCCTACCTATAAAGGTGTGCCCAAAGTCCACCCTAGGAGAGCATAAACAGTTGGCAAAGCCAAGGTCATGTGAGAATAAAATCTCGTTAAACATCTCCCCCCTGTCGGAGTGCACAAAATGGATCAAGGGGTCATCCTCCTCTGTTGTTAGGCCACATTTTCCCAGCCCAGCTAGCGGGCATAAACCAACGTTAAAATCACCTTCCCAAATGGTAATCATTTCAGAATCCCTATTTGCCTTCAATTTGCTAAAATCATAGCTAAGCCTCTTCAATGTTTCACCCAACTGTTCTTTTTTTGACATTATTATAGAAATTAATCACAGTCAAAATACATTTACCATCTATATGAATCGCTACTATTTGATAGTAAGTTTCAGATTTAATCATTTCAGTCTTTAAAGCCCCAACCAGATTCGAAACATAAACACAAATTCCCCCCTTGGGTCTCCCATGTGGTGAGTGAATCGCCGGTGTATGTAATGTCTTGAAACCATTTATGTGCACCTCATCAATCGCCCAAGTTTCTTGTACACACAAGATATCAAATTTATCAATAAAATCCATCCAGGCTATGTTATTCACTTTATTTCTGAGACCTGCTATGTTCCAAAAAAGAACACTAAAATTTTTGGGGGAAATTAATTCGGGGGCAGAATCAATCTGATTGGTCGGTTCGGACCCAGGTTGCGAGGCTAGGCTAGGAGCTCTTATATCGCCCAGTTCTGATACGTCCCTAATTATTAAAGCTGAACCAGGAACTTCTTCACCATTAGAATTATTATCCCTCGATTCAATTCTCGGGGCACTATTTTGTTTATTCGAACGGGCTTCGCAGGGAGTTTTAGTATCGAGACCTGTATCAAACACATTCTGATCTGATCTGATGGATAGTCATTCAATCTCGTCCAATGATTGAAGAGGCCCGAATCTTTTTGACACCTCCAGATTATAAAGTGGGTAGTCAGTGAACTGTCTAAATGGATGATTACTATTTTGCCATGTAGGACGCCTAGGCTGATAAAAAATCCTAAAGGGAGAACATTAATGCTAGTATGGGTAATGTTTGTGTCCCGAGCTCTTAGTAAGATTTCCCTTACCAGGGATGGTGTTCCTAGTGAAAGGACGACACAGTCGCCTTGAAAAAGTTTTCTACTGTTTCCGACCCAGCTGATTCTCCTCACCATTTTAAATTCTCTAAACATAGCACTAGTCAGCCCTGTTCTGCTCCCGAGGTAATGTATGGTTTTATTCCTCAAGGAAATCCAAGTTTCATTTTCCTCTGGTGGTGAAGCTGGAACATTGGCTAAAATTACAGAAAATGGCGTGGCGGCCGGTGGTAAATTTAAGATCTGTGGGCTACTTGCAATCTCTAAAGGACTATTATGTGTCGGGTGTGTTCTTGATGTTACCTCACACTCCTGTCTCTTTCCCAGATGATTTCCCAACCTTCCTATCGCGTTTTTTCTATCTCTCCCGGTTGTTAGGCTGTTATGCATATTTACTATTGGGTTAGAATGTATCTCAGTCCCCTCGCCCTTCGCTCTTTCACCCATCTGCCTTTTTAGTACTAGTGTAGTCTCTTTCAAGTTCGCGCTCTCAATCTGTAGGTGGGCGCTAGGTGACTCCATATTGTGCCGATCTCCCTTTTATTGTGGCTGGATTCTGATTTTCAAGAACATTCTCTATACCTACTTCAATTTTGTCCAATCTGACTATCAAGGTGCTAATAGACTGTTTGACAAACTCAGTTAATTCTCTTACTAAGCTGGACAAATTCTCAATATCATAGGAGGGTACATTGCATTTATTTTTTGAACGAGATGCGTTAGCAGTGCCTGTCTTAGTCTGAGTTTTTCCTTTTAAACCCTACTGTTTTTTTGTGTTAGTCTTGGGCGGTCTAACTTTTTGTGTGTTCCATTCAGGGGAATATCAGGGCTTTCTAAACTTGGTTGGTTACAAGGTTTTTTTGAGGGAGGTAAAGTGTCAATTTCCAAATCGCTGGTGGAAATATCGGCAGGAATAATCTGAATGCAACCATTTTTTACATGCTCAGCGTTTGTAATACCCAAAATGCGATTATCACTGGCCCCCCTATCAACAAGTGAAGTGACTTTATCCTTAGGTATGGGGCCCAATGAGTCCATATTTAATGTTTCCCCTAATGAGATAATCTGTCTTTCGATAACACCTACAGCCCCGGTAAGGTAATTAAGCAGAGTCATATTCACGGTTTTATGCTTACTAGGTGGTTTCGATGTGTGGCTTGCTGTTGTCTTCCTTTTCCCCATCTTCTTCACCCGGGCTCTGTCAGAATAATATGTCTTATATCTTTCTTGTTGTTCAAATATACAGGTGCACAGGGAGTACCCTTCTTAGCTTCCAGTAGCAAGTCCCTGTGATTACACACTGACCATGAAAGATATGACCAATAGAGGGAGCCCTGCCCGGCCTCTTTTGGCCTCAGACGGGCTCAGACGGGCCCGCCCTTGGCCCGGGCTTAGCCCGGGTACGTCCCGCACAGCGTGGGCCTGAGCTCACCTTATGCGCCACTTGGCGCGAGTTGCGTGACGCGTGCGGCTCCTGCGGCAACGCACTCTGGGGCTTGGAGTCCTTGGAAGGTGCGGTGTGCTGTTCCGTAGCTTCCCCGCTCGGGAAGTAAAGTGCGGCGTGCTGTCAGTTGCAATAGCGGGCACCAAATGACACAGAGTAAAGTGCGGCGTGCAATGACCGATTCGAATATATATATATATATATATATATATATATATATATATATGCATATATATACACACATACATATATATGTATGGGCGTGTATATAAAATATATACACACATATATATATTCACTGAAAAAACCATAGGTTTTAGGGACAGTTATAGTTACATATTACATCACTCATGACATGGTCAGTGACATCACTGATGACATCACTGATGACATCTCAAATAACATCACTGATGACATCATGCAGTGACTGTGTTTCTATAAAGTTTAAATATGTTTACTATATATGCCAAGGTGTATTGAATAATGAGTGGGTGTATAAGTGTCTGGATGGATGATTTAGTAGGTGCGTGACTGACTCTATAAGTGAGTGATTAAACGTATCTTACTAAATGCATGGGTTAGTGACTAAACTGTGTGAATGTCTTTATCCGTCTGTCTGTTGGTGTGTAAGTGGCTGCATGGGTTTGTAAATAGCTACATGAGTGTCTATATGAGTTATTGATTGGTTGTCTGAGTATCTGTATGGGTGCCTGAGTGTTTGTGTGGATGGGGTGTGTGTGACTGCACATAGATGTATCAGTGGGTGATTCACTGGGTGCATGGTTTCAAGAGTGCATCTGTGATGGACTGTATGGGTGGGTGAGTGTGTGTATGGGTGTGTTAGTGAGTGAATGTATATCTCAGTGGTACATGTGTGAGTAACTACATATGTGAAAGGCAGTATATATGTGTGTTGGAGTATATAAATGGGTATAAGTGAGAGTGTGTGATTGTGAGAGTGGCTGTATGGATGAGTGTGTACTTGTATTAGTGATTGTATAAGAGCGTAAGAATGTGCTAGTATTTGTATGAGTAAGTGAGCTGGTGTGTGTATAACTGTATAGGTGAGTAAATGGCAGTGTGATTAATTATTTGCATGACTGACTAGGTGTGTGAGTACCTCTATGGATGAGTGGCGGTGTGTGAGTGTCTATGTAGGTGTATGAGTGCATATGATAGTCCTGTACTGAGTGACCGTAAGTATAAGTGACTGTACAGGTGAGTGAGTGGATGTGTGTGTAGACCTAAGAATCAGTGAGTGGGTATGTAGTTATTGGTGTTGGAGTGTCTATGGTTTTGAGAATGGCAGTCTGTAATTTAGAGTGGGTGTATCAAAAGTTATATTAGGGTGTGAGAAGATGCATGAAATTATCACATGGATGATGTCATGGATGATGTCATCAGTGATGTCATTTGAAATGTCATCAGTGATGTCATCAGTGATGTCACTGACCATGTCAGGAGTGATGTAATATGTGACGTCATCAGCAGTGCATTGCGGGGGCGCGAGTTATAGTTGGCTGAACTAACTATAACGGGGGAATTTCACGGGTTTTGTACGAGTGCAATGTCCAACTAACTATAACTGTCCCTAAAACCTATGGTTTTTTCAGTGAATTTCTAAGGTTTTTTAAATGCTAATTTCTAACTATAACGTGCCTGAAACCTATGGTTTTTCAGTGAATTTCAAAGGTTTTTAAATGCTAATTCCTAACTATAACATGTCTGAAACCTATGGTTTTTTTCAGTGAATTTCAAAGGTTTTGTAAATGACAATTTTTAAATGTATTAATTGTTATATTTATTTTTTGATACTGATTTACTACATTTTTTTAAACTATTTATTTTTAGATATTTTATTTTTTAAATTACATTGTAATTACATTATACATTACATTACAAAATATACTTTCTCAGAATGAATTACTTTAGTTTAAATACTTTGCAAATAGGCAATAGACTTTTAAGTACAGTAGTTACAGTTGTTGCAATGGGCAACACAATTTCAAACACAATGCAACATTGAGCTCAATGTGAATTTCTAGTTAAATGCAATTAGTTACTTTATGGATTACTTTTCTAACCACAGGACTGGATCCTAGATTCAGTCCTGGTTCATCTCCTGTAAACAGTTGAGTAAAAGCGTTTTGGTTACAGTAGTGATTTTTAAGGAATATTATTGTATTTTAAAAGTTGACAGAAACTTTTTCACATAGAATCACCAATGTTATCCTATGGGAGGAAATTCACTTAGCAGGTAAGTAGTGTTATCGTTACTTTTTCTTACTCAGTGGTGGATCCTGGATCCAGCACTGGTGCATCTCCTGTAAACAGTTGAAAGAATGCGTTTAAGTCATACAGGCGATTTTTAAGGAATATTTGTAGTTTGTGAAAATCGACACTTTGAAACTTTTCTGCTGAAAACCAGACAATGGATTCCTATGGAAGGAAATACAAGTTACTGGTAAGTACGGTTAGAATTACTTTTCAGGGTCAGTGCTGGGCTAAAAGATGCAGCACTGGGTTCTCTCCTAATAACAGGTGAGTAAATTGGAATTCGTAGTTCGGCTGATTTTAGAGGAATATTATAAAGTTCCAAAACTCCACACTTAGAAGAATTTCCAAGTGAAACTAGTCAATGTTAGCCTATGGAAGGAAATTCAAGTTACTGGTAAGTACGGTTAAAATTACTTTTCAGGATCAGTACTGGGCTCAAAGATGCAGCACTGAGGTCTCTCCTGATAACAGGTGAGTAAATCGGAATTCGTAGTTCGGCTGATTTTAGAGGAATATTTGCACAATGGTGAAGGAAGGGGGTGGGGCCTGAGGTGACATGTCTGCAAACTCGCCCTGTGGCGCGTTTTAAGTTGGAGAATTAATTCCTCCTCAATCCCGAGGGTCCCTAGGGGCCAACTAGCCCACCAGATACCTCCAGTATGCGCCAGAGAGCTGCTTTGCAGAGAGGTGTTCAGAGGCCACGCCCCTTTTTACAACACTCTGCAACACAGCTCCGTGGCGCTCACTGGAGGTACCTGGTGGGCTAGTTGGCCCCCAGGGACCCTCAGGATTGAAGGGGATTTAATTCCCCATCTTAAAATGCGCCACGGGGCCTGTTTGCACACATGTCACCTGAAGCCCCGCCCCCTCCCTTCACCACTGTGCAAACGCGCCCCGTGGCGCGTTTTAAGTTGGGGGATTAAGTACCCTTGAATCCTGAGGGTCCCTGGAGTCCAACTAGCGCACCATGTAGCTCCAAAAGCGCCACAGAGCTGCGTTGCACAGAGGTGTAAAAGGGGCGTGGCCTCTGTACACCTCTCTGCAACGCAGCCCCTGGCGCATACTGGAGATTCCCGGTGGGCTAGTTGGCCCCCAGGGACCCCCAGTATTCAAGGGGATTTACTTCCCTCCTTACAACGCGCCAGGGGCGCGTTTGCAGAGTGCTGCAGGGAGGGGCGGGGCCTCCGGCACGATGCCGGGTTTTTTTTTTTTGCTTCCTTTTTTTTTATGGGAGGGGGCTGCGTGGCCCCCTTCCCTCGTCCTCTTTTGTCCCCGGGGACCCCATCCCCCGGGGCCTGAGGCTGTTCTTTTATTTTTTTATTTTTTTATTTTTAAACGGGAAGGGGGCCGCATGGGACCCCCTGAGCAGACCTAGGGGGTCAGGGTGTTTCTACCCTGCCCCCTTTGTGCGTTTGCGCACTTGCGATTTTATTTTTATCGGCGGGATCCGCGCACCCTAAGCGCATCCCGCCGATCTTTTTTTTTTAATGCTTTTTTCTGCCCAGGGGTCCTTGTGGGACCCCTGAGCAGACCTAGGGGTCAGGGTGTTTCTACCCTGCCCCTTTGTGCGTTTGCGCACTTGTTTCTCTGCCTCAGTTCTACCGAGGGACAAAATGGCTGCCAACACTTCCTGATTTGGAGTGTTGACAGCCAATTAGCATGCAGCTCGTGATCGGGAGGGTACGCGGACCCTACGTGGCCATAGATATATATGTGATTTTACTTTTGATTTTCTCAGCAACTACTGAACGGATTTACACCATTTAACAAAAAGGGTTCTTTCTGAACCAAGAACTACCTCTTTGCCAAATTTGGTGTAATTCCGTTCAGCAGTTCAGGCTGTAGCCGTGGCTAAAGTTTCCTATGGGAAAATGAATGGGGAAAACACGTTTTGGGACCCATGGTCTGCCACTGAAGAGGGCGTTGGCCCGAAACACATCTGGCAGGTAAACCAGAAAAGGACTTTGTTCATGGCGGGTGCCCTTGCTTTGGCGTAATTTCCTCCTGGGAGTGCATCCCACCTAGAGGCAACTCTTTTTGTATTTTGTACAGCGGCCTGCCTGGTCGCGGGATTGCACCACCGCGAAACACTTGCGGGTCCGTGGCTGCTTTATTGGGGCAGCTTACTGTGGAACAGGAGGTGCCTGTTATATGCAGGGGTGCCGGCGCGAACATCGGCAATTCTTTTAAAGACATTGTTTGAATGTGAGTGCCTGCGGCGACCCACTTGGGTTTTACTGAACCACCAGTGCCAGGAAGCATTGCTTCAGGTGGTTCACCTGAGCGTTATTATTATGGGGATTTACTGGTGGTTGCCGCATGCCGGCATGTCACATGGTCTGCCACTGAAGAGGGCGTTGGCCCGAAACGCGTCTGGCAGGTAAACCAGAAAAGGACTTTGTTCATGGCGTGTGCCCTTGCTTTGGCGTAATTTCCACCTGGGAGTGCATTCCACCTAGAGGCAACTCTTTTTGTATTTTGTACAGCGGCCTGCCTGGTCGCGGGATTGCCCCACCGCAAAACACTTGCGGGTCCGCGGCTGCTTTATTGGGGCAGCTAACTGTGGAACAGGAGGTGCCTGTTATATGCAGGGGTGCCGGCGCGAACATCGGCAATCCTTTTAAAGACATTATTTGAATGTGAGTGCCGGTGGCGACCCACTTGGGTTTTACTGAACCACCAGTCCCAGGAAGAATTGCTTCAGGTGGTTCACCTGAGCGTTATTATTATGGGGATTTACTGGTGGTTGCCGCATGCCGGCACGTCACATGGTCTACCACTGAAGAGGGCGTTGGGCCGAAACGCGTCTGGCAGGTAAACCAGAAAAGGACTTTGTTCATGGCGTGTGCCCTTGCTTTGGCGTAATTTCCACCTGGGAGTGCATCCTACCTAGAGGCAACTCTTTTTGTATTATATAGATATAGGTATATATGTATAAAGGCTTTAAACTAAACTGCAAAATACTTACATTTGCGTTGTAAAGGTATATGTGGTAATGGCATGCGTGGTTCCGTCTTACAACCACTACCTTAATCAGGAGCTAAGCAGCAAGAGCGCAGTGGTGACAGTATACGGTGTAGTAATCAGTAGGAGTGAACAGGTCCTTTTAAACCTGTGTCACTGAAGTCAGGCCTACAGGCTCACTCATTTTTAAAGTTCCGCTGATGTGTGCTTAACTCACCTTTGACCTACAGTGTTTTGCTGTGACATGCTGCGCAGGAGTGGTGTATCTGCTCTGGGTGTATGTGTACCCGGCAAGGGTAGAATACAGGCATATTACAGTACTAAGCAGTTGGTGCATGATATATGCATGCCCTGGATGTATGTGTGCTATGAGTGGTACAGTACATGAGGGAAGCAGTGCTGTGCAGTGTGTGTAGGTTGTATACATGCACTGGGTTTATGTGTGCCTGTGGACAGTACAATACATGGAAGGCCCCGGGTGCCATTTTGGGAGAACAAGGCCTGCATGGTGAAACATGGAGAGGAGGTAGATAAATAACCCCAGACAGACTTGTGTATTGCTGCATTCCTGTAAGCTAGGTGGGACACACAGACTGAAGAGGGGAGAGTCAGGCTTATCCTGCACATTTCAAAGGGGCCTGCGCACATCTCAGGAACGACAATCATAAAAAGTAGGTCTGGGACCGTGGGCTAACCTTTTGATAAACTTATAACTGTGACTGACATCCTGGCAGTAGCGGCCCGTGGTGGTAGTGCTGCCGGGCGGTGACGCGGGGCGGGGGAGGGGCAGGGTGGGGGGGTAGTAAACTACGGAATACGGCCGCACAGAGGTAAGTAAACAAACAAATAAATAAAACAAATTTCGTTGCGCGCGCTGCATCGCATTTGGCGATGCACTTAAGCTATTATAATTGTCTGACATGAAAATTTAGTAAATATCGCCTGCCTTAAGACCAGACAATTAAACTCAGGGAAAGAAGTAAATTATAACTTATTTCACTAGCTCTACAAGCATTAGAGCAAATTCAGGAGCAGATGCCAGGGCCTTCGGGAAATGTCCAGCAAGCTATATTTTGCACATATTCCCAAATAAATGAATACTTTGTGTTATCATTTACAAGCGAATCTGTTTTAATAAATCACGACCCAGTAAGCAGTCATGTTTATTATATGCTTGGTGGTTAATATGTATGGTAGTAATATATTTTATAGTGCAGTTTTACCACTGTATTCTTCTTCAGTGTTGTAACTGTGTGTCAAGCATGCTGCATACATGTAAGGTCAGGTAGCTCTTCAGAGACAAAAACTGGCGGCTTGTTCAATGAACTAGCAGTAGCATAAGCAATAAAAACAAGCATTGGCATAGCCAATAGGTCTCGCCTTTGGGACCTTATAAGTGTTTAGCCAGAGATATCGACTTTGCCTATGTCTTTAAGCTGTGCTGTACCGAAGTCTGCAGCATGCTAAAAAGTTATAATAAAGAAGTGTCAGAAGCATTTTTGTTACCTTATATATGACCAAGAAAGCATTATGTACAACTGAACGACCATATTAAAAAAGTATTAACAATAAATAATGTCTTGAGCTTTTCTGTCCTTTCAATGCTGGCAACTTCTATCTGCCTGTCCCAATGGTTGCTTGTTATGGTTTTTTTTGTTATGGGGGCATAAATAACAGGAGGGTGAAGGTTGGGAAATAGTACCTGTATAACAGTCAGTGAGAGAGTCAGTCAGTTAGTCAGTCAGTCAGTGAGAGAGAGTGAGTCAGTCAGTCAGAGAGACAGTCAGTGAGAGAGAGAGTGAGAGTCAGTCAGTGAGAGTCAGTCAGTCAGTCAGTGAGAGAGAGTGAGAGAGTCAGTCAGTGAGAGAGAGAGTCAGTCAGTGAGAGAGAGAGAGAGGGAGAGAGAGTCAGAGAGTCAGACAGTGAGAGAGAGAGTCAGTCAGTGAGAGAGTCAGAGAGTCAGTCAGTGAGAGAGAGAGAGTCAGACAGTGAGAGAGTGAGAGAGTCAGTCAGTGAGAGAGAGTGAGAGTCAGTCAGTCAGTCAGTGAAAGAGTCAGTCAGTCAGTTAGTGAGAGAGTCAGTTAGTTAGTGAGTCAGTCAGTCAGTGAGAGAGTCAGTCAGTCAGAGTCAGTCAGTGAGAGTCAGTCAGTCAGTCAGTGAGAGAGTCAGTCAGTGAGAGAGTCAGTCAGTCAGTGAGAGAGTGAGAGAGAGTCAGTCAGTGAGTGAGAGTCAGTCAGTCAGTGACTGAGAGAGTCAGTCAGTCAGTGAGAGAGAGAGAGTCAGTCAGAGAGTCAGTGAGAGTCAGTCAGTCAGTGAGAGAGTGAGAGAGTCAGTCAGTCAGTTAGTGAGAGAGAGATTGAGAGAGTCAGTCAGTCAGTCAGTGAGAGAGAGAGTCAGTCAGTCAGTGAGAGAGAGAGTCAGTCAGTGAGAGTCAGTCAGTCAGTTAGTGAGTCAGTCAGTGAGAGAGTCAGTCAGTCAGTGGGAGAGAGATTGAGAGAGTCAGTCAGTGAGAGAGAGATTGAGAGAGTCAGTCAGTGAGAGTCAGTTAGTGAGTCAGTCAGTGAGAGAGTCAGTCAGTCAGTGAGAGAGAGTGTCAGTCAGTCTGAGAGTCAGTGAGAGTCAGTCAGTCTGAGAGTCAGTGTCAGTCAGTCAGTGAGAGAGTGAGAGAGTCAGTCAGTGAGAGAGAGCGAGAGAGTCAGTCAGGCAGTGAGAGAGTCAGTCAGTCAGTGAGAGAGCGAGAGAGTCATTCAGTCAGTGAGAGAGAGAGTGTGAGAGTCAGTCAGTGAGAGAGTCAGTCAGTCAGTGAGTGAGAGAGCCAGTCAGTCAGTGAGAGAGTCAGTCAGTCAGAGAGAGAGAGTGGTAGAGTCAGTCAGAGAGTCAATGAGAGAGTCAGTCAGTCAGTGAGAGAGTGAGAGAGTCAGTCAGCCAGTCAGTGAGAGAGAGATTGAGAGAGTGAGTCAGTCAGTCAGACAGTCAGTCAGACAGTCAGTCAGTCAGTCAGTGAGACAGAGTGAGAGAGTCAGTCAGTGAGAGTGCCAGTAAATATAGGTGGCCAATTGCAATCCGGCAAGTGAGTATGGAAATATGCCCTACTGCCCAATTTTTCGTGGAAATGGCCTTTTGCCCGTATTTTGTTTTCTGTGCAGAGGAGAGGCGAATTGCAGGAAATACACACGATGGTTTCATTTTCCAGGGCAAACTAAGATTATTTCCATACAGAGCATTCTTGGTAGTATGGTGTACAACACTCACGAAGAATATGTTCGTACTTCTGACAGAATTATGTTTGAAATACTACAAGACTGCACTTTTGAAGTGTGTACAGACTAACCGCAGCAGAAAACCCGTATTGCAGATTTTGGACAGCACTAAACCACCCACTCTATAGGAAGAAAACGAAGCCTGTGTGGCTGATTAAGTAGCCATTTTCTGGAGGACAAAAGACCCACTGGCGTCACGTCAGCACGCACCTCCTGTTTTGCAAGCAGATGATTGTGCTTACAGTACATGCCAAGGAAGCAAAAACACGATGGGAGTCAGAGCGCCACATCAACAGAAAGGCAACCTTCCACCCAAAACAGCACCAAATAAATCCACACCCGGCTCTGCTGCAGGGGTTGCTAACTAGGAAACGCCCAACTACTGGGGCGACAGATGAACAACCCGACAGAAGGCAAAACACAGCGGGGCATTTCTGGCAGTCACCGCGCAAAAAGACATGCTATATGAAGGGAAACACACGCTAAATCCAATGTTTGAAATGGAATTACAGAAGTGGAACTCACTGGATAGGAGTATGCGTGCGACCTATTTTACAGTGCAGGTACTCTCCCACTAAAAGTACTGAACCCCCCCTCGAGAAGTGCAGGCACTCGGCACTTGTGAGCACCGGCCCCTTTAAAGCACCGGCTAAATCAAAGGTAAAACCTGCAAGAGTAGCCTATGACGCTAAAACTGCAGAGTGCAGGCATTGCACACAGCCGTAGCTTCCACTGGTGCAACTGGTGCAGTGGCGCCGGGGTCTAGAGGCTTGAGGGCCCCCCTGAACCCTGGTGATTGAAAACAGTGTCCAGGGAGGGCGTGTACTTTATTGCACTAGGGTTCATGATTCACTGGCTACTCCACTGGCAGCCCAGGCAACAAAATGAAGAGAGTAAATGCAAATAGGGAAAAAAAAGTCAAAAGCTGCAGTATTCCCTCAGCCAACCCAAGCTGAACAAGCTCTGCCTTACGCCTGCAAGAGAAGAAATCCAGCCAGTACGTTTTTCCACGTCCCTTCCCAAAACGTGAAAATAACATTTAAAATGGCTGCACTTAAATCTTTTTTAGGATACATCCAGGAAAAAATTATTTAAAAAATATCTCTGCCCGTCTTGTTGGCTTCAGAGACGCTGCGGCTATCCTTGCAGGTGACGTCACTGCTGGCGCGTGAAGCGGGCCTTACAATAAACATACTCGGGAGGTGCGTGATCCCTGCTTGGATGTACAGCCTTCGAGCAGATGATGATGAAGCGCCGAGGCCGGACTGAGAGCCCCGGGGGTAAAGTCCCAGTACTGGGACGGAAAGAGCCTCCCCTCCCCCAGGTCTATGCTGTGAAAATGAGTGAGTGTGAAAAAGTGTGACTGAAAGTGACAGGGAAGTGAGTGAGAATGAGTGGGAGTGATGAGTGCCCTTTCAGAGCCTATGGATTCTGAACAAATTTATGTGGCAATTGTGACATATGTGAAATGCACTATTGGACTCCTTTTTTCAACATTTTCTAAGGGGAGGGACTTCCAAAATCATCCTAGAAAAGTTGGGCTTACTCTCTTCACTCACTCGCTGGAATTTGGGGCAAGAATTGCACCCCACAACACTCTCAAAGATCACCATCACCACTGTGTAAATCTAAAGGAGGATGAAGGGAGAAATCAGGGCTGTCAGGAGGTGAAGTAAGCAAGGGCAACAGGCAAATGGACAGAGGGAAGCGCGTAATGGCAAGGGAGAAAGGGAAGCTTTTGAGGACAAAAGTAAACAAGCATGGAAGGTGCAATCAGCAGAATAGAACATGGGCAATACCCTTGTAGAAGGAACAAGAAGCGCAAGCAAAAGGGAGACGGAGAGGGCGGAGCGAGTGAGTGGCCGGGACTTGTGGGCGAGGAGAGAAGCGCGCTTGGGAGAGCAGTCTGCTCATTTTCAAGCACTGCACTCGTGCTTGTGGCGCGCCCCTGCTCGCTCCCGCAAGGTGGATGCCGCCACAAGCACGAGTGTGTGCTTGAAAATGAGCAGAGCGACGGCTAAAGGCCCTCCTAAGAAGCGCATGCGCGCTGCGTAGGCGAGACCTAAAAAAGCACAAAGCAAGGAAAAAAGGTGCAGTACTAGTGTCAGTGTGTGTTCTTTGATGCGTTTCCAATTACTTTGCTGGCACACTCACATATTGGTTGCTGTTTTACGGTTTTCTTGTGTAGGACGTGCCGGCTGGTTGAACAGAGAACAAACACGTCGCGCAGCCCGGGGTTTCCTGCTAGCCTTTTGCAGAGAGCAATTTGTCTGCATGTATACAGTGCCTGTCCTCACCTTAAATAGAAACTCTGCACACTGCCTTCAGACTGCTTTCCCCAGGTGATCCATTAAGGAGGCGACCTCACTTACCGCAACATTTTTGTTACAAATCTGCTGTGTGGTTTCCTTATAAGTTAGATGTGGTATGTTCTCCAAACAATGAGTGAGCAGAGAGAAAGAGGGGGAGGGGCAGAGGGGTTTGCCACACGATCGGCAAGTTTTTTCAAAGTTATGAAGCTGGCTTTCTTTTACTTTTTACTTGATGGGTAGAAACTGGATTTAACAAACAGCCAAGCTTCATAACTATTTTATTTACAGAAGCTGCACCCAGATCTTACAGGAATTTGCAAGCATTTCAAATTTAGCAGTAGGTAAACTGACTGGGCTGGGGGAGAGGGGAGGCGGGATGAACTTGGGGGAAGATGGGTGAAGCAAAAACATGGCGCCAGCCCAAAGAAAACAAAAGAGTTTCCTGCCATGAAGAAAGATTAAACACGAGCGCAAACGTTTCTTTTTTAAAGCCTGCACAAAGTAAAAAAACCTCGAACACATAACTACAATGCACAAGCAGAGGCAAAAAAACAAATTGTGTCCTAGTAATAGACTTCAGAAACAAAGTAGAAATAGTACCTCAATCACTACGCTTGCATGGGAGGGACACTAATTAAGTATAATTAATCTGCAGTTGAGCGGTGCTCCACATAAGCCACAAGAAGTGACGTATCGCAACTTCTGCCAAATTGGAAGGCAGCAAAGGAGACTGAATATGCTATTGAGCAATGGTGAGTGTGGGCGAATTAAAAGCCCCTTCTGACTTTTTTTTAAATTTTTTTAAACACAACAGATCGTTGCCATATTGACAGCGCTTGCGCGCTGCCTACAGGCTCGACCTAAAAATTAAATGCTACTAGGGGGGGGGCATGGCTTGGACGCCGTCGGGAATGGCCGCTCTCCCGTGAGCTCCGTGACGGAGCGGGAGTTTTTTATGTGTTTTGGCGGTCGGAACCTCGGCGAACGGCTCGGAGAGGAGCCGCAGCAACGATGGACTTGTCGGCCACAGTTTGCTTTGCCCTGTGAGGTCCTTGAGGTAAGCGAACAGTTTATTTTGCCTTCTTTGTGCTGACCCGAGTGCATTGAGACTCGCGTCCGCCATTTTGTTTTTGCCGCGAGCAGAGTTTTCCTCACAGAGTGAGGCAGCATTTCTCAGGAACATGGGAAACCAAGATTTAATGCTTTTTCTTCAAGAATTTTAATGCTGGCTTCTTCTAGGTTGTTTATTCTATACCTCCTGAATGATTTTTGAGGTATGTTCACTATCCTCTGATACCTTTGGCTTTCTTGGACGTTTTTGTATGGTTATATATTGTATTGCAGCACCTCTCCTCAAAATTTTTGCACCTGCTATCCTGTGACTTTTCATGTATGGGGAGAACAAAATCTGCTCAGCGTTCCAAGGCAACGTCTTCTACTCCTGTGGTGGATTATAACCCTTTCAGTGTTCTCCAGGATAATATGGCTGATTCAGAACATGTCTCATTAAGTTCGCCCCTGACTAATGTTTCGCTGCCTACTTCTAAAGCTTTATCGAAGTTACCTGGCACATCGACGCAATCACCTGTGAAGAGGGTCAAACAAGACCCTCTTTCACCAACATTGTCCCCTCCTCCAATTTCAATGGAGTTAATCCTGGAAGAAATCCGAGCTCTTAAGCCTTACATGGAAGAGACTAATATCCGTCTTCAGCAATTAGACGATAAATGGTCTCATATGGAAAGTAGGGTTGTTCAGTTGCAGAATAAAGTGGACTCTTTTCATTCTACTATGGTGCAAGTTCCCTCTATGCAGTCTCAGATTTCAAGTCTTCAAAAGCAGGTTGAAAACCTTGAAAATCGCAACAGACGCAATAGTTTACGCATTTATTGTTTAATAGAGGGGCTTGAAGGAACTAATCCTCTCTCCTTTTTCAATCTTTTCTTCCGAAACTTTTGGGTATCCTGGATTCTCCACCTTTGAACATCCAACGAGCTCATCGTTTGGGTCATATCTCACATTCGACAACCTCATCAAATAAACCAAGAGGAGTAATATTGTATTTTTTGGAGTACACAGATTTGTTGAAAGTCTTACAAGCTGCTAAAGTCAAAGGTATAATCTCTTGGCAAGGCTCTGCCCTTTTCTTCTCACGAGATTATGCCAAAGCAACAGCAGATAGAAGGAAGCAATTTTTGGACATGAGACCAGCACTATGGAATATCAATGCCAGATTTGGCCTCATCCATCCTTGCCTTTTTAAGGTCACATATAAATATAAGACTACAGCCTACGAGGATCCCCGTCTACTTCAACGATTTTTGGAGAATTGCAGACAGGAGGACATGGACGTTTCAAGATCCACTGTTTAACTTTGTCGTGTCTTTGTATTCTACTAAAATGTTCTGGTTGGTTGTTTGTATATTGTACTTGTTAATTTGTTTATAACTTGTTCTATTTCTTTTTTCATTAGGTTCAACCTTCTCATATTCATTCATGTGAATACCCGTTCGTCTGATGGTATTTTGTCTTCCTTCCGTGGCCGTCACAAGAGCTCCGGTTGATGTACCATCCCCTTTTGTGGCTCCACTACCCTCGATCTTTTTGTGTGTTTTTTGGTATGTCATTTTTTGTATCTTATACGTGGTTTTGGTATTTTTCTTTTTGCATGGCTCTATTTCTTGTGTTTTTTCCTTCTCTTTCTCCTCCTCTTTTTCTTTTCCTACAATGGTTTTCATCAACTACTTATATATCTTTCTTTTTTCTTTTCTTTGTCTAATGCTTTTCAACACTAGTTCTGTACACCATTCTATTTCTCATTTCTTTTCTTTCTCTTACTTTCTATTTCTATTCTTTATTCTATTTGCAATTTTCTCTATTGTACATTCATTGTTTCAAAGTTACCTTTTATCATACTCTTCATATTGTTTTTATAAAATACCAGTTACAGTTATTGTTATATATTGTAATGTTTATAGGTTAATATTGCGTGATAAATGACTTTAAGAATCATTTCATGGAATGTTAAAGGTTTAGGCTCCCCTATAAAGCGTCAGATGGTTTTGTCTCATATCTCTTCTTTAAAGGGGGATATCGTTTTGTTGCAAGAAATACATATTGCAGATAAAGAAATTGCTAAGCTTAAACGTCAATGGGTTGGTCAGGTTTTTGCCTCTCCAGGCTCAGGAAAAAGTAATGGGGTGGCAATTTTATGTCATAAACGTCTCAATATACAAATGCTTACCCAAGATGTGGATTGTGATGGCAGATGGGTTTCAGTCTCTTTACTTGTTGATAAAATTCCAGTAACTATTGTTAATCTTTATGCACCTACTACTCCGGATAAATCTTTTTGGCCAGGAGTATTATCTAAGTTGATGACCTATACTGACGACTATTTGATTGTGGGTGGCGATTGTAACATGGTTTTTGATCCTATCCTAGACAGACACTCCAAAACTAAATTCATACCTTCACACATACATTCTCAATTTAAAACAACTCTATCCCAAAGATCTCTTGTCGATGCATGGAGAGTATGTAATCCCACTCTTCAAGAGTACACTTTCTTTTCACCTGCCCATTTTTCTCAGTCTCGGTTAGATTATATTTTTATTTTCAATAATCTTGCTCAGAAAGTTATTAATTCTGATATAGGATCTATATTGATCTCTGATCATGCACCAGTAACTTTAGATCTGGAATTCCTTCCTCCTCTTCAGGGAACCCGACGGTGGTGGTTCAATAACTCTCTTCTGTCAGACTCACAATTTACACGTACTTTTGAACAATTTGCTCATACTTTCCTTATGGAAATGAGTCTCCTGGGATAACACCTCAAGTAGTTTGGGATGCTTTTAAAGCCATCTCTAGAGATTTTATTATTAATTTTGTTTCTCACAAACGGAAATCAGCTGCTAATAGGTTAAAAACTCTCACTTCACAGATTAAGAAATTAGAATATTCTTACTATAACTCCCACTCTACGAATACCTTGAATGAGCTAAATTTGAATTTAATAAAATTTCTACAGACAATGCTAATTCTTTTTTACTCAAGGCCAGTGCGAAGTATTATGGAGGTCAGAATAAATCAGGGAAACTTCTTGCGAATTACCTTAAGATCAAGAAAGAACGCACTGTTATTGATTCTATTCTAACTCCTTCTAATCAAAATCTATATAAGAACGAAGATATTCTTTCAGAATTTACAAAATTTTATCAGACGCTTTATTCCCCAGAGTTCCAGTCGGACATACATGACTCCTCTAATTATTTATCTTCCATTCCCGCACCTACACACCCTGACTTAGATTTTTCTTTATTAGAACAAGATATTCAGATACAAGATATTTCTACTGCTATTCGTTCCATTAAACAAGGCAAAGCTCCTGGACCTGACGGTTTCACTATCGAATTCTACTCATATTTCTCTTCTTTTATTATACCTAAATTACACCAACTCTTTCTTTATTTTATTTCATCTAAGTCATCCGGTGGTTCTTTTCAAGAAGCGTTGATATGCCTTCTTCCTAAAGACGGTAAAGACCATAGATTATGTAAGAATTATCGCCCAATTTCCTTAATTAATTTAGATTATAAGATTTTGGCAAACATTTTAGCTCTACGTCTGGAGAATTTTTTACCACATTTAATTGGGAGAGAACAATGTGGATTTATTAAAGGTAGACTTCTCTTCGATAATATTCGCTTATTCTTTAATGTTATCAGTAAATCCAAATCTTACAAGTCTTCCCTAGCAGCGATTTCTTTGGACGCGGAAAAATCGTTTGATAGAGTTAATTGGTCTTTTATTTTTGCCACTCTCTCCTGGTTTGGGTTTGCTCCCAAATTTATTCAATTTATTTCATTACTCTATTCTTCTCCCAAGTCTTCTATTTTAGTTAACAGTCTGATGTCTCCTTATTTTCCTCTTCGCAGAGGCGTACAACAAGGTTGCCCTCTTTCCCCTTATTATTTATTCTCGCCTTAGAACCCTTTTTAATAAAGATTCGTTCTAATCCACAAATTACTGGTTTCTCTTATGGAAACTCTCAACTTAAACTTTCAGCTTATGCTGATGATATCCTGTTATTTATTTCACATCCACAGTCGTCTTTACCAGCGTTTTTATTGGAAGTAGATAGCTTTGCATCGGTCTCGGGTTATAAATTAAATGCAGATAAATGTGAAATTCTTCCTTTAAATAATTTATGTTTCCATGCTGACTTTAATGCATCTTCGTTTCATTGGAGTCCGGATAAAATTAAATATCTTGGCCTATTGTTTTCGGACTCTGTTAAGAATTCTATCACTCTGAATTTGAACTCCTTATCTACAATCTTACTAGAACTTACATCTCGCTGGAATCCCCTATTTTTATCCTTGTGGGGTCGTCTTGATACCATCAAGATGATGCTTGTTCCTATTATATTATTTTATATTTCTAATATACCTGTTAATATTCCCCAAACTTACTACAAAAAAGTTTATTCAATCTTGTCTAAATTTTTATGGAATGGAAAAAAATCTAGGATGTCTCTGTGTACACTTAAAAAACCAAAACATTTGGGAGGAGTTAATTTTCCAGACTTCGGTAAATATCATCTAGCATTTTGTCTTAAACATTCTGCCTTTTTATTACAAGATAATGATGTTGTATCTATACCTTTATGGGCAGATCTGGAGAAATCTTGTTTCAGTCCCTTTTCCCTGCTGGAATGTTTGTCTTTCACGTCTAGGTCTACATTCTTATCTCCTCCAATTTTCAAAAATATGTGCAAGATACTTTCCCCCATTTTTATTTCCTTCAAATCACCTAAAGATCAATTTTTAGCCTCTTCTATTTGGTATAATGTTTCGATTAAAATCAACAACAGAGTTATTTTTTGGAAAGATTGGTATTCTAAAGGTTTGAAATGGGTTTCTCAATTATACTATGATGGTTCCTGTCTTCCTTTTTCTGAAGCGCAATCACTTTTTTCGCTTCCAGCTTCGTACGAAGATAAATATAGATCACTTATCTTAGCAATACAGGTGGCTTATCACAATTTCTCTTCTGAAAAGTTATCTTTATTCTCTCCTTCTCCTATTTGCAAGCTACTAGATACGTTACCATCTGCTTCTCAAATATATAAGCATATAACTCTAATCCCAGTAGATAGAGATAAAACAGAAGTGGAACATTTTTGGGAAATAGATCTACAATCCACTTTTTCCACATCTCTTTTGGAATAAGATATGGTCCAAAATAAGAAAGTCTTCTAGAGCGGCTAACACAACCCAAACATTATTTTTTATTTATAATAGACTATTAATTACACCTGTTAAACTCCATAAATTAGATTCTACAATATATTCCAATTGTTGGACCTGTTCTCAACCGTTTGCAGATCTTAAACAGATATTATTTGAATGCCCTCTTATATATGACTTTTGGCTAAAAGTTTGGAAACAGATAAATTCTATTTTTAATTCACATTCTCCTTTTAATTTTATTAATCTTTTTCTGGGCAGGCAGCACTTCTGATTATTGGTCATCTCAATCCGGTGATTTTTGTATAATTTATTTACTTCTTGCAGTAGCTTTTCAACAAATTACCAAATCTTGGAAGGATACTTCTCAAGTGTCCTTTCAAGCATGGTGGTACGGTGTATGTTACCACCACAGACTTGATAGGGCATACATATACCCTGTTTCATTAGCTATTAAAAGAGACCTTTTATGGCTCCCAGTTACTTCTTTTTTGGATAAGTCTGCTCATGACGCACAAACTCATAATCCTCGAACTGAAGAAGTGCCTAAACCTCCATGATTTATTAAGGCTAACCAAATTGTTCTATTTATTATGTTTTACTTTCTGAATTTATATTGTTTATCTCATTGTAGCTATGTAGTTGTTATCATTTATTTTTCCTGCTGGTGTTATGTTGTGTTCTTTTTTCAAGATTTATGATTATCTGCTCAATGATTATGTTGTTTATTTAAGTGTTATTATTGCAAATTCTTTCAATAAACTTTCACTTTAAACTTAAATGCTACTAGTGAAACTGTAGCACTCATTGTGCGACCCACTTAAGTAGCCAAAGTCAAAGAAAGCTTTATTCGATTGCCATATGAAACAATCATAAAAGCACATAAAAAGACAACAATTATTTCATAAAATAAAATATCATACAAGTAAAATATTTCACCCATAAGTAATGGCAAATAATGTACATAATGGGATCGATCGTATTTCAAATTACAGATAAAAAGAGATTAAATAGACATACATTTCCTTTGGCTCAGGTAGCCTTTTAACCATGGTTCAGGTCTGCCATTGCAGCCTGTGTGTGCAGTTTAAACTGCCATTTCGACCTGGCAAAACATGCCTCTTGCCAGGCCTAAACCTTCTTTTTTAATACATAAAAGTCACCCGTAGGCCCTAAACAGCTCTTGGGGAAAGGTGCATTGTATTTAAAAAGTTGTACATGTACTTTTAAGTTTTACTGGTCCTGGTAGTGAAAAACTTTTAATTTAGTTTTTACAACTACAAGGCTTAACTCTCCCATAGGATAAGATTGGTTACCTTATTACATTTAATAAGTAATAACTTTTGATTGGGAGTAGGTGGGGAAGCCATGTTTGGTGTCTGAGGGATTGCAATTTAAAACCCTTTTTAATGGTAAAGTCGGATTTGAAGTCACAGTTCTAAAAATGCCACTTTGAGAAAGTGGCTATTTTCTTGTCCCAACCATTTGATGCCTGTAGCCTATTCCTGGGTCATATGACTAGGTGTCATGTTGGCCTTTGTGGATTCCTCCGAGACAGTGCAGTGAGACAAAGAGGGAAAATGTGTTGGCAGGATGGGCCATCTCTGTCAGGATGAGCAGGAGGAGCTAAGCACTTTAAGCAGTATCCTCACCTAAATGTTTAAAATTACACATCTCTGGTTCTACTAATTTGATTTTGTTATATTGGTGTCAAATAATTTATTACATTTTACTCTTTATTTCTAAACTGGTGTGAGATTTTTCTTGTGTTGTGTTTTCAATTTATTACTGTTTAAGTGCTGCACAAAATACTTTACACATTGCCTCAAAGTTAAGCCTGACTTCTTTTGTGCCAAGCTACCAGAGGGTTAAGCACAGGTTAATTAATTTATTTTTGTGGTTCACCCTGACAAGGATTGTGGCTATTGCTTGAGTAGAGTTTCACCCCCCAACCCCAACCAACAACCTAATTTCTCACATTGGTGTTTAGTGGTGGGATTCAGTATTTGTGTTTGTGCAGTACCATACAATGATTTTGTGTAACACTAAAATCCCAGCTACATAATCTTATACCAATTTGAGGTTTTTTTTGTTTCTCCTTGATTGGCTCTTTTGCTTTTTCTAAATGCACTCGCATTCTGCTTGATTGTCTGTGCTTGTGACCATACCTGCAAGAATGAAACTTCAGCTCATCAATCTGGACAGATACACTGTGGCTGAACTCAAAATGAGGTTCAGCCTACTCAAGATCTCTGTGACAGTTTGGCTACTTTTTTTGATGATAAAATTAGAACCATCATCTCTGGTCTTAAAACCAAGGGGACAGAGGCTGTGACTTATGGGGCAGCTACTTCGATTGCTGATGCGGGAGGGGTGCCTGGTGCAGGAACACAGATTGGTGAAGGGACCGATAAACTGAGTTTTTTGGACCATTTTGAGCCCCTTTCGGATGAGGAATTTAACAGGCTTGCTCTGGGTGTTTCCTCGGGCTCTCCACTGGACACCCTTCCGCACAAAATCTGGAAGGAATTTGCATCAGAACTTTTCCCCAGGCTCCGACAGATCTGTAATCAATCATTATTTAGTGGAGTTGTACCATCTGGGTGGAAACAGGCTGTAGTTACGCCACTCTTGAAGAAGGCCACTCTTGATCCAACCTGCCCGGGTAACTATCGGCCCATCTCTCTCCTCCCCTACCCAGTGAAGATCCTTGAACGTTTGGTTAGCAAATCTCTGTCAGCTTTTCTAGAACGTAACAACTGTCTGGCAGATGTACAATTCGGTTTCCGTCCAGAACACGGAACCGAGTCTGCCTTGGTGACCGTGTTGGACGATCTGCGTCTGTTGGCAGACAGGGGACAATCAGCAATACTTATTCTGCTTGACCTGTCTGCCGCTTTCGACACGGTCAACCATGACATTTTGCTAACACGTTTAGAGGAGGTGGGAGTAGTGGGCACTGCCCTGGACTGGTTTCGATCCTATCTATCTGGCAGGTGTCAGGCAGTGGCTCTTCCCCCTTTCCAGTCAGCCTTCACTAATATCTGTCACGGGGTCCCACAAGGATCTGCCATCAGCCCAATTTTATTTAACATCTATTTGAGCCCACTGATTAATATAATTCGGGCTCATAATGTGAAATTGGTAAATTATGCTGATGACACTCAGATCATTTTATCTCTTGATGGAACCCTACCCAATGCCCTGGAGGATTTTCATGCATGTATGCATGACACTGCGCAGTGGTTACGTAATAACTCTTTACAATTTAATTCGGATAAGACCGAAATTGTACACTGCGCAGTTGGGAAGGTCCATCTGCCTCTTCCTCACAACTTCTGGACCCTTGATTCATCTACTGCCTTGGCGCCATCTAAGACGGTGCGAAACTTGGGAGTTATGTTTAATGCCAACCTGTCACTAGAGACGCAAGTGAACAAGATGGTGGGGTGATGTTTTGGCCTCATTAGGGCTCTGAGAAAGATTCTCCCGTTGCTCCCAATTTCGGTTAGAGCCTTGGTTGTTCAAGGCGTTATCCTAAGTAGACTTGACTACTGCAATGCTCTGTTGCTGGAGTCCCCCAAGTATCTGATACAGAGACTGCAGCGTGTTCAAAATACGGCTGCGAAATTGGCCTTGTCTAGGCCACGAGGCTCTTCCGCCTCAATGTGCCTAGCGGAGCTACATTGGCTCCCTGTGCAGCAAAGAATTTATTTCAAATCCCTTTGTATAGGGTTTAGGGCTTTGCATGGACTCGGTCGTAGGCCGTTACAGAAGAAATTGGTTTGGTATACTCCTACCCGGACCCTTCGTTCCTCTTTTGCTTACTTGGCAAAGGTACCCAGGTTTAACAGGGTCAGACTGGGAGGAAGATCTTTTAGTTTTGCTGCTGCAAAACTTTGGAACGCACTCCCACTTGAAATTAGACAATGCAGTACCCTATCCCTGTTCAGGAAAAGGATCAAAACGTGGTTGTTCCCCAGAAATTGATCCTGTCGTTTTTGAGTAATGCTTTTAGGTTCTGTCCTTCTCGCTTCACGTTGGTCTGTATTCATGTATCTTTAGCGCCAGGGTACCCGCAGGGTGTTTGTTGCGCTCTATAAATGCTATATACAATACAATACAATACAACTCACAGAGTTCTGTAAGGAAAGAGGGCTTCCCACAAAGAAGGGCACCAGGAAGTTGGAGTTCCAGAAGGCTCTGAGGGCCTGGGCGGAGGCTCACCAGTTGCTGGCAAAAACATACGACCAGAATGAGGAGGAAGGTATGAAAGGGCAAGTGGAGGACCCAGGCACAGGTCCTGAGCTACAGCCCAAGAGGAGGACAACTTGTCTGTAGGACTGGAGCTTCTAGCCAGGGCTGAGGGTGTTGTGTCCTCCCAAAGCCTTCCCCAAAGATGCTGGTGGACAGGAGCACTGAGAGGAAATTTCAGCTGCAGATGGCCAAACTTAAAATGGAGGAAAATAAACTAGCCATGGAGGCAGAGTACAGGAAATGGCTCATGAAAGGAGCCAGGTGAATGGATTCCAGTAGCAATGGTGGCAGTGATACTGTAGTGTCCAATGGAGACAAAAAGTTCAACATCCCCAAAGACCTAATGCCTAGCTATGTGGTGGGGGATGATATTGACAAATTGTTATCAGTGTATGAGGTAGCCCTGAGAATGCACCGGGTCTCAGAAGAGTATAAGGGGCAAGTCTCTGAAACACCATGTATACAGAGGGAAGGGACACCCTGCTTATTGTAGAGGTAGGGGACCAGATGAGATGTGCCCACATGAAAGCCATTCTTGCCGCAAAGTTTGGGCTCAGCCCAGAGAAGTACAGCATGAGATTTAGAAACAGTCAGAAACTGCCAAACCGGTCTTGGGTGAATTTTACAGACTACTCCAGGAAGGTACTGAGTAGTTGGGTGAAGGGCAGCAAAGTCAGTTATTATATTAGGCTGTCCAATTTGATCCTGAAAGAGCACATGATCCATACTTGTTTTACAGTGCTGCGCCAACACCTAGTGGATAGTAAGCTCACTGACCCCAGGGAACTTGCTAAGAAGGCAGACCTCTGGATCAGTACCAGAGTGTCAAAGCAGGTACCTGGAAGTGATCCCAAAAAGGAGTGGTACAGGTTCCCCCCAGATTGAGGGGGAAAGGGTTTCTAAGCACCTTCTGAGAAAAAGGGGGGAGGTTCTAATGGGCGGTGGCCCAGGGCACCCCATTTCCAATCCCAGCTGCTTTCAGTGTTCCCAGTTAGGACACAAACAGGGGGACTCTGTCTGTCCTAAGAAACCCCCCACTGGTTTGAATTCTACAAGAGTGGCCAATGTGAAGTAGCCCCCGGGTCAGGTTATAGACCATGGCATCATCTCCCTTAGGTGGGGGATAGACTCAGAGGGTGAGCTTGTGATCCCTGAAGGTGGAAATCGTCACTTCCACTAAGTGAAGGTGAACGGGATCCTTGTCATTGCTTTGTGAAACACCAGGGCTACCCAGACCAAGGTAATGGAAAGGCTGGTTTCTTCAGAGCAGTACACCGGCCAGGTGTGTATGGTAACTCATGTCCAAGGGCAGAACTTTGTCTTCCCCATGGCATTCCTGAATTGTGGTGGTGAGGATGGTCATAGTTAGTCCCCAGATGACCATTGGCTGCATTCTGGAAAATGAGTTGCCAACGGTGTCAGGACAGCTGGGAAGGGCGGCCGCCCAAGGTAATAGACCCTGGGTTGAAAAGCCAGTCTCAGGATACCACCCTGGGACTAGTGGGAGGTAGAGTGGAAGTAATATGCCTAACACCTGGGGTGGGTGTCCCCCACTCTGAGAAACCTCAGAGGTCAGAGAAACCTCAGAAGCCCATGGGGAATTCCTTGCCAGCACCAAGGCTGGAAGAAAGGCCTACACAATGTCCCTGCTTGGGGTTTCCACCTCGCAGTGGATGGTCTGGGACCTTGCTCCTGATACTACCAGCGGCCTTTATTGGTTGCTGTCCTTATGGGAAGAAATTTCCTTTTGTTGAGGACAGAAGTCTGATCAAAAGAGCAGTATGGGCCACATCACCTTGTCGGCCATGGTGGTACTGTCTGCCTACATGGATGCATCTGTCCACATATGAGGGGAAGGGTTCTCCATGGATCAATCCAGTGGCTCAGGAGAATGTAGACAGAGGGATCCAAATGAGTTCAGAGGGGCATATAACTGACACGTGCCACTCCATAAGAGGGCCTTCGTCCAAGGTATTGGTCAGTCTATCTTGGCTTTTGGCTGGGGGGAGTTGTGTTGGGCTTGGGCCTCTCTGGAGGGTCACCCCCATACTTTTTGCCTTCACTCTCCTGTTTTCTGACCCGGTTTTTGTTGGCTTTTAGAACTCTGTGCACTTTACCATTGCTAAAGTGCTGTGCTATCTCCCTTAAACATGGTGAAATTGGCTTTCATCAAATGGGCACATTTAATTCACTTGTAGACCCCTAGTAAAGGGGTGCTACATGTACCCAGGACCTTTAAATTAAATGCTACTAGTAGGCCTGCAGCAATCATTGTCCCACTCACATAAGTAGCCTTTTAAACATGTCTGAGGCCTGCGATTGCAGCCTGTGTGTGCAGTTTAAACTGCCATTTCGACCTGGCACACCGAACCTCTTGCCAGGCTTAAACCTTCCTTTTTAATACATATAAGTCACCCCTAGGGTAGGCCCTAAAAAGCCCATAGGGCAGGATACAGTATACTAAAAAAGTTAGACATGTACTGTCATGAGTGTCACACTGTATCACACTTTGTGTGCCATCCCACAGCCACATGCCCCTTGACTCTGGTAGCAGTGGTACACACTACTGGTGGTATATTGTTGTAATGAAGCCATCAGTGTGCAATTGATATATTAGCATCAGGAGGTCACCACCTATTTCCATACTGCGCAATTGTTATAACCCTGGTGGCAGTGGTAAGCACCATTGGTTGTTTATTCTTGTGATGGAAGTCAGCATTTATTCACATTGTATACACGGTGGCTAACAAATCCATTCCATATGCTGACTTACACAAGTCGAACACTGCTTCCACGTGCCCTCGTGCAAACCGTCAAACATGTGCACAACGTGCAGGAAATGTAATTAGATAATTACACCAACGTGCTAACTCAGACACGTGTAATCACTTGGACCCCCGTGACTATTTAAGCCGCGATGCACAGAAATCCAGTGCTTGGCTTCGTTTGATTTCTGGCAACCACTTACCTGGGTCCTGCTGGCTCCCACGACGACATCCTCTCCTCCAGCTCCCGTCCCTCTGCAGGGATGTCATTCCAGGGGTCCAGCCATGTACCGGCTCTCCAGGCTTCCGCTGCGTTGTCTGCAGTTCCTGCATTTCCTATAAAAGAAGAAGCACAAGAAAGGTGAATTTTGGCCACGCTCTTCGTGCTGATGCCACAAAACAAGGCAAAACAGATTTAATTATAACACGCAGAGACTGGAAGTGCTGTCCTTACTTTTTAAAGCAGTGCTTGATTAGTTTTGCACATTATCAAGGAACAGTGCCTTTGAATGTGTCAAGATGGAAACATATTATCTGATGGAAACCTCTCATTGAGAAAAGAGCTGTTTTTTTTTTACTGTGCTGGTTGTCATAATTATGTCACAGAATTATGTATACAATTGTGTTATGTGTCCCATCACAAAAGCAGTGCTAATTGAGTTACTCTCATTACAGGACAAACGTCCCTCAATACAATTGATCCCAGATCTTGGTGGCCTGAAACCCAGAGTCAAGACTCCACGTTATCCTGAGCCCAGCAGCCCTGGCGTGGAGAACCAGCACCATTGGAAGAGCTGGTATTTCTCTTTCTCTCTTATCCCAACCCCCCTTCCCCTTGGGAACTCATGAGGGCGCAGTGTACCTATTCATTGCTACCACGTTAGGTCCCACTGGGATTTGGGGAATAACTTTGCCCCATCCGAACAGCCTGGAGTTCAGGTGAGTAGCTCACAACAGAAAGTCAAGCCCCAACTTTTACGTTCCCTTTGGGCGACGTAGTCATGGACCCCTTAGCACATGCCTTACCTCAATCCTTCCCTGATACTGAACAGCTAACTACCATTGTTCAGGCCCTTCAAGAAGAGATGCAAAGACTCAAAACAGAAAATCAGGAACTCAAGGGGGCTTTAGCACATCACAAGCCTTTTACACAGTGGAGGGATCCCTCACAACCACGCCCTGTTCTCAGCTCCCCTATGTTTAGAGCACAGTACACACAACCTCATACTTCTCCTAGCACCCATCCTTCAGATCAAAATCTGCACGTCACCATAACAACTCCCACATCTGTACCGTTGACCAATCCAGAATAGTTTACTGGAGATAGTTTGCGCTACGCTGCCTTTATGAGTCAGTGCCAACTACACTTTTTGTGTAAACCCCAAATATTTAAGGCAGATGCAGCAAAAGTCGCCTTTGTGATTTCCTATTTGGGGAGAGTTGCAGCCAACTGGTCTATGCCCTCTCCTAGTGGCTAATGAACCCATTTTGTATGACTTCTCTGCCTTTAAGACAGCAATGACATGTTTATTTGCTAAACATGTCTTCTTTCAATCTAGAGATAACAAATTACTAAAGCAACAGTAGGGTTCCAAGGACCTTCTCACTTACAGCACTACCTTTAATCGTTTAATAACTGAAACTCGCTGGCCTGAGGAAAAATGTCCCTGTCTCTTTTATAGAGGCTTGAGGGACAATATCAAAGACTTGCCCGAAGACTGCGCAGAGTTCGTCGATTTAGTTGTTAAATTAGACCATAGATTAGGCGAACGAAAGACAGAGCGTCCCGAGGCGAAATTAGAGTAGTAGTAGTACTAAAAACAGACAGGAAAGAACATGAGGAAAAAGCACCAGAGACAGCACATATGCAAATTGGAGGGATTAGGGGCCCCCTATCCAGTGAAGTAAAAGACGTCGCCGTAAAGCCAACTTGTGTCCTTACTGTGGCAAACTAGTGCATTTTGCACGTAACTATGCCATAAAACCAAAAAAGAAAAAAGCCACTGCCAGCAAAGACGTCCCTGAGCAGCAGGAAAACTAATTCTCTCTGGATGTACAGAGTTCGCCTCTCCGCCAGAGTCCACTTTTCAGATCTTCCAACACCTTACTAATGTGTAGAATCGTGTGCTCAGACACATGACTATTAGAGTAATAATTATCCTGTCCCCACAAAACCAGCAGGTCCTGTCAGTGCATATTGACTACGGGGTTACTATGAATTTCTTTGATTTCGCTTTAGCAGCAAAGTTACAGGGTACCTCGTATAGGCAAGGAAGAACCAGAACCCGTGCATTCTGTAAATGGCTCGGTATTGTCCTTCGCTGTAATCCGGTTCCACACAAATCCATTAACTCTAGTGTGTGACAACGGACACATGGAGGAAACAACCTTTGACCTCACTGACACCCTAACTTTTGGTGTCATCCTTGGCATACCATGGCTTATATACCACAACTGCCTGAAAACAGTCATGAACAGAGCTTACTACGAACATAAAGTACATACACATGCAACAAATAAGGACAAATACATTCGATTGGAAATAGATCCTACAGAGGCGTTCGTAGAAACACTCAATCTATACTGGACAGAGCATTTGAAATGGGATGGATGACTGAGAACACTAAAAAATTCTTAACCTCAGAGTATCCACAGAGACCACACATGTACATGCTTCCTAAAATGCACAATGACCCGAAGGACCCCCCCCGTTTAGACCCATCGTGGCAGGATGCGGTTCTATCCATGAACCATTAGGAAGATAACTCGACTACTTCTTACAACCACTGGTGACATCATGGACATCATACATTCAGGACACCACTTTTTGCTTGAACAAACTTATTAACATTAAGGAAGCAATCACAAGAGACGTTTGGCTATGCACTATAGACGTGGTTTCCTTATACACGTCGATTCCACACGGAGAAGGTCTGGAGGCAGTGGAATGGATGCTACTCACCAGTAACAACGACCAAGCTAATAACATTTTTCTTCTGGACTTGTTACACTTCAGTTTGTTTCACAGTTATTTCACCTGGAATAATACATTCTTTCTTAAAAAAACTGGACCTTCAATGGGCTTCACTGGAGCGCCATCCTACGCTAATATATTCATGGCCAAATTTGAACATACACACATTCTTAAAAATAAGACATGGAATGAGAACTTGATAACGTACATGCGGTACATCGACGATATTCTACTTGTATGGAAAGGCACAAGACAACAATTGATGACCAACATACAAGAATTGAATGAACACAACCCACGCATCCAGTTCACACATCTTATGAGTCAAACTAAGATCAACTTCCTAGATATTCAATTGGACATTACAGAACAAGGGTTATAAACCAGTGTTTTTAAAAAATTGACAGATAAGAATAATGCTGTTCACTACAGAAGCTTTCAACCTCCATCATTAAAAAGACACTTACCATTATTTCAGTTCATCAGAATAAAAATAACCACTTCTGAACCAAACATGTGCGCAGAAGCTATACAAAACTCATATTTACAATACACTAGAAGAGGCTATCCCCTGAGGTATTGGATGAAGCAAAACGTAAAGTTCAGAATATGGAAAGAAAGAATTTATTACAACAATCCACCACATCTCCCCAACAAAGAGAGGTCTGTGTACTAAAGTTTTCCACGAAATCTCCAGCTATCAAGCGCATCATACTACAAAGATGGGAGGTATGGAACAGGAACCTGATTTTCAAGATCTTTTCACAGCAAAACTGCTGTTTGCATATTCACGCTCCAAAAATTTCAAGGAACTTCTCAAGAACAAACTTTTACCCAAGACCAACAACCATACAGGCATGAAAAAATGTTTTAACTGTAGTCAATGTAGCAACGTCATAGTAAGCAACACGTTTACCCACCCACAACCTGGCAAGAAATTGACATTGAAGCATTCTTCAGATTGTAACTCTGAAATGGTGATCTACACCATCAAATGTTCATGTGGTTTAACATACGTGGGGAGAACCTCACGAAAAATCTGAATCAGAATAACCGGACATAAAAGTATGATCAGAACGAAGAACAGATACTCATGTTTAGCTGCACACTGGGTAGACACTAAGCATACCATACCACACCTATGTTTAACCATTCTTGAAAGACTCATTCCCACACCTCACAGAGATATTCATAAACTTTTAGCCCAGAGGGAAACCGCTTGGATTAAGAAATTGCACACTTTAATACCCAAGGGGTTAAATGACAAAATCGAAATGGCATGTTTCTTATAATCTGTTTTTCATAATCTGTGCCACAATTCTGTAGGGTAATGTTATTTCATAGTAAGGATGTTTGTCCAGTCTCCTGTATCCGGAGGGAAGTAGTCATGTATCACACTAATGTGAGCATGGAGATTTATCATTCTAGACTGTTCCATATAGTACTGTATTTGATGTTTAGATTTGCATCGTTTTTTTCAATCATACATTTTGCAGTATTCTCTGTTATACTCTTTCTTTAAACTTGATGATTGACTTCATCGTTCCATGTTGTACCGCAGTTGAAGTTTGTATTCCCAACCAATGTTCAAAGCATTCACTCCGCACACTTTCAATGCACTACGAGTTCTCTTTTTGGCATTTTTTATAAGCTCAAAAACTCGGTTTTGACAGGTGCTAATTTTGTCAACAGTGTGCACAATTCATCCTTGTATTTACATCTTTTAAACACAAGAGAAGAGTTTTATTTTTATTTGCATTTTTATTTTTGTCAGGTCAGGTCTTTTTTCCATGTAGCAGCACATAGTCTTTCTTTTTGTTTCACACATCGATACACGGGCATAAGACGCGAGCGGTCGCCATACACAGCATTGCATGCTGGGATAGAAGGAAAGTGCACTGCAGTTTCATTTGGCGTGAATACACGGAGTACCAGGTAAACTTCTCCGAGTTCGCAGAGATGCAAAACTTCGACGTTCGCGAGTGCAGAACATTGAGCTCAGCATATGCTTTTTACAGACCCGGAGTTTACTGTTTTTTGCAAATCCACGAGACACACAGAGGTGGTTGTTCTCAACTCGCCGATTTTCCAGTAAGTAATTAAGAGCATGGCGTGAGCTGCAAGGACTGGCATTTACAGCCTGTATATTTACGGACTGATTATATCCTTTTTTATAGTGTGCAGCACGCATCATAGCATACACATTGGATACAAGCGTTACACTCGCATTTTCCTGTATGTGCTGAACTCATTTAGTCTGCATGATACACGAGGTGTACGGGAGATTGTTTTTTGCGATCTTGGATTTGGCAGTTTCTTTTTTTGTTTTTAATTGAGCATACATATGATTATTTTGAATATGTTTTATATCGTCGGTTTCACGTTTGGGTGATCATGTGGTTCACATGAGCACCATTTCTTGATAACCCGCATGAGTACCTTTTGCTTGCTTTGAACATGTGTTGGTGTACTCTTCAATCATAGATCTGCATCTTTTGTAATCTATGGCGAACTCTTTTCTAACAGAATTGTTCCTGGTTGGCTAAAGGTCAAATCGTATAAACGTTTATATGTTACCTTTTACAGTTCCCCTGAAGAAGTGTTCAAACCCGAAATGCATTGAGAATGAAGCATGAACTCTGCTGAAATATTGGCAATAAATTAAGCAATGTGATGTAACATTGTTTATGATGCTATATTGTCTATGTATGCATAAATTGTTATGAGCAACACGCTTCTAATCAAGGCTGATTATTTTTGTACATCAACTGAAAGAATTACATTCATTAATTTCACGAAAAGCCTAAATAAATGCATGTTTAACTTTATTGAGCCAGATGAAATTTTCACATATTGAATGAACCTTATGGGTCTTGACTTGTGCGCATTGTGTTGGGTGTACAGCACTTGTACACCTTTTTCAGCATACTTGTATAGCACAACCCCAATATATATTTGCTCTCAAAAACCATTAACCTTGATTCACCCATATGTATGACTACCTGCTATCAGGAAGCCGAATATCCAGTGACACCTCTGGACTGTGCTGCAACCCATGCTTCCCCCTCTTACCAACTCCTGAGGGAATACCAAGATTTTCAGGATGTGTTCAACCCGGTTAAAGCAACAGTTACCCCCACACAGGGTTTATGACTGCCGCATATATCTCGTCCCTGGGGCTGTCCTCTCATGTAGCAGAATTTATGCCTTAACCGAGCCCGAGACGCAGCACTTACGCAAATACCAAGACAAATTACTTGAACTGGGGTTCATAAGGCATTCCACCTCACCCCTTTTTTTGTCCCAAAAAAGAATGAGGAATTACAAGCCTGCATCGATTATAGGATGGTCAATAAGGCCATCATCAAAACTCAGTATCCATTGCCCCTTATAGCAGTCCTCCTAGACCAGGTTTGTGGTTCCATCATATGCATAAAACTAGATTTACGCGGTGCCTATCACCTGATAACCATAAAAGAAGGTGAAAGAATGGAAAACCACCTTTAGAACAAAAGTTGGCCTTTTTAAATATACTGCATTGCCCTTTGGGCTCTGCAACACCACAGCGGCCTTTCAATACTTCATTAATGAAGTATTGCATGACTTCCTTGATGTCTGTGCTGTCGTCTACATAGAGGACATCCTGATTTACTCAAAAAATAAACAATAACACATCCAACATGTGCGGGCCATATTGCAGAGCTTATGCAAACACTCGCTGTACGCTAAACTGGAAAAATGCACCTTCCATGCAACATCAGTAAAATTCCTTGGTTATCACCTGTCACCCATGGGAATCACTTTGGACCCTTAAATAGTGACGCAATACTTTCTTGGCCAACCCCAACTTCAGTCAAACACATTTAAAAAAATCTTGGTTTTGCCAATTTTTACCGGCGGTTTATACCGCACTTCCCTGAAATAGTGGTTCCCATAACTACCTTGTTGAAGAAGCGCCACTCATTTGTTTGGTCAAAAGCAGATAATCAGGCCTTCAACAGCTTAAAACAAAGTTTCACGTCCGCACCCAGACTACGTCATCCAGACCCAGATCAGCCATTTTATGTTGAGGGGGATGCCTTGCAATTCGTTCTAGGGGGTGTGCTTTCTCAGAAGGATCCACAAAAAGGGCCATCTCCACCATCTGGCATATTACTCACGAAAATTGCTCCTGGCTGAACAAAACTACACCATACCAAAAAGGGAGTTATTAGCAATCAAATCAGTCTTTGCGGAATGGCGACACCATTTACTCTGAGCCAAACAGGCCATTACAATCTTTACTGACCACAAGAATTTACAATTCTTTAGTTCTGTGAAGGCTCTTACCCCATTACAAATGCACTGGCTTCACTTTTTCAGTGATTTTGACTTCTTTATCACATATCGACCTGGAACTAAACAGTTGCAATCAGACATCCTATCCAGATTAGGGCATCCAGGAGATACTAGCAATGCTCACACTCCACCCAGTATAATTTCTTCTGACAAGATAGTGGCTGTAACAACACATGTTGACACCTTTGTGGACAGAGTGAAGGACCAATACAAAACATACGCACCAGAAACATGGACCAAGAAACCACTTAACACCATAAAAGACGGGTACTATTTCCATGCAGACAAATTGTACATACCAGACCAAAACTTGCAGCGCCAGGCATTGGCTTGGAATCATGACACCGCCCTTGCTGGGCATCCAGGAATGCAAAACATCCTGGATAATTGTTTACGTACCTTCTGGTGGGAATCCATTCGTTAGGATGTGTACCAATATATCAATATCTGCCCCACCTGTGCCCTTAACAAGGCATCACATATTGCCCCTTCTGGGCTTCTGCAACCTTAACCAATTCCACCACTACCATGGCACATGCTTAGTGTCAATTTCATTACTGATCTGCCTGAATACAATTAACACACAACCATTTTAGTGGCAGTTGACATGTTGTCCAAAATGGCCTACTTCAAACCGCTCAAGAATAAACCCACAGCCTCAGAACTTAGCACCGTTTTCCTTCACCATATAATCAGACTGCAAGGGTTTATGACCGCGGAAGTCAATTTACATCCAATTTTGGAAGGCCTTTAGTTCCACATTAGGAAAAGAGATAGCATTCTCAACAGCCTATCACCCTCAAACAGATGGCCAGACAGAAAGGGAAAACCAGACACTAGAACAAACCCTTAGGTGTCTCCTCTCCATGCTTACAAGTTCCTGGGATCAGGCTCTTCCTTTGCAGAATTCACTTACAACAATAGCATTCATGCCGTGGTAGAGTGCTCAACGTTTTATTATCTCACAGGGCTCCATTCTCGCATTCTCCCTATAGAACAAAAACTCCAACCCTCATCTATCCCCTCAGTCACAGAACGACTAGCTGCCCTACAAGATATTCAGTTAAAGGCCAAGAAATGCCTAGCCAAACACAAAAGCCAAATGAAACTACAAGCAGACAAACATAGAAACCCTGAAACCAAAAATGATGTTGTGTTTGGCTCTCCAGTCACCACATCACCTTAGCAGGGCCAAGAAAATTACAACAGTGTTTCATAGGACCATTCGAGATTACACATCTATTAGGGCCTGCTACAGTCCAGTTACCTCCATACTACACCATACACCCAGTATTCATGTCTCCCTGCTGAAGCCCTAACATCCTAAAACCAAACCAGATACCCCACCTCCTCCTATCCTAGTGGATGGCCACCAAGAATATGAGGTGTAGTATATCTTAGATGCTAAACGCATCCGAGGCAAACTCTATTAATTGATCGATTGGAAAGGATATGACCCATCAGAACGTTCATGGGAACCTGCATGTTATGTCCATGACTCTCTCCTCATACTGCGCTTTCATGCCCTCAATCCCATTAAGCCCTGTCCTGTAAGAAGGTCTTTGGGGCAGAGAACTGTCATGAGTGTCACACCGTATCACACTTTGCGTGCCACCGCACAGCCACATACCCCTTGACTCTGGTAGCAGTGGTACACACTACTGGTGGCATGTTGTTGTAATGAAGCCACCAGTGCGCAATTGATATATTAGTGTCAGGACATCACCACTTATTTCCACATTGCGCAATTATTACAACCCTGGTGGCAGTGGTAGGCACTATTGGTTGTTTATTCTTGTGATAGAAGTGAGCATTTTTTCACATAGTATGCAGGGTGGCTAACAAATCCGTTCCATATGCTGATTAGCACGAAAACTCTCAACTGCCACATGTATTACATTAGTCGAAATCTGCTTCCACATGCCCTCGTGCAAACCATCAAACATGTACACAATGTGCAGGAAATGTAATTAGATAATTACACCAACGTGCTAACTCAGACACGTGTAATTACTTGGACCCCCGTGACAATTTAAGACGCGCTGCACAGAAATCCAGTGCTTGGCTTCGTTTGATTCCTGGCAACAACTTACCTGGCTCCCACTGCGACATCCTCTCCTCCAGCTCCCGTCCCTCTGCAGGGACGTCATTCCAGGGGTCCGGTCGTGTTCTGGCGCTCCTCTCCAGGCTTCCGCTGCGTTGTCTGCAGTTCCTGCATTTCCTATAAAAGAAGAAGCACAAGAAAGGTGAATTTCGGCTGCGCTCTTTGCGCTGAGGCAAACTCACTTCAGTACCCCACTAAACAAGTCAAAATAGATTTAATCATTACGCGCAGAGACTGGAAGCAATGTCCTCCGTTTTAAAGCAGCGCTTGATTAGTTTAGCACATTATCAAAGAACAGTGCCTTTAAATGTGTCAAGAATCAGTGACAGTGGAAACTCGAGGGTGCATATGAATCCAGGAAAGACGTATTTCCTCCAATAGCTGCACCTGTTAAACAAGGGACATTAAGACTTTGAAACTCACGGAACTGTAGCCAATCTGCAGTGTTTTGTTGCATTTTGAGCATTGTTTTCCCTTGGATCTACAGCAAAACCATTGTTGTTCTTGGCATATTATCTGATGGACACATATTATCTGATGGAAACCTCTCATTGAGAAAAGAGCTGTTATTTTTAACTGTGTTGGGTGTCATGAGTATGTCACAGAATTATGTATACAATTGTGTTATGTGCCATCACAAAAGCAGTGCTAATTGAGTAATTCTCAACATCCCTCAACAAAGGACAAGCATCCCTTGGTGGCCTAGTACCCAGAGTCAAGACTCCACGTTGTCTTGAGCCCAACAGCCCTAGCATAGAGAATCGGCACCATTGGAAGAGCTGGTATTTCTCTTTCTCTCTTATCCCAAGTGCCCTTGGGAACTCATGAGGGCACAGTGTGCCTGTTCATTGCTACCATGTTAGGTCCCACTGGGATTCGGGGAATAACGTTGCCCCATTGGAACAGCCTAGAGTTCAGGCAAGTGGCTTGCAATATGTACTTCTCAGTTTTACATGTCGTGGTAGAGAAAAACTCTTTAAAATTGTTTTTCACTACCTCTCTCATAGGATTTAATAAGTGATAACATTTGATAGGGAGCAGGTAGGAAAGTCATGTTTATTGTCTAAGGAATTGTAATTTAAAAGCCTCTTTAATGGTAACATCGGATTTAAGTCACAATTCTCAAAATGCCACTTTTAGAAACTTGGGGCCAGATGTAGGAAGCCAAATTGCGATCGCAAACGATGAAATTCACAGAATTTCAGCATTTGCGATCGCAATTTGGCTTTGTACAATGTAGGTAGGCAATTACCCACTCGCAACAAAAGGAATCGCAAAAATTGCGATTCCTTATTTTGCGCAAGCATTTAGAGAATCGCAATTTGCGATTCCCTAAATGCTATGCTAGTAGGCATCGCAAATTGCGATATTGCCTTAAGGAATCGCAAATTACCACCAACTTCAAGTTGGTGGTATTTTGCGATTTCCTTTCAAAAAGCACTTTTTTGCTTTTTTCAAAGTGCCATGTGGCACACATACATGCCCTTAGGGCATGTATGTGCGCCACATCTGCACACATGCAGATTTCAGGGGTGCAACAGGGTGTCCTTTTGGAACCCTTGCACCCTTGAAATTGCGCACGCAATTTGCGAGTACATCTTTGTCACTCGCAAATTGCGTGCGCAGATCTCATTCATTCCTATGGGCCTCTTGGCCCATAGGAATGAATGGGAAGGTATTCCTTGATTGCGAATCTCAATTTGCGATTCGCAATTAAGGAATATTAAGGAATCGCAAATATTTTTGCGATTCCTACATACATTCCATTTTGCGAGTCCTTAATAGCGATTCGGTAAAAATCGCTATTAAGGACTCGCAAAATTGACTTTGCCTACATCTGGCCCTTGGTATTTTCTTGTTCTAACCATTTGGAGCCTGCAGCCTATTCCTGAGTCACATGAATAGATGTAGTTGGCAGATGGCCTTTGTGTATTCCTCCTAGACAGCAAGACAAAGGGAGAATAGGTGTTGGCAGGATGGGCCATCTCTGTCAGGATGAGGGGGAGGAGCTGTCACCTATCACACTTGCACTTCAGAGACTCTGCCTAAGCACACTCACAAACAGGTTTCACACTAGTCTATTGTGACCCAAGGAAATCTGAGGCCAGGACGGAGAGGAAGGAAATTTCAGGCACATCCGTAGGGGAGGATTATAGAAGCTTCTCACAGTTCAAAGCAGGCACCATGTACAAATACTCAACCCTCAGAGCAAACTTTTCAGATCACTTATGGACCTGTGGAAGACTCAGAAGAAGGACTGCCCTGCTGCCCTGCCGCTCTTCTGATCTGCTGCAAAAAGGACGGCCCAGCTGCTCTGCTGTCATGCTGCAAGGGGGACTGCTCTGCTGACCTGCTGTCAGAAGAAGGACTGAATCTACAAACTTAAAACGAGGACTGCCAGAGTGTCTCCAAGGGCTAGTTAGCTGGCTTCCTGTTCGGAGCTACAGGGACATAATAGGCTTCTCTACGCCAACACAACCTGGCGCAGCTCGACGCAGGGCCACACATTGCAGTTCCAGTTCAGCGGCCTTGCACGCACTGACCCAGTGCAATGCATCTCTACTCTGACAACCAGCCCAGCTCGATGCATCTCGACACCAGACTGTGCATCGAAGCTTCAGTTCGACATATTTACAAGCATCGACCCAGCGCAACACCGACACCAACAAACGGCCAAGCTCGACGCATCTCTGTTCAGCACCAAGGCATCTCGACGCAAGTCCTCACAGCACCAGCGGCTTCATAAACGTTGACTCGAAGCAATGCAGAACGGAGCATCCCAGGGCCGCGCTCCACCTTGCAAGCTCCCGTCGACGGCTCCATCGACCTCAACTCAGAGCGATGCGCCTCGACACAGGACCTCACATCGCAGCTCCCATCAACAGCTCCTCGACACCTATGCAGGGTAATGCAAGAACTTCGCATCTCGATGCACCAGTACACAAGGTACTTTTAACAGCGGACTGAACTCTGTCCTATATCTAACCTGCGCTCCATCGAGGTCGACCTGACTTTGTGACTTGGACAAGGTCCACCACCTATGTTCCCTCTAAGCTGCGCGCCTGGGCGTCAGCGCACAGATGATTTTTCGCCGCGCAGGGAGCCTTAAGGAGCGCGCAAAACAAACGGATCTCCTGCTGACAAGAGAAGAGCTCTCAATGAGCTGCTAATGAACGCAAAGAGAGGCCCTTGATATGTTTCCTCCTCCCTCCTGACTTTGATTGTTTAAGGTGTGACTCCCAAGCCCCTCCACAATTCTTAGATTAACTGTTTTTTAAACTGTAGCAGCCTATAAGATTTACACACTTAACAATTGTGAAAAGGAGGAACGATTGTGCGGGTACTGCAATTTGTTTAATAAAAGCATGGCAAATAAACAAGCTCTTTTGGTAAAACCATATTGGCATGCTTGTATTTGAAGGCGTTGACAATAAAAGCTCGAGTTGTTCCAAGTAAATAATGTTTTGTTCAAGCTAATTTATTTGGGGAGGTAGAGAAATGCAGAGATGAAAAAGAAAAGAGCGCGCCGCTGAATATAACGCTCATAAAATAATCTGCATATCAGACACGCTGTCTGTGGCTTACCAATTTATATTCTTAATGTAAACTAAATAAGCCAACTTATTCTTCTCTATATGCAATTTGAAAGCTGCAATCCTCTTCTTGTAATCACATCTGTGATTTCTCTGCAACATTATTCTTACTAATTGCAGTTCCTCTGGGGCTCTGCAGGGGTTTCTAAAAGTACTTTGTGAAAACAAATCACATAAAAGTACAGATGTGCGAGCCAACAAATTAAAAGCAAGATCAGAGCCAGAACCGAGCCAAGAAGCGACCCCTGACCTTGACTGGTAGGTCGCTCCCCCACCACACAGCTCCGTCTGTGTGCCCTGCTGCTGCCCCTGATTGTGCTCGTTTTTCCTTTCTGTGCCCCCTTGCTGCCCCTGATTGTGCTCGTTTTTCCTTTCTGTGCCCCCCTTGCTGCCCCTGATTGTGCTCGTTTTTCCTTTCTGTGCCCCCCTTGCTGCCCCTGATTGTGCTCGTTTTTCCTTTCTGTGCCCCTTGCTGCCCCTGATTGTGCTAGTTTTTCCTTTCTGTGCCCCCTTGCTGCCCCTGATTGTGCTCGTTTTTCCTTTCTGTGCCCCCTTGCTGCCCCTGATTGTGCTCGTTTTTTCCTTTCTGTGCCCCCTTGCTGCCCCTGATTGTGCTCGTTTTTCCTTTCTGTGCCCCCTTGCTGCCCCTGATTGTGCTCGTTTTTCCTTTCTGTGCCCCCTTGCTGCCCCTGATTGTGCTCGTTTTTCCTTTCTGTGCCCCCTTGCTGCCCCTGATTGTGCTCGTTTTTTTCCTTTCTGTGCCCCCTTGATGCCCTGATTGTGCTCGTTTTCCCTTCTGTGCCTGTTTCCCGCCGCTGCGCCTCTGCGGCCACGCCCCCTCACTGCCCATTCGCTGCCCCATTCCCTGCTCCTCCCTCCCACCTCCCCATTTATGGCGGCCGCTGCGTGGTGAAGAGAGCGACCCCTGACCTTGACTGGTAGGTCGCTCCCCCACCACACAGCTCCGTCTGTGTGCCCTGCTGCTGCCCCTGATTGTGCTCGTTTTTCCTTTCTGTGCCCCCTTGCTGCCCCATATTGTGCTCGTTTTTCCTTTCTGTGCCCCCCTTGCTGCCCCTGATTGTGCTCGTTTTTCCTTTCTGTGCCCCCTTGCTGCCCCTTTCCTTTCTGTGCCCCCTTGCTGCCCCTGATTGTGCTCGTTTTTCCTTTCTGTGCCCCCTTGCTGCCCCTGATTGTGCTCGTTTTTCCTTTCTGTGCCCCCTTGCTGCCCCTGATTGTGCTCGTTTTTCCCTTTCTGTGCCCCCCTTGCTGCCCCTGATTGTGCTCGCTTTTCCTTTCTGTGCCCCCTTGCTGCCCCTGATTGTGCTCGTTTTTTCCTTTCTGTGCCCCCCTTGCTGCCCCTGATTGTGCTCGTTTTCCTTTCTGTGCCCCCTTGCTGCCCCGGATTGTGCTGGTTTTTTCCTTTCTGTGCCCCCTTGCTGCCCCTGATTGTGCTCGTTTTTCCTTTCTGTGCCCCCTTGCTGCCCCTGATTGTGCTCGTTTTTTTCCTTTCTGTGCCCCCTTGATGCCCTGATTGTGCTCGTTTTCCCTTCTGTGCCTGTTTCCCGCCGCTGCGCCCTGCGGCCCCGCCCCTCACTGCCCATTCGCTGCCCCATTCCCTGCTCCTCCCTCCCACCTCCCCATTTATGGCGGCCGCTGTGCGGCCGCGCAGCGGACGTGCGCAGCGGGTGCGCAGCGGGCGCGCCGCTGGCGCGCCTAAGGCGCGCCTAAGGCAAGCCCGTCTGCGCCCGTCCGCGCCGTGACCGCGCCCAGCGCCAGACCCCCTGGTCCGGGCATCCCCCGCGCCCGCCACATCAACAGACGCCGATACGACGCCAGCACCCTCCACGCACTCAACCCCGGAAAAGATCACGCCTGCTACCAGGCCACCCCGAAGCGCACCCAAGGGCCCTTCACCTGCCGGAACTGCAGCTTCGCCAGCACCCGCCCCGCCAAACCACCGCCCAGGAAAGAACCCAACTACCTCAGATGCATCCTCCTCAACACCCGCTCCGCCCGCAAACACGCCATCGAACTCTGGGACCTTCTCGACTCAACCTCCCCAGACGTCGCATTCCTGACGGAGACCTGGCTGAATCCCGCTTCAGCCCCCGACATCGCCATTGCCATCCCGGACGGATACAAGATCACCCGCAGGGACCGCACCAACGGAGTCGGAGGAGGCATCGTCCACAGGAACACCCTCAGAGTCTCAACCAACACCGACGACACCCTCAGCACCGCCAAACACATGCACTTCCAGAGCCACACCGATCCCAACACCACCCTCAGAGGAACCCTCATCTACAGACCCCCCGGACCCCGACCACAGTTCAGCGATTCCATCGCTGACTTCGTCAGCACACACGCCATCGCCTCCACGGACTACATCCTCCTCGGGGACCTGAACTTCCACCTCGAGAACAACAAGGACACCAACTCCACCACCCTGATCGACAACCTCGCCACCCTCGGACTCAGACAGCTCGTGACTACACCCACCCACGCCGCCGGCCACACGCTCGACTCCATCTTTTCCGCAAGCCCACACGTCTCCTTCAACCACACCTCCGAACCCCACTGGACTGACCACCACTGCATCCACTTCACCTACAGGAAGCCCACCACGCACCACCGCACTGAACAAATGCCTTGCTGCTGCTGGAGCAGAGTCATGGAAGACCAGCTAACCACAACCCTCGCCCTGAGCCCACCCGCCGAACCCTCCGACCCCGACACCGCCGCCCGCAACCTCAGACAGTGGATCGACGACTGCGCCAACACCCTCGCCCCGCTCAAGAATCCGCCCAACAGCCACACCAGCAAGAAAGCCACCTGGTTCACCGAAGACCTCCAGGCCTCCAAACAAACATGCCGAAAACTGGAGAAGATCTGGCTCCACGAACGGACAGCGGACAGCTACGCCGCCCACAAGAGCGCCACCCGCAGTCACCATCACCTCATCAGATCCACCAAAAGGGCCTCACTCAAAGACCGCCTAGACAACAACGCACACAACAGCAAAGAGCTCTTCAACATCGTGAAGGAACTCTCCAACCCCAGCTCCAACACCAACGACATCCAGCCGTCGCGAGACCTGTGCGACTCACTGGCCACCTTCTTCCACCGCAAAATCGCCGACATCCACGACAGCTTCAACACCACGACCGCCCCGGCAACCACCGAGACCACTGCCCCCACAACCACCAACCGCCTGCTCTCCTGGACCAACATCAACGACGAGGACACCAGCGAGATCATGAACACCATCCACTCCGGTTCACCGCTAGACCCGTGCCCTCACCACATCTTCAACAAAGCCAGTACAGCCATCGCGCCCCATCTCCGGAAAATAATCAACATCTCCTTCGAGACAGCAACCTTCCCGGAAAGCTGGAAGCACGCCGAGATCACCGCCTTACTCAAGAAACCCAAGGCAGACCCCAAGGACCTCAAGAACTTCCGACCCATCTCTCTGCTCCCATTCCCCGCGAAGGTCACCGAGAAAATCGTCAACAAACAACTGACCCGCTACCTCGAGGAGAACAACATCCTGGACCCTTCCCAGTCCGGCTTCCGCAGCAACCACAGCACCGAAACCGCCCTCATCGCCGCCACCGATGACATCAGGACCCTGCTAGACAACGGAGAAACAGCAGCCCTCATCCTCCTGGACCTATCAGCCGCCTTCGACACGGTCTGCCACCACACACTACGAACACGCCTTCACGACGCCGGGATCCAAGAGAAGGCCCTGGACTGGACAACATCCTTCCTTTCCGGCAGAACACAAAGCGTCCGCCTCGCCCCCTTCCGATCCAAGGCCACCAAGATCATCTGCGGCGTACCCCAAGGCTCCTCCCTCAGCCCAACGCTGTTCAACATCTACATGGCACCCCTCGCCCACGTCGCCCGACAGCACAACCTCAACATCATCTCCTACGCCGACGACACCCAGCTGATCCTCTCCCTCACCAAAGACCCTCACACCGCCAAAGCCCACCTCCACGAAGGAATGAAGGCCGTCGCCGAATGGATGAGGACCAGCCGCCTGAAGCTGAACTCGGACAAGACGGAGGTCCTCATCCTTGGTTCCAACCCTTCAGCCTGGGACGACTCCTGGTGGCCAACATCACTGGGAACAGCCCCGCCACCCACCGACCACGTACGCAACCTAGGGGTCATCCTCGACCCCACCCTCTCCATGACTAAGCAGGTCAACGCCGTTTCCTCATCCTGCTTCAACATCCTCCGAATGCTCCGCAGGATCTTCAAGTGGATCCCCACCGAAACAAGAAAAACAGTCACCCAGGCCCTCGTCACCAGCAGGCTGGACTACGGAAACGCCCTCTACGCAGGAACGACGGCTAAGCTCCTGAGACGGCTGCAACGCATCCAGAACGCCTCTGCACGTCTTATCCTCGACATCCCCCGACGCAGCCACATCACACCCCACCTGAGAGACCTGCACTGGCTCCCTGTCAACAAGAGGATAACCTTCAAGCTCCTCACCCACGCACACAAAGCACTCCACAACTCCGGACCAGCCTACCTCAACAGACGACTCAGCTTCTACACCCCCACCCGCCAGCTCCGCTCGACCAGCCTCGCCCTCGCCACAGTCCCCCGCATCCGGAAAACGACCGCCGGCGGCAGATCCTTCTCCCACCTCGCCGCCAAGACCTGGAACACCCTCCCCACCAACCTCCGACAGACCCAAGACCTACTGGCCTTCAGAAGACTCCTCAAGACCTGGCTCTTCGATCAGTAGCAGCACCACCCCCCTCTTCCCCCAGCGCCTTGAGACCCTCGCGGGTATGTAGTGCGCTTTATAAGTGACATGATTGATTGATTGATTGATTGAGTCTGGCTAAGGTCTTAAAGCCCGTGGACGAGCTGAGCCTTTTAAATGTTTGGTATGTAAATCATATAACAAACATCATGTAAAATATAATAAAGCCTCATCAACATTCAAAAAGTGTACTTCTTTAACATGTGGAACCTTTGACATAATACTCACATTATAGCACAGCAGTGAGAAGTACATATTAAAAGTGATCGTTTTCAAACATGAACCATTAGTGAACCAAGAGGCAAGAAGTTGTCTTGTAACCCCTGTAAGTGGGTAAGATTATTATAGAGAAACATAGTCTATTAAATCAAACAGAATAGATTTCTGTACAACTGGTAGTCTGAACTCACATATTTGAAAGTGTTTGCATATGCAGTAATGAAGAAAACAAGTTTGGGTAAAATAAAATATTTGCGTTTGGAAAGAAGTTGGAGAAGAGACTTTTCAGAGCACAGGAAGGCAAACTACAAAACTAGTCTCAAACACTACCACTCGCTCATTAGGAAAACTCGGGCCGCTTACTATAACACTAAGGGGCCGATTCCGATTCGGGCCGGAAAACATACCGACCGACTCGGTACGGGAATATAGTCCGACCGACACGTACCGGCGCTGCCCGACCTGCGTAGTACGATGAAATGCATGTGAATCACGACCGACTCGCACGGAACACAAGCCGAACGACCGAACCGCACGGAAACCAGCTATCCGGCCGGGAAACCACGCGAATCGAACCGACCGACACACACCAGGAATGAACCCGACCGAAACGTACCCGCAAACTCCGACCCGCGCAGTACGATGCAATGCGTGGAAAACCAGACCGAGACGCACGGAGCCCAAGCCGTACGACCGACACGCATACAAAACCCAGCCGAAGCAACCCAATACTCCGCGACCGACGCATACGCCGCACATGAAACCTAGCAGAAACACAGCGTGAACGACTCGGAGAAGCTCGCACGAGACAACTGCAGCGTCCTACTCGGTCAGAAGAACGTCTCCTACATGCACCAAAAATACAAAGGAAAAAATACAAAAAAAGGGCCAAACAAGCAATTACAAAGCCAATAAATACTGGAGGGGGGAAACATGGAACAAAGACACACCCACAACTCCACCCATATAAAGGCCACAAATCCCTACCATGATCCTTTGCAAATTCAACTGACCTGCCAGCACAGAACACCATCAGACAGCAACCACAGACACACTCACAGCTCATCCATCACACAAGCCACACACCATTAGCACCTCAACAAATAGCACCCTCACATACACCCAGCAAAACCTACACTCACACACCCTCACTTGCACATACACACACATTAATCACCACCACCACCCATCACCATGCCCCCAAAGAAGAATCCAAAGTTCCTAGACAGTGAATTGGAAGTCCTGGTAGATGAGATCCTCAGGGTAGAGCCACAGTTGTTTGGTACATTGGTCCAACAGACCCCCATGTAGCAGAAAACCAAGATGTGGGAGAGGATCGTCGACAGGGTGAACGCACAATCACCATGTTTGCGCACAGAGGAAGACATCCAGAACAGGTGGTATGATGTGCGCAGGAGGGTCAAGGACCTACTAAAGAAGGATTACATCTTGAGTCAGCGCACCGGCAGTGGCCCTCCTGCCAAACCACTATACCTCAGGCCCTGGGAGGAGAAGGTGCGGGCCATCCTACCACCAGTGAGCGTATATGGACTATCAAACGTCCCACAGCCTGGTGAGTACACAACAAATATACACAATATTGTGTGACAATACACACACATCACTGTCAAGGGGATAGTCAAACCATGCACCCTTAGCAAATCCACAGCAACCAAAAGATAATCACCCCAAGATGTGTCTGTCAGTCAGATAAACACAATACATGCCATCTCATAGTGATATGTAACTGTGTCATGACATGTACAAACCTAACAACAAATACAGCAAGGCAGTGGCACAAATCTAACCAACAAACACAGTCAGATATTTTGCCACCACTAGAACACCACCTCACAGGGAAGCTCACTGAAAGGAAGGAATTCTGTGTATGCTGGTGAAGTCAGTGTAGCCAATAGCATGATGGGAGTTGTAGTCACAGATATTGGTCACCCTCACAATTGGCCCATCAACACCACCCTGAACCATGCTCACATCACAGGGAGTGGAAAAGAAATGACAAGATGGCTGACACTGGGTACTGCTGTGGGGAGCACAAGGCCCTGCTGGGAACTGTGCACCAACAAACAGCAGGACACCACTGTCAGCCATCTTGCCATTGCTGTCACACTCACACACAGTGAAGTCGACTCAAAAGGAAGGAAGTATGGGCATGCTGGGAAGGGGGTGTAGGCAATAGCATGATGGGAGTTGTAGTCACAGATATTGGTCACCCTCACAATTGGCCCATCAACACCACTCTGAACCATGCTCACATCACAGGGAGTGGAAAAGAACTGACAAGATGGCTGAAACTGGGTACTGCTGTGGGGAGCACAAGGCCATCCTGAAAGCCAACTTGCACTCCCTGCAATGGAAGCACGTTCCATGGTGGGATATCTGGCTGGGTGGGAAGGAGGACTGACAGCTCTGACCATAGTCACCAGCAGCTTTTCTCACACACCCCCTTAACACAAACTCCACACAACTCACCTGGGAGAATGCAATGCCTCACACTCTAATTAAATATCCCACAAAGAACAACCACACTGGGTTATGCCGTGTGAAGCACAGGGACACTTTTGGGACTTGTAGCCAAACAAACGCCAGGACAACACTGTCTGCCATCCAGTCAGCACAGGCACACTACCCCACAGGGAAGCAGAGTCAAAAGGAAGGAAGTATGGGCATGTTGGGAAGGGGGGTGTAGGCAATAGCATGATGGGAGTGGTAGGCACAGCTCAACATCCCCCACCCGCATGGCCCAGCAAGCTCACACTGAAGCATGCACACCTCACAGGGAGTGAAAAGCCACTTCAAAGATGTCTGACACTGGCCACAGCTGTGGGGAGCACAAGGCCCTGCTGGGAACTGGGCACCAACAAACAACAGGACCACACTGTCAGCCATCTTGCCATTGCTGTCACACTCACACACAGTGAAGTCCACTCAAAAGGAAGGAAGTATGGGCATGCTGGGAAGGGGGTGTAGGCAATAGCATGATGGGAGTGGTAGTCACAGCTCAACATCCCCCACCCACATGGCCCAGCAAGCTCACACTGAAGCATGCACACCTCACAGGGAGTGAAAAGCCACTTCAAAGATGTCTGACACTGGCCACAGCTGTGGGAGCACAAGGCCCTGCTGGGAACTTGGGCACCAACAAACAACAGGACCACACTGTCAGCCATCTTGCCATTGCTGTCACACTCACACACAGTGAAGTCCACTCAAAAGGAAGGAAGTATGGGCATGCTGGGAAGGGGGGTGTAGGCAATAGCATGATGGAAGTGGTAGTCACAGCTCAACATCCCCCACCCACATGGCCCAGCAAGCTCACACTGAAGCATGCACACCTCACAGGGAGTGAAAAGCCACTTCAAAGATGTCTGACACTGGCCTCAGCTATGGGGAGCACAAGGCCCTGCTGGGAACTGGGCACCAACAAACAACAGGACCACACTGTCAGCCATCTTTCCATTGCTGTCACACTCACTCACAGTGAAGTCCACTCAAAAGGAAGGAAGTATGGGCATGCTGGGAAGGGGGGTGTAGGCAATAGCATGATGGGAGTGGTAGTCACAGCTCAACATCCCCCACCCGCATGGCCCAGCAAGCTCACACTGAAGCATGCACACCTCACAGGGAGTGAAAAGCCACTTCAAAGATGTCTGACACTGGCCACAGCTGTGGGGAGCACAAGGCCCTGCTGGGAACTGGGCACCAACAAATAACAGGACCACACTGTCAGCCATCTTGCCATTGCTGTCACACTCACACACAGTGAAGTCCACTCAAAAGGAAGGAAGTATGGGCATGCTGGGAAGGGGGGTGTAGGCAATAGCATGATGGGAGTGGTAGTCACAGCTCAACATCCCCCACCCACATGGCCCAGCAAGCTCACACTGAAGCATGCACACCTCACAGGGAGTGAAAAGCCACTTCAAAGATGTCTGACACTGGCCTCAGCTGTGGGGAGCACAAGGCCCTGCTGGGAACTGGGCACCAACAAACAACAGGACCTCACTGTTAGCCATCTTGCCATTGCTGTCACACTCACACACAGTGAAGTCCACTCAAAAGGAAGGAAGTATGGGCATGCTGGGAAGGGGGTGTAGGCAATAGCATGATGGGAGTTGTAGTCACAGATATTGGTCACCCTCACAATTGGCCCATCAACACCACTCTGAACCATGCTCACATCACAGGGAGTGGAAAAGAACTGACAAGATGGCTGAAACTGGGTACTGCTGTGGGGAGCACAAGGCCCTGCTGGGAACTGTGCAACAACCAACAGCAGGACACCACTGACTGCCATCCTGAAAGCCAACTTGCACTCCCTGCAATGGAAGCACGTTCCATGGTGGGATATCTGGCTGGGTGGGAAGGAGGACTGACAGCTCTGACCATAGTCACCAGCAGCGTTTCTCACACACCCCCTTCACACAAACTCCACACAACTCACCTGGGAGAATGCAATGCCTCACACTCTAATTAAATATCCCACAAAGAACAACCACACTGGGTTATGCCGTGTGAAGCACAGGGACACTTTTGGGACTTGTAGCCAAACAAACGCCAGCACAACACTGTCAGCCATCCTGTCAGCACAGGCACACTACCCCACAGGGAAGCAGAGTCAAAAGGAAGGAAGTATGGGCATGTTGGGAAGGGGTGTAGGCAATAGCATGATGGGAGTGGTAGTCACAGCTCAACATCCCCCACCCGCATGGCCCAGCAAGCTCACACTGAAGCATGCACACCTCACAGGGAGTGAAAAGCCACTTCAAAGATGTCTGACACTGGCCACAGCTGTGGGGAGCACAAGGCCCTGCTGGGAACTGGGCACCAACAAACAACAGGACCACACTGTCAGCCATCTTACCATTGCTGTCACACTCACACACAGTGAAGTCCACTCAAAAGGAAGGAAGTATGGGCATGCTGGGAAGGGGGTGTAGGCAATAGCATGATGGGAGTGGTAGTCACAGCTCAACATCCCCCACCCACATGGCCCAGCAAGCTCACACTGAAGCATGCACACCTCACAGGGAGTGAAAAGCCACTTCAAAGATAGATGTCTGACACTGGCCTCAGCTGTGGGGAGCACAAGGCCCTGCTGGGAACTGGGCACCAACAAACAGGACCACACTGTCAGACATCTTGCCATTGCTGTCACACTCACACACAGTGAAGTCCACTCAAAAGGAAGGAAGTATGGGCATGCTGGGAAGGGGGGTGTAGGCAATAGCATGATGGGAGTTGTAGTCACAGATATTGGTCACCCTCACAATTGGCCCATCAACACCACTCTGAACCATGCTCACATCACAGGGAGTGGAAAAGAACTGACAAGATGGCTGAAACTGGGTACTGCTGTGGGGAGCACAAGGCCCTGCTGGGAACTGTGCAACAACCAACAGCAGGACACCACTGACTGCCATCCTGAAAGCCAACTTGCACTCCCTGCAATGGAAGCACGTTCCTTGGTGGGATATCTGGCTGGGTGGGAAGGAGGACTGACAGCTCTGACCATAGTCACCAGCAGCTTTTCTCACACACCCCCTTAACACAAACTCCACACAACTCACCTGGGAGAATGCAATGCCTCACACTCTAATTAAATATCCCACAAAGAACAACCACACTGGTTTATGCTGTGTGAAGCACAGGGACACTTTTGGGACTTGTAGCCAAACAAACGCCAGGACAACACTGTCAGCCACCCTGTCAGCACAGGCCCACTACCCCACAGGGAAGCAGAGTCAAAAGGAAGGAAGTATGGGCATGTTGGGAAGGAGGGTGTAGGCAATAGCATGATGGGAGTGGTAGTCACAGCTCAACATCCCCCACCCGCATGGCCCAGCAAGCTCACACTGAAGCATGCACACCTCACAGGGAGTGAAAAGCCACTTCAAAGATGTCTGACACTGGCCACAGCTGTGGGGAGCACAAGGCCCTGCTGGGAACTGGGCACCAACAAACAACAGGACCACACTGTCAGCCATCTTGCCATTGCTGTCACACTCACACACAGTGAAGTCCACTCAAAAGGAAGGAAGTATGGACATGCTGGGAAGGGGGGTGTAGGCAATAGCATGATGGGAGTGGTAGTCACAGCTCAACATCCCCCACCCACATGGCCCGGCAAGCTCACACTGAAGCATGCACACCTCACAGGGAGTGAAAAGCCACTTCAAAGATGTCTGACACTGGCCACAGCTGTGGGAGCACAAGGCCCTGCTTGGAACTGGGCACCAACAAACAACAGGACCACACTGTCAGCCATCTTGCCATTGCTGTCACACTCACACACAGTGAAGTCCACTCAAAAGGAAGGAAGTATGGGCATGCTGGGAAGGGGGGTGTAGGCAATAGCATGATGGGAGTTGTAGTCACAGATATTAGTCACCCTCACAATTGGCCCATCAACACCACTCAGAACCATGCTCACATCACAGGGAGTGGAAAAGAACTGACAAGATGGCTGAAACTGGGTACTGCTGTGGGGAGCACAAGGCCCTGCTGGGAACTGTGCAACAACCAACAGCAGGACACCACTGACTGCCATCCTGAAAGCCAACTTGCACTCCCTGCAATGGAAGCACGTTCCATGGTGGGATATCTGGCTGGGTGGGAAGGAGGACTGACAGCTCTGACCATAGTCACCAGCAGCTTTTCTCACACACCCCCTTAACACAAACTCCACACAACTCACCTGGGAGAATGCAATGCCTCACACTCTAATTAAATATCCCACAAAGAACAACCACACTGGGTTATGCCGTGTGAAGCACAGGGACACTTTTGGGACTTGTAGCCAAACAAACGCCAGGACAACACTGTCAGCCATCCTGTCAGCACAGGCACACTACCCCACAGGGAAGCAGAGTCAAAAGGAAGGAAGTATGGGCATGTTGGGAAGGGGGTGTAGGCAATAGCATGATGGGAGTGGTAGTCACAGCTCAACATCCCCCACCCGCATGGCCCAGCAAGCTCACATTGAAGCATGCACACCTCACAGGGAGTGAAAAGCCACTTCAAAGATGTCTGACACTGGCCACAGCTGTGGGGAGCACAAGGCCCTGCTGGGAACTGGGCACCAACAAACAACAGGACCACACTGTCAGCCATCTTGCCATTGCTGTCACACTCACACACAGTGAAGTCCACTCAAAAGGAAGGAAGTATGGGCATGCTGGGAAGGGGGTGTAGGCAATAGCATGATGGGAGTGGTAGTCACAGCTCAACATCCCCCACCCGCATGGCCCAGCAAGCTCACACTGAAGCATGCACACCTCACAGGGAGTGAAAAGCCACTTCAAAGATGTCTGACAATGGTGCTCTGTTGTGGGGAGCACAAGGCCCTGCTGGGAACTGTGCACCAACCAACAGCAGGACACCACTGACTGACATCCTGAGAGTCAACCTGCACCCTCTGCAAGTGTGGCATGCTTCATGGTGGGACAACTGGGCTGGGGGTAGAAGGAGGTCCGGATGTCAACCAAATACCACCAATGCTGGTCATGCACACACCTCAACATCCACATAGAAATGCATCAGGTTGGCAGGACAATGAGCCACACCAATATCAACCTCTGACTGTGACAACTTAGGACAATGCAATGTACAGGGCCGCATCCAGAGGTACAGTCACAACTGTCATGTGTTTGAACCAGTGATGCCTGCAGAAACATAACATACATTGTGTGTCTCTTCCAAAAACAGGTGATGATGGGGACACAGCAGCAGACGAGGAGGAGTCCCTGTCCCAGGCTCCGGGGGACCCTGAGCTCTCTGGTGTGGAACAGCCTCTGCCCTCATCGGATGGCGAAGACCAACCTGGCACCTCCGGTGGGAGTCATCATGCAGCACCAGCAGGAGCACCATCTGCACCCCCTGCACCCATTCCTCCAACATCTGCCAACACACAGACCACCCCCGCCGACACAGACAGACCAAGGACACTCAATGACAACAGCACAGGGACCACAGCCCACCGTGAAGCAACGGACAACAACCCCAGTACCAACCCCCAAGGGGGCAGAGGGTCACCTGTGCGTGCCACAGCAGCTCCTGCACGTGTGTCCAGGGGTGGTGGTAGGGGTGGTAGGCAGAGGTCGCTGTTTGCAGAGGGGTCTGGACTGCATGATGACCCACAACTGGCACGCATTGCTGAGGCGTACCAGAATAGCACCGGAGAGGTCAGCCAGGTAGTGGGGATCCTCAAGGACATTCAACAGCAGCAGGCTACCCATCATGTCCGCTTGGACTCCCACATGTCCCGTGTGGAGACACACATGTCCCGTGTGGAGACACACATGTCTGGCATGGAGTCCAAGTGGGACACATTGGAAGAACTGACAGCGGTGCAGAGGGACATATTGACATGCCTCCGCCAGATTAGCACCAACATGTCCACACCTCCCTGTGTGCCCACAACATCTGGTGCCGCAACAACTGCAACTGCCACAGGGAGGGAGGATGACTCTGGTGGAGAGTCCTCTGCACCGCAGCGGCCTGCACGTGAGGGTCCCCCAGAAAGAAGAGGGGTCGTCTGAGGAAGGACAACTGAGAGGCCGATGGCCATGTACATCCCCCAGGAACCCAACACCTGTTCTGGAAATTCTCCTTTGTGTGCAAACTGTTCACCCTGTCGAATGCAACACAACTCTCCCACATGACATGGGGAGTTTAAGTTGGACTAATGTATCAGATGACTGTGGACTTTACTCAGGACATTTCTGCTACCAACACTTCCAACTCATCTGGGAACTTTGGATTACAATACCAATGTACAGCACCCACCATCCTGTGCACTATCCTCACACATGTATGTAATAAACTCACTAATACACCATACTTGCCTCTGTTGTGATTCCAACGTTGTTTTTGTCATGGAGATGATGATCTGCTAAATGACACTGTGCATGCTAACTGCCACAGCAAGTTCAACACCGTCATGTGAGTCATGGCGACGTGACACATATGAGGGAGACACACCACTAGGGCTACACAACACATAGACACCAGGGCCATCGGACTCATCGCCTACACTGATGTTGCCAGGAAATACAGTGGAATGCACAGACACCACACCTATTCAGAGTCTGTGTTAACTAGCCCACAGGTGCAGTAAGCAAATGTCAGTCAGATGTGTGACCACAGACAACGCACATCCCAAAGTGAAGCACAGGTTTATTACACATTTGTAACATGTTGTTTCCACTACAAATGCAAGGTAATCCCACGTGGCAGTGGCCACACAGTCAAAAAGTGTAGAAGAAATAAAGTCCAGGGGTGTGTGGCACATCACCTGTAGGGAAACGACTGATGCCACCCTGAAAGCTGAATCATGGTGTCGGGGGATCCAAGTTGACCAAACAACTCTGTAAGCACCCTGTGAAGGACAGACATGACACACAGTCAAAAGCACTGAAGAACAGGACAGAACTGCAATACTCATTCCCAATACATGTCACAAGATACCTACACAAAACCAAGTTAGCATGTCAACACTGTTGGGGAGTACAGACTACCTGTAAGGACACATCGCTGCACGCATTCAGTCAAGTAGCACATGGCCACACTCAAACAGCACAAGAGCACCACCCACACATTTCATGCAAACTCACATCATTGACATGACAACTCTCTGGATACTCACATTCAGCTGAAGAAGTTGGTGATGAGCTGTGTGCGGACATCACCCTCATCATCATCATCAGCACTGGCATCGTGGCCCAGGCCAGGATCCTCCACAGGTGGCGGATGTTGGTCATCGTCATCCAGGATGAGAGGCAACTCCTTCCGCACTGCCAGGTTGTGTAGCATGCAGCAGACGATGACAATCTTGCACACCTTTGCTGGGGCATATGGGAGGGCCCCTCCTGTCTTGTCCAGGCAGCGGAAGCGGCTCTTCAGGAGACCAAATGTCTGCTCGATCACTCTCCTAGTCCGACCATGTGCCTCATTGTAGCGCATCTGGGATGGTGTCACAGGGTTCCTGAGGGGTGTCAGCAACCACGGCATGTTGGGGTATCCGGAGTCACCTACAGACAGACAATTGCACATTAGCTGAGTTGGAAAAGAGGGCGGAATACAACATAGCAGAACACACACAATGGTACAAAGTCAGTACACACCGACAAGCCAGGCACGCTGGTTCTGCATCTGTGACATCATCCTCGGGATGCGACTACTCCTCATCACGTAGGCATCGTGTGCCGAACCGGGGAAACGGGCACACACATGTGTGATGCTCATATCTGCAAGACATACCACCAGAGCATTGATCGAATGATAATGTTTCCTGTTCCTGTATCCCTGCTCATGTGCCTGTGGTGGTGCCAAAGCCACATGTGTCCCATCAATGGAGCCAATGACATGTGGCATCCTCCCCAGGGCATAGAAGTCACTCTTGACGTCAGTGAGTTGTTGACGTTTAGGGAAATAGATGTACTTGTTCAGGTATCTCAACATTGCCTCCAAAACATCGCGTAGCACACGGCTGAACATAGTCTGTGACATCCCACCAGCAGACGCCACAGTGTGTTGAAAGTTACCGGTGGCAAAGAAGTGTAGGGCTGCCATCACCTTCACCTTGGGGGTCAGCGCTGTAGGGTATGGCCGGCCAGGTTGCAAATGTGGGGCCAACCGCACCGCCAATTCCTCAATCAGCGCCCTGTTGAAGCGGTACCGTCGGATGCAGTCACGTTCCACCATCGTTGCAAGGTCAGGGAATCGTCTATGGACAGCTGGTGCCCTGCAGTGCATAGGTGAAGAAAGAAAGATTGTCAGTCACCCCACATATGTGCCATTGACCATACTCAATATCACATGATACATCATTACGAGACACAAGTACCTGATGTGTGTGCCGTTCTGTATGGACATATATTGCACCTACATGGCCAACATCTAACATCACAGTTCAACATGTGTTGACAACAAGTTCCAGGTTGTGCTATGGGAAATCATTAGGCTGTGTCACAGTACCCATTTACTGCTGTCACGTTCCAAACACACACCACAGTGACATGTCAGGACAGATGTGCCACAGGCATCACAGCTCATTGTCAGGTAGATTCCCAGGGACCCTGTATTGCCACATGGACACTGGCATGACATGGCGTATCATGTACACGTCAGCAAAACAACCATGACTCCCACAGGTAGTGGCCCCTGTTGCCTCTGCAGGACAGACATGGACGTCTGTGACACACACACGCACAACATCAAAGTCCATGCACAAACAACGTGGATGTGGAGACTGTCTCCCATTGTGCACATGGAATCAGAGACATCGGAAACACAACATGCACACAGACTGTGGAGGGCCATCACTATTGTGGTAATGGGTCACGCTGTGACGTACATACCTTCCCACATGGGACTCAGGGGTATGTGACATGACATACACATACACAACCTGGAAATGTGACCATGCCACATGCTCTGAAATGAACAGTTGCACATCACAGTGGTCATGTGCACAACACACAAAGGATTCTGTCCCCATGAACACGTGCACAGCCTGGGAGTGGCTGCCCCCAAGTGCCACCAAAAACCACATGTTGACCCCCATACACACACAGGTAATGCAGCCTTACATGCCTTAGGATACAGTGTGGACAGGCTGTGGTGTTGTAGGTGTGCCCCTGAGTCCCTGGCAAGTAAATGTGGCTGGCATACGTTCACCAGTGACAAGCATGGTGACATATGCGAGTGACTTGTACAGGGACACGTCGTACAGCAATGGACCGATCCGTGTGCACGCATTGGCCATTGCACATGATGTGAGCGGGTCCGCGTCGTACAGCAATGGACCGATCGGTGCGCACGCATTGGCCATTGCATATGATGTGAGCGGGTACGTGTCGTACAGCAATGGACCGATCGGTGCGCACGCATTGGACATTGCATATGATGTGAGCGGGTACGCGTTGTACAGCAATGGACCGATCCGTGTGCACTCATTGGCCATTGCATATGATGTGAGCGGGTACGCGTTGTACAGCAATGGACCGATCAGTGCGCAGGCATTGGCCATTGCATATGATGTGAGCGGGTACGCGTTGTACAGCAATGGACCGATCGGTGCGCATGCATTGGCCATTGCATATGATGTGAGCGGGTACGCGTTGTACAGCAATGGACCGATCGGTGCGCACGCATTGGACATTGCATATGACGCATTGGCCATTGCATATGATGTGAGCGGGTACGCGTTGTACAGCAATGGACCGATCGGTGCGCACACATTGGACATTGCATATGATGTGAGCGGGTACGCGTTGTACAGCAATGGACCGATCCGTGCGCACGCATTGGATATTGCATATGATATGAGCGGGTACGCGTTGTACAGCAATGGACCGATCGGTGCGCACGCATTGGACATTGCATATGATGTGAGCGGGTACGCGTTGTACAGCAATGGACCGATCCGTGCGCACGCATTGGACATTGCATATGATGTGAGCGGGTACGCGTTGTACAGCAATGGACCGATCGGTGCGCACGCTTTGGACATTGCATATGATGTGAGCGGGTACGCGTTGTACAGCAATGGACCGATCCGTGCGCACGCATTGGCCATTGCATATGATGTGAGCGGGTACGCGTTGTACAGCAATGGACCGATCGGTGCGTACGCATTGGCCATTGCATATGATGTGAGCGGGTACTCGTTGTACAGCAATGGACCAATCGGTGCGCACGCATTGGCCATTGCATATGATGTGAGCGGGTACGCGTTGTACAGCAATGGACCGATCGGTGTGCACGCATTGGACATTGCATATGATGTGAGCGGGTACGCGTTGTACAGCAATGGACCGATCGGTGCGCATGCATTGGCTAGGGCCTGGCATGGCAACGGACGCGTTTTCGAAGCTTTAACGAGTCTGATGCAGTGAATTCAGTTGGCCAGCCACAACAATGTTGCAAATTCATGGGTGTCATGAAGTTTAACTTTTGAAGGATGCTGTGGGCGTGTATAAGTGGTGCAATTCCATGGATTGGCCAGATTCAGAAGATGCAAACGACTTGGACCTATCACTTTGGACACATGGGACAGTATCTGCCTCTGCAGCACACATATAATGCTGGCTGTTCCCCTGAGAGCTCACTTGCCTGCACTACATGCTCCAGGACGACATCTGCCACCAACACTGCTGCTTTCTCTGCATCCTCTGGCTACTGCAATGGCACGTACTGTGGAGAGAGCCCCAGCCTTCACCACTGAGGAAAACCAGGCCCTGCTGGACAGCCTCCTTCCACAGTACAGCAAGCTGTATGGGAAACCAGGGGAGCAGGTGAGTGTGCTGTCCACTGCCTTACTAAATGTGCATGTTGTCTGACTAGCAAGACTTACAGTGTGCACACCACTGGCTAGCATGCTCACTGAGTAGTTCTCACCCCCAAAGTGTGTAGTTACATGCACTGAACAGGTATAGTGCAGTAACAGTGCATTCCAACAAGGTTTTACTTCCCAGGCAATGATACCATGTAGTAACTGCTGGCAAACTGTTCATAGCCATCGTTGCACTGCCTGTGTACATCATATGCCCCTGTGATTGAGACATGTATTTCCAACTGTGTGATGCACGGATATGTTGCATGTGTAGTAATGGCCTTTTCACTTTGTCATCCTCACAGGTTGATGCCCACCAGAAGCAGGAAATCTGGCTGACCATCGCCTGGGCAGTAAGATCCATGGGGGACTACAAGCGCCGGATCCGCAACTGCCAGAAGAGGTGGCAGGACCTTCGGGGCTGGACCCGGAGGATCGCAAGGGTCCAGCTGAAGCTGTCGCCTCCTCGCAGGAGGGGCGGACACCGGACCCTGACCCCCCACATGCTTAGGATCCTGGCGGTGGTCTTCCATGACCTGGATGGGCAGCTGAAGGCCAGACAGCAGCAAGGAGGGGGTGAGTCCATGACTGCACTGTGAACTTTGTCTGACATGCTATGTGCCCTCCTCTGGCCTGGTTAAACTTCCACAGTACATCAGTCTTGTGGTCCAGGACCCATGTCCCTCAATTGTGACATGCCCACTCCTCATCTGATACCCAGGTGTGGCCCTTACAGTCAGGAAATTGTGTCACTTGGGTACTGTGTCCTTGCATTTTGCTTCGCTCAAGGTGGGGGACAGCATTTGTTCCCGTAACTTTGTGGTGGGCTTCATGGGTGGGTCAATTGCTTACACAATGCCTGAGTTCTGACATGTAATCTGCGTGTAACTTTGATATGTGGTTCAATTGCTGATCTGAATCACCACATGTGCCTGTGGTATTTGGCACACCCCCATGCTGCGGGTGGGAATAATGTTTGGGCCTCAGGAGTATGTATATCAAGTGTGTCACACATGCTTAGCCACCTGCCTACTGTTCAGGGCTCATCCCTCTTTCACGTGGAGCAGGACAGTCATGCCTACTCCAGGGCATACAATACACTCTGTACTCCCACTCCCGTGTATCAGCTGACACGTTGTGCTCAGTGAAATGTTCCCTCGGGTGTCTGCCTCTGTGTCATTGTGCTGTGGCTTCGTTGTCAGGACTACTGGGGTGTTTATCGGTTAGGGCTCAGCATGCCATCTGAGATGTGACCATGAGAGACGATACTTCTGTGACATATAGGTGTTTGATCACTTGACTGTGCAGACTGGTGTATGCGACTGTGAAGTTCAGGCAGCTGTTTTTCATTCACAGCAGACTGTGAGGTGCTCAGGTTCAGAGAGTTGTGTTTCATGTCTCCCATATGTCCAATTGGTATGACGTGGACAAATAAGAGTTCAGATGATGTGGTTTATGGGGGATGGACATGTGCACTTGTCATCTACAGAACTTGCATTCCCCATGACCTAGGATTGTGACACAGTGCAGACTGTTGTTGGCTGGCTGCTCTGCCCATGTGACTGGAGACAGTGATGTATGACTTTGCAGGCATGCCTGTGCCATGGCATTAAACATCCTAAGAGTGATACTGCAGGGGAGTGACATGTGCAACATGCACCCCATTGTGGCATTGACTATCCGGACATGGGTGCATCATGGTGTCTGGTGCTGGTATGAATCACATGCATTTCAAATTAGACTCTGGCCATCCCTTTATCCGGACACCTGTACTGACTCAGTGGCAAGAGATGTGATGTGTGCATGTTCACATACTTCACTGTGTTCTCTGCAATGTCCAACAACTGTGTAGGTGGTGCATGTGTCCACACTGGGGTATTACCATCTGACAGGCACCAGACAGATGGGTGCAAGGCCAGGAGGGGTGTGAGTGCCATGGTTGACCATCAGACTGACAATTGGCTTCTCCTAATCTGTGTGAGCACTTTTGGCAATGTTCAACTAAGGATACCAGGGCTTGCTCTGTAATGTGCTGTACTTACTGTGGTGTGTGCGGTCAGTGCAGGTGACTGATGTTTGTCTGTTTCCCTAATTGTTTGCAGATACATCCACGGCCACAGGAGGGGACAGCTCCATGGACCAGGAGGAGCTGCAGAGCCAGACTGGGTCAGCAGCCGATGAGTGGTCGGAGGGACCCAGTGGCACGGAGGGCGAGGGGAGCCACACCGAGGAGTCCTCAGCACCATCCACCTCAGCTGAGGACCACAGCAGCTCGGAGGATGACTCCCTTGTGGAGGCGGGTGTCAGCAGCCACCACACCCCAGCTAGTATGGCTGGCCCCGTCACCACCACCACCGCCCTCCCATTGGCTCCCATTCCAGAGGTCCGTGGAGGCTCCCGTGTTCGGGAGCGTGTCTCCTTCGTGCCAGGCACCACACCCCCTGCCCCTGTGTCCCCTGCTGCCCTGAGTGAGTCTGTGTACTTACTTCGCCAGCTCCATGTAGGGCAGACAGCAATGCTGAGTGTCCTCCATGCACACACCACTCTGTTGACACAGCTGGTGTCGTTCATGGAGGGCATCTCATCGGGCATGTCTGCCCTACAGAGGAGCAATAAGTCCATGGACTCCTCCCTGACGGCAGCAGTGTCCCTCCTCCAACAGTCCCTCACCCCTCCTACCTCTGCCCCATCCTCACTTCCTGGCACCCTACCTGTCCCAAGCACATGCACACCTGCACAATCACCCAAACACACAGACACGAGCAGCACAGAAACACCCAAAACAAAGTCAAAACGTGCACGCAAGCATCCTCAGGGGACTGATACCACACCCACAGGGGATGGGGAACAGACACACACACAGGCATCCACAGTCACTCCACAGTCCTCCAAATCCTCTCCCTCCAAGACCCCTTCCCTTGCTTCACCTGCAACCCCACCTAAAAAGCAGCTCTTCCTCTGTGACCTCGGCCTCTTCCCCTCCGATCCAGCTGATTCAGCATACAAGGGGAAGAGGAAGTCCACCCACACAGAGGGGAGTGCCCCTCACCCCCGGACACCCTCCCCCAGGCACAGACAAACTGAGGCCCCCACCCGCAAGTCCCCCGGGCCCGGAAGAGCAAGACCCCGCCACCGCCCTGCAGCTCAACCACACAGTCTCCTTCCTCCATCCCTCAGGCCCCCACAACACAGGTTCCCCCACCACACCCTGCCCCAGGTTCCCCCACCCACAGATACACCATCCCCAAAATGATCCGGCCTTCTCCACCTACCACTTGCTCTTCCAGCCCCACACCCCCGCTGCACATGTTTGTGCCACTGGTGTGGAGACCGTGTCCTCCCCTCTGTCCTGCCCACCTTACCTGAACCCCATTCTACTCCCCTGGAGATAGGCACTGCAGTGGAGTCCACTACCACCCCGTCTGACTTGGGCACTGCAGTGGGGAACCTGTCCACTCCATCTGGCCAGCCCACTGCAGTCGTGCCGGCACCCACACCATCTGACTCATGCCCCCCAGTTGTGCCGGCACACACCATGTCAGACACCTCCACTGCAGTTGTCAGTGACTCTCCAGCACCAGCCACCCCTTCCCTGCCTCCTTCTGGTGAGCCCTGATCCTGTCCCTGCGGTGCCTGCCCTGCCCCCCGTATGCCCCTCCTAGGGGAATGTCCCTGGTCCGTAGCAGTGCAGGCAAGCAAAGGGTGACATCTGCCACTGTCACCCTGTTCGGACTTTAGTGATGGACTGGCCATTGGCCTTTGTGTTTTTCAGGACTTTCTATTTTACACACACATATGCTGAATAAAGTTACTTTCAGTTCTCTAGTGGTTTTGCTTCAGATGTACATGATGTTGATGATGCTAACCATGCCCTTGCTGCAGTGATGGTGATTTTTGATATCAGGAAAATGAAGTGTTACTGTGCAGGACCCCATGTGGTCCAGGGGGAATGTGTCCTATCCTGGTGTGTAGCCATGTCATCCTTTGCAGCAATATGAGGGTGTCATGTTTTCAATATTTGCCAATGGGATTTCCTACATTTATTTGCAATATCACATCTGTGGCTTACACCCCTGCACATCAGATGTGCTTGCCATTGTTCAATTTGTCTATTTCCCTGACCGTGTGACCATCTCCACTGGACATGCAAGTTTGGGCATCAATGGGGAAGGACTCATCTGTGTTATCAGTGCAACTTGCTATACATGTGTGTTGGATCTGTGCAGATGATTTTGGTGACACTCCCATGACCAGGCTGATGTGACGAGAGCCTTCATTTTGTGCTAATTGTTGACTGAGTGACCAAGTGTTCTGCTGACATGATAGAGCCCTGCAGAGACAACGTATGGCACAGCTTTCCTTACACAGGAGTGGAGTCCCCTCATGGCAGTGTGTAATTCCTTGACATTGCCTGAGCCCAAGGTGTGTGTTGTGTGAGCATGTCTGTGTGTGTTCACTTCCATTTTGCTACGCAGGCTGGGATCCCTAGTGATGTTCCTGTTTGTGATGCTTGCTGAGTTGACCTATGTTCCCCCCAAATCTTCGCCCTGGGTTCTCTGTGATGTGGGTGCATGGCACATTACTGGTCATCAGGGTGTCATCCATAGGTGTGTTTGCTGTCAGGGCTGAGTTTGTGGGCAAACACAGATGAGACACAGTCAGGATTCCCCTTGGCACTTGTTGGTTACACAAGTCATGTAATTTACAGTTTGTGTTAGCTTTCAGTGATTGTGACACGTTGTGTGTGTGACTGCTGCCACTCCTCAGGGTCAGAGCTGCAATGTTGGAAGTTGTCTATGTGTGTTCTTTGTGGGTGACCTTGGCTTCTTCATTGGTGTGTGACTGTGGCCGGGATCCCATTGGTTGGTGTGGATTTGACGTCATGCCCATGTACAGCGTACTGTGCAGTGTGTCAGACATTCACGAGTCTTGTTGACTGGCCATGTGTGATGGGTTTCTGCACCTTAGTTCCCACCACCACCCCTGGGATTGTCATGGGTGCATGTGCAATGTCACCAGTCCATGTGAGCTTCACTGCTGCACATTGGTGGAGATCAAGGTGTGTGGTGTTGAGTGTGTGCAAATGAGAGTTGTTGCACGGCTAGACCCCTACCTCCATGTTGGCCTTGGCTGACAGGCCGTGCTGATTGATTTGTGCTTGTGTAGGTGTGATGGTAGTTTGTTGCTCAGGACACATGACTGTGGTTCACAGTGTGAACGACATCTAGCTTTGTCATCACAGTGGGATTATCATGCAGGCCAGGGTCACCACAATGTGGGGTCCCTGGGGGTAGTGCTGTGGTGGGTCTGTCTCTTGCTGTGTTAGTTGCTGTTCCTACAAGCTTGTGTGACATGTGTAATTTGGGCTCCCTCTCATCTAACAATGCCTGATTGCCCACATAGGGGAATCCGATCCATGAGTTACTTTTGTGTGGCACTGTATACACATCTGTGTAATTGGGATTCAGGCCTCCTCATGTGTTGTGTGGTTGCCTGGGGACACTGGCACACCCCCTCATCACCTGTTGTGTTTGATATGCAGTGTGAGGCTGCCTGTTTGTGTTTGTGCATCTGCACCACTGCATTGGCATATCTTTAGTGTGCCATTGGCTGTATGTTGTTTGGTGGCTTTCCCCTGCTGTCCCTGGGACTCCTAGGTCATCAGTCAGCACAATGATCATGGTTTCTATGTCCCATTGCTGCCATGGTATGGTATTTGTTCACCTCACATCTACAGTCTCCACAGGATATCTACATTTGTGTGTCCATTGGTGCAGATATGTGGGTCTGCATTATGATGGTCACTTCTGTCATTATGTTATTGATGAATGTTGACAATGTGAGCCCCCATGGGTGATGTTTGTCTGCACATGGCCAAAGGTATGTCTTATTTGCACTGCACTGTTTGCCTCACCCAATCTATGTTGCTATGGGACACAAGCACTACTATGCCACAGATGTGTTTGTTGTTCTGTGACCAGGAATCATCCATGCTGTTTGGCAGTTGCAGCTTTTCCCATGACAACACTTACATTTTGCTCACTGTGATGATGGGGTTTTAGACCCCATTGCCACAATGTTCAAAATGTGCTTCAGCTATGGACCCCACACTTACATTTTGGTCACTGTGATGATGGGGTTTAGACCCCATTGCCACAATGTTCAAAATGTGCTTCAGCTATGGACCCCACACTTACATTTTGGTCACTGTGGTGTTGGGGGTTTAGACCCCATTGCCACAATGTTCAAAATGTGCTTCAGGTATGGACCCCATACTTACATTTTGGTCACTGTGATGATGGGGTTTAGACCCCATTACCACAATGTTCAAAATGTGATTCAGCTATGGACCCCACACTTACATTTTGGTCACTGTGATGATGGGGTTTAGACCCCATTGCCACAATGTTCAAATTGTGCTTCAGCTATGGACCCCACACTTATCTTTTGGTCACTGTGATGATGGGGTGTTAGACACCATTGCCACAGTGGTCATGGTCTGCTTGCATTGTAGAGGCCACACACATTTATGTGTGACACATGTGATAGGGGGTCACATTGTATGTTCAATGTCATGTTCAGTGTTGTAGGCATTTGACACAGACTACACACGCTTGTCATGGTGTTGGGGGGATGTATTTTTCAGACATTCCTTATGTTGGAGTATGCTGGCTGTGTCATGCATTACCCGTCCTATGAGTAGGGGTGGTGTGGGTGGTAGGCATCCAGCACCCATGAGTAGGGGTGGTGGTAGTGTTAGGCATCCATCCCCCTATGAGTGGGGATGGTAGTAGTGGCAGGCATCCAGGCTCCCATGAGTAGGGGTGGTGTTAGTGGTAGGCATCCATCCCCCTATGAGTGGGGATGGTAGTAGTGGCAGGCATCCAGCCCTCCATGAGTAGGGGTGGTGGTAGTGGTAGGCATCCATCCCCCTATGAGTGGGGATGGTAGTAGTGACAGGCATCCAGGCCCCCATGAGTAGGGGTGGTGGTAGTGGTGGGCATCCATCCCCCTATGAGTGGGGATGGTAGTGGTGACAGGCATCCAGGCCCCCATGAGTAGGGGTGGTGGTAGTGGCAGGCATCCAGCCCCCATGAGTAGGGGTGGTGTTAGTGGTAGGCATCCATCCCCCTATGAGTGGGGATGGTAGTAGTGACAGGCATCCAGGCCCCCATGAGTAGGGGTGGTGGTAGTGGTGGGCATCCATCCCCCTATGAGTGGGGATGGTAGTAGTGACAGGCATCCAGGCCCCCATGAGTAGGGGTGGTGGTAGTAGTGGCAGGCATCCAGCCCCCCATGAGTAGGGATGGTAGTGGTGACAGGCATCCAGGCCCCCATGAGTAGGGGTGGTGGTAGTGGTAGGCATCCATCCCCCTATGGGTGTGTATGGCATTGGTGATAGCCATCCCACCCCTATGGTTCTGCTGTTGCTAGTGTACGTAATTTCTGCATCCCTATGTGTGTGTGACATATTTCAGGTACGTGTCGTTTGTTTGTGTTGTGGGTGTTTGACTTACCGTCTGCGCCGTACGCGTCCGTGCCGGTCCCGGTAATAGATGTAGAGTATTGGTAGGACCTGCGCGATGGGATTTATGGTTGGTTCGTCTCGTTCGGGTTTCTCGTGGCTTCGACTCGTACTCGTCGCTGGCTTGTTCGTCTCATCGCCGTGGATCGTCTTGTGGCGCGAATCGGAGCTTATGTACAGCTCTCCCGGATGCTCTGACGTGCCGGACGTAGCGACGGGTTCGGCGCGTACGGAAGGCGCATCGTACTAGTCCGGCCGGAAGGTGCTGTATATTTACTTCCGTGCGACTCGATTCGGCGTTTACGGATCCGGCTCGGGCGGGGAACAGGAGCTGGAATGGGTAAGTACGGCTCGCTCGGAATCTGTGCTGTTATGCGCATTGTACTTGCTCGTTCGGACAACTGTTCGAATCGGTCGGGAAACACGCGTTCGGCTTGGTTTTTTTCCGGACGAATACTGTTAGGTGCGCTTCCGGCCGAGATCGGAATCGACCCCTAAGATAGAGCAGGCTGATAACTCCTCCAGAGAGCTATTCCTAATTTTTAAGGACTTATCGTCACTTACCAGAACCACAGCTCCTAGCAGCGACTCAGTGGAGTCTTGCAACCTGATTGCCGACTTTTTTGCAGAGAAGGTAGCAAGGATTTATTCCACCTTCCCTGAGGAGGCACGTAATGGGAGTTCAGAGTGGACGGGAGTGTGTAACATGGAGGAGGCACTCCGCCTCTCCAGATTTAACCTCCCCTCCTGCGACGATCTCAAAACTGTGGCCTTGAGTATTAAATCCGGCTCACCAAGGGACCCTACGACACCAAAAACTCTGAGGGAGAGTATGGAGATCGTAGCCCCTTATATCAGGCACCTCCTTAAACTCTCCTTTGATTCAGGGGTGGTCCCACAAAGGTGGAAAGAAGCGGTGGTTATCCCCATTAAAAAAAAGCCGGGTGTGAGTGCAAGTCAGCTGGAGAACTTACGACCGGTCTCGCTCTTGCCATATTTTGCTAAAATAGCAGAAAAAGTGGTCAATACCCAACTGACAAAGCACACTAACCAGCACAGCTTACTCCACCCTACGCAATCGGGTTTCCGGGCTACGTACTCCACGGAGTCAGCACTGCTTCTGTCTACAGAAACCATACGCAGACACGTAGACGAAGGGCAGACGGTGGCGTTGGTCCTACTGGACCTCAGCGCCGCATTCGACACCGTCGCCCACCCATTACTCCTACAGCGCCTCAAGGAAGGAGGGCTGGATAATATGGCCTTGAAATGGCTAAGATCCTTTTTACAGGACAGAAGCTTCCAAGTGTCCCAAAGACCGTATTATTCTAAGTGCATTAGGCTGGCTCAAGGGGTCCCCCAGGGCTCTATCCTTAGCCCTACTCTTTTTAACCTTTATATGACCCCTTTGGCAGACATCATTGTAAAATACGGCATTAGTGTCGTGTCATATGCGGATGACACGCAACTAGTGCTGTCCCTATCTCAATCCCACGAAGAGGCAGCCACCAATTTCTCCTCCTGTTTACAGGAACTGGCAATCTGGATGGCAAATAACTGTCTAAAGTTAAACGGCAGTAAGACGGAGGTCCTGATCGTGGGTAAGGCTCCCTCGATATGGTCATCGATGTGGTGGCCGCAGACTTTGGGCCCCACCCCCAGTGACCAGGTCAAGAACTTGGGGATGTGGCTGGATTCTAAGCTCTCATTCGATCACCACACTAGGACGGTGGCCGGGAAGTGCTTCGGAATAATGAAAAGCCTTCGGAAGATCTTAGATGTGCTCCCCGTAGCAGCCACGAAAACCCTAGTCCATGCGTTGGTGACTTCCCGCCTGGACTATGGGAACGCTCTATACCTAGGAGCCAGTTGTAAGAGTGTCCAGAGACTACAATGCATCCAGAACGCGGCAGCACGCCTTGTTCTGATGCTCCCCAAGAGAGCTTCCTCCAAAAATGCCCTCGCTGCCCTACACTGGCTCCCAGTGAGGGAGAGAATCCTTTTAAGGCCATGTGTATCAGTCAACGCATCTTGCAGGGAAAGGGACATAGCTATCTACGTAGTCTAATGTCCCCCTACACTCCAACCCGGGCCCTGCGGTCCCGGGGGACGGGACAGGTTAATATCCCACTAATTAAAAGAGTGAGAATGGGTGGTCGATCCTTTCGCTACTTAGCCGCTAAGCACTGGAACGCCCTCCCTCCTGCTCTCCGGATGGAACCTTCAGGAAACCTCTTCCGGAAAAAACTGAAGACCTGGCTCTTCCAGATGAATCACTGACAGAATATCGACAACAAAAATATCGACGTCAAAAATATCGGAGCCGAAATATCGATGTCAAGAATTTCGAAGTCCTATCTACATTATGGTAAGTACAAAAATATCGGGAAAAAATATTGTTGTCAAAAATATTGTTGTTAAAAATATCGGTTTTTTAATGTTAAAAAATAATGTAAAATAAAGTAAATAATACATATATTTAAAATAAACATAGTTAAAAATATGTTTAAAATTATAAGTAATACATATAATGAAAAAAAAATAAACATATACATATAAAATATAATATATATACTTACTTAATAATATTTTCAATTAATTCTTTTTATTTTTATCTTTTTTTATTTATTTTTTCAAGTCCTCATTTATTTTCAATATGCTTTAAACTCAAGAAAAGGGGTCTTCCGCCCATCACAAATAGCCAGGATGATTTTGAGGGACTCCGGTCACTCCACAAGGGAGAAATGGACACCTAGGGGCCGATTCCGATTCGGGCCAGAAATCTCTCCGACCGAGCCGGACTCGGAGAGAATTCCGACCGAATCGGACTCTGGCAGTCCGACCGAACGAGTACGATGCGTACGCATGCTATCGGACTCGATTCGGTCGGACTCCCATTGAAGTCAATGGGAGCCGGTCGTACAACGCGTACGCGGGCTCCCATTGACTCCAATGGGTGCGAGGCGAACAAGGGCGCCCCTACAGTGGGTACGCATCGATGCGGATCGTGCCGTACATGCACAGGTAGGGGGACCCATGGGTCCCCCTGTGTGCGACTCACGCGGCTACTGCGCGTACAGGGGTCCGACACGGACCCCCAAAGTCCGGCTCCGACAGCTCTTTCGAGCCGGACGGCGCGAGTCGGTCGGACTGCTCGCGGCACGCATCGTACTTGCCCGGCCGGGGAACGTCTCCATTGCGCGGTGCGAGTCGTGTCCGTGCGAGTCGGTCGGAGCGGTTCGGACCCGCGTACGAGTCGGTCGGCGATTTCGCGTGCGCTCGCATCGTACTCGCTCGGCCGGACGCACGTACGAATCGGTTGGAAAAGAGGGCTCCGAATCGGATCCGGTTAAGCCGAATCCGATTCGGTGCCCTACCGGCCGAGATCGGAATCGGCCCCAAGTATCTCCGGATTCACCCTGTGGCTTCCTTGTAATAAATCCAACCCCAATCTTGGTTCTTTTATTGGAACAATGGCATCCCTACCAATGCACTCCAATTATAACATATTTTTAATCATCGGACCAAGAAAGTAAAAAAAAAATTTAAAAAATTAAAAACGGTACAGAGGCATCACACGGAGACCATGACATCCATATAACAAGACTATTAAATCTACAGATCAACAAAAACCAGGGACGAAGGGCTTATATATGTTCTTAAGCAGAGGGACTCCTATCCACCCAATTATCCCAAATTTCCCAAAATTTAGTTTTTTTATTCTTTATTCCAGATTGGTCTAAATTTAATATTCTCCTAATGGAATGTATCCATTCTTCTTCTGTAGGAGGGCAGGCTAAGATCCATTTAATACACAGCTCTCTTCTAGCCAGAAGAATCAGAGTGAAAAAACAATGCTCTGTGTTTTTTTGTTATGAAGCCTCCATCTAAATCCCTCGGAAGTATCCCAAAAATTATGGATACAGTTGTTAATTTTATTTCAAACCCCATAATATCTGAAATGGTCTTACCCACTTTCTGCCAATAAAAGAATATTACCGGGCAGCTCCAGAACATGTGCACCTCATCTGCCTTGTCTTTTCCGCATTTTGGACACTTCTTAATCTCTCGCCTTCCCATTTTCGATAATTTCTTGGGTGTCCAGTAGGCTTTGTGTACTGTGAAGAGGTGGTTCTTTTTTAATGGTGCAGCATTTACGTAAGACCATAAAAAAGCCATAGATACTTGCCCGATATTTTCGAGGTCTTCATCATCCGGCAGGTCCTTCTTCCAAGTCTCATTGAATGAGGCCTGCATCTCTTCTCCGTTCTGGACTAATAGCCAATACCACTCTGATACTTCTTTTGACTTTATTTGGTGAGTACATATTTTCGAAGCCAAATCCAAGTTGCCTTTTAGCTCTTTACTTATAGACTTTGCCCAACTATTCAGCTGATAATATTTAAACTTTGAGACTGAATACTCGCATATCGCCGAAAAATGAGGCCAAGAAATCAATTCAGCATCGACGATTAATTGCCCCCAAGTGGTGATGCCACAAGCCCGGAGAGGAGTTGCCAAGGCATCTTCCATACACGTAGGCATTCCTGGAGAATCCCAGACTGGTGCTACCTCGTTGTAATACGGTATTTTTAGGAGGCGTCTTACCTGGGACCAAAGCTTCATAGCTGATAACAGAGTCTTCAATTTAACCTTCTTAAAATATTTTGGATGCCCAAATTTTAAAAGAAAGCACCCTGCCTGTTGAGAGAACTCTGTTGTAAGAGCTTTATAGAGTGGAGAGAAAAATTCACTTTCCAACAATAATTGTCTAAAAAAATTTAAATGGAAGGCACAAAAATATAGATATAAATCTGGGGTTGCTATACCTCCATAGCTTTTTCTTTCTAAGTTTCTTTAAAGCAATTCTGGGATGTTTATTTCCCAGATAAAACTTGAAAAAAAACCTGTACCTTTTTGAACCAAATTTTGGGAAGTCTAGGGGATAGTATTAAATAGAAATGTATATTTTGGCAAAATTGACATTTTCAATACATTTGATTTGCCTAATAATGAAAGTGAGAGCCCCCCATGTTTGGAGTTGTATTCTTACTTTTTTTGTAACTTTTTCAAAATTGACCAGTGCTATTTTATCAATATTTTGGACTATCTGGATGCCAAGGTATCTAATTTCCTTCTTTGTGTAGGTACTCCTGAAATTGGTGTTCCATTTCATTAATTCAGTTTTTTGTTGATTGATAAGGTAGCCGGAAACCTTTCCAAAGCTCTCAAGTTCAGACCATATCTCTGGGGACGATTTTTCTAGGTTGCCGGTATATATTATGAGGTCGTCTGCATATAAACCGATTTTTTTCTCCCATCCATTGTATTTAAAGGGGATAATATTTTGGCAGGCTCTCAATTTGCACGCTAAGGGTTCAATATAAATGTTAAAAGTAAAGGGGACAGAGGACACCCCTGTCTAGTACCCCTTCCTATTTGTATTGACCTAGTCAATTTCCCATTAATTAGAATTTTAGCTGTGGGATTTATGTAAAAAGCTTTGATTGCTGTCACAAAGGTTTCCCCCAGATTAAGATGTTGAATTACTTTAAACAAAAAGGACCAATTGACCCGGTCAACTGCTTTGGCAGCATCGAATGTTATTACTGCCAAAGGGATCTTATAAGTCTGGGCCATATCTATCGCCCCAATTAGGTCATGTGTCAGTTCACTAAGTTGTCTTCCCTTCATGAACCCTTTCTGGTCTTGATGTATTAAAGGGCCTATTACTTTGTCTAAACGTTTGGTGATAATCTGGGTATATATTTTGTGGTCGCAATTCAAGAGTGAAATAGGTTTATAAGACTCACAGAGTCTTGGATTTTTATTTGGTTTTAATAGGATTGTTATAGTGGCTTCTTCCCACGATACGGGGGGGTTATGACCTTCTAAAAAACATGAATTAAACAATTGAAGGAGAAAAGAGGCGAGTTCTTCTTTCAGGATAGTATAAATTTCATTGGGAATGGAATCGGGGCCAGCAGCTTTCCCTTTTTTAAAGAGCTGATCGTTTGAATGATTTCCTCCCTAGATATGGGACGATTTAGTTGTTCTTTTTCGTTTTGCTGAAGTGAAGGAAGAGCTAAATCTGAGAGGAATTCTTCCATGCTATCTTCATCTAAAGTTATCTCATCAGTATATAGGTTTTTAAAAAATTGGACAAAGGCCTCCTCAATTTCGGAATCATCCGAAATGATGTTACCAGTATTCAAGCAACGGAGGTCTCTTATCCAATTTCTCGTCTGATCGACTTTCGTTTTCCACGCCAGGAGCTTGCTACACCCCTCTCCATATTCGTGGTGGGCTAATTTGCTTGCATCCCACTTTTTTTTAACTATTATTTCTAAAAAGTCAGCTAGCTTATGTTTCGCTGTATTTAGTCTTCTCAGGGCATTAGTGTTCTCCTGATCTTGCTCAAAATGTTCCTGAAGCTTATATATGTCTGCTTCCAGTTTTTTTGGTCTCTTCTTGCACCTTCTTAGACTGATAGATCGATATGGCTGTTAAAGAGCCTCTCAAGTAGGCCTTATATGTGTCCCATATTACTTGGGGTAAAGCTGAATTAAGATTAAAATCAAAAAATTCTTTGGTTTCCATCTTCAATTTATCTATTACTTCATTTTCTGAAAGTAATGCTCGATTAATGGTCCACCTCCGGGGTGGGGGACTCACTTCCATAACTAGTTCAATAGTGACTGCGGAGTGATCAGACATATGCTCTGGGACATGGCTAACTGAAGTAACGTTTCTACTTGTAGCGATATCAACCAGGAAAAAGTTAATTCTGGAGCGATGTCCACATTTTTTATTGTAAAAAGTAAATTTCCCACCAGATGTCTTAGATTTGTGGGCCATCTCTCTCCAAATATCCACAAGCCCGATGTCAGACATTAATTGTCTCAGGGCAATTCTCATTTTCTGTGTATTTACCGCTACTCTGGGAGAGGTAGAATCTTGACTTGGATCAAGAATCAAGATAAAATCGCCCCTAATATAATGCGATCATTTGTTTTAGATAAGTGGAGTAGTAAAGTGTACAGAGTGGCAGGATCGTCTAAATTTGGCCCATAGTAACCTACGAAAATTAACCATTTGTCATTGATCTTAACTCTAGCTATCGTCCACCTTCCCAAAGGGTCAACCATACATTCCCTAGCATAGCATGGGCAGATTTTTTAATTAAAATTGCGACCCCTTTCACTGTACAGGATTGAGTTGTGCAGATACAATGTTCAATCCACTTTTGGTGTTTTATAGCCGCTTCCCATTCCTCTTTAAGTAAGTGTGATTCTTGAAAAAAAACATTGCAATCAGACAACCTTAAATACTCTTCCTTCTAGAGGGGACTCTTAGCCCATTAACGTTCCAGGACATAATTCTCAAATTTTTCACTTTCTCATTTTTAGTTAAACCTAGTCCGAAACGCATTGATTTCCCTGACATCATCTATCCTTAAAGATGGAGCGCTAGAGGTTACGTAAGGCCCTTTGACTAGAATTAATAAACGAGGACATTTTTTGCTTTTCTCCCACTTGCTCCCCCACCCTGTGTGTAAAAAAAAAAGATTTTTTTTTATATGTTTTATGTGAAACCCACCTCCCCTCCCTCCCTCCCTCCCTTGGGGAACCCTCCCTTACTATTACTAGAGGTAAAATTAGATACCCCTGGGTTTTAGGCTCTCTCTCTAACCAGGCTTAAATCCAGTGTTTTTCATTTGGATGTGCTCTTTATTTGATTTATTAAGGCGTTTGCCTCTTCCGGGTCCTTGAAGTTGAACATTTTATTGTTCCACATTACTTTAAGGGAGGCGGGAAAGCGTAGATTTGCTGTAGCACCCAGATTTCTTAATTCCTGCATTGATTTCCCCAGCTCCCATTGTTTGTCCTGAGTAATATGAGAGATGTCTGACCTAACGCGGAATGTCCATCCAGCTTTTTTATACACCCCTACTTTTAATCCTGCTACTAGGATTTTTTCTTTAAGTACATATGATTTAAAATTCACTAGGATCCTTCTTGGATTTTTTTTCCCAGGTCTTTTTGAGTATGGATCCCGGTGTACTCTTTGTACATCATCCTCGAGAAGGTGCTTCTCAATATCGGGGTGTAATTCTGTGAGGAGGTTAATTATAAAGGATCTAATGTCTCCTTCCTCCACATCTTCTGGTATATTCAGGAACCTAATGTTGTTCCTCCTTGCGTTATTTTCCAGACTTTCCAGTTTTTCTTTTAGGATTGTATCGCCACTTTTTATCGTCTGGATCTCATGTGCATTTTTGTCTACTTGCATTGTAAGGTCCTCCATCGCTAGCTCTACGGCCCCTACTCTTTCCGATATGTCATTCAATTTAGCTTCTAGAGTCTCACAGACCGTTTGTATTTTCAGTTGGTTACTTTCAGAAACTGCAAATTTGTCTCTTAGTTCAGTGAGGAGAGTCGTTAATAATCCCTCTGTAACAGAGTGAGCCCCTATATTACATGTTATGTTTGGGTTCCTCACTTGTTCCATCTCCTCTGCTACTGGGTTATCTCTTTGAGAAGGGTCTGGTATCTCAATACTGCTAGACTGAGTCTCAGCACCATTAGGCTGAAACGCTGCGTTGTCTTTTTTAGTCTGGGGAGGCGGGGGAGTATTATCACTCTCATCAACCAGTTGGGAGAGAGGGTCAAAACTATTCTTTAAACCGACAGGCTCCATTACTGTCCTTAGAGGAGACTGAGGGGCCGATTCCGATCTCGGCCGGTAGGGCTCCGAATCGGATTCGGCTTTACCGGATCCGATTCGGAGCCCTGTTTCCCGACCGATTCGTACGTGCGTCCGGGCGAGCGAGTACGATGCGAAATCTCCGACCGACTCGTTCGCGAGACCCAACCGCACCGACCGACTCGTTCGCGAAAGCCGACCGCTCCGACCGACTCGCACGGATGCGCCTCGCACCGCGCAATGGAGACGTTCCCCGACCGGGCAAGTACGATGCGCGCCGCGAGCACTCCGACCGACTCGCGCCGTCCGGCTCGAAAGAGCAGTCGGAGCCGGACTTCGGGGGTCCGTGTCGGCCCCCCTGTACGCGTAGCCGCGCGAGTCGCACACAGGGGGGACCCATGGGTCCCCCCTACCTGTGCAGGTACGCCGCGAGTCGCTTCGAGGCATACCCGCTGTAGAGGGCGCTCTTGTTCGCCTCGCACCCATTGAGTCAATGCGAGCCCGCGTACGCGTTGTACGACCGGCTCCCATTGACTTCAATGGGAGTCCGACCGACTCGAGTCCGATAGCATACGTGCGCATCGTACTCGTTCGGTCGGGCTGCTAGGGTCCGATTCGGTCGAAAATCTCTCCGGGTCCGGCTCGGTCGGAGAGATTTCCGGCCCGAATCGGAATCGGCCCCTGAGTGTCCTGAATTTTAAAGTATGACCTTAATGAGGGCGTAATGCGGGTATTGCCTGAATTATTTTGAGACTGTTTCTTCTTCCTCTTACAGAGGGGGGGTTTAACTAGAGAGTCCTTTATGTTCTGGCCGGAACCTGTGCTTTTGACAATTTTTAAAAGCTTAGTTTGTATTACCGGCACCGATTCTCTACTAACAAGCTCAGGAGGGGATTGATTTTGACCCCAAATGTCCCTACTTCTAAGGGTATATCTGTTTAATCTGTTGGCCCCTGTAAAAGGCCCTTCGTCTCGTTTCTCCTCCCCTGGCCCCCTCGTTCTGCCTTCAGCTTAGGCCCCCAATCTCGCCCTTTCCTCCTTACCGGAGTCATTTGAGAACGCCATACACCAGAAACTGCTTCTTCTAAAACAATCGAGTCTCCTCCTTTGTTTACAGCCGATTTTTCTGCCCCAATAACCTGTGGACCCTCGGGGGTTAATGCGCTTAGCAGGCACTTCCAACGTGGAAGAGTGGAGGCGGAGGTCCGGCTCCCGTCGCTCCGGAATCCGACTCCGGCAGCGATGCGTCTTCCGTTCGAGATCTGCACTGCCGCCTCTGACCAGCGGCCTCCCCGCGGTGCCGCCTCCCCTCCGACCCCTCTGACCGCCACCTCTACACACCCGATTGAACCACGCCGGGCCCGGAACATAAACGCTTCACTGACGCCAGCGTCCGCGAGGAGAGCAAAAGCCGGAAAGCCGGAAAGCGAGACACCGCGTAAGTCAGCTCCTCAAAGCAAACACTCTTACTCCGACCTTTTCTAATAAGCCACATCCAATCTTTCCATTATTTCAACAACGCCTTGGCTGAGAGAGAGCCTCCGGCCGCAGCTAACCAACGGCCGCCATTTTCCCCGGCTTGTACTACAGTTGACGTACACCCTACAATTAATTATTGTAATAACTTATAAATTGTTAAAAAACATTTTATAAATTATAAATACATACATACACATACAACAATAATATAAATAAAAATATAAAAAATATATATAACAAATTAAAAAACAATTTGTTAAATAAATTATACACTACATTAACTAAAACAGTAAATATTGGATAGCGTAGGGGTAAAAATTACTATTCCCACTCCAGAGAGTGCATAAATAGGGAAAGTGTTGGATAGCATAGGGGTAAAAATTACTATTCCGACTCCAGAGAGTGCAACAGTAGGGAAAGTGTTGGATAGCGTAGAGGTAAAAATTACTATTCCAACTCCAGAGAGTGCAACAGTAGGGAAAGTGTTGGAAAGCGTAGGGATTAAAATTACTATTCCAACTCCAGAGAGTGCAACAGTAGGGAAAGTGTAGGATAGCGTAGGGGTTAAAATTACTATTCCAACTCCAGAGAGTGCAACAGGAGGGAAAGTGTTGGATAGCGTAGAGGTTAAAATTACTATTCCGACTCCAGAGAGTGCAACAGTAGGGAAAGTTTTGTATAGCGTAGGGATTAAAACTACTATTCCAACTCCAGAGAGTGCAACAGTAGGGAAAGTGTTGGATAGCGTAGAGTTTAAAATTACTATTCCAACTCTAGAGAGTGCAACAGTAGGGAAAGTGTTGGATAGTGTAGAGGTTAAAATTACTATTCCAACTCCAGAGAGTGCAACAGTAGGGAAAGTGTTGGATAGCGTAGGGGTAAAAATAACTTACTAATAATTAAAATAAAATTTCTTAAATAAATAATAATTTAATTATTAAATAACAATAAATTAATTAACAATACCAATAAATAAGTACTTAAAAATAATTACCAATTAATAATTAATTAACAATTAAATAGATGATAAATACAATTAAATAATAATTATTAACAATTAATTACCAAATAATAATAAAATAAAAAATAATTAATTTTCAATACCAAAAAACAATAATAATTAAAAAATGTTTAGCAATTAATAATTAATTAACAATAAATTATTGATAAATACCAATAAATAATAATTAATGACAATTAATTACCAATTATTAATTAATGAACAAATTAATTTCCAAAACATAAAAATATCTATTATTAAAAGTTATTACCAATTAATAATTAACTAACAATAAATTAATTATCAATACTCAAAAATAAAATAATCACTTAATTACAATTAAATTACTTCCCACCCTATTGCCCTATAAACTCACAACACACTTCAATAATAAATTAATACACCAATATAATTATACAACAATATAATTACCAAATAATCAATTAATAAAAATTAATTACCAATTAATAAAAATTAATTACCAATTAATAATTATTTAACATAAAATTAATTATCAATACCAATAAATAAAAATAAATAATTACTTAATTACAATTAAATTACTTCCCACCCTATTGCCCTATAAACTCACAACACACTTCAATAATAAATTAATACACTTACTATAATTACCAATTAATCAATTAATAAAAATTAATTACCAATTAATAAAAATTAATTACCAATTAATAATTATTTAACATAAAATTATTTATCAATACCAATAAATAAAAATGAATAATTACTTAATTACAATTAAATTACTTCCCACCCTATTCCCCTATAAACCCACAACCCGCTACAGAATTAAAACGCAAAATTTACTTAAAAATAATTACTAATTCCTAAAAATTTTAAATTAATGTAATATAATTAAATTACTTCCCACCCTATTCCCCTATAAACCCACAACCCGCTACGGTACTCAAACGCAGAATTTACTTTAAAAAAAATTACTAACTTCTAAAAATTGTATACATATATTCTAAAACTAGTACAATAATTAACAAAAAATATAAACACAAACATATAAAATACATAATAAAATACATAACACTAATATAAATATCGATATTAGTAACATCGATATTTTTGCTATCGATATTACTAACTTCGATATTAACAAAAACGATATTTCTTACCTTCAGGTCGATATTCTGGTCGTCGATATTCTTGACTTCGATATTGTGTCCCTACGATATTTCAAACTCGATATTATTGTAGGTCGAAATTAAAAACTCGATATTTAGACTGTTTACCCTTCCAGATATAGGCTCACCACTTAGCCGGCTTAGAGTTATTTTGCTACGGACAGGGCGCTTTGCTGCAGCGCGGGGACACACTAGTGAGTGTAACCAGGCGCTTTACAAGCTCACTTATTATTAATATTATTATTATTATCACACAATTTAGGAGGGGAAGCCATGATTTATCCAAGTTTTCTGCTTCACTTTGTAAAAATCAGCCAATAAATGGGTATCTATTTGTCTTTCCTTATGTTGAGGCTTTGTTTTTACCTCTTTGTGCATTTTTATGCAATTCTTATACAGTGCGAACGCAACCTAAATGTATGGGAGCACTTTATATGAGCACCAGTTAACATTAATTGTTTATAAGCGCAGGGAAATTAAGTGACAAACCTAGAATCAAAGGATGTTGAGCCAGTACCGAGACTCAAACCTGGTTCCCCAGTTCCAAAGTCAGCAGCTCTGGCCATAATGCCACATCCTGGGTAGAGGGAGAGAGGGAGGCCTGCAGAAGCCATATGAAGGCTTGGCTCATTATGGCTTGAGGTTCCAATAGGAACTTGAGCTGAACCAGGCCTCAGACTCGAGCCTAGCTTGAGGTTTCAGTGGCTCGCCCACCTCTACATAAAACAAGTCCTCGAAAGACAGTTATCACGACCAAGATTGCTGAATAGAAGCAGAAGTAAATACAAGTAGTGGTTAAAAATAAGACCCCTAAGGAAATAAAGTGAGAAGAGTAGTGTACCATTGACTTGGGAAACAAGCATCTGTAATGTAGCACCAACAAACTCATGGATAAACACGTGTTTCACAAATACATGTATGATTCCCTATCTGGTGCACATTTTCTCTTGTGAGTTTTTCCGAAAACAGTGGCATACTTGTCTGATGTGCTTGGAATCTGAATTCTGCCCATTCCTTCTTCCTACTAGTCTCTCTGTTTCCCCAGCTTCATTAAGGATCCCATGCTTGCTGCAGACAGCACAGTGTTATATTTTAAGGCGCCTGGGTTGCAGAGTGTCGTTGGTCTAGGAATGTGTTTCGGCACAGTACTAGAGTGACAATGTTGAGGAGTGGTGGATACCCCGTTGCACAAGTCATGATGCAAGGGAAGAAGGATTCCCAAGTATACTAGAAGCCAAAACATGAGAAGAGGAAGGACTAGCTTCAGCTTGGCAAAAACAGGCACCTGTTCCCCCACACCGCACTGCATATTTACTTAGTGTTGTGCCGTGCGCTGCAAATCAGTTGTAGTGAGGTGGGTAGTTCTTAAATTGCTGGGTTAGGAAGACACTTTTTTTCTTCCGCTCAGCACTCCCTCTCAATAAATGCTGTCTCAGTCCCATTCCTTTTCTGTCTACTGCTGTCTTTCCTGGTCAACACCTCGGAGCAGTATTTTCTTCTTTGTGCAGCTGTGTTTCATAGTTACAGTTGTCTCAGCTCTCGTTCCCTCTCTGTCACTGCTACTTCCCTGGCAAAGTTTCTTTTTCTTGCGGTCTCATTTTCTTTGTGCAACCGCCTCTCACAATTAAAGCTCTCTTATCTTCAGTTCCCTCGTCACTGCAGACTACTGTGACCATTATACACTAAAGAAAGTCTCTTGATTCTCTGCCTGGCTCTCGGCCCCAATGCCCTCTGTCACCGATGTCCCACCAGGCAGTCTCCCTCCCAGCGCATTCTCTTCTTTTTGTAATGTTATCTTGCCATAATTTGGTAGGTTAGCTTCAAACTACCTGCTTGCCTCACAGACACTGTCCTTCCTTACTGCCTGTAGTATCAAAGCCGCCCTACATTTTCATTTCCTCACAAAGGACTTAATTATGTGTCTTAATTCCTTTTTTGGGTCGAGCCTAGGCAGCGCACATGCGCTGTCTGCAAGACCTGTTGTTATTTCCTCTATCGGCTTTTGGCATGCCCATGAATTGCCATTTGTTAGTTGTTGTGCCATTTAGAAATACAGGTTTTTATTGGTGCATTGGGTCTGATTCTCCCGCCTTTGCGTGCTTGGGTCACGCCGAGGCGATTTCACTCATTGTTTGCTTGCGTTGGCCATCCCAATACGTCCGCCATTCCTCCTGGTCATCCTGATCAGCCTTTTTATTTTGTAGGCTATCAACATCGTTTTAGGCTTTCAGGCTGTTTCACGGAGCAATGCTCTGTTCGGCACCTGCAAAGTGGCAATTTCTGTCCGGTAGCTGTTAAGCTATGCCAATAGCTCTAACTCAAAAAAATGCAAGACCTATTGCATTTCTAATGCTTGTTTCTCCTGCACCCACCTAAGTTTAACAAGGATGGCAGCACTCAAACTCCTACAGGTTGGGCTTTTCAGGTCCTATTCTGTCTAGTTCTCCTCAAAGACTCTGCCTGGGTGCAAGGTGTGGTCTGTGCCTCTGAGTATGGGTGGGGAGCGCATATGTCTGTGTTAGTGTAGGGTAAGAGTTGTTTCTGTGTGAGTGCACATGAGCAGTGTGCATGTTTAAGGGCAGGGTGAGCAGTGTACCTGTTTGAGTACAGGGTGAGTGATGCAGCTTGTTGGGTGAGGGGTGTGCCTTTGTGAATTTACGGTGGGCAGAGTTAGTGGTGCGCATAGTGCATGCCAGAGGATGTGAGTCCGTACAACTGCATAGTGAACGGCTTTTCGACATGGATGTCATTTGGGGGTAGTCAGGGGTCACAAAGGAAGTGCCAGGAATAGCAGGGAGCAAGCTAGATGTCACAGCTGCAACTCCTGAGTACCCCAAATGATGTCCATGATTTTCGATTGTCTGTATACTTGCAGGGTAAGCAGTCTGCCTGTGTGAGAATAAGAAGTGTTCAGTCTGTAAGCAAAGTGTATTTTGAGTGCAGGTTGAATGGTGTGTATTGTGAGTGTGGGGTTGAGGTCTACCTTTGTGAGTATAAAATGAGCAGTTTGCTTGTATGGGTGCAGTGTGAGCAATGTGAGTGCAGGGTGAGTTGTGTGCATTGGGAGTTCAGGGTGAGGGATTGCTTGCAGGGTATTGAATGAGTGGTGTGCATGTTTGAGTGTAAGGTGAGTCAGATTTGTGTGAGAGTAGAATGAAGTGTGTGTGTGTGTGTGTGTGTGTGTGTGTGTGTGTGTGTGTGTGTGCGCGTGTGTATATAGATATATATATACAGTGAATAATGTGCCTGAATGCAGAGTTTTGGTGTATTTGCGTGCATCTATGCGGGGTAAGCAAAGTGTTTGAATGTGGGATAAGCAATGTGTCTTTGTGAATGTAGGGTAGGTGGTGTATCTTTGTAAGTGTAAGGTGAGTGGTGTGCTTTGTGAATGCAGGGTGAGTAACGTGCCTCAGTGCAAGTTCTCAGTGTGTATTGAGAGTGCAGGATGAGTGGTGTGCCTTCATAAGTACAGGGTGCAGTACATTAAAGCCAGACCTATTGGGATTGCCAATACTTGTTAAACAATTTAGCAGGGAAATGTGCTTTAAATTCACTCTTTAATTTTTAAATGTTTGAGTAGGTGTCCTTTCTAATCTCAATAGAAAGTAGTATCATTTTTGCTAGTATCATTCGGTTGCGCACACAAACAAGAAATGTGCACACACAAACAGGTCACTGCTGCACAAACATAAAAATAATTAGAGGGAACACTGTCCACCACAACCAGATGACCGTAATTGGCGCTTTATGCTTTTAGGCAGTACCCATACCTAAACTTTCAAATTACATGTCTCCGGGTCTACTGATTTGATTTTGCCATTTTGGTATCAAATAATTTATTACATTTTAATCTATTTTTCAAAATTGGTGTGAGATTTATTTGTATTGTGTTTTTACTTTATTACTTTTTATGCTGCACAAATACTTTACACGTTGGCCTTAAGTTAGGCCTAACTGTTTTGGTGCCAAACTCCTAGAGGGTTAAGCACAGGTTAATTTAGTGACTTTTTGTGGTTCACTCGGACAAGGATTGTGGCTGTTGCTTGAGAAGGGTTTCACCACCCCCACCCCGTAAACCAACAACCCAATTTCTCACACAGCCATAACCCGTGAGCGGTAGTGGGCCGCGAACCCGTTCGCCAGGAAGGGCTGTCGCCAAGGACGTCACTGTGTCGATCTGGTCGAAGCCCATGTATTGTGAGGATACAGTGACCCCGTATGCTAGAGGGGGTCACTGGAAGCAGCAAGTCATGTGACCTGTTTGGAGTTGTTGCCGAGAGGAGTGAGGCAGCTTTGGACCCTGCGCACCTGCCTAGGACGAAGGATGTGCACCAGGAGCTATGTATCATCACCCCCTCCACCATCACTGAAAGAACTAGAGACTTACCCTGCGAACAAGAGCCGTCGAGAACCTTCGGTTGTTGTGGAGGCAAGACCATATATGAAGACTCTGCAACAGCTGAGTGAAACCCACTTGGGCCGCATGCAACAAACTCACCTGAATCGACTGCTGCTGCTCTGGCGCCCGTGGAAGCGGCGCAGTCAGGAACTCCGGTTGCTCCTATCCTGAGAGATGTGGGTAAGACTGATTTCAGGCCAGTCGGCCACGGGGAACTTGCTGCTAATTAGCGCGGTACCAATGGAACACTGTTAACTTTAAAAATAGAGTCATAGTGGACTCTTGAGACTCGTACTACTAGTGAGGGATACCCCGGATATTGCCAATAGTGACTAGGGATTAACCACTATCGCTAAGGAGGGGAGGAAGTGGAACAGGGAACCGCCAAGGAAACACTAGAGCCCTGACCTAAGGGGGATTCTGCAGTTGTGTGTGAATGTTGTATATTTCCTTTGTATTAGTAACGGTAGAAATAAAACACTTCTCTTTTTTCATAAAAGTGAGTATTTGGCAGACCATTGATTTATTGCTGCTGCTGCACACATTTTGAGTGCACGCCCCTATAGCCATACCTCCCGGCCCTAGGGAGCCTTGGACTGCTATGATCACGCTAACCCTGAGAGTCAAATGACGATGGGGTACTTTGCCAAGTTTATGTTGTTGGGTTGGTGTTTTTATATAACGCAAACTCGACTTAAAGGTATTGGCGCGCTTTACATGGGCACCAGTTACATCAGTCAAGGACACATTCATTATTGGTAGGCACGGGGAGATTAAGTGATTTGCTCAGAATCCATAGTAGGACAGGCCTCAACCCCCACGGCTGGGCCTAGTAACCCCTGCTTACCCCATGACACTCTGAAAGGGGTTCTGACAACCTGTAAGCAGCAAGTCTAGGAAGATCTTATGACTCCATGTCACCAGGACACAATTTTCCAATCCTGGACTTTGAATTTACATATCATCGTTATCAGGTGTGTTGGTCCAATTGGCTCATTTAAAATTAACTAAAACTACAACTCTACAGAATGAAGTGATGTGCATTAATTAGCAAACTCTAGGAAGGGAAAAGTGGTGTCCTGGTGACATGGAGCCATTGCCATTTATAAGCCCATCAACTAATATATTTTATTATTCATACTTGCGACCAGCGGATTACACACCAGATACCTTTAGCAAGTACACATAACCCATGAGCTATATGGTTAATCAATCAGTCAATCAATCAGAAATTCTTTAATCAGTCAAATATTGACCATAAAAGCCCAAGATAAAAACAATACATGTTAAAACCCAATCCAGAAACCCCAAAAGCACGATTTAATTTTTTAAAAAGGTAAAGCAACAATTATGTAATTTAAAACAGAGAAGCAAATGGTTGGGGTAGACAAACATTGTGAAAAATGTATACTTTCTTGATATGTTTTTGAATTCATATTGCTTAAAATGGGGCGCAATAAACGGATTAGTAAGGAATAATACAATGTGCAAAAGAGCATAAAGTGCGATGTGGATTGATTGGAAACAGTGTCACAAGGGCAGCATGGAAGCTTAGCAAACCAGATTCCTGTCTTAGGAAATGCTGCTATGAAGTGAACCATATTCAATCGTAAACGTGTGAGATATAATCCATGCTCAACGTTAGTAATCCATGTTAAGTATGGTTCCATCCCCATAGAGGTAGCAATAGGCACATACCTTACTACTGTGGCCATGTCAAGCACCCGAGCAATTCTAGCATTTTCTCTATCCTCCAGGAACTTTTAGTTTACCGATGCCATAGAACTGGAGTTAAAACTACCTGGGGAATCAAAGATATTGCTCGGACCCAAGCGGGGAAAGGTGTTTTTGACATGTGCCAACCAGGGAATGGCCATCATTTGAGAGGAGCAAAAAGAACTGATGATGGATGGAATGTTGAACAAATCAAACATTTGCCCCCAGTCACAGATCTGGGTTTAATCCATTCTTATTTTGCTCACCATGCCAGCCCAGTTTGGACCCAGCCATATGCAAATCAGTCTTGTCCCTGCTCCCATGGGAACAGTCCAGCCCGAACTGCCATGGCAGGTCCTCCCAGGACAGGAACGAAGCATTCTGGGACCAGTTTCAGGATATCACCCCTTATCAGCCAGGCTAGCTTGAATCCCGTGGCAAAGTGAGCACAGGACCCACATCTAGGCATTCCCTTCCGGTGGTGGTCAGCAGCATTAAAATATAGTGGGGCGCGATGCCCAAAAAACACACCGTATATGTTGCACTTGCTGGCACGCAGGCTCTGGTTGCAGTCTCAATTTGTCCGGTGTATCTAACACCCGGCTCTTGTTCGGTTTCCACATTCTGAGTGGGGGATGGGTGGGGAAGCAGATAGCAGCCCGGGGATTCGCTCAGGATTGTGGTGACTTTCTTGTGGCAAAGAAAACAGTTTCCTCCGCTGCAAGGCGGACACACAGTTCGATTCAAGTACAGCTCCTGGTGGTGCTCTCCTCGGCGGTGACTCCAGCAAGAAAGGTAAGGTCTTCCTCCCTTATGCAACGCGAATCCAACCAATAGGATTGGTTGGAGCAGGCTAACCCAGCGCTCATTTTTAGGCAGGGGGCCTGTGGCTGCAATCCCCCGGCTGTTTCTCAGTCCTGGGATTGCTAGCTCTGAAGTGCGCTTGTCAGATTGGCTGGCTGTAAACAGCCGGCCAATCTGACATGCGCACCAGCAGGGCCTGCAGTAATAGTGCAATTGCACGAATCAGCCCTGCCCCTGTCCTCGCGCTGTAACAGCACAAGCCTGCGACAAATTATATTTATTTTTTTATTTATTACCATTTTATTAATGTGTGTACCTGCTGTGCTTGCAGCAGGCGGGCGATGCTCATCCGCCATAACAGAGGAGTTGCCACTGTACCCTTCCCACTTAGGGCGACAAAAGCAAAAAGAACAGATAATGGACGCAATACAGAACAAATCAAACATTCACCCCCTGGGGTGGCCTGGTGGGCAAGAAAACAATGGATTAAACCCAAATCTGTGACTGGGGGTGAATGTTTGATTTGTTCAGCATTCCGTCCATCATTTGTTCTTTTTGCTTTTGTCGCCCTAATTGGGAAGGATATATATATATCCAGATGTGTGTCCCCTGCTCACTGTGCCACTGGATTCAAGCTAGCCTGGCTGATGAGGATGCTTGTTTCTGGTCCAGGGAGGACCTGGCTTGGCAGTTCAGGCTGGACTGTTCCCATGGGGAGCAGGGTCAAGACTAATTTGCATATGGCTAGGTCCAAACTGGGGTGGCGTGGTGAGCAAAAAAACGATGGATTAAACCAAGATCTGTGACTGGGGGAGAATGTTTGATTTGTTCAGCATTCCGTCCATCATTTGAATTTTTTGCTATCATTTGAGTAGAGTTCATACAATCCTCTACTACCTTACACGAGAAACTAGTCTCGGAGGCAGACCAATGTTTCAGGTACAGTCAGGGCTTTAAGTGGGCCGGGTCTCACTGGTGCTGAACACCGTCAGTTTTTTAAAGGAGGCCTTGAAACGGGTCTCTATCGGGCTCTGTTTTGTGCCCTAGCACAGGCGGTCCGTTTTTTTCCAGACAGCAGGCACATCATGTGCACGTGCTCACACTGCTCATTTCTCACTAGTGGAGAAGTTACGGCATGACGTCATGCCAGGTGAGCGTTGTAGGGGGAAGGGAAATCCTTTAAAGATAGTAATTTTCTTTCTGGATTTCCCTTCTCTTTTGGAAACTCAGGAGCAGCAACATTGTCACCAGGGCTTTAAGTGGAAGCTTTTTCAATATTATATACAAGCCATAGTTGCTGCTTATTTATCTTATGCAACTAACATCCATTAACAAAGCCAATATCCTGACTTGTATCATATATTTGGATGCAATGTCAAGAAACAGCAAAATACAAGTCGGGCGGCACACTATGCTAAGCACAGATTTTTAGTGTATGTGCTTTTAAGCCCCGCCCTTCATTAAATTGACCACGCCCCTTTGAGAGCCCTCCCCCCCCCCCAGTTTTTTCTTCCCACTTAAAGCCCTGGGTACAGTAATAGAGGAGCCAATCCAACTTCATCCTCCAAATACCCAAGACCAAGTTCCTGGTGTAAAATAAAGCTAGGCAAGGTTTGGGGGATTGCTAAAAGACTGCACAGGAATTTATTTTCGGCAGTTTAAATGTTACCCAGGCCCGTATGTTTCAATTGCAAAGAACAGCTATATGGTCATCAGAAGCCCTTATTTAGAAAACTTCGCTACTGTTGGAAACATCCGCCTAATGGTGAGGGAAGTTGCTTTGTGTACATGTAACATGATTTTTATATTTAGAGAAAAGTGATATTACCGCAGAAAATAAAAAACAATGGGGCATATTATCAAGGGCTTTATGGCCGCTTTAGCGGCACTTTTTGCCACTAAAGCGGCGATAATTTTATCGCCCTATTAGCAAGCTGTCGCTAACAGGCGTTAGCGACAGCTTTCAGGCGTTAGAGGCCGCGTTTTCCATCGCCTTGCATGTCAGCGATAATTATCGCTAATGACATGCAAGGAAGGCGTTCCTACTTAAAGCGACTGAAAACAGTCGCTAACACCACTACCCCCTATTAGCAAGGCAGGCGAAGCGATAAAATAATTCGCGCTAAGCGCGTTTATCGCTAGATTTTATCACCTGCTAGTGAGGATGACTTACCTGTTTAAAGTATAGGAGGTGGATTCTAATGCTGAATCCACCTTAGCGATAATGCGAGAATATCGCTGCTTTTCCAGCGATATTCTCACATTTTGCCGCTATTGCTGGAAATTTTATCGCTATGGAGATAAACCTTGTTAATAGGGTGTTATCTCAGCGATATTTTCCAGCGATAGGCGGCGTTTAACAAATTCGCGCTAAGCGCGGTTAGCGATAAATATCGCTATTCCTTGATAATATGCCCCAATGTTTGCAAGTGAGTTTCTCTCCAGTTTTTGCTCCAATCAAAATTGGCAACTCTAAAGACACAAGGGGATTTTCGGCTGGAAGCCGGCAAATGCAGAAGTCATTAAATTATCAAAACACATTAAATTGTTTTTAGTATGTCTTCCGGTTTCTTAACCAAAATAGATTTATTTTTAACAATCTCTCACCCTGACCATCCCCCAAATCCCAGACTGCTTGGGTGTTTGTGTTTCTGCTGAGCAATCATCCTCGTGAAAAAAAGGAAGCAAGGGGAAAAACGCTAGATTACTCCCTCTCCACTCCGTTCCGACAGCCTTGCTAAACCTCAGGCTTGAAACTGAATCGAAAGTTAAACCTGGAGGGTCACATGATTTCCGGGAAAGGAAATGCCCTACATGGGCAGAGTTAAGGAGGCGCGCAAGCATTCTTTCCTGTTAAAGTAGCACGAGAGGTTAATTGCATCTGATGCACAGTCAGATTTCAGTGCAACGTTTTGATAATAAGCCCAAATGCAAGTAAAGTGAACCTTCCTAAGATTTAACATCAACATTTGAATGCTAGCTCCTCTTGACGTGGTTTGGTATTCGCCGGATGAAAGGGACAAGAAGTGGCGCTAAAGCTGCCGACATTGGTGCTGTTCCGGGTTCTAGTCTCGGCGTCGGCTCAACAACATCCTGTGATTATGAGCAAATCACTTAATCTCCCCAAGCCTGTCAAAAATTGATGTGTTCTTGTGTAATATAACTGGTGCTCATGTAAAGCGCTCCAATACCTTCAGGTCGAGTTCGCGCTAGATAAAAGTGCAAACAAGGGCACAGTGGAAGGCAATAGTATGTTCTGCTAATTATTAATATATGAACCGCACAAACGACTGCCACGTAAGAGATGCGACAGTTTTGGGAAAAATGATTCTATTGTCGTTTCTCCCGCCCACTCTCTTGGTTCCCTTCTGCCATTCCTTCTGGTCTTTCCTTTGGCACGCTTCCCTTCGCCGCCACTCTAAATAAACGCTTTGAGGAGCAAGCGCTACCTTTCAGGTCCCCGACGCGCTCCCGGTAGAGCGCTTCCCTTGTTTTGGACTGACAAGACACATAACCACGCCCCCTTGGAGTGTGTTGAACTCGGATTGGTCAAGCCAAGTCATTGACAACAGAAACATAGGCGCTGGGGAGTATAAAAGGAATGCTCTTGCTGCACGTTCTTTGATAACATTTTTTTCACGCTCCTGTTCCGGTGGTAAGAAGCGCCTTTATGCAAAGCACAAGGTAAATGGATGAATGACTGAATGAGTTGGTTGTGGCAGTTATAGCAGCTCTACTCAGAGACGTTTTAAGGTGCGGGTAAGGGGGCAATTGGAGGGCCACCCATTTTCTGAACATGTGGCACTGAAAATCCTTCAGATGGCACTGGCTCTAGTATCATTTCTACTATGATGCAGCTTTAGGGAGTAATTAACCAGGTCAGCTTGTTTATTTTTATTTATTCTACAATGCATTCTTCTTGCACAATCCTTTGTTGTATATCAGGGGTGGTTTATAAGCAAGTGAGTGTTAAACATTGTACAGTGCTGTTAACTGGAGTGCCTGTAAGCAATATCATACTGAATAGATCGGTATAGATTACGTTCTATAGAAATAGCTCTTGTCAGTGTATATAATACATGGGAGCCTGAGATTCCTGTATAAACGCACGTCTCTAATTTCCGTATTCAAGCAAGGGGGATGTCTCTAGTTACCTGTAATAACAAAATGACGTACCTGATCTTTGTAATGTTATTACAGGTGAGTTGTGATGTCATAATGCTGCAGGCATTGGCATGGCATGCCGCAGAAGATATTTACCGGGCACCTTAAACACTGAAAACGAGAAACGGGTTTTCGTCTTCCTGAACTATTTTTCTAACGTGTACAGTGAGAAACAGAAATGTGATATTTATACCAACATGTTTACTTTTGGGGCATGTTAGATTTCAGGAAAGACAGGATCTCTCAGCTTGTTTCTACACATTCTGTCTGACCTATAGAATTTTTAAAACGTGACTTAGACTAATAACTTTTTGCAGCAAATTACTAACTGCTTTTGGTGTGTTTAGTTTTGTACTGCATTTTTCACTTTTATTTATGTCTACAACCTACTGTCTCTTTTTTATTTCATATTTTTAACAAACGAGCAAGATACCAAGGACTCAATCGGTTTGTAAGACGGGTGATAGTGTAACCATGTGTTAATAAGGAATACAGTATATCTCTGCTTTACATTAAGAGGAGATTGCAAAGTCAGTTTGGAGTTCCATGGCCTTATGAAAGAACTCTGCATATGGTCTCGGACGTTAAATCGTAAACTATAGTTGATAGCAATACCAGTGAATTGTGCCAGCTGAACTATGTATGGACAAGACCACATGACACACTGGAAGACAACATTGCAAGTTTTTAAAGTACTTTATAGTGGTTCCGCTGTCGCCCACCACCAGGGGGCAGCCGTAGCTGCAAAATCAGACACTGCCCTCTCAGACTGTAAACTGCTATGTTGTTCCTGTTTTCAGTTCACATTTTACTCACTCTTGCATTCCCTATGAGTATTTACTTTTCCAGGATGTTTCTGTAATTTTTTCAAGCATCATATTACTCATGTACGGTGCGTAATGTGAAAAGTCTCCTCTTTGTATCTGGATGAGTTCAGGTTGTGATTGGGTGTTTATAACAGGCCACAATTGAGAGCTGTGGAGTTGAGGCTGAATGCAAGGCCTTACAGTGCACATCAGTGGGAGATTAAGAGGTTCTGCATACATGCTCATCCAATCCTTGGCCCCTCTGCAGAGTGCACATAGCAATGGTCAGATGTGCCAATTGTGACTGTGTGAAAGTGTGTGAAGGAGGCACACACCCGTTGAAATACTGGCAGGGTGAAATTTAAAGAAAATGCATGCTTACAGGTAAGTGGGCGCAGGGTGTGTGGGTATGGTGAAGTGTGGTACGTGTGCTTCACTGTGCTCCAGTACATTTCATTGGACATTTGGTGCATGTGGCTCACTGCATGGATATCTATAGGGATTTGGCGGAAGTGCTTCACTGTTCCAACCCCTTTTTAAGTCTCGCAGACCTGCATTGCAGCGCGCATGCGCTGCTCGCTCTTCGAGGCATTTTGGAATCGAGGAGATTTTAGAAGTGGGCTTGAAGCCCCGCCCATCATTCTCATTGGCTGGCGTCATAGTTTATGTTAAACGCTGGCTTCCCATTGAAAACGAGGCTTATTTGTTACCGCCCTGTCTCCTTTTGGGCTTGCCCACCCGGACTGGATTTTTCACTTGCGGCGTTACATAGTCTCCTTTATTAGTCGGGAGGCACTATATTTTTCTCACAATGGCGACAGCTTGTTTACGGACCCCAGGCGGCGCCGCGTCCTCCTGTCGCCATCTCCCTCGGGCGCTGCCGGGGTCGTCCAACCTACACCGCTCTCCGTTTCTTTATTTTTACTTAATTTCGGAGCGCGACGCCCGCTTTAGAGACACTGCGCTCCGTTCATCGCACCAAACCTTAGATATATATGAGAGTTCCTTTGGAGGAGTTATATAGACCACGCCCCTTAGATCGCTTGTTGTGTTTAGCTACTTGCTTGTTGTGTTTAGCTACTTCCGTGAGCCAGAAACGGCCGAGTGAGGCAGGCAGGACGGACACTGTGAGTGCCCCTACTCCGGGGGCTCTCAGATGTCTGTTGAGTCCAAGTTTAACAGTATTGGTGCTTCAGTGCAACCCCATCGGCAGAGGTGCAGGGCTTGGGGTGCACAGACGGTGAGCCTGGCGGACTCCCGCGCCGCGGCCTGTTCACACAGAGTAAACTGTTTTTAACCTACTGAGAGTCATCAACTTGTGTCCTTCGGTGGCGAGAGCGATTTTGTGCAGTTTTTTTTTTTTTTTTGCATTTTTATATAGCGCGAACTCGACCCGAAGGTATTGGAGCGCTTTACATGAGCACCGTATTTACATTACACATTCAGGCACGGGGAGATTAAGTGATTTGCCCAGAATCACAGGATGTGGACGCGACCCCGAGGCTCGAACCCTGGTTTCCAGCACCAAAGTCGGCAGTCTAGCCGACGGACCACATCCTCTCCCCAGTTCGGTGTGAACTGCGCTTTGCGGTACCTGGAACACTTGCAGAGGAGTACCGTGAAGGTAGGAAGGACAATAGTTTTACTAAAATTGAGTGTAAACTGCTTTCCGGGATAACAGTTGTTTCTCAACACTGACAAACGAGTGTCACTTTGCAGCAGTGCGCGGGGGAGGGAGTGTTGAAGGTGAAATGGGGTTTAGAATGTCTACACCCCATCATCTCGAGAACTTTCCAGGGGGGCCGGGGCTAGCTATCAATAGTTCAGCAGGTGCAGTGGCACCGAACTAGTTGTTATCGGCAGGCTGAAATCCAATTCTCCCCCCCCCCTCTCATTTTGTCTCAAGCGCTCAAAAATACTTACATTCTCACTTCCCCATTGGCTTCATGGATTTGCTTTGCCTCCATTACTATAGAACGAGGGGCGGTAATTGTAATTTTAAATTATATGCCTGCCGAAAAACCGCAAGCTGTTTTTTAGGGGCACATCTATCAACTGCACAGCAGGTGCAGTGGCACCGGTTTCCACGGGTGAGAACGTCTCGTTGGCCCCAAATAGTTCTTACTCCCCAACTGGTGCGGGCGTGCTGACCTATGAGTCCATGTTACTTGTTTCCACTATGGCCCACGAACTCTTGCTTCACAACTGTTTTCCAATTTAATATGTATCGGGTAATTCCTAAAATGCCTTTTGAGAAGAGCCCAGTTGTACATTTCTCCAAAGCGCCCTTTGTTTGAATGACTCTGGGGACAAACACCAGTGTGCTCATGACACGCCACCCTTTGAACACGAGCACACTCTTAGGAAAGTTTGCCTATACCCAGGGTCACTGCAATTATAAAGCAAGAGAGGACCAAACTCTATGGCATGGCTTACTAAACCAAGAAAAAGCGCATAATACAGCTTGATGGATTTTATTACCTTATCCTTTTGTAATTTTTACGCACGTTAACACAATGTGGGCACAGGGTTCACCTCATTAGTACGACCCTGCCCATACATGGAGATTACAGGAAGGGTCCCTGCACTGCTAACACGTACTACTAATCCTGCAGCAAAATATATTGTTTGCTCCACTCCATTTCCTGTTAATTCATTATTCCATCGAGCAAAAGATGGCTCAGTGGTCTAATGAATCCCCTCTACCAGTCTGTGATTGATCTCGTGATTACAGGTTCATATTGTGGCAGGTTTACTCAGCCTGTCATCCTTCCGAGGTTAATCATATGAGTACCACTAAGTTAGTAACAATATATTGGGCACCTGCCTGTCACCACCCCTCGTTTAGGCCTGGCTCCCTTTCAAACACTTGCCCTCACAAATGTTCCACAAAGTACTAGACATGATCTGTAAGTACTCTCTAAGTACTCTCTAACAGCTACAGTCATTTCCAGGGTCGACCTGGCCTACTAGGAAATCAGGCAGTGACTGACAGGCTGCTCGGACAGGTCAATGTGTGGGGCTGTTTGTTGGCCTGTTTTATTGCCTGCTCCGCTCTGTTTTGACTTTCACTTTCCCTGATATTAAAACAAGCATTGCCTGTAGCAAGCTCAAATCCATGAAGTCTTGCATACCTTGCAAAACACCTATAGAGCTTTTCTTTACAAGTTCAAAACTGCCCCAATTTGGAACAAGCATTTGCAATGCAATAGGTCTCGCACTTGCGAGAGTTTGAGCTATTTACACTGTAAATGACAATGCCTTTTATTTATGTGTTGCTTTTTAAAAGATAAATAAAATGCATTGTCATTTACAATGCCAATAGCATAATCTCTCGCAAATGCGAGACCTATTGCATTGCAAATGCTTGTTTTCAGGGGAGTGGGGTCGCAGGTCATACGTCTGCAACTTGAGCAGATGTGCACGTGCGGGGCTCTCTGGTGACGTCTTCCATCCCCATGAGTTGTGCATCGCGCGCTCTTTCGTTAAGGACAGAGCACGCTCAGAAGACAGTAATGGAGGCTGTTGCTGCGCCCTCTGTGCCTGGCATTGCTCATCTCTTTGTAGCTGTAATTATGCAACCGACAGACTCCTGGTGAATGAGGAAACACTTGTCCGCATGCATCGTCAGCTGTGGACTTTGCACTCCGCTCGTCCGGCATTTACGGAGTCAAAAATATAAACAAATTCCATTCACCACAATAACAGCCCAGACAAGAGCGCCGTCCTGCGTCATGGCAAAAAAGCTTTTATGCCCTGATTCCAACATCCCTTGCTCTGACCTGCGCCTACACTACCTGATTATCAGTTCAAAACGTACTACGTAGTTGTTCACATTTCTGCCTCATCAACCCATGAGCTATACTCGGTACTAGTCCAGGGTTCCCTGCACCGTTGAATGATTCTTGTTTCTTCAAACGTATTCGAGGTCGGGTCCCCATCTCCTAAGAGCTGCTGAGCTATACTTTGTTTCATTTTCTCTGCTGGATGGTACCCGACTGAAGTGCAGTGACAATTGTTCATCTTAAATCAGCACTTGAGTTTCGCCGCCTGTGAAATGTGCAGTGCAGAAGTGCCCTGTGCTTGGGATGTATGAGTGTGTGTGCGCGTGCGTATGTGTGTTCCTAAAAGGATCCGAGGTAGAGACCTTCAGCTGGACTCGAATATTCCAGCCTGACCCTTGGACTCGCGGCTTGTTAGCATGCTTCAGCCTCATCAGATGTCCAAACACCATGCTGATGGCTCATTCAGAGTCCACTTCCCAAGACAACTGATAGATTGTGACACATTGTCCTGTTGACACACGCCAACAGGACAATCACCAATTTAGTCTGCCTTCAATTCCATGCATGTGTCAAATTCTGCAATTTGTTCCCAAAAAGATCCCAGATCACATATAGGTGAAACCAAAACACCTCACATCAGTGTATTCTGCCTTCAGTTCCACGCACCTGTCGAAACTTCCTGTTTGAGCACCGTGATGACTGGTCCCACAGCGCACACAGGTGGAAACTTTGACTTCAAACCACAACACAAAAGGCTACTACTACACTTTCCCAGGCTTCATCTCATGACAAGGTACTCTTCTTCCTCATCCTTCGCATCACCATAATGCATACCTTATGACAGGGTGCTCCTGTTCCACACGTTTGCATTACCATAAGTTAGTGTTCTGCACTTTTCCAAACACTCTGGGTCCTGTTCACAAAGGTAAATTTACACAAACCAATCTACACAGGTAAATTTACTTTTGCACTTTGTAGTAAATTTACTAATTTTGTCGATTCACCGTTTTTGTGTGTAAACTTGTATGTCTCCACACCTGAAACACCAGGTGGAGCCAACTTTATAAATGTCAAGTTACTACAGTCAAAAAGAGCCCAAGTCAGTAGTAAATGTACTCCAGCTCAGACCTAGAGTAAGTCCAGCACACACATGTCCAACCACTGGTACTGCAAAACCATCCTATTGAAACTATTGGAGACTGGAACTTAAAATAGAACCCCATATGGAGTGATGTAAAATAAATTCATTTGTTTGAACTTTTTAAAACATATATATTTAATTTCATGTTAAAATAATTATATATAATTTATAAATAAATATTTTGAGAGAAAGTATTTTAATAACGATTCTGCCCTGCAAGCTTAGGGCCAAAATTTCGGGGGATCATATCTCGGTTATTAAGACCAGTGCAGGAACTTTAGCCACCATGGAAGATGGAATTAAGCATATCGTTCATGAGTTTTACTGATCTCGATATAGCGAGGTTGACACCTGGTAGAACACTATCGGGGACTTTGGACAAGTTTCCACTTACTGGGCTGACAAACCCACGATCAGAAAATTTAGAAAAACCGGTCACACAAAATTAGATTATAACAGGAATATAAAGTTTAAATTGAAGAAAATCCCCCAGGCCTGGATGAATACACTCCCTTGTTTTATAAAACATTTTGCCACATCTTAGTGCCTCTTCAGCACTGTGAGTGAGGTGGGGATAGCAAAGTCAAGGATGCAGGAAGCCTCTATCACGGTCCTGCCCAAGCCTGGCAAGGATCCCCAGTCATGTGCGGTGCTTACCAAACGTAGACGCCAAGCTGCTCAAAGGGATTTTGCCAAATAGGCTGAGAACTAACATGCAGGGTCTTGTTGACTCTGATTAGGCAGGGTTCCTCCCAGTTATGTTTTACATGATAGGCTCATAGATTACAGCTACAGCCTAATAGCTCCTGCTAGGTTACATCCTCTATTCAACTGTAATCAACCACCAGGCTTCACGAAGACCACAGATATCAACATTCTATGCATCTCACAGCATCTACACTATACAGGATGCCCACTCAGCCCATACATACACATACATAGCCCGTCACTACAAAACACAGTGAACCACTAATTAGCAACAATATCCACTAGATCAGGCCAGTCACTTTCCAGGAAATTTGTCCAATCTCTCAGAGTTAGTATTTTATTGCCTCCCCTCCCCCCTCTCCCCCGCGCTATTAGGGACCCATCTTAGCTTGAGGTACCAGGTAAAAAACGTAATGTCCTATAATCCGCAGATTTTGGGAGTAGAGAATAGCATGTGGACAGATACTTAAAAAGGGAAATTTGTCAACTCTCTGCATAGTGATTAGAACCATTTTATTTTTAAAATGTTCTATTGTAATGGGGTGAAAGATTGTCACATTTTATGGCCCATTATTTAATATTTCAAGTCTGCCAAGAGATCCTGCATCAGCATGTTATGTATTCCTCCTTATACATTAGTGTTGTGATTATCTTTTTCTTTTTTTTTTAAAGCAATCATGTGATGTATAGTGTTTTGATCCTTTTTAGATCTGGTTAGTTGCAGTTTTAGATGCCTGGAAGACCTCATATCCTCACTTCAAAAAATGTACAAGAAGTAGAGAGTGAGATGATAGGCTTTGCGTCAGCTCCCTTAAGCCATTTGCTTGCATATATTTGTCTTGGTCTGCCGTTGCATAGATTGTTTATCCATAGAGCCATGGCACTTCTTGGATGGCTACATTGCCCCATTTGGGTTCCCATTAGATTTTGGTGATGGGGTATCAAGTAATACTGTTACTAAACTACAGATGTGACATGATATATAGTTTGTAATTTCAAGCAAGAGTGTTGTTCTTTGATGTATTTGCTCGGCTTATACAGCCACTTTTTAAATGCTTATTTATGTTTTTGTTGTTGTTCAGGAGTTGGTGCTGTTTAGATGCTTTAGCCTGTCATACAGATATAGTGCTATTTAAGTTTACCGTTTGTAATGCAAACTTCATCTTATGACTCATTTTCATAACTCTTCTTTGAGGGTACAGCTCAACTCTGTTGAGACAGTTTGTTTTCACCCAGGACGTTGCTTCTTTATGGATTATTAATTATATGGCTGCTGGGGCAATCCTCACAAAGTCACCCAACTATTCCTAACCACTCCCGCTAACAAAGCCAGACACATTGGCTTTGCCAATGCTTGTTTTTGTAGGGTTTTCAGTTTGTATGAATTTAAGATAAATACGATAAAATAACTCCAAACATGTAGAAAAAAAGGATCCCCTGCTTGAAAAGAGGTCAATGCATTTATTTCTATATATTTTGCAGAACACGCCATTCCCAGTCTGATAATTACTTTAGTGCCATACAGGGTGAGGTCAGAACACTACTGTGGGATGGTGGGGGGAGGGGGGGCACCTTGAATTGCCCTAAACAAATTAACCCTTGGATGGTACGATGGTGGGATTGCACTGCCGGATATCCAAACTTACTTTTGGGCGGCGCAATTGACTGTCATCAACCAATGGGGACACCAACCTATGACGGAACCAGCATTACGAATGGATCGCTTAGTCTTACAACCATGGGGATACCTTCGAACACTGTGCACTTAACCCAGAACTGACCACTTAGAGGAACCTACGACCCTAACGATTCAGACATGGCACTCCACGCTCAAATCGCTAGGCTGGAAAAACAAGATAACCCAAGCAACACCCTTATGGGATTCAGACTTGTTGGGAGATATGGGCAAGAGACAGGGATTTGATAAATGGAACTTGTTGGGTATCTCATGGGTGGGTGACATATACTCAGGAAAGGGGATAGTTCCATTCGCGGATCTACAGAAAACATTTAGCTTAGCCCCAACCGAGACATTTCGTTATATATAACTCCCACATGCCCTGAAGGCAAAGATTCCCAAGGGGGAGAACTTACCAGAATCATCACCACTAGAAAACCGGCTACTTGAGGAACACATGCCCCAGAAAGCGATATCACTAACATACAAGAAACTAGTGAATAACACGCCAGATAGGTTAACGCAGTTGCGTGAAAACTGGGAAAGAGATATCCTGGATATACAAGAGGAGGAATGGCCAGAAGCCCTAGCCTCCCCTAGAGAGGTAGCTATTAGGTCCCGCTTCCGCCTAATTCAGCTGAAAATATTGCACAGGATATATATACCATGTACTACACTGGTTAAAATGGGGAAGCGATCAGACCCATTGTGTCGCAGAGGTTGTGGGCAAGAGGGAACCTTTTCCCACATAATATGGAGCTGTCCGAAAATTCAATACTATTGGGAGGGAATACTACAAAAATTGAATATAGTGTATGGAAAAAATTGCAACTTTCGGCCAAATGGTGCCTGCTCGATGTATGGGACACGACGGACCTGGGGAGGGGGGAACAGTCGGCAGTAACATTGGGATTAATGATTGCTAAACAAAATATAGCACGATATTGGGGAGCAGAGGCGATACCAGCTCTAAAAGACTCGGAAAAAGATGTAGATTGGTGTATGGTGGCCGAAAAGACAATCTATGTAAACAGAGGCTGCCCCCAGAAGTAGGGAAAGATATAGAACAAATGGAATGAATAATGGGGACTCCTATGCACAGATCCAGTTGTCCAGAGTAGATTTTCAATTTCTGATGAAGATGAAGATTAAAATACTCACACAGCGGGGTGTACAATATAGATACAGTACAAAGTGGGGCACACTTGATTACATTGCGTGTTATGAAAAGAAAACTGATAATTATTGTTGCATGGATGATGTGGGCTAATGCAATGTGTAAGATGCTTATTTGCAATAAAAGAAGTTTAAAAAAAGATTTCGAAAGGATAAACTGTGCACCAGGAGTTAAATATTGTCTGCTTGATTTCTGCAGATTCTGTTTCAACGAAAGTGGCAAAACTCTTTATAAATCCCTTCTACAGTCTGACATTGGATTCCAGTTGTAACCATAAGCTTCAAACACAATGGCTGCGTGTGACAGGTGAGTGTTCGCCTAGACACTGAACATCCCACTATAAGCTCCGCAGACCAAGAACAGCCATGTTTACCACAGTACCAATAATTGTGCCCCATTTTCAAGCTCATTCACGTCGTATTTCCTTCACTTTATGCTTTCTCTGCCTAATCCCAGTTTTGTATGCAACACCATACCTCTTCCACTGCTGTTAGCTTTGGCCATGGGTATCTATTGGGCCATAGGAGGCGCAGCACAGACCACAAACTCGCTCTTTATGTGTGAAAAAGGCTGCTTTATTGAAGACAGGTGCACCTAACAATGTTACCCTTGGCCTTTGCTTTACAAAACTACACTTCACTATACATTTGCTCACCTACTTGCCTCCCCCCCCCACCCCTAATGTTCCCCCTTATATCCTTTCCTTGCAACTCCTTAAAACGCCTACTCGGTCATTAACTGTTGAACTCATAACCCCTGTAACCTCCTACCTACTTCTATAAACATCTACCTATCTAAATATCTCCTATCTTAACTTCTCATTTATTGCTTCCTCCCAGTGTAACTTATTCACAACCGTAAACTAAACCTGTAACCATGTAAAAACACGCTGACAAACGTTCCTCCTCCCTGACTTTTCTGCCCCCCACTGCAACTAGGAAGAGGTAGGGGACCCCTTTGTGTTCAGAGCCTTGTCCATCGCCTCCTATATCTGAACCCCTTACAGCTCCCTCCTGAAATGAGCAAATGCCCTCGACTCCTCTGCAAAATTCCACCGCCGCAAAACCTCAACACAAGGAGCTCCACCCTACCAAAACCTTCTTCCCTACAAAGCTTCTCATGTCCCTACATATCTTTCTCCTTGCTTAACCATTGCGGCGGGCCACGCTAACCCCTCCACTGTGACCTAGGAATAGATGTCATCCACATGACAAACCTCAAGACCACTGCTGACTTAGTTCCAAAAAAACTCTCTTCATCTACTTTAGCAACGCAACGCCTTTACACACCATCAAACCATAATCCTCTACATGCAATATTAAAAAACATCTGTGCAAATGCGACAAATCCTCAATTTGACCAACAAGCCGGAGCTCGTGCCACGCATCCTACCCTTCCATTGAAAAGTCGCCGAAGTTCCAGACCTTTCTCTTTCTGCAGTTCATGCCGTTCACCCATTGTACAAAATGAATGTCCTATTACCAGATGGACAGATTCGCCGCATCCTTCCCCGCTACTGCACCTGAAAAGACACACATGTAAGTCATGGAATTGTACATTTTACCAAAACCCATGATCCCCCAGCCGGACATATCTGCGAAAGCAATCAGTAGTCAATCGCCCCAATTGCATTAACCAGTCCCTGCCCCAATCCATTCACGTTGCATCTGTAGCTACCCTGCTCCTGAAAGAGTAAGAGCCAAATACTCTTGAGGGATCTTCCAACTGACAACGCCCTGCGTATAACCCACAGTAGTTGGGCAGTGGGCAACACCTCTTCCGAGACTCAGAAGAAAACACCACCCAAAGCATGGCCAGTCATATTTCTCCGCTAAAAACCCCCAAAGAAACAGGGCACCAAACTGATTGGAGGCAAGCCATCATCAGCACCACTTCACCTGTACCTCCTTGATCTGGCTTGGAGTGCCCCAGCGACATCACTACAGAACCTAGATCCCTGTCACTGCCCCCAACTTCCTCTCAATCCAACCCTGGCACTCCCCCTCTCCCCAATAGATCGGACCTCCTAAATGAGCCGACATCCATCCAAGACATCAAGGTGGAAAACAATGCTTTCTCCTCGCAGCCGTTGCATTTCTCTTGCAAAAACCCCTAACATGGTCACCAAAATTGTCTTAGACATAGGTTCCTAATCCTAGATCTGAGCCCCGTCTCCCTTACCCCCCTTCAAGCATGCGCCATTCACCTACCGAAAGAGTGTATCCCCAGAAGAGCTTCCCCATACAGGCAAACCCCACCAGTTTGCCTGCAATACTAATTTGGTCAAACCTTTGTCAATAAATGTCAAGATAAAATGGATGACATCTTCCTCCCGTAGCCAGGCCTCTGACCTCTTCTGTGCACCCCCAATCAAAAAACTCTTACCAAGCCTGACCACATGCATTCCTAGCAGATACGTCCAGAGACCCTACCACCAACTGCAGTATCACCTGTCAACTATGGAGCACCTCTCATGTCTCAGACCTATTCCTCCCTGGCAGCCAGTTTATTGGCCACGTGTACCCCTGTAAAATGTCCACCCTGTAAATGACTTCCTGTGTGGCAATTCCTGTCCCTATGGCAAGGCCACTACCCTTAGAGGAAAATTTAAGGAAGGTGATACTCCCACCCCCATGTTTCCATTGCCCTGGCCACTTCTTCGCGCACCATCTACCCTGCGAGTGTAAACCAAGCCATTAGCTCCTGCAGCGTCAGAGTACATTTGTACATTCCATTCCCATTCTTAGTGCGCTGTCCTGGTAATGCCATTGAAATCTTCCAAGAGCCTGCACCCCATAGGTAGCTCTTCCTTTGTCCCTGCAGAGAAACGCATGTGATGGTGCAGCTAATGATCTGCTCCATCTCCAATACAATGTCCTTCCCATCTGTACTACTCTACATGCAACGTCAAATGGTCTAACAGAACCTGTACCTCCCTGACCATCACTCATAGTTTAGCCAACATGGCATCTAACCGCATCTGCATATGCCATTTATCATCTGTTGGTAGGCGTGCCTCCATTGCCACCCAATCCTATTCAATTCCCAGAAATGACAACAGCGTGCTTGGACCTTGTACCTTCTTTGGTGCCAGGGGCACTCCAGTACCTCATGAGCTCTTGGAACCTTGTCAGCTGTTGCTGACAGTCCGTCGAACCGGTTTGGCCCACCAGGAAGACGTCGTCAAGGTAGTGTGTCACCGTCACTTTACCAGTTTGTCATGAGGAACCCATTGCAGAATTGCACTGAAACACTCCAACAAGGCACCAAATATGGAAAACCCTTGGGTAACGCTGTGTCCATGAATATTTGTCCATCAAACTGAATACTGAATAGCTGGAAGTCATCTGGGTGCACCCTCAATACCCAAGAAGCTGACTTTATATCACATTATGGCATCTCTGCCCCTTTCCTCGCTCTCTCAACCAGTCCCCTTTGGCTATATATATAAAGCTAAGTAAGAAACAGAGGTAAGTTCCTCAGATATTAAATCATTGACTGAAACTCCTTCCAGTCAAGACAAGTGCTGTAACAATCTGAACTGCCCTGATGCTTACTTTGGAACCACCCCAATAGGTGAGATGCTCAAATCCCTGCTCAGTCAATTTGTAAACGGGCCTTCCTTCTTCCCTCCACAACGTCTTTGAACAGCTCCTCCAGCACTACCGCCATACGTGAATTGACTAACCTCAAGTTTTGTGCCCACTTGGTGTAAAGCCCTCCTGCAATACTCGACTTAACAACAGTGCATCCTTTTGTGGGTTAATATGTTAACTAAGCATCAAAACATTGATACTTAAATGGCATACAAGCCTGTTCCCTTAGGACCTTGTGCCCCACGCCCTCCCCTGCCCCCTGATGTCTGGCGTCCCTGCTGTCCACTGTAGGAGGACAGGGTGCTGGATCCCTTGACCAAACTGCTGTCCTTGACTGTGCCGCCCCACCCCGAAACATTGTACAAGTGGGTGTCATCCTGCACCTTTCAAGCACTCATGTTGGAATCTGCAATACTCTCTCGCGCAGAAACCGTTGTCCAGGTCCCCCCAAGGTCCTCGAAATCCTCCCGCTTCATTTTTTTTCCATCTCCCACCCCCCGCAGCGATGCTGTTTTGACAGGGCCGGTATAATAACAGGAGACCGCTGGCCGTATAGGTGGTTTCCCGAACTTACCTGATCCCATCATCTACAGGTACAGATCTGTGTCGATCTCCCCCCCTTGGGCCTCAGGGTCCCAGGCTAGCCAGACTGTAACTTCCTCATTGTAGTGTGACTAGGCATGTCCCCCATGTGTTCCCTGTGCCCTCCTAGTCCTATCCGTGTATTTTAAATGAAGACACCTTTCTGGGTATTTCGAACATTGCCCTCACCTGGCGTCAATCCCACCGCCTAAAAAGTCGTGAAGAGGCTTGAATGGTGTCAGCCTGTGCAGGGTATCCTTCTTCTCATCTCTGAGCCTGCAACAGACTATGCACAACATCGTTACCGTGACCACTCCCCCCTCTCCCACCCTCTACGCTCCCTCCTTCCTTTTTTTTGTTTTTCTTTGGTGCGCCTCAATTTTTTCCCTTTTTTCTTTAAAAATGCTTGATTGTTTTCCTCCTTAAACTTTGCCAGCATTGGCGGTATGTGAACCCTTGTCCTGCAGGAGCCTGTGCCATCAGAGGCCGAAGACATCACCGCTGAGCTGTAGCTCCTTGCTTCTTCCACACTCTTTTCGTCAAAGTCCACCTGTATGATTTCTTCCTTCATGACCCAAGAACCAGCCTGTTTGTTAACCCGTGCCTCCCTGCCCTTGTTGAGTTACCTCCTCGATGTCCTCCGCCGGGTATCAGCGGGCCGTAGACTCCCCCCTGTCACAGCTTTTCGCTCCTGATGACCACATACCTCCTCGAGGCCTCATTGACCCAACTGGGGTGTTGCACCGCCGAGGCCGCATTTGACCTTCATGGCAGCGTCAAGACCGCTCTCACCGAACTCCGGCTGGCCGCTCCAGACTGTGCCATCCCTCCCCCTCGGGTCTTAGAGCTGCATGTGACTCTCCCAACCCTGCCTATCTATGTGGCCACTTCCCCTGCAAAAGTAAGGTCCGGCAAGCCGGGGTTAGCAACCCTACCTGACCTTGCCCTCACTGCTGCTGGTAAGTTTGTCCTCGCCCATTATCCCCTCCCACCCCCTGCTCCTGCCCGTCGCTGTCCCCTGGGGATCCTCCTGCTTCCACTCCCCCTCCCCAGACCACCGTGACCTGGGACCCATCCATCCATCCCCCCACGTCAAGGAGCCGGGGGCCCCTCCGCCGTGGCATCAGCCCTGCATTCCCCCCTGTGGCACACCTCATCTAAACCTTGCCCCCCCCCTCCCCTTGCGGGGGCTTGTGCTTAGAGCGCCCCCATCCTGGACTGAGACAGTCTCCTTTCCTAGCGCTTCCCCGGTATCCTCCCTCAAACCCCCTTCCAGGCAGCCCTCCCACCACCCTGCCTTTGACCCCCCCCACCTCAGGTCCCCCCCACTCCTGCCCTGCTGAAATGTTTGGCCCTTGGGCCACCCCACCCCCCCCCCTAAATCCCCTCTTGACAATACAGGCCTCTTCCCTCCCCTCACTATAGTCCGCTATGCTGACCGTGCCCTAATGACTCCGGTGCCCAGCCCTGTAGGCCCTATCCCTACAGCTGACCTTGCCACCACTGCCAGGACTTGAATCCCTGCCTGAAAGCTCTCTGTGACACAGAGCGCATAAAATATTGCCTCAAAGCTGCTGCTCGCCTGCGCAGACGCCCATGCTTCTGGCTGTTCAGACAGAGGCTGTGAAGGGGCCCTGCCCCCACCTGATACAAAATATAGAGCAGGACACCGCGTGGCGCCCTGCAATGCCCCCCCCCCCCGCCCTGCCTTCTGAATACCATTTGCTGCTCCATTTCCCCTCCTTTGGCCCCTGGTACCTACCTCTGCCACAGTCACCCTGCCCTTTCACCGCGGCGGGGAATGGGCCCACGCTGCTGCCGCTACATCGCTGAATGCCCGCCGTGCCATCCGCCCGCGCTCCAGCCTCTGCGTTAATTAGGCCCATGCGCCCTGCATCCGCAAGCACGCGCATGGCTTACCTGACAAAACAAAATTCTCACCCATGGCCAGCTGCCATGTCACCTTACTCAAAATGGTGATATGGAGCACAAGATGGTCGCATATATACACCCCGCCCGCCAGCCCAAAAGGCATAGCCCAAACAGACCCCAATTGGGCCTGGGCCGCACCATTGCCCAAAACCCCCAGGGGTGCAAGCCTCACAAGCAGTCTGCTGCCCCCCCAAAGCCCCATTGATGCCATACAATAAAGGTGCCCTGCAGTCAGGCCACTCTCTGATTTGGTGCACAAGGAAAATGGAGTTCTTATGCCCACTTTATTAATGTGGGGCACATGAACGTGGAGTTCTGTCAGACTATTCTTATGGTACACAGAGAAAGTGGCGTTTTTAACTTGGGCTATGAATGTGGTACACTGTAAACTGTAGTTCTTATGCTAACATTGTTAATGTCAGTACACACATAGGGGCATCCCAAGTGACCCATAGGAACTAAGGGACGATCAATACAAACGCAGGAACAAGGTTTCTTCAGAGTAATTTTTACAGTTGTTTAAATATTCAGGAACACATGAATTGTAACCCAAATGAATTAATCCTGTTAAAGGCATAGCCCAAACACATCAGCACAAATGTAATAGTATATAATTACGTTTTTGTGTCAAATAGATTTCATGGCTATTAAAAGTGCTATAAACGTGATTAGGTGACCGTGTAATGCTCTAGTGATATTCATTGGCAAACAAGTGAATCAAAGAGAGAAGCACATGGGAAGAGGATTTCAGTGGCTGTTATGTTTTCAGAGGAGTAGGTGTTCGCTCACCTATTAGATCTTCTTGCTGAGTGGTATCAGATCTGCAGACTGAGAAATTTGTCGAGGTTTTGACACAAATTAAGTGATTTAAGGTATCGTCAGGACAGAGATTTTAAAAGGTAGATGAGCGTATGTTGATACAAGCAGGCAAAGTGCTGAATAGGTAAGAATGATGGACCATTTCATATCAATCTAGGATTAAAGGGCATGAGAAGGCTTATATTGGTAGGACAAGGTCGGGCAGGCAGTCGTGCCACAAGTGCCCATAGGCAAGAAAATACTGCAGAGGGCTGGCTTGAAAAGGCTCAGTTCTGTTTTAATCCCTATGTGAGAGTTAACCAGGATGGTAGTGTGGTTACCCCTGTCCAGCCAGTTGAAAGAGGCTTAAAAATAGACGTTAGAAGCACAATCGCCAGTGTTCTTGGACAAAAAAAGGTGCATTTAGGTAGATTGGCGCATCACACTGGAAGGTGGAGTTTTTAAGCTCACACTAAAAAGGTGGAATTCTTATGCCTGGGGTGTTACTGTGGTGCATGGTAAAATAGACCATCTACTCTCAGCATACCATAAGATCTCTGAGGGTGACAGGCTTGTTGTTTTGACAGGTGTCTGTGGAAGGAGCTTGCTTCTTCACGTCGGAAATTAATGCTGCTTTGTACTCCTACTAATTTTCATCTTCGCAGGTAATGAAGAGGAATGGGGAGTTGGAAGAATATTTTCATTCTCACTGATGCATGCTGATAGCTTTTTTCAGCTCTTTTATTTACTGACCAAGGTGCTTTTGAGATCCCAACAATCTCATTGTGTCTTGCATCAGAAATCCATATTCTCTTTTCTTTTGGGTTTAGTAAAAACTATAAAGCAAAGAAATGGACCACAGTTCTATCACAGGTCTCAGTTCCTGGTTGTTTCTACCATCATGTTTTAGGGACCAAATGAAGAAAGTCTATGATTTAATGTTTTTTCACTGATAGAATCATTTTCGGGATGTGTTTTCTTCCATAGAGCGCACCATAAGGAACTCTTTGGCCCTTGGCTGATTAGGCAGATCAACAGCAACCGCTATGGACTGTCCTGGAAGAACCCAGAGAAGACCATCTTCTGCATTCCCTGGAAGCATCTCGCCAGGAAGGATATTACGGGTCAGGACTATGAGCTTTTCAAGGTACTGCAAAATTCACAATTTATCCAGGCAGGGCTTCTTGGGCTGAATCAAGGGATACTGCTGAATCCCACTGTTCAATATAAATTGCGCTAGATAAGAAAATTGTTATCATATATTTTATGTAAATTGTACAGTACAAATTCCAATTTATCCAAATTAAAAACTATTCGGAAGCTTTTAACGTTTTCGTACAAACCAGAGTAGTGTGGCGAGATCTGCCTTGCACCTGACATTCACCAATTTCACTCTTCATATTTTTCCAAAGGACAACAGATAGTGATCTCTTCTCCTCTTTCCAAATATTTCCTGCCTGCTCCTCTCTAAGAAAAAAGGTTGAATTTGAGAAAAGGTGTTGAAGATAGAGAGGATCTGCTGCTCGAAACCACTCAAAAGCGGCACAGGTCACGTTGTTTTTCTCGTGTTGCATTAAGTGATAGAGATATGGTGAATGGTACAATGCACATATCACCAGCACAGCAGAGCTCTGGGGCAACTGTGGTAGGCTCCATACTCATTTTGCATAGTCTATATGAGGAGTCATCAGCCGGCCTCCATATTTATGTCCATGGTTGTGAAAGCATCGCAAGAGTGGGACTATTCATACTAAGTTAGCATGGATACTCCTTGCTCTCCTATGTACACACCTAGTAATGGGGTCTGTTTTGTATGGGGATTCTTGGGTTTGGGATTGCAGTTTGAATTGGGAGGTAAAAAATGAATAACACTTATCACCTCATCATGAACCATTGAAGAAAATTACCCCTCTTCCCAGTGTGTGAATCTATTAGGCTTCACGCTACAGCATGCATTAGAGGTAAGTTTAGAGGTTTTCATAAAATAAATAACATTTTGATAGATTAGTCAAATTAAGTCATTCAGAGCATACTAACCAAAAATGTAAAGGTGCCAACATGGGCCGCGTTCCTGTAGAACTGACTTTTCTTCCAGCTGGCACACGCTTTCCGAATAGATTTACACTATTTCTAACATTCCACGTCTGTTTGATAAGATGATACTCCGTCACAGCCACAAAGGTCTTTGAATTAAATTGTTTTTTGTGTTTAACAATGCCTTAATATTGTGGAACCTTGCATCTACTGAAAACACAACACATCTGATACACGAATCCATTTTGAAACAAATTAAGAACCAAAAAAGTACGATGAGCATATGGTTAATAAGAACAGTTGGTTTGGATTATTCTGTTCTGAAAACCCTCTTCATTTGTTTTGTAGTGAGAACTGTTTCAGTTCCTATTCTGGTGTGGTATATATTTATTTATTGCCATGTTTTTGCTACAGTGCCAACTGTATCGATCTATGGTTACAAATGAACATGTTCATTAAAGTGTACAAGGGCTTGAGTGAATTTCATCCAGGGTATTACTCTTGTGACCATTGAAAGAGACCTTCCTGCATCAATATTATAGATTCTGCTTACCCCTAGTTTCCATCCAGGGCACTTGCAGTCTTTCAGTATTGTATGGACTGGCGAACAGTGTAGTTGACTAAGACAGTACCTGCTCATCAGCTGTGGAGGGGAGGCTTGGGTGGCAAACAGATCAATATTGAACCGGACCACAGTCCAAATCTAGAAAGTGTATCTCTGCTCGAACTACAGTGGCTAATATGTAAAACAGGGTCTTTTCTGGTGGTGCTCATACAGTAATGCTGTTTATAATTTTCAAAATGGTTGAGTCATTCCCTACATTACATGGGAATGTTCTAGACATTCCCAAGTTAGCCTCGGCTTGAAAGATTAAACTAACTGTGAGATGTGTATTGGAAGTTTGCAAACTCAATCGTATTCTCTTGACGCTAGGCTTGGGCAATACATGGCGGCAAATACAGTGAGCGGCCTGAGGACCGTTCCACCTGGAAAACCAACTTCCGCTGTGCCCTGAACAGTGTCAGCATGAAGGAAAAGAAGACGTCCTGTGAGACCCAGGATGGGGCTGCGATAAAAGACAAGAAATTGTTCACTGAGGTTGAAGACCGGTCTAGCAATCCCCACAATCCACATAAAGTGTACAGACTCATCCAAGTCCCAGATGGTTCCAACCATGTATCGGCTCCTTCTTCTGCAAGTAAGCACAGTTATTTCTTCCAAGGGATGTTGGGCTGGATCCTGTATCAAGAGGTAGTAATATTGTTGTGTTTTCTCAAAGCCTAAAAATCTGGGTTTTTCCAAATAGTATTGGGAGTTGCACCTCCTTGTTTAAATCATGAAGCTACAAGGTCTTTGCAAAAACCAGTTCAATTCAAACAATTTGCAATATTTTTAGTATGAATGAACTGATTCACAGGTGCACTGTACGACAAACACTGGTAATATCACTCTGGATACACTACAAGTTAATTTAGGAAATTAACCCTTTCCATGCAACCTAAAACAATCTCTATAATGGACTCTTACCTCTAGCAATAACCTAATGGAAGCTGTCTGTATTGTCTTTGTATGTTCTGAGATCTCTGCATTATCTTTGTATGTTTTGATCTGATACACTGCAAATTACCCTCTCGTTCAGGCCCCATCTCCATCTCCCACACATCCCGCCACTGGCTCACCTCATCATCTGATGCCCTTCTTTTCCACCACACTATCGATTTGAACTATGTTTCTTATTTGATTTTTTTCAGACCATGATGGCCTACCTGACAGTGAGGAAGAAGAGGAAAACCTGCGCATCAGCCCAGACTTTTTGCACAACCCGAATTTCAAAATGGCCCGTCCTCAGCCTGACGAGGTACTGGGAAAGCAGGGTACTCGGGTTTCTTGTGCCTTGCAGGGGAGTGGGAACTAGCAGTAATTTGATTTTTTTTTTTTTAAATACAAGTAACATTCAGATGGATACAAATGTTTCGATGGTTGATGGAAAATGGGTGATTATTAAATATAGGGATGCTGGAAAGCTGCTTAATCAGCTGTGAAACAAATTCTTCCACCAAGCCTACGCATGCCAGAAATTGTTTCTGAGTTCAAACAGATACTTTTGTCTTTGACATTTCGTGACATTGGTGTGGGTAGTTGGTAAACAAAGAGGATAACTGAAGAACAATATAAAAATTTACTCCCGAATGCAAAAGATGTAGTCTGTCTTTAAAAGCGGGCCTCCTGTCTCTGACCCTATATGATCCTAGTGGCGTAGAAACATCTGAAACTGACCTCCACTCCTCAATGTCTGTGTAGCCACCACCCAAAGCAGAAGCAGAAAATGTTAAATGTGGCATCCCACATTAAAACATCCTAGCAATGATCAACCTTACTAGTCGTGCTATCAGTGACAGGGCCTGGTCTGCAGCTACATGAAGCTAAAATTTAGATCTTTTGAATGCCATGCCCCTGTTTGCTACAACTATGGATGCATTGATTTGACAGTGTTGGTGTGAATAACATCAAACCGACCATGTTGCAAAGACTCTTATCCCTGACGAAAACCCTTTTCAAACAGCCATGTTACACAAGCTGTCTTTACTATTCTCACAACATAGCGTCCCACTGGTGACTGTCTCTTGTTTCCATGTTTTAAACAGGCACCTATAGAAGATATCCTGGAGGTCCTGTCTCTGGAGAACCCCAATGCAGGTAACTTTCATAAGGCGGAAACTCCAATGTTGGCTCTGAGTGCTTGTAAATAAAGTCAGAACATGCTAAGTAGATAAGCAGAATTGGACACATAGTCAAGGTTCTATCATAGTAAATTGATGCACACCCATAAAATCTTTCTTCCCTTTTGTAGAGTGTGCCCACCTAAATCCCTAATCAGCTAGCCTTGGTGAAGCAGGATATTGGCAGACCCCTCTTCTTACCCCACCTAAAGCTCACAGTGGTGACTTATTCATTGCTTCTGAGTTGGTGAGGCCACTTGGGAGAGGTGGAGATCAAAGGTGTCTGGCCTTTGGCGGAGGCCCTGCTCCATGTCAACTTTCTGGATCTACGAGCCATTCACTTAGGTTTGAAAGCCTTCTTACCAGCCACCAGGAGAAAGCTGGTGCAGGTGCTCACTGAGCACACCACTGCCATGTGGTACTGCAAGAAGAAGGGTGGAGTGGGGGTCACAGGCCCTGTGCCAGGAGGCTTTGCATCTTCAGACTAGGCTAGACCACCAAGGAATTTTTCTGGCAACTCATCACCTGCCGGGATCCTTGAACTGCAGAGCAGATTAACTGAGCCATCGATACCTTGCGGATCATAAACAACAGTTACATCCAGAGGTGCTGCAGGGTCTTTTCGCGAGTGAAGAGAACACTGGCTCGATATTTTCACCACTGCTGAGAACGTGCATCATTTCTTTTGTGCTTTGGAGTTTTCATGGCGTCTCTCACTCGGAGACGTGTTCTGCTCTGGAATATGGGATTCCTGTATGCCTTTCTGCTGATACCTCTCCTGCCCTGAGTTCTGAAGATCTGGAACGCCTGGGCCCAAGTCATCCTAGCGGCCCTGGATTGGGTACGGCAGTATGGTATCCCCAACTCATGGGCATGAGCTTCTGTCTCCAATCAGGATGCCCCTTCGGGAAGATCTTCTGTTGCAACAGCAGGGCAGGGTTCTGCATCCAAACCTGAACAACCTACTCCTCCATACTTGGAGTTTGAACAGTGACCATTGAGTGCTGTCAACCTTCCTCCCAGTTGTTTGTGTCATCTTGCCAGCCAGCTGTCCCTTAACCAAATCTGTATATGCCTGCCATTAGGATAAGAGTGTGGCTTGCTTCTAAACAGATTGACCCACACCATGCCAAACTGTCTCAGCTTTTGATGTTTGTGTTGTCCCTAGCCCAGCAAGGCCTTGTTTTAGGCAGTGGTAGAGGGAACCTGGTGGTTCTCTCAGCCTTTTTTATGGTTGCTGAATCAGCCTTCGTTGTTCAAATCACTAGTTGTGATGCATTTCCTCAAAGGATTATACATTATGTTCATCGTGTTTGCACCCTTTGAAGCTTTTTTTTTTTGTCCTCATATGTCTGATCAGTATATGACTAGAGAAAAAAGAGAATTCCGACTTAGTCTCTTGCCGTCCATACAAGGTGATACCCGGGCACTCCACTGGGGAGGAGATGGATACCATCACGGGATCCCTCTCTGCGAGGCCGACTTACTCTTTTCTCCAAGGTCACAGGTGCTTACACAGGTTCTCTTTCCGGAGCTGCCAATCCTTCTTGGCAAGGCCCCTGAACTCTCGAACAACCTGTTTTTACTGATACTTAATCATTGGATTAGTTAGAACCAGTAATTCAAGTAAAAATTGAATATTTAAGTATTTATTTAGGGGAGACCCACACCAGTAAGGAAAGAGTAAGGATAAGTGGAAAATGAAAAATGAAATAGGGCTTTCAGTGGAGACCGTGCAATACAAGAGTGAAAAAAGGTATATCTTCTTCTAAGGACGTGCTCTCTCAACCCAGTTATCCCAGATGCTCCAAAATGTTGTTCTCTTAGTGGAGCGCGTTGCCCTATCCATTTGAGCTATTCTATGAATCGAGTTTACCCATTCATGTTCAAGGGGTGCAGTAGGTAGGATCCACTTAATGCACAATTCTCTACGTGCTAGTAAGATTAAAATGAAGATAAGTGCTTTCAGAGGTTTAGATATACGACCGATGGATTCCTCCTCCGGTATTACCCCAAATATTGCCAAAGCAAGACTCGCCTCTACTTTCCAACCCACTAGATCCGACAGAGTCCCGCCCACTTTCTGCCAAAAGAGCTGGATGGAGGGACACCAGCGGAACATATGCGTTTCATCCGCATTGATTTCTCCGCACTTTTGGCACTTCCTCACCGTTTGCAAACCCTTTCTTTGCCAATCTTCGCGGCGTCCAATAGGCCTTGTGGATGGTAAAAAGATGTTTTTTCTTTAAAGGCGCGGATTTCACGTAATACCACAAGAGAGATATAGATGCTTGCCATAATGCTTCTAGCTCGTACTCCGGCAGTACCCTCCTCCAAATCCCCGTATGCCATGAGAGTGGGTCTTCTGAGGAATGAATCAGCAGCCAGTACCATACCGAAACCTCTTTCTGAATCACAGGACGCAGGGCTATTTTAGCTTCATAGTGTTCGTTTTGCTTTCCCCCCTGTCTCAGAGTCTTTACCCAGCTTAATAGCTGACAGTACTTGAATCGGGAGACAGAACCTTCTGTGATCTCCTGAAAAGTTTGCCAAGATTTTAGCTCCATTCCTTCCAGCAACTGACCCCATCTGCAGATTCCCTTTTCCCTTATCGGAGTTGCTAAGGAGTCTTGCAGGCAGGCTGGAGTTCCGGGAGATCTCCATATAGGGGCATAATGACTATAGGAGGGAATCTGTAGCGTCACCCTGATTTGGTACCACAGTTTACAGGCCCACTGAAGAGTCTTTAGTCTTATTTTTTTTTTTTAATTTGGGGTCTCCGAACTTATAGAGAAAGAAGCTAGATAAGTCTGGTGGGCCGTACGTCAAGGCACGAAACGGGGGAGAGGTTGGGGGAGTCTTTTAACAGCTGCCTGAACTTTCAAATGGAAGGCTCTCTGGTATTGAAGAAGGTCTGGACCCGCTATACCCCCATTTTCCTTCTTTTCCCTGCATTTCTTCCATGCAATTCTGGGCCTTTTCTTCCCCCAGTTAAAACTGGAGAAAAGACCTTGTACTTTTTTAATCCATTCCTTCTTGAATTCCAATGGAATTGAGTTAAATATGAATGTATATTTGGGTAGGATAGACATTTTTAGCAAGTTTGACTTACACAAAAACGATAAAGGCAGAAAGTCCCACTGCTGTAATTGCTTCTTGATTTTTGAGGTGACCAGATCAAAATTCACTTTCGCTAATAGATCTAAGTTTTGAACCACTTCAATCCCTAAATATCTAATTCTCTTTTTAATAAAATCACTCTGGAAACTTGTGTTCCACTGCATAATCTCTGTTTTAGCTGGGTTAACGGCGTAGCCTGAAATTTTACCAAAACTGTCGATTTTTCCCAAATAGCAGAAATTACTGGGTCTAGATGGCCTGTGAATATCATTAAATCGTCAGCGTAGAGCCCTATTTTCTTTTCCCATTCATTGCAAGAAAACGGGATCATGTTTTTGCATGCTCTTAACTTAATGGCCAATGGCTCAAAGTAGAGGTTAAATAAGAGAGGGGAGAGTGGACAACCCTGTCTGGATCCTCTTCTAATTTTAACTTGTTCGGATAAAATTCCATTTACTAATATCTGGGCTATAGGGTTTTTGTACAGGGCCTTAATTGCTGACTCGAAAACTTCCCCCATGTTGAAACGTTGGATCACTTCATAGAGAAAGGGCCAGCTGACCCTGTCAAATGCTTTCGCAGCATCACAAGTTATTACAGTCAAGGGTCTATCATGTTCTGTGGCTAGATCTATTGCCCCTATTAACTCATGGGTCAGGTCCTATAAGTGCCTCCCCTTCATAAAACCCTTCTGATCGTTGTGAATTATCGTGCCAACCATCCGCTCCAACCTTTTGGTCAAAATCTGTGTATATATTTTGTAATCACTATTAAGCAATGATATCGACCTGTATGATTCGCATGCTCTAGGGTTTTTATTGGGTTTAAGGAGAATGATTATAGAGGCTAGGTCCCAGGACGGGGGGGTCTCCTGCTTTAAGATATAGACTGAATTAAATAGATTGAGCAGGGTCGGGGCTAATTCTTCCCTCAGCAGGGCATATAATTCATTTGGAATGGCATCTGGCCCTGCAGCCTTGCCTTTTTTCAGATTCTTAATTGTGCTGTGGACTTCTGCCATTGTGAAGGGGGCGGATAGTTCCTCTGTTTTCATCACTTAACAGCGGGAGATCTATGTCCCGAAAAAAGGCAGCTATCTGATCATTGTTTATGTCTATATCGTCTGTATACAATTCTCGAAAAAAGAGAACAAATTCCTGTTCATTAGCCTCGTCCTCTGTAATAATATCACCCGTAGTTTGACTTTTTAGGTCCTTAATGTTATTTCTGATCCGGTCAGCTTTGGCCTTCCAGGCAAGAGCTTGCCGCTGTCCTCCCCGTATTCAAAGTTGGCTAGCTTGCTTGCTTCCCATCTTTGTTTTACTCTAAGTTCCAGGTAGTCTGCTAAATTTGTCTTTGCCTTGGCAAGATCCGCTTCTAGTAAACATTTGGTGTTAATATCTGAAGTTTGAGCCAAATTACCTTGAGTTACCTTAATCTGATCTTCTAAAGAGGTAAATTCTTTTTTACTTTCTTATTTTGCATAGCATTTTGACTGATTAAGATACCTCTAAGGTAAGCTTTATACGTATCCCAAACCTTGTTTAGGGGGGCCGTATCAAGATTGAATAGAAAGAACTCTTTTGTTTGTTTTTTTAAGTTATCAATTATCGGGGTTTCTAAAAGAAGGGAACGGTTTAGTGTCCAACGTCGATCTTGAGATTTGCCTCGGAGCTGGAACTGTAGCGAAACACCCGAGTGATCTGATAAATGCTCCGGTATATGGGTGACCATTTTAACGAAGTCGCTAATAGGGCGAGATACCAGGAAAAAGTCAATCCTAGATCGATGCACGTGTTTTTTATTATGAAAAGTAAAATTCCCCGATTCTCCCCCCCTTCTTAAGCCTTTAAGCTTCCAGATGTCAACCAAACCAAGATCCCGCATTATGGATTTCAGAGCAGATCTCATTTTTAGAGTTGTCGCAGCGGCCTTCTTAGAAGTTGTATCTTGTGCTGGATCAAGAATTACATTAAAGTCGCCCCCCCCCCCATAATAATTAAATCACTAAATTCAAGTAAATGCAGCAGTAAAGTACGTAGGGGCGAAGGATCGTCCAGATTAGGGCCATAGTACGATACAAAAACTAACCATGTGCCCTGAATCTTTGCCTTAACAATCACCCACCTACCTAGAGGGTCAACTTTAGCTTCCGCAATAATACATTGGGCTGATTTTTTAAAATATTATAGCCACCCCCTTGACTGTAACTATTTGCGATGTACAAATACAGTGGTCTACTCTTTGAAGCTTTACACACCTGTTCTCTCAGGCGCCTTACCCTTGACAGTCCCTCTTGTCGCCATAACATTGGGACGTCAAGTGAGGAAGTTACAGGCCCAGGCTGTCAACCCACCTTACACCACTTTCTACCTATATAAGCCGGTTCTCCAGAAAGGAGGCTGAAAGCTGTGACTCCTTTTCATGTTGGTCTGATTAGCACTTTTCTGGCTCACCCTTCTAAGGAGGAGGAGCGACTTCACTGGCTGGATCCAAAAAGGACTCTCTGCTTGTATATTGATTGTATCAGAAAACACTGGGTTGACGTTCAGCTCTTTATCGGATTTATTGGAGCAAAGAAAGGCAAGGCTGTACAGAAGAGAACCATCTCTCGCTGGATTGTATTCTGCATTGAGATTTGCTACCCATTGGCAATAAAAGCCCTGCATGCTTGCAGGCTCATTTTACCAGAGCCAAGGATGACGCCACTGCGTTCGCATGCGCAGTGCCTGTTCTGAACATTTGCCAAGTGTCTACGCGGGCGTCTCTCCATATGTTCACAAAGCACTATTGTCTGAACAGCCAGGTATGTTGAGATGGACTTTTTGTCTCTTCGGTCCTGCAGGACTTTTTGGTTTGAGCCAGTTCACAGACCCACCTACTGGGAGATACTGCTTTGGTATCTATTCAGAAGGTGAGGAATCTGCGGTTAGAAGTCTATCAGAAAAAGAAGTTACTTACCTTCGGTGACACTCTTGCTGGTAGAGACTGTCTAACTGCAAATTCATCACTGGCCATCCTATCTTCCACTCTCTGTGATTTTGACTCTTTCCCATCTATAAAAGGTCCCATGTTAGATTTTGCACACTGGTTTCAACTAATCTGATATTGGCACCATGTGTGTGTTCACTGGCGAGTCAGAAAGCAACTGGTGTCAGCGCGCACGGGTCACGCCTATATAGGCCTGCACATGTCACTTCCAACATGTAACAATTTCGATGTGAAGCCGCTAGCGCCACCTGCCAGTGCACAGGGTTACTGCTGAAGATTTTCCAGGATCAGTCTGATAACTAGGGGAATATTCAAAAGGTGAGGAATGTACCAGAAAGAGCATTACCGTAGGTACGTAGTTTGTTCATCTAAGCCACTGGTAATCCATTGGGTTATAGTTTTTTCTTTCCCGACTACGCTGCTCCAGAAAAGGACCAGCCTTTGAATATAAGACTTGGCCTGGCTCCAACACGAGCATTGCAGCACAATCTGCCAGGCCAGGCCTCCTCTAGAAGGGAAACTCAAGCATCCCCCATCCAGTTTCCGCCCTGTTGGACCCTATCGGAGAGATGCGGCTTGAGTCCAGTAGCAGAGTGAACACGGTACCCACATTTAAGAACCCCGATCACACTTAGAGCATGGACTACTTGAATTAATGTGAGACATTGTTCATTACTCGGGCCTCATTTCAGTCCATGCCATTTGTTTTTCTAAGTCACCAGGATCAAAGCATTTGTAATGTCACTTAAGCTTTCTCCGTATGAACAACAATATTGGTACATTTTTCTGATTAATGGAACATGGTTGTCATTGCAACTGACTGATTATTTAACTTCTTGGCAGAGGATACCAGTCTGTTGCAGTCAAGTATCCCTCTAAAATGGTCCCCACCATCACATGCTACAGCACGTTATTGATAAAGAGACATGAAAGTGATTCCCCCAAAACAAATGACTTCCTTTGCCATCATTTTGAGCAGACGTGCATGAGTTAAATCTCAATCTGTGAGCAAGTATTGTGGGCATCTATAGATGCCAGTGATGGATCAACTCTCAATTTGGGTTATAAAATAGTAAGAATGTGACACTGATTGTCTTAATGATGTAGTTCTAATTGCAGGCTGTCAGTTAACTATATAGGACTCTTGTGTTTGCAAGAGATACAGGACAAAGGGCAAATATCTTTCATGTTATTGTTAAATATTCAAGGTCTACTTTTAATATCTCTCTAAATTTTAATGGAATATGATGACTAGTCGTGGGTATACTTTTGGAGTTCATTTTATCTGAAAGGCTGAAGCAGAGATAGCATTAATTCCAGCCTTGCCTAGGAACATACACTGTTGTAGAATATTCTGGGTTGTTTGTTTGCATAGATGGTTTTCCTTGGTCTAGCTCAGAAATTGAGGTGTAGCAGGTTCATCCTCCAGTCCCATCCACCATCCAAATGAATATTATTTGTAGAAAACATTTGCATTTTTTCCCGCACAGTGAATGTGGTCCTAGGACAAAGTGTGATCACCAATGGACACCATGAAGAGAACGGATACCATCTGGAAGAGGCTGCACCAGTGATGTACAATGCCACTTTACCACAGCAAAATGGTTACCACTGTTTACAGCAAAGTACACTCCAGTGGGGTCAAGCAGAAGGAGCCGCTCCCATGACCGACTTTCATATGTACCAGCAGCAGCAGACGTGGAATCCAATGACAGCTTCTTGTTCCCAAGGTTAGATATTGGTGCTAAAATATTTTGGTATGAATATCAGTGTTTTCTGGAGCATTCCTTTTTAGGTCTGACTTCCAGACTCAAGTTTTTATATATATATATATATATATATATATATATATATATATATACATACTGCTCCAAGTCCACCTATGGGCGCACACTGCACTCTTCTGGACGGGTGCAGATAAAATGGAGGTTGGTCCATTGAAAAATTACCGCTCTGGTTCGAAAGAACACTGCACTCACGGGGACCCCTTCAAAGAATATGTTTTATTACACGGATGCGTTTCAGCGTTCTGCCTTCATCTTGCTTGCTTTTAAAACAATAAACAGCGTGACCTGTCATATTGATGGTTTTTAAACAGTTTACTTGCACCTTATTGGCTGTTACATATTCACACTATTATTATATATATATATAAATAAAAACATATATTTATATACTTACATAGAGGGGCTTTGAATCAACAGTCGTTATCCACCGGCCCGTATACTTGACATTCACATTTTGCTTCCACCTACCATAGAATATATAACATGGGGCAATGCACCCACACACTTAAGCCGTTGCCCTCTCACTTTCAGTGACGACATTTGTCCTGTGCACATCCGCCAACAAAATGTCATGCTTAAGTGGTAGGGCTTGTTACCCAATCTCTCCTTTCATTTAATTATTATTTTTATTTTTTTCGGTTTGTGAATCTTTTTGTCTTTGCCCATTTTTAGGGTCGAGTCTGCGAGAGCATGCGCTAGCACATGCGTCTTTCTTGTGAGATACTGTTGCATACAAAAAGGGCTTGGAGCCCGCCCATTGCGAATCATTTGTTGGCTTCAAGTCAGTCTTCTTTACAGCCTTCTTAATTGGCTATGCTAGCGAAACATCATTTCCGATCAGGGACCAAGCACCGATTCATTCAAGTTAATCTGTGCCCGTCCGCTGCTCCCAACGTGATTGAGGTACTATTTCTTCCCCCCTTCAGCTTACCCTGCCAGCTGCTCCCCCCATATTGCTTGTTCTTATTATTTCTGGCTCTTGTTTCTCGTGCCCCTGGTCTTTAGTGTTGACGTTGCCGCCCTCGCCCTCTCATCCAGATACACATGTGCACACATCAGGCTGCACACAGTCGTGCCCCAGATGGTGAATATCAACTAGCAGAGCTGTATCCATTCGCACTACCACTATGTACTATTCAGGACACCAATGTCATAGATTTCTTTTAAAGATTCTCGTAGTTCCTCGAAAAGAAAATTAATTAATTTACTGTCCCACCTCACAGTCCGATCCGAAACTATCTCAAAGAGTGATTTTTTTTTTGTTTGTTTTGGTTTCGCCATAATGTGCGCGTCAGCTCCTATGAATCCGAAGTCCGTATGGAATATGCCCGAGGCTGACAGCGCATTAGTAGCCCAGCGCTTCTAGTGATGTCTACTCTGCAGCAAACACGCTCTTCAGTTCACTGCGTCATGGAACACGAGACACTGTGACCTTGTTTGAAAAGGTTTGCTTCATAAACATTTGAATACATGTACTTCCCTGTGCTGCTGAACATTGAAGCATTTGCTGTTTCCCATATACTTTATACCTGTTCACTCAATCAAACTGCCTGTTGGGCAGAATGATATTGCAGCTACCTGCCTAATACAATTATGCATTACTCAGTCCCGGCTGCACGATGATTGTTATTATTGGTGCACAAATTGAGTGATGCTACATTTCAGCCATGCCAATAAACGCAGACCGCTATTTGCCAGCGGATCATGTGCACACTTAGGGGCATGTTTACAAGCCCCTATCGCCACAGGAAACGTCACATTTAGTGACGTTCCTGTGGCGATATGTGCTTCGCCTTATTTACAAGGCAGCGTTAAGCCACTTTAAGTGGCTGTAAATAAGGCCCCCTTTCACGCTGTAGCCCTATTTACAAGGGCAGTGCAAATAGGAGGCAGCGCCAAAATTAAGATCAGGCAAAACCTGGTCTTAAACAGGCGAAACGAGGAGAAATGCTTTATTTCTCCTCGTTTTTGCTATTTCCATGCGTGCTGCGTTGTGCAGCACACATAGAAACAGCAAAAGGCCATTGATTGTTTATGTGCAGGAAGGTGACCCTTCCTGCACATAAACAATCTTTAAATAAAAATGACATTTTGTAACTTTGATGTGTGCTGCATTAAGCAGCACACATAGAAGTTTCAAAACACCATTTAAACACAGACACCCAGGGTGCCTGCGTTGGCGCTTTGGTGCTAAATTTAGCGCCAGCGCAGGGGGAAATGCAGGGCTGCACCATATTGTTTTAAATATGGCGCAGCTCTGTGTTTCAGAAGTGGCGGAGTGTGGCGTTAAGCCAAGGAGGCTAACGCCAAGCTCTGCCAATTCTCCAGTAAATATGCCCCTTAATTTGATGCCATTTTCCATAGCCATCAATTGTCGAGGTACATAATTGTGCCCAACGAGAGGCTGGCAGAAAAATTAAATTGCCCTAAAGTAAACAGCAAGCGGGACATGAGGGTTAATTCCTTCACCGCTTTTGACGCTGAGGGTTTCCAAGCACTTTGAACGGGTGATCAAGGTTAGCGTTGGTGAGTTACAGTCTTCAGACTCTGGGTGGGGTCTAAAGCACCTCTGCCCGTGCGCCTCTGTGTTGTATGTTTACCTTCCTTGTCCAAGTCACTCAGTCAGCGAGGGCGCCTGCTGCAGAGGTCTGTGTGTGCTGACCATAGGCTACAGATTAGAATGCCGGGGAAGCGTTCATTCTTCTACTGCAGCGCACAGACAATAAGCGCAACATACAAATGAGGTGCTGTGGTTGGATTTGTTATTGTAGTAACATGAACTCTGTGTATAAACAGACCTGATGCAAAGGTCTGTGTGATCTTTCCACTACACCCAATTCAGTTTCAGCTTTCATTATTTTATTGTATCTTCACAACCATTGTAAAATCTGTATGCACTTACACAGCTTTTAATGTGTTCCTAGAATTATTGGTTCTTTGAGAAGTCTCAGGGTATAGTTGGTTTAAAGGGTTAAGGCACCTTCTACAGAGTGACATGTCTGCTGCTTTAGTGATCTAATAAATGCACCCAGTGCAGGTCCAGGCGGTTAGGTCTTTTATTCTCCGACATCGATAAACTGAGTACTGTTGATATGGTTAACAATGGTAATTTATCATACAGCACCAAGGCATCCCATAGGGACTTGCACTTTGCACATACGTATCAAGTTGTGTTACCTTGTGCTTGGTTATTTTATGGTGTGGGTAGGTTACTGCCGTCAAGTAATATGTCCAATGTTATTTTTTTTTAAATATATCTTTATTGGCATTTTAACGAAATCGACAATTTGAATACAATAAGGAGAAGAAAAAAGGAACAAAAAACAAAAACAGGAAGCAAAACTGATTGCAACTACCATCACTGTCTACAATCATGGGTGTTAGTCCCACCAATACAAATATATCTCGCCAATTATTCAGGGAGTTGTCCAGTAGCGGTCCATCTTATGCATGCATGTTTATAATTTGGGTCATAGTATACCATTGCCATTATACAAATCCAAACCAATAAGAAATTAGAAAAGAGAAAGAACAAAAAGGAAACAGGCAACGAGTAACTGGTGCAGAGGAGTGGTGCGAACACATCTAAGTGCTAATATCTAGTGGGGTCGAGAACATTCCCAACCCGCTAAACTGGGCTGGTGTGGGAGCCCCTGTCGGTACTCTCCCACCTTCGGTAGGCTTAGTGGTTCCATGGTATATTCCAAGTCTACGCATTCCTACACCATATGTCAGATGCCAGAAGCCTCCGATAGTCCCGGCCTGATCACCTGGATCCCATTATCTATATGACACACGGTTTGACTCTCCCCCTTCACTGCCCGATCCCTCCGGTTTCTCCCATTCAGCCATTACTTCCTTCCATTGTTGAGCTATCGGGAGCTTCCTCACACCTCTGGCCTCCTCCCATGCCAATGCTCTGCCCTCTGCCCCCACCCATGCAATGACATCCTTATTCCAAACTGAAATATGTGGACCTCTCGCAGATTTCCACTCCATCGCGATCCTGCGTTTAGCTAAGCCCAACGCAAGATCAATCAAGCGATTCCCAACTTTGCGTTTAGGCGGTCTGGGGAAGAGACCCAGTATGCACATCTGAATTGTTAAGGCCAACTCCCTACCAAGCACATCCTTGATCTTAACCAACACCGCCTCCCAATAGGGGCGAAGCCACTGGCAGTCCCAAGTCATATGGCCAAAGTCAGCATCTGGGTGTGCGCACCTAGGGCATTGTCTCACTTCCCCTCCATACGTCACGTTGAGCCGATGTGGTGTCATATAAGTCATATGCGTATAGTTAAATTGGATATATTTCACTCCGGTGTTCCTGGAAACCTTCCCTGAATATCTCAACTTTACGCCACTCCGAGTCAGTGAGGACTGTACCCCCCACCATATCCCAGCGCGCCCGTAGTCTATCCAGCGGGCCAGTGGAGGCCTCCACTAAGGTGGCATAGAGCCACTTCACGAGATGCCCCGCCGTACCAAGAGTAAATAACGCATGTAGGACAGGGTATCGGGTTCCTCCCTTCCAGGGCCCCATAATTGCGTAAACGTGCGCATTACCGCTTCGTTTTCGAGGAACTGGCCCGGAGGAAGTCCACTATCTTCCATCAAGTCCGCAAAAGGGATCAGAGCCTTATCTAAGTAGCAATCCCCCAGTCTCCAGTCCAGCATCTGACCATCTGGCCAGTTGGACGTCCGTGAATACAGATTGAGGGTCACCGTGTGGTAGACCCACCAAGGGAATCAAGGGGGAGTACTTTACGGGTTGTTGCCTTCCACTGCAGCATCGTCTCCATGTCTGGAAGGACGTGCGCTGTAAGAGGGAGCAGGATAGGATGGACGTAGCTGGTAAAAGGAGCTTTGCCGTCACTAACCCTCGACTTGACACTGGATCTGTCAGGCAGGTACCCTCCTCGTTCACTCCCTCCACCCATTGCGCCAACCATTGTAGTTGAGTGGCCAGCATATAGAGTTCGAAATTTGGCACCCCAAGTCCGCCTTCCGACATGGGGCATTGTAGGATTTGCAGGGATACTCGCGGGCGGCCATCACCCCAAATCAGTTGCCGCAGGAGAGCGTGCAGAGGTCTAAACCAGCTTCTCGGCATCAACACTGGAAGATTTACAAAAAAATAGAGCAACCGGGGCAGCATGACCATTTTGGACAGTGTAATCCGGGCCATGATGGGCAATTGCAACGAGTTCCAAAACTGGACGCAAGAGCAAAGGGAACGCAACGTCTCCCCCAAATTCCCATCCTTAAGATCGTCCAGGTAATGAAAAATTTGTATGCCCAGATATTTAAATGTACGCTGTGCCCAGAGGGTATCAGGTGGCAACGCCTCAGGCCTGGGTAAAGGCCCAGCTATTGGGAACAAATAGGTCTTGGTTTTATTAACCTTAAAGCCCGAAAGGACAGCAAAATCACCTAGGATTTTTAAGGCCACAGCGGACCCCCCAACTGCCTCCGTGAGGTACAGCAACAGGTCGTCTGCATACAGAGAGACGTGATGGCAACGCCCGCCCAAGGTCAATCCAAACCCACATCCTCCCAGTCAAAACCGCTCCGCCAGCGGCTCAACAGCCAGGGCAAACAGGAGCGGGGAAAGAGGACAGCCCTGTCGGGAGCCACAGGAGATCTTGTAGGGTCTAGATATAGCTCGTCCCGTCTTGACCCTCGCGGTGAGCGAGGCATAGAGAAGCTGTACCCACCGCACCCAAACTTCCCCCAGGCCCATACGACGCATCACCTCAAATAGGTACTCCCAGCTCACTGTGTCAAATGCTTTCTCCAAATCGACTGATAAAACCGCCGCTTGCTGGAGAGCTGGAGCATCCGCGTGATAAAGCACGGAGTATAGCCTGCGGAGGTTATAAGAGGTGCTACGAGTGGGGATAAACCCATTTTGGTCTGGGTGAATCAGAGACTTCATATGTGGGAGCAACCTACCCGCCAATACTTTACTCAGGATCTTGAAGTCTAAGTTCAGCATGGAGAGCGGTCGGTAGTCTCTCACTCCCGCGTCGGATTCTTTGGACTTGGGGAGCGGGATCACCAGTGCCGTCTGGGTGGAATCAGGTAAACCCCCCACCCCCCTCCCTCATATGCCTCCAAATACAGTGAAACCAGATGTGGTGCCAAGATATCAACAAACCTCTGGTAGAACTCGGCCGGGAGGCCATCAGGCACAGGCGTCTTACTGTGTGCCAGTGCAACTATGGCTTCCTGACTTCCTGTACTGTGATCCGGCTTCCCAACTCATCCTGATCATCCGCCTCCAATGTGCGGAGCTGCAGAGGGGCCAGGAAATTTTGTATATCCAACAAGGGGGCCACAGTCAGGGACTCATATAACTCCTCAGGGTATTGCAAGAAAGTGTCAGACTCATTAATGATATCAGGGTCATGCACTGTTTCCCCCGATTCCAGACCAAGCCGCGTAATAGGCGCACCCCCCATCTCAGGCTTAATCAAACGTGCTAACAGTCGGCCTGCCCTACCTTCCTCCCTCTGTACTTTGTCCAAGTAATCTTTATAGTTGTAGCACATCAGTCTACCCAGCGCTTCGTTGTACTGCACCCTCGCTTCTTGTAAGTACGTCAAGGCTGCATCATCCATACCCTGCAGATTATCCAATCTGCGGATAGTACCTTCCAAGTCCAGGAGTTCGCGCTTAATCTCCCTGTTCGCCCCGCTCGCTTGAGCCATGCAATGGCCCCGCACCACAACTTTAAACGCTTCCCACTCTACCTGTGGAGAGGAGGCAGCGTTGGCATTAATAGGGAAGAAAGTGTCAACTAATGCTTCCAGTGAGGACCGGAAAGGGACATTGTCAAGTAAAAATATGCCCAATGTTATTACTTAATTTGCACAAATACATGTGTAATATTTAGCTTTGGGTTTTTCTGAGGTGTGTGTGTGTGTGTGTGTGTACACGTGCATGTGTATGTAATCATGCATATCCTTGGCTTGGTTATAAGAAGGTGTTTAATTTACATGTGTACCTCCTTGAGACCATTTTCTAAACATACGGCGCAAATCAAGCTGTGAGCTCAGAGAGGGTGCTGATTTCAGCACCCAAGATCTTTTGTTTTCTACCAGTGGGCTTACAGCCCGCTCATTGCTTACCATTGATTGTCTTCATTGTCGCTCACATTTGCCTGCTTTTTGGGGGTCAGCAGACAAAGGCTTATTTCCTCTTCGTGCGTTTGTCACTCCCCTGGAGCATAGACACATTACTTGTGTCCTTCCACTGCTCATTTTTTTAGGCGCTACGTCAATGTGTTTAAGCAATCTACCAGTGTGCGTCTTTTTCAGCTGGCTTCCTCGTGTACTTCTCCCCCCCCCCTATGTCCCTCCATCCCTTGTCTGTGTTTCTTGCCCCCACCCACTTACCCGCCTTCCCTCGTTCCATTGTTGGTTTCCTCCACCCTCCCTCCCTCCTTTCGCTGTTGTCTGTTATTGCTTGTGTCAGAACACATTTTTCCCACTCCCTCAATTGACCAAATTGCACCCCTACAGATCCTTTCCCCCCTCCACACATCCTTTTCCCTCCCTTCCTCTGTGTTGCCCATGCCAGCAATATTTTAAAAAAGCACTATCAAACTGCCAGCGCAGCCACACTGCTGTACAACATTGAATGAAAACATTGACAAAGCCAAAAGTGATCATGTAGGCGAGACCTATTGGCTTTGCCAATGCTTGTTATTTATTAGATCTCATCTTCACAGGGTATGCGCTGGGCTGCGAGATGTATTGTTTACAATTCTGTGGGCTTACAACCCGCCCACAGCATACCATTAGTTGTTTTAGTTTGTTACTCTGCTTTGCAGTCTTTCGATTCCTTAACTCCCTTAGACTTCTCTTCCTTTCTTGTGTTAACTCCTCCCTAGAGCAAGGACTAAGTACATGTGTTTTTCTCGTCTTTGTTTTCCTCGTATTTTCACAAAGCACTATATTTTTTATTTTTAGTTTAAAAGCGTTTCAGTATTATTCCTGGTTGTGCAATGTGCTTTCCAAATTTTAACAGGCATATGGCTTCTTAATTATGTTTTCACCCAATCTACCATCTCTATTGATGCTTTAGTTACTTAAATAAACAACTGTACACTCTATGCCACTCCACTCTACCCTACTCTACTCCTCACAATCTCAGTCTACTGTACGCCATTCAACTCTACACCATTCCACATCACTCTGTGCCACTCCACCCCACTCTGTGCCACTCCACATCTCTACGCCACTCCACTCCACTGCACTCCATTCCACACAATGCCACTCTGCTCAATGCCGGGCCATGCCACTTTTCACAATGCCACTGTACGCCACGCTATGCCACTTCACTCTACGCCATTCTCCTCTGTGCAACTCTACTCTCTTCGACTCTATGCCACTCAATTCCACTCTACGCCACGCCACTCAACTCAACCCTATGCCACTTTTCTCAACTCCATCCGACACTATGCCCCTCTCCTTTATGTCACTCCACTCCACTTTATGCCATGCCACTGCTTTTCACACAATGCCTCTGTGCTCTACACCACTCCACTACACGCCACCCCACTCTACTCTCCTCTGCACCACTCTCCTCTGCACCACTCTGCTCTACTCTGCTGTTCATAAAAGTTAATGAGATACAGTAGTCACCCTTCTATACTACATGGCTAGAAGACCTTGGCAAAGCCAGAAGCTCTCACATAGGCGCAACCTATTGGCTTTGCCAGTGCTTGTTTTTTTGTTGTTGCGAAGGCCAGACAGCTCCTCACACACTGCAGCTGAGCCTTTTGCTACCCTTACTGACCTCTTCAAATCTTAAATGTTTTTCCTGAACTTTAGTATTACTTTACCATTCCAGGATAGCCAACTGCAAGCATATGCAGGTTTTTTTTTTTCATTTCCCATCGTTTTGTAAAAATGTATCTCTGTTTTTAGGTCTTGCCTAGGCAGCGCCTGCGCTGTCTCTGAGACATTCTGTATTCAGGATATGGGCATAAAGCTCCGCCCACTTTCCTCCCATCTTTTTAATTGGCTCCTGTCCTTTTGTAAATGGTGGCTTTTCATTGGTCAATAGGCTTAGTAGTCCCTCCTTAGTACAGCCTTGTCTCTTCTTGTAACCTCCCATGAGGACACCCCCTGTTACATGTGCTGTTACTCCCTAGGTTTTAATTACAGCCTCATGGCACTATTTTCTTAAAAGGCTTCAGGCAGGACACACACTTGGTCCTAAGCTAGGCTGGAAGTGGTTACTTCACTCACTAGAACATCTCACATTTATATGAGACCGTCTATAAATTTCCCTTTATCAGCTCCACACAAGCACAACCTAATCCGAAATTAATGTAATAATTCTTTTGTCACATTTCAAAGCTACCAATTGTATATATGGACATAGCTATTTGAATGTTCTCATAGTACTGTCTTGCATGCAATGCATTATGGGTAGGGTGGATTTACCATATCTTCTGCAGGGTGCAGTACCATATGTGACAAAAAGAGGTCCCCTTTTGGCCAGATATGGTACTGAACCATGCAACATGGCTAGGTAAAAAAACATTGCCATTTATAATGCCAATAACTCCAACTTTGTAGACATGCAGTGCTGGTGCTTTGCTCACTAGGGACCTCTAGGAGCAGCTTGCGGTACTGCACCTAGGCATGCAGTGCTGGTGCCTTGCTCACTAGGGACCTCTAGGAGCAGTTTGCGGTACTGCACCTAGACATGCAGTGCTGGTGCCTTGATCACTAGGGACCTCTAGGAGCAGCTTGCGGTACTGCAACGAGACATGCAGTGCTTTTGCCTTGCTCACTAGGTACCTCTAGGAGCAGCTTGCGGTACTGCACCGAGGCATGCAGTGCTGGGGCCTTGCTCACTAGGGACCTCGAGGAGCAGTTTGCGGCATTGCACCTAGACATGCAATGCTGGTGCCTTGCTCACTAGGGACCTCTAGGAGCAGCTTGCGGTACTGCACTGAGACATACAATGCTGGTTCCTGGCTCACTACGCAAGCATTTGCAATGCACTAGGTCTCGCATTACTGAAAGTATGAGCTATTGGCGTTGCATTATTATTTGCAACGCCAATACCTCAAACTATCAGTAATGCGAGACCTATTGCATTGCAAATGCTTGTTTAAGTACGCTAACAGCTTTAAGATGCTGTTTGGGCTGTTCTGTTTCCACTCATTCCATTCCGCCATATCTTGAAGATAGGGGGGCCTTATTTATTTATTTGTGTTCACGAAGCACCAACTTTGGGACGGTTCAGTCTACAGCAGTGGACACAAGCACCACAACTTCAGCCTACACATCTTGCCCTCAACTGTCCCATATCAGCTTCTTCTCAGTGAGCAGTGTACTTGAGTGAGTGCACGATGAGCAGTGTATCTTTGTGAAAGCAGGGATGGTGTTTTGTCAGTGCAGGGTGAGAGGTATGCACTTTGTGAATGCAGATTGAACATTGTATTTTTCGACTGCAGGGTTAGCCATCTGACTGACTACAGGGTTAAAAAGGTGTGATTATAGAGAGGGTTGTACCTGTGTGATTCGGAGCAGTGTGAGTGAAGGGAGTGAGATGTGCTTGTGTGACTGTAGACTGAGACCAGACCCATTGGCTTTTCCGTTGCTTGTGTTTTTTGCCATCATTTAAGCATTGCAAAAAGGCAGTCCAAGTTGACGAGAACAGAACTAGTTCTCTGTAAAAAGGTGAATGCCAGCAAATGGGGCCCCAGGGCCTTTCTAATTATTTTGCAGACCGATACTAAAATTGTCAAATCTGGAAAACCTAATGAAATCACTGTGTAAAATGGAACGGTGTAAAAATGTAGAGAAACACAAGTTAACTCTTGCAGTAACAAAATGCTACAAATTTAATCAAATCTGGAAAAAAATATTCTGTGTATTGCCGGTCCGGAGGAAAGTGTTCATTTACTTCTGTAGAATGAAGGAGTTGTCCTGCATAGACCTCTTCCTCATTGTGTCTGGTTGATTTATATTTCTTTTTGTTGTGTCTTTGCTCTGCATCCTCTGTTATAATGCCATGTTTGATCTTTTTGACCATCTCTTTTGTTACCATCCTAATTCTCTTAAATGTATCTAGCATTATTGATGTTAACAATGTATGGTAGGTATTTATTTGAAAGTTTGCTCAGGATTCAGATACCTGTACTGTTGTCTTGGCTTTGCACGTTTGTCTGCATCAGGTGCACCAAGTAAAGCTATCCAAGTAATTCTGTCGAAGAGCTGATTTAAGTGAAATGCTGAATTAAACTGGCTATTTACTTTCAGCTGCACAAATGGCTATGTAATTTCTACCATCAATCTTTCCCAGAAAACAAAGCCATGTTCAATAAGCAAACCATCATCCAGAATGGATATGCACAAGGGGCGCCAGTCGGAAACGAGGTCCACTACACCACAGGAAACAGTGCTGCAGAGAACAGCTTCCAGTCTTGGAGTCCACCACAGTGGACCACCAAGCCAGCATTGCCTGAGCACAGCCCCATCAAGAACGGATTTGCATCTCCAACAGCAGCATTTCGACAGGACAGTTCTCCACAGCACCAGGTTGCACTGTTCCCCATCGGAAAGCAGCACCAAGATGCAGGTGAGCGCTGTTCTGAGAGGCATTGTATTTTTTAATGCTTCCACTGTACCATTGATGGAGAAGTTGGGGTGTAGCTTATATGGGGATCAAAGGATGCCCAGGCAACGGGAAGCTACAAAGCGACTGAGGCAGGTTTAGGTAAGTCGTCTGGAGACTCAAAAGTGTCTGCCTGCCCAGATACCTTCGCTGTTTCCACCATGTTTGTTTGCCATACACGTGATCACAAAATGGCAGGGTCTCCCATTGCAAAGAGTTTAAGGCCCTTCACCAGCAATGCCATCTTTTGACATAGAAGAGCCTCACACACTAAAGAATCCAAGAGCTGATTAGGGGAGCTAAAAGAACATTTGCTTTCTGAGAGAGAATCGGCTAATGTGGCAGTATGGGTAAGTGGATGAAATATAGTGTCGGGCTTGGATTGCAAATTCTGAATGTGCGTGAGGGATTGTTAAAGGGTGTCCACAATATTGGCAAATGCAGTCCTCAGTAGATGTGCTGATGAAAGCCCTTTTGTGTTCAAAACAGTGCAGCGGTCCACACATACCACCCAGCACATGCACAACCAAGCATGTGGAGGACTACCACAAAATGGTAGTATTTTCCAAACTGTGCAAGCGTTTGACTAAAATAACCAACTGACTGCTGCTGCTCATGCCTTCCTTTTGCTCAAAGATTGTTCACCTTACAAAGTAAAGCGTGTGTCTTAAATTCGCCACCACACTTGACAAGATATGTAATTCTCCCTCAACCGGAAGTATAGTTGGATGTTCTGCCCATGTTCATGAACACTCCTTGTTCATGATGCCTGCCCCACTACCATCCACGTGCCTCTTGCAGACTGATGAGTTACTCCGAAAAACAATGTGGTCTGTCCAGGCAATAGAGAGTTGTTCTGTATCTCTTTGGCAGGCAGGAGCACTCATAGAAATGGATCCTTGTAATAAACATGTCGCAAGGACCGAGGGTGGTGTCAGATATGGTTGCCCAGTAGCACCATCCGCCACAGCTGGACGATGGTTACAGCTGCCTTTATTTTTCTTTATTTACCAAGGATAAAATCGGACATAGAATTCTTTCTTTGGCTCTTTCAAGTTGGGGCAAAATATGTTTATTCCAACATCTATCCGAGTTCCCTAAATAGTACACAAGATCTTTCATCTGACTCTTTTGCATTCTGAACCTCGAACAAGTTCAATAAAGTCACTGAAAATTGGTAAAGATCAACGTAAGTACTACTAGAATCGGCATGTAACACTCGCCTTTACGCTCGCCATAACTGGAGGTTTGCTTGCACTGATGAATTTGCGACAGCTAGCCGATGGCTTGAAAATTAGATTATTTTAAAAATTAAGAAAATTGGCTAATGTAAGTTCAAAAGTGACTACATTTTATTTAAATGATGAGATATTCCACTGGCAGAATGCATCGCAAAGGCTTCGAACTGTGATGCTAAGCTCTCTGCTTGAAATCTGTCCTCTGTCACCCATCTTAATTATGCCTACAACATCTTTTGTTTCCCTAGCAACTGACACCACTTACAACGGTCACCACTGTGCCCAAAATGGGTACCTTCTAGAAGTGCCTTCGGAAAACGGTGCCAACTATAGCAGGAACTGCAGCCCTGTAGAGAACAGCTACCACTCAATGGGGTCGCAGTGGGGTAACCTGGCCGTACCAGAGAACCAGCCCACTGAGAACGGCTACGGCTTTCAGCCAGGAAATGCGGAGCAGGAACAACACCCACCGCTTGCTGTGCCAGCCCAGATGCAAAATTTAAGTAAGTAAAGCCATCTTCTTTGCAGCTCGAGACGCCACCTACTACGTGGCATATTAAACACATGGTTTAAGTGCCATGACAGGGGTGTAAGTTGAGCTACCATGTGGAATCAAGAAAAAAAACTGGTCTCGGCATGTGTTTTTTCCAAAAGAGGGTAAAGTGGCCGATAAGGAAAACAGTGAAAGAATTGTGTAAAAAAAAAATTACAAAGAAATTCAGGCAAGCCAGTGGATCTAATAGGCAGTCTCTATGGTGACAAAGCCAGTCTAGAATTGTATTCCACAGAACTGTCCTATGGGACATTAGGAGCACTAGTGATTCTCAGACTCCCAGAGAATTGTATACCGAGTTATAAAAAAAAAACACACAGTAGGAGGGGGGCACCATTTAATGATGTAACTGAAAACTTTAGTTGGCGGTGCTGCACTTTAAAACAAAAATTGGCAAAGCCATTAGTTGAGCTGTTTACATTGAACACCTGTAATTTAGGCTTGTGAGGAAGGGGTCGGTTAAAAAGGGAAAGCTGCTTGTCACCCATGGAGAAAGGGACAATGGGACATGCACTGTGGGGACAGGAGTGTTGCATCTTAGTGAGCTGGAGGAAGCTGTGCGTTGTTACCTCTAGAAGGTGAAAGGGCCGGGCCCATAATTTCTGAACCTGTTCTAGAGACACAATTCAATGGTTCTTTTTCGCAGCATGAAAGCGTAAAGGGGAGAAAAGTCATTAGGAGGCCAATCAATAAACGTATAATTCTCTTGGACACATAGTAACCACGCACAACTAGTTAAGGTTAGGTTGATTTATTACAAAGCCAAAAATAACTGAACATAAAGACATCTCACTACCAGATTGTAGAAATAGATTGGAATTAGCATGAAGCCAAATCTGTGCATCCAGTTTAGACGATGAAGCATAAGCAATACAATTATTTCAAGAATTAAAATGCAAAAGATCAGGAAGCATGAGTCCAAGTTTCCCTGCATCGAGGGTTGGTGAGTGAAAAGCATTAAATCTATCCCTACCCTAGTACTAAGATGACATCCCTACTTAAGCATTTTCAGGAGGAAGGGTAAAAGGTGTCCGCATGTGGAGTCTTCCTAAGAAGTCTCTCCACCACAAAAGGGGCATATGGCATAAAGCTACCAAGACGGAGCTCGTTCTAAGATGCACTCTCTCTGAAGGCAAAAAAAAAAGTGGGCACTTTCCCTTCTCTCAGCAAGTTATTCGTAGCTAGCATTCCCAGCATCCAGTGCCAGTCACGCCATCTGTGCTGAGTATGTCTTGAAGGTGATTTTCCACAGGTGTTCTTTCCTCGATACAGTTTGTCCTTGGTTCCCAGGCCTTCTCCTGTGTGAAGCACAATGAGGTTCCTTTAGCAACTCATGTCACACGATTGTAACTTCTTCTCTCCTTGCCTGACTAGTAAAACAAAGACATTATTATATCTAACGAGAGTGCTTCTTTCACCTGCAACACAAAACGTGAGAAAAAACAGATTCCACAGTACGCATGAAATTTAACTGTTAATTCTAAAGCAAGAGTTTCCCGGGAACTGCATTTAAGGCCTACAAAATTCAGCTAACATAAGAAAGCATCATATGAGCTTTACGAATTTGCATAACATTAAGGCACCTTCAATTAATGCATTTACCTACATATGAAATGCCACGATTAATAAACACATTTAATACATAAGCAGTAGTCAATTGCACAACACAAGTTCTTCATGTTAATGGTTTCTGCTAGTTACATTCCTTTTCTACTTTGATTCGCCATGGTACTTTTCAGTGGACTAAACACGTCACGTTTTCGTGTTAATACATTCCACAATTCTAACCCTTGCATTAATACAACAGAGATTATAGGCAGGTGCGGTCTATATGCAATTATAATGCACCCCTACAAATAAAATGTGGTTTCCACTCTATCAAAGAAAACGTTCACTTTGGTTGGGGAAGCATGTGAAAGTGAGTGAGAGTCTCACACACACTCGGAGGAGCCGTAGGACAACCACGTCATGTATCCTGGAGAAGCAGGCCTCAAAATGGAATAGTGGGAAGGGTGCACTGGCAAAGGAAGTCTGCTACGAAGAGAACTGCTTGTAGCACCATTTGTAAATTGCTATGGGCTAGCCATTGATGTTGCTTTGTGATCGGCTTTGCAAAAGGAGGGGCCCTTGTCTAAGAGTCTACAAATATTACATTTCTATTCATTGAATTGCTGGCGATGCAATACTTTAACACTGATATTTCAGCATGCCTTGTCTAGACATTGGGCGTTGCAGCGAGGCTTTGTAATCTTGCAAAAAGGTGACCACTTACTTCAGTGACATAGCTTGAAAAAATATGTTATTTGGGCCCTGCAGTCGAATGCTGGGGGTGCACATTTTGAGTTGTAAAGTTAAGACAATAGCTCAAATGTTTGTTTCTTAATAAAGACCCCCTCGGTGTGGGCCTCAGTGTCCTTTTGCTTGGATTTACTTAAATGCAATACAGCTGTTTTTGAATGCAACCAAAATGTTAACTGTCTACCGCCTGTATCCATCACCAGAAATCTCAGACAGCAAGGGACATGGACTGTAGTGTGAATGTGTGCATAGAGGCAATTTCTGGACCTTTGCATTACACAAACATCTGGTGCTCACTTAATGTTTTGCTGCGCCGCACCAAGTCAAACAACATCCACCTTGCCAAGTCAAGCTTTGGCCCTTAGTCAGGGCTATAGCAACAGCAACCATTGATCTCAGTTGTCCTGGCATGGTCGGCCTCTGACGTTCAAGGTTGTCTCAAACTGAGGAATCTTTTTTTCTTGCATACTATGTGGTTAGTCTCTGTGTGCATGAGTTCTTCAAACAAACAAAATTGAAAAAATCCAAATAGACTCCATGACTCTCCATTGGCATGTCACTGTGCAAAGATGGAAAACGTCATCGCATGGTCTCCTCTTTGTGCTGGCTCTGAACGACAGAAGAGCGGTCTGGAAATCTGTTTCTTGAGCATTCACCTGCGAACGCTGAGCAAGCTCCTCCAACTCCAGTGACTCTGTATCTACAGGCAGAGCACACTGATCGCCAGTAGATGCCTTCATCCAAATGAGGGAGCCTGGATTTCTATTTTCCTTGAAAACAAAGAAGGTCCTGAAGAATGACAGCACACAATTTGATCATCTTTGGCCATAAGTCATTCTCCAACAATTCCTTAATGTGCTGAGTTGCCTATACCTATGTAAAACATTACTTTTCTGTTTTACTTCAACTTAATTAAGATGTAAAATTGCATAAATTAATTTGAGTTTTACCATTCTTAACTAAAAACTGTTCTTTGTTGTTCAAGTTTTCAATGCCCCACCGATTTCCAGTTTGGATGTGACCATCTTTTACAAAGGGAATGAGGTTCATCGCCAGCAAGTGACCAAAAGATGCCTCCTCACTTTCAACCCTGAAGATTCCTCACTTGGTGAAGTGGAAGCTGTTCATTTCCCGAGACCAGACCGCATCCGTGATCAGAAACAGTTGGAGTACACCCAGAGGCTGCTGGACAGTGTGCAGCGGGGCGTGCTTCTCGAGGTGAACCTGGAGGAGAAGAAACTCGTCGCTACACGACTGGGCAAGTGCAAGGTGTTCTGGGCATTCTCCGAAGAGCTCTGCATGGCCGAGAGAATGGAGTCCAAAATGTTGCAAAGGGAAATTCCGGAGAGCATTTTTGATTTTAACACATTTTGGGCAGGTGGGTGAAATCAGAGTTTCATTAGTTTTATCTCTTATAGAGAGATCTATATGCCCTAAGTCTCATTACAAAGCTACAGCACTCAACACAAATCTTACAGATGTAGTAGCTACTGTTCGTAGAGGAGTTGCCCAGGCATTGAAAAGTAGAGTTAGAAAAGGTATGCTATCCCTTTCTACATGGGCAAAGTAGCTTTTTTTATTTATTTTTTTATTGTCCTCATCTGCCTCTTAACACCATTCCACTTGCGCCTTAAATGGGGTATCCTGCCTTTTTTTTTATTTTTTTTTATTTTGGGCTGGACCGAAAAGAAGATTTTTGGGGGGTATCTCACTTTGCTGCCCTCGATTATGACCTCCCTCTTCTTCAATTTCACTTTTTATCCTTCCATTCTCTCCCGTTTATTTAGAGAAGAGAAAAGGAAGAAACAAAAGTGCCAGACGAGGCAGAGTAGGCTTAATCATTGGACCCCTAAATCTTCTTAAACTTGTTGCTCGCACCAACTAAGCATGGGAAGCCAGAAATCGTGTTTTCTAAACCCCGACATGTCCAAACTGGCTATATGCTTAACAGAAAGTATCCAGTCATCAAATATGGGAGGGGCCGAGGCCACCCATTGTTTACATATCTCTCTACGTGCCAATAATATGGAGTAAAAAAATCAACCTTGCCTGGTTCTTTGTAGTTTTTACCATAGAGTCCACACATCCAAGAATAACAAGCAAGACGCTTACCTTGATATTGATCCCCAACATACTAGACAGAGCCTTACTCACGTCCTTCCAGAATGTCTGGATCTCTGGGCAATCCACAAACATGTGTACATTGTCCTCCCTCTTACTACCACATTTCGAGCAGGCTACTTCGCCTCCTTTCCCAAACTTCTATAATCTCTGCGGGGTCCAGTAGGCTCGGTGAATGGTGAAAAGATTATTTCTCCTCAGGTATGCTGGTTTAACTATTTTGTACAACATAGACATAGATACTTGCCATTGGTGTTCCAGCGATGTCTCCGGCAAGCATCTTCCCCACAGTTCCATTGGCAGAGTAAAGGCACCATCCTCCAGTTCGACCATCAACCAGTAGATGACCGCAAGTTCCTTCTTGACTACTGTCTCTAGCATGAGTCGGTCTTCAAGCTTGTTTCTTTCCCCTATTGTTGTACCAGAAGCTTGATACCAACTCTGCATTTGTAGGTATTTGAATCTGGATACCTTGTGATCTGATCTTTGTTTACACATTTCCCATGTAATCAGGCGTCCATCCTGGATTATATGCTCCCAACGTATAATAACTGCCTCTAGTAATGGCGCTACCATGGGCAAAGTAGCTTGTGTAATTCTCCATAGGGTCAGTCCATGGTATACGAGTCCAAAGTTTTTCTTCTGCTGGCTTACACCTCTCGTTAACCTAGTTTTTAAAAGGAAGCAAGTGTGGTTTGACTGCTCAGATGTTGCCTTGGTGGCCTGCGCCAATTATTCCATAGTATGGCTAACTACGCAGCCCAGTGTATCTTTGGTAAAACTGTAGGATACGGGCTACATGGTTAGCAGATGATTCTAACATGTGTAGCATTTTTAATAACATTTAATCCATGTGAGCTAGAAACACAAATTATCCCTTAGACAGTGGATAATGTGACAAATTGATATATTCATATTTACAACGATAAAAATGCAGTTGCACACTTTTGTATTTTTTCAGTGGTCTTGCTTATAGGACCTATGCGTAGCGTTTTCTTTGAAGCCAGACCTATTATTACTGCTACACAACACCAAACAGACACATGCACATAGACACAGAGAAAGGGGCTTTTGGTGAGCCCTCGTCTGTCACTGGCTAGTTTGAGTAAGCCCTCTTTTAGACTTGGCTGGATGGGATGTCTGTCACATTTTGGATCAGTCCACCGCACATTCCCCAGATGGACACATTTCCTTCTGCGTTTGCCTTCTGATGGGATCATAAAATAGTTCCTCTCCATGTTGTGAACTGTTTCCGAGTTGCATTTATACACACACGCTAATAAGGTTTGCTGTAGGAGGAGCAAAGAACCATTGTAAAAAATATAGAAAAATGATGTCTAACGGTTTGAAAATTCTCAGGCATCCATTTATGGGGGTAGCAAGACATCATATTATGCCAAGTCCAATATGATGTCTGACCAGCTGCTCCAGAAACTGCCTAGTTTATTCAGAAATCACTGCTCTAGAAGCACAGGAACTGACGCTCCATGCTTTCTGTGGTGCAAATGTGTCCTGCCATTAGTATCCTGAGTGCCGCTCCTCTCTCTGGGGCAGCCTCAAATCTAGCACTTGACTCATCCCTCGTTGGCATTAAAAAAAATTGCTGTTTGTGTCCCACCAATGGTTTCCTGTCGGGCACATGTCTTTTTAGGACCTCCTCAAGCTCTGCTCTTGGAAGTAGAGAAGATCAGCTCTGAGGTGCTGCTTCACTGCTGCGTGCCACTTATCCTTAATGAGGGTCATGGGATGGCCTGGCTTTCCAGGAATTCACACCTGCAATGTTCTGGTGAGTGGTGCTTCTTGTGGTAGCTGCACAGTTTGGAGATACTGATGCTGGGATGAGACAGGTTTTACTGAAGCAGACACCCATCCCCACGCTGCCCAACCAGAGTCTGGGGATTAGCGTAGCTCCCTGCCACCCATATCTTCTCGTGAGGGGCGGAGGAATTCCAGGATCATACAGAACCCTTGCCAACAGCAGTGAGCAGACACAGCCACCCTGCGGGTGGCACAGGTGACCGGTAGCTGGTAGGCAGCATAGATCCATCACTCTCTGGGCCTCGGGTCACTGCAGACCTAGGTGAGTGACCATTAGTGGAACGGTCTGTGTAGGAGGACACTATGCTGGTCCCTGCTACATTATCACTCTCTCTCCTGCCAGCCCCCTACTGCTGCATAAGTTACGACTCTGACGTAACTCTATAAGGTGTGCTTTCCCACCCACAGGTGACACAGGTGAACTTAACTCACAGCACTAGCGATGAATGTGAAAGGCCGGTTATTGTAGCCCCTCAAAACACTAATCAATGTGGGATTGAAACTGAGTTATTGCTTTTGAGTTACAAAAATCCCATAAAAGGATCAGGGGCACCGTGGTTACAGCAGCAAGTCTATTTCGTTCTTCACAATATCACACACTCCCTGCACTATGAAGAATGAACACTTTTAAGAAAAAGTATTTATTACTACAGAAACAATCTAAAACATCTACAAAGAATATTATAAAATAGCAAGAATTAACATATTTAACATTGTTAAAATGTTATCTAAAGCCTAACACCCTAAAATCTACTTATATGTGCTACACTAAGATTATGGAAGGTAGAGCAACTTGCAGTGCAGAGTTCTTAGGGAGAAGAGACACACTGCAAAGGCTGTCTTTATCAGTGGAGGAGTGAAGACGGTGTTCTGCGCAAAGGGCAAACACACGCTGTAGTAGCAGTCAGTCGGTCTTCCTCTGGTACTCGGCTTTATCAGCTTCAGGTATGATGTAGCATCTGCGAAGTGTGCTGGCAGTAGGTGAGACCGTCTCTCGCAGAATCTCTCGCAATAATCTGGGAAAGGGCCTCTCCTGACAAGTGGTCAAGTGACAGTCCTTATATACTATATCTTATCAGAAATTGGAATTTCTGGCATAAGTTCAGAATGTCTGACATAGATTATGTGCATCAAGGCATGCGTCCCAGATGTTTCCTTATGAACATATAAGGTAAAAGGACGTCAATTCTGGCTACACCATTTTGGTTACATGCCTGTATGTGTTCTTATATAACCTTGATAGAGTAGACATTTGACCCAAACGAATGTTGCATCATGTGTTGTATCTATGTCATTAACCCGTTGCGTGCGTCTGTCGGCCAACGGCCGTCGCGAGCACTACCTCTGTAGTGCTGCGAACGTCCGTTGGCCGACGCGGCCCCGCCCACTCCGCTAAACCGCCGCGGAATTGCCGCCGCGGTTAATTGAATGGTTTGACGCTTTCACAGTTATAAGAAAGTTTAGGTCTGGTGATATCTGTGTCTAAGGGCAGCCACGACAATGATAATGCATAAATCAGGCAATATAGCAAATTCCATTGTCTACGAATGGGGAAGATGGCGACCTGCATTAACTAACATGGAGTCAGGGCCTACTTAAAATGGAGTCAGAACTTAGGTGCTTTACGTCACTACCACCCCACCATACAACCCTCCTACAAGCACAAACCACTAGACTTTGCATATCATCCTGTTGTTTGCCTCCTCTGTCACCCCTTGAAAATCATCTAGTCACATTCTCCAAGCATCCCTTTCCATGCCTCGTTGATGAATGCTCTACCGACCCAAATATCGCCCTATTTGCACCCCGCGCTGACTCCACCCACTACTATCATCTCCATGCAATGTGTCCATCTCTGTCCTTTCTTTGTCGAGTACCATTTTGGGGAGGTTGAGCTGCAATTCTTACCGTCTCATTGTAATCCCCTCCCAATTCAGCTTGAAATGCAGCCACAACATTCCTTACTCTGGCTTTGTCTGCTGGTATTTTGACCTTTGCAGGAGAGCAGATGTTCTTTCATGTGTGCTTTTAAATGTGTGACCTCATTTTCCCCCTTGCCTCTCGCTGCACCATACCCCAATTTTGAGTTATTTTGAAAATACTGTATTATCTAGTGTGGGGTGATCCAGTTAGTTGGTGTCACAACCTCCAAAGTACATCACTATAGGAAAGAAATTCATAGCTTTTATATAAATGCAATCCATTTGTTTTACTGGTCTTCACTCTGTTGCTAAATGTGCCAGGTTAATCTGGACATTTCATTGTGTTACAGAGTTGAGGGAATACCGTCAACAGACACGTCGTGCATCACCGGACTACAGCCTCTACCTCTGCTTTGGGCAATGGCTGACAGAGAAACCCAAGGAGAAGAAGCTAATTCTGGTAAAGGTGAGGAAAGACTGCTTTTTTTTAAACCTATTTATTTTTCATGCTCTTTCAGCTTCCTGTCAACATTGTGTTGGTACATATTTTCTTTTTACTCTAGTTTGTCACTTATGACTATGGTAACCAAATGGCACTTCTTTGCTGTGTCAACCTCCAGATTCCTCTTGCCATTCGCACTGGGGGCCAAATCAGTGACCGGGGGAGGGGAGGTCTGATGACGGGAAATGGGGGTGGTGAAGTCTGACGCGAGACTAATGCTTCACAAGAGATGGGCAGGATATTATGGATGGCATGGCCAAATTATGGCGAGTGGCATGATGCATTAGAGGGGGTCATGAGGAATTGGAGGAGGGCTAGATAATCTTAAACCTCGGATTGCCAAAAGCTGAATGATGACATTTGTGTTAGGATTACATTGCTCATGTTGGTTAATTCAATCAGATGATTACGCTCCAAGACAAAAAAAATCGGTTTTGTGGGGAAAGACCCTTTTGCCACCAACATTACACTCCTCACCAAAAGTTACTTCTGTCCTAAATTTATGGGCCAAAATAAAGGACCTACCTTCCATGTACCCTCGCCTCACCCCCACCTCTGTACACCTTTACTTCTTTGGTATCACTACACAGCTTGTTAGTGCTGTAGTGATACTGTAGTCACCTCGGTAGTCCCATCATGGCCTGTGCATTTGTGCTTACTTCCATCCTTACAATGTCAGAACCATTGCTACTATGAAGAGCGAAGAGACTTCTGTGGCCCTTTGGTGTACTGCCATATTGAATATTCCACTTTAGATTGTTTAATTTCATCTTAGTTTAAAAGGCTTTTGGGAATTTTGTTAAGTATTTGCTCTGTTTGCTTTTTAACAATAGCACTGTGATTCAATACCCAGTACATTGGCTATTTAGCCCAAATCTTTCAATCTAATTCTTCAGCAGATTGTATTATTGGAATTGCCATAATATATTCCAGCTTGATTGTAAAGTTCCTTTTGCGGTAAACACTTACAGGTTCAGGTAGGGAGCAGGTAGCTTCCCTAAATCGAGCCTTCCCAGTCTGTTCATGTATCGGACTGCTGATATTCTGCCCATCCAGAGGAGGCCAAAGCAGTTGGACTTGTGTTAGCGAAAGCTTTTGGTAATGAAGGTTCCTGCAAGATGTTACTAAGAGTTGATATGGACAGAAGATTATTCTTGGAACCAGGGCCCCTAGAGGTTGGCACCCCTGCTGAGGTTTCTCACATCTGATTCTATTACTAGATCCAGAAAGGAGACAAAAATGGCCTTGCCATTTCAAGCTTCCATGTTCATTAGCCACCCGCTTAAATGTACCCCAGCAGTCCCCCCCCCCCTCCCAGAGTGATCTGATTGCAATAGGAGAGACCCTGGCAACAGAGAACATTCCACTTCTGAAAGGCTCTCTATTTTAGTGGGCCCTTAAATAGAACCTGTATGGAGGAAATGAGTCTGAGGCTGATTAGATGTCTCAAGGACAGGGACAATGAGGGAGGACTAGACAGAGCTCCCTCTGAATTCAGCAGAGTTTGCCCCTGAGGAGTCTCGGTAGACAGGAGCGTGGACCTTCTATGAACACCAGAAAATCCTTCATCTGGGAAGAGGAGCAGATAGACTTCTTGAAGTTCATTATGAAGCCTAGAGAATGGAGGATATTGATAGTGAGGAACAGGTCAAAATCAAGGGTATTATGAAATTGAGCCATCAGGATTAAGAGGAAAGACACTATGGTTTGAAGAAGATTAGTGAAGTACAAAGGGGAAGCAATGCCAATCCCAACTGGCCGAAATGGAAGAGAAAGCCTAGATAAAGAAGAAGGAACGTTTACTTGAATTGAAACTGAAAGGGAATTCAGGGGGCTAGAAGTTGCCTCTGCTGTGTTTGCCTCCATGTACTCCTCCTCTTCTTATTCCCAAGAATCTTTCTTCACAGAAATGGGAGCTTAGACCAACATAGCTGTGAGGGAAGAAGTAGTGAAAGGGCTGGTCTCCGGGACTGGCGGGGCACCCCCTCCCAACCCAGACCAATTCAAAAACTCATCTTATGAAGAAAACTTTTAATTTTAGATTGGATGCAGTACAGAAAAGACAAGACATTAACAGACTTTGAAATGTCTTTCAGGAAGGGCTCGCCGAAGAGGAAACTGCTGATTGAGTTATAGTATTTGACACCCATGTTGGTAATCTTTGGTTTCATGTGCATAAGAATGGACTTCTGCATTCAGCGGAGAGGGTGGTGTTGGCACCCTCCAGAAGAAAAAGTGCTCTCTTGGTTCAGTGTCTTATCAAAGTGAGGTTGATTGAGCCCTGGGTCAGTACACTACTGTCCACTAGGTCCAACAGCATCACAAAGGGGCCTTCTATGTTGACGAGATGATCCTGGCAACACTTAATAACATTAGTGTTGTTCTTCCTATGACCATGACCTGAATGAATGAATGAATGAATGAATGAAAGAAAGATAAAGGAGATGAGGATGGTTGTACCTCTTGAGTGGAATAGAGTTTGTCCCCAAGATGGGTCTATAGCAGGCTTTTCCAAAGAGTAGCTTGGGAGGCTCCTAGTAGCTCCCCCGCTACATGTGAGTAGCTCTCGTGTGTTCAGCCAATTGTACTAAATTACAAGCTTTTGCTTGGTTGAATTACTATATGTATACCAAAATAGATAAGTGTGTATTTGAGATAAAAAAAAATGTGTGTATTTTCAGAACCCTTAGGGGAATATTCACAAGAACGTGCGATAAACATCGCCAAAATAGGTTAACGCAATATTTCATTTCGCCGTCTATCGCGGGAAAATAACTCCGAGTTAACGTCGTATTTTCAACACGGCGGTAACATGCGATAGTTTCCCGATAACGTGGCAAATGTCCGTGATAACAGTACCGGGACGGCGATAAAAATCCAAACCCGAAAAAAGTTGCGATGGGCCCAACCGCGATAAGACAAACAGCGAGAAGCAGCGCCAGGCCTGCAATTCACACACGTCAGGCGGGGAAAATCACTACAAAAGCAGAAAAAAAAAACACAAACAAAAACAAAACAACAGCGAAGCACAATAGAGGCAGCCGGAGCAAGTACAGTGGACAACCAGAACCCCACTAGCCCCCCGGAGGACCAGCCTGGGACCTCTGGGCAGGGAAGGGCAAGGACAAGAAGAAGAGGACGCGGTTCAGTCCGCAGGAAAACCGGATCCTGGAAACGGAGGTGATAGAACACCATCAACAACAGTTCGTCACCCCCACTGCGTCTTGGCAACAAAAAATGCAATATGGCAGTCCATCGTGGACAAGGTGAATGCAGTCGGAGTGCTGAGGAGGACAATGGGAGAGCTCAAGAGGCACTGGAACGATGTGAAGCGCAAGACCAAGCTGAAACTCGCCAACAACCAGAAGGCAGCAATGCAGACTGGAGGTGGGAGTCCAGCACCACAGGAGGAGCTGGACGAGATGGAGGAAATGCTGTCGACAGTCATCAGTGGGGGAGACGGTGGCAGGAGTTGGGGGAATGGACAGTGCTCAACATGACCCGACACAACAGCAACAGGGTGAGTAACGACCAGGGACTGGGGGGACGGGGGGAGATGGGCACAATGGCACACATGCACAATTAAGTACTGCACATCTGCGGGCAAACCATGGCCAAGAGTCACAACTCCAACCAAGAGCACAATGTACCCAAGTCTGCAATATCACAGCACTGTAAAAGCACAGAAGTGAAAGCCACACCGCCTGAAAGGGATAAGGCAAACACAAGGAGATGATGGACGGAGCGCTGAAACTTTTCAGACACTCACCCCCAGTCACAGATCTGGGTTGAATCCATCATCGTTCTTTAGCTCACTTTGCCACCTCAGTTCAGACCCAGCCATATGCAAATCAGTCTTGACCCTGTGCCTCATGGGAACAGTCCAGCCCGAACTGCCAAGCAAGGTCTTCCCTGAACCGGATACAAGCATCCTGGGACCGGTTTCGGGCTAACAGCCCTCATCAGCCAGGCTAGCTTGAATCCAGTGGCAAAGTGAGCAAGGGACCCACGTCTGGGCATACCCTGCCAACTTAGGGCGAACAAAGCAAACACAAGGAGATGATGGACGGAGTGCTGAAACTTTTCAGACACTCACCCCCAGTCACAGATCTGGGTTGAATCCATCATCGTTCTTTAGCTCACTTTGCCACCTCAGTTCAGACCCAGCCATATGCAAATCAGTCTTGACCCTGTGCCTCATGGGAACAGTCCAGCCCGAACTGCCAAGCAAGGTCTTCCCTGAACCGGATACAAGCATCCTGGGACCGGTTTCGGGCTAACAGCCCTCATCATCCAGGCTAGCTTGAATCCAGTGGCAAAGTGAGCAAGGGACCCACGTCTGGGCATACCCTGCCAACTTAGGGCGAACAAAGCAAACACAAGGAGATGATGGACGGAGCGCTGAAACTTTTCAGACACTCACCCCCAGTCACAGATCTGGGTTGAATCCATCATCGCTCTTTAGCTCACTTTGCCACCTCAGTTCAGACCCAGCCATATGCAAATCAGTCTTGACCCTGTGCCTCATGGGAACAGTCCAGCCCGAACTGCCAGCAAGGTCTTCCCTGAATCGGATACAAGCATCCTGGGACCGGTCTCGGGCTAACAGCCCTCATCAGCCAGGCTAGCTTGAATCCAGTGGCAAAGTGAGCAAGGGACCCACGTCTGGGCATACCCTGCCAACTTAGGGCGAACAAAGCAAACACAAGGAGATGATGGACGGAGCGCTGAAACTTTTCAGACACTCACCTCCAGTCACAGATCTGGGTTGAATCCATCATCGTTCTTTAGCTCACTTTGCCACCTCAGTTCAGACTCCAGCCATATGCAAATCAGTCTTGACCCTGTGCCTCATGGGAACAGTCCAGCCCGAACTGCCAAGCAAGGTCTTCCCTGAACCGGATACAAGCATCCTGGGACCGGCTCGGGCTAACAGCCCTCATCAGCCAGGCTAGCTTGAATCCAGTGGCAAAGTGAGCAAGGGACCCACGTCTGGGCATACCCTGCCAACTTAGGGCGAACAAAGCAAACACAAGGAGATGATGGACGGAGCGCTGAAACTTTTCAGACACTCACCCCCAGTCACAGATCTGGGTTGAATCCATCATCGTTCTTTAGCTCACTTTGCGTGGTGAAGCAAGATAACGATGGATTAAACCCAGATCCGTGACTGGGGGTGAATGTTTGCCAATGTGCAACATTCCGTCCATCATCTTGTGTGTTTTGTATTTCGCCCTAAGTGGGAAGGGTATGCCCAGACGTGGGTCCCGTGCTCACTACGCCACTGGAGTCAAGCTATCCTGGCTGATGAGGGCTGAAAGCCTGAAACCGGTCCTAGGATGCTTGATTCCGGTCCAGGGAAGACATGGCTTGGCAGTTCGGTCTGGACTGTTCCCATGAGGCACAGGGTCAAGACTGATTTGCATATGGCTATGTCTGAACTGGGGTGGCGTGGTGAAGCAAAATAACGATGGATTAAACCCAGATCTGTGACTGGGGGTGAATGTTTGCCAATGTGCAACATTCCGTCCATCATCTTGTGTGTTTTGTATTTCGCCCTAAGTGGGAAGGGTATGCCCAGACGTGGGTCCCGTGCTCACTACGCCACTGGAGTCAAGCTATCCTGGCTGATGAGGGCTGAAAGCCTGAAACCGGTCCTAGGATGCTTGATTCCGGTCCAGGGAAGACATGGCTTGGCAGTTCGGTCTGGACTGTTCCCATGAGGCACAGGGTCAAGACTGATTTGCATATGGCTATGTCTGAACTGGGGTGGCGTGGTGAAGCAAAATAACGATGGATTAAACCCAGATCTGTGACTGGGGGTGAATGTTTGCCAATGTGCAACATTCCGTCCATCATCTTATGTGTTTTGTATTTCGCCCTAAGTGGGAAGGGTATGCCCAGACGTGGGTCCCGTGCTCACTACGCCACTGGAGTCAAGCTATCCTGGCTGATGAGGGCTGAAAGCCTGAAACCGGTCCTAGGATGCTTGATTCCGGTCCAGGGAAGACATGGCTTGGCAGTTCGGTCTGGACTGTTCCCATGAGGCACAGGGTCAAGACTGATTTGCATATGGCTATGTCTGAACTGGGGTGGCGTGGTGAAGCAAAATAACGATGGATTAAACCCAGATCTGTGACTGGGGGTGAATGTTTGCCAATGTGCAACATTCCGTCCATCATCTTGTGTGTTTTGAAAGGGATAAGGGCAAGCCAAATCGGAGCTGAAGGGGCAACTCACCTACAATGCAGCACACACACATGAGCTCCAGAGCACCTCAACAGTTACAACAATGTTGAACAAACAGCAACACCAGCACAACAGAACAGAGGACAGAAACTGCTGCCCCTTGTGTGTGGAAAATGGCTATTCGCATGTGGCAAAGCAGGAAACTGTGAGATGATAATGTACTAGTACAACCCCACATCCATGATGGTGTAGAAATGCATGTATGGCCGTGACCCAGATAGGCAGTGAGACACACATTGTCAAACAAATCAACACTCAACACAGTTGAATACAAGTGAAGGTGCGTAGACTTAATTAGCATATGCGTGTCAGTACGGGCAAGATAAGTGCCACAACATGCAGACCAATGCAGCAGTATGTCAGAACGTGGAACATTGCCAAGCGCCGCTGTCCACTCCGGAGGAGTGCCGCACCATTCACAGGTGTGTGTTCACCCGCGTTGTTGTCCGCTCATGTATTCGGAGTCCAGGCGAATGCAGCCATGTTCACTGTCGTCGTGGGAGATGTGACCAGAACCCCAAGATGCAACAAGGTGTCGGGACATGTGCAATGGGTTCCAAACTGTTGTGGCTGCAGGTACGTAGTTACACGTCCATGAAAGCGAGTGCAGCTCCGTAGGCAAGCATTTCCAACATGAGGTCGTTGTCGACTTCATCAAACAGGACGGCGAGGAAATCCATTACCAGGTACGGACAGAAGTGCTGCGTCCTCCCCCTCTCACCAATTAGCACTACAGCCCAGTAGGGGAGCGGTTCAATGTGGTCATTGCACACGAGGAGTTCTGCAATCTCCCAGGTCCAGCTGCCAGCATGTATGCCAAGTATCCAGGCATCCCATAGACAGGTGTCACGGTGACACTCATGGTCGTGGGCCAACAGGTGGCGCGCACACATGTCGAAATCCAGTTCGGCTACCGTCCTGTTGGATAGGCAGACATCCAGGGACCACTCGAATATGCACGAGCGACAATGCAACACAGGCTGAACGCAGGTGACGTTGGCAAGGCGGAAGCTCAGCCGGTAACTGATCCGCAGCACTACCAAGGGCAGTGCCCCCAGTAAATGCAGCATACGTGCACGGTACAGTTCCACGTGACAGGGGTTGTGCATGTGTCCGGGATGTTCTGCCCATGCGTTAGTGGCTCTGTTTGAAGTGGCACTGTTGTGACCTGCGCCAGTTCTGTGGATGAAATGCCACAGCTCGGATCAATGAGCAGTGTTTGTGTGCAACGGTTGTAGGCCTGGGATGGTGTGGGAGTAAGTGTGAAGGCCATTCCATGCACAATAACTTCGAGCAAGGACTTCTGTGTGTGGGATGTGTACACGTTGGTCTCACGTCGGGCTGTGCGTAGTGTGGGAGTCATCATCAAATGCTATCGTATGTCAGGGGGTGCCGGGCACATGCAATTCCCAGGTCGGAGCTGCAGATGTGCGTCCGCCTGATAGTCCAGACAAAGGAGCTTTCATCCCTACACTCAGTTTGTCATCTGCTTGCATTCATGAAATGTGTAGAGGCTTGTTGGGGGTGGGATGTCTGCGACTTTGGGAATCCTGTATGACATGCCTAGCATGTGGCAAATGAGCGGCCTCACTGTGTGTTACGTTGCCTCACAGCTGCTCCTCCCTACCACCATGCCTTTTTACTTGTGTGCGCTGCGCGGTTGCATCACTTGCACTCCTACGGCACACCATTGTCATGCCTGTCAGCGCATGTCCACAAGCCTGACAACGACACTGTGATGTTGGCCGTTGAGGGTAGGCGGCCACGTGAGTGTAGGCCTATGGTAAGGACAGGGCGGACACAGGTTTACAGTTCATGGCTGGCTGTACTCGCGCTGCGATTGAGGCCAGACATTTGGCTCATGCTGCGAATACAGATACACACAACACTTGGCATGTATTGGCCAAGACCCCGAGCGGCCTTGCACTGCTTCATTGCCCCTTACGTGCGAGCCCACCCTCCGGGTGCATGATACATTGCAACATTGACAATTGTGGGCCGGGTGGCGCCCACACTGCAACACACACGAATTACGTACTTCCTTGTTCCAGCCAGAACAGAACCACGCCCAGTGCCCCGGGCAAAATCTGTGAACCCCTACGCTGGACTGGCATACGCCGGCCCAGCCCACTCCGCTTGCGCACACAGGGGCTGATGACGAAGCTACATGTCCAAGGTCTTACCCACTGCCTGAGGTGACATGGTTGCGTCCGCTGTACACAGCACAATGTAATGTGGTAGGGCCCGGGCCCGTCATGCATACATAATGACCACACGGACACACTTGGATGTATGGTGGAACTGGCTACGGGCACGTGCGCCCGGCCCCTTTTTATTACCAGGGTCACATGTCCAGTGACGCCTGTGCTGGATGGGTGTGGGGTGAGTGTAAGCCAGCCCTCAGGGTGTGATTGGTGCTGGCAACAACTAGAACAGTGATCATCGGATCACACACACAGATTCAATCATAAAGGGTCCATGACTTGCAGTGCACTGAGGTAGGGGCACCAGAACTGGACTCACACAGAAAAGATTACATCATGAATGGTCCATGACTTGAGCTGCACTGAGTTAGTGGCACCTGAAGCGCTCGACTGGTGCGCGGCATGCGATGATGCGTCGTCCGGGCGGGCCGCCCTGGAAGCAATGTCTGTCGCCTACTGGACTCCGCCATCAATGAAGCAAGACTCAATATGACTTGGGGGACCTGCTGACTGCAGTGTTGGCCGGAGGCAGCGGTCAGCAAGGGCCCACTGCCACGTGGCGTCGGCTTATGGTGCACAGGGTCAGGGGCACCTGCTGTCCTTGCAGGTCGTCTGCTTGCGTAGCACAGGGTCAGGGGCACCTGCTGTCCCTGCAGGTCGTCTGCTTGTGTAGCACAGGGTCAGGGGCACCTGGTGTCCTTGCAGGTCGTCGGCTTGTGTAGCACAGGGTCAGTGGCACCTGGAGCGCTCAGCAGGTGCATATGCGTCGTCCGTGTGGGCCGCACTGGGTGCAATGTCTGTTGCCTCATACACTCTGCCATAAATGAATCAATACTGAGATTGACTTGGGGGACCTGCTGACCGCAGTGTAGGCCGGAGGCAGCGGTCAGCAAGGGCCCACGGCCACGTGGCGCCGACTTGTTTTGCACAGGGTCAATGGCACCTGGAGCGCTCAGCAGGTGCACAGCCAACGATGATGCGTCGTCCGGGCGGACCGCACTGGGGGCAATGTCTGTTGACTAGTGGTTTCCTCCAATGACAGAAATGTGGCCCGATTTGAATTGTAGGACCTGCTGACCGCAGTGTAGGACGAATGCAGTATCCAGCACACACACATCTCCGTGTTGCTGTGCCGCTGGCTGCGCTGGGGGCCTGTGTCGCGGAGTCTGGAGGTCACGGCGGCGGACTCGTGGCAGGGTGAGGTGCGCCGCCCTGGCAGACGCGTTGCCCATCCTGGGAGAGAACCACATCCAGAGCCCCGGCCTTTTTATCCACACTCCTACGCTGGACTGGCGTACGCCTGCCCACTCCGCTTGCGCTTACAGGGGGGGACGTCACAGCTACATGACCGAGGTCTTCCCCACTGCCTGAGGTGACATGGTTGCGTTCACTGTCCACAACACTACAAACATCAGCAGTATATGTCCACATGGCCATGTCTGGGCTCTGCATTCTGTGGTCTGTCCAGCACATCACCGCCACACTTGGCATTGTGTGCATTCTTCTTCATGGGTGAGTTGCCTCCTTCACACTTACTTGGTTCCCACCTCTCCCCACATACTGCCCTTGTGTGGCTGAGGGGCCATGCCGTTTTCGGAAGGTCCGCTGTCTTGTTCTGCGCTGCCTCGGTGGTAGTCCTGGGGGTGGTGTGGGGGGGGGGTCCTGGGGGTGGTGGCGGTGGATGTTGTGGGCCTCTAGGGTCTCCAAGCTGCATGATCAGTAGCTCCATGGCATCTGTTGGTCTTCAGATGTGGCTCTGGGCTGGGCTCCCTTTCATGCTGCAGGTAGTCGTCCTGCTTAACACCAGCAAAAGGCAGGTGTTAAATCCCTGCTGCTAACGCGCCTTATCGCCTGTTTTGGTTCGCATCGCCGATCTGGCTGGTCGTTGAGAATCTCGCGGAGTGGTATTTTTGTGTGTTTTTGCACGGGAACGCCTACTCTGCATATCATTAGCGTTAGTTGTCGCACTCATCCGTGGCGATGTGTTCTGCGGTAGCTATCACAGGTAAACTGGCGATGTCGGCAGTTTGCACCAGCTTGTGAATGGGGCGATAAATCTATCACCACTTTTGCGGCGCTAAAGTACCGATAAATCGGCGATGAGTCCTTGAATATGCCCCATAATTTCCAAAATAAATTTGAAGCAACACCGGTAGACTTATTACAAAAATTATTATTACCTTGGTATTACTGCTTTGGCTTTAGGGGGCATTGCAGCCGTTTCTGTTTTGTATTACCCTTGCAGATGAATTTTACATTTAGTAAGCCTTTTATACATTACTCCTGGCAATCCTTCACTGAGGTGATCACGGGTGGTAATCTTGCATAGGTGGCCACTAATGTAATCTTGTCTGATGTGTACAACACTAATATTAGTAGCTCTGGATGATTTTCAATAAATATAAGTAGCTCGTTTTACTGAAAAGGTGGGAAACCCCTGGTTTAGGGCATGCAGCTTTAAATGTAAATCTAGCTGATTTGTCTACCGGGCAAAACGCAATTGAGACTTCGGGTGACACAGTTCTCTGGGATCAAGAATTGCTCCACCATTTAGATCTAGGATGCAAGAGCCTTTATGAGAGAGGGTGATCTGATGGGGAGGTGATGTTCAACGTTGTGGGCATTAGCTGTAAAACATTAGTATACTGGCAGTCTGGGTCTAGATCAATGTTAATCTCTGCCTCCTCACTTGTCGCCAGGGATGAGGAAGTCAGATCCTCTTCATCACTACACATTTCCCTTCCTAAACCCTTGAACGTAGGGCTCTGTGGGGGTGGGCAAAGCGATTACCAGAATGTCACGTGAGGCCTTCAGAAAAATTTACAAAAGGATATTTTTTCAGGAAGCGGCTTAAGTTGTGCATGCTTGTGCTCAGTTGACCCTTTCCTGCAACCACTAGTTTTACTAGTGTGTGATATACAGGCAGACCTCTTATCCCCTGTACATGACATTGGATCAGAGGGTTTAGACTTAGGGGATTGGTCAGGAGCAGTGGTAAGCCTGTTAGTTAGGGCATCCTGCAGTGTGGACTGCAAGCAAAGGATATGCAAGCTAAGGAGAGAAATTTAGAAAAATATTCCCAGGGGCAACCCTCCCACCCCCTTCTGCACTTCCTGTTCGCCTTACTACAAACTATTCCCCAGCGCACTATTCTGAGGCAAATCCAACATGGCAGAATATTTGTGCCCTCCAAGAGAGCCTGTATGCCACCCACGGGTATGCTTAAGGAAATGAGCAGTCCCCACCTACACCAAACTGGTTCTGAGACCAACTTCCCCTCCAACTGGGCTTGTGCCAAACTGACTACAGAAGGCCTATGGAACAAAAGGCTTCTCTTCCCCAGGTCTCCCTTTACACTTGAGTATAAATGGGCAGGCCTCACCCTGGTCCCGTTCAAGTTAATGAAATTCCTGGACCCTGTCCAGCTGTCCTTCATGAGATGATATCCTTCACATACCGTACACCCAGGTCTTGCTGTGAAAAGGCCTAAGTCATTGTCCCTGCTCTAGGAGTAGTTATCACACCTACCTATTTATGGGGAAGCACTGGCAGCAAACCAATGCTAATTAGCCCACTGGAGGCCCATGCATGTAAAGTAACTTTTTAAAGGCCCTTCTTCTAAATATTTATTAAAAGACAGATTTCACCCCTGAATTGGATTTTTAATAACCATTAATGAAACATTAAAAATAGTTTTTGAGTTATTCCAGTACATTGTCCCAAACCGGAGATGGCAGGTTTATGATTTTATTCTGAACTTTAGTTAGTCCTCATAGGACAGCTATAGCCCTTTACTGTGAAAATTGTTTTGGGAGGTCTAGTCAGTGTAGGTACATGTAAGCATTCAATTCTTGCATGTACCACTTTTAAATATCAGCCACCCTACCTGTTTTGCTACAAGTCCAATTTAGTAGTGACTTCTTTTATATTTAAACGTAGTGCTCTTTCTTTTCAAAACTGGTTATTGTGACAGGTGTGTCTGCAGGGGTCAGGCTACACAGTTAGGTCTCAAGACTGCCTCCTATGTTAGTCTAATGGATAGCACAACATGTGCTGCAATCCACAGGTGTCTTTACGTTTCCATGCCATTGGTGTATATCTTGCACTGTATACTGGGAACACATACACTGGGACCTGGACAGCAGTGCCACAGTGTTCACAGTTAAAAAACAGAAATATCAGTATAAAAAGGCATGGCCACACAAAAAGAGGTACTTTCTCACCCTACTCTGCTAAGCTCTCAGCATCATCCATCATTTCGGTGTTGCAACGTGGCAAATTTGCTCAAAGTTGTTGGTTACCTTACAGTCAAGGATTCCCTTATACTTTGTACTGCAACCCTTATCCACCTCTGACTGTCTCTTTGATTCTCTTGCTTTCTCTTTCAACTCTAAGGTTTGCTTCTTCTTTCTTGAAGATGTTTAATAAATCTTCCCTTTCAGCAAATATTTAATTCATTAAACCTTAACACACTCACTTTCTGCCTTTCTCTCTCTTGATGTGGGTCAAAGGCTGATGATAAAATTAGGATCCAGTCCCACAAAATGAGTGCTGGTGCCCAGTACCTATAACCACTGGCACAAATTAAACACTGCTTACCATTCCTGTTAGGCAATGAGTAGGCTGTCCATCTGCGTCTCAGAGAGTCTAGTCTGTAAGAAGATTCTGTTAGTGATCGACATATTATAACATTTTTCTTTTTTTTCCAGATCGTGCCCATGTTTTGCAGTTTTTGCCATGAATTGATCCAGGGGGAAGGAGCCTCCTCCTTGAATAGTGAAACAATCAGCCTGCAAATTTCCAATGGCAGCTCCATCAGCCTTTTCGATCTGCTTGAATCTTACTCCTTAATGGACATAGATCTGACATACTGATCTTTCTACGTGTGTTGGGAGAAATAAAAGGATGGCAACGCCTGGCATGCTCAAGAGGCAGACTTTACCTGGTAAATGTCCACTGTGAATGTAAAAGAATATGGGAGTAAGAAAAAGTGTGGTCCCACCCAGAGTGTAAACCGCCTGGGTCTTGACTCGTAAGGAACCTGTTGAGGTAAATAATGCTGTGCCAGCGTTTAACTGTATCGGGAAAGAAAGTGTTTCCTAAGTTGAAAAAGAACTAGCGAAAATTGCAAGACCACATCTGGATCCATATTCTCCTGACAGTCTGTTTACTCTCTTGTCAGAAGAATGACCTGGGTGACAAACTGTGGTACATTTACTGCTGGACTACCAGAGGATGAGTCTATTATAATAGAACCTTCCACTGTGAACTACAGTGGCGGGAACATTAGTGTAAGGAATGAAGGAAAACCATAATGACCGTCTTTAGTGTTAGGAACCACTGGGTTGTTTCGTCCAGCAGGAAGTGCTAATCAGGACTCTTCAGAGACAGTACTGATGAGGCCCAGGCGAGACGAGCTGCAAAAGGCAATGCACTTTAACTAATGCAACTCTGAAGGAAGAAATGAAAGTAACCAGGATTGATCTTGAAGAGGCGGATGAAGAGGAAATCTGCATATTGGAGGAAGAGGCACTCTGGAAATGGCTGTGCTCCTAAATTAGGTGAGGAGAGGAGTAACCTTTGTGGAAGGTTATGCATTGTACCCAGTTGCATTCTACTAAAAGAATGAGGGCCATATCCCTGGAAGTTTTTTCTCTTTTGAGAAAGAGGTGGCCTCTCTTGTTGTTCTGGAAGAAAATGAAACCGAGTTCTGGTCCAGTACTCATAGGTGAATCGGCTATTCCTTTCTGGAGATGTGTTCAGTGTAGCACAGTGGTTTGCTAAAAATCAAGTATCGCAAGTAGAGAGCGTCACGCACCACAGTTAGGTTGTAAAATGTGTACCCGCAAATGCATAGTAGGACTCTTCACAGCAACACTTTATATACAGACAACATGGAGGGACCATAATGTCTATAAAACCCAAGCTAGAACGCTAACTCCGTCACCTGAAGCAAGAGGCGTATGCATGTGGAAAACAAGATAACGGATGGAAGGTTGGCTGCAAGGGTTAAGCATGAGTTGATGGAAGGTTAGCTGCAGGGGTTAAGCATGTGTGTGGTGTCATTCTGCAACACCGGCTGGTTAGCTAACAGCCTTTCCTGTCGTCTTGTGGTTGTTGTGCTGCTGGTATTCATTTACTGTGTGAGTTTTTCGCCAATTCACACTACCACCACTCCGCCATCACGCATCATCAGAATGAAAGGCAAGAGCAAGCACAATTTGCAGTCTGATCCTCTAGGCTTCCCATGCAACTTGCACATTGTGATGGAGCCACCTTTGACAAAAAGAACAGGTTTGCAAAAGAGTAAACAAATACTTTTTAGTCTTCAAAATGAATTCATACAAATATTGGACGTTTGGCGTAGACAATAAAGGAGCTGCAGACAAACCCCACTTAAGGGCCACCAAAATGGCCACCAAAATCGGGATGCAATGTTGTCAGAAGCTCAACCAAGCTTGCTATAATCATGCTCTGCTTCCCAGCACCATGTCTGCAAGATTTTGTTTCCTGGACTGGATAATACCGAATTCAGAATTTTTTGAAAATGAATGTACAGTATGCTCTAATTAGGTGCAGGGAAATGTGATGAGCAATTACCCAAGGCAGGACTGCGTGATTCCACTCTCATACACATCTGTATTTTTTGTGTGGATTTGTAAGAGAAATGTTCAACTCCTTTCATATAAAAATAGTAAAAGCTCCATGGTGCTTCCTAACTCAGTGGGGGTGGAGCACGATGCCGGTAGGAGCATATCAGTCAGTCAATACACAAACAAACCTCTCCAAGTAAATGGCTCACTCTGGATGTAACCATGCAATGTTTATTTTCCCAATAGCGGCAACTCTACAACGCGTTTCGATTGACAAGCAGTCTTTCTCACTCTTTATATATATAAATGCACACTAAACATTATTTTGGAAAATGTACATATGCTTTTCATATAGATGGCTAGCTAACCTGCTTCATTACATAACGCTACCACTGTGGGTATAGGATAACAAAGAGCATTCCACTTCTATCCCCCAGTGACTGATCTGCATATTAAGGATAGGTCATCGTACTTCATTCCATCACAACTATATTGACTGGTGTCCTTACTGACATGGTTTATTTTGTTTATTACTTCTCAAGGAATTCAAGAACAATTTAAAAACCTACATCAGCACAACTTCACATGCAACATACTAAAACACAAAGGTAATGCATTAGTCTGTGAGTAAAGTAGGGGTGGTATAAACATGTTTTCTCCAATTTCATTGTACCATGTTATTGGCACTTGTATGAATTTCACATAGCAGCCCTAATTTATCCACCTTTGAAATGTTTAATCTTATGTGTTCATATTTTTCATAATATTCTATCTAAATTGCCTTATAGAAAAAAGGGGTATCCTATATTTGTCAAACTAATTATTGATGAAGTGCAATTTGTCGTAACAGTATGATCACAGTTAAGGATATGTCATTATTGACAGTGCGGCATCACGTCTTTCTGCTATGGTTCTAGATTCATTAATGTCATTACTAATGGAGTAATATCATACACAATTACGATCTAACCATAGATACATACAGAGATGTCTTTGTTGATAGTATGACAACGTGTTTTTCCACAGTGATCTACTCCGTGACATCATTGCTAAAGGAGTGATACCACAATGGTATTACCACATATTCGGTGGGGACTTTATTGAGGGAGCACCATTATATATCATTGATTTTGTGATTTCATAGTTAGTGATATTGCTCAAGTTTTGTGACATCGAACTCTACTCCGCTGCACTATCACCTTCATCGATCTCATCCATCTTCGAACTCTGCTTACCAACTTCAAATGATGGTAGTCAGAGTTTGGCATCACAAATCACTCCACCGTGATCTCACTCTCACTGATGCTATTACTAAGCTTTTATCACTTCAGACCTGAATCTGCTGAGATTCCATATTGAATGGTATCATTTGTCACTGCTTAGGTGCAGGAGAGAAATCGCATATGAACGTATATTCACCTCCGCAGTGCATATTTAAGTACAATTACGAGTTATGTTTTTGTTTTTTTTTATCAGAAAATATTTATATATTTTGAGTGTGATTTTAGCCGTTTTCATTGATGCCACAGCCAAGGGGGTTGCATTAATACATTTGTGCCATCTTGGAACATCTTGTAGAATTATGTCCACTCCTCAGTTGCACCCTACTGCCATATTGGAGTGGGAGGACTGTAAACTGAATGGTGAGAGCTCTGGCACTGACAAGCCAAGCTTCCTGTGCATTTTTCTGCCAGACAGCTATGTCTGTGTTCTTAAGAGCCAGTCTTGAGAAAGTGTTCACTTACTTTCTCTTGCACAAGTAAAAATACTCTGACTCGCGCAGAAAGGGTTTTAAAAAACTCTCAGATGTAAATAGGGGAGTTCTGGTTCACATGCATAGTTGGAAGTGTAGACGTTTCAAACTTGAAATTTCATGTTGATTTGGTCCCTCGAGTACCAGGTGCCATGCTACAAATTGAGGAAGGACATAGCCATCAAAGAATTTCAATGTTGCTCATGTGTATCATTTCATATGTAGCCCTCCACATGCATTAGGCTAATGTAGGTCACCTATCCAGGAATGTTAAAATTCATTACAGGATTCACTTATCAATCATCTCAAGTTGCTAGTAGTTTAACATGCTTCATGTTATATCTACATTATTCGTCGTGTCGGCTATTGTAATCTAATTGACAGTGGTGGGCCGATACATAGAAATTTGAGAATGTATGACAATGTATGAATCCATAAGCAATTCTGACAAAGCTGTGATTTAGAGGAGAGGATCTAAAGAATAGGATTGCTTCAATAAGAAAAGTGAGCACATCACAAATAAGCTTGCTACTAGCCACTCATTAGCCTGTCATTACACCCTGCAACCCAATTGGCTATGAGAGATCAAGGCTGGTAAACTCTCCAAAAGCGAACAAATGTAATGTAATGCACTGTGCAGGAAATTAGGAACGTTGTTAACAAAACCCCAAATGCACTAAGAATTTGCACTAAATTGCTTGCTATTTGTATGTTGCCTGCACTTTTTCCCTGCAGGATTAGTTTACATCTATGATTGTTCTTTTGTGGAATATTGTTTTTTAACCGCTTATTTTGTCTGTAAATAAAGTAATATATATTTTGTTAACGCCCATTGAATCTCCACAAAGTAGTGTGTGTTCTACGTGTCTTCGGATTCGTTTGCATCTTTGATTGTCTTGGAATATTGTAACTGTCTATTCTGTCTGTAAATAAAGTATTTTGTTAACTCCTGTTGGATCTCCACTAAGCAGTCTGCTTTCTATGTGTTCTTATGTGTCGGAATCAAACTGATTTTTAACAACGAATGAAAGTAATAGATTGAGTCCATGATGGAGCTAATGTTTGGGTAACAGAACGTCACTTTGTATATACTGTTGCTAATAAACAAAAATTATTAAGAGCATTATAAAAACATGGTCAGATCCAAGTCAGCTGCATGCAAGAGCAGGCCACTGCAGTGAATAATAGCCCTTGGAGTACACAGTCATATCTTGGGCATTGGTTTAGGGTACCACCCCGTGAAGGCATAGACTTTCTCTGGCGTTGAGACCGGATTAAAAACCAAGGGCTTCATTTATGTTTTTTTTTACATAGGGCAGTGCAGTAGGCCTTGCTGCTGCACTGCCCTACGGCAAAAGAAAAGGGCAGGATTCACTATATCTATTAGATACGGTGCATTACTGTCCTTTTCCCCTGCACCTGCGCACAATGGGCTGCCATGCGCCAACGGAGGCACCTTGCACAATTGTGCAAGTGTGCCTGCGTTGCAGGGATGATTATTTTTTTTGCAGGAAGGGGAACCTTCCTGCACAAAAACAATCACAAGAGGCTTTTTCCTCTTTCTATGTGTGCCGCAGAATGCAGCACACAAGGAGGAAAAATGAGTAGAAATAAAGATATTTCTCCTCGTTGTGCCTCCCTTACGCCTTTCCTGGGGAGGCTTAAGTTTTTGGCGCTGCCTCAGACTTACAAATTCTCGTGAATCTGGGGCAGTGTCAAAAAGCCATGGATGTTGCTGGGAACACCCCTTTCACGCAGTTTTCTGCGTGAAAGGGGCACGTATTTATAAGGCCATGAAAAGCCACGTAAAGTGGCTTTACGTGGCCTTACAAATATGCCAGAAAAGTGACGTTCCGGTGGCACAATAGTGCCGGTAGGGCCTCATAAATGAGGCCCGTAGTGTCCCTATGAAGCAGGCACCACCCTGCCTGAAACCATGCAATGAACCGCAATGTTTGCTGGACTCATTTGTGAAAGAAATCTGCACTCACAACAAATCTTGAAGTCTGCAAATGTTTGCCAACAAAAGATAAATAACTGAATTAACGAGTTAGGTGTCAAAAAGATCCCTGTGAACCCTATGAGCTAAAAGCACACAAGGACAGAACACAAATGTATGCTTACATGCATAGGTCTCCAATGGAGAATATGTGACAAAACCAAAACTGAAGTTGTGCAGGTAAAGAAACTGAAATCATGGGAGAGGAGAGACTCGTGGTTCAGATGGTTACAAGAATGTAACATGTCAGAGCTGAGCAAGCTTAGGGAGAATTCTCACCTCCGATGCTAGACGTGAGTGAGGTTTTACAAGTCCGAGGTGGGCACTACTGGGAAGCATTACTTTAGCACTGAGCAAGAACTTTGCGGTCACTAATACAGTTACGCTAAGACATTATTTCTAAAATTCATACATTCATTTCATTAGGAGCTTGAGAGGCATTAGTATATGGTGAAAGTGAAAATCGATTCCTTGAAAAGAAGCCCTGTAAAGGCACATTAGTTGGGAAATGTCACCTCCATGCTCTAGTTAATAATGAGCAATGTAGACGCGAAGGTCATGTGGCAATAAGTACATAATAAAATAGATTATTTTGTCATAATCCCCACAAGCAAAGCAAACTTGACTTTAGTGAACGCACACAGTGAATATAAACACATTTTATCTTACTATATGTTAAGGTCACTTAGGACAGATCACAAAAGGGCTTTACAATACACCGGCCTCCAGCCTGGCCAGTCTTCTACTGAACCTCTCCTGCCATTTAACAAAACCCTTGCAGATACCCTCTTGGGCACTATGGCAAAACCATGCTCTGGGCCCTCAGGCAATAGGCAATTATCTAATTCCCACAGACCAACCCCAGGCAATCCTGACTTCTGACTCGACATCGGAGAGTTTGGTGGTACCGGCATCCGTCCGGCAAAGTAACCCCTAACACCTTTCCTATGGCCCCTCTTGACACAAATCTAAACTGAGGGGCATATTCACAAGGAAAGTGGCGAAGCGTGTGTTAAGCCAAGAAGGCTAACGACACGCTCCGTCACTTTAGAAATGCAGGGCTGCACCATGTTAACAAGAATATGGTGCAGCCCTGCGGTTTCCCCTGCTCTGGCGCTAAATTTAACGGCCTAGCGCCAACGCCTTGCACCATAGAGGAAGGCTGTCTGCAATGTTGGGAGTGATTTTTTTTTTATGTGCAGGTAGGAATTTCTTCCTACACATAAACAATCTGAAATGGCGATTTGAAACTTCTGTGTGCTGCTTAATGCAGAGCACGTAGAAGTTGCAAAATGTCATTTTTTTAATGATCTTTTATGTGCAGGAAGGGACACCTTCCTGCACATAAACAATCAAAGGCGTTTTGCAGTTTCCATGTGTGCTGCACAATGCAGCACACATGGAAACAGCAAAAATGAGGAGAAATTAGACATTACTCCTTGTTTCGCCAGGGTAAGACCAGGTTTTCCCTGGTCTTAATTTTGGCGCTTCCCCATATTTACGCTGCCCTTGTAAAATTGGGGCTGCGTCAAAATCAATGGGTATTGCGGTGGAACGCCCACAGCAACACCCATTGCCCTCCCCTTTCATGCTAAGTATAGCGTGAAAGGGTGCCTTATTTACAAGGCAGCGTTAAGCCACATTAAGTGGCTTAACGCTGCCTTGTAAATTAAGCGAATCCTGTATCGCCACCACAACGTCCTTAAAAGTGACGTTGTGGTGGCGAAAGGGGCTTGTAAATATGTCCCTGAGTGTTTTGATAAGTGCATGTTCACTTTTGTCCGCCTTGTTCTGTGTTCTGTCAATGCCGGATGCCTCTGGGGTTGCTACACCCCTGCAGTGTGGGACGTAGTAGGCCAAATCCTATCAGCAGTTTCGGACAACCTACGGGCGTCTTTAGCCAAACCACCTAAGATGACCGGGATGCAGCAAAATTTGTTGATCAGTTTGGCCTGTACATGACTGATTGCTTGGGTCATGCAAATGGTGTGGTGCTCCAGCATTAGGCCTGAATTAGGTTTACGGGCTTTTCAGGGGATATCCAGGCACCCTTGATGGAAATGCTATTTGATGGATCTCGCTTCTTCAGTGAGAAAGCAGACTCAGCCCTGGAATCATTTTTTAAAAAGTGTTATGGTACAACAAGTTCCTTGGGTTTGTCTGCCACTACCAACCCTTTTCGCCAACAGTTCTACCCCTTTCAGGGACACGCCAGGGGTTGTCAGTATCGCCATCGCCAGACCCTGACACCGGCACAACAAACTGCTCAGCCCTTTCGTGGCAGCAACTCACAGAGATCATGCTCAGAGCATCACAGACAAAGTGCGCTTAATCCCCTGCCCCTCCGACAAATGCAAAACCACTTCAGTGAGTCTTTTTTACACAATCAACCTATAGGAGGCAGGATATGACATTTCCTTCAAGGGTGGCGAGATATCTCTTCAGACACATGGGTCCTCCCAGTTGTCCAACTGGGCTGTACCCTCCCATTTCTTTTTACCTCGATGTGCCCTCGATGCCCATCGGCAGGATGTGGAGGACCACACGTCTGACTTGCAGCAGAACATGCAGGCCTTTTTGGCCAAAAGAGCCAGAGAGAGGGTCCGGCCTCAGAAGCAGGAATTGGTGTTACTCCTGCTACTTCCTTGTGCCGAAGAACGACGGAGCCTGCATCCTTTTTTAGTTTTCTGTCCTCTAAACACCTTTTTGCAGAAGGATAAATTCAAGATACTCACACTTAACCAGTTTGTGTCTGCCATGGATCCAATAAGCATTGGACCTGTAGGATGCTTATTACCATATTCCCATCCACCAAGCCCACAGGCATTATCTGCAGTTCACAGTTGCCTGGGCAGAAACATTTTTAGTTTTCAGTGCTCCCTTTTGGCCTTACAGGTGCCCATAGGGTCTTCATGAAAGTATTTGCTGTGGTCACAGTGCCCCTTCAGAGGTTGGGTGTGCCAGTCTTCCCCTATTTTGATGACTGGCTGCTGAAGCTGGCCTCGCCCCAGGCAGTTGTAGACCACCTCCAAATGACAGCAAACCTCCTAAGATCATTGGGATTCACTATCAAAATGCCAAAGCCGCACCACTCCTTCACAGATGCTCCTGTTTATCCTTGCCATCATGGACATGGTGCTATTTCATGCCTTCCCCTAGGACAGAGAGTGCAGGGCATTCGGGCTATGATCCCGATGTTTTAGCCTCTGTCCTAGATATCAGTGAGGATGATGTTGAGACTATTGGAATCCTGCATCCTGCTAGTCAACTAAGCCAGATGGCACATGCTGGGTCTGCAGTGTGTTCTGAAGTCCCAGTGGGCACGGCATTAGAGGAACCTATCTAATCCATTCAGGATTCAGAGCAGACTACAAAAAATCATGCCAATAACTACCACAGTACGCACTCTTTCATATACATTTATAGGGTTATCTCAGCACTCAGCACCTTATGCCATAGCGCTATCTCAGCCCTCCTAGCACCGTATGCCCAGTAAAGTTCTAGCCTGGCTTTATCTCAGCCCCCCTCAAGCTCATGCACACCTGAGGATTTGAGGCAACAGTTTAAAAATGATGATCATGGTATAAGGAGCTGGTCACATATCATCTCTGCAGGGATAACAGAGCAAGCTGGTTGAGAACGGATCCCTTAATGCCAGGGTGGATGAACTCTGGCTGACGCTTAATGGATCACAAATTGCAGTTACACCCAGAGGTGGCACACAGCATTTTCCAGCAATGGCAAGAACCCTGGCTCTATCTTTTCCCCTCTAATGAAAATGAGCAATGTCCACATTTGTGCACAGTAGAGTTCTCAAGACAGCTTTCTCTAAGGAGCGCATTCTGCCTAGAGTGGAGCTTGGGACACCTATACACTTTCCCGCCTCCACCTCTACTGGCTTGAGTTATGAAGATCAAGACTGACCAGGACCAGGTCCTAGTGGCGCCAGATTGGACCAGGAGGGTGCAGTACCCAGGAATTCTTGGTACGAGCATCTGTCCTCTGATCAAGCTGCCACTTTTGGAGAATGTACAGTGTCCGCAACAGGCCTGGGTCCAGCACCCTGGCCTCCAAAATCGGCACCTCCATGTGTGGAGATTTAACAGCAGCTAGTTTCCTTCGATCTTCCTCCTGAGGTCATTGATGTTATTCTGGCACCCATCTACGAAAAAAGTGTGCACCGGGTGCTGGGTCAAGTTTCTTGCTTGGTGCAGCACCCACCAGATTGACCCGCTACAAGCTAAACTGTCTGAAGTGGTGTTGTTTGATTTTATCGTCTGCCCAGCAAGGACTTGCGTTGGGCACTGTTAAAGGCTATTTGTTGGTTCTTTTTGCTTTTTTTACGCTTGCAAGATCAGCCTTCTTTATTTAAATCACCTGTTGAGACCGAGTTCCTCAAAGGTTTGCTGCATTTGTTTTCATTAAAGCCTTTTGTGATGCCACAGGGATAGTTAAATCTGGTCTTTAACTTTGTCATATCCACCCCTTTTGCACTGCGTCTTTTAACAATAAAAACTGTGGGGCTTATTAACAAGCCCTTTGCGCCACCGGAACGTCACTTTTTGCCATATTAAAAGTGACGCACCGGGGCATGTAAATAAGCCCCTGTCTTTTTATTTGCCATAACATCGACTTAGCATTCGAGAAAGCTTCAGCACTCTCAGTCAACTCAAAATGCACATCATTTTTTCCTGACAAACCTGTTATTAGGGGACGAGGGCATTCCTGCCTAAAGTGGAAACACCCTTTCACATCAGACATGTTACCAGCCTTCTGAGGTGCTTTGACCTGCCTCACCTCTCGAAAGAGGAGCCTGCATCCCTTGGATGTCAGGAGAGGCCTCAGCTTTTATATTGATCGTACCAGGGATCTCCAAGTGTACAATTAACTCTTTGTGGGTTTCCCCGGGGCAAAGAAGGGTAAGGCAGTGCAGAAAATAATTATCTCTAGATAGATACTACTCTGCATTGAACTCTGCAACACTTCACCTAAAAAGCAGTCTCCGGCAGGTTACAGCCTCATTCCACTTGAGCTAAGGCTGCTACTACTGCGTTGGCACACGGATTACCTATCCTGGATATATGTCAGGCTACTACATGGGCATCAGTGTACATGTTTGTGAAGCACTACTTTCTCAACAGTCACGTCGTAGGGATGGACAATATGCCCATTTGGTCCTGCAGGACTTTTTGGTCTGAGCCACCATCGGACAGGGTATGGTTTCAATATTTATTCACAAGGTGAGGAATCTGCGGTGAGAAGTATCCACCAGAAGAAAAAGTTACTTACCTTTAGTATCACTTTTTCTGGCGATACTCTATCTAAATGCAGGTTTCCCACCACCCTCCCACATTCCGGTTTTGTGGGATGGACTCTTTTGGGGCAGATTTACAAGAAAGTGACGCATCTGTAGAGATGCGTCACTTTCCCTGGGCCACCCTGAGAAACTCTTGCCCCACGATGGATGCACCTTATTTACAATACGGCGCACCATGGCGCAAGGATTGACAGATGCGTCAAAAATTCTGACGCATCTGTTGACCCAAAAGTGACACATTGTGCTGCGTCACTCCTTATGCCTTCTTCAAGCAGTGGCGTCCTAGAAGTGGCGCAGTGAAATCTTGTAGATTTCACTGCGTCACTTCTACGCAGCTTTTTTACGCGGGAACGCCGACCCTGCATACGTTATACCTGACGCAGGTATAATGTGACACAGGGCTTTATAACGTGACGCATCTCCCTAGATGCGTCATGTTGTAAATGGGCCGCATTTGTACGCCGCCGCTGCGTCACAAAAAGTGACGCAACTGTGGCCCGAAAATGACGCAATTTTGTATCTAAAAGGGACACAAATGAGAGATCTTCACACTGGTAAAGCCAATTGCAGATGGGCTCTGCTTCTGAGGGCGCAGACAAGCCTTTGAAAGCAACTGATATAAATGCGCCTGGGTGGTATTTACATGAGGATCCTTTTGTCACTTCAGAATAGAACAGCGCTGATGTGGAGCTGCACAACACCACCTACCAGCCCACAGGAGGACGGCTTTTGAGATTCTTGATCCAGTCTGACACCTAGTGGAATATTCACAAGGTGAGGAATCTGTGATGAGATGGAATATCCACCAGAAACAGTTACCAAAGGTAAACTTTTTTGTTATGAAATGGCAGCCATGGCAATTGTTCTGCTGTCACATTATGGAACATTTGCTATCCTTTTAATTTTACATTGACATTTAGGGGCCGAGTACGATCTCGTTCAGAAGGGCTCCGAACCAGATTCGCTAAAAGCAAATCCGATTCGGAGCCTCTATTTCCGACCGAATCGTCCCCCTATCCGAACGACCAAGTACGATACAAAGATCTCATCCGTGTCGACCGAATTGTTTCCGAACCCGATCCTGTCAGTCCAACTTGTTCGCAGCCGATTCGTGCTGCGCAGTGGAGCCGGCTTCCGAACAAGCGAGTACGATGCACGATTCGGACAGCCATGTCGACTCGGTCTCAGCGAGACGAAACGGCTGTGGGAAAGGACTTCGGGGGGCTGTAGCAGGCCCCCCTTCACCCGGGGCCCTTCGAATCGGTCCCGTGGGGGTACCCATGGGTCCCCCCTTTCCATGCATGCACAGTGTGGCGGGCACCATGGGGTGCCCGCCACAGGGTGTTCGCTTTTCCCCATCTACCCCTTTTTGCTATGGGAGCCTGTGTACGCGTTCAGTATACAGGCTCCCATTGAGGTCAATGGGAGTCCAAGTGAACCGAGTCCATACGGGTGCATCGGAATCGGTCACTCGGACTCGCGGAGCGCAATTCGCTAGTAAAGCCTTCCGGATCCGAATCGTACGGAGGGCTTTCCTAGCGAGATCGTACTCGCCCCTTAATGTTTTCTCGTAGAGTGATACTGTTTTACAAATTATATGTGTGAGTTTTTGGTTTTTCCTGAGTGAATAAGTCTAGTAATATTATTGAGGCTAATAAACAGCTGATAGATACTTGCTGCTAGTCCTGTTGCGTGAGACTGGCCTCCTTTATTTACCTTGGAACCATCAAGAAGAGGTTTGGGCGTTTCTTACTTCCTACCTAAACAGAGGCAGTGCCAATGTGTATTCAAGGTTCTAATGGCGTTTGTGAAACAATCCCATGATGTTTACCAAGTGTAACTGTTGAGTGGCGCAACCATGAGCATCTTTATTAAGTATTTGAATTGTGCAAAGCTGGGACAAAAAGAATAGGTAATGTGCAAGTGGTACGAAAAAGAACAAGAAAGAAAGCGATGTTTGGAGCAGAACATGGAACAAGAGCAGGGGGACTCCTAAGAAGGCGGGTAGGAATTGTGGCCAGTCAAGGAAGAGAAAAATTTTCTTTTGTGAGTTCCAGCTTCCATAGATTGGACCGGTGGCTTCCCATGAGTATCAAGAAGATCAGTGGCTCTGTTCATGTTACCTGCTCTGCAAGCCCCTAGAGCAGGGACAGCAAGAGTGGAATCTGTGTCTGGATCCTAAGACAGTACTTAAAGGCAAGTCCCTAAAGACACATCTGGAATGAAAGTCAATGTTTTCTGTAAAAAACATCAATCAAAACATAGTTACACAGAAGGCACTTGGGGCTGTAGAAGATAAGATGTAGGAGTATAACACGTGTAATGCAAAATAGCCAGAAAGAATCAAAATAAAGCTACGGCAAAATGCCATATCCATGGACCATATCTTTGCCTCCTGATTATTTGGAGCATGTAATGCTAAAATCCATACATTTCAATGCTACATGCATGCCCTTTTTTATATGTAAATGACAGGTGGAAAGAACATATGATATATCAGGAATGCAGATCGGCACTAATGAGGCGCCAGGCTCATCTCATGGCAAGAATGCAAGAAGACCTTGAAAAAGCAAAAGGGAGCGAGAGTAAAACAACTAACTTGACCAATTCCTGCAGTTCTTGCTGCTTGAGCCAGCTTCAGAATGAAACTATGCTTACTAGAACAGTTAGATGGTTATAATGAAGAGTGATGGTCACATCATTGCGTGGCTGCGGATGGGCAAGAGAGGAGGGTGCCCACTGGCGGTTTGCAAGGCAGCAACACAAGTAGTTCTGGCAGAGGGCCACTAAGGGCTTAGGACTCAGTGCAGGTCCAGAGCTGAGTACTGGTGGGCAGGCATCTGGAGGAGGTGCAACACCTTTGTATTGGAATGAGTGAACCTACACCGTCAGTCCACAACAATTTACGACTGTGTTAGTGATGAGCAGCACCAGACAGGGACCATTCCAGTGGGCTGCAGGGCTAACTTACTCTGATGGATACGGGCATACACCCAATTCCCTGGTCAGAAGGTGTGGAAGACTACAGACAGGCAATCAGGTAAGTCAGCTTGAACCCAAGAAGGGAAACTAATAACAAATTATGTTTTGCAATATTGAAGCACATCTCCCATCATTTAATTGCAGGTTTAATTTAGCAGCTGAGACTGGTGCGTTTGAGGGTAACATCATAAAGCATTCTATAACTAACTCATTGAGGCTGTTTATTTCTGTGAGTTATCACGCTACTTCAGTTGGTTTTTTAGAACAGATGTACACTAGCTTAAGCATACTTTTCCCACTGACTCTTGGTGATAGGCACCATGGAAGTGTTGATTAATTCCTAAAGCTTTGTAAATTTCCTGCACTACAGATTAAATGAAGAGTGTTTCTTGGGCACTCAATAGGCAACTCTAGATCCCAGAATGAGGAATAAAGTCCTTAAGTAAACACTTCTCTACAGTAATGGCATCTGCTCTTGCTCAAGGGTAAGCTTTTACCTGCTCAGAAAATATACAATTACCAGCACATAAGAATAAGAGGCACATATGGGCATCCGGATGTGCACAAAGGGGCCCCAAGGAGGAGGGTGGGTAGCAGAGTGGTCTTGATCCCTTTCCCAGCATTATGGGACTGGCAGGTTACAAAGAAGTGAGGTACGGATCATACCATCCCTACTGACAGACTCCACGATAGAAGCGTGCAACGTTGGGGAGTAGAAATTTTGATGCAACCACACGCCCTGAACTGTCGGTCCACACTTTCTTCCGGTCCCTTGTGCAACACTGTTTGGTTCACTAATGTTTTTTCACTTTTGGAGGTTTGCTTCTGCAACAAAGCCAGATCTTTCAGGGAAGGGACATGGGGAAAAAAATCAATTAGCACAACGGATATAACATCACTGGTTTGCGAAAAGACAGCTTGTCTAACATCGGAGTCAACAAGAGCATTCCCGCGGAACACTTCATCATCTTGGTGTCGGTGGGCAGCACACTTAACAACCGCTAGTTTTTGGGGCAACAGGATCACGTTCAACAAATTTTGGACATACAAACAAATCTTTCTGTGGGGACTGGCAGAAGTCAACAGTCCCCTCGACATCCACAAAAGCCCAAAGCCATGCATGTTACTTTGAGTCAGTAAGTACAGTTACAATATTTTTCTCAGCTACAATACAGGCTCGAGTGAGTGCAACGAGCTCAGCAACCTGGACAGATTTCACACTGGGCAATCAGGCCTTTAAGAATTTGATATACAGTCTATACAGTGCAACCAACACCAGCACACCTTTGTCATTCCTAAGGCATGAACGATCCACAAAATACATTAGTTCACAGTTTGGTGTAGGTGCATGTGAAAGATCAAGGCGGGGCTAGGTTCAGTTATCACAAGACAATCATGAGGTTCTTCTTCACTGGTTGGCATCAGAGATGCCAGCTTCAGGGCAGGGCAACGGTCAAGGGTAATATAAGTGGCAAACAACAATAAAATCTCATGTCAAGACAAGCTGGTGGTGAAAAGGTGCTGGGTTTTAATGGTGAGGAGAACATCAAATACAGTGTGGGGGACGGTGAGAATCCACATAGAACTCAATATAATATTTTCCGATGCTTCACCATATGGGCAGCCGCGGCTACTGAGTGAAGACATGGAGGAAGCCCCGCAGCGACAGCAGAAGAATAACATGCTACAAGCTTTTCTGGTCCGCATAATCTTGTACTAGAACCCAAAGAGCAACTCCATTGTGTTCATGATAGTGCAGAGTAAAACATATGGCACAACCAGAAAGCCCCAGCGTGGACACAGAGACAAGGTCTTGTTTTATTTGTACAAATGCATGCTCAGCTTCTTTAGCCCACTTAAAAGTTTCAGGATTGTCTTTTCTGAATATTTCTGCATGGAGCTTGCCAGAGCGGCATACACAATCATCCACTGTCCACAGTACTTCGCTATACCTTAAAAAATGTGTATCTGTTAGATGGTCACTGGACAGGCCAACTTACAAATGGCTTCAATCATTTCTAATAAGGGTCTCTCCAACAGAAATTTCATGACCGAGTTAACAGAACCAGAGGAGGCAAAATTGTGGTTTCTCTTTTGAAGCATTACTCCCTTTCTTAGTTAATTCAGTGAGAAAGGAGACAGAGTGAACTTTCCAGTGATCTAAAAGAAGAGTTCAACAACAAATGATCAAGGTCCCGCTCCACAGTAGAGCCCCAGGGAAAGACCACAGTGTCGAAATATTCCTTTAACGCTTGGTAAACGATCAATGGAGATTCTTTGAAGCCGTGAGAGAGTCTCTTCCATGCAAGCTGAAATCTGCTGCATGAGATGTAAAGAGGAATTGACCCTCTGAGGGGCATATTCTCAAGAACGTGTGATAACCATCACAAAAGTTACTTAACGCAACCTCCAACAACGCAGTCTATCGCGGGAAATGTATGCCGTGTTAACCAAGTATTCACAACACGGCGGTACCGTGCGATAGTCACCAGATATCGCGTCAAATGGCCACGTTAAAATCAACGCCACGCCGCAAAAACACGAAACACGAATGCAAAAAAAGCTGCGATGAGGCCAATCGCGATACAAAAAGCAGCGAAAACCAGCAGCAGGCCTGCAAATCCCACGCGTCTGGCGGGAAAATGCACCATAAAAGCAACAAAAACAACACACCAGAAACAATCCAAATTGCGTACCAACATGGATGTACCCTGACCGAGTGCAGAGGCCAACGCGAACCCCACAAGCCCCACAGACCACCAGCAAGGACCAACAGGGTCGGGGAAGGCCAAGGAGAAGAGGGAGAGGAAGACGGGGTGCAATAAGTAGGAAAACGACCAGCGTCACGGATGTGACAGAACACTACCAGCAACTGACCCACAATCAGACTACCTTGAATGCAGCCGGAGTGTCGAGGAGGCCAATGGAGGAGGCCAAGAGGCGCTGGCATGACGTGAAAACCTAAACCAGGCCCAAAGCCGCTGCCAACAGGAAGGCAGCAACGGCAACAGGAGGTGGGAGTCCTGCGCCACAGGAGGAGCTGGAGGAAATGGAGGCCAGTCATCAGTGTGGAGACGGTGCAAGGAGGTGGGAGTACGGACACAGCTCGAGAGGACCTGACACAACAACAATAGGGTGAGTAACGAACAGGTACTGGGGGGACGGGGGGAGAAGGGCACAATGGCACACATGCACAACGATGTGTAGCACACTGCACACCCACAATTACCCAGGGTCATGTCCCCCATCCCCGTGGCACACTGCAGCACAGACACATGGCAATCACATCACATTCCATGACAATGTGGCACAAAGTGAAACACCGACACTGCAGAACAGGGGACACAACTGGGTCCGCCCATGCGTAGAAACAGGCCAATCACATTTGACAGAGCAGGGAACTGTGAGATGCATATGTACGGGTACAACCTCACATCAGTCATGTAGTCCAAATGTCCACTGTCCCCCCTCAAATTGCCAGCACCCCCCAAACAGTCACAATGTACATTGTCACACAGTCTGCATGTCTACAAGAACAATGCCCCAACATAAATGTCAACACAATGTCAACATGCATCTCCCCTTCACATTGCAGAGGGACAAACAACACCTCCAGCAGGTCAGACCAGACAACCCATCAGTGATGCCGGAGACGACCACCACACCTTCGACACTGATGCCCTACAACAGCCCATGGACATCCCACGCAACCCACCACCAGGACCAGGGCAGACAAGCTACTTAGAGGAGAACCCAGCCCCTGCAACAGACCACACAGCATGAAGCACCCGCAAGCATGGCTGGCTCACAACACTTCACCGACCCACACATGGCACCCCAATGCCAGGTGTCAGAACGCCAAAAGGAGGTGGCCGAACAGGTGCGGGTGTGGTCCGAACCCATGGAAGGCGAACTAGATCACATACGTGGGTGTCAATTACCCTTCAGGGACCACCTACACCCCATAAAGGAGACCCACACTGCCATAGAGACACATGCAGATGCACATTCCCAGTACAGAACCACGCCCAGGGGCATGCACATATCAGTCACACACCCACGTTGGCTCTGCGTACGACGTCCCAGTCCACTCCCCTTACGAATTGAGTGGGTGACGACAAAGCTACATGTCCAAGCTCTAACCCGCTGCCTGCGGTGACATGTCTGCGACCGCTGTACACAGCACAATGTAATGTAATGTAATGTCGTAGGGCCCAGGGCCCTCATGCATACAACAAGACCACAGGGACACACGCAGATATTATGTTGAACTGGCTACGGGCACGTGCGCCCGGCCCCTTTATTGGCAGGGCCACATGTACAGTGACGCCTGTGCTGGATGTGTGTGGGGTGAGCATAAGTCAGCCCGCATGGAGTGCTTGGTGCTGGCAACAACTTGAACAGTGGACACCAGTGCAATGGAAACAGAAAACACCTGCATAACAGAGTCAACTGCTGAGCAACATGGAGGGAGCCGGAGCAAGTACAGAGGTCACCCAACATACAAACAGAAGTGTCCGTGAGTTGCAGTGCACTGAGGTTGGGGCACTAGAGCTGAGCGCGCTCATGTGATGAAAATGACTAGGAGAGCTGAGCGCGCTCATGTGATGAAAATGACTAGGATTGTGTCCATTCGGGATATCCCTGATGCAGATGCAGTGGGGTGTGTTAGACCTGCATCAACTTCCTCATCAACATCCCAGGTTTCCCACACTGCCTGAGGTGACATTGCTGCGCAACCTCTCCACAGCACAAAACTCAATCAGTAACGGTCCATGGGTTGCGGTGCACTGAGTCAGTGGCACCTGGAGTGCTGAGCAGGGGATCAGGCAAATGATGGCATCCACGACAGGTCTGAGCAACTCTGTTAGTCTGCCAGTACCACTGTTTCGACTCTGGCAGATGGTGGTTGGAGTTGGCCCTGGCAATGGTGGCGTGTGCCTCCTGCGGTGATGCGCTGATATGTGGACCATAACGTGGAGGCCACCTGAGAAAGAAACTTGGCTAAGCCTTTAAGCATTTTGGTGTTACTTGCAAAACGTTGACAAGTCTCGACGCTACCCTGACCATAGGGACCAACACACATTAAGCTGCGTGATGCTTTTGACATAAAGTGTTAGCAGCCACGACAGGGGCTACACAGGGACAGGCACTCCCTCAAGGTGACGGCTGTGCTTCATGGACCTATCTAATCCGGCTATGCTTAACTGGGAGCATGCATGCATCGCGTCTAACGATATTTGTTATGACAAGCAGCCCTATGCTCTAAACATATCGATGGCCTTTTGCAGCTTGTTCATAACGTGTGTAGTGTTTACCTTAACGCGGCCGGCCCGAAGAGGTTGAAGGCGACTTGCTGTGTATCTACCTGTTTGATATCCTGGTGTCATTGTAAGTGTTCACGCTGCCGGCCCTGCCAGGGTTGTGGGCACAATGCTGTGTTCAACAAGGATCGTTTCTAATAAAGGCTTGCTAAAACAGAAAAGAAAGGTTGACAAGTCATTTAACATAACAAAGCCAGAACTTCATTCTCACTGTTTAGGGCACACTGAGGTAGACTCCATCGGGTATACTGAACACAGTGCAATTGAGTTTGCACAGAATGCACTGACATAATATATTGACCGGTGAGGCCAGACGTCACAAGAAAGCATGCTTATCTGTAATGGGACCAAGAGTGATGGAGAAGGGGTCAGAAAAGTGGTGGGAACATGCTGATTTTAAATACTGACTGTGTCCATGGACAGGCCCGAAAGAGGTAATGAAGGGAATTTGGAGGTTTTCAAGGCAGAGCAGCATGTGCCAATATCAATGAGGCAAGTGTTAGATTTACTGTTTATCATACAATCAACATAGGGTGCTTTCTGGTCTACAGAAATTAGGATTTTCAGGGCACAGTTGATACCTCTCAGGCTGCACTAGTGTTTGGAATAAGGGTTCTGCATGATCTGGTTAAATTTGGGTGAGTCACTGTGACCAGGCACATTCAAACCAGTGTTGGGGCAGCCTCTTTTCCAGTGCCCCAAGTGCCCGCAGGCAAAACATGACCCTCTTTTGCTCCCCCTTGTTGGAGCTCCTAGTCCTCTCGACTTCACATTCTGATGCATATTATCAAATTTCAAAGACATCAGTTTAGATTCAACATTCTTTCTTGTGAGGATACGCAGTGGTTCGCAATCTTTGGTTATTCAGCAGCTGCTTCTTCATTTGCCATCCAACACAGATAGTTACAAACTGACTTCTCACATTTGATGACTATCTCTGCATAAAGGTTGCTCCTACAACTTCCTAAGCCATCACCTTTGGGTGGGCAATGCCCAAATATCTCTCAAACACATCCTTGAGCCTGCATATTCTGGGACCCATCACTCCCGGTGTCTTGTCTCAGCCATTCCAACTTTTCAACTTCTCACTTCACTGCAGCAATTGATTCACATCTGTTTGGCCTTGACGCTTCAAACACTCTTTGCAATTCTTCACAGAACTTGGTAGGGTTTTCTCTTCTGTTGGGGAACTGTTTCTTAATGTTCATTAAATATGAAGTGGTCCAGAGGATGTGGACAGTACCTCTACCCCCAGGAGTAGGTTAGTCTCTGTTGGGACGGAAAAGTCCTCTGTATGGTAGTAGACCTGCACCCCTGCCCTGGGTGCCCAAATGTACTGAAATCTGGATCCCTATTGCTGATTTTTGTTGTCATATGAAACATGGCTCATGCATGTGCGCCATGACATAGGGCTGTTTCACGGATTGCGTCTTGTTGGACCGAGAGGGGCGCCCAAAGTGCTACCCTCATAGTGGTGGAAGGCTACTGCCTTTACCAGGAGTTAAGCATCATGAGCTTGATGGCAGCAGCATACAGTGTAGTGATCAGTAGGAGTGAACAGGTCCTCTCCAATCTGTGTTGCTGGAGTGAGGCCTACAGACTCGCTCATTTTTAAAGTTTAGCTGCTGTGTGCTTAACTCACCCTTGACCTACAACGGCTTGGTATGAAGAGCAGCGCAGAGGTAGTGTATCTGCGCTGGGTGTATGTGTACCTGGGAACGGTACAGTACAGGGATAACGCAGTACTGTGCAGTGCGTGCAGGATAAATCTATGTGATGGATGTATAAGTGCTTATTAGTGGTACAGTACTTAAAGAATGTAGTGCTGAGCAGTGCATGCAGGATACATGCAAGTATGTGTACTTGAAAGTGGGACAATACATGAAGGATGTAGTGAATGCATGTTAAATGCATATGCTGGATGTATGTGTGCCTATGAGTGGTACAGTACAGGGAGGATACAGTACTGTGCAGTGCATATATGCTGTGTACATGAACTGGGTGTATGTATGCCTGTGGATGGTACAATACATGGAAGGCCCTGGGTTCCATTTTGGGAGACCCAGGAATGCATGGTAAAACATGGAGAGGAGGTAGAGAAATCCCCCAGACAGATTTGAGTATTGCTGCATCCTATAAGCTGAGTGGGACATACACTATGGATGGGAGAGTGAGGCTTCCCCTGTACATGCCAAAGAGTGCACTTTGATTCAGTGAGAGGTCACAAGGAAGTGGCCTGGCCACATTTCAGAGAGGAGATGGGGCTGATAAGAGAATCATAAAGAGTAGGGCTAGGGCAGCTAGGGCTTCATAAAAGGCAAATATGGACTCTCCTGAGTGTGTATGTGCCACCTGCTATTCCCCGGGACATGCTACAATATCTTATAGATTTACTGTTGGCATCACCCAGAGGCAGGGTAATTGTTGAAGGGGTCTTCAATGGCATTATGAACACTGGCAGGATTAAGAATGATCAGTGGCGAGGAGTGTTGCCAACCGCCGACGAAAATGGACGTTTGCGATAGCGGCTCCACTGCCCTAGCAGATACTTAATCTAGCCACTGATCCTGGCTACCCCACACACCCGGCGAGATTGAGAACCACCAGACCCAGGGGGGGAGGGGAGGGGGCTAATTGTCAGAGCTAAAGGCCCAGTGCGGCAACCAGCGGCAGCGTAGCCATCTGGGGCATGGGGCGGCATAAAAAGCCACACTCTTGGGTAAAAACGTTCAGAGGAAGGAGCAGACTCGTCGTGAAGGACGCAAAAACTGACCAGGCCTCGCAGAAATGGGAGAGGCCGTGGTGCCCTGGCTACCCCCTGGCGGCTGACGCCGACACTGATGCTGTGGGCCCCCCGCATGACTGTCCGAGGGGCTGAGAACGTAGTGCGACTGACGCGGCTCCAGAGGTGAACGGGAGAGGACCACCGCCGGCTGGTGAAACATGGAGGGGGAGGTTGGCCCTCCCTCCCCCCATTTCACCCTAACCTTCCACAGACTCGAGGGACGAGGCTCGAGAGACTGGGAAGCAATACTTGGGGGCCGAAGACTCTAGACTTGGGCAGACGCGCTGCACCGCCAGGTGAGACCAGCGAGGGCGCGTGACATAGCGGACATGGATGGCAGATGCCCAAGACAGACACAAATTCGACACGAGGAGTGCATGGCAATGCAAGTAATAAGGCAGTTCGTAATGCAGGAATAATACAATCCCTAATGCAAGTAATAAGGCAGTTCGTAATGCAGGAATAATACCAGGCCAATCGACGCGATTAGCGCGGGCACCACTAGTCCCCAACCACAGACAACAGTCCTGAACTCCCGAGGGCGGCCCCAGTACTGCCGGGCAGGTCCGGGCCGCTCGAGGACTCAGCACGTCTAGCGCGATGCAGCGGGAGAGAGACGGGAGCACTCCGGTACTCCTCCTGCGCCTCCCCAGGCCACACACGCTTGCGGCTCCCGACCGGAGTCGAAGCCTTACCTGGGGGATGCGCTGCCTCGCTCTCTCTCTCTCCCCACTCGTCGGACGTCCTGCTGGGCGCTCCCGATGACGACGCAGCTCCGATGCAAGGCGACGCTGTAGCCGGACAGGTTACGGCGCTGCCTTCTCTGTTGCTGACGATCTTGGGCAGATTCCTCTTGCGAACAACGATCACGATTACCTCACGACTTCCTTAGCTCTACGAAATCAGTCAGCACGTTGCGGCTTGGGCCGGCGGCGGCGATCTTGATCCGCAGCCTCAGTTACGATGACGGCTCGGGCCACAAACAGCTCCACAGCAGTGTGGACGATGTTTCACGCTGCGGGGGCACTGCAGTCACGGGGCACTTTCCAACCAGCACCACGGACCCCACGGCAGTCTCAGGCTGCACACACACAAAGCGTCGCTGAGACTCGGTTGGGTTTCGGGCCACAAAGTCCCGGGGCAATGCTTACGAAGGCCTCAGGCTGCAAAAAGCACACGCACACAGCGCCGCTGAGATACACTTGGAAACTTTGATGTTCCTGAGTTTCCACAACAGGGAGCCAGCTCTCCTCGGGCCCTTGGCGACAAGTTACTTCGGGACACAGCACACAGCAAAGTCCTTTCAAGTAGGGGGAGACAGCACACAGCAAAGTCCCTTAGCCTCTCCTTAGTTAAATCAGCAAACTACAGGCCAGCCCCAGAACACACAGCAAGGGTCAGTCCTTCTCTTCAGTCTCTTCAGCTGTTCTTCCTTGGCAGAGGTTCCTCTTGACCACGAAGTAGTTTCAATCCTTTTCAGTCTTGATCAGTCCAACGCTCAGGGGCTTCAGCTCTCATAGTTATACCCCTAAATGTCTTTGAAGTCTTTGTGTTCAGGGGCACTGACCCCTGTCCAAACCAGTTCTGGGTGTCTTCCTGCCAGTGGCATCTTCTTCCTTTGATAGTGGTGGTCTGGTTCCTCAATCACTCAGCAGGAGGGGGAGCCATTCTTTATGGCAGCAGCCCAGGCCTCTTCACCTCCAGGGGCTACTCCTCCCCTACACTCCAGATGCAGGTCAGCCTGTTGCTGTCTCACCTACTCCTCCCCTGGGTCAAGACATTTCCCAGATCCTATCACATTCAAATCCAGACAGTCAATCCACAACCAGGCAGAGACACACAGAATTGTTAGAACCAAAAAACCAGCCACTTCTAAAAGCGTGGTTTCTAAACACACAATTCAAAAACCACCTTCACAAAAAGATGTGTTATTAAATTGTGAGTTCAGGCACACTAAACTTCACCTCTCCATCTTAAGCCTATGGGAAGATAGGCTGGAAACATATTACACAGCCTTTCCCAATCTGTCCTTTAGGCAAGCACGGCGGCATGTTTGGGCTGGTCATCGGGCAAAATTCGCCAAATAGGCCATTGGCGCTCTCAATGTTGTGAGAAATATGTGAGGAAATGAAGGGTGAAATGAGGGTAGAACAACGGGGAACTAAGGGGGGGGGTGGGGCGGTTGATGAAGAGGTTTGTTTGCTGGAGGCTAATCACCATCTCTTTATACTACAGGCTGCGTGAGAGGACCGGGAACCAAGACGGTTACCTGGATTGTGGGACACTCGTTCGTGCACTGGGCAGCCAAGTATGCAGACCAGCAATTGTATGGACGTGATCTGGGCTTGAGGAGCAGCCACCACAAAGTTTGTTGGTAGGGTAAAGGGGGAATGAGATGCAGTGCTTTGCTGCCTTGGTTGACTAAGATGGACCTAAAAAGGGGCTGCCCAGATATGCTCGTGTTACACCTGGGAGAAAACGACTTAGTGAGAGTGTCAGGACTGGCATTGCTCCAGCACATGCAAAGGGACTTGGAGGTGTTGAAGAAGAATTTGGCAGGAACATGCATAATATGGACTGAGCTGGTGCCTCGTAGAGCGTGGAGGGGGGTCGTCAGTCATGCGGCCATTGATAAGGCACGGAGAAAATTGAATAGAGCTATGAGAGGTTTTTGCCAGACAAAAGATATAAAAGTGATTGCTCATGGGGGTTTACGGCTGGAGGAGCCTGTTTTATTCAGAGATGATGGGGTGCACCTTTCGAGGATGGGGAATGCATATTATATGATGGAGGTACGAGATATGATCAGCAAACTATGGAATGAGTCCACATGGTGTCGCAGGGCAGATTGAGGGATACGAAAGGTGCTCGAAATAAGTTTATGGGGCAGGTAACCGCCCTACGGGGGGTTCCCTGGTTGGCAAAACTTTGGAGGGGTGGTGAGTCACATGCGGGCGGAGCCACCCCTCGGGGGGGAAAGGTACACAGGTGACTGATGGCAGAGCGCAGGATGCAAGGAGCAACAGAAGAAAGTCAAGATAGGATGTTTTGGAGGGCAGCGAAGGTGAGAATGGATGTATGGAGGAGGTTGCAGCAAGAAAGGGGAGGAGTGAAACAGGCGAGACGGTTTGAGAGTGGATGGGAGTTATTGTTGAATAAAGTTATATAGTTGCATTTACGTTTTGCTAACTGATTTGGAGTTATGATAACCTTGTCCTAATAAAATGGCCTTTTACGCTTCAAGTAACAGTGTGGGGTGTAGTTATTGCGCGAATGCGCCCTGCCCAAGTGCACGGTGACTCGACCGGCAGTGGGGGGTCCTCGGAGCATGGAGAACCGCTCCCCCCGAGGAAATGAGGCGCCCACTTTTAAATACATTATGGAGGCAATACAAGGGGTCCATGGCTCCTTAGAGACAAAGACAGATACGGTCACTACCAAAGTCACGCTTCTCCGAGCAGATCTTCGCACAGTGGGAGAGAGAGTGAAATAGGTGGAAGACTCAGTAGCAGTATTAGCAGCAGAGACCAAAACCCTAAAAAAGCAAGTGAGTAAGCTGAAAGCTGGCGCAAGGGCAATGGAAGTAAGACTGGAAGATTTTGAAGGCCGCTCCAAGAGAAATAATATCAGAGTCGTCAGATTCCCGAAAAGGGCGAAAGCCCCCTATACCGACCTCTTTTTAGAGGACTTCATCCTCAACACACTTAAACCAAGCAGTCTGTCAAAGTTATTCTTAATAGAGAGTGACCACAGGGTCATGGGCACCCCGCCAGGACCAAGGGCTGAGCCACGTAGTATTATTGCTCGCATCTTTAACAACAGAGACGTAATCCTACAAGCTGCGTGAAGTAGCCCTCCTCTCTTATACAAAAATTACCATTAGCTTCTTCCTGGACTTCACTTTGTATGTCCAACGTCTTCGCCCCAGGTTTGACGAGGTAAAGACAGCATTGCTGAAACAAGAACTCAAATATTCAATGATGTTCCCCACCAAATTGAGAATGGTGGCAGAGGGGAAAACATGGAACTTTGGATCTACTGAGGAGGCTTGGAACTGGATCGAGGGTTGGAGACCAGCGAAGGTAACAAAACCAAGGAACCATTCCTGCGAACGGAGAACTGATAAGCGAGGCCCAGATCGGCGAACCTCAGATGAAGAGGATGAGCAAACTCAACCATCGCCGGCATTGTGTGTGCGACAAACGTCCACCATCCCCAGGGCAGACACGAAGCCCGAAAGGGGGCTGTGCGTTGAGCTCGTGGGTCTGGATTGCCAGCGATCTCGTTTCTCATCCATTGTTAAATTGAAATCACCCCCCATGAACAGTGTTCCACCGGGTAGTTGTAGTAAAAGAGCACCAGCGCAGGGAGTGTAGAGGCATATAGACACAGAGGTATATACACTGAGGAGTCATTAAGTGTGCGACCCTCCCAACACCCCAATAGGGCCACGTATCTCCCTTTGGGTCTATCTACGTATGTTAAATCGTGAGCGTGCGCCTCACTAAGATTCCCACTTCTCTTGATTCCGTTGTATAGCCCGCATGGGCTACAATTCTGAACCTCCATTTGTCTAAAGCACAGTAGTTGTTGCCCAGCATGTGTGCTTCCTGTATTAGTATTATGTTGGGCGCCTGACCCTTGAGATACTGCAGTATTATTCCTCTTTTAAATTTGTCCAGAAGTCCATTGACATTCCAGGACATGAGTTTCACTCATGTGTCTCCTGTCATTTCTCTAAGGGCACAATAGGGCCCTGGGCCCGGAAGGAATGGTTTGGTCTCCCCGCTACGTTTTGGGCTCGGAGCGGGTGGTGTGAGTGGTTGTGTCTGGTGGTACGAAGTGACAGTGTTTGCAGACAAAAACGGAAACTGTAGCAAACCATAGTTGAAATAAAATCTGTCCCTTTGTAATTGCCCCTTCCCTGCAAAACAGACTCAAAACTTCCCACCCTCCAACATTCTCAGAAAGGGAGGGACTCACATCCACAACAGAACACTACTTTACAGAAAATTCAACCTATGTACACTGAGCACAGACTCTTTCGGAGGCCTAAAAGACCGTTGTCAGGGGTCAAGCAATTTCCCTAATTTCAGGGTTTATTAAAGACAAGCAAGAAAAAATGGAGGAACTTGAGAGAGATATTCTCTCCCGAGAACACCTCTTCACAGAGAGGACTAGTACATAGGTGTGGCATGCACTTTTCATAAAGTGGAGAGAATATCTAGACCTAGCAACGTAGGTGGCCACCCAACACCGCCTCTATAAGGTAGGAAATAAAACGGGCAGACTGCTGGCATGGCTCAACAAAAGGGATCAGACTAGACATTGGGTATTGAAAGTCAGGACCAGGGAGGATCGGCTGGTAAGGGAGAGAAGACAAATTGCAGATGCATTTGCGGATTATTATGCCTGGCTACATGCCCCAGTAGTGCAAACCACGGGTGATGACGCCCAAGCCTTGCTCCAGGACATATGCCTGCCAAGCCTGTCAGAGACAGATCGAGAATTTTTGGAGACAGACATCACTGAAGGAGGAATACTGGCGGCGATAGGAGAGCTTAACTCTGGTAAAACAAGGGGCCCCAATGGGATACCACTTGAACTTTATAAAACAATTGCGACCAAATTAGCCCCCCCCCCCCCCATCTGCTGGCAATGTGTAAAGAAAATGCAAACGCAAAGGTTTGCTTCAGCATGACCAATGCCTGGCCACCATCGTGGTCATCCATAAGGTAGGGAAAACTGCCAGATGATTGTGCCTCTTATAGGCCAATATCGCTCTTAAATGCAGAAGTCAAGATATTAGCCAAAATATCAGCTATGCGCCTAATCAAGGTGATTCAATCCCTAGTTCACCCGTACCAATCAGGCTTTATGCCCCATAAGAGTACTGCCCTTATTCTCCGTCACCTCCATGGTATACTGGGACAGTCGGTAAACCTGAGGGAACAGGCACTGGTGCTGTCATTGGATGCCAGGATGGCGTTCAAAACAGTGGAATGGGACTATATTTTTGAGGTAACGGCCAGGTTTGTCTTTGGCTCCAATTTTTCAAACTGGGTTAGACTCCTCTATACTGAACCACTGGCACAGCTTAGGGTAAATGGTGGCCAATCCCAAGAATTTAGGGGCAAATTTACAAGCCCCCTGCAACACTTTTTCACCGCCGTTGCGTCACTTTTTGTGACACAGCGGCGGTGTAAATAATGCACCATGTTGCGGCCGATTTACAACATGACGTATCTAGGGAAATGCGTCACCTGCATCAGGCATAATGTATGCAGGGTGGGCGTTCCCATGCAGGAAATCCTTGTAGAAGTGACGCAGTGAAATCTACAAGAATTCGCTATGCCACTTCTAGGACGCCACTGCGTCAAAACTCTACGCCTGCTTGGAGCAGGCATTAGGAGTGACGCAGTGTATTGGGAATAGGCCTCCCCGTGCAATGCTGGAGTTGCGTCGTGCTTGCGACACGACTCCAGCAATGCGTGACTTTTGTACCAACAGATGCGTCAGAATTTCTGACGCATCTGTCAATCCTTGCGCCATGGTGTGCTGTATTGTAAATACGGCACATCTATGGTGGCATAAGGGTTTCGCATGGAGGCGCAGGGAAACTGACGCATCTATACAGATACATCAGTTTCTTGTAAATCTGCCTACGACTTCAGAGAGGGACCAGGCAGGGCTGCCCCCTGTTCCCGCTGATCTTTGCCTTGCCGCTTGTACCTTTGGCGGCTTGGATCCATCAGGATCCCCTTGTCAGAGGGTTGTACGGGAGGGGCAATGGGAAGATAGAATATGAATAGTAGTAGTAGTAGTAATAAACTTTATTCGGTAGCCAAGTGCCATCAAAGTATACAAACACAAAACATTGCAATAAATACATCAAAGTGCTTTTTAAAATATCTTTCAACACAGTTCATTTTCCTTTTTTTTTTAAATAGATGCTATTCAAAGTTCCTTCCCTTCCATTATTACTAGCATGGAAAGCAAAAGCCGGGATCAGGCAAGGCTATGTGCAATTCAAGCAAACACTTAAAACATATAAAATGTATCTTTCTACTTAAAAAATAGGCATTATTAAAATCAAACAATGATTAAAGGAAGAATTGGTCTAGGCACTAGGAATCAAATTCAGAAGCCTGCTACGTTTGTGCCAGACTGCCTGTAGGAATTTGCTCACAGCAGTGACAATAACAGGGGTAGTGTCCCTTTTTAAAATTCTAAAAGCCACTAAATATTTAATCACCTTCAGGTTATGACATAACAGGATAATCCATTTCCGGCGTGGGCCAAGATAGTTGGGACAAAAAATAATATATGTACCTCATCCTCATCTTCCAAGCCACACGCTGGACAAATACTGGGGCTTGGGACCTTATGCCATTTGTTAGTTAAAAATCTCAAGGGTAAAGTACCAAGTCGAAAGCAAATATAAAGGCTTTTAGCTAGAGGAGAGGAAACAAAATCAAAAAATTCCTCAAAACGAGAAAATGGTTTGATGGCTAAAAATCTGTTTGTCAATGTGCCTACTTGCTGGTTATTGGAATAACTATCTTGGATGTAAACTCAGTAGCTTGATTTCATGATGTTAAGATCGATTTTGCTCATTTTTTCCAGGTTAGTCCATAATCTTGTCAATCCCAGCTTATTAAACCAGTTGGAAACATGTTTGACCTAGGATATCGACTTGGTACCTCTAGTAGAGAGCACTTCAACGAGACAATCTCTAAATTCCCTTAGCTCAGGGGTTACCCATAGTCGAATCCAGTAGACAAGCAGTCTAAAAGCGGCTAGATCTGCAATTCTTTTAAGTCCTAAATCAAAGAACAGGGGAATTAGCAGTGTGCTGCTAGGGACAGAGACCAACCGTCTTACAAATCTATTTTCTGCAGCAGTAAGTAAGGAGACATCAGCACATCCCCATATCTCAGCTCAATATAGAGCAGCCCCTTGTGCCTTGCCGCGGTAAACTTCTAAGGCCGGCGAAACAGCACGAGAGCTTGTTTGTCTATGCAACCTGCTGATAGCATTTGCTCTATGCTCGAGTAGTAACGTGCTTTTCCTAAGCTGGTCTTTACACTTCAAGCTCTCCGTTACCTTAACTCCTAAATAATCAAAGCTCCTCACCCTATCTAGTGTTTCCCCCCGGCACATATGACTACGTTTTTGACCACTCCCTTCCCAAACACCATAAACTTAGTTTTATTAGCATTCAGCTCCAGACCCCTTGACACACAGAAATCTGTGAATTTGTTAACAAGGAGCTGGAGTCCCATTGGGGTCTTGGAGATGAGAAAGGAGTTGTCAGCAAATAAAAGAATCAGTACCTTGCTTCCGTTCTGTGTAGGGTAATCATTTCTGCAGTCCTTTAGAATATCAGCCACTTTATATAAAGGGTAAAGAGCGTAGGAGTAAGGACGCACCCCTGGTGCACACTCCGCTGAATAGGAATGCGTTTAGTTAGCTCTCCTGCATGCTCGCACCGTACCAGAGCAAAGTTGTTACTGTACAGGTTGGACATGAGATAGATCAAATTCCCAGGAACTCCCATCCTATTCAGGATATGCCACAAGTTGGTATGGGGAATGAGATCAAAGGCAGCCCTAAGATCAACAAACGCCACATAGAGCTTCTGCTGTTGAAGTAAAATATATTTCCAGTGTAATGTGGCGAATCTGGAAACTTGGTCTATGGTGCTCATCTTAGGGCGAAACCCAGCTTGAAGGGCTGACATGATGTTATTTGTGTCTACCCAGTATAACAACTTGTCAAGGATTTGCCTTGCAAAAATCTTCCGGGCATTGTCAATTAGGCTAATTGGCCTATAAGTCGAGGGCTCGCATGCATCGCACTTCTTGTATATTGTGACAATCTCTGCCCCTCTCCAGCAATCAGGTATCTCTCCCACTCGTGCTATGGCATTGGCAAGTAAATTAAAATAGACTGTCCAAATCTGAGGTTCCGATTTATATAAATCCCCTGGGATCTTATCAGGTCCTGGTGCCTTAGCAGTTTTTAACGCAGAGATGGCACTCTCAGTATCCTCTAAGCTAAAAGTAATAGCTGGACCATCAGATTCTGTGGTATCACAGCAAGGAGAGACCATAAAGGGTGCTGTGTTAGCACAAGGACCTGAGGGGACATCGGTCAGTAGCTCGTACAGATTAGAAAAATGGGATACACACTTATCAGCTTATATATGATGTTGGTGGCTCTTTGTATTATTATCAACTCTAGTTTGGGTCACTGTACGCCAGAACAGACTGTTATCATTTGTTTTAACTGCAAGCAGCATGTCATCCCAAATTCTGTCGTCCCAACTCTTTTTAGCCTGTTTTAGTGAGACTTTATAAATATGCCTGGCTTGGGCTAAATGGCTCCTTTCACCTCATAGAACAGCGGTCCTTAGGGAACATTTGGCTTGCTTACAGGAAAGGTCATACCATTTAGTATTTTTCCCCAGAGCTGGCTTCTTATGGGTCATATCTTTATAGAACACCTGTTGCAGCTCTTTAAAGAGTAGGTTGTGTATACTCAGAATTGGGATTTCCAATTCATTCACCCCTTCATAGTTTGTAAAATAATTGACGTAAAGCACATATATCTGGGCCAGCAAAAGTGGGTTTGTCATAACTTTGGGCCAGGAAACATAGCGTCTGCAATTGGATAAAACAAGTTCAGGCACGGATGTATAGCATGTATTTGTTACCCTAGCTAATGGAGCTCCAACCAGTGATACAACCAAGGGATCATGATCACTGTCAGATCGCCTATCTACTCTCATATCGGCCAAAAATGGCCATAGTCTCACATCTAGGATAGCGTAGTCAATGACACTCGCATGATTACCTCTTCTAAAAGTTGGTGCTCGATCAGGGTCTGAGGTGGTGCGACCATTGCATGCCCTCAATCCTCTGCCAACTGTTATAGAGCCTAACTTCCGTCCTGTTGCCGTAAAGTTAGTTTGTGGCTTCCCGGTTAGTGCTCTAATGCCCCATTGATCATCTTCCTCTTCTGTTACCTCGCTAATAAAAGATGATGGCTCATAAGATGTGTTGAAATCTCCTGCCAGTATTATTTTTGAGTTCGGGTGGAGTGAGTCTAAAGTTTCTTCAAGAATAGAAAGAGTTGGGGATTCAATATTAGCCGCAGTCGTTCTTACATAAATATTTAGAAAAACCAGAGCCAGTCCCGATGGTAGCAAAGCGACGACCCCTATTAAGTCTAAGCATTCTAATTGTAATAAGGTGCATGACTTAAATACATTGGGGCTTATTTACAAGCCCCTTGCGCCACTTTTGCGTCATTTTTAACATGGGAAAAGTGACGCAAAAGTGGCGCAAGGGGCTTGTAAATTTGCCCCATTATTTTTCATAAGAATCAGGAGACCCCCTGAAGCCCTCCTGAAATGTTAGGTCATAAAACCATCAACAAAATGTTTTCGGTTGCCCAGGTCTCTTGAAACATACAGACGTCATGCTTACTTATATACAGTAACCAGTCAGGGTCATCCAATTTACGTAGAATCCCTGCCAAATTCCAAGATATTAGACTAATATCGATTTGTGTTTGAATGACCTCAGGATCAGCTATATGTGGAAGACTTAAGCTAGCAATCACAGATGTAATAGTTGAAGTACCATATGAATAAATGAATGAATGAATAGCAAAATTTCTAGAGCGCACGGCTACTCCGAGGAGTGTCCCGGCGCTAAGTGGAATGTAAGAAAGCACAGGATGTCGAACTTAAAGAGTGAAAAGCCTGGTCTTAAGTTGCTTTCTCAAAGGTCTCTTGTTTTCAATTTGGCATAATTTGACAGTCAAGCTGTTCCAGTCTTAGGGGCCCAGAAGGAAGAAGGATCTTGCCTGCCTTACCCTCTGAACTTTGGTTAGATGGGCATGGAAAGAGCTTAGACTTCTCAGGGGAGTGTAGTGTTGAATCCTGGAATACAGGTATTCAGGTCCAGAACGGTTCAAAGTTCTATGCAAGAGGACCAGAGTCTTAAACAGGATCCATTTTTTAATGGGGAGCCAGTGCGGGTTCAAATGTGAAGAGATTGAAGCTCTTCTAGGTAGCTTCAGGACCAGACGGACCGCTGCGTTCTGGACCGTGTGTAGTTTCCTCAGCAGGTATTGTGGAAGACTTGCATAAAGGACATTGGCATAGTCCAGTCTGGACACAATCAAGGCCAGGATCACGGTTATCCTCATGGGCAAAGAGAGATTCTGCAGGAATTTTTTAGCTGTTCGCATAAGATCAAAACGTGCCACCTACAGTGTTGATTTGGTTTTGTAGAGTCAGCTGTTTGTCAAACTTGACTCTCAGGTTTTTTACTGATTCTTCTTGGACGGTGGGCAGGGGGGCCCCATCCAGCCAGTGAGCTTGCAGGTTGAGAGTGAAATTATGGCCAAAGCTGAGAACCTCTGTCTTATCAGTGTTGCATTTGAGCAGATTAGTACTCATCCACTGAAATACAACTGATAGGAAGGGTTTAATGGCATCTTGGGCATTTAGCTCACCGTTCTTGAAAGAAAACAGTAGCTGAGTGTCGTCGGTGTAGGAGATTAACTTGGCCCCAAATGACTCGCCTAATGCTGCTAAAGGGGTCATATAGATGTTAAAGATGGTTGGACTAAGGGCGAGCCCTGGGGCACTCCCACCGAGACACTGCTCTTACCCGACAAAAAAGATGGTATCCAAACCTCTTGGTATCTGTCTTCGAGGAAGGCTTTCAGCAACTTCAGCACTGTGCCCCTAATGCCTATGTCATGAAGAAAGGCAAGCAGCCAGGAGTGCAGGACCGAGTCAAAAGCAGCAGATAGGTCCAGCAGTACCAGGACTGCTTTTCCAGCTGTATCTAAAGCGCATTTGATCACTTTGGAAACTTCCAGAAGTGCCGTCACTGTGATGGATTTTGGCCTACATCCTCACTGACTGGGGTGGATGAGCCTGTTGGACTCTAAGTAGTTGGATAGTTGCTGATTCGCAAACTTCTCCACAATTTTAAACGAGGCTGGTAGCAGGGAGATAGGTCTATAGTTGCTTGGGATATTGAGGTCTACATTGATTTTTTTTTACAAGAGGCAACTGTTTCCAGTTAGAAGGGACTATCCCGGAAGATAGGGACTTGTTCAATAGGGAGTTCAACAACAGATTGATGACATCCACTCCATGTGCTAGAACAAAAGTGGGCAGAATATCATTGTACGCTGAGCATGTGTTACTCTTTGTTACTAACCCAGAGCTTACACTAGCTAGATTGATATAGATCATCACAAACTTTGGTAAATACTCTGGCTACACTATCAATTAGCACAAGTTCATATTTTATCCACTAGAGGGCCGGGTGCTGTAGGTGCCGCCCAATTGTGCAGTGACGGTGGTCACCACAGGCTTATGATATTTAGGGATATATGTCACACCAGACGCGAGCCACTTTCTTCAGAATACCTTCTACTAGATAGTCTATGACGTGATGTGCTGCATTAGAGGTCTTTGCCACACCTTGAAAAACAAAAGGAGAGCGAATATTAAAATGGCTAACTTCATTTCATTTCTGCCGTTCTCACTCTGTTGTGCCAACTTCAGAAGTAGGCTACGCTTACTAGAAGAGTTGGACTATATGTCCAATGTGCAACACATGATAACAAATTGGCATGGCATTTAAAATATGTGTAAAAGTGCAATGATGGTATGGCTTTAGTGAGCTTCAAGCAGGTATGTAAATAAAATCAAAATTGTTAATACAAACTATGTGATATATACATTTTAAGCCCTCAGGACTATATGTAGGAAAAGAAAAAGGAAATTGGTTATATTGTCTAGTGGAATCCAGGGGCTAAAGAAATGGAGACAGGCAAAGACTAGAAACAGAAGAAACCATAACAACAGACCACATACCTAGGGAATTGGTATACTTGTATAATGTACTGAATAAATAAAACTCAATCTCTAGATGCTGTATTACCGTGCATTATGTGGGCAATTAATCAAATTTTTAGGTCTGGTTCGACAGCTTAGCTATCTCCAGACATACATAGACAAGGCTTTGGCTACTGCCAGAGGAATATCATTCCTACCTCCTGCTGTTGGTTGTTTGGTGTATCCTTCCACCTTCCAAGTAGTGCTTTCATTGGAATGCATGAGGGCCAATTTGCATCTCAAAAGTGCATTCATTCAGCAGTCAGTATGTCACTTTCAAATTCCTTATCTCTTATATGCAATCTATAAAGAAAGCAATGCTTTTTTGCAATCAATGGCAAAGTCAATAAGTCAGACATTTGTGCACGCAATGCACGGAAAAGGCATTTGTGTTCGCTTCTGTTTATATGCACTGGTACTTTCAAGCCCGACCTATTGGCTTACTTGATTACTTCCTTGACTGCAAGAAGCTCACAATCATAGATCGTATTATTCTTTTCAGCGACTGTCTGTGTACTTGAGAAGAAGGCAACCAGGTTTAAGGCTGCAGTTTTCGGATGTTGTGATGATACAGCCCCACAGGTGCCTGCTAAAGCATGTATTCCAACTATGAACTGAAAACAGGAATGCAAACAGTATTCAGTTGACAGGAGGCGGTTCCTTGCTCAGTGCCCCCACAAGAAGGGATGTTCCTTCTGAGTGAGTCCCATTAAAGTTTTGATCATTTCAAATAAGTAGGATAAAATGGCAGTAGGAATTGTCCAATTCAGTGACTTCCTTCATTACCTTCACATTTATTGTTGTGGCCAGCGGACCAGAGACAATGTTTCACGAACAGACAATGTTTTCATTGTCTGTTTCTGTAGTAATTCACGGAAATGCTGTACTCTGTTCTTCAAAACATGAAATAATTAAACAATGTGCTATATAGTGCACGAGGTATGAAAAGTCTTGGTGTATCACTTTATGATGCTTCCACTGTCTGGCATTTTCCAAAGATGGAACGAAATTGTTGGATAAACGGATCACAACTTCCAACCAGGGCTCTTATAGGTGGCCCACAAGATAGTGCTATGTTCTGAGTATGTGTGTGATACATGTCTTTTTAAGACATAGCATCCTTGTTCATGTAGGAAAGAACAAAAGCCACCTTACCTTATGCACTACTAGCCTGGATACAATGTGGACAGGCAAGAAAATGGAGATTATATTGTCCGAGGAAGGCTTGAAAAATACGTGGCTCTCCTCCATACTTGTCAGGGGAGTCTAATATTACACCGCCCTCGTATAGCACTGGTACAGTCCCACGAGAAACCAGAACACATTTTCCTGCTGCTGGACTAGGATTCAGATTTGCCACAGCTTGCAGATTCATTACCTGATGTGCCAGTGGATACCATTGTTGGTGGTATGGCCAAATAATTAATTTGATCCAGTAGGAAAGCTCTTTCTTGATGGGATGATTCAAGATCATCACACAGCTCCTAAAGCAACTCTTCAGATCTCAGCAAGTGGCTCAACATCGTAGGAGACACCCCCTCACGTGTAAAGGCGTTCAACGGATACATTTAAACTGAATAGTTTGTCTGGCATACCTGAAAGCAGACACTGACAATAGGTAAATACACACAGATTGGGTAAAAAAAGCATAGGCAGTACATAATCCCCAAATGCTTTCATGCTCATCAGTACTTGCTTCAATGAGACTGTGATGACTGTTGATGAAGACCAGGTGAGAGTCAAAGAACCAAACGGGAGAAGAGGAATCAGAAACCACCAGAACTTGCAGAGCTTGGAAGGAGAGAGACACAAATCAGAAAGCCCTCCTTAAGTCAAGAAGAAAGGACTGTAAACTAGGAAATCGTTAAAAAGAACAGAAAACAAAATGTGGGGGTAAAATAGCCAGGTGATAAAATAAAGTAACAGCAAATACAAAGTTGCCAGGCACTGAACAATTAATTGACTGTTGTGCCTTTTTGTGTAGTTCCAATGCTCCATGGTATCAAACCTGTGTCTGTGTCACCTTGTCAGTAACCTTTATGTGTGTGTGTGTGGGTATGTGGGGAAGTCTGGCTTAACCTGCATAACCCCAGACTAGTCCTCAAATGTCTGACATGTATACATCTAAAAGAAGAGAATTTGGAAAAACTAGAGATAAATTTAGATCAGAAACCAAACCATTTAAGGTATTCAAAAATATACGACCAACCAACCCTGTCAAAGGCTTTTACCGCATCAATAGTGATAGCGGATAGAGGTTTTGTGACCAAACATTAAAAAATAGGCGAGTGTTATCAGAAATTAGCCTGCCTTTAATAAAGCCAGATTGTTCTTTACCAATTAGTTTACGTAACAGACGATCAAGAAGGAGTGCCAAAATGTTTAAAAATATTTTATAATCTATATTAAAGAGTGATATGGGTCTGTAGTTTTATGCAAGGGAAGGATCCTTGCCTTACTTGTGAATAAGACAAATACTTGGCTCTTGAACATACCCATAGCTCAGCAATTAGAAATAAAATGATGAAATAAATCAAGAAGGTTGGGAAATAAAATATGAGGAAAATGAAAAATAAAATTCAATAGAAAATAAATCCATCTGGTCCAGGAGCTTTACCCCTTTTTAAGCGAGAGACTGATTTAGTAATGTCATGTATGGTAATATCATGTTCTAAAACAGAAATATCAACTTGTTCAATATTGGGTTTGTGAATTGAATTTAGGAATAGTTTAATGTCATCCACATGGGAAGGAGTTTCAGGTGCATAAAGATGTTCATAAAATGTTGCAAATTCACAAACAATATCTTCGTCTTTATAAATATGAGAGCCACTGCTTTTTATCAACCTTCATTTGTTCTTTTTTGTTATTGAGATATATTGCCAACAATTTACCCGCTTTGTTTTGACTCTCCGTAATATCTGGCACAAGCTTTAAGATATGTAATATCTGTTGAGGATTTATTAAACGCCATTTTCGCCTTAGCTAAGTCCTCCAATGACTTCATGGAGTTAGTTGTGTAGTATGTATGCCCTAAAGCTTTTATTTTTCCTAAGGATAACTTAGAATCATTTAGCCATTTCTTTTTTTGGTGACAAACAAAAGAAATTATAAAAGAGCAAGCTGAAGCTTTGAAAATATCCCATACAATATGTATAGGGGAGTCGGTATTTTGATGAGTATCAAAAATTAATTCAGGAAATTTGTAAAGAGAGGGTCATCAAGTATGGAATTATTAAAACTCCAAGGGCCTCATCTACATGAAAATGATGCAGCGCGGTGCTGCAAGAAATTTAGCTGCACCGTGCAGCGTAATTTTCAAAGCACAGGGATGCGTTGTATTGACAACAATACAACGCATCCCTGTGCTTTCCCCTGCACTGGTGCACAATTAGCTGCCATGCGCCAATGCAGGCACCCTTGGCCATTTTGCTAGGGTGCCTTCACTGCGGGGATGATTGTTTTTGTGCAGGAAGTGACACCATACTGCACAAAAACAATCATTAATGGCCTTTTCCTCTTTCTATGCGCGCTGCAGCACGCATAGAAAGAGGAAAAAATGAGGAGAAATAAAAATAAAATGTTGTAAATCTGAGAATGCGTCAAGTTCCATGGATGCTGCGTGGGAACACCAACAGCAACATCCATGGAATGCCCCTTTCACGCAGAGTAATGCATGAAAGGGGCCCATATTTATGAGGCCATGAAAAGTCACGCAGGGTGACCTTGTAAATATGGGCAAGCCTATTGCGCAGCCGGTGCGTCAAAAATAGTGACACATCGGCGGTGCAATGGGCTTGTAAATAAGCTCCCAAGTTTTGTGATGTGGTTGATGTGGAATGAAATCAATATCTGTAATTACAGAGGCATAATCTGAAATCAGTGTTGGACCTATGCTAGGTCCCCTAAAATGTTGAATTAAAGGATGACTGAGAAATATGTAATCTAATCTGGAATAACAATTGTGAGTGGGGGTAACAGAAAGAATACTCTCATAGTTGAGGATTGCTAAGTCTCCAGGAATCAGTTAAGGATGTTTGTTTAATAGCAGAACTAAATTGTTTATGTATTCTGTTAGGAACAAAGCAAACCTTGGACTGTTAATCGATAGAGCAAAAGGAGGTGCAGCAGGTAATGAAGTCCAGTCAGTCTTTGTTGACATTGTTATTTAAGCCCTGAAGAAGTTCCCACTGTTTGGAACCAAACGCGTTGGCTGAGCAGTATGTGTTAATAAGGATTTATATTCAATGGAAAAAAGTACAAATAAAGGTTTTGAAATGACAAGACTGACGAGACTTCATTACCTGGTGCACCTCCTTTTGCTCTATCGATTAAAGATCTGGAACACAGTGGCACCGCACAACGGAAGGTGCTGGAGTAATTGTGCGCAGGACTCTGGAATAAACGAAACTAGCGTGAGGTGGAGATCTCAAGGTCGGCAGTTGGGTTCTTTTCAGTTGACAAACCTTGGACTGTCTATCAGTAAAAGGATCCATGACTTGGTTACAATCACTTGCCAATATAAAATATTTATAATTGAATTCTAAACATATTTTTGGTATGTCTGGCCAGAATGCATGGTCAACTTGCGTAGAGCCATATACGTAAAAGAGAGTTATGGGAATTTTATTGATAGTCAACTCAGCCACGATCCAACGACCCACACCATCAATCTGTTGTGATTTTATACTTACATCTACATTTTTGTTACATAATATATTTGCACCATTTTTCTTATAAGAGACTGGAGAGGCAAGCACTTTTACAACCCAATTTCTTTGAGGTTTGTGAGTTTCTGATGCATTTAAGTGGGTTTCCCGTAGAAATACAAGGTCTGGTTGATAATTGGTTAAGTAGGAGAGACCTCTCTGTCTTTTATTAGGATAGTTTAAACCTTTAATTTTTCAAGATATCACTCTGAATCCTAAAATACATAAAATGTACGAAAGTTAGTTTAATAGTTAACCCAAGCAAGAGTATATAGAAGTTACAGAATTCATTAAGGAAATAAGAGAAAACAAAATAGGTAAGGAAAAAAGAGAAATCAGAGAAGGAAACAAGAGGAGCAAATAATTAGGAGGAAAAGAAGGAATAATGATAAAGACACTGAACAGGCAGTACACGCTAAGAAAATGGTGGCTGTTAAAAATACCTGTAATGGTAAAACAGGATAGGGGATGGAAACAGCACAAAACGAAAATGACCCATCCAAGAAGCTACGAGAATGATGGTTGAGGGTTACAATAGTACAGGTACAGAGAAGGGACACATGCAGCTATAACAAGAAAAGGACATAAGCAGACTGTTAGCTACATTGAAAAGACCATAAAAGTAGAGCATAAATCCAATAAATATATATTAATTGCAAGAAGAAGTCGAGGACTGCAAAATATCCATGGTTTCCTTTCTGTGGTCATAAATACATTTGTTTATTTTTGCTGGGTCTTGCTGGGATTCTCTTGTCCTAGTGTAGGAAAGTGGGTTTCTGTTGCAGTAACCCCCCCCCCCACATTTTGCCAGACTACTGATGCACTTTGACTTGATGTGCCCTGGGTCCCTGCCAATCAAGTTCCCAGGGCCTGTGTTCTTTCCCCAAACCTAACCCAATTGGCATCTCTGGCCACAGGTTAGCCCCTGGTAAATGGTACCACAGGTACCCAGGGCACTGTGACTAGGGAAGACCTCTAAGGGCTGCAGCACTTATTGGGCCACCCTTAGAGGCCCTGTACCTTTACACACACACACTGCCTTTGCAGGCTGCGTGTTTTGGTGCAGAACAAAGTGAAGAGTCGACATGGCACACATCCCTGTGTGCCATGCCTACAACTCCACTGCCCTGGCATAGATCAGTCACCCCTCTAGCTGGGTGCCCTATGCCAGTGGTGAGGGTACAGGTGCATGAGCCCTGTACCCCTACAGTGTCTAAGTCCATTCTTAGACATTGTAAGTGCAGTGCTGCCATTAAGAGTATATGGTGCTGGGAGCTTGTCATTACGAACTCCACAGCACCATAATGGCTACACTGAAAACTGAGAAGTTTGGTATCAAACTTCTCAGCACATTAAACCCACACTGATGCCAGTGTGGGATTTAATGAAAAATGCACACAGAGGGCATCTTAGAGATGCCCCCTGAAAAACGACCAGCCTCTGGTGGGTTCCCTGACTGGTACACACCAGCCTGCCACCACGAGACATGTTTCTGGATCCCTAGGGTGGGAGCCTTCGCTCCCTGAGCCCAGAAACAAAGCCTTTCCTGGGCGGAGGTGTTCACTCCTCCCCCAGGCCAGGAGGAGCCATCTGTGGCAGGGGAGCTTCAAAGGCCTGGCAGCCTTTGTAATGCGAACCCCAGCCTCTCCTGCTATCAGGAGCAGGCCCCCTTCCTGTCTCCCCTCCTTTTCGGCGGGAAGACAGGCGGGAAAAACTAGCCAGCCCAGAAGGTGTGCCCACCTCTGCCAACTCCACCCCTCAGGTGGGGGAGGCGAGGTGAAGCCCACTCTTCAGTGCCCGCCATCTTGCAGATGACAGGCACTCCCCAATCAGGATTAGGGATTGTGCTCACTCCCCCATGTGGGGTGAGCACACCAAGGGTGTAGTCACCCTAAGGTCAGTAGCTCATTGGCTACTGACCTCGAGACCCCTAAAACGCCCCCTAAATACAGTATTTAGGGGACAGCCCTGAACCAAGAAGGCAGATTCCCGCAACCTAAGAAGAAAAAAGATGAAAGAAGATGCCCAGCAGAGGAGACTGCAGAGAACAACTGACTTGGCCCCAGCCCTAGCGGCCCGTCTGCAGTTTCCAGAGATCCTTCACCACAAATCGTCTTGTCCTGCAGCCAGCGACCTCCAGAACCCCTGGGAGGACTGACTGCCTTCAACAAAGACCGGATCTCCTGTGAACAGCAGTTCTGTTCAGAAGAAACCCCAAAGAAAGACTCCGAGCCTGCTGAGGAAAAAGAAACCCGACGCCTGGAACCACCACTGCACCCGTCGCCTACGGCCCGAGTTCGAGTGGCCCACCAGTCCCAGCGAGGTCCCCCATCGCTCCAGAGTCCAAGTCCACCGTGGGTTGACCCCTCCAGGACTCCCCGACGTCGCCTGCAGCCTCTGCACGGAGATCCCCACAACCGCGAGTGGCCCGGTAAGGTGAAATCCGACCTCAAAAGACACCCCTGCATCCAGCCGCCCTGCGCTCTGGAGAACAGAACCCGAGGTGCACCTACATCCCTGAGCCCTCCAAATTACCTGCCCAGCTGTTGGTTCCTCCTAGAAGTCTTCCTGGACCGAGCCTGCAGCTGAAAACCAAAACCGAAAATCCCTGTTGAAAACAACAGGGCACCCGACGCCAAACCAGCACCCTGCACCCCGCCGCCCCTGCGCCGCTGCTTTTTGTGCCAAACAGGATCCCCTTTTGCCCTGAGCCTAACACCAGGAGCTTGGCTCCCACAACCTTGTGGCCTGCTCGCCAGCAGCCACCAACCGGAGGTCCCCTATCCCCCATTGGATAACATTGGGCCTCAGCACTCTGCACCCGGCCGCCCTAGTGCAGCTGAGGGTGTAACAAGAGTGCATCCTTGACCCTGGGGGAACCCTTGTTCTAACCCCAGAAGCTCAACTCCAAAGACCGATTACTTACCTGGTAACCGTTAACTTCATTTCTCTCCATAGGAACCTATTGACTGTTTTTCTCTGAAAAATGTTCTAAGTGTGGATTTGATTTGCATGGAAACCTGAAAAATAACAATTGTGCAAAACTGATTTTACTTACCTTTTCTCTAGGAATGTCCCAGTGTGATATCTAGGCATATCACACTGAGTAGAAAAAGTAATCTAAAAAGTAATCTCAAAAGTAACGTAAAAGTAACTTACCTGTAATTCTTATTGCAAAATCGATACAAAGTATATGTACAGCATTTCACAGTATTGCATTACCAGTAATTCAAACTGTAACCATTTCAAAGTACATTTACAACTGCATTTCAAACTGTATATTTACTGCAAAGTATTTATCAACTTACCTGTGCCAGGCTTGCTTAGTTCTAGGAAATAAAATAACTAAAAGAATATTTTTATACAAAACCAATTGGTCTGAAGTTTAGTCTTTGAGTGTATGAAATCATTTGATGATTGAGTGGGTACAACAAATGCTTAACACTGTTCTCTGATACTGCCTTACTGCTCGACCACACTACCACAAATAGAGAGTGAGGTGCTATCTAACTTTACCTCTGCCTACCTTTGGGGATCCACTGGACTCTGTGCACACTATACCTCACTTTGGTATAGTATATACAGAGCCAGCTTCCTACACTTAGTCACTGTGAAGAAACAGTATGTATCAAGCAGTAAACAGAATTCATTGACCGAAGTGTAGGGCGGAGATCTAAGAGGTCTTACGCCTGCTAGCAGTCTCTCTTAACACATCCTAGTTTAAAAATCGTATAACCCAACCATGACAAATGTTTCTTGTATTTTGCAGCAATAAGAACTTTAATAAGATCAAGATATTCAAGGAAGTACAATATAACTCCTCTTGGTTTAAGGGAGAATGATGAGGATTTATTTCTGGGACCCAAACTATGGGCTCCTTGAATATTAAGGTTAGTAGATTCTGGCATATCCAATAGTTTGGTGAGAAAGAAGCAAAAACTGCAATTGTGTCACTACCTTCAGCATCTTTAGGTAATCTGTAAATTCACAAATAATTTCTTCTGTTCCTGTTTTCCAACTCCTCTGCAGTCTTTTTCAACCTGGATATTTCTTGTTGCAAAGAATCAGTGTTCACAGTGTCATCCTGGATATCACTAATGCGCTGTTCTGCCTCTGAAATCCTTTTGTCAAGAAAGGACTACTTCTCATCTACAGTTTGCAATTTTTCATTAGTCATTTCCATATGAGGATGAAGGGCTTGTATCTCATTGAGTAAAGTTTCCATAGAGATTGTGGAAGAGGATTTGCCAGCTGAAGGAGGGTTCTGTTTTAGGCTTTAAGTGGCGACAGCATTAGAATATTTAACCTCAGACGAAATCTTGTCAAGTTTATTTGTGTCGTCATGTTGGTGAAAGACTAAGGAGGCTCAACAAATGTGGCAGATGTCAGCACTGAAGATTTAGCATGTAGTTTACAATGCCTTGTCCATCCCATAGATAAATAACTGGAAGTGAAGGCAGTGATAAACAACCTTCAGTGACTTCTGGAAATGTAGGAATTCAAATGTAAAGTTGGTGCAGCCGAATGCAGAGATACCTCATCAACAAACGAGAAGAATCAAAAAGGAGCCATAGTAGCAAACATGCAAATCAGGCCAGCAAAATGAGAAGAGGAATAAAGGGCTGTGCAAGCATTTGTCCCTGAAAAATTCAATTTATTCTAAACGTTTTTTGGAATAATGAGTGAGGCATCTTCGGAGACAAAATGGCAGTCTTGGTGTGAAGCTGTGACAGGACGCAGCGCCGGTCAGAAAGAGTCCAAAACAAAACCAACATCTTGTTGTGGCTGTTCACAATGTCTCCGGATGTCCATGATACTGTGTCCCGTCTTTCTAATAGGAGGAGAAGGGTTTTACATACTTATAACAAGTCTGTCACCTCCCTTCACTCTGGAACTCCAATTCAGGTGGCCATGCCATGTGGCGGCTTAGCCACGTCCCCCACGCCGCAAGCTATTGCCATAGCTTATCACTGGTTTTGCATGGATGAAAAGATCTTCATCACATGTGCCATTCAACTAGCCTCAATGTTACTGTTGGCCAGCTACCATGCATGTAACACAGCCATCTACCTGAACATTGTACTGGATGGGACAAAAGCACAGTGTGTATACAGTGAATAACTGCAAGTGCGGGCTGTCACTGGCTCATTTCATGCCTGCACCTTTCCCAGAGAATGCCACAATGAGTGTTGCGTGGTGATGGGTCTCTGAGATCTGATGCATGCACCGAGGGAGTTATTAATTTCCTCTGCACTGAATGATGGATTGGCAACAATGCACCAGGCACCTCTTCCGGAGTGCATGCAGGCCACCATAGAAAATAAGGAGGTGGTGGAGTAACTCATGTCAATATGAGCGGGCTCCATGCGGCACGGGGTCAGCATCTGTGGGGGGGCCCCTCCGGGATTGCAGCTTGCTTGATGTCTACTAGAAGGGGCACAAGAGAGGTCCCTGTAATGGAGCAGGGGGCTCCATGCCAAGCATTAAGGACAGGAGAAGGTTGGGCCCTGGAAAGGCGGAGCCATGGCCTTCCACTACAGGTGAGTAAGAGGGAGGATGGAACTCTAGGAGTACTGGGAAATAGCCTCCCAGAACAAAGGCACCAGTCCATGAGGCAATGAGGGGGTCATCAGGCAGGAGCAGGTCGGCTGGACAGCTGGTCACGGCAGGTGAGAGTGGCACAAAAAGTGCAGGCACCTCAAGGGCAGAGTGCACCAGAGGGAGAGTTAGGATCTCAATATAGAGAGGAAAGCTGGCAGAAGCGTAGTTGAATGTGATCCCTGCAAGAGCAAGGGATCAAGAGGGGAGAATGCCACCCTCGCGGTGGCATGGGATGACATGGAGCAATAGATGGCCAGATAGGAGGGACTGGCAGATGGGCAGAAAGCAAGAGCTGGACGGAACGGCCATGAGAATTGTGAGGGCTATTACCAAAGTGCACATTTGAAAAGCCAGGGGGAGAAAAAGGGCCGGAGAAGGTCCACAGGCTGGAGTTGAAGAGGAGCAGGGATAGGTTGTGTGGCAGACGAGGAGAAAGCCTTGGAGGAGATCACAGGGACATCCTCAGATAATGACAGTGGGAAAGAGAAAGTGGAACTGCCAATCAGGGAGAAGGTTAGTGATTGGGCAGAAAGGAGGATGGCATCAGTGGTGAGCAGGCCAGGTCAGATATGGGGGTCCAACAACAGAGGGCTGTCTGTGGTACAGGAGACTGTGAGAGATGATAGGAGAGCTGTAGCCCCAGGCTGTAAAGGAGAAAGCAGAAGGGGCAAATAGGCAGCTGCCAATGGGATGGCACGAGGAAGGGAGCACTGTCAAGGATAAGAGAAGGAGCTGGTTTATCTCTTTGAGGGTCGAGTTTCAGGATTAGGTGAGTGAGTATAGAGATGATTGGTGGCCGGCATGGGAAGAGGCAGAAGATGTCAGTGATGATCGGGTGAAGAGCTGTAAAAGAGTTGAGAGTGGGCGTAGGGGAGCGAGTTTGAAAGAGGGGATGAAGAGGGTTCAGGAACAATGGTGGATAAGCTATGAAAATTTTAAGAAAAGAAAGGGGGCAAGGTGAAAGACGCATGCAGCACACAGGAGGCAGTGGCACAAGCTCCTAAGAAAGGAAGGAGATGTGCTTGCAAAGTAGGTTGCGGTGAGGCCTCAAGGTGGTGTCGTGAGGTTACATAGGCCACAGGCACATACACTTCCATTTTACATGCTCACGTTTAAAGCTGACATCTTTTAAAACTATTACTTTTTACACACGTTTGCATGCACGTCCACATGTGATAATGTACTCAGAAATGGTTTGCTTACAGTTACACTTCTTCATAGGAACATTCTGTACGAGGACGGGGTACACTGCGCAAAATGTCGTTTGTTGCTGTCTGTTTGGCGACAGCTCTGGGTGGGTAGAATCAACAATGTCGCCCATGGTCCATACATCTAATTTAAGAAATATTAAATGGGCAGCCATGGAGGTGGACATAAAGAGATTGACACAGTTATACAATCTTTTCGTCCAGAAACTTTCTCAGGTAGATCTTACAGATATAGGTAGTATCAACTTTGCCTCTATTCACTTGGAACTTATGGGCATATTAAGACCATGTTTTGTCAAGAACCAAAAAAGAGGGGCTTTCCAAAAGACAACCCCCTCCTGGTATTCAAAACCCTGTCGTTCAGCCAAATCCCTCTTACTGAGTGCGGTTAAAAAGGGACAAAGAGGCAAAATCGCAGAGGCCAGAAATAGGTATAAAGACACATTGGGAAAGGCCAAAAGAGAGTGGGAGGAGGAACAGTGGCTACTAATGGCCGAATCCTTAGAGAAAAGTGACCACATGACTTTTTGGAAATTAATCTCTGTCATCCCCACTAGTGCCAAACACCTGGAATTAACTATAAAACCTGACTTATGGGTTTCACATTTTAGTGGCTTGTATATAGGCAAATCGAACCAAATTAACTCAACAAGCCTCCCATCAGGTGTAAAGAGTACCAATGTGGGAAACGTAGTCCATGAAGAGTTCAGTAGATCCGCTGCACCAGAAGTCAATCTTTGCTTTACTATAGCCGAAACCCATTTAGCAGTAAAACAAATGAAAAAAGAAAAGGCGCCTGGGTTGGACGGTATACCAGGTGATCTCTTTTTGTTCCAACCAGACATCTGAGTAACATACCTGAACGCTGTATTCAATAGTATTTTAAAAGGCAATTCTAGTCCGCCTACATGGCACAGAGCGATTATCATACCCATCTACAAAAAGGGAGAAAGATCAAACCCCTCCAATTACAGACCCATTAGCCTGCTGGATAACACCCAAACATTTTTCTGCAGGCAGGTGTTGTTCAAACTTAATGACTGGATAGAGGAGAACAACATCTTAGAAGAGGCGCAAGCCGGGTTTAGATCCAAGATCAGTACACTGGACCAGGTCCTCCGCTTCAAGGTGATAACTTGGAAATATGTCACCTTGAAGTGTGACCATCTATATGTCGCCTTCATAGACCTGAGGGCGGCATTTGACCTGGTCCCAAGGGAAACACTATGGGAGGTCTTGGATGGATATGGTATTCCCCCAGACCTACTAAAGCTACTGAAAGTTTTACACACTAGCACCTTTGCAAAGGTTAGGTGGAACAACGCAGGGGACCTGACAGACAAGATTGAGATCGATCAAGGGGTAAGACAAGGGTGTGTCCTTGCCCCCACCCTCTTTAGTCTATACATTAATGGAGCAGTAGGTAGATTGATGGACTGCAAACATGATGCACCCAAAATAGCAGGTATGTCTACGCCTATTCTGATGTTTGCGGATGACACCCTGCTAATTTCGCGCACTCTGATAGGGCTCCAAGCAGAATTAAATGCCTTTGTATCCTTCTGTGAGGAAAGAGGTCTAGAACGAAATTCCTCAAAGTCCAAAGTAATTACCATTAACCCTCAAAGAACATATAGAGGAAACCTGCTTATAGAGGGGATCCCCCTTGAGAAAGTCCCATATTTTGACTATCTGGGAGGTAGGTTAAGTGATAGTCAGACGTGGGGTCCCCAACTAGAGAAAAGTAAAACCATCCTCCAAATGAAAACCTCAGCCATAGGGAGAAAGTACAGGGCTGCCTCGGGAGGCGCTCTGTCTCCAGTCATCACTGTGTATAGAGCAACAGCGGTAGCATCAGCGACTTATGGAGCCTGAGATCTGGGGCCATGCCCCAGCAGAGGTGTTGACAAGGGTCAAAAATAAGTTTATAAGGGGCTTTTTTAATCTTCCCCCAAGCTCCCCTATTACCCGACTGAGATTCAATCTAGCCTTAACCCAATACACCTAGTGGCTCTACTTAAACCCATGCTATACTGGATTAGACTGTGGTCCACCAGGGAACTAGTAACGTTTAGGGATAGTGTGAAAGAGCTAGTGACCCTCGATAGGGACGTACGTACACCCTGGCTGAAGGTGATAAAAGACATAACACATAGAATAGGCATGGTTAATCTATGGAACACCCCGGAGCTGATCGCTAAAAGTGATGCCCAGGAAGCAAAAACCCGGTTCTGGGAGGAAATTGTACTGCAAACCTGGAAAGTATACCAGGAAAACACCGCAACTGGTCAGTTCCTCACACACAAATGTACACACAGCCTAGAGCCTTACATGGATCGAATGTACCCTTACCATTCTAAATGTTTATATGTCCAATTCAGGTATGGCATACTCCCCCTGAGAACTCACACTATGAAATGGGACAGGACACTCTCAAACTCCAAATTCTGCCCAAATTGCCCTATCATTGCGGAATCGGTAGAACACTTCATGTTCTTCTGCCCACAATACAGAAACCCACGTAAGAAATGGTTGATAGAGGCACTATAATCCATGGGTGTGAAACACTGCAGGGAAGCAGTAAGGCTCCTTAAGAGCGACATTAGGGAACTACTAGCATTGACAGTTTTGCGCTATTTGCTCTGTGCTTGGAATCAGAGGAAGAAGGCTATAGACAACTGCCCTTCTATGATAGCCAGCTCGCAGTAAAAGGCACTGAAGGTTTGCTTAGCGTCTTATCACCCTCCATGTCGTACTTGCTTAAAGTCAATATCCGGGATATTGCTATTTTTTTACGGCCTGTCTATTAAATTGTTTTATCTACACATGAATTCTCAAATCCATGAAGAATGCCTATACAATATGACATCCTTGTTGCTACTGGTTATAGTAGCTTGTTTTACCTATCACCAATTAATTTTAACCATTGTTGATTTTAACCTAATGTAAAAAGGAAGTTTGTATGATGTTTTTATCAAAATTGAATTGAATTGTATATCTTTTTGGATTGTAACTTTTTATGGCTTTTAGCCGAAATAAAAGGATTGATGATGATGATAAACAATGACAGCCAAAACAGAGTTCAGGCACAGAACAAATGGGTCGAGTTTATTATATAAACTGCACCAAACCTCTGTTTCGACAGAGGAGCATTTCGATGGATTGTGGAGGTCGCTCCTTGATTGAATTCTATCCCACCTAAATTCCATCAACATCCAGAGAAGGACGGCGGCTTGTTCTACACCAAGACTGGCTACCAGAGGACACCAACCTGCAGGTAAATGGGGAGTTAGACCACTACAAAGTATTCTGGCAGACCCACACACCCTATGCTCTCTAGGCTAGGCAGTGCTAAGTAGGAGTACAATTATATGTATCCATATAATCAATGCAGAAGCACAATGGTTGAATTGTTTATCTTCTTCACCATTCTTGTAATGTAGGTTACCTTTGTGTTCTCCTATTAATCATTAATCAATTAATCATTGCAGCGCACATATTTTACACAAGAATCCAATTGCTTCAAAAATATTTGAAATGCCAATTTGTGTATTTCTTGTGTCTCCCTTTGGGCATGCCTGAGCTAACAACAAAAGGGTAGGTCTGTTTCCATGATTTCCTTGGGGAAATTAGGGTTGTCATGTCTGAGGTTGCAGATGCCATCCGGTACCTTGTAAGGTTTAGAAGTCTAGATGGCACCGTGTGAGCTAGAGAGGAACCAGATTAACATATTCTAATGGTATGAGCGGACTCAGCCCCCCATAGTTTTGACGGTTATGTTGCCCAAACGCACAGTCTTATTGAATTAGTAGGAACCGTACGACATGGCGCCACCAACGTTCTAAGTCAGGTACTTATTTAATGGGTCTCCTGAGTAGTGTTCTTATGTGTGTTCAAAGACCCTACTCACCATTCTCAAAAATCATCCTCAGCTAAATAGGAAACCCCTATTTCTGTCTGTAGGGTGTTCAAGCTTGAACCTTTAAAAGGAACACCCCATCATAGTTTATTTTCTCTGAATTCCGTTTGTTAAAATGGCTAATCCAGAACCAGTGGTTATACCACTTAACTGCAGACATGTAGTAACACAGATGTTGCAAGATCACGGGCTTCCTCTTGCGGGAGAGGATGGTGACCCTCCATTGGTAGAGGCACACGAAGCGTATAAAACAGAGGTATTCTATTCATGGGTAACATTTCCGGCAGTAGATGCCACCACAGGAAATTTTAACTCGGACACTGTAGCAGCAGTGCCCAACCATAACAGACCATATGAAGATTTAGAAATTGCACTAACATTTCAGAAACACATAAATTAGTTCCAAGGTGCCCTACCAGATCCATTAGCTAACGTCAGACTGGGTCCTCTTAGCAATGACGGGGCAACATGGCCAGTTGTATCCAGCTACACACCTTATCCACAATTAGCAGCACTCACAGCAGCAGATCTATGCATACTTTATAACAGTCTAGTAAGGTCGTACAGACGTATGACACAGTTCGTTATGCGGACAATAACAACAAACCCAGCAAGGACTGCTCAAGCTAGCTGCCCATCCGCATTCACCAATGCCAGTAATTATTCCAGTCACTATTAATTCAATCTTGGGGACGGTTCCACCAGCAGTATTTCCATATACGGACCTCAAGATAAACATATAATTCTCATAATGTGCCTGCATTTAGGGATGGTTCCCCTGGTAGAAGTGTGTGCCACATGGGGCACAGTATATGCTGCAATCTATACTATCAAGCATGGTACACCATTCTCTGCTGTTTTGCCAGATGTGCTGCAACAGATCCAAAATAAATACGGGCCAGCCCCTGCCCTGGACTTGGGGATGAAACTTATTGGTAAAAATGCCAAGGTATCCTCAATTATTTTAAGTAATATTAAAGGGGAAGCAGCAGCTTTGGCAGTACATCAATATCTTGCACAAAGTACATTAGCAGATCAGGAACGAGAACTACTAAAAATGATTGCTGGCACCTATACATCCATAGATTGAAATAGTTTGGGAGCCAGAACTAATAAACCACAACTAAGGAGTAATTCTGAAATGGATAACTCAAAACAGGCACCAGAGTCTATTAAAAAACATTGGAATAATAACAAAAATAAAGACCAAGTTACACCACAGGGTGGCTCTCCTCCACAGGCATCCTCTGAAAAGCTCTATAATCTGCGCACCCGTAAAATAATCAAACAGCCTGATAGATATCAGTATACTGATACATGTCCTTCTCATTCCTTTCAGAAGTAATCCGAAAAACACTTGGACAGATGTCAGGGTTCACGGTAGGTTTCCTCCTTCCATCTCTACACTGATGACTATCTCTCCCTTACAGACTAAACTGAAGGCAGGTTATCCCCTTAGCTGGAGTGCTAGCTGGCATCGCAGAAATTGTAATATGGCTGCCAAAGTTCCAGCACTGCTACAGCATAGTGCTGTTTAGCAGTCTAGTCTTCTTAAATAATGAAGGTCAGGTGAAGTGCGGCTCAACATTCCACAGTGCACTTCACTGAAGAAATTCCTGAGAGAGCACCTGTTCCTGAGGCGTCGTGAAAGTTAGTTAGGTAGTTGCGTTTTAAATATCGGGTTTTAGTTTCAGTCGGAATTCTCTTGCACTATGAAATAAGGTCAGTGTATATTTAAAAGAACCAAATGCATTTTTCTGCTTAAGCTGAACGTTCAAATAATAGCACTCTTCAAAGAATTCCCAGTGCTTATATTTAAAAAGACTCTTGTCACGCTTGGTTGAGAAGGTTAAAGACCGTGATGAATTAAAGTAACTTAGTCATTTTCCTTTTTACCGCATTTGTTAAATGCATGTGAAAGAGATTAGTCATCCACTTGTCAGCAAGGTTAAAAGGGTCAACTAACTCTGTAGTTGAAATTCGTTTCTGTTAAAGAAATCTCCAGCTCCTAAATAAATCAAATAAGATGGAAGCACAAGCTTGCACAGACAAATTAAATTAGCACAGTTGCCTACAATTCATTTAATTAACTACTGAAAGGGAGCTCAAGAGAACCCTATCATTTCTGCTATACTAAAAACTTGTGAAGAGCTCTTTTATTAATTCAGAAGAAAAGAAGAATTAAAGCAGCCTAATAAGAATAAAACTGATAAGATAAAGGAGCGTAATACACAGTGAGTACAGTAGATGAAGGGCATAATAAATATAACCAATTCAAAAAGAAAAGAATAAAAAGCAAACATTTACCACAATCTTTCTTGCATCATAGCCACAAGCCAGAATCTGCGGCAGGACGTTCCTGAAATAGAAAAAGAAAATAAACAAGCTAGTAAAAACTTCTCATCTCAACCAGACAAACAACACGAGAAGTAAGAAGAGTAGCAAGCTTCCCAAGTTTCCCTGGTAAGATAAGTTATCTAATATAAAAAGAGAAGTTGGTCACAAGTAAGTGCTGAGTAAATGCTAAAGTTGAATTGTGTACAGGTCTGCAAGAAGTAAGAAGAAAAGAAGACCTTGCAGAACAGGCAGAGCGCAGGAAGCTGTCTCTTCTCTGTCCCCAACCCCTTTCCCCCTTAGAACTTACTCTGCGATGGAATGCTAGAAGGCCTAGCAGGGAAGGTTCTGAGAAGGGCATTGGAACTAACGTCGTTCTGCTCCTGTGCGGTTCAATAGAGGAAAGACATTGGTCCTGGGACAGAGTGAAGTGCCCACGTTGGTACAAGCACCCGAGCAGAATGGCGGAGGGGTTTGATTTTAAAAATCTAGGTGAGATTTTAAGTAACATTCAAAGAGATTTGGAGGCAGTTAGGGAGGAAAATAAAATCCTTAGACAAGAAATAATTACCTTTAAAATGGGAGATACAGTTTCAGGGACCAGTCAAGGAACCACATTCTTAGAAACCCAAGGACCAAACACAAGTCCTATATCCATAGCCCCCACACAAGTTATCCACTCATTGTCCCCAGTAATCCCTCTTGCTCCTCCGGGAGAGGTTTAATGGAGACCCGCACAAAGCACAAATTTTTTGACACAGTGCTCTCTGCATTTCATGTGCCGCCCAACGATTTTCCCCGATGCTCAATCCCGGGTAGCCTTTATCCTCTCCTATCTTAGTGGAGATGCCGCTTCTTGGTCGATGCCTCTTGTTACCAAAGATGACCCAATTTTGTACAATCTAGACAACTTCAAAAAGAATTTCTCCGAATTTTTGATAGAAGAACTGCATCACAGGCTTCAGACAACGAGCTGTTAGAGTTGAAACAGGGAAATCGAGAGCTAGTGTCGTATTTGGCCCAATTTAACAAACTAGTGGTCGAGACCAACTGGCCCGAAGATAAAGAGCAGCTGTATTCTACAGAGGACTGCGAGAGGAACTCAAAGACGTGTTGTCCCAAATTCCCAATCGCCCTTCTGACATCTCAGAATTAGTAGACTTAACTCTAGAAATCGATTATCGACAAAGCGAACGGAAAGGAGAACGAAGGAGGGAGTTCAGGTCCAGTGTTCCCCGTTTTGATCGGGTAAAGGTCGAGTCTACGCGGGCTGTAGAGAGTTCTTCTGGAGTAGAACCCATGCAGATCGGTGTGGTCAGAGGTCCACTGACGAAGGAGGAGAAAGACAGGAGAAGACTGAATAAGTTGTGCCTGTACTGCGGTGGAGGTGGACATTTTGTCAAAAATTGTATAAAAAGACCTAAATTGCCCGCAAAGGAGAAGGAAAACTAGCGGCACCACCGGTCAGCGGAGTTGGACTGGTGGATGCGAATGAAGGAACAACTCCACATAATCATCAGTTGGCAAACACTCTACAAGTCTCCTCACCCCATTTGGTTATGACAGTGACGTTAAGATTCAGGAATGAAGCTTTAGCGGGAATTACGGTTATGGTAGATTCTGGAGCAACTGAAATTTCTACGATCACAAATTCGCTAGCCAAATTGGACTACAAGCAATTAAAAAAGAGAAAAATGAGAAGGTTAGAGCGGTGGATGGTACGGATCTAACTTCAGGGCCCATAACCAGTCACAGCAGAATTGGTGCACATGATTACAGTCGAAGGCCATCAAGAAAAATTGCAGTTCAATCTAATAGACGCCCTCAATTCCAATTGATTCTAGGTTTGCCGTGGTTGACAGAGCACAACCCACAGATCAATTGGGCAGCACTGAACTATTCAACTAAATTCGGAATATTGTACAAGAAATTGTTTCAATTGTCCAACAAATCCTTCTCAGCCCAGTGCAGTCGCCCAGTTGTGTGAAAATGGAGGTTCGGTGTGTGTCATACAAACTACTGTTGTACCCGAAGAGTATCAAGACTTTGTGGATGTTTTTGATGAAGTGAAGGCTGAGAAGCTACCGCCCACAGACCCTACGATTGTAAAATCGACCTTGAACCTGGGGCTAACTTGCCATGCAGCCGGATCTACGCTTTGACGGAGAAAGAAAACATTCATTTGAAGGAATACCTTGCCAAAAATTTAGAGAATGGATTTATCAGACCATCCCAGTCTCCGGTCTCCTCCCCTCTTTTTCGTACCAAAGAAAGAGGGGATCTCAGGACTTGTATTGACTTTAGGGCAATTAACAGGATAACAATTAAAAACCGTTACCCGCTACCCCTAATTTCCGTATTGATTGATCAGGTGAAGGAAGCAAAGATTTACACTCGCTCTAGATCTACGAGGAGCATACCATTTGATCAGGCTCCGGAAGGCGATGAGTGGAAGACTGCGTTCAGGACTAAACATGGCCTTTACGAGTATCTGGTCATGCCGTATGGTCTTTGCAACGCTCCAGCGGCCTTCCAGTACTTCATCAATGATGTCCTAAGTGAATTTATTGATCGATGCGTCATAGTTTATATAGACGACATATTGATTTATTCAGACTCAGTTGAAGACCACCCAAACCAGGTCCGAGCTGTTTTACAACGATTACGAGAAAATTCACTATACGTAAAACTGGAAAATGCTCTATTCAATACTGATACAGTGGAATTCCTGGGCTTTGTATTATCACCTGCAGGAGTGAGAATGGACGAGCAGAAGGTGAAAGCTATAACGGAGTGGAAAGCCCCTACCAGTGTCAAAGAGGTTCAAAGCTTTATTGGATTTTCCAACTTTTACCGCCGATTCATTCACGGATTCTCCCAGAAAATTCTCCCTTAACTCGTCTTCTAAAGAAAGGAGTTCCATTTAAATGGTCTGAAGAAGCTGAAGAGGCCTTTAGATTGATGAAAGACAGCTTTACCACGGCACCTGTTTTACTTCATGCAGATCCCTCTGAGCCTTTCTATTTGGAGACAGATGCTTCGGACCTGGCCATCGGAGGAATACTTTCACAAAGGCATAAGGATACGGGACAATTACACCCGGTGGCTTACCGCTCCGTAAGCTCAACCCTGCGGAATGTAATTATACAATTACCGAGAAAGAACTTTTGGCAATCAAAGATGCCTTTAAAGATTGGAGGCACTACTTAATGGGAGCTAAGCACACCGTGACGGTGTTTACGGATCACCGCAATCTGAAATTCCTGCGATCTGCTCGTACTTCACACCACGCACAACTACGTTGGTCTCTGTATTTCGCAGATTTCGATTTTGTAATTACCTTTCGTCCAGGATCTAAGAATGGAAAGGCTGATGTTCTTCTCGATTGGACACCGAAAATCAAACTCCTGTCATTACTAACCAACAAATCATACCTGAAGATAAAATCATTGGAGTTATCTCTCTCGAGCCCTTCGAAAATCACGTTCGGAATACCATGTCTGACCTGGAAATGGAGAATTGGGCCACAGAAGATCCTCAACGTCTCGTCCACAACGGTCTTCCATATCATGGCACCAATCTGTATTTACCTACCAAGGAACTCCAGTTGAAGGCAATGCAAGAATGTCACGATAACCCTTTGGCGGGCCATAAGGGCGTCTCCAAAACTGAAGAGTTACTTAGACGTAGTTTCTGGTGGCCATACATGTGCAGAGACATTCGTCAATACGTTCTGGGCTGTGAGATTTGTGCACGGGGAAATCGGACAGGCAGGCTCCAAAAGGTCTTCTACAACCCATGCCAACCCCCCACATCCTTGGCACACAGTCTCCTAGATTTAATTGTAGATCTGCCCTCTTCCCATGGTTATGATACCATTCTTGTGGTAGTGGACACCTTTAGCAAGATGGCACACTTTGTACCTTTCATGGGAACACCTACTGCTAAACAACTTTCCCAACTTTTTAATCAACATATCATTCGCCTTCATGGCATTCCAAAGGTACTCATTTCAGACAGAGGCTCCCAGTTTCTATCAAAATTTTGGAAGGCCTACATCAAAGGTCTTAATATAGACCATCGTTATTCTACCAGTTTTCACCCAGAAACTGATGGGCAGACTGAACGCATTAATCAAGAACTAGAACAATACTTACGGCTTTATTTGTTAGATGAAGAGGGTGATTGGCCTGACCATTTATGGACAGCTGAATACTCCTACAATAATGCTCAAAATGTATCTACTGGTCATTCCCCTTTCTTTGTAAACGCAGGCAGACATCCTAATTCTCATGCTAATTTTGATAAGATAGATGTTCCAGCTGTTCAAGACATTGCTCAACAAATGACTAAAATCCACCACTCTGTAATCCAGAACTTGTCGATTGCGAAGGATCGTTATAAACACTTCGCTGATCGCAAACGTAAAAAAGAACCTGATCTTCAGGCAGGAGACTTGGTTTGGTTGAGCACTAAAAATCTTAGACTCAAGGGTTCCCGTAAATTCCAGCCCCGTTTTATGGGTCCCTATCCTATTGAGAAGGTTATCAATCCTGTCACTTATCAATTATCTCTCCCAGGCACTACTAAAATTCACCCAGTGTTTCATATTTCTCTCCTCAAACCCATTCAACCAGATTTGCGTAAAGTTCTCCTCCGGATCCTTTAATTCTTAATGGTGAGGTGGAGTATGAGGTTAAACGCATCTTAGATTCACGCATCATTCGTAATGAACTTTTCTACCTCATTGATTGGAAGGGTTATGGACCTGATGAGCGTTCTTGGGAAAAAGTACTGATGTTCATGCCCCCGATTAATTAAAGCCTTTCATGCCAAATTCCCAGCCAAACCTCGACTGGAGGAAACCCCGTTGGGAGGGGGTACTGTCAGGGTTCACGGTAGGTTTCCTCCTTCCATCTCTACACTGATGACTATCTCTCCCTTACAGACTAAACTGAAGGCAGGTTATCCCCTTAGCTGGAGTGCTAGCTGGCATCGCAGAAATTGTAATATGGCTGCCAAAATTCCAGCACTGCTACAGCATAGTGCTGTTTAGCAGTCTAGTCTTCTTAAATAATGAAGGTCAGGTGAAGTGCGCTTCAACATTCCACAGTGCACTTCACTGAAGAAATTCCTGAGAGAGCACCTGTTCCTGAGGCGTCGCGAAAGTTAGTTAGGGTAGTTGCGTTTAAATATCGGGTTTTAGTTTCGCCGGAATTCTCTTGCACTATGAAATAAGGTCAGTGTATATTTAAAAGAACCAAATGCATTTTTCTGCTTAAGCTGAACGTTCAAATAATAGCACTCTTCAAAGAATTCCCAGTGCTTATATTTAAAAAGACTCTTGTCACGCTTGGTTGAGAAGGTTAAAGACCGTGATGAATTAAAGTAACTTAGTCATTTTCCTTTTTACCGCATTTGTTAAATGCATGTGAAAGAGATTAGTCATCCACTTGTCAGCAAGGTTAAAAGGGTCAACTAACTCTGTAGTTGAAATTCGTTTCTGTTAAAGAAATCTCCAGCTCCTAAATAAATCAAATAAGATGGAAGCACAAGCTTGCACAGACAAATTAAATTAGCACAGTTGCCTACAATTCATTTAATTAACTACTGAAAGGGAGCTCAAGAGAACCCTATCATTTCTGCTATACTAAAAACTTGTGAAGAGCTCTTTTATTAATTCAGAAGAAAAGAAGAATTAAAGCAGCCTAATAAGAATAAAACTGATAAGATAAAGGAGCGTAATACACAGTGAGTACAGTAGATGAAGGGCATAATAAATATAACCAATTCAAAAAGAAAAGAATAAAAAGCAAACATTTACCACAATCTTTCTTGCATCATAGCCACAAGCCAGAATCTGCGGCAGGACGTTCCTGAAATAGAAAAAGAAAATAAACAAGCTAGTAAAAACTTCTCATCTCAACCAGACAAACAACACGAGAAGTAAGAAGAGTAGTAAGCTTCCCAAGTTTCCCTGGTAAGATAAGTTATCTAATATAAAAAGAGAAGTTGGTCACAAGTAAGTGCTGAGTAAATGCTAAAGTTGAATTGTGTACAGGTCTGCAAGAAGTAAGAAGAAAAGAAGACCTTGCAGAACAGGCAGAGCGCAGGAAGCTGTCTCTTCTCTGTCCCCAACCCCTTTCCCCCCTTAGAACTTACCTGCGATGGAATGCTAGAAGGCCTAGCAGGGAAGGTTCTGAGAAGGGCATTGGAACTAACGTCGTTCTGCTCCTGTGCGGTTCAATAGAGGAAAGACATTGGTCCTGACAACAGAGGAGGACGATCAGAGCGCAGATCAGAGGAGTATGTGAAACCAAAGAAGGACTCACAACACGCTTCTGACTTCATACTTAAAAAGGAAGAAAAGCGTCCACAGCAAAAGCCTTAACTTAAAAAGAAGAAAGTGTCTGGGATATTGAGGACTCTGCTTCTGAACAAGGAGTGGGCTCTGACTCTAGTACACAGTGCGGTAGAAGTCACAATAGTTTGCCAGAATCTTCAAGAGTTTCTGGTGGCAAGAGTAACTAATGAGTTTGTTCACGTGGAAACACCGGATCAGAGAGTTAGTGCTCCAGGCAGATTATATAATTTGCAACTCCAAATGGAGGGTGATATACCTTGCACTATTAAAGTTCTCTTTTGCAAAGACCTGACATTCGGCTATGACATTCTCATGGCTGAAAAAGATTGGCCATCAGAGTTTGTATAAGTCCCATGAGGGGAAAGCGTGGCACTACCAGCTTTCTCCGCCCTTGTTCCAGAATCAGTTAAACATGCATATGCCAAGGAGTGGGCCCTTGCACAAGCCCCAGCACTATATCGCAATCACGTGGGCTGAGATGAAGATTCACCTTACCATATAATACCCATGAGGTCCAGCCCACAAGTGCAGCCACAATACCCCATTAAACATAAAGCAAAACAACAGGTTAGAGAAATGCTAACACAACTTGAATATCAAAGTGTAATTGAGACTTGCACCTCACCAATGAACAATCCCTTGTTCCCGGTAGTGCAACCCGATCATTCATACTGCCTAGTCTTAGGCTAAAGACAATTAAAAAGTCACACTCGCTCATTTGCAGTGCAGTACAATATGCACACTGCACAGCACTAATGAACAGCATAGTGCGCAAAAAATACAAAACAACATTAGACATTTCAAATGGCTTTTTCTGCCAAAACATAGCACATAACAGCCGGTATTTGACAGCACTTACCACTCATGGGTCACAAAAATAAGTTTGTTGATTGCCACGAGGGTATAAGAACAGCCCAGGTTTGTTTTCTGCCTGCGTAACAGGACTGAAAGAATTGTGACCATGAAGCAATGTCCTATGTCGATGACACATATCTCACGGAAACACACACCTAGCCAAAGTAGATCACAATATTGTAGAATTAGCTCTACTAGGCTACAAATTTAATTTCAAGAAATCCAAAATTGCATTTCTCAGTGTCCTGTTCTTGGGATATGAACTGTCTTATGACGGCAAAACCTTAGCGCCACATTTCCTAGAGAAATGTGCACTCTTACAACCACCAAACACACTAAAAAAGCTACAATAACCTTTGGGCTTTCTAAATTTTGGTGGAACATACATGCCAGATTGAACACAACAGATCAAACCATTTTATAAATTAATCCGTCCAGACTTTTCAAGCACACATTGGACACCAGAACATACACAGATCTTGCGTTCAGTGCAGGCAGATATGCTAGCTTCAAAACACTTACTCACACGTGTCAACACCAAAAGCTTGCTGATCGGCATAATCACAGGAACCACAGGCTACACATGTCACTTTCAATGAGGGTGATACAGTACCGATTGCATATAAATCACATTTATATTCCAATGCAGAAATGCGTTTTGTACCTACAGAAAAAATACTGACGGCAGTAAAGACAGCTGTAGTGAAAGAATGATCATTGGCTCAGGGGAAACGCATAATTGTCATTAATTCCTATTCATGCCTTAGAGGCTGTCACAAAGGCCAGCATCCCGAAAGCAAAAGCGTTACATCTAGATAGATACAGTGGGTCAAATCACTAACTGCAACAGAGGAAGAATATGTCTTCGACTCTACATTACAAACAGAATCATACCTACAATATGAACATGAATACCCTGTGTGCAGTGAAATAATGCCTTTAGATCAGTACAAATTTATAGTCTACACTGATGGTTCTACCCAGCCAGCAGTTGGAATGAAACATCAATACTACACCGCCTGTGCAGCTGTAAGGGGTAAAATGAGGGATGGAGAATTCCAACCTCTAAAAACATTTACACAGTCACTAGTTGACTATACTGCTCAGTTGGCTGAACTGAAAGCTCTAATTTTGGCACTTGAGACTACAGATCCAGAATTCACCACACTTATAGTGTGTGATTCGTAATATTGTGGCTAGTCTTACAATGAGTACTTACACTATTGGAGCCAGAATGGAGTCAGAGACTCAAAAGGGTATATTATCAAGCAAAAGTTGCTTTGTGGAAAAGTGGCAAATCTAAAAGCAAGTATACCATGGGCTCATGTTCTCCACACACTGAGCCATCAATGTGTAGGAATACATATTGTAGGGAATTCATTGGTTGATGAAGCAGCAAAGGATGCAGTACAAACTGCTGTCATAGCTGCAGTGACTCGTTCAAACATGACAAATGGGGACATCATGATGGCTGTCACAGCTTTGCACTGTAGCACCCCCTCACCAAAATAATTTCCAGCAAAATACTCCTAACTACATTCTGTTTGCTTGTCTTCCCGAAGTGGGGGAGAAAGTAATTCCAAATTTAGACTGCAGGCCAGAATTAATCATGGTAGCACTTGAGGGGCTAGTATCTGCTCATGCAGGGGATTGTGGCTACAGTTGCATTAGTACAGCAACGCTACTGTTGGCCAGGTCTATACAAACAGACTAAAAACTATGGGGCATATTATCAAGGGGTTTTTCGCCGCTTTAGCGGCACTTTTTGCCGCTAAAGCGGCGATATTTTTATCGCCCTATTAGCAAGCTGTCGCTAACAGGCGTTAGCGACAGCTTTAGGCGTTAGCGGCCGGGATTCACATCGCCTTGCATGTCAGCGATAATTATTGCTAATGACATGCAAGGAAGGCGTTCCCTACTAAAAGCGACTGAAAACAGTCGCTAACACCACTACCCCCTATTAGCAAGGCAGGCGAAGCGATAAAATACTCGCGCTAAGCGCGTTTATCGCTAGATTTTATCACCTGCTAGTGAGGATGACTTACCTGTTTAAAGTATAGGAGGTGGATTCTAATGCTGAATCCACCTTAGCGATAATGCGAGAATATCGCTGCTTTTCCAGCGATATTCTCACATTTTGCCGCTATCGCTGGAAATTTTATTGCTATGGAGATAAACCTTGTTAATAGGGTGTTATCTCAGCGATATTTTCCAGCGATAGGCGGCGTTAAACAAATTCACGCTAAGCGCGGTTAGCGATAAATATCGCTATTCCTTGATAATATGCCCCTATGTCCTTAACCCCTTCGCTGCTAGGCCTTCCCCCCCCCTGTGCTAAGCCTTTTTTTGGCTATTTGGGGTAGTTCGCGCTTAGGCCCCTGTAACTTTTTGACCACATAAGGTATCCACGCCAAATTTGCGTCCTTTTTTTCCAACATCATGGGGATTCTAAAGGTAACCAGGGTTTGTGGATTCCCCTGGAGGGGACACAGAAATTAGCCAAAATACAGGTATATTTAGTTTTTCTTTGGAAAAATGGGAAACAAAGGGTTACAGATGAAAGCATCTATTTTTTTCCCTGCAAATGGTATCAAAAAAGGGGTTGTGGTGCTGAAATCACCATCTTCCCAGCTTTCAGGGACAAGCAGACTTTTGTCAGAAAACCAAAACTATTTACAGTTTTGGCATTTTTCTGAGACATAGCGTATTTTTGCTATTTTTTGTGCTTTCAACCTCTTTCCAGTTAATGGTAGAAATGGGTATGAAAGCAATAATGGATGCTGGAAAGCTATACATTTTAGAAAAGTAGACAAAATTCTAAATTCAGCAAGGGGTCATTTGTGTAGATCCTTCAAGGTTTCTTTATAGAAACTAACCGTTGAGTATAGGAAAAATTGAAAATTAGTTGAAAAAAACAGCCATTTGTGTCAACGTTTTCACCTGTAACTTCTTCTAATTATGACAGCTGTTTGAAAGCAATATACCGTTACATCCGCTGGACCTTTCTGGTTGTGGGGATATATAGGACTTGTAGGTTCACCAAGAACCCGACGAACCCAGAGCCAATAACTGAGCAGCGTCTTGCAATGGTTTTTTATTATGTACCGGGTATATAGCAATTAATTTGGGAAAATATATACATGGAAAAATCGGTATGAAAGACACCTATGTATTTCCGAAATTGGAACAAAATATAGAGTTTAGAAACAGTAGATAGTTGCACATTTCCGAAATTGTGAGTACCCATACTAGCATGAGAATCATAGGTCATTTTTCAAAATGACTTCTTTTATACATTGTCTTTCATTTGAAAGGCAGAAATGCATCGAAAGTCAATAGGTAATAACAGTTGCTCTACAATTCTGTGTTACCCTAAGTCTCCCGATAAAAATGGTACCTCACTTGTGGGGGTAGGCCTAGTGCCCGCGACAGGAAACGGCCCAAAACGCAACGTGGACACACTTTATTTTTACAGTGAAAACTGACCCTTTTTTTGTAAAGTGCCTAGCTGTAGATTTTGAACCCTAGCTCTGCCAGCACCTAGGGAAACCTAGCAAACCTATACATTTTTTAAAACTAGACATCCAGGGGAATCCAGGATGGGGTGACTTGACTGGCTCTCACCAGGTTCTATTACCCAGAATCCCTTGCAAACCTAAACATTTGTAAAAATAAACACATTTTCCTCATATTTCTGTGGTGGAAAGTTCTGGAATCTGCGTGGATCCACAAAATTCCCCCAACCCCGCGTTCCCCAAAGTCTTCCGAGAACAATGGTACCTCACTTGTGTGGGTAGGCCTACTGCCCGCGGCAGGAAACGGCCCAAAACGCAACGTGGACACACCACATTTTCACAGTGAAAACTGACCCTTTTTTTGCAAAGTGCCTAGCTGTAGATTTTGAACCCTAGCTCTGCCGGCACCTAGGGAAACCTAGAAAACCTATATATTTTTGAAAACAAGACACCCTGGGGCATCCAAGATGGGGTGACTTGACTGGCTTTCACCAGGTTCTGTTACCCAGAATTCATTGCAAACCTAAATATTTGTCCAAAAAAACCACATTTTCCTCACATTTCTGTGGTGGAAAGTTCTGGAATCTGCGTGGATCCACAAAATTCCACCCACCCCGCGTTCCCCAAAGTCTTCCGAAAAAAATGGTACCTCACTTGTGTGTGTAGGCCTAGGTCCCACGACAGGAAACGGCCCAAAACGCAACGTGGACACACCACATTTTCACAGTGAGAACTGACCCTTTTTTGGCAAAGTGCCTAGCTCTAGATTTTGAACCCTAACTCTGCCAGCACCAAGGGAAACCTAGCAAACCTATACATGTTTTAAAACTAGATACCCAGGGGAATCCAGGATTGGGTGACTTGACTGACTCTCACCAGGTTCTGTTACCCAGAATCCCTTGCAAACCTCAAAATCTGTCCAAAAAAACACATTTTCCTCACATTTCTGAAGTGGAAAGTTCTGGAATCTGCGTGGATCCACAAAATTCCCCCCACCCCGCGTTCCCCAAAGTCTTTCGAGAAAAATGGTACCTCACTTGTGTGGGTAGGCCTAGTGCCCGCGACAGGAAACGGCCCAAAACACAACGTGGACACACCACATTTTCACAGTGAAAACGGACCCTTTTTTTGCAAAGTGCCTAGCTGTAGATTTTGAACCCTAACTCTGCCTGGACCTAGGGAAACCTAGCAAACCTATACATTTTTAAAAACTAGACACCCAGGGGAATCCAGGATGGGGTGACTTGACTGGCTCTCACCAGGTTCTGTTACCCAGAATACCTTGCAAACCTAAACATTTGTAAAAAAAACAACACATTTTTCTCACATTTCTGTGGTGGAAAGTTCTGGAATCTGCGTAGATCCACAAATTTCCACCCACTCGGCATTCCCCAATGTCTTCCGAGACAAATGGTACCTCACTTGTGTGGGTAGGCCTAGTGCCTGCGACAGGAAACGGCCCAAAACGCAACATGCACACACCACATTTTCACAGTGAAAAGGGACCCTTTTGTTGCAAAGTGCCTAGCTGAAGATTTTGAACCCTAGCTCTGCCGGCACCTAGGGAAACCTAGCAAACCTATACATTTTTGAAAACTAGACACCCAGGGGAATCCAGGATGGGATGACTTGACTGGCTCTCACCAGGTTCTGTTACCCAGAATCCCTTGCAAACCTAAAACTTTGTCCCAAAAACCACATTTTCCTCACATTTCTGTGGTGGAAAGTTCTGGAATCTGCGTGGATCCACAAAATTCCACCCACCCCGAGGTCCCCAAAGTCTTCAGAGAAAAATGGTACCTCACTTGTGTGGGTAGGCCTAGTGCCGGCGACAGGAAACGGCCCAAAACGCAACATGCACACACCACATTTTCACAGTGAAAAGGGACCCTTTTTTTGCAAAGTGCCTAGCTGCAGATTTTGAACCCTAGCTCTCCCGGCACTTAGGGAAACCTAGCAAACCTATACATTTTTGAAAACTAGACACTCAGGGGAATCCAGGATGGGGTGACTTGACTGGCTCTCGCCAGGTTCTGTTACCCAGAATCCCTTGCAAACCTAAAACTTTGTCCAAAAAAACACATTTTCCTCACATTTCTGTGGTGGAAAGTTCTGGAATCTGCGTGGATCCACAAAATTCCACCCACCCCGCGTTTCCCAAAGTCGTCTGAGAAAAATGGTACCTCACTTGTGTGAGTAGGCCTAGTGCCCGCGACAGGAAATGGCCCAAAACGCAACGTGGACACACCACATTTTCACAGTGAAAACGGACCCTTTTTTTGCAAAGTGCCTAGCTGTAGATTTTGAACCCTAGCTCTGCCGGCACCTAGGGAAACCTAGTAAACCTATACATTTTTGAAAACTAGACACCCAGGGGAATCCAGGATGGGGTGACTTGTCTGGCTTTCACTAGGTTCTGTTACCCAGAATCCCTTGCCAACCTCAAAATGTGTAAAACAAAACACATTTTCCTCACATTTCTGTGGTGGAAAGTTCTGGAATCTGCATGGATCCACAAAATTCCACCCAGCCCGCATTCCCCAAAGTCTTCCGAGAAAAATGTTACCTCACTTGTGTGGGTGGGTCAAGCACCCGCGACAGGCAAGGGCCCAAAACCTATTGAGGCGACTTCAAAATTACCTATCACAAAACAACCTGGTTTTGCAAGGGGGGTCCCATGAGTTTTTGGCCCCGGGCTCGGCGGCCACGTAGGGAAACCTACCAAACCCACACATTTCTGAAAACTAGACACCCGGGGGGGTCCAGCAAGGTATGGCTTGCGTGGGTCCCCCAACATTTCCCTACCCAGAATCCCCTGCAAACCTCAAATTTTGTTGAAAAAATCTATTTTTCTCACATTTCTGTGTGGGAAAGTTGTAGGATCACCGGGCTGACACAAATTTCCTACCACCCAGCGTTCCCCAGGTCTCCCGATAAAAATGGTACCTCACTTGTGTGGGTAGGCATAGTGGCTGCAACAGGAAATGGCCCAAATCGTACTGTGGAGACTTCAAAATTACCTATAACAAAATTACCTGGTTTTGGGGGCACCTGGGGTTTTGGCCCCGGGCTCGCCGCCATCTAGGGAAACCTACCAAACCCACACATTTCTGAAAACTAGACACCCTGGGGAGTCCAATGAGGTATGGCTTACGTGGATCCCCCAACGTTTCCCTACCCAGAATCCCCTGCAAACCTCAAATTTAGCTGGAAAAAACACATTTTCCACATATTTTTGTGTGGAATCACCATGGCGGCACAAATGTCCTACCCCACAGCGTTCTCCTTAGTGTCCCGAGTAAAATGATACCCAACTTGTGTGGGTGTCCAATGCAGAATTGGCTAAAAACGTATTTTTTAAAAAAATGTAGCGCTTAGAATTTTTGGTGCCATACCCTTATTCCCTATGTTTTGGGCTCTTCCCAGTCACAGGCCCTTGCCCCACCCACACAAGTGAGGTATCATTTTACTCGGAAGACTGAGTGGAACGCTGTGGGGTAGGACATTTGTGCCGTCACGGTGATTCCACCCAAAAATATGTGAAAAATGTGGTTTTTTCAGCTAAATTTGAGGTTTGCAGGGCATTCTAGGGAGGAAAATTGTTCGGGGATCCACGCAAGCCATACCTCGCTGGACTCCCCCGGGTGTCTAGTTTTCAGAAATGTGTGGGTTTGGTAGTTTTCCAAGATGGCCGCCGAGCCCGGGGCCAGAAACCCAGGTGACCCCTCTTGCAGAACCAGGTTGTTTTGTGATAGGCCATTTTGATGTCTCCTCAATACGTTTTGGGCCCTTGCCTGTCGCGGGTACTTGACCCACCTACGCGAGTGAGGTATCATTTTTATCGGGAGATCTGGGGGAACGCTGGGTGGTAGGAAATTTGTGGATCCACATGGATTCCAGAACTTTCCCACACAGAAATGTGAGAAAAAAGGGATTTTTTTCAGCTAAGTTTGAGGTTTGCATGGCATTCTGGGTAGGAAAACGTTGTGGGACCCACGCAAGCCATACCTCGCTTGACTCCCCCGGGTGTCTAGTTTTCAGAAATGTGTAGGTTTGGTAGTTTTCCAAAATGGCCACCGAGCCTGGGGCCAAAAACCCAGATGACTTCCCTTGCAAAACCAGGTTGTTTTGTGATAGGTCATTTTGAAGTCGCCTCAATAGGTTTTGGGCCCTTGCCTGTCGCGGGTACTTGACCCACCCACACAAGTGAGGTACCATTTTTCTCGGGAGACCTGGGGGAACGCTGGGTGGTAGGAAATTTGTGGATCCACATAGATTCCAGAACTTACCCACACAGAAATTTGAGAAAAACGTGATTTTTTTCATCAAAATTTGAGGTTTGCAGGGGATTCTGGGTAGAAAAACGTTGGGTGACCCATGCAAGCCATACCTCCCTGGACTCCCCTGGGTCTCTAGTTTTCAGAAATGTGTGGGTTTGGTAGGTTTCCCTAGCACCGAGAATTCTAAGCCCTACATTTTTTTTAAAAATATGTTTTCAGCCAATTCTGCATTGGACACCCACACAAGTGAGGTATCATTTTACCTGGGACACTAAGGAGAACGCTGTGGGGTAGGACATTTGTGCCGCCACGGTGATTCCACACAAAAATATGTGGAAAATGTGTTTTTTTCAGCTAAATTTGAGGTTTGCAGGGGATTCTGGGTAGGGAAACGTTGGGGGATCCACGTAAGCCATACCTCATTGGACTCCCCAGGGTGTCTAGTTTTCAGAAATGTGTGGGTTTGGTAGGTTTCCCTATATGGCGGCGAGCCCGGGGCCAAAACCCCAGGTGCCCCCCTCCCCCAAAATCAGGTCGTTTTGTTATAGGTAATTTTGAAATCTCCACAGTACGATTTGGGCCATTTCCTGTTGCAGCCACTATGCCTACCCACACAAGTGAGGTACCATATTTATCGGGAGACCTGGAGGAACGCTGGGTGGTAGGAAATTTGTGTCAGCCCGGTGATCCTACAACTTTCCCACACAGAAATGTGAGAAAAAATAGATTTTTTTCCACAAAATTTGAGGTTTGCAGGGGATTCTGGGTAGGGAAATGTTGGAGGACCCACGCAAGCCATACCTTGCTGGACTCCCCCGGGTGTCTAGTTTTCAGAAATGTGTGGGTTTGGTAGGTTTCCCTACGTGGCCGCCGAGCCCGGGGCCAAAAACTCATGGGATCCCCCTTGCAAAACCAGGTTGTTTTGTGATAGGTAATTTTGAAGTCGCCTCAATAGGTTTTGGGCCCTTGCCTGTCGCGGGTGCTTGACCCACCCACACAAGTGAGGTACCATTTTTCTCGGAAGACTTTGGGAAATGCGGGGTGGGTGGAATTTTGTAGATCCACGCAGATTCCAGAACTTTCCACCGCAGAAATTTGAAGAAAATATGTTTTTTTAACACAGTTTGAGGTTTGCAAGGGATTCTGGGTAACAGAACCTGGTGAGAGTCAGACAAGTCACCCCATCCTGGATTCCCCTGGGTGTCTAGTTTTAAAAAATGTATAGGTTTGCTAGGTTTCCCTAGGTGCCGGCAGAGCTAGGGTTCAAAATCTACAGCTAGGCACTTTGCAAAATAGTGTCAGTTTTCACTGTAAAATGTGGTGTGTCCACGTTGTGTTTTGGGCCGTTTCCTGTCGCAGGCACTAGGCCTACCCACACAAGTGAGGTACCATTCTTCTCAGAAGACTTTGGGGAATGCGGGGTGTGTGGAATTTTGTGGATCCACGCAGATTCCAGAACTTGCCACCACAGAAATTTGAGGAAAATGTGTTTTTTTTTACACATTTTGAGGTTTGATAGGGATTCTGGGTAACAGAACCTGGTGAGAGCCAGTCAAGTCACCCCATCCTGGATTTCCCTGGGTGTCTAGTTTTCAAACATGTATAGGTTTGCTAGGTTTCCCTAGGTGCCGGCAGAGCTAGGGTTCAAAATCTACAGCTAGGCATTTTTTTACAAACGAAGGTGCACCAGAATGGAAGTCCACAGGAATCCAAATAAGTCCAAATAATCTTCTTTATTGAATATCAAAAGTATTTTTTTAAAAGGGCAATCAGCCAACGCGTTTCGTTCCAGGTTGGAACTTCATCAGGGCTGAAACATTGACAAATAACATAACGTAAGTACATATAAAAACCCATACAAAGACAAACCAATACATATTTGTAACAATACAACACACCACAATAAAAACACATCATAACAAAATATATTTACACCCAAAAATTGGACGTAATATATTACACAAAGGAGTCAAAGAAACATTTTTCATAACAATCAAACGGCCCACCATAAGAATTATATACATACATATAAAACATTTAAATACACCTAAACATTATCTGGACAGAATTTGATTGTAAAAATGCACATATAAACATATAGATTGAAACATCCATCTATTTTAATATCATCTAATACAGCATTGTCCATTCATTAAAAACAGTCCATCAAAGAGAAACGAAAAGAGTGGGTTAAAAGAGTAGAGTATAGACATAGGTCTCTCTCACCTTATTTTCCAAAAACCAAATCATAATATCTTGAGAAAAAAAAAGAAAAAGACGAACAAGACAAGGGGATAAGGAATAGACCATCAAGGTTGCTCAGTGCGGACCAACACCATAACCATCAAGTCGGTAGAGAGGAAAAACCACCATAATATAAACAGTTAGCCAAGTGACTGTGACCGGCAACCAAAGAGTGCCGTATCACAATCTGACGTGTGAAGCTGAGCAGTTGACAGGCTCACCGTTAAATAACAAAGCGTCGCCGTTATTGTATGTGTAAAACCATCATCAGGATTTCACATCAGCTGCCTAATAGGGCATATAGCAAACCTGTCTAAAAACGGAAACATTAGGCCACATTACATTAGGCCACAGTGAATACATTATAAAGACCAATACAATACATGTTGCAGCCAAGGCATAATAAGCACCGTAATACAACATAGTAGTTAAATATGGAGAGGTGCTCAATAACGAGAGGCTCACAGTGATCAGCAGTAAAATCTATCTATACACCTAATAACCAACAAAAAGGAAAAACAGATCTTTAATACGCTAATACCTATTTTACGGTGACTCTAATATGTATGAAGGTCACGTCTCACCTCTCAAGAAATGACCGAAGTATAATCCTTGAAAGTTTTAGAGGCAAGTTTCCGGACCCCACAGTCAGGGTAGGTCCCCAAAGAATACAGTGTCCTAATGGCAAAAAAGATAGATATCCATGTCAAGACAGACGAAAATTAAACTAAGAAATCACCGCGCTATGAATAAACGCGAAGACACATAGCATAAACCACCCACTTTATAAAAAGCCCTGCATTAAGTCTGCACATAGTGGTGAATCTTCAACGCAGACCGCAAGGGACAGGATCTGACAGCTCTTACTGTGATAAGACGAGCCGTGTGACCGAAAGTAAGCAGGATTTAAACGCGGCGCCATCTTGCTTCCTCGTTAAGAAGCAAGTGCGTGATGACGTATAATCACGTTGTAGCGTCAACAAAATGACGGTCTCATTATTATGGGATCTTACCTCTAAAATAGCCGCCATCTTGGAACTGTTAAGAGTTCCACCGTGCATATATGGTATGCAACCTCATGCTGTCATACCAAGAAGAAATTGGGAAGTTCTACGCGTACCAACGATAATATAAATATTTGGCCCATCACAATGGATCCAAATATAAATAAAATAAAATAAAACTTACCAAGAACGGGTAAAACAGTGCATTTGAATGTCATAAAGTGATTAACTAAACATGACTCGAGGTGATATCCGAGTCAATAGCACATGCCATGATAGATTAGAAGAGTCACGAGGTACTACGAGAACAGCCATAATGACAAATTCAACGACCAATATATGTAGTAGATAACATATCAATATCACTCCTCCGTGTCATAAAAAAGACAAATACACCCTATAGAAATAAAAATTAAAAATTAATAATGTGTCAGCTCAACCCCTGTAAGTTAAGATAAGATAAACAATAGTGGAAATTGACAATAGAAGAGAGCAAGACCCATGCCTATATCTTATTTCAGGTTCAAAGCATTCAAGGGTCACCCAGGTATCCCCATTCCTTTATAGGAAACAAATCATGGATGCACTTAGTTCTCAATATCACACCCCACAATAATTGTTACTTATTGGTACTTGATCACATAACAGTATTCACAAAAAATAATGTAGTTCGTTGTCAGTATTATGTCCTAAGGAGGTAGCCCTGAGGCGACATATCCATTTTGCCTCAGTACGCCTAAGCAATAGCTCCCTATTGCCTCCCCGTTTGGACCTAGGGATGTGATCAATCCCATGGAACCAAAGTGTTGAATCATCGGGATGTACCCTTAGATAGTGTTCTGTCATGGGATATCTCTCATCCCTATTTTTTACAGCCCTGCAGTGCTCCTGTATACGTTGTTTGAGGCACCGAATGGTGCTCCCCACATATATCATTCCACACTTGCAACCCAGCACATACACCACATGTGTGGTGTTGCAATTCAAAAAGTGCTCAATGGTGTATTGCTTCGGAGAGTTATATGAAAAACTCCTAGTCTTATTCCTACCCCAAGGGCATACAGTACACGTGCCACAGGTAAAGAAGCCCTTGGGTTTAGGAGGTAGCCACGATGCCCCCCCCCCCGCCGGTGTGGTGACATAACTCGGGCACAATGAATTGCGGAGTGAAATCCCCCTCTTGTATGTTATGGCTGGTCTGTTGTTAATATGACTTTTAAGACCCGGGATTTCAGTAAGGAGGTGCCAGTGTTTTCTGAAGATGTTAAAGATTTTACTGCTATATATGGTATATTTGGTGGCAAATCTAAGTTGTGTATTGCCCATGGGTTTCCTTCCTACTCTTGGTTTTTCCCTCAGTGTATCCTCTCGCTGTACACAATGTATTCTAGATTCTGCTCTATCCAAAGTCCTACAATCATAGCCTCTCTTAAGGAATCTTAGTTTAGATTCATTGAGCTTGGACCGAAAGGTGGCCTCTTCACTACAATTACGTCTGATGCGTATCATTTCTCCAAAAGGGATGTTAGTGATTACAGCTCTAGAATGCGCACTAGACGCATGCAGCACCCCATTACAGGCAGTTTCCTTTCTGTACAACTCACTTTGTATGGTTCCATGTTCAATATAAAATTGGACATCCAAGAAATTGATCCTCTCTTTATGCCAAGACATAGTAAGTTTCACATTAAAGCTGTTATCATTAAGAAAAGAGAAGTACTGTTCCAACTGGTCGACAAAGCCTGACCAAAGACAAATGACATCGTCTATGTACCTCCCCCAGAACACAATATGTTCCGTCCAGGGGGAGGCACATTTGCTCCAGGCATGCTCCCTCTCATACCACCCCATAAAGAGGCAGGCATAAGAGGGAGCAAACCTGGAACCCATCGCGGTCCCATGTATTTGCTGGAACCAGCGATTGTCGTGAAGGAAAAAATTGTAGGTTAGGATAATATCCATCATCTCCATCACCATCTCATTGTATCCAAACAACCTGGCATCCTCTTTATCAAGAAATGTTTGAACTGCTATCAGTCCAAATTTCTTGTTGATACAAGTATACAAGTTTTCTACGTCCAGAGTAACAAAAATGAGTTCCTCTGACCATTGAATGTCTTTAGTGTCCCTTACATAAGACGGTAAGTTCCAAACATGCTTTTGTAGTCTCATATCAACGAATTCTGATAATTTTTCGGTGGGCGAGCCCACCCCTGCAATGATGGGCCTGCCAGGGGGGAACTGCCCACCTTTATGAATTTTTGGAAGTATGTATATGCAAGGGAAAGTAGGACAATCCACCCGCAGATATTTATATTCGTCCTCAGTCAGTAGGCATGTGTCCCTCCACTCGCTCAATCTTTCATTAATCATGTTGGTAAGATAAGGGATAGGGTTAGTCGCAATTTCCTTGTAATAAAGGACATTGCTGAGTTGCCGATCTATTTCTTGCATGTAATCCTGGCGATTCATGATTACGACGTTTCCGCCTCTATCAGCTTCCCTAATAACAATATCAGGGTCATTTCTGAGTCTCTTAAGAGCCTGTCTTTCAAGGTATGTGATGTTTTGACAGGCCTTCGATGTATAGGCATTGGGGATCTCAAGATTGTAAAACTCCTCTGTCACCCGATTGTAAAACTGGTCAATATTTTGGTGGTAGGCAGTGGTAGGTACAAATTTGGACTTCGGCCGAAGCCCACTGTCTATGTTAGGATTTTGAGAGATATTAAACTCTTCCAACAATGAGGGGACGTCATACACCCCATCCTCACTTATTGACAACAAGCAGTGTATGTTCCTAACGTCAGCAATGGTATGTGTGCTTATGGCCTCAGAGGTAGTAATATCTCCTTTGGTATCCAACCTATTGGAAAAATAGTCCTTTAGTTTTAATGTTCTAATAAATTTATATAGGTCCACATGTATATTTGAAAAATCACCACCTTGTGTGGGGCAGAAATTAAGGCCCTTGCTCAACAGTTTAATTTCATTGACATCCAGAACTTTATTAGAAAGATTAACAATCTTCAAATCTTGGTCATCATTAGGAACATCATTAGAGTCAATACCATCATACAATACAGTGTTTAACCTTGTTTCCCCTTTGTGCCTACTGATGCCTTGTCCGTAACTTTTCCCTTGGTACCTCCCCTTGGCCCTCCTCCCACCTCTCCTGGTCTTGCCTGATCTTTTTTCTGCTGTAATCTGCTGCTTATACGCACTTTGGCAAGTTCCTTTTGAAAGGAGGAGGCACCCTCCCCTAAAGGGATCTCTGGAACAGTTATGTTGGATGCCGTGCTGTTTTGGGAAGAAATGGAAGCATTACTGATCGAGCGAACATCATCGCTTTCATCCCTTTCCTCCCTCTCTCTCTTCCTCTCTTCTCCACTTTGCATATTGTCAAACTTTTTTGCAAAAGTGTATATTCTCCCCTCACGGTAATCTTTATCATCTCTCTTGATCTTCCTCAACTTCTTTTCTTTGAGGTAGATCTGATGGTTGTCCATCACCTGTTTCAAGATTTCAAAATTTTTCTCAATTAGATCTTTAGGTTCCATCTCGTTTATTTCCTTCTCTATTCCTTCAATCTCATCCTGTAACTTTGCACCCTTCTCATGTGCATGTCTCACTAGAATGCGCATCATGGTTTGGGACGCGCCCTCTAAATTATTTTCCCACTCCTTTAGGAGCTCTCCACTAAGGTCCTCAAAGGTGGGGAAGATAAGGATCCTTAACCCTCTTGGTACTTTGTGGTTATCTATGTACTGTTGGAGGGTTACTCCATCCCACCATCTGCTTAATTCCTGTTTTCTGAGCCGTTCTAGCCTAAGAAATAACGTTTTAAGGCTTGTCTTTGTACTGACATCCAGAGAACTAGTAGGTTTAACAGAATTAATCCCAAACAGGTTTTGCGCCATTTCTTCGCGTCCATTAGTAAATCTAGGCATAGTTCAATAACAATAAATACGGGATGAGTGCAACACAGTCCACAGAGTTTAGAATAGCATAGAATGGAACAGCGGCTGACCAAGGTGCAGCACTTCAAACCCAATTTGAAAAACAATAAGAGTTCTGTGCAATCACTTCTGGGGCCCGCCGCAGTTGGGCTCCCCTGAGTTCCAGAGATACCAGATTTTTTTACAAAGAAAGGTGCACCAGAATGGAAGTCCACAGGAATCCAAATAAGTCCAAATAATCTTCTTTATTGAATATCAAAAGTATTTTTTAAAAAGGGCAATCAGCCAACGCGTTTCGTTCCAGGTTGGAACTTCATCAGGGCTGAAACATTGACAAATAACATAACGTAAGTACATACAAAAACCCATACAAAGACAAACCAATACATATTTGTAACAATACAACACACCACAATAAAAACACATCATAACAAAATATATTTACACCCAAAAATTGGACGTAATATATTACACAAAGGAGTCAAAGAAACATTTTTCATAACAATCAAACGGCCCACCATAAGAATTATATACATACATATAAAACATTTAAATACACCTAAACATTATCTGGACAGAATTTGATTGTAAAAATGCACATATCAACATATAGATTGAAACATCCATCTATTTTAATATCATCTAATACAGCATTGTCCATTCATTAAAAACAGTCCATCAAAGAGAAACGAAAAAGAGTGGGTTAAAAGAGTAGAGTATAGACATAGGTCTCTCTCACCTTATTTTCCAAAAACCAAATCATAATATCTTGAGAAAGAAAAAAGAAAAAAAGAAAAAGACGAACAAGACAAGGGGATAAGGAATAGACCATCAAGGTTGCTCAGCTAGGCACTTTGCAAAAAAAGGGTTCGTTTTCACTGAGAAAATGTGGTGTGTCCACGTTGCGTTTTGGGCCGTTTCCTGTCGCGGGCACTAGGCCTACCCACACAAGTGAGGTACCATTTTTCTCAGAAGACTTTGGGGAATGCGGGGTGGGTGGAATTTTGTGGATCCATGCAGATCCCAGAACTTTCCATCACAGAAATGTGAGGAAAATGTGTTTTTGTTTAACTAAGTTTGAGGTTTGCAAGGGATTCTGGGTAACAGAACCTGGTGAGAGGCACACAAGTCACCCCATCCTGGATTCCCCTTGGTGTCTAGTTTTAAAAAATGTACAGGTTTGCTAGGTTTCCCTATGTGCCGGCTGCGCTAGGGCCCAAAATCCACAGGTAGGCACATTGCTAAAAACAAGTCTGTGCCTAGTGGGCTTTCTGCCGCCCTGAGGGGAAACGGGGGGGGGAGGGGGTTGCCCCTATATGCCCCCAAGGGGGGCAGAAAGACTGTGGCTATGTTTTTGGGGGGGGTGGAGGCATTGGTATGCCCATCCTGGGCAGCCCCCACCCCCACGCATATAAAAAGCCAGCGTAATCGCTGGCGCCTAGTGGGCTTTCTGCCCCCACCCCGGGGGCAGAAAAAATGCCACTGCCCCCATCCGCCCCTCGGAAGAAAGACTGTGGCATTTTTTTGGGGAGGTGTGGGCATTGAAAAATCCTGAGGCCTAGAGGGCTTTCTACCCCCCCCGGGGGGGCAGATAAGGGGCTATTGCCCCAATATGCCTCCAGGGAGGGGCAGAGAGACTGTGGTAATTGTTTTTGGGGTGGGGTCATTATCATGCCCATTCTGGGCAGCCCCCACCCCTACATTATAAAAAAAATCCCTGGTGCCTAGTGGGCTTTCTGCCCCCCGGGGGGCAGATTGGGGGCTACTGCCCCCGTCTGCCCCCTGGGGGGGCAGAAAGACTGACATTTCTCTGGGGGTGGGAGGGCATTGCCATGACCTTTTTGGGCAACCCCCACCCCAACGTCAATAAAAAAAATCTCTGGAGGGGGTGGGGGCATTGCCATGCCCTTTTTGGGCAGCCCCCACCCCAATAAAAAAAAAAAACCCTGGTTCCTAGTGGGCTTTCTGCCCCCCAGGGGGGGCAGAAAGACTGTTGCCAACAAACAAATATGGGAGGAGCAAAGGCCCTTGCCCAAGGGGCCGCTCCCCCCTCCCTGGTGCTAGTGGGTGGATCCCTGCTTGGGAATCGCCCTCCTGGGGTGATCCCCAAGCAGGGATCCACTAGGGAAGAGGTACCATTGGAAAGGGAGATTCTCCCTTTCCAACGATACCTCTCCCATCTTTTCGATGCTCGGGGGCTGAGATAGCCCCACAAGCACAGAAACTGAGAAACTGAAACTAAGTTTCAGTTTAGTTTTCGTTGCAATGACGATAACGCGCCATGCGCGCGATCGTCATTGCAATGAAAATCAAAAATAGGCCTGGGGAGGTTGGGGAAGCTCTTCCCCACCTCCCCAGACAAAAAAAAAAATGGGAAATCCCTCTGCTGTCTGCAGCAGAGGGATTTCCTGAGCATGTGCTCATGACGGAATGGTTCCGCCATGAGCACACTAGAACTTGTGCTCATGACGGAACCATTCCGTCATGAGCATAGAAGGGGTTAAATGTGACATTTGTCAACAAATAAAAGTCTCCACCACAGCACGTCCACCACAGACACCTCTCTTAATTTTAAACAAGCCTATGGCCTTTGCGTATCTGGACCAGTGGGGGCCACTACACAGTGATGGCTCCATTAAATATATTTTGTTAGCAGTGGATTCCTGTTCTCAATTACTATGGGTATAGCCACAGCAATCGGCTGACGCTCGACCTGCTATAAAAGACTTGCAAGTCTTCATCAGGACATATGCAGAAGCTGCATTCCGTTCGGACCAGGTCCCAGTGTTTGCCTCTAAGGCTTACTGGGATATCATGGGAACCTTGGGTGCGACTTTGCACTACTCCTACCCCTAGCATTATGAGGGAAATTCGATAGTGGACAGGAAAAACTGTGACTTAAAGCGGTCTTTAACACCTAGAGTATTAAGTTCAGGTCATAGAGAGCCTTAAATAATCTGCCAAGAAGATCCTTGGGTGATTGGACTCCCTATGAGGTGCTGTTTGGGGTTAAGATGTGGGTTCCAGACCTTGACAATCCTAGTACAGTGGCGGCAGAAACGCCTTTTGATATCAGTGAACGTTGGCTGTCTTACAGGAACTAAAAGACTTCAGGGACAAGCAAAGCAATGAGCTTTAGAAACGTTCTGCCACTGGCGAAGTGAAGGTGCAGCCAGCAATTCCTCGCTGGATTCCAAAGATCGGGAATCTGGTTCGGGAAAAGATTGTGGACAAGAAAGAGTTTGGTCCATCTTACAGAGTGCTGGTGCCAGGCCTGGTAGTTGAAGGTACCCGAACTGTACTTTTACCGCCGCTTGCTGGTTGTAAACACAAAAGATTTGTAACAATTGATCTGATAAACCCACACCATGTGGCCAGTCCTACACAGTAGGCCACGAGTGGGTAGTTACCTGCCTCCTTTCACTACCATGCAGGAAATCTCATTGCAAACTTTAACCGAAACTGAAACTGAGGTTTCTGCACTCCAGCTGGGGATATCTGACACTGAAGTCTTTCTACTTCCAGTTACATCTACCAACACCATACTAACATTGTATGCAAATTCACAGGCTTCAACACCACATGCTTATAACAAAGGTGTTTATTATGATCCACCATTGGAGTTAACTACCAGTTCCACACAACCCCACGAGGTCCCTGCCTTGGGCAAACTGCCTCTGGCTATTTTGTCGACATTGGTGACTTTTCCTTGGATTAGTCAGACTCACCACTGCATGGAACGCGTGCAATTAAATTTGGCTCAAGCAGACATATTTTGCTCCACCTTGAATTTGCATTTTGTTGCTCTTCCTTTTCCTTTGGATTGGTTTTGTGACAGTTTTCTTTTTGCTTCTGAATGGACACTATCTTCTAGAACGCTCTGCTGTTGAACTGGTAACTGAGGTATTGAAGCCTCATTCTTCATCACACAAACTGCGTAGAGGCCTGTCCCTTGTGAACATTGCAGTGGTTCCGATAATTGATGGAATTGTTTGTGATAAGGTACCATGTGATATATTTGGTCCTACAGAAACTTTGCAAAAACCATATGTATTTAAAATATCTCTGAATTACGTTATTACAACTGGCAGCATCTCTGATGATTGGGAATTAATACTGTATGGGGCATATGTATCAAAAAAGAGAATTGCGATTCTCAAATAGTGATTTTTAGCGACTCGCTAATTGAGAATCGCAAAACGCGATGCCAATATTTATTCGCAAATATTTAGCGATTCCTTAAAATTCGCAAAATAAAATAGCGAACTCCAATATAACGATTCCTTATTAGCGAATTCGCTAATAAGAAATCGCAAAATTAGTGAATCTGCTATTCAGGTGCAGCTTGATGACATCACACCCAGGAAGTGTGACTGCCCATGCTTTTCCTGATTGCCTGAGGCTGTGTCAGAGGCTGGGAGGAGAAGCATACCACTCTGAACTGCAACACCACCAATACACAATGGATCCACAGGTGAAGGATAAGGAGGCAGCTGGGAGGAAAAGAAAACACAAATTCAGTGAGAAGGAGCAGGAGGTACTCATTGAGGAGATGGTCAATAGCCATGAATTGCTGTTTGGCAAAAAATCCCTTCATGTCCCTGAATCACAAAAGCGCAAATTATGGCTGGACATACAGGCGAAGGTGAATGCCATAGGTGTAACCCAGCGCTCCATTGGTGACCTACGCAAGTGCTGGTATGACATGCGCTCCAGGTCTAAGGACAAGTTTGCCACCAGGCTTGCGGAGGCGAAGAAGATTGGCGGGGGTACATCCACAGCGCCAGAATCCACACCCCTGGAGGAGTTGGTGGAGTCCACCTTACAGCCTGAAAGCATCAGCGGGGTAGCAGATATAGATAGCTCCGACATGCCCAACACCAGACAAGGTAAGAAGCATACTAAATCAGCCCTGACACATTACAAACTTAATGACACACTCTGGAATGCCCCAATTACGAAGTGACAATGCAACTCCATTTCACATTTTCCAGCCCACCCAGCAATGCCTCATGGGAGATATAATACAGTTGAGCAATGCCACACAGCAATGTATAAGCAGTTGACACAAAATAGTTACGACAAAAATGCAAAACAGTACTTAGGTAACCTAAATGCAGAAAACTTTATTCAGTGAACAATGGAAAGCAGAACACACAATGAAAGTGCTTTTGTATTTACAGTTGAACCTGAAACACAGGGTGACAACACCGAAGCCAAGGAGGCAGCACAGACACAGCACCAGGCAGGGGGAGAGGACACAGAGCAGACAACACTGCCAACACCTGTCCCACGAAGACACCGACACGTTGGGGTGGGGGTTGCCCAAAAAGGTCATGGCAATGCCCTCCCACCCCCAGAGAAATGCGCTGCCATTGTGGAAGTCCCTGTGGCATTGTGGGCCTGTTTAAATAGGTTGCACCTGGTTACCACCTGCTTTGAGTTGGTGGTAAAAATCAGGAGCAAAATTGCGAGTTTTGTAAATTCGCAATTTGCGAATTTTTGTTACATAGGTTTGCGAAATCGCTATAATGACATAGGTATTTGCGAAAATCACAAATTGCGATACGGTATTTGCGAACTCGCAAATGGTTATTCGCAGATTTTGGGATTTGCAAAATAGGTATTCGCAAATTTAGCGAATACCTATTTTGCGATGCAAAACTCTGTCATACATTGGGAAATGTTATTTTGCGAACGCAAACACTGTTTTTTTGCAATTCGCAGCGTTTGCGACCTCAAAATACCTTGATACATATGGCCCTAAGATCTATGCTTGATGAGCTAGAGCATAATACTGTATTTGAACGAGAAGATATGTATAGTGGAACATCTAATTAATATTAAATGTTTTATTCCCATCACTATGCGCATCATTACTTTCACCAAGCTTGTACTTCACGTGCAGTATTTAATTACACACAATGGGAAAATTGCCATACACCACCTATAGTTAGCTCCAAAACATTTGCACAGAAACTTGCATATTTTTCTGGCAATAACCCCGCAGACCCAGAGTCTTATTATCATAAACTTCTCCCTTCCCTGGTGAAGTAAAATATACTGACAGAAACAAAATTAATATATTCTGTGTCCTTTATTACCCAGTTGTCAATATGCGGGTATAACCTTTGGAAAGACAATATTGATTTAAAATCTGTCTGGGGAACTAAAGATTGCCAAGTTCAAGACAATGAGGCTTTGTTTAGAGCATGTCTTATACCAAGACAAACGGTTTTCCTGAACAAAACTGTACAATAAACATCCTGCCTCTGCTTGGCCAAGTTAAGGAATTTGAACACACCAACCATTCCCACATTTGCACGTTTTGAAAACCAGCAGCAATTCCCAAATTATACAGAGGAAAAACTCAACAACATGCTTCACAATGGTACATAAAATTCTTCACATTCCAGTCCGGAGGGATGGCTAGTGTAGCCATTAGATACTAATGGTAGTCATGCACGTTTCTTGAACAGCACTAAGAGGTTTAGAATAAACAGACCAGATGTGCGTTACCTGCAGACACAACACTCAGGAGTGGTAACAGCATACAGCATGGGAAAATTATGCATTGAGTGGAGAAAACATTCCACGTTAGATGAGGTGAAAGAACACTTGTCTCTCCTTTCAGGTGACATGGATTTACAAGATTTTTGTTAAGTCCATGAAGCCATGTGAAAAATGCTTTCTATATGCCATATACAACGAATTGTGGAAGGTGTCATAGCAGGAAGCGCTGAGCTGATACATGAAGTTGAAAGAGTAAATTTAGGAAAGGCTCTAGCAGTAGTTTATAATGGTATAACTACTTTATCCACTCAAATTTATTCTCTGAGTAACATTGTGTCATCAGCGATTGACATAATACAGAGTGATATGTCCCTCTTATAACATGGACAGAATCAGCTTAGATCCATTATGCTATTAAGCTGGACTTTACAGACTCTGAGCATTGGTCACATGCCCTGGAAACATCTGAGCACAACTGATTTATTTTTTCCATACAATTTGACAAGAAAGCATAAAATTATAGAAAAAAAGATGCGACATACACAATGTTAAATATAGAACATCTATAGAAATTACCATCCACTGCGGCGGAAACAACATCAGCTGATAGGATAATATATGGGTTTATATCTTTGCCAATTTCAACATTCCACCTTAGGTCCTATTTAAAACAACGTCAGGTAGGCCGATATGAAGCGTTAGGGGAGAGATTATACACAAGACATGGCTCCTACCTTTCGATTACAGGTGTAGAAATAGGGACACCAAAGATTTTCTTGGCAGTAAAGACTGCAAGAATACTTTGGGCCAATCTTTGGGTTGCAGGGAGGCTACACATAAAGAAGCATGTAATGCGTCCAAAGCAAACTTAGCTTGTAATCTGAAGGGTTCCTCAGCTGCTGTAATTCGTCCGGCATTCAGATTACTTTCCAATGGAAGTTAGTGGATGTTGAATGACCACGGTTGCTGTGGGATGAAGTTAGGAGAAGCTCTATGTCGTGAAGGTTTCCAGGGTTGTTGTACAAATGTCCTTTTTCCACCAGCCCATATATTTAGTGAGGTGGCGATTTGGCCTTCAATTTCTATTTTCAATGTGAACTTTGGTAGTCTGGGTGGATTGAAAGCCTTATTGTTTCAGAAGGAAGTTTCTTTAACATCTGCAAGGGAGACATTTGATCTTCAAGTTGCTAGGTCTTCTTCTGAAATCCAGTCGCTACTACGCACTAATCTCCCACAACATTTTGGAGAACTTATGCACCGCATTTTTAATGCATTAGACAGTGCAGGAGTAGTGAGTTTTTTCAAAGTGATTGGGTCTGGGTTTGTTAGTATACTTTCCAGACTGTCTTCAGAGTGATTCCATCTTTCATACACTCCCTGGTTTCCAGGGTTTTTGGAGGCATACCACTTGTCCTGTTTCTGAATGTCAGGATCTTGTTTCTATTTTTACTGCTCCACAATGGATGTTCCGCCATGCGGCCAAATGGGAATAGCACTGCCACATGTATGGTTACACTGCGTCCAGCCTGTGTTCCGCTGTTTGCAGTGCACTTTTAAGTGTGCCATGAATATATGCCTTGGAATGCAATTGGTCCAATCTATGGATGTGGAACTGCTGAAAGGTCCATTCAGAATCCATTTGCAAAGATGTCCTGCGTGGTTACAGAAGCTGCAAAATCCATATTATAAGCCTATTCTGGATGCCTCGGCTCCAGGATTTTAGGATCCTGGCTTATCCTCTGCAGAAGCACTACTGGCTGTTACACCTTCAGTGGATGCTGACTGAGTTGGATACAACCATGTTTGTTCTTTGGAACTTGTGACTGGGGTGTCAACAGAAAACATAGGGGCATATTAGCAAGACCCACGTAAAAATTATCGCCGTTTTAGCGGCAGGAAACTGCCGCTAAAACGGCGATAATGGGCTTGATAATATACGTTATAGAATTCCAATAGAAGCCCAGGTTAGATGTGCAGGACATCTAACCTGGGCTTCTATTGGAATTCTATAACGCATATTAGAAAGCCCATTATCGCCGTTTTAGCGGCAGTTTCCTGCCGCTAAAACGGCGATAATTTAACGTGGGTCTTGCTAATATGCCCCACAATCTGCAGAAGCTGGAAACAACATTGTTTCCTCTGACTCTCGGAACATATAATCATTCATGCAGTTTCGAGAATTTTGAATTCAGCATTTTTAATTGGCTTTTAATGCAACTTGGCTTTCTTTATGCTTTGTTATTAAAGTGAAAGTAGTTTTATGTTTCATGATCAATTTACATTTTGATTTTAGTATGTTTTTAGGTTTAATATAAAGCTTTTTAGACACCTTACAGACAAGGAGTGGGTATTGTGAGGTTACATAGTCACCGTGCCCAAACATTTCCATTTGGCATGCCCACGTTTATAGTTGACATCTTTTTAAACAATGAATTGTTACAGACCTTTGCTTGTGCATTTGCATGGGATAATGTATTCAGAAATGGTTTACTTACAGCTACACTTCTTTGTAGGCATATTGTCAGGCCTTAGATCATTCTGTACAAGGACGGGGTACACTGCGCAGAATGTCATTGTTTGTTGTTGTCTGTTCGGGGACAGCTTTGGGTGGGTAAAATCAACAATGACATCCAGAACAGAGCTCAGGCACAGAACAAATGGGTCCAGTTTATTACATAAACTGCACCAAGCCTTTTTTTAGACAGAGGAGCATTTTGATGGATTGTCGAGGTCGCCCCGCGCTTGAATTCTAGAATATCCATCACCTTCACCATCCAGAGAAGGACTGCGGCCTATTCTACACCAAGACTAGCTACCAGATGACACTCGCCCACAGGTAAATGGGGAGTTAGACCACTACAATGTATTCCAGCAGACCCACACACCCTATGCTCTCTAGGCTAGCCAGTGTTAGGTAGGCGTACAATTATATGTATCTATATAATCAATGCAGAAACCCATGGTTGAATTGTTTATCTTCTTCACCATTCTTGTAATGCTGGTTACCTTTCTTTGTGTTCTCCTACTAATCTTTGCAGCGCACGTACATTACACAAGAATCCAATTGCTTCAATAAACGTTTGAAATGCCAATTTGTGTATTTCTTGTGTCTCCATTTGGCCATGCCTGAGTTAACAATGAAATTGTAGATCTGTTTTCATGATTTCCTTGAGGGAATTAGGGTTGTCATGTTCTGAGGTTGCAGACACCATCCGGTACCTTGTAAGGTTTAGAGGTCCAGATGGCACACTGTGAGCTAGCCAGTAACCAGGTCAACATATTCTGATGGTATGAGCAGACTCAGTTCCTCATAGTTTTGATGATTATGTTGCCCAAACGCACAGTCGTACTGAATTAGTAGGAACTGTACGTCACTGGTAAGTGTGAGAGTGGAGGAACAAATGAGGGTGACAAGGGAGGTGAGGAACGACTTATACAGGCTTCGGGGCAAGAGGACAAGAGTGAATAGGCAGAGGGGGAGGAGAAGAATAAAAGCAGGCAAGAACAGCCAAGATGCCTTACATGGGTATCGTGGCACCTATGGGCAGTCACTTACTGGCCTGAATCTGAGTTTTGGGAGCAACTTATTGAGAAGGGGTGTAGTTACGGAAGCCTTTGAGCTAGAGTGGTGAGAAGAGAAGCCAAAGAGTTGGGGTGGTGAAAATCAGCACAAATGTGGGGCTGTATGAGGGCAGAAGGCCGATAGGGGCTGGAGAAGTAGGTTAATTATTCTATCTTTTCCCCAGGATAGGCTCCGGTGGAAGGGAGAAATATGGATATGCACCCATTCAGGGCTCGAAAATCCACCCTCCCACTCACTATGGCGAGCCAGATTTAATTAGGATAAGCTATCTTTAGGGCCTACTCGCCCGGTCTGGCGAGCTGACAACAGGTGTTCTGCTTCTTTACAAAGTGAATGAGCAATAAAGATGCCTTTAAATCTCGTTATCTTGTCACATTTGCTCGGCTGTCAGAGACAGATGTCAAAAGTCAGTTTGTCTTCCTATATTTACTTTTCTTTCTGTGACTGAAGTTAGAGGATTTTGTAAAGGAACTGTGAGACAATCGCGCTGTGCAAAGCATGAGAAATGAAAGGCTCTAAGATTTCAGGCTTTTTTTCTAACAACACTGAAATAGCTAATAAGTGAACTATTCTGTGGAGAAAAAAAAGATTTTTATATGATCGAAACAAATACAAACGCTTTACTTGGTGATGTGCAAATTTCAAATATTTTTGCTGAAACCCAATTTCCAAATATTGGTTATGTTTTATCAGTAAAACTACATGTTAGTGGGAAAGTTTTTGGGCCATTTCAATGGAAAATGTGCTATCTGTAAAAGACAGTGCACTGCCACATCATGCTTTAGTAATATATTTATGAAAAGTGAGTTTTTAAACATGAACTGGGAAATATTCCTGCTCCTGCCCAGATGACAATGCTATTAGTGAACTAAGAGGCAAGCCAGGGATCATGTGTAGGATTACAATCCCCAGCACTCGTTTTCTATTTGAAAGACAAAACAGCAGTAACATGCGAAAGTACACGCAATTCCAAACAACACAGTAATAAGGTTCTTCCTTTCTTTTATTCTTTTCCTCTTTTTTCCTTTTTATTTGTACAAGTTCTTAGCCAGCCAACACGTGTTTCGTCGCCACAATGGGAAAGTAGTCCTGCAACTTTTTCAAGGCTCAAATGTCCCTTGTCCTGATCTTTTTCAACTGTGGTGATAATTCCAACCCACAAGGTTCTTAGGCGAAGATATCCGTATGGAAAGCTATTTGCTTCCAATGTTCGTCAAATATCACATTGTTGCCTAGGCCACAAGCTTGGGGGAGGCCGGTGGTTCTCTTCACCCTACAGCACCATTGAATCAATACAGCCCTATATGTAGATATTTTGTGACATCACCCTTGTGGCGCCAGCTTACCTATCACTATATCATCGCCCATTTGTTTTACAGGGATCATGTGTACCCTATATGTCGGTGCGATTCTTATTATACATGGAGCAAACGTTTTGTCTAGTAAATAAAAAGAGCTTTTTTGTACAGTACAGTAGAAATAGTGAACTTGCATATTTGAAGATGCTCTCTTATGTGATAATAAAGAAAAAGGCGGCTCAATAAGACAAAACAATGGCCTAGGAACACACAATTTGCGACCAGTTCACGGGTCAAGTACATTACAGTTAGGTCGAATAGATTATTTAAGTTAATAGACCTGCAGGTCTATTAAAATTTTTATAATTTTTTAAGTCCTGCCATTCTATTGTGTAATGGTCAGGAGAGCATGCAAAGAGGCAGTGTTACAGCCAGCAGTTGGGTCTGGATGACAACAAGGTGGCAGTAATGTGGAGGGGGGTCGGATGAATGAGATGGGGCAGTTACTGCACATGTTGTGGGACTTGCTGGGAAGTAGACTATGATTGAATTTAATAATATTCCACTCGGCGAGAATGACCTGATGCAGCTGTCAGGGTGTGAGCTGCTAAAAATGGTGAAAAAAAGTTGATGGTAGTTAGGGTGACACGGGTCAGCACCAGGATACCCTCCCATATGAGTGGTGTACTATACAAATACACCTAACATAACATGATATGGAGTGTCAAGGAGGTGATGTGGAAAAGGCTGTTGCCAAGGAAGTATTGACAGGGAGCAAGTAAACTGATGGCCATTGATAAAGCGAGGAAGAATATGAACAGAGAGATCAATGGTTTTTCTGAAGTGAGCGGCCAAGGAGTGGTGGTTCATTTCGATATAGCATATAAGATTCCAATGCATTTTCAGCCACATGGGGTGCCTCAGTCTGTTTTGGGGAACAGGATGCATTTATTGTAGGTCATGGAAGTGGTAGAGACGTGGTTAAAAGAGAGGGGATGAGTTTAAGGTGTGGTGGACAGAAAGAACACCTCAGTGAAGGGCTTTTCTGGTGGCAAAAAAAGAGCTAAAGACAAGGCATGGAAAGGGACTGCAGGATGAAGACAGAAAAGAAAGAGAGATATTCATTACAATCTGAGGGTGACCTGGTGTTGGCAGGCAGAAAAAGAAGAGGAAGATGCTGCAAGATTTAAAGGCAAATCTATTGTCAAGTTGTTGTTAAATGTCATTGAGTGGATAATATTATATTCCAAAAGCGGGAAGGGACAGAATGTGGGGTAGGTAACAATTAGGGTGAGGGGAAGGGAATAGGAAGTTATTGTATAAATTAAGGGGCATATTTACAAGGCCCCTGCTCCACCAGAGTGTCACTTTTGTTTACGCTTCGGTAGGACACAATGCTGAGCCATATTTACAAGGTCAAGCAAAGCCACCCTGCGTTGCTTTTCATGGCCTTGTAAGTATGGCCCCCTTTCACGAATTACACTGCGTGAAAGGGGCGTTCCATGGGTGTTGCTGTGGGTGTTCCCACGAAACACCCATGGATTTTGACCCATTCCCAGATTTACAAGGTTTTGTAAACCTTGGAATGCATCAGATTCTAACACCTATCCAGGGGAGGCGTTAAAGTGGCACAATAAGGAGAAATACCTTTATTTGTCCTCGTTTTTTGCTCTTTCTATGTGTGCTGCATTCTTCAGCACACATAGGAGGAAAACGCCATCAATTATTGTTTTTGTGCAGGAAGGTGTGCCTTCCTGCACAAAAACAATCATCCCTGCAACGCATGCACCCTTGGTGCAAGGTAGCCTGCATTGGTGCTAGGCAGCCAATTGTGCGCCATTGCAGAGGAAAGCATAGGGGTGCGTCGTATTGCTGTAAATACAAAGCATACCTGCACAGTGTGCAGTAAGATGGCTTGCAGAGCCACGCTGCATCATTTTCTAGTAAATATGCCCCTAAGTATTCCAAGAATTAGAGGGTATGGCAAAGCCAAAGGGTAGATTAGGAGTGCTCTGCTAGCTTCCAATAAAGAAAACTTTTCCACAAGCAATGGGCATAATGAGTAGTCCTTCCTCTCAAAATGGGACCCGCACACAGCGGTGGTAATCGCGCTCTCCACATGGGGAGTTTCAAAGAGGACCCCAGTGCACGCTTTGCGGATGACGTCGGCGGAAGTATGGTCAGAGTGTCTCCGAGATACTGTGCATGCACAGAGGGAATTATTTATTCCCCCTATGACGAATGATGGCCCACCACCTACCGTAGGGCAGAAGGAGTGGTGAGGATAGCAGCGCTGGAAGAGGGCGAAGGAAGATGGAGGCAAGGGTTTTATGTTTTCCGGTTAGGTGGAAATGGAAGCAGGTGGCAAACAGAGATCAGGACAAGGTAAGGAAAGGGATGGCAGGCTGAAGAGAGAAATGACAGAGATATACATGGTAATGACAATCTGAGGGTATGTCTGTCTGGGCATGTGCAGGCGAGGCGGAAGAAGAGGAAGACGCTGCAAGATTTGAAGGCAAACAAGCTGTCAAGTTTTTATTTTTATTTTGCTTAAGCGGTCAATGTTGTATTCCAAAAGGGGGTGGAAGAGAATGTGGGTATCAATTAGTGGTGGGGAGTAGTGGACAGGAAGTTATTGTACAGATTAAGTGTTGCACAAATTAAGTACATGGCTAAGCTGAAGGGTAGAATAAGTGAGCTTTGCTTACTTCTAATAAAGCAGCCTTTTCCACAAGCAATGGGTTTAGCGAGTGGTCCTTCCTATTAACAGAGATGGATTGGTGTTGAGCGCTGTGAGCACCATGATAGCCCTGTAAAGGTATATCTGTGCTATGCTGGATAAATCCTTATTGATCTGTCCAAAGGATTCATTTGAATGTTAAACTATCCTGTGGAACAGTGCAAGCAATGCAAGATTTATAAGCAATGAGATTTGAGAACAAGCCATGAGCATGTTCGTTACTGGCCCTTTCACATGAAGAAAGGTGATATAATAGGATAATCTGACACTGGTGCCCATTGACACTGCCAGCTACTGCAGTGCCTCTGTCTTTGCCTAATACTCTTCATGATTCAAACCATCAGGAGATGAGGTTTTTGCCTTCAGAGTATGGAGCTACTACTGTGCACTCCTCATGGAGCGAACCATCAATGTTCGGACCGGAAGATGTAGCCATCATCCTAAAGGACAGATTAGGCAGAGCGCTTCACAAACAAACAACAATATAGTTGGTCATCAACATGCTATTCCCTTTGTTTAGAAAGGCTAATGCGTCCCCATCCTGATCATACAGTAGTACCCTAAATAAATGCTGTAGCACTATAAGCTGACAAGATGTCTTATGACCATTAGTGCTTGTGCAGTCTCTCTCTCTCTATCAGGATTACCCCACTCACCAAACAGTTTAGCCGAATCAAGATGAAGAGCTACATACATTTTATAAATGTACTCCTTCTGTTCATACATTTTATGAATTTTGCACTGTACATTGTGAGGGATGGCGAGTAGACTTTTGTAGTTCAGATAGTTTATCAAAAATCGTCCCTGTGTTCCGCGAGAGAGGACAAGGGTTAAACGCTATTGTAAGAAGTCTTTTTGCATGTTCAGATATGAAAACAGCTAAGTGTACATGTATTTTTATCGTTGTCCTTGTTACATACTACAAGCCCCTCTGTGCTTATTGTCTTTTAAATTGTGTATTGTTTTTAAATGTATGCATTTCTGCTGGCACTTTAACCTGTGCTTTTATGGATATTTTATATCCGAATAAAGATTTATTGAATTGAATTGAAAACAGCTACGGCAATCTTTGCCTGACATACTATCTTTAGAGAAAACTCAGATAAGATCTTCAGTAATAGAAAAGTACTAGTGCAAAGGATGACGCTTCGCAGCTAAAATAAGTATTCAAGTAAGTGGTATGTTTTGCACTGTGAATTGACACCTTGAGGTTTACCTCTACCTAATGGAGTTCTGTCTCTTTGAATTCCCCCATTCCCCGCCTGCCCACAGAAAGGTGGGCATTGGTGAAGAGATACATTGCTACACTATTTATGCCACCATTTCTGATGCACATGCCACCATATCTGATCACAGTGTGACAAGAGATAATCCGAGTGTGTTTTGAGAAGGTGCAGTGGAGAGATATCATTTGATGTTCATCAGGAAATAGGTCTTCAGTGAGAACATTGCAAGTTTTTGGATGTTTAGAGTCATGCTCTCTGGCACCAAGGTGGAGGTCCTCGATATGAGATAGAGAAGTCAACTGCTACACGTCCTGGTGTGTATGGAGGACTTCGGTGCGGATTTCCCACATAGTAGGGGAAGTTTAAACACCTCTTGTCCTTTTCTCTACTTTTGATGCTCATACGACATCTACAAGTGTGCTTTATTTACATCATAGCGATGCTTGTTAACAAATGCTTCTTTGAAAACGTTCTTAGTTGAGATTTCAAATAGATATTTTTTTATCACATTTTGTTCAGTGTTTGTCAACACACAGTTTGATGATGGGTAGTGTAGCATATGTTGAAATTAAGGGAAAATAGTATTAATCTAAACAGCAGTGTACATTTAAGGCAATATACAGTTATTTCTTTGGTTGTTGATTCAAGGGGAGACTATACCAGCACCTGCATTAATTAACAGAATGACATTGTTAGTAGATTAGCCATTTTATAAGGTGCTACGTGCTTCTAGTGGGCTACTTGAAATGCCTGCAACTATTAGTAACCAATAATGTTACTTCTTGCTGGTGATCGAATGCCAAGATATGTTAAGATCTGGTGTAATTTAAGCACTATAAATTAATAGTAGCATATTGATCTTACAAATAACAAAAAGTTATAATATGCATATCACTTCATAATTTTCAAGGCATGACACATTTTAAGACAAGGTCAATGCCACTTTACAGTCATGTCTATGGGCATTATTACGGGTCTGGCAGGACACGGACCATCAGACTCGCGGTGGTGGTCTTCCAACCGCCACATTATGACAAGCGTGGTCGGGCCACCCTAGGACCACCGCAACCGCCAGGAATCGGAAATGCCTGGCGGTGGCGTGGTAGTCTTGAGGCCGCAGCCGCTGCGGCCCCGCAAAGCATATTAAGAGTTTCCTCACCACCACTCTTTTTATGACGATGCGACCGCCATGTAAAGTGCGGTGGTCAGTAAACAAAGGAGGCCCTACAGGGCACCCTTGTGCCTCTGCGCTATGTGGATGCACACAAGGGGGCATGTGTGCCTGCACACCAGTACCTGCACGGCATGGACTGCAGCAGTCATGCCGTGCAGGTACTGCCTTTGACGTTCCCATTGTGGGGCCTATTTCATAGGCACCGCCCTGTGAACCAGGGCCGGACTGGGAACCAAAACCGGCCCTGGCAAAGTGCTCGGCTGGCCCCCCCGGGGGTTGGAGGTGCGGCCGAGCTGTTTGCCAGGGCCAGTTTCGGGCGATATTGTTACAGGGGGCGATATTGCAGCTGTGCTGCAAAAACGGCCCTGTAACAAAAACGGCCCCCTAGGGGCCCAAAACCGGCCCCCACCCTGGCAGCCCACCGGGGAAATGCCCGGTGCCCGCTACGGCCAGTCCGGCCCTGCTGTGAACGCCAAAGATATGCCTGTCAGACAGGAGAAACCTCCTGATCTGGCAGGCGGTTCATACATAGGTTTGGCGGTGCGGGAGCGGGGTGGTCCCGCATCGCCAAACTCATAAGGTCCCATATTTGTACCTTTTCCATCTATTACTACTTGCTAAAGCTGATTTTTACTTTTATGTTTCTTAAATTACAAATGAATTCGAGCAGTCAATTAAATATGCCCTCACTGAAGACATGCATTTCGATTTACGTAATACGCCAGGAGCCTTTAAAACTGTCTCTTGTATATTAGAACAAATGAATACGACACTGCAGTGTTCCATCGTTCAAAAGAAGGAGGTGTATTACTGCCCGTTCAAGCCAGAAAACACTTCCGGGTCAAAAGGCTGCAGAGCAACTAAGTCTGTAAACATTGTTGTTGAATAATGAGAAGGTTTCTGATAATTAGGATCTTAGTTTGATAAAGATGCTGAATGTTGCCAGACATATATTTCTTTGCTGAGTGGTGGGAATTGAACAAACGTTTTTGGGTTCAGGGACCGGACATTTGTTAATATTGGACCACGTGTAGACTGTAGTGTTGAGTGACACCTGAGAGCAAAATACCTCCAGTGCACACATGGAGCAAAAGAGATACAGAAATATCTGTTATAATGGAATGACGATACTGAATGTTCCAGACACCAAAAATGAACAAATGGGGAACAAGAAAATTCCTGACAAGCATAGACATATTTTATTCCAACATCAAGAACATATTAGACCGCAGTAGTTCAGTTCTATTCTTGAGGAAAATAACTTGTCTTCTTCCTTCTGGCTTCCAAAGACTCGTGTCCTTTATCGTGTTACTGTCTAAAACAACAAACACAATTATTTAATGTAAAACCACTTGCCTCTTTATCTATTTTACATCAACCTTTATCAAAGTAAGAGGCACAAAATAAAAAGTCGCTCTTTTGACTAAGGGTAGACACTTCTGTTAACTCCACTTATTTTTTGTTGGAAGTTAACATCGGCGTGTGCTCAGGTAATGGCCATTACATGAGACTGAAAACACAGCCAGATCCCTTGGGGTAAAAATATGCTCATCACACATTCTAGAAAGCAATATATTGTCACTTGCTGGAGTAGGGTAAGGGCCTGAGTAGACTCTGGAGTGCAATCAGATTTCTCAATGAAGAGACCTCTGTACCATTAGCTAGCGCCCCTTACCCTTATTCAGGAATTTGTATCCAACTAGGCCTTCCGGGCCCACACTTTTATGCACACTACTCCTTCCCATCAAAGCCCCACCTAATCATTAGAAGGGAAGTTTATATTGATAGTTTGTGGAGACCTCACTGTTGGAGACCTGGGTCCTAATTCCGCCTGTGACACTTGACTAAATATGCTATTGTCATGAGCAAAGTACAATCTCCCTGCGCCTCAAATTTTTAAATGTGTGACACAAATATGTAAAACTCCACTTGACCTGCACCATCTTCATTTGTCTCCCAATAAATACTGCCCGTGACCCCTCCAACTTCTCCACGATGTAGAGTACTCCATTCCTTTCTAGCTACGTTTGTGATATTGAAATGACAATACTACAAACAAAATTATCTGTTGGTCTTTATATACTAAATTACATTATGCCCCACTGCCATAATACTTGTTTTATTGACTTCGGAAGGATGAATCGCTCAGTTGGCCTTCCAGTTTCAAATTATAACATGCGAATTGCACACACATCTTTGTAGAGGGTCTGATTCCACTGTGGTATCTTGCCAAATAATCCTCACACTTAGCAACCCCTTCTTTCAGTTTCACACTATGTACCCAAAACACTTTATGATTTTCATAATTTTTTTTACAATTGTACTAATAGGGCCCATGATAAATAGCTGTACCACTTGCACATAGCAAATTGCCACATAATGTAATGCCTCTCATGGATAAGATGGATATTGAGGGTGTTAATACTTGCAGGAGGACGCATGCCCTTACAGATTCTAAAACCTTAGCCACTGACAAAAGGTCCAACGTATTAAAATAAGCTCTGAGTGGCTGCCAGATGTTGCCATATGTCATCTGACTTCCAGCTGCCTTGAAACGCTTAACCGCTCTTCAACTCTGCAATTTCCTTTTTCCCATTATGCCTGCATTAAGACCGGCAGTTGTTTTAACAAAGAGAACAACCTGCTTCATACACTAAACCTTTCTGTAAACTAGAAGCCCAATCCTGAAGAACCCTCTATTATTCAGCAATAACCCCACGTAACCTTTGAAACCACTGGACATAGTTATTGCAGCTTGGTGATAAGCCACCCCGAGGTAGTTTAGCTACTATGTTCATTTATGCGTACACAAATTCAGGTTCCTAATCTGAGAGGCCTGAATAACTGTTCCAGTATCCACCCCTCTCGGTATCCAAACCCAATAGGTTATCTTCAGCCTTTCTTTTATTCTACACTTTTCCTGCCAGGTCCTCATTGACATGGTGGGTTCTGGTTGAGAAAATGAGTGACGTCCACGCACCCAGAATAGGCTGGGTGACCGTTATAGTGATATGTCGGACCTTTGGCAAATGGGCCACCAGTTCAGAGGTTTCCACTGGTGGAGTCAGACACTCCGCTGGTGTATATCTAGTGGTACCTCCGACTCAGAATTGAACACGGTGGGAGGGACACTGATTTACGGCAGTGCCCTCGCTCTGACAAACTTTAAATGACACCCAAAATATCTATACTCACAAAACAGTATAGCTACCCTACAGAGCGTGGACGTCATTTAGGGGTTTCCAGGGGTAGCAGCTGCAACCCCAGTTTGCCCTTTGCAACCCCAAGCTGTGCCCCTGGGATCCCTGGCTTCAGTTCTGCAGCCAAGATCAGAAAGGACTTGGGGATTAATGTTTGCTGAACAGGAAATGTATGGGACACGTTTTTAAAGTATTTAATAAAGACAGTGATGTTTTCATTTCTTTTTTGTAGTTTGCAGGAGTGTAGTTTTAGACAGAGCAGGAGTATGAGGTGAAACACCTTCTCAATTTACATTTGCTATCAGTCACATGCCCTATGAGGGGCAGTCTGGTAATGTCACTTTTGTGTTTTATTATGGTGAATGTTGCAGCGAGCCTGTGTTGTGCAAATAGGGCCCAAGGAAGCTGGAACACTATCAAATTTTACTACTTGTTGGCCTCCTTTCCATTAGTCAATAAATGGTTGCCAAATTTACCCCAATGACCGAACGGTGGAACTGTTCATCTTGTTCCTGGGCCACGTTGGTGCTCGAGAATCAGACCATTTTACTCTAGCAAGGTCAAGTCGAGTTTCAGAATGTTTCTTTTCCAGCAGACTTCAGCGCATGACAGTCATCAGGTCTTTGTAGTGGCTACATCGCTCAGGACAGACAATGAGACACAGACTTCATGTAGTTGTGTCTCTGAGTCCCTGCAGCACTTTTACCTTAGGTTCAGTGCATTGTGTCACCACCAGTCAGCCCCTGTCCAGCCTGGTTATTACATCGTCACCAGGCTGGTAGCATCAGGGCCTTCCTTCTGAGTGCAGAATTCATCCCAGGTATCTTGAGACAGGACCAGGCGTCGACATCATAAGGTAATGATGTGTTGCTTTTGTAGTAACACTTCGGGCCTGATTTGGATGTCGGTCGGAGTTGCCTCTGACTGACCTCCCCGCGGATGTGGAACCGATCGACCTCAGGTTGGCGGCTCCGTCACCGCAATTTGGAGCGGTCGCAAACTTTCATTTCTCAATGGGAGCTTATGCAGCGGGCCGAAACAGCCCGCAGCACAAGCTACCATTGAAAAATGGTAGCTTTTGCGCATTCCTGCACACTGTGGCACACGGTGCAGGGATGTGAGGCGGGGCCACAACCGAAGGGCCAGAGGTGGAGGCCCCCCAAAGATGCTTTCTGACAGCAGAACTGCTGCCATCATTTAGGGATTATGAGGCCCTTCTGACTGGCCGTTGGAACCAAGGAGTTTAAACCTTAGATGTCGGTCGGAAAGCCTCTGACCAGCGGTCATAGGCTTTCTGACCAACATCCAAATCAGGCCCTTCATGTCTCAGTATGGCTCTAAAGCTCTGTAAATAATGGGTGTTTATGGTGCCCAATGATGCATAGTTTGGAGAGTTCTGCATGTTAAATTGGTCAAAGATTTGCATTTTTTAACTTTATTTTTACAGTTCTAACAAACATAATTTTAATATAAATGCAAAGGCAGAGTTTCAAAATCAGTGACTCACTTCATTTCATTACACCTCTAACACAAGCCAAGAAAGGGTGTAGAACAGAGGATGAAGACAGAGGTTGCAGTGCTTATACTTCCAACCTATTTGTGGAAACAAGGATGGGGAAGGTGTGGTGGCTGGGTGAGTCAGTGGTACCATTGGAAGAAACCATGAAGGAGAGTCCACAGAATTTTTCCTTCCTGTAGACCACTGCTAAGTGCTTAAAAATCAGGTATGTGGCCTCCCTTTTTGACCCATTATTACGAGTTAGGTGGTACAGGGAATACAAAATTACTGGTGCCAGAAGTCAGTCCATCTGATAAAGAACCCCAGTGCTTTAATTTACCTATGGAACATGGCAGCTTTGGATTTCATGCTACTGGAAAAATACAATGTCCCTGTTATCTATTTATATACATCCTTACAACGGTGAAAAGGTGCTCCCAGTGGGCAGATATGCAGGGTAAAATAAATTATTTACAATGTTCAGGCATGACTTATAAATTAATGCAGATTATTGAGCCACAGTCTGTGGAATTTTAGGACTTAATTAGAATTCAAGGAGGCGCCATAGCAATGAGTAGACAAAGGAGGTGCACCACGTGTAAGGAAAGAGATGAGCAAAGGTGCAGAGAGATGAAAGCGCGACTATAAAGTGGCTTCTAGCAGCGGTAGCTCACAAAGCGGCAGGGAGTAAGTATTACAACTTACTCCCTGCCGCTTTGTGAGCTACCACTGCTAGAAGGATGTATATAAATAGATAACAGGGACCAGAATATAATGTAATTAATATCCTTCTTTTAGATTCAGCTTGCTCACCAACTGTATGTCCTGAAGATGATCTCGAATAGCTGAGATCGAAGCGCCGCCGACCCCCTACAACAGGAACTCCTTACACTCTGTAAACTCTTGAGGAGTTCCTATTATTGTTGTCAATGCGATGTCTGTTTTAAAGTCACCCTCACTTTTTCACGTCTCGCCTGTTGTCACTTACCTGTGTAAGCACCTGATTACTATTACGACCAATTGACCTTAAAAATAAACTCCAGTCTTAAGTCGACCTATATGTCCCTTTGTACATTACTTACCGGTCCCTTTGCTAATAATTGTCGTCCCCAATTCTATCGCAGTGTCCCCGACGGGGTCACTACTTTCTTTGGACCACAACAGAACTGTTGTTTTCCTATAACATTTTACCACCCCAGGTTCACATATCGGGGTACCCTTGTCTTCCTTACTACTTCCTAATGGTCTATGGCATGGAGTCCTGAATTCCTACATATGGCAGTAATACTCTTAATTGCTCATGACTGTGAAAATGTCAAAATAATCCATTATACTTTCCACTGTGTTCTGGTAGTTATTGATGAGCATACAGTTGTGAAAGAGTGAGGTTGGACTGCTTTTGAGGATACACCGGTGCAAGGGAAAGCACAATTGGGCATTTGAGACTGTATCTGAGCATAATGAAGACCTACTTCAGCATGGGCTGGGCTTGATTGGCAGGGGCTTATGATGCCTGTAACTAGGAATATCCTGTGACCTGGCAAATTTGGCTTTTATCCTGATGTTTGACTTGTTGCCTGAGAATTTGGTGCTATACCTGAGCATTTACTGCTGTGCACGGGCTCATCTGGCCTTCTGCCTGTTTATTAGTCTACCTGAGCCAGGGCAGACGAAGCTGTGTCTAGGTAGATACATGAAGCTGTGCTTTTGTAAATTATGCTTGTGCTTCGGTATTTGTACTGTATTATGGATAATTGACCTAGTCTTGGGTAGTTCAAGCTGTGCCAGAGAATCTGATGGTTGCACCCTGGACCGTTATTTGGAATTGTACCTGTGAATTTAGTGCTGTGTCTGGGTGTTTGGTACTGAACATTATATAACATGACATGCATTTATAAGGCACATGTTCACTTTTTGTGCATCTTGCACTGAATATCAGATGTTTTTGTTACCTGAATCAATTGTTCTAATTTTATTGTTCTCAGAAGTATGGAACCGCAAGGATTCAGGGCTGTTCCTGAGAATTGATGGCTGGTGCGTGGATATGAAGGCTATACCTTGGTAGCTGACAGCTGTATATCTGGTAGTTATTGCTTTTTTTGTTAACTCCGGGGATGTCACTTCCTGTGATGTTGTTGAGGGTCAGAGGTCATGGAATATCATTTCCTGTGATATCACCAAGGTTAAATTCAATGTGACATCACTTCCTGTGATATCACCAGGAATCACATGACCTGTGATGTCACTTCCGTTGCCCCAGGCATTTTGGTGAATTGACGTCCATGCTACAGAGCTCAGGGGTTAGGCTTGTCCATAGTGTATGTTTAGTCACACAAAATAATTGTAAAAATAGACCTCACCCACAGTTTGTGACATGCTTCATTAACGGGCCTGACTACATCTTCAAAATAAACAATTGACAAGGATTTCAAGACGATTTTATATTCTGGTAGAACTGCTACTGACAATTAGCCCCTTCAAAAAATATCAAGTATTCCCACTAAAGTGGTTGAGCCCATCCTGACATGATTATTGTCGGGATGTGGACAGGTCCGATGATGGAAGCATGTTACAAACTGTGGGTGAGGGCCGTTTGTACAATTATTCATTGTGACTAAACATACAGTAATGACGAGCCTAACCCCTGAGCTCTGTAACCCAGCTTTACTGTTTTCTGAGTATGAGTATATTAAGGAAGAAGAAAAATAGGAGGCTTTACTTTCCTCTCTCTATTTCTTTTGTGTATTTTTTACCCAAAATATCTAGTCGGTAAGGACTTTTTATACAATTCTTTGAACTCGTTTGCTGTGTTATCCTCACTCCTGATTGGCACACCCATATCAATAGGGCATCCAATTTTGTTTGTGGCTATCCAAAACAATGTTTCTCACATTTTACATGTTCAATAAAAAAATATGTTACTATTTGGAGCCAAATGCATCTCTTAGAAGTGGCAAACAGTTCCATTCATGTCCAAGTTATTACAATTAAAACCTAGAATGATGGACATCGTTAGCAGCACAGGCAGGTGAATATCACATTACTGTAAATTAATACGCTATATCTACTCTTTCACTCCTCGATAGCTGCCAAGTGAAGCCATGTGATGCATAAACCTTCAGCCAGTACTTGCTATAAAGCCCACACTACTTTACTGAGTTTTAAGGTTCAGATTTATAAAGGGAAAAGCATGAATTTCATAAAACACCTAGAATAGTTGGCTACAAAAACACTGGCTAGAAGACAGTCAAAGGTAACAATCAGCCCACCAGGAAGAACTAAACCCTTGTCCTATCTTTCTTTCAACAGCCTCCTTCACCTTGACATACACTGCAGACAAGCAGATTCCAGTCTTCACCTCTCCACCGTCCTGAAACATCTCACACTACTCACTCTACCAGTGTCTAACAAGTACAAAGGGGTACCTACTTGAATGCACATTTGGGAAACACTACCCCCACCCCACCACAATTAATTTAACATTAGGCACTCGCACATCAGCAATGCAAATGATATGGGAAAACGTACGCACTATAGAAAGTAAGATCCTTTAGTATGCTTTCCAGCCCCTATAGACAACTCTATATCCCATTCTCAATTTTCAAGAAAATCTTCCATAAAAGAAATAAAGGCGTCTTAGGTTTTTTAATGATACATATGCTTTAAAAATATTCTTCTGAGCTACAATTCCCAATCAAAATAGTAATGCTTCTTTTATAAAACGTGTATAGATAGATAACTTATCTAACGTTTCATAAAAGCTGTTTAAATTAATGCACAGTAATACTCAAATCTAAGTGCCTGTATCTGATATTAAATTACTTCTTATGTTACACTATATAGGACACATTGCCTTTTGGTATATGAGTGCTTAGACATAAGCGGCATTTTACTTATACACTTTATTGCTTTAAAAACATGTTTTTTGTATTTGTGAATCTGTCCTTTTTAAGTAGACATAATAGTGATAACCAGGCTAAATTCAAATATCTATCATCCACAATCAGCCATGGTTTCGGCCACTTTTAGTTTTTAGTCATATGAGTTTTCTTTTTTTATGCCGGTGATCTAACATACCTGTTTGTGTACATTTACACTAGGTGATCCAACAGTGGCTATCCCATAGTTTGTCACATAAACATTGGAACTGCGTTGGGGGATTCCGGATACCATACTGGAACTAAAACCAAATAGAGACCATTCATGAAAAACTTTGAAAGTGCTTCAAATAGTTTTTTTATCATTTCTAAAAACATCAAAACATCGCGGGAACACTGCCAACCCACAGTGAGAGCCCATTATGTTACATAACCGCAACATCATTGAAGACCTATCTTCTACATAGATTTTATCTGACCCTTTTTAGACTAAACACTGTGTACTCCCTAGTTTCATCCCCTAAGCTTGGCGTCAGTCCCGCTGAGCTCCTCTGTTGCCCATGCAATAGTCAATCAGCACAAAATGGGCACTTGTAGTAAAATCTGATTCACACATCATGTGCTGAGCCAGTTGCTGTAAACATTTCAGTGATGTTTCTGGGGTCAGAAACAGGACAAAACTGTTAAATACTGTGTACATATAAAGGCTATATACATGGTCAATGTCCATAGGCACTGTATCAAATTTACTTTTTAGATGTTGTTTATTTGTTCAAAAATGTGAAGTGTAAGATTTCCTGATCAGAACTGTAAACAACAACTCTGATATGATCTACCTACGTTCTGCAATATTTTTCAAGATTAAGGTTTGGGAATTGCCTCCCTTTGCTGCTGCCTGAAGAATTAACATTGTTGAAATGGCAGTTTTCCCCTTGTTTGTACACCCTGTCACAAAAACAAAATATGCTTTGATCCCATCAAATCTACTATTGTTTATTTTATGAACAGAGGAGAGACTTGATGGATAAATGGGAAATATGTTGCCATGCACTGTAGGACGGTGGATGGGCTTGGCATAATTTACAAATGATTATAGAGACAACTGGGCCTTGAACTTGCAAAAGCATACTGATGTATTTATTAAACAATATATGCCTGAACCTCAGACTCTCAGTCTTTTTTTCTTTAAGTTCCAGCACTTCAATACATATATATATATAATTGCATACTGTACCAGATCCTACAAAGATCCTACATAAATTGGATCATAAAATATAAATAAATATATATATATATATTACTAAAGTTGCAGCCCACAGTGTGGACGCCAGCGCTCTTCTCAGGGGCGGTGCTTTATCATCCGGCAGGGCCACGCCGGTAAATATAAAACAGTTTTCACCTCTCGGCAATAATGGTCGCACACACTCGGGCTTCAGGTTTTATGGCGGTTTATTCAAGCAAATAAAACTCTGCCATGCCCAACGCGTTTCGGTCCCCCCACTCGGACCTTGATCACGGGATCAAGGTCCGAGTGTCATCAGTGATGTCACTGATCATGTCATGAGTGATGTAATATGTGACGTCATCAGCAGTGCATTGAGGGGGCACGAGTTATAGTTACCTCAACTAACTATAACGGCCGAATTTCTCTGGTTTTGAACGAGTGAACTGTCCAACTAACTATAACGTCCCTGAAACCTGTGGTTTTTTTCAGTGAATTTCTAAGGTTTTTTAAATGCTAATTTCTAACTATGACGTCCCTGAAACCTATGGTTTTTTCAGTGAATTTCAAAGGTTTTTTAAATGCTAATTTCTAACTATAATGTCCCTGAAACCTATGTTTTTTTCAGTGAATTTCAAAGGTTTTTTAAATGCTAATTTCTAACTATAACGTCTCTGAAACCTATGGTTTTTTCAGTGAATTTCAAAGGTTTTTTAAATGCTAATTTCTAACTATCAAAGGTTTTTTAAATGCTAATTTCTAACTACAACGTCCCTGAAACCTAAGGTTTTTTCAGTGAATTTTTAAGTTTTTTTAAATGCTAATTTCTAACTGTGCCTACATAGGTAGGACAAATGCAGAAAGAGGAAGAAAGGCGCAGAAAGAAGCAAGAGAAATGCAGAAAGAGGCAACAGAATTCCAGAAAGACGAAGAAAGGTGTAGAAAGAAGCAAGAGATATGCAGAAAGAACCAACAGAGGTGCAGAAAGAGGCCTTGTTGCAAAGTCATCCTGTGCCCCCAACGTTTTGCTGAGGTGTACTGGTGGTAACTGACTCTGACTAACCAGGCCTGGAGCCAGTGCTATGCAAAAAGACACTTAAAATACAGTGAAAACACCTACATACACTAGGGTACACTATGGGTTGTGGTACCCCTGTGATTGGCATGACCTCCCCTGTAAGGCCCTAGTACATAATAGGGCAGGGGGATTAACCCCTTTACCGCGGTGGCAATTCCGCTGCAGTGCGGGGCGTTCCATTGTGTGGGCGGGGCCGCGTCGGCCAACGGACATGCGCAGCACTACCGAGGTAGTGCTCGCGACGGCCGTTGGCCGACGGGCGCAACGAACGGGTTAAAACTACCTCTAAGTCAGAGGTGCAGAAAGAAGCAAGAGAAGTGCAGAAAGAAGCAACAGAGGTGCTTAAAGAGGCAAGAGGGGTGCAGAAAGAGGCAAGAGAAGTGCAGAAAGAAGCAACAAAGGACACAAAAGAGCCAAGAGAGGTACTGAACAGGCAAGAAAGGTACAGAAAGAGGGAACAGGGGTGCAGAAAGAGGTAAGAGGGATACAGAAATTTGCAAGGGAGGTGCAGAAAGAAGCAAGAGCAGTGCAGAAAGAAGCAAGAGAAGTGCAGAAAGAAGCAAGAGAGGTGGAGAAATAGGGAAGAGGGGTGCAGAAAGAGGCATGAGGGATGCAGACATTTGCAAAAGAGGTGCAGAAAGAAGCAAGAACAGTGCAGAAAGAACTAACAGAGATGCAAAAAGAGGCAAGAGGGGTGCAGAAAGAGGCATGAGAGATGCACAAATTGGCACGAGAGGTACAGAAAGAGGCAGGAGACGTGCAGAAAGAAGGAAGAGAAGTGCAGAAAGAAGCAACAGAGGTGCTGAATGAGGCGCGAAGGGTGCAGAAAGAGGCAAGAGAAGTGCAGAAAGAAGCAACAGAGGTACAGAAAGAAGCAAGAGAGGTGCAGAAACAGGCAGGAAAGGTGCAGAAAGAGGGAACAAGGGTGCAAAAAGAGGCAAGAGGTGCGGGAAGAGGGGTGCAGAAATAGGCAAGAGGGGTACAGAAAGAAGCAAGTGAGGTGCAGAAAGAGGCAACAGAGGTGCAGAAAGACGCAAGAGAAGTGCAGAAACAAGCAAGAGAAGTACAGAAAGAGGCAAGAGAATTGCTGAAAGAAGCACGAAGGTGTAGAAAGAAGCAAGAGAAGTGCAGAAAGAGGCAAGTGAGGTGCAGAAAGAAGCAAGAGAAGTGCACAAAGAACCAACAGAGGTGCAAAAAGAGGCAAGAGGGGTGCAGAAAGAGGTAGGAGAGGTGCATAAAGAGGCAAGAAAGGTACAGAAAGAGGCAGGAGGGGTACTGAAAGAAGGAAGAGAAGTGCAGAAAGAGGCAAGAGATTTGCTGAAAGAAGCAACAGAGGTATAGAAAGAAGCAAGAGAAGTGCAGAAAGAGGCAAGTAAGGTGCAGAAAGAAGAGCAGTGCAGAAAGAACCAACAGAGGTGCAAAAAAGAGGCAAGGGGGTGCAGAAAAAGGTAGGAGAGGTGCACAAAGAGGCAAGACAAGTACAGAAAGAGGCAGGAGGGGTGCAGAAAGAAGGAAGGGAAGTGCAGAAAGAAGCAACAGGTGCTGAAAGAGGCAAGAGGGGTGCAGAAAGAGGGAAGAGGGGTGTGAAAGAGGCACGGGGGGTGCAGAAAGAAGCAAGAGGGGTGCAGAAAGAAGCAAGAGAGTTGCAGAAAGAAACAAAAGAAGTGCAGAAAGAAGGAACAGAGGTGCAGAAAGAAACAAAAGAAGAGCAGAAAGAAGGAACAGAGGTGCAGAAAGAGGCAAGAGAGGTGCAGAAACAGGCAAGAAAGGTGCAGAAAGACGCAAGAAAGGTGCAGAAAGAGAAAAAAGGGGTGCAAAAATAGGCAAGAGGGGTGCAGAAAGCAGCAAAAGAGTTGCAGAAACAGGCAAGAGAAGTGCAGAAAGAGGCAAGAGAATTGCTGAAAGAAGCAACAGAGGTGTGGAAAGAAGCAGAAGTGCAGAAAGAGGCAAGTGAGGTGCAGAAATAAGCAAGAGCAGTGCAGAAAGAACCAACAGAGGTGCAAAAAGAGGCAAGAGGGGTGCAGAAAAAGGTAGGAGAGGTGCACAAAGAGGCAAGACAAGTACAGAAAGAGGCAAGAGGGGTGCAGAAAGAAGGAAGAGAAGTGCAGAAAGAAGCAACAGAGGTGCTGAAAGAGGCGCGAAGGGTGCAGAAAGAGGCAAGAGAAGTGCAGAAAGAAGCAACAGAGTTGCAGAAAGAGGCAATAGAGATGTAGAAAGAGGCAAGAGAGATGCAGAAAGAAGCAAGTGAGGTGCAGAAAGAGGCTAGAGAGCTGCAGAAAGAAGAGTGAGGTTCAGAAAGAGGCAAGAGAAGAGCAGAAAGTGGCAAGTGAGGTGCATAAAGAGGCAAGAGAGGTATAGAAAGAGGTAAGATAAGTGTAGAAAGAGGCAAGAGAAGTGCGGAAAGAGGCTCGAGAAGTGCAGAAAGAGGCAAGAGAAGTTCAGAAAGAGGCAAGAGAAGTGCAGAAAGAGGCAAGAGAGGTGCAGAAGGAAGAGAGTGAGGTGCAGAAAGAGGCAAGTGAGGTGCAGAAAGAGGCAAGAGAGGTACAGAAAGAGGCATGGGAAGTGCAGAAACAGGCAAGAGAAATGCACAAAGAGGCAAGAGAGGAGCAGAAAGAGGCAAGAGAGGTATAGAAAGAAGCAAGAGAAGTGCAGAAAGGCAAGTGAGGTGCAAAAAGAGGCAAGAGAGGTGCAGAAAGAGGCTAGAGAGGTGCAGAAAGAAGCAAGAGATCTGCAGAAAAAAGCAACAGAGGTGCTGAAAGAGGCAAGTGAGGTGCAGAAAGGGGCAAGAGAAGTGCAGAAAGAGGCAAGTGAAGTGCAGAAAGAAGACAGTGAGGTGCAGAAAGAGGAACAAAGGTGCAGAAAGATGCAAGAGAAATGCAGAGAGGCAAGAGAGGCACAGAAAGAAGAGAGGTTTGTGCACCATTAGTACCAATTTAAAACCCACATTTAGCAATAAGTAACACGTGACCATTCCAGCTTTGCAAAGGGCCTTCCACCACGCTGTAACACGTGAAGCTACATTTTTGGGAACATTTGAGCCTTTTGAGCTAGCAACAAGGCTTTTTTTGTTCAAATCTGCAGATTAGGCAGCAGATAATGGAATATTTGGCAAATGCGGAAAATGTTTAATTATGTGAAAATTGGTGCAGCCGAACAGTCACATAATTCCAGTGGACCTGCTCATACCTCCGACTAGGTCCAGAAGTGCTCTTCAGTGGTTCCTTCTTTTTTTGTGTCTCATTGAGTTTATAGTTTAGCTTCTATGGAAACGAGGAAGACTAAACCTGAGGTTACCACTCCACAACACAGACTACAATACCACATAATTACTCTCCAAAACACATAATCCCACTCCACATAATTCCTATACACTAAATACCGCATACTTTCTATTCACATAATTTCACTGCACAACATACCACATAATTCCACTACACACAACGTACATCCACTCTACACCAAAAAACATTAGTAAAAAACTTTTACATTGACAACGCCAATTGCTTTAACTCTCGCAAATGCGAAACCTATTACATTGCAAATGCTTCTTTAACTAGTAGTCGCGTTTGCAGAGTGGTGGAAAAAGGGTCCTGGGCCTCCGACCAGCGCTCAGGAATTCCGCTGCGTAGGACTTACAGGAGCTACCAGGAGGGCTTCTTGGCCCCCATAGTCCCTCAGGAGTAAAGTGGACTTCATCCCCCATCCCGTAGTCTGCCAGGAGGCACGTTTGTAGAGTGGTTGCGAAAGGGGGCGTGGCCTCCGAAGACGTCTTAGCAATCCCACTGTGTGGGACTTACTGGAGGTAACAAGGGGGGTAGTTGGCCCACAACTACATCCTTGGGGGCCAACTACCCCTCCTATTACCTCCAGTAAGTCCCAAACAGCAGGATTGCTAAGTTCTCATAGCAGGCCACGCCCCCTTTGCCCACCACTCTGCAAACGCGCTCCCTGATGCGCTCTTGGATGGGGATTGAAGTCCCCTTCGCTGCTGGGGGTCCTTAGGGGCCAACTAGCCTACCTCTTACCTCCAGTAAGCCCCACACAGTGGGATTGCTGAGAGGTGGACACAGGCCATGCCCCCTTTCTCCACCACTCTGCAAACGCGCCTCCTGGCATGCTGTTGGTTGGGGGATGAAGTCCCCTTTCCTCCTGAGGGTCCCTGGGGGCCAACTAGCCCTCCTGTTACCTCCAGTAAGCCCCATACAGCTGGTTTGCTGAGAGTGCTCAAAGGCCACGCCCCCTTTTTACACCACTATGCAACCGCGGCTCCTGGTGCACTGCTGCTCGGGGGATGAAGTCCACTTGAGTCCTGAGGTCCTCAGGACACAAGAGGACCTCATCGCCCCACCAGCAGTGTGCCAAGAGGTGCGTTTGCAGAGTGGTGTAAAAAGGGGCGTGGCCTCAGACCACCTCTCAGCAATCCCACTGTGTGGGGCTTACTGGAAGTAACTGGTGGGCTAGTTTGCCCCAGGGACCCTCAGGAATGAAGGGGACTTAATCCCCCAACTTACAACGCGCCAGGGGGCGCGTTTGCAGAGTGGTGCAGGGAGGGGGCGGGTCCTCCGGCGAGATGCCAGCTTTTCTTTCAAAAAATATTTTTAGAAGGGGGGCTGTATGGCCCCCCTTCTTTTAGTTTTTTTGGGCCCTGGGGACCCCCTGGGCATTTTTTTTTAAATAAAAAAACGGGAAGGGGGCCACGTGGCCTCCCTTCCCTGGGCCACTACTGGCCCCAGGGACTACAACCCCCGGGGCCTAGCCAGCATTTTTTTTTAAATTTTGGAGGGAGGCTGCATGCCCCCCCACCACCCCCTTCCCGGGGCATTGCCTCTTTTTTATTTTTTTAAGTACGGGAGGGGGGCCGCGTGGCCCCCCTTCCCTTGGCCAGTTCTGGCCCCGGGGACCCCATCCCCCGGGGCATGGCCAGCCTGGATTTTTTGGGGGGAGGGGGGCCACGTGGCCCCCCTCCTAAGGCCAATTATGGCCCCGGGGAGTCCATCTCTCGGGCCGGCCTTCCTTTTAAATTTTTTTTTTTTAAAAATAAATAAAGGGGAGGGGGGCCAAGTAGCCCCCCTCCCGGGCCACTTCTGGCCCCGGGGACCCCATCCCCCGGGGCTGGCCCTCAAGTTGGGGACTGTGGGGGGAGCCCCAATGCCCCCCACGGTCTCTGCCAGCCTCCCGCCTCCTGCGGGAGCCGGCATTGCTTTTGGGCAAGGGGAGCTGCTGACATGCAGCTCCCCTTGCCCAAAAGCAATTCTGCTTTGCTTCTTGGAAGCAAGAACAGGTTTCCTGCTCTCACTTCCAAGAAGCAAAGCAGTGTTTGCTACGGCAGGGCGGGAGCCGTGCTCCCGCCCTGCCATAGCAAACGGCAATGTCCCAGGGGTGGGCACCCTGGGACATTGCGGGGGCCGGCCCTGGGGGTGGCGGTCCCCAGGGCCATTGAGGGCTCCAGGAGGGGGGCCGCGTGGCCCCCCTCCCATCATGATTGAAGCCCCGGGGAGGTGGTGGTCCCCGGGGCCCGCATCGGACCCCCACCCTTAATTTAAAGTTTGCCCCGGGAGGTGGTAATCCCCGGGGCTGGGGGGGGGCCCGTGAGGCCCCCCTCATAATTACATAATGCCCCGGGGAGGTGGCGGTCCCCGGGGCTTGGGGGGGCCTATGAGGCCCCCCCACCCACAATTAAACAAAGCCCCGGGGAGGTGCGGTCCCCGGGGCTGTGGGGTGCCGCGTGCCCCCGCGCATAATTAAATAAGGCCCCAGGGAGGTGGTGGTCCCCGGGGCTGCAAGGGCCCCCGAGGGTCCCCGCTAATTATTTGGGCATTGCCCCCGGGACCTAGCCCACCCGGGGGCTTAAGGAAAATGAAGCGCGGGAGCACGCGCTTCGTTTTTATTTTGTTTTCTCGGCCAGATTCGCGAACCCAGCGCGAATTCGGCGGATTTGTTTTAAAAAAAATGCTTTTTTTGGCCCTGGGGTTCCTTGTGGGACCCCCTGAGCAGGCCTAGGGGGTCAGGGTGTTTCTACCCTGCCCCCTTTTCTTATTTTTTATCATTTGTTTTACTGTTTTCTTGTGACTTGGTTACCGAGTCACAAGATGGCTGCCAACACATTCTGGTTTGGAGTGTTGGCAGCCAATCAGAATGAAGCTCGTGCTCGGGAGGGTTCGCAAATCCTCCTCAGTGCTCAGATATATAAATTTTTATTTTTTTAATTTCTCAGCAACTACTGAACGGATTTACACCTCTTTGCCAAATTTGGTGTAATTCCGTTCAGCAGTTCGGGCTGTTGCCGTGTCTAAAGTTCCTATGGAAATTAACATGGGAAAACGCGTTTTGGGACCTCCCTTTTTTCTCGGCCCCCGCTTGACAAATCACCCCGAAACTTTCAAGACAGGAGCTGACCTGAGTGAACCATTAGTCTTGAAAATTTCGCGACGATTCGTCAAATGGCGCCAAAGATATTGGCAAAAGAAAAAACGCTTTTTGAATAGAAACAAGGTCCTAACTATAACTACCTACTGGAGACCGCCAGTAGGTAATATATATATATATATAAAGTTGACTATTGAGCTAATCAGACAGATCTGATAATCTGGATGTACATTAATTCATTGGGCCTGGTATTAAGATCTCCTGGCATTATTAACCTAATTTAAAGCCTAGAATACTAACACAACATACATTCAGACTCCCAAATTCTGCAGCAGCCATTGGGCACTGAAGTTCCTCCGCCACTGTAACATAGAGCCATAGAAAACTCAAGCAGAAATCATTTTCCACTCCTACTTCCATTTGAAGTAATTCATCTCATTGCATAGCCTTCTACCTCCTTGCCACAGTCTTTTTGCCCCTCACCTCTTGGTAATAGAAGCTCAGTCTCAAATCTGTTGCAGCATGTTTCACAGGTTTTCACTTCTTCCTTGGTCCTAAAATAAGAATATGCAATGATATGACTGACTGAGCAGTTTAGAAAACACCACAATGAGGATGATGTCACTAGCCCTCATCATTTCATTGGTGCAGCTATGGCATAACATGCGAAAGGCAGATATTGCCTGCTAGCAGATGGGCTGTGTGGATTCAAAATGGCGTCTTCTTAGACAGCCAAGTCAACAAGCAAACAGTGGTTCCTAGCGGTATGCCTTACAAATATCTGAAAATCAATCAATATAATCAACAGTACAAAGCTTAATCAATATTTAGTATATGCATGACCTAGGTTAATGTTCATCATATACATAGGCCATACCGCAAGGACTATAATTCAGTGGCATTAATGCTGTATTTATTTTCATCGCTCACAAATAAACACAATAAAAACTGCTCAGTGCTCAAGTAATCACACATGTAAGCTTCAAACTGAACCAAGTGTGTATATTTACATTTTCAGGCAATGGACTACCCACTCCCAAGTAATGGTACAAGGCCGACCCCAAAATGCATGTTACTCACCTGCAGATTGGCTGTCAAACATGCTCAAACATCGCCAAAACTATTCTTCCATTATGAATTGGACATTCTATTCCTCACTGTATCCTGGCTAAATCAATGGTCTACACCCCTGCTTGACATCCTAGTACCTCCAAACTACACCATCTTGCATCTAGACTGTCGGGGGCGTGGCTACGAAGCCAACGATGGCGGATGCGTGAGCAGAGAGCTCCGCGCCAGCCGAGTCATTTTTCCTGATTCAGCAGTGATCCTGCCCGGGCCTGGGGGCTCCTTCCTGTGCTCCCCCCGAGCGGACGTGTTCGTGCGCCCAGCGCTGCACTCGGGGGCCAGAATATCGGCGGGGGGCCGAGAAACACTGACTGCGCTCTGCGTGCAGAACCGACGGATGGCGGCCTAGACGGAAGTAAACGTCTTGCGTCATGGCAGCTCCGGTCTCCCACATCCAGCTGAGCCGGACTGCACAGATGCCTTTGTGGAGCTGAGGACGATCGGACCCCTACGGCCTGCCTCTGGAGTTGGTGAGATCGGGTCCCACATTTCGTGGACGCCGGATCGGCGGTGTGGAGCGACGAAGCCCGGGGGGAGCAGATCGTGGTGAGCTGATCGGCGCCTTGTCGGAGTGCGGGCCCCGAAGAGAGCAATTACCTTCCAGAACTGCTGTGGGCCCCGCGATTGTGAGTGGGGAAGAGGAGCCACGGGTGGAGCCGGGTGGTGCCACTGGCGAATACATTCTGGGAATTGCAGGCACCCCCGTGGCCAGACAGTACTACAGTGGGTGTGTGTGCGAGTGATCAGCCGAACTATACTCTGCTCCGAGGAGACACTGCAGGGCATAATTGGACCCCCGCTGTTTATCCACAATACCGGCGTCCTCCCAGTGATAGAGGGGGATTCCGCGATAGACCTGCCCTGGCCTGCACTCCTCCAGCCGGATGTGCCTCTCTGTTGATGCAGACCCCTTGATCCGTCACGCAAAGGGACACAGGGAGTTGAGTCTCTAAACAGCCCTACATCCCACGGTCTGAGCGTGGCATTAGCGGGGAGTGCCCCACCCCGCAACCGATAACTTGGCCTTCCGGCGACCTGGTAGGGCCTGTTGTTTCTTTGAGCCTGCTGAGGAGGTGGGGACTGCACTGTTTGAGACCTGTCTACCTGCGGGGGCGCGGTGATTGTGCGGCGGACCCCTGCTGGGATCAGCCTAGAGGAGACCTGAATTAGGTCACACCCGTTTGCTGCTGGAGGGATTCACCGGGGTTATGGGGAGCCGCGCTGCGGCCTGAAGCTGAGTTGAGGCCCCACTGGCATTTTACACAGAGGGAAGAGGACATAGTGGATACCCCATTAGTGACCCGGCTTGGGGTCCACGTTGCGTCCACTTCATCACTCCCTGCCATCCGGCTGTGGGTGCTTCCTGTTGTCTGGGGATGGCGCCTTGGTGTTGACGCAGACGTGATCAGAGTACTGGTGCTGTGAAAGCAGTCGAGACTTCCCCACCTATTCTGCAAACTGGAGAGGCACGTGCCCACAGAGAGCGGGCCGCACAAGATCAGAGGTCATAGAACACGCTGCACTCACCATGGGGAAACCTAGGGGGAGGCTGATGGGTCCTCCTCAAGAACACGACAATAGTGCTGCGGACTCAGAGACTCAGGATCCTGGAAGTGAACATCTCGAGATACCTGTCCAACAGCAATATGCCAAGATCCTGGAGGCTATTGTCAACACCAAGGCGACGCTGCACCAGGACATAAGTACAGTTGCGGTGGGATTGGGTCTGTTACGGGCCGAACATGGTAAGCTGTTGGACCGTGTGAAACATACGGTGGCGACTCTTGAGGAACTGGCCCCCGCGCAAAAAGTTTTGGCCGCAAAGGTGGAAGACCTGTCAGACCGCATGGGTGTGCTGGAACGTAGAGCAGAGGACGCAGAAGGCCGCAATCGTCGAAACAATGTGAGAGTCTTGGGGCTGCCGGAGGGCATTGAGAAACATGACATGGTAACTTTTTTAGAGAACTGGCTGAGAGACGTGGTGGCGCCGGAGGGTCTATCACAGTTCTACACCCTGGAGAGGGCCCATCGGGTGTCCAACAGACCACTGGCGCCGGGTAGACCTCCGAGACCAGTGGTGGCCAGGTTGCTTCATTACCGTGACAGAGACTTGCTGCTCCGGAAAGCACGATCCGATGGTCCTTTCATGGTGGACAATTGCAAGGTGTCTCTGTTCCCAGACTACACGCTGGAGGTGCGGCGACGCCGTGCGTCTTTCCTAGAGGTCAAGCGAGCGTTACGTGAGGACGGTATTCTGTATTCACTGATGTTCCCGGCTCGACTGCGAATTATATTGGACGGTAAAACACACATCTGCGATGATCCTAAATCCGCCTGGGAGTGGATCGAAACCTATAAGACAGAGGGCCAAGCTCTGCTTAGATCTCAACGGCCGGAGGCAGGAACGGGGGACCCTGGGAAGCGACCCCGTAGACGACAACGCCGGAAGGCCAAGAAGAGGCCGAATCCGTCAAGGACGGCTGAGGAGAGAGCAAACGCACTGAAGGCTGTAGCAGAGCTGTTGCAGGGTGGAGATTCCACTCAAGTGAAAGGCTCAGACCTGAATCATGGAACCGAAGAATCAGGCTCGGACACTTCACAAAGTGGACAGAAAAGCCTGCCAGATGTAACTCCGCAGACTGCCGATGAGTTTTTCGGATAGGTGGCTAGATAATTCTCCTCTCTCCTCCCCCCCTGCTCTTTTCTTCCCCCCCCCTCTTATTCTTGCTCTCCTCTGTCCCCTTTTCCCTTCTGTCACTCTCCCCCTCCTTCTCACTGACATACTGTTGAATTGAGCAAACTGTATAAATTGTATACGTTTCTATTGCTTCTAAGGTCCTTTCATTTCCTGATGGAAGGGGGAGGGGGGAACGGGGGGGCCTCTGGGCGCGGGTGGGGACGGCCTGTTTAGGCTGAGTCGCCCTGGGAATTACACCGCTTTACTACTAAACTTTGGAAACTTCGGTCCCGCTCCCCTACCAGGCCCTTGGCTAGTTGCCTAGGACCTTGTTGTCTTGTCGTAAGTTTGTGCTATGCACTGTAGTTGTACATTTGGGCAGCTGACCGTTGTCAGTCCGCTCACAGGTGTGGGAGTTACTTGTTTGGGGTTGATGTTACTCACCAGGTGCTATGTGGTACTTTTTAGGGCTGCTGAACGGGGGAGGGATCCGGGTGGGTATTATTCTTTTGCTTAATGGCGAATCAGACAACTAGGCCTGAAGGGTTCAAACTCCTTACCTGGAATATACGGGGTATGGGCTCCCCTGCTAAGCACTACTGTATACTGAACTATTTACGCCGCAGAGGGGTCCATGTGGCGATCCTACAGGAGACTCACCTCACGGAGACTGAGGTGGCGCAATTGAAACGAAGGTGGAGGGGACAGCTGTATGCGGCCACTTACTCTGCCTTTGCGAGGGGGGCACTCGTGTGGATTAGACATGGGGTTCCCTTTCAACTCTCCCATAAAGTGTGGACACAGAAGGGCAATATGTGGTGATACAAGGGAAGCTGGCGGGGAGAGAGATCACACTGGGTAGCGTATATGCCCCCAATCGAGAACAGATCCCTTTTTTGGAAAAGTTCTCAGGTGTCTTAGCGGGGGTGGATGCTGACAATCTGATAATCGGTGGTGATTTTAACTGTGTGTGCGATGTAGACTGGGATAGGTCTACTCCCCCCCATTGAGGGGCACGTTGGCCTCCAACACAGCACAGGGGCTTAGACGATGGGCAGCGGGATGGGGATTGGTGGACTTGTGGAGACTCCAAAACTATCAGCAGAGAGTGTATTCCTATTATTCCCATCTATATGACCTCCACACTCGATTAGATATGTTCTTTTGCTCCACTACACTGACGCACATGCTGTCTGAAGCTGAATACCTGGGAAGAGCTATCTCTGACCATAGCCCATTGCTGATGCGGTTTGCCCCTACCGCTGGGAGGACTCTGATACCCTCCTGGAGGTTAGATCCTACCTTGAAGACGATGGGTTTCGACAGTTGTTAGCAGCAGCGCTGCACACTTATTTTTCAGAGAACCGGGGTACGGCTAGCTCCCTGTTGGTGGAATGGGAGGCGTTTAAGGTGGTCACCAGGGGACAATGCTTGGGACAGATGATGGGCCTCAGACGAGAGATCACCAGGGAACTGGGGGTGTTGGAGCAACAACTGCAAGAATTGGATAGGGACCTAGCGAGAGGTTTAGGGGTACACAATAAGATGGCGGAGCTCAGAAGTCGCTAAAACTCCACGTGGGATAGTTTACGGACTGTGGACTTGACAAAATATAAAGAACGACAACATGAGGAAGGGGGTAAAGCCGGTAGATTGCTGGCCTGGCTGGTTAGACCGGGCAGTCGGGGGGTGCCCATCCCGAGTATTACTGATGATATGGGACAAGTGCTTTGTTCTCCAAGCGCCATTAATGAGGCGTTTCGCAGTTACTCTGCCAACCTCTATCGGCAACCAGAGACCGCCCCACCAGAGGAGATTCAGGTGTATCTTGATACATTACGGTTGCCAGGTTTAGAGGCCAATATTAGCGACTCTCTTGCTTCAGCGCTCTCAGTGGGTGAAATTAGGGAAGCAATTAAGGGGATGGCGAGAGGGAAGACGCCTGGGCCAGACGGCTTACCTGTGGACTTTTACTTAACATTCATTAATATCCTAGCCCCACAATTGGAGCACCTGTATGTGACTGCGCTTGACAAGGGCAGGCTCCCATCCTCTACCCGAGAGTGATGGATTTCAGACCCTTGTCAATGTTAAACACTGATTTTAAAATTCTCATCAAGGCGTTGGCCACTAGGCTCCTGCCCCATATGCAACGGCTAATCCACACAGACCAGAATGGTTTTATACCCACGCGGTCCACGTCTAATAACTTGCACAGACTGTATAATGTAATGTTCCATAAGGACCTGGGCAGCTACCCGGATGCTGTAGTGATGTCCATTGACCTCGAGAAGGCTTTTGACTCCCTGAGTTGGGACTTCTTACTGTCGACGATGGAGAGGATGAAGATGGGAGAGGGCTGGCTAAAATGGGTACGGCTATTATATGAGGAGTCCAGGGCACGGGTCCGCACAGGGGCCATTATATCCACACCTTACAATATTTACAGGGGGACTCGGCAGGGTTGTCCCCTGTTGCCGCTGTTGTTCGCTCTAGCTTTGGAGCCCTTGGCGGAACGTATTCGACAGGAAGGTGGGCGTTTGGGGATTAGATTAGATGGGGCCACACATATAATTTCACTCTACGCCGACGATGTGTTGGTTTATTTACGGGAATGAGCTGTGGGGGTATCCGAGCTATTGCGACTTCTAGGAGAAGTTGAAGAGATGTCGGGCTTACATCTTAATAGGCAGAAGACTCATATCTTTCCGTTGTGTTCCTCTTTACCGAGACCACCAACTCTCCCGTTGGACTTGGATTGGGCCCCGATTGTTTTTAAATATTTGGGTGTCAGAATTTACCATACACAGGCTGATCTGTTGGAGGGTAACCTTGGAGGTACCTTACGGGGCCTTCAGCAGAATGTCACTTTCTGGCGCTCCTTAAAACTTCCAGTAATGGCCCGGGTAGCGCTATCCAAAATGGTGATGCTGCCTCGCCTTTTATATTACTTTGTCAATCTACCAGTAGTAATACCACGTAGTTGGTTTAAAAAATTAGACTCTATATTAAGAGATTTGGTGTGGGATGGGGGCCGAAATAGAGTGTCCTTACAAACTCTGCGGCTCCCGCTCACTAGCGGTGGGTTAGGGGCCCCAGATTTCGAGGCCTATTACCTGGTGGCCCAATTGCAGTGGTTGGCCCAGTGGCTCAATGGGAGAGGGCTGGATACTTTTCCTGTCACTCCCGGCTTGGCGACGGCGATCCTTCTGCCTAGGATGGTTGTTCGGCGTAGGAAGATTAACTTTGTAGGGGTATTACTTTCTGTGGCCATGGCGTGTTGGGATAAATGCGCGGCGAGGTCTCAAGATATGAGACTTTACTCACCTTGCATTCCCTTGGTGGGATTGCCTCAGTCGGGGGGAGGCCCGCCCCTCACAGGCCGCCATCTACAGGGTTGGGACGATGCAGGGGTCCGGACAGTGGGAGACTGTTATAGAGACGGGGAGCTGTTGCCACTTATGGATTTCTTGGAATACCACGAGTTGCCTCCTGGGCAGTTTTTGAACTACCATAAAATCAGGGGCGCTCTAGCGGAGCTTTGGGGAAGAGAGATGACTGAACCGGGCACGCACCCAGTCATGCATGCAATGGTTACACTGGGCTCGGCCGGACACCTAGTGAAATGGCTTTACCAGGCTATCATAGAGATCTCGAACCGTCCTCTATGTCGGTTGAGGGGGAGATGGGAAGAGGTGCTTGCCAAGCAGCTCACAGACAAAGAATGGGAAAGGGCCCTGGAGGGCCACAAAAAGGTGTCCCAAAACGCGGCCTTTAAATACTTGCAATTTAATTGGTTACCTAGAACTTACCTCACACCACACCGATTGAATGTAATATTTGGTTGCACCGACCAGGCATGTCCACGCTGCAATCTAGTGGATGCGGACTTTGACCATATGGTTTGGTCCTGCCCTAAGATCAGTAACTACTGGACGACAGTGGTCGAGTTGCTAGCTGCAGTAATGTCACTGAGTATGGTATGCACACCCATAGCTTGCCTCCTGGGAATATTCTCGAGGCCTAAAGCCGCAAGGCTGAGGTTCCGATTCATAGATTTAGCCTTGCTCTTGGCTAGACGGCGTATAGCACTTGGGTGGAAAGCAAAACAGGCACCGTTACTGACCAAATGGGAAGATGATGTGACATGTTGGGCAAGAGCTGAGGAACGGGCTTTGCTCAAAGAAGATAGAGTGACCAAAAGAAGCAAACCGCTCGCAGAACCCTGGGCTGAATTGGTGAAAGCTTGGGATAAGCGGCATGCACTGCCACAGTCCTCTGATGTAGAGCTGACTGACTCAGACACCTAGAGCTGGACATAGTCCTGATTTGGCATGCGAGGCACCCAAGACAAGGCATGAGTACCTCTTGCACTTTAAAGCATAGGGAGAGTTCCTTCCCCACTGTGTTCATCCACCAAGGAAGGGAGGTTTTGTAGCCCTTCACCGCCCGAGCCTTCCTCATTGCCCCACGGATGTCATTAGCCCCATAATAATAATTATACATCGTATCAGATATATGGATCACGACCCCTGGTAGTTAGTTTTCATGGTTTTGTTTAAAATTAGGAAGAGACACAGGGCATACACTCTTTTTGTTCATTAGCTATTTGCTGGATTACTTTGGCGCTAGTTATCCCCCACAACCAGACTGTATTTCTTTTTATGTTTTATCAGATGCAACTGGGACTTGTGGGAATGATAGTACAGCGCTCTTTCGAAACCTGGCCATGTAACATTGCCACTCCCGCATGGACAACGGGCTCGTACCATTGGAATTGCTTGGTCTTCCCTATTGTTTGATGTTTTGATCTTTTTTTCTTTGGTCGTGTGACAGAAGCAACTGCAGGGCTGTGAATACTACTAGCTGTTATGGTGTGCCTGCGATGCTTATGATTTTTTGATGTACAAACCAACGCATGACATGTAATTTAATTTTCGATGTACTTGAGCCTACTTGCTGAACAAAGGGATAATCATTGTAACGAGGTATCCTACACATAGCAGTATGTGGATTGTGAAATATATGTTTTGGAAAATAACAAATGCCAATAAAAAAGATATTTAAAAAAAAAAATCTGCAACAACAGGTAGGAGGTATTGCAATCATCCACAATAATTTCCTTTACATCAAGACCTTCCCAGTGGACAGCCTCACATCTTGTGAATACATAGGTACAGAAATCCTCACAGCAGGCAGATCAATAGCTAAAGTACACCTCATTATCACCCTCTGGGAGAAAACAAGGTGTTCATCAAACAAATGATGGAAACAATTACAGTACACAACAACCTACACCTCAATGCCATATTTCTCAGTGATTTCACTCTCCATTGGAATGACAAGGATAACACAGAGGTCTCTCCTCTGAAACACTTTTGCCTCAGATCAAAACCTGACCCAATCCTGCACAAGCCCAACACATTACAAAGGAGCAACACTCGACCTAATCATATCCAGAGAAAGAGCGCTGACATGTACATATGTATGCACAATGACCCAATCCCCTCCTCAATACTAAAGGAACTCAGCCACCTTTTCTCCCCCCTGTTGACAACGATCTTAAAACTCAATGCTAAAGCAAGGTATAATTCAGGACTGCCTGAAGATAGGGCAACTGACACCCCTCTGGAGCTGGTGCAGACCCTATAGCTCTGAATAACTTATGTCCGGTGTCGAACTTCCCCTTTCTCGTTGATTTGCTGGGAAAATGTGTGCACAACCAATTGGGCCAGCATATTGAACAGTTCAACTTACTCGATAAATTTCAATCACAATTCAGACCAGGACAGCACAGAAACAGCCATTGTACACGTCATGGATGATGCCCTCAAGATGCTGGACCGCAATGATTCCTGCGTACTCATCCTCCTAGACCTCTCATCAGCATTTGCCACAGTCAATCATAACAGCCTTTTATACTTAATAGAAAGCAGAATAGGGATATCAGGTAACATACTCAACTGGTTTGCATCCTTCTTATAGAACCGTTAACATTTAATCAAATTATGAAGCTCACTATCAAATGTTTCCCCAGTGAGATGCAGAGACCCATGAGGGTCAACCATCTCCCCCACGCTCTTCAACCTCTATGCTACTGACGGAAACCCTCAATCAAACCTTGTATACAAAATATATGCATATGATACGTAATTATACTTAAAGATATCCTCCATGGAAGATGTTCCCCGACTCAACAACATTCTAGTAAAAAAGCACAAACATGGCTGTCTGAAAACAACCTCAAGCTGAATTCTCTGAAGAGAGACTCCCTACTCATCTCCCCTCATACCACCTCCCCACTCATCCAATGGATTAACCAACTAGACGCCCTCAACTGCAAAACCGCCATTATAGAATCAACCAAATTCCTCGGAATGAGACTGAATACAAATCTTACCATGCAAGAATGTCAGTGCAACCACATGCAGTGCATCATTCCAACTCAACCTCCTGAAGAAAGTAAAACCGTTTCTGCCGCCACCAGATTTCAAGCTAGCAGTACAATCATGGATATGTAACTCTTTCCCACTTGATATTTGATCAAACCCATCTATAGCAATTTTCAAAAAAGAGGTGAAAAGAATCCTAATGAACAGATTCTTTACATAACGTCTCAGATAGCCTGACTCCAAGGACCCTGCGACGATACTACAACCACTAATAGCGCATGAGCACCTTCATCCCAACAGAACGGCAAGAAACTTTGTTCACCCATGTGCCTTGAACCAGCTCTTCTCAGGCCCCCAGAAGGCCATCTTTAGAGGAAGCGCTGATTGCTTCATAACTGAGTAACATTTGCTCTGTAATATTTGTGGTGCATCATATCATATTTTGCTCATTTTTTATGTTTTGCTTCTGTTCCAACTTGTGTACAGCGCTCTGATACTCTAGGGTCATGTTCGCACTTGATAAAACTCTTTGAATAAAATGTAAATAAAAAAATGTTACAGAACTGATTGATCGTAACACAGTAGGCTTACAAAAAATAATCCGATTTTTTTTTATATATGTCCAACTGACCGTTGAGTTGATGGTGTTTTGACCTGGGGTCAGATATAGGGTCATCTTAAGGGCAATGGATTGTTGAGAAGAAGCAGAATTAGAAAGGCTTCAGGGTCCCTAGATACAGCCAAGGCCCTATGTCCAACACCCACTGCACATGATGTAAAGCTGTACGAAGAGGGGGTTGGCCACACAGTGGGTTGGGTCGAGTGCCAAGGCCCTCAAGCTAATCAGCTGCAGTGGCAGTTGGAAAGCAGAGAGTTTGGAATGCTGGAATATAAAGACGTTGTTTGGATGTGGGATATCATTAAAAAAAACTCAAAATGAACTGAAAAAAAGGTTGAGCAATTGTTAAGGGTAAATTATCCTTTATTTTGCCTATATAACATATATTTGAAAAACCTCAGAACCACAGAAAAAACAGTTCGAGTGAAGTTATTGTTACCAAATAAATTAAAAAAACCTGGAAAGTGTCCAGTTAAAGATATAGTTTAAGAGCTAATATTCTCTTGCACCACCCACTAGTATTACCACAGTTGGACCAATTTCCCTGCCACCAAATTGCACAAACAAAGTGTCCAAACTACGAGTCCCAAGCATTACTTGGAGGACATAATCAAAATATGGCTATGGAGAACTGTGCTGCACTATAAACACAAAATTAAGAAAATGACTAAAAGTCTGTTAGCCATCACAAAGACCATAACTGAATGAAATGCATCCCCTTCTTCTATATGTTTTTTGCTTATAAAAAAGGAGACAAAAAAAAGGTCCAAATATTTGTTACTGCTCTGATTCAAGGACAAACTTTCAAAACAAAAAACTCATTTAAAGTCACCCCAGAAATCATAACAAACCACATTGATGGATTCAATTTAATATTCATGATTATTGACTATGATTTTTAGCATATATGTGTTAAGAACATAAAAAGGCTTTATCCCTTGTATGCTCCCAGAGCGTTGTTTATGAGAAAGAGTTTAGTATTGTATGCCATCTGGAAGACATTTAAGTGAAGTAATGTATAAAAGTGCGTCTTAGTGATTTAGAATTGGTGGACGGATACTCAATCGCTAACATGTTGGATATCCCATCTGCCTTATTATAAGTGCCACAGGATATAATGAACTTGTAATAGGACAGACTGGATATCTGTCACATTTGTGATGGAGTAATCTGTCTGCCAAGTTCTAAATCAGGCCCTTAATGCTGTATTGTCTATATTTAATGAGTGAGAAAATAATGCACATAATGATTTTGCTGTAAAGTTTACTTCTTATCACATGGTTTGTCTTTAGAGTGATTAGGAAAATGCTACTTACCCAGTATGCATCTGTTCTTGGCATGTAGAGCTGTAGAATCTCATGCTTATGCATAGATCGCCATCTAGTGTTGGGCTCGGATGTTTGCACTTTGTTTTTCTTCGAAGAAGTCTTCCTAGTCACGAGGTAGGTGACTCCTCCTTTCGGTGATAGTGCACATGGTCATCGACCCCACCTTCAGATTGTTTTCCCACAGAGGGTGAGAGAATGGAGTAGTAGTAAAGAATAGAGATGTCCATGTGTATGTATGAATAGTAACAAGAGAACTACAGCAGTTACAGGTACCCGGGGAAGTGGGTGGGCGCATGAGATTCTACATCTCTACATGCCAAGAACAGATGCATACTGGGTAAGTAGCATTTTCCATTCGAGGCATGTGAGCTGTAGATCACATGCTTATGCATAGACTATACAGCAGTCTCCCCTAAGCGGTGGCGATCCTGTAACTGATGGAGTTGTTTGAAACAGCGTTTTAAGTGGCCCACATTAGCTTGTTGTCTGGCTAACACATCTACACAATAGTGTTTGGTGAATGTGTGTGGTGTGGACCATGTTGCAGCCTTTCAGATGTCAGTAATAGGGATGTTCCCTAAGAAAGCCATAGTAGCCCCTAGCTTACGAGTGGAATGTGCTCTAGGGGGTACCGTTAGAGTCCTTTTGGCTTTTGCATAACAAATCTGAATACATTTAACGATCCACCTAGCAATACCTGATTTGGATATAGGATTTCCCTTGTGAGGTGGTGCAAAAGCGACAAAGAGTTGTTTGGTCTTACGAAATGATTTCGATCTTTCAGTGTAATACAACAGTGCTCTTCTTATTTATTTATTTATTTGCAAAGTTTTATATAGCACTGGCTAGACCCGGAGGTATCAGAGCGCTTTACAGGAGGAGCAGCGAGTTACATGTTACATAGTTACATCAATTACAGGATCCAAGTATAGAATTAAGAGAAAAACATGCGATTACACAATAAATGAGTTTAAAGCGCGTGGCATAGCCCAGACACACGGCTTAAGGGGAATTGAAGGTAGAGGGGGAATGGAAAACAGGGGTAAGGAATGCAGATGGAGTCAGGTAGACGGGGGAGTGAGGGAAACACCACGGGGAGACGAGGAAAACAATGTCAGATGTCCGGCTGGGTAGGTGACGGGCGAGGTGGTGAACCAGAGCCAAACTCCTCTATAGCTGCATAGGACAGCTCCACCGGGCATCGGCCAAGGTTGCTCGGGCTCGGCGGTAAGTACAAACAGTTATGGTATCCGCCCAGGAGGCATCGTCATAGTTCCATCGCAAGCACCAGTCCCGGTGTTACTGGGAAGCGTCGTTCGCCTCGTCCTCCAGCTTGCCCCCAGGTCAAGAGTGGTGAGAGGAGAGGTGGAAAGGACAGTTCCAAAGACTGGAGAGGTTCCCTGACTCTGAACGTCGGGGTTGCCCAGCCCAGGATTCCTGGGTTACTATAGGTCTAAACAGCATCTTCTGGAGTAGCACGCTGTTTGCATCATGACCCTTTGAGAATTATCACTAGGGCAGTTCACCTCTGTCTCTCTTTAGTGCTCCCTTACAGTCTCCTAAGAGCAAGTATGAAGTGGCGGCAGCGGCCGCCATCTTAGGGTCAGGCATCCAGTCAACTCCCTGTTAATCCAAGCAATCAGAGGTGTTTCAGGGGGCAAACCACCATGAGACTGGGGGAATCTCCATGGCCAGCTGGAGTCTCTCGCTCCCACAAGCAAGTGTCCCCTACCTTGCGCGAGAGAGGGCGATGTGTGAGCGGGTCACGATCGGCAAGCCTGACGTCCCTCCTTGTCTTTCAGGACGCCCTCCGATCTCCCGCCTCATGCAAGAGTCAGCCGCTGACTCAGGGGCCCCAGCCGCGTTCAGCCTCGCTCTCCGACTCCAAGCGTATGGCCCCACTTGAAGTTGATCCAGGGCCGCGCGAAATCTTCAAACGAGTGCCGCCATCTTAGGAGCGGGCCGCTCCTCCTCCTCGCGATCGTTGCGGCCTCTCACAACTCTGACAGGGGGGGGGTTCCTTGTCACGTTTCACTGTTTTTTGCACCCTTCCTCCAAGTTGCTCTTTTCACTGCCTTTTCCTCGACTTTCTCGTTTCTATCTCTCTCTCACAATCTTTTTACTACCTCTCCCAGTTCTCCTCGTCCCGCTCTTCTGTCACTTTCCTATCTCCGATTCCTCCCTTCTCACTTTCTCCTATCCCACCTCTCACATTCCTTTGTCCCCCTTAGTTCTCCTTTCAGTCTCCTTTCCCTCTTCTGCTGGCCCTTCTAACATCTAAGATTTGTAGAGCTCGTTCTGCAACGGAGTCAGGTTGAGGGAAGAAAACAGGTAATTCAACCGACTGATTTATGTGAAATGCAGATACTACCTTAGGTAAGAATTTAGGATTGGGACGAAGAACCACTTTATCTTTGTGTAGCTGGAAAAAAGGTTCTTCTATGGTTAGTGTCTGAAGTTCACCCACTCTCCTCAATGAAGTGATTGCAATGAGGAAAGCTGTTTTTCAAGTGAGGAACTGTAGTTCACATCTGTGCATAGGTTCAAATGGTGGGCCCATTAACCTTGTGAGGACTATATTAAGATTCCACACTGGGGCAGGTGGAAGTCTTGGTGGTATAACTCTTTTCAGTCCTTCCATAAATGCTTTGATTTCAGGCACTCTAAAGAGCGATAAATGTTGCCTATTCTGAAGATAGGCTGCAATTGCAGCGAGATGCAGTCTGATGGATGTATAGGCCAATGATGACTGTTGCAAATGTAACAGGTAGCAGATAATGTTTTGTATGGAAGCATCAAGAGGGTTGATGTTATTGCAATAGATAACAAATCGCTTCCATTTGGCTGCGTAGCAGGCTCTTGTGGTAGGCTTTCTAGCCTCTTTAATAATGTTCATACAGTCTGGTGGAAGGTTCAGATAACCAAACTCTATGACTTCAGGAGCCAGATCGCGAGGTTCAATTGTTTGGGATCTGGGTGTTTGATTTCTCCATTGCTCTGTGTGAGGAGACTGGGAGTTAAATGTAATTTTCGATGCGGTACGAGAGAGTTCCAACAGGGTTGTGAACCAGGGTTGACGTGCCCATGTTGGAGCTACTAGTATTAGTGTGAGGGATGTTTGTCTGAGTTTCCGAACCACTGATGGAATTAGTGGGAGAGGCGGAAAAGCGTAAGCAAATATCCCTGACCAGTTCATCCATAGAGCATTGCCTTTGGACAACGAGTGTGGATACCTGGAGGCGAAGCTTGGGCATTTTGCGTTTTGGGGTGTTGCAAACAGATCTATGTGAGGGACTCCCCAAGCTTGGAAGTATGGGTGGAGAACTTGAGGGTGAAGTTCCCATTCGTGTATTTGATACCTCTGTCTGCTGAGGAGGTCCGCAATCTGGTTGTTGACTCCTGGGAGGTGTTCCGCTAGGAGATAGATATTGTGGTGAATAGCCCACCTCCAGATGTCTTGGGCTAAGTGGGACAGTTGGAGAGAGTGTCCCCCCCCTTGTTTCTGTATGTAATACATAGCTATCAAGCTTGTCGGTTCGAACCAATACAGCTTTGCCAAAGAGGTGATCTTGAAAGGTCTTGAGAGCTAGAAAGATCGCCATGAGCTCTAAATGATTGATGTGGAGCAACTTTTTTGGTGGCTCCACAGGCCTTGCACTGTGAGTTGTTGAAGATGAGCTCCCCATCCAGTTAGGGACGCGTCCGCTGTTAATACTGTCTGTGGAACTGGGTCTATGAACGGCCGTCCTTTTGACAGATTTTGGGTGTTCCAACACTGCAGAGAGCAATGAGTATGGCTGCTTACCAACACTAGATCGGCTAATAGACCGTGTGACTGGTTCCACTGACTGGCTAAGCATTCTTGAAGTGGAGGCATGTGCAGCCTGGCATGGGGAACGATCATGATGCAAGATGCCATCATTCCCAACAGTTGCATAAACACACGAGCAGGAAGTGATTGAGTGGCTTGAAATTTGAGAATCAGCGCCTGAATGTTTCGAGTTCTGGCTGCATTGGGAAATGCTAGAGCCCTTTGAATATCCAGAGTGGCTCCTAGGTAGTTCTGAATTTTGTTTGACTGAAGATGGGATTTTAACACATTGACTGTAAACCCTAGCTGGTGAAGTAACTGCATGGTTACGGAAGTATGTTTGCGGCATTGTTGGTACGTACTGGCTTTGAGGAGCCAGTCGTCCAGATAGGGGAAGACATGTATGCTCTGTCTTCTCAGATGCGCAGCTACTACCGCCAGACACTTTGTGAAGACTCTGGGGGCAGTGATGACTCCGAATGGGAGTACCTTGAATTGGTAGTGTTGACCTTCTACCACGAACCTGAGAAATTTGCGGTGAGCCGAATGGATTGGAATATGAAAGTAGGCGTCTTTTAAGTCTAGACTAGAAAGAAAGTCGCCCTTTTGCAAAAGGGGTAGAACCTGTTGAAGTGTTACCATGTGGAAATGGTCTGACTGAATGTAAAGATTTAGTTCTCTTAGATCTAGTATTGGTCTGAGAGAACCGTCCTTTTTGGGAATTAGGAAGTAAAAGGGGTGGACGCCCGACCCCTGATGTTGTGGTGGTACGGGCTCTATAGCTTGTTTTAGAAGCAGGGATTGTACCTCTTGTTTGAGAAGGTGTATGTGATCCGGTGAAAGTTTGTGCGACTTTGGGGGAATGTTTGGAGGAGTGTTGATGAACTCCAGGCAGTAACCAGAACGGATAATTTGGAGGACCCACTTGTCTGTTGTTATTAACTGCCACTTTGGTAGAAATTGTGACAGTCTTCCCCCCACAGGTGTTAAGTGTTCGGGGGGAACTATGGGCAAGTCACTGTTTTGTATTGGAGGGGGAGGTACGTGTGTTGGAACCTCTACCTCTGCCCTTGCTTCCTCTATAACCACCTCTGAAGTAGATTTTGGAACCTGAGGGTTGGTTATTGCCCTTATAGGTAGATGCAGTGTCGGAGGAAGTGGTTTTGGACCCTGCTCGATAAAAGGAGCGCCGAAAGGAACCACAGCCTTGTGGAGACTGAAGGGCTCCCATTGATTTAGCCACTTCGGTATCTTTCTTCATCTTCTCAAGTGAAGAATTAACCACCGGCCCAAACAGGTGTTCTTTATCGAATGGTGTGTTCAATATTGAGGTCTGAACCTCCGGTTTGAACCCCGATATACGTAGCCAGGCATGCCTTCTTAAAAGGACACTAATGTTCATTGCTCTGGCAGATGTATCAGCCGCATCTAGGGAGCATCTAATTTGATTGTTGGAGATTAGTTGTCCCTCACGTACCAGGTCTTGCGCTTTAGATTTATGTTCTTGGGGTAAAAAATTGGATAAGTTGTTCCATTTCATCCCAATGCGCACGGTCATATCTGGCTAGCAGCGCTTGTGTGTTAGATATGCGCCAGAAGTTAGCTGCCTGGGAGGCTATTCTTTTCCCTGAAGAATCAAGGAGCTTTGACTCTTTATCTGGGGGTGGTGCGTCTCCAGTAGTCTGGGAGTTTGCCCTTTTGCGTGCATTAGAAACAACTAATGAGTCTAAGGGTAATTGTCCTTTTATGTAGACTGGATCAGATGGTGCAGGTTTGTATTCTTTATCCACCCTAGGGGTAAGGATACGTGCCCTGACAGGATCCTTAAATATGTCGTCTACATGTCTGGTCATTCCATTAAGCATGGGCATCATAGGTGTGGATTTTTGTGTGCTGTTTAATGTTTCAAAGAGGAAATCCTCTTCAAGGGATTCTTTATGCAGCTGGACCCCATGGTAATTGGCAGCCCTGCCTAGCAATTCAATATATCCTTCGCTGTCGTCTGGTGGAGAGGGCCTGGTAGGGTTTAGGTCAGGGTCATTGTCTGTGGGCGAGTCAATGTTATAGTAATCCCACACATCTGTAGGTCCAGGCTGATTATCATCATTAGTATCATCCCCGTCCCCATCACCCTGATCGTCAGGTATATATGGTGGTGAGTGCTCAGGTGAAGTTGGCACAGCCAGAGACTTAGGTAAAGGTGGTGAAGGAAGAGGAAGAGGAGGAGGGGAAGGGTTTGTCCCGACAGTTCTCTTCTTTAATGGAATGTGGTATTCCTCTTCGGTAGTAGCACCTCTTTTTAAAGTCACTGTGGTAGTAATGTGGCTGGTATTTGGATGTATGACCAAAATGTTCTGTTTTGGGTCCGGTTTTTCGAGCGGATCACCAAAACTATGCTTCTTAGGTGACTTTGGTGTATCAGTCTGTTTCGGCGCCGAAATTTTCGGTGCCAATGGTTTTGGGGCTGGTGTCTTCGGATCCGAGGTGGTTTTCGGTGCCGAGTGGTGATGATCGGAGCCGGACTTGGTCTTCGACCCCGAAGGCTTTGCCTCGGTTCCCGATTTGGAATGGGGCTTTTCGGAGCCGGAAGGCTTTTTGGTAGTGATCCAGCGCTAACAATAAAAATACTTCTCCTATATAACTCGGTCATCCAGGTACAACTACCTCTCTAATACACAAACTATATCCATATGACGGTGGGGCCCATTAACACCGCATATACATTCACTTACTCATTTATTCCCTGGATTACCTCCTTCCTTAACCTAGGAGAAAAAACCACAGTAAAACGTTTCGCTGGAAGGAGACGGGATACCTCTTTTTAACACGACATAATGTTTCTCATTGCTTTTAAGGTATTCCGCTCATTGGTCGATGGACCAACTAGTAGGAATCAGTTGATGGTGATTAAGACCAGCTCAATCACAATAAACTCTTTAACATTTTACCTTAATTATTGAGCTAAAGAATCACTGAGTCATTTGTTTAAAGATAATAAAGTTTATATAAAGTTTTTAGAAATAATGCATAAGTTTAAGTTTATTACTCAGATTATTACATTTATCATCATTATAAGAATAAATTTAAATTACAATGCATACCTATTGGATGGAAGATAAAGTTTGTCACAGCAAGAACTTTAAAAAGATCTATCTATCTGTCTTGGAAAGAATCTAATAGCTCTAAATGAAAAATCTATCATAAATAAAAAGGTTCTTAAAAAGCAGCATCTTATACCTAAGAAAAATAGCAGCAGCAGCTTCGATCATCCGTAGCAGCAGCTCAGCACCCGCAACTCATCTATCAGCAATCTCAGCTCTCTCCTCTCCTAACAGTACGCTCGCTCATCATCATCAAGGAAAATAATACTACTAATAGGTCTCAACCCCTCCCGGAGTAGGTCTTCTTATACCCTAATTCTCGCTTACTAAATAAAATGTTGCCTCTTTATAGCGTGATTCTCTCTCATTGGTTCATTCAAGTCCATATACATTTTTATCAAACTTCCTTGTCTTAACCAGTTCTTTGTGGAATGTCCATGCTTGCATCGTTTCCCACAGTTCATGACATTACTCATCAGTTTCGATCAGTCCAATTTGTATCATTTTCTGATACTTTTTAGGTTCAATAGTTCCGTTTGTCCATTTATTCATTTTGACTTCTCACGCTTCTTGCTGATCATCTTGGCACACATTTGCTCAGTAAGGTCACAATAGCCTTGATCATACTTCCATCCTAGGCTCTCAGCACGAACACGTGATCATTCTCTTTCACAGCCTTTCTCCTTTTTCCACACGGCTTCTTGCACATGCGTACTCTAGCTCATGGCGGCCATTTTATATCGCTGCTCAACAGGCCTAAGCGCACTATTTTCAAAGATAAACAAAATATTGTTAAAATAAAGAATATAAACCCTTTCGTTTCCCTCCCGTCTTTCTACGTACCCCAATTAGGTATTACCTAGCAAAAAGCAACATATAAAGCCGTCCCTTACTTACCATCGCTTTATTTTCCCACCACACATTTTATTTTCAAAGCACAAATCATGCGTTTATTATTTTATTAGTACGCAAATATTAGATTATGTTAGCCACGTCAATATTTATAAGTAGATTTATTTGCACATAAAATAGCGTGGTACCTTTAACCCTTCACATGTAACATACATTGTTGGTTATTTACTTAAACGAACATGTTTATTAAATAATTTACGTAAATTATTAGGAGGTTAAAATGTTTTTATTTATCCTGCTCCATCAACTCCCCCTTTGGTGATTTTTAATATCACCACAAAACCCAAGTTATACTATTCTTTCAGACAGCATATTTCTTTTATCCGTTTGCTTTTGTTAGTTCACACAACTGTATCCCATTCAACTTGTCGATTTGTTTTCTTGTACATGTTTTCTTTTATCTCTTCTAGCTCTATTTCACCCATTTCTCTCTCTCTCTCCTTGTTTATCATGTTTTCTTTTTCTATTTTATTCTGTCTTCTTCTTTTCTTTATACATGTAATTACAAGCTTCAGCACTAAAATTATTATGATTGTCATGGTTGCTATTATTATAACTTTCCCTATTATTAATCCACTCATTCTTGTTAACCAATTTATTACTGAAGAAAACCCTTTACCAAGTTTTCCAAATGCACTTTCAACCTCCAGTGGAACAAGTTCTTTGTGCAAACTTGTAATATTCGTTATATACTTTTGTATATTTTCACTTTTATCTGGAATGTAAGTGCAACAATGTTGGACTTTCAGCATTCCACAGACTCCACCCTCTTTTGCCAAATTAATGTCAAGGGCAAGTCGATTTTGCATTACCATAGCTCTCATGGCAACCATCTCGGTATTTACCATCAAGAACCCTCCAGCAGTATCTGTAGATAAACGATCTACCACTGTGGATAATTTCCGAATTTTAAATGCATTCAAAGATATTCCCACTGCTGGTATCAATGCACCAAAAATATCACCTACTATTTCTGAAAAACTTTCCCTTTTTCTACGTGTAAAGGTATTTATCATTTTGTGTGTTCCTTTCTCTTTTCTATCCATATGAAAAATCTTTGGAAAGACCAGGCCTAAATAACATGACCTATACCAATGGTCCGGCAACCTGTAATAAGCCCTATTACCGCAAACATAATAGATCCCTGGAAATATTGGATCTTTTCCCCCTTTGAATACCCATCCGCCTAAAATTTGATAATTGTCATGGCAAATACTGGAACCCACAAAATAATTGTCATATCTTGTTTTATTTCTTCTAATGCACAACCTTCCCTGTTGGGGCCAATCCAGAGTCATAGCTGCATTTGTCTTTTTCTTGTCATGATTGTCTTCCTCAAACGCCCAAAGAGGTGTTTTTGTCTCTTCTATCACTTTTCTTTGAAATTTCACTCTTCTTTCTTCAACCATCTCTAAAAATACTTTTTCTTCCTTCTTTAACTCACAGGTAAGGTTGTATTTAACTATATTATCTAATGTTAAAATCTTATCTTCTATAAAATATTCACCAAACGTTTTTCCCTCTTTTATTTTGTTTAGTTCGGGAACTACAGAAACTTTCGCAAAAATCTTATCTATGTCAGTGTAATAATATTCTAATCTTCCTGTTTTATAAAATAAACTTGCTAAAACACTACATGTTATTCCATACGTCAAAGGAAGGTGATGATAAGTCACACCCTCTGCTACAGACGCAGGCAATTGCATACAAACATAGCAATCTCTTACATCCATTGTTTGTACATACTCATATAATAATTTAGTAAAAACATTCTTTGAAAAATCTGTTATTGATTTGTCTTTATGTAACTCTGCACTACTTTTTAATATAACTGGTTCTTGAGTGTTAGCTCCCTTTTCTTTCTCTGTGTTATTAGACGTTTCTACTACAGCTAAACTAATTGGAATAGTGATTGCTAAAACCACCCATACTGTCATTAATAATCCTGTACAAAAGAAGCACATCTTACACCATCTACTTAAAAACTCACATCTACGTTTTCTATTTCTAGTATCCTCCATTTTGTTTTATAACCTTATTTATTTTATTTTCAAGAAAATTGTGTCACTACACCTCAGAAATGACTTATTAGCCACTCTGCACTCCAATGTTTTTGTTTTTGCTTGGTACTTTCTTTTAATTCTTTTCAGAATTCTTTCTTTGTCAAATCCAGTATTTTGTAAAATCCGGTAGAAATTCGTCAGATCCAGTATTTTGTCAAGTCTGGTAGAAATTTGTTCCAATTTCTTCAAGTTTGTTGCACTTCACCTTCACCCATTAGGTTTCTTTGTTCTGGGTTCTCGTGAGTGTTCTTTTCTTCTTTGATATCAGTTAAAGCAAGATACAACCATTCAGGTGATCTATACTTCGGATTTACCTTTTTTACTCTTTTCGTTTTCTGCAAATGTTTTCCACCTTGTTTTTCTTGCTCTTTCTAACTTGTTATTTCATTCACTTGTTCAGCACTTTTTCCATCTAACCTTATGATCCTGTATCTTAATTTTCTTACTTCGTTGGGCCAATTATCTCCTTTTCTTGACCTTTTTGCCTCACTACCTTTTTCCTCTCTTTCTGTTTTCCAAGTTCTTTTTCTTGACTCTAGTTTTTGGTTTCTTTCTTCTCCACTTTCTTCAGACTCTGTTTCATTTTTCTCTTTATTGTCTCTTATTTTGAAAGCTTATAATTTCATTTTCTTCCTCTACTTGTGGTTCTTTTCTTATCTTCCTTCGTTCACCTACTTCTGTCCCTCCTCGAGGTTCTTCCGAATTTGTGTCAATCTCTCTATCTGCTTTTAAATTTCCCTGTTCTTTTGTTTGGCTATCTGTCCCTATTGCTCCTCGGGGATCTTCCGATTTTTCTAACTTTCTGTTTGAAACTCTCCCTTCTTCATCTATTAATATTATCTCCGAAGGATTTTTACCACAACTTGTACTTGGTTGCTCACTGTTACTATCTTCGTGCTCAGTTTCTTCTCTTATGCTTTCAAATTTCCAATTTCTTTTCAGAATTTCCTCACAATCCGAATGATCTGTATCAGATTCTGAACTGGTATCTGATATTTCCAGATGTCGACTCACATGTCGATCTTCATGTTCTGGAATTTCCACTATTTCCTCAACTTCTTCTGTCGTTGCACTTGTAGTTTGGTCTTCCAGATGTCGACTTACAGGTCGATCTTCTGATTCTGGCACCCTATTCGGTTCTTCTTCCGTTTCTGATGTTGAACTGTTATCCAACACTTCCAGATGTCGACTCACATGTCGATCTTCAGGTTCTGGAACTCTGATGGTGTGACTGGCATGCACCCAGTGTTTCACTCCTGCACATTTGACTGCAGTGGTTGTCACCAGGATCACCTGTCGTGGTTCGTCCCAACGCGGAACCAAACAGTTTCTTCTCCTGGATTCAAGTCGTGAGCTGGTTTTCTTTCAAGAGTAGTAGCATCCGGTCCAACCTGATGAAACACAGAACGCACCACATCAGCCAATCCTTTGCAATAATCCAGCACCAGATCATCAGTTATAGTCAGTAGTTTGTTGACAGGTACATGTGCTTGTCTCATTGCTCGTCCCATAATTATCTCATGGGGACTGAGTCCAGTTTTCCTTTCCGGAATACTTCTGATTGTCATTAAAACTAATGGCAAGGCATCTGGCCATTTGAGTCCTGTGGCTTGACACATTTTTCCTAACCTGTTTTTAATTGTTCCATTCACTTGCTCTACTATTCCAGAAGCCTCTGGTCTGTATGCACAATGCAGTTTCTGTTTAATACTAAGTGCTTCACAAATCAGTTTAATTAATTCGTTTTGGAAATGTGTTCCTCTATCTGTTTCAATCGTGACTGGAAAACCATACCTCGGAATGAATTCTCGCAGCATAAGTTTTGCTACCGTGATTCCATCATTCCTTCTGGTCGGGTATGCTTCCACCCAACGGGAAAACAAACAGACGACTACGAGGACATACCTTAGTCTGTTGCTCGGGGGCATTTCTATCAAATCCATTTGCATTCTAGTGAACGGACCTCCTTCTCGTCCTATTGTTCCTAGACTCACTACTGTCTTTCTTCCTGGATTTAACTGTTGACAAATAAGACATCTTTGACAAAGACTCTCAGCTATGGCTCTAAATTTTGGATTATACCATGTTTGTCTAAAAAGTCTGATCATTGAATCTCTCCCAATATGGGCTTGTCCATGGTACATCCGTGCCATGTCAGAAATCATGCTATCAGGCATAACTGGTCTCTCATCTCTGTAAACCCAAACATCATTTTCCTCATGTTTTCTACATCCTGCTTTTATCCATGTATCTTTTTCCTCATCATCTGCTGCTTCCTGTAACTGTCTCACCTCATCCCATGTCTCAACAGGGTTAGTAAAAAGCAAAGGACAAGAAATATGCTCTCTTTCTCTGTTCCTGTTCAAAGAAACCACATTCTTTGCACAGTACTGTGCAATCTCGTCAGCATACTTATTGCCGACAGTTATGTAGTCTTCCCCATTTTTATGTGCATTGCATTTCACAACAGCAATCTGTTTAGGCAGCTGTATTGCCTCAAGCAACTTTTTCACAAAATCTCCATTTCTAATTGGCGTTCCTGCAGACGTCAAGAAACCTCTTTGTGACCAAATCTGACCAAAATCATGCACCACTCCAAAACCGTATTGGCTATCTGTCACAATCGTAACCCGTACATTTCTTCCCAACTTGCAGGCTTGAATCAGAGCTATCAGTTCTGCGACTTGGGCAGACCGTATCCCTTTCAGACAAGATGCTTCCATTACAGTTGCTACTGTGCAAACTGCATATGCTGCACTTAGAACTCCATCATTCGTCCTCAAACATGAGCCATCCACGAACAGAATATAATCTGATTCCTTTAAAGGCTCATCTCATATGTCTGATCTCGGTTTTGTACAATATTCAAGCACATTCAGACAATCGTGATCTACTTCATCCATTTCAATCACACTCTCTTCATCTGGCAATGATGTTGAAGGATTCACATTCATACATCTGTCAATGGTCACATTATCTGCACTCAAAATTACTTTTTCATACCTAGTCAGCCGACTATGTGTCATGTATTGTGTTTTCGTTCTTGTCAAGAGAATTTCCACAGAATGGGGAACATATACTCTCAGTGGATATCCCATTACTATGCCTTCACTCTGTTCCAGACTCACACAAGTAGCAGCAACTGCTTTCAAACATCCAGGCAACGCTTTGGCTACAGGGTCTAAAACAGCTGAAAAATATGCAATGGGTCTTTTCATGGTTCCATGTCTCTGTACCAAGACTGAAAATGCACATCCATCTCTCTCACTGCAATACAACTCAAAGTCTTTCTCATAGTCAGGCATTCCCAATGCTGGAGCTTCACACAATTTCTTTTTCAGCTCTCTGAATGCTTTCATTTCCTCATCATTCATTTCCAAATGATCTTTAACATCCTTCTTTGTCAGTTTTTGCAACGGTTTGGCGATCAACGAAAAACCACTTATCCATTGTCGACAATATCCAACCATTCCCAGAAACATTCTTACCTCTCTTTGCGTCATTGGAGCTCTCATTCCTTGAATCATCTTTATTCTTTCAGTCGTTACCTTTTGCACTCCTTTCTCAATTTTATGTCCTAAATATTGGACTTCTTGTTGACAAAACTGCAATTTCGATGGGGACACTTTATGTCCTCTTTTGGCTAAATGATTCAGCAAAGCAATTGTATCATTGACACATGCTTCCTTCGTTTTTGATGCCACCAGTAGATCATCAATATACTGAACCATTACTGATTTTTCTGGCATTTTTAAATCTTCCAAGGATTTCTTTAGAATCTGATTAAAGATCGAAGGGCTTTCTGTGTACCCTTGAGGAATTCGGCACCATGCCAAAATACGCTCTTCAAACCTAAACGCAAATAATGGCTGGCTATCTGGATGCAATGGAATAGAGAAAAATGCATGACATAAATCAATTACTGTGTACCATTCTGCTTCACGTGGAATCTGGTATAGAATCACAGCAGGGTTCGGTACTATTGGGCAACAAGGCACTACAATTTTGTTTACCTTCCTCAAATCCTGTACAATTCTATATGTTCCGTTTGGCTTTTTCAGTCCCATTATTGGTGAATTACATGGACTGCTCATGATTTCTTTTAGAATCCCTTGTTCAACCATTTTATTTATTACTGGCGTTATTCCTTCAATTATTTCTGGTGTCAATTTATACTGGGGCGTATTTGGGTAACTCGTTCCCTCTTTTACGGAGATTTTAACGGGATCTACTTCTTTCATTAATCCTATATCTTCTCCTGTAAAGTCCCACACTTCTTCCTTCACTGTCTTTTTCAGTTCAATTGGGATTTTCTCTGCATCAAATATAGGAAACAAATCATTTACTTCTGGTTCTAAATTCACCAGTGTCATTTTATACAATACATCTTCATCTGGGGTCTGAAATGCAATTCCATCTGGAGTACAATAGATAGTGCAATTCATTTTGCACAATAGATCGCGTCCTAATAGGTTCACTGGACTACAATCGCATACCACAAATCTGTGCATTTCACTAAATGGACCAATCTTTACCTCCACTAATTTAGTAAGAGGCGTCTTAATTTGCTGATTTGATACTCCAACTACTTGGATATGTTCACCTGAGAGAGGAAGGTTTGGAATTTCCACTGACCTAACAGTAGAACGGGTAGCTCCAGTGTCCACAAGGAATGTTACATTTGCACCATTCACTTCTCCATCCACAAATGGACCAGACTGATCTACCTCTAGAGTTGCGCCAAGCACGCACTCTTCCCCCTCTCCTAGGCACCGTCAGAAACTTTCATCCATTTCATCCTCATCCTGTCGTAACCAATATTGAGAAATGGCAGCTGCACGCGGCAACTGTGTTACCTGCTCTCCTCCGTAGAATCCTGTTTCTGCACTGAATTTCTGTTGGTTAACACTCTTGGGAAGTGGTGGTTGTGGCACCTGACTCTGTTGAGTAACTACCTCACTCTGCACCTGTGGATTTAATGATTGATTTTCCACATTAAGTTTTGGAGGAAATTTACACTTGTTTCTCCAATGCCCTAGCTTTCCGCAGTTGTGGCATGGCCACTTTTTCTTTGCCTCTTCTATGCTCATTTGTCCTTTTCCTTTACCTATATTTGGTCGAAATCTAGCCTGTCCTGCTTCATTACCTGTATTACTCAATTGAGCTTCTTGTTTCTCTGCAACTTTCACCTGTGCCCACATGGCTTTTTCTTTCAATTTACGCTGTCTACTCTCAATATCATCACTGCAATACTTAGCATATCTCAAAACCTCATCGACTGTGCTATTCTGCCAACAAATCATATGCTGTTTAATCATCTCACTTATCTCTGGTTTCAACCCATATACAAATCTATATACAAAATGACTCATATCCTTCTCATTTAGTGTCTCATAACCACTATACTGTTTGAAAACTAACAACAGTCTTTCATAGTAAGCATGCACTGATTCTTTACTTTCCTGCGTGGTTCTGTCTATTTTTACCCAATCTGTTTCTTTAGGTGGAATCTTATTCTTCAAAAGGTAATTACTTGGTCATACTTTCTCATTACTTCTGGTCCTGGCGCTTCTGTTTTAGCATCCCTTGGATATTCTACAGTTGGCCAATCAATAGTAATCTTACATTCTGTCCACAAATCAGCTGGCACTACTATATCAAACAATCCATCCAAGTCTATCCACAACACCTTTGAAACTTTAACAAATCTCTCCACTTGTCTGTACCATTCTACTGGCTTCTCTCTCAACTTGGGGAAATCATTTGTAAATGACAGTATATCCTGTCTAGTCCATGGAACATGCACGTAACTACCTCCTGGAGTTTCTCTCATCGGGTACTCCCTTACAACTGGTTCCTTATCTGTCACTGCAAAAGCCAAAGATGCTTTATCTGTTACTTTCTCATTCTTTTTTATCCATCTACTTCTCCATCTATCCACATCACCCCATTTTCTCAGTAAAATAATTAACTCTGTTATTTGGGTCAATCTTCCTGATGTGTTCAGATTCTCTATATCTTTCTCACAAAAATCTACTCTATATGGTTTCTGCAACGTTCTCACTTTTACAAATTCTACTCCCAGTTCACTTGCTGTCTCTTCTAATTTGTCATGTACATTTCTAGCTCTCCATGTAAGACTTTTGCACAAAAACATAATCTCATCATCCTGATAATTTTTTAATTTTTCTGTACCAATCGTTCCTAAAATAAATTCTTCCATGTCTATTTTTAACCTAATTACATCTAATGGTTTTACTTCTGTTTCTTTTGTTTTTAGCGTTTTCATCCATTCATTTAACTCATCTTGATTCGGACCTACAGGCGTACTATTTAATTCTATCCAATTGTTACTTCTTTCTGGTGTCCCTGATGCAGACTCCGTCACCATAGGTATTCTCCTGAACTCATTCTCGTTTATCGTCAAATTAGTAGGTGGGCTTGGTATATAGGTACTAACCAAATGGTGTGCACCTTCATTGTTCAGTTCCATCCCTTCTCTTTTTCTTTGCAAATGTGAATTCATAGGAATCACTAAAGAACGTTCATCCATTTTCTGATTCTCAAAAATTGGCATTACTGGAACTATCGTTACAGGCACAGTTACAGCTTCCATATTCTTTGTCAATTCTCTTATTTTCTCAGTCAATTCTCTTGTTGTTTTTGCTAATTCAGTTGCATTGTCACTTTCTATCTCTTCATTTTGTGAAGTTTTTAATTGATCTTGTGACCTATTTATCTCATCTCTTCGTTCAGGAATTTTATTCCTCCCAGTTTCCATTAGTGGTGCATTAGGTGTCACCACCGCAGAAGTCTGTTGGTATGGAGGCGGGTTTCTGTTTAAAATATCTTCCAGCAATTCATCGTCCGTTTCACTACCACCATACCCATATTTTTCTATAACTACATGTTTCTTTTTCTCTGTACACTTTCTCTTTGCTTCTTCCTCTACTGTAAAAGCTGGAAACAAACCTCCTGTCATATTAGCACATCTCCAACGCTTTATTCTGTCCTCATGATTTACTCCCCATAACCTTCCAGGCATAAACTCATGATTCTTTAATCCTCTGAATCTCTCTCGTTCATACATCTCATCTTCCCATTCAGTTAAAGCTTCAAACTGTGTCGGTCTAGGTTCTAACATTGCCATCTTCTCTCTTAAATTCCGTAGTACAGCTACATTAAATGAACCATTCTCAGGGAAAGCCAATGCTCCATCATTCTTGGTATATTTTGTCCAATTTTCTAACCATATGCATGTATGATATCCATATTTCAGCATCATGTGCGAAGCTGGTGATTTCGGCGGAGGACTTACTTGTCCCTCTCTAGTCACTACCTTTTTGTCTTTCTTAAAAAGTTCTTAACTTTCGACATCCACGACGTTTTCTCTCTACCATATTCATAATACGACATGATTCACAATCGCTTTCTCTCCTCAAACAATCCACAATTCAACACTGTTCTCTATGCGTTATTCCAACCAATACTAGCGCGACTCACACCAACACTCCAATCATAAACTTCCACGTCACTAGTCTATTCGACCAATACTAGCGCGACTCACACCAATATTCCAATCACATCAGTTTCTGTCTACAGCGCACTGTCCAATCCCAGCGCGGCTTTTGTCTACGTCAGTTCTGCTCCTGTCTCTGTATGACTAGCGCACTGTCCAATCCCAGCGCGGCTTTTGTCTACGTCAGTTCTGCTCTTGACCCCTCCTTTACAAAATTTATCGGCAATTTCTTTTTCAACAATTCTTCATTAGTTACGACATTTAAAACCACATTTACATTGTCTGATTCACTAAACAAAAGAGATAGTTTTGTCCATTTACACAAGAATTCAGTATTTTCCAGTAGGCAGCGCTTACCTCTACCCTACCACAGAATTTTCCTGTTTCGCCGATAAAGTAGCACTTCCCTCTACCTTACCCTTCTTTCAAGCAAGCGGTAAACCCGTTTCTCTGGGGATAAAACACCTGTGGAGACTATACTGCTCCTGAGAATTAAGGCCAGAGTTTCACAAGAAAACCGATCACTATTTCACTTACACACCTTTTATGCGGAAAATGTCCCTATCATAACACAACCTGTGTTATTACCAATATGAACTCAGACAATGCACTATTCCATGTGACTTCTCTTGCCACACGTGTTCCACTTCCTACTTCCCAGAAGCGTGAAAACTTACATATAACATAACGCGACTCAACATAAAAGTGTTAGACATGAACTTATCAATAATCAATAATCAATAATCACCAAACTAATCTATAGTAACCATAACTCTGCTACCAAGAAATCTAATCCAGCGCTAACAATAAAAATACTTCTCCTATATAACTCGGTCATCCTGGTACAACTACCTCTCTAATACACAAACTATATCCATATGACAGTGGGGCCCATTAACACCGCATATACATTCACTTACTCATTTATTCCCTGGATTACCTCCGTCCTTAACCTAGGAGAAAAAACCACAGTAAAACGATTCGCTGGAAGGAAACGGGATACCTCTTTTTAACACAACATAATGTTTCTCATTGCTTTTAAGGTATTCCGCTCATTGGTCGATGGACCAACTAGTAGGAATCAGTTGATGGTGATTAAGACCAGCTCAATCACAATAAACTCTTTAACATTTCACCTTAATTATTGAGCTAAAGAATCACTGAGTCATTTGTTTAAAGATAATAAAGTTTATATAAAGTTTTTAGAAATAATGCATAAGTTTAAGTTTATTACTCAGATTATTACATTTATCATCATTATAAGAATAAATTTAAATTACAATGCATACCTATTGGATGGAAGATAAAGTTTGTCACAGCAAGAACTTTAAAAAGATCTATCTATCTGTCTTGGAAAGAATCTAATAGCTCTAAATGAAAAATCTATCATAAATAAAAAGGTTCTTAAAAAGCAGCATCTTATACCTAAGAAAAATAGCAGCAGCAGCTTCGATCATCCGTAGCAGCAGCTCAGAACCCGCAACTCATCTATCAGCAATCTCAGCTCTCTCCTCTCCTAACAGTACGCTCGCTCATCATCATCAAGGAAAATAATACTACTAATAGGTCTCAACCCCTCCCGGAGTAGGTCTTCTTATACCCTAATTCTCGCTTACTAAATAAAATGTTGCCTCTTTATGGCGTGATTTTCTCTCATTGGTTCATTCAAGTCCATATACATTTTTATCAAACTTCCTTGTCTTAACCAGTTCTTTGTGGAATGTCCATGCTTGCATCGTTTCCCACAGTTCATGACATTACTCATCAGTTTCGATCAGTCCAATTTGTATCATTTTCTGATACTTTTTAGGTTCAATAGTTCCGTTTGTCCATTTATTCATTTTGACTTCTCACGCTTCTTGCTGATCATCTTGGCACACATTTGCTCAGTAAGGTCACAATAGCCTTGATCATACTTCCATCCTAGGCTCTCAGCACGAACACGTGATCATTCTTTTTCACAGCCTTTCTCCTTTTTCCACACGGCTTCTTGCACATGCGTACTCTAGCTCATGGCGGCCATTTTATATCGCTGCTCAACAGGCCTAAGCGCACTATTTTCAAAGATAAACAAAATATTGTTAAAATAAAAAATATAAACCCTTTTGTTTCCCTCCCGTCTTTCTACGTACCCCATTAGGTATTACCTAGCAAAAAGCAACATATAAAGCCGTCCCTTACTTACCATCGCTTTATTTTGCCACCACACATTTTATTTTCAAAGCACAAATCATGCGTTTATTATTTTATTAGTACGCAAATATTAGATTATGTTAGCCTCGTCAATATTTATAAGTAGATTTATTTGCACATAAAATAGCGTGTTACCTTTAACCCTTCACATGTAACATACATTGTTGGTTATTTACTTAAACGAACATGTTTATTAAATAATTTACGTTAATTATTAGGAGGTTAACATTTTTTCATTTATCCTGCTCCATCAGTAGGCTTCGGTGCCGAGCCGGGAGGCGGGGCGTCGGAAGCGTGGTCTCGGTGCCGACCAGGGCCCGAGGGCGCAGGTTGGTCCGGTGCCTTCTTTTTTGGTTGAGTTGGGAGTTGGGGCAAGGTAGGGCCTGTACTTACAGTATGTTGTCCCTGCGGGATGTCTTCATACTGTTCGGAGTCATCGTCGGAGAGGGAGATCTGTTGTTGCTCCTCCTCGGCTTCGATAGGGTTGTCAGCCTCTTCATCCGATTCAGGTCCGAAGAGGTCCGGAATGGAGCATGTGTGTTGGCTCTGCATGTCGCGTCGTAGGGCCCGACGGTCGCGAAGAGTCTTTTTGGAGCGGAAAGCTCGGCACGCGTCGCAGTCCTGTTCACTGTGTTCCGGTGACAGACACAGGTTGCACACCTCGTGTGAATCGGTGCGCGGATATTTTGCGTGGCACCGAGGACAGAATTTAAAAGGAGTTCGTTCCATCGACTGCAAGTCGAACCGGGGGCTAGGCCCAATGGCCTACCACGAGCTCTCCGGTCGAAAAGAGTTTATTGTAAGAACACGTGCCGCGAAGAATGGATACCGCGATCGAAAACAATACCGTCGAGGTTGAGTGTTGTACGCACCGAGAGAAACCGAAGGATCAGCGTCGAACCGGAGCGCAGCGAGTCACATCAGAACCCGATGGCAGAAAAAAACAATCTGAAGGTGGAGTCGATGACCATGCGCACTATCACCAAAATGAGGAGTCACCTACCTCGTGACTAGGAAGACTTCTTCGAAGAAAAACAAAGTGCAAACATCCGAGCCCAACACTAGATGGCGATCTATGCATAAGCATGTGATCTACAGCTCACATGCCTCGAAGATACACTTTATTGCATTGAATATTTCATAGGGATTTTTCTACTTATCTTGATATGTTAAGTTGAGTGATGGCACTGACTGAAAATCATTTGTGTTAAATTTGATTTCTTGTGGTTGTCACATCATGTAAACTTAGCACTGTGGCTCAGTTTAGGTTACACTCCCTAGTCTGTTTGGCCCAGTGCTAGAACCCATCTACCTGTTACTTAGGAACCATTGTCATTACAGGCGATTTTCCAATATACTGCCTGTATCTCAGTCTGCCACACTTACAAATAATCTGAAATCTACCAACTGGATGTGCATAGCATCTTTGGAAACAGCCTTTACCCTACAGCCTTTATCACACAGGACATTTATCACGCAAGTCTGTCCCACACAGGTAAGTACAATGAGGGTAGGTAATGGAACCTTTCCCACACAGTACTTAACCACACATGTATTGGTTTTTTTATAACGCAAGCCCAACTCCTGCACATTTTAGATGTCATCAGTGATATTATCAATGATGTCACAGAACATTTCATGAGTGATGTATAGGTCATAAGCTGGCGATTGTGTTGAGGTATAGTTTTTCCAGTTAATTATAACTGGTGAATTTCAGTGGTTTAACTGGCATTTTCACCAAACTCTAACATTACTTAACAGTGAATTAGGACATACCTAAACATCACTTTAACCTTTGTTTTTTAAGTGAATTTGTACATTTTTTTCAACATAAAGTAAGATTTTATTACTATGTGTAAGTATCCGAGCGTTTGCCCGTGCACAGCGTGGGGTTGGCCATAGGCCCTGGCATACAGCCAGGACCTGCGCCCAACCCCACGCGGGTGGCCAACTCCCTAGGTTGACCAGGCGTCCCGGATTTGCCTGGACAGTCCCGGTTTTTCGACAGCTGTCCCGGCAGATTTCAGGAAATTAAGCTCATGTCCCGGTTTTTTGAGAGGGTCGGCTGAAAAGGGTGGTAGGTATTTTTTTATGTTTCGCAAAGCAGGGACAGTTAGAAGCTGTTATAGGAAAGCAATTTAATTAACAGGCATGCAATTGGCTTTAAAAATGGCATTTTATGTATTTTCTTACTGCCTTTTCTGTAATTTTCTGCTAAGGAGCACTGTCATTCTGTGCACTGTGTTGAAGTAAAATTGTAGTCCTTCTTCTATTTTTGGGAAATGTTCCGTTTTTTTCCTTTAAAATTCTGGTCACCCTACCAACTCCCTGCCGCGCACAGCCTTCAACGTGCCTGTGCCTAATTGCCCACAAGCGGCCAGACAACCGAAGAGCACAATATTTTGTAAAATAATCTTTTAGATCCACAGGACTCTCGTGAGACTCCTGCTAAATCGTGGTGCCCTAAAAAAAATGAGTTCAAATTTTACCCAAGGGGGTGCCTCATGGACATCACCTACAAGGGCTAGGTGGTTAGCATATCCCTACTCAGCCCCCTAATACCTTAAATATTTTTAATTTGCAGGAAACAGTGACCATGTCCCTGAGTTCTGTTATAGCGGCCTCAACATTTTTGTTTGTGTTGTGGCCAGCCAATCAGACCGTCTGTTCTCGCTGGACTTGTGGATGCCTCTTGCTCCAGCTAAATGACCCTTGTGGTTAATCAGCTTGCTCCATTATTTGAATTGCGTACCTGCATGAATATTGCTAGACTAATGCGTACCCAACTATCCAGATTTAAACAAATTCTGAACCCTAATTTCTCAAAATCTAAAAATAGATTCACACTAAATCACAAATAGCAAGCTTTCAGGTAAAAGATCTAGCTTTGTGCCTCATTTGTGTAATTCTGTTCAGCCATTTTGGCTTAGCGCTGTCTAAAATTCTCTATGGAATTTGCATAGAGAAATTGCATTTTGGGACACCCACCCTTTTTATTAACTCTTGTTCATGAAACTGGAAAGGGCATAACATTTCAGAGTGCTATAGCATCTGCCTTTGTATTGTTAAATGGAAGTTCTATGGAAATAATCTTTAGTTTAAACAGAGTTTAATACATTTTACAGTTTGTTAAACCCCTTAGGTATGGATGCCAGCCCATGGGCGACACCCTTCCCCCCTCCCCAGTGCATCTGTCGACCTTTGTCCAACAGTTGGGTGGGCTGAAAAGGATCCTTTTTTTATACAAAGGGCAGAAGAGACGCAGAATCACTTCCGCATCAGCCCCTGACCCCCCTTTCCCGCCTATCGCGCTGATGTCACAGATTCCACACCGTAGCAGCAAAAGTAGCAGGTGAGTGCTCTCTCCCGCTGTGGTGGAAAGAAAATGCATAGAAAGGCATCCCCACGTTTTCTGGGAGGCCTCACTGGAAAGTGGAGAGTCTCTCCTTTCCAATGAAACCTCCCGGAAACAGTTTTCCTGACTGTAGATCGTGGTTGCAGCGCCGGCACTCGTGGCAATGGGCCAAAAGGGGGAGCATTTAGGGCAAAAAAAATTTTTACCCGGGGGGTGGCGCCCCCAGGGGAATGCTAAAAACGTTTATTTTTAAAAAAGGTGAAATTGTCAGGGGCTAAGCCCTCCTTACATTCACGCCGACCCCAATGGGCCCCCCAAATTTTGGAAATGTGTCTTGCCTGGGGGGGGGGGGGGCAATCGCAGCCGCCAGGGGAATCACACATTCCAAAATGAAGGTATGAGGTCGACCCTCAGCATATGGATCAACCCCCTTTGGGGGCCATATAATGTTTTTCAAATGTGTTTTTCTCTGACTGTACACCTAGGGGAAAACACACATTTAAAAAATATATTTATACAGCATATGCAACATAAATCTACCATCTACAGATTATGCAGCAGATAGTAGATTTATGTGGCATACGCAGTATATATCCTGTAATGCAAATAGATCAATGTGTTTGCTCGGAGTGGAAGGGCCAGTGCAAAGGTTGACTAGTCATCTTTCAATTGCTTATTTCTGCATTTGGTTGCTAAACTGGTATTATGAGGTGCAATGTTTGCCCAGATAGTATTAACACATTGGCAAATAATAAAATAATGGAAGTCATACCATCAAAAAAACAGCTGCATTATGCCACATAATTTGCCTTTTCTTGCTGCATAATTTAGACAACCCTGTCGCATACGTTGTTGCTCTCCTGCCATTTAATTCCATTGACCCTGGTGATAGCACTGTGAGTTTTCACAAGGGGCAAACCTGCACAAAAAGCTGCAGGGGCTACTACGTGAATGTGTGCTTCTTGAGATCAAAGATAGAGTTGTAGCTTTGGGACATTACTTTTATACTGGCAATTCCCCAACAATTATGTTTTGCATAAGACATGACAAAAGTATGCTGTGGTATTGGTTATGTGACAAGATGAAGTAATACTGTGTCTTTTTAGTGTCTTTGGAGAACTTGGAGATTCACTAAAAAAGATAAGCCTTTTTTTGTTTATTTCTGTTGCACATAATCTCACAGACGCACACACCCACCGACTGATTTAGAACAATACTTCTGCCTTCTACGTAGGACAGCGTTTCAGAAGGAAGGTTTTTGGCAGTTAGCTGAGATGGCGTCTCGGTGGATGTCTGCTGCCCATGCCAGTAGCGTAACAAAGGCCCCTGCATCGCCTGCAGTGCAGGGGGCCCCAAGCTCCAGGGGGCCCCTTCAGCACAGTATGCTGGCCTGAGAGCTTTTGAGTGAGCCTGGAAGGGGGCCCCTCCATTTACTTTGCGGGGAGCCCCTCAAGTTTCGTCACACCACTGGCCCAGGTCCTAACTCGGGCTATGGAGGACAGCTCTGAGCAGGATCAGAGACTGAGAAAGCAGATACCGAAACAGTATCTGAGGGAGAGGAAAATGGAGCAAAGTCTAGAAGTGATTTTTCAGTCGGTGGAGTTCCATCTGAAGACTCATCTTCCAGCGATTCTGAGAGACATGATGATGGCAGTCATGCTGTCCCTTTTAACACAATAGTAGGGAGGCTGTAAAATGGTTCGTTGTGTAAATGGGTGTCGACGGCGTTTCGACCCCACAGACAGTAGGGGGTCTCATCAGGACCTATCAATAAGGGTCACCTGCAAATGAAAAGTAGTAAGCTATAAGGAGAAGGAGAAGGAGAGGAGCGTAAGGAGTCGATGTGTTTTGGCTGAGGGATATACCTGAAGAATCAATGATAAACTGTCACGGTGAGGAGAGTGGGCGGGGCTTCCACAGCACTTCCACAGCATACTCTATTACAGCATGCCTCGCAGAGCGAGCAGTGCATGCGCGCTGCCGCTAGGCTCGACCTAAAAAAGAACCCAAATTGCACCTATGGACTGCTAAGATAAACACATTTTCCTAGCCACGTCAAAAAATATGAAGAATGTCACTGTGCAATAAAAAAATTAAAAAAACATCAAATAAGTGTTTTGCATAGCCACACTTTGATCGCCATGCCTAAAATATATAAACCACAAAAAAGCACATTTTACAAACCGAAAAGTGATTTTAGAAATGAATGTGCTGCATTGAGAGGAGGTCCCAGGGCTGCCAGTGACCGGAGTTCTTAATGTTAACAATGAATATCCCATGTGGTGAGGTGCAGCCCCACCACCGAGGTGATTTTACATCAAAAAGCAGTTCATAAAACATAGAAAAATATGCATACGTACATATAGTAAACAATGTTTGTGCTGTTGACATCTGGCCAATCAAATTCGTCAGGGCAGCCGGCTGTCCTGCAGGGCGTTCTAAGACACAAGTGAAGGCCTGGCCACTCGTCTGAGAGCTTTCTGATGAGGGATACGATCGAAAGGATGAAATCCCACACAGGCCTGAAATCTTTACAAAAAAGAAATCTGTTTAATCTTTTGGCTGAGTCAATGGAGATCCTGGCAAAGTCTCTGTTACTCATATGATTTCAGAGAATGACCATATAAAATGTTAGTACAAAATTAGGAGACGAGGGTGCACATTTCTGCTTCCACCTCAGGTCAAATGATACCTCACCTCCCTAACCACTGCCTTTTCCTTAGTCTGTGAAGAGAAAGACATCCACCTTGGCTTGTTAATAGCCAATCATATCCACCTCCATGTGTTTTTTTATAAACTTGAAAACGTAGCCAATCACAAGGCTTATTTTTTTTCCGAATGCTCCTAATCCTCACAGGTAACAATTACATGCATATCTCACAGAGATGCACAGCTCAGCAACATTCTGAGTTTTTTTCTCAAAAATTGCTGAACCAAATTCACCAAACCCATAAAAGGCACCAAATGATTTCATGCTCTGTGTGCTTTTCAAATTAGGTGTTTCTGATTCAGTAATTTTGTGGGGTTTTTCTGGAGAAAGCTAATTGTAAATCTCAAGCAAAAGAATTGTTGTTGGGAGCCCCTGTAACTTTGCCAACTCTTGACCACACTACACCCTACACCACGTTTGGCAAACTGACAGCGAGTGCACAATACCATTTCTTTGGGAAGTTTTGTGCAGATTTGTCAAGGGGAGGACAAGGTTATCAGTTCTGATGCAGGCCTGCCAAGTATCACGCATCAGGTGTGACTCTAACGCATTTCAGTGTGGTGTTCCGCATCACCGTACTGAAATGCATTGTCACGCATTTTAATGCCACTCACTGTCTCACTGACTCTGCTGTACCAGCCAGCTAGCGCGCGCGCCGTCTCTGCAGCTACCCGCAGACTTGTCAGCAGGCTCAGTATTAAACAATTAATGATCTTGTCTTGCTGGCTGAGACAAGTGCTACAATGTTGCATCTATCTTAGCCGTGCTCTGCCTGGCTGCAATGAAATTCCCGCCCGCGGCGCAGCGCGGCTGTCAAGTGAAAGTGAGTCACTCTGACTCGTCAGCGTCTGCTCAATACCGAGACCCGGGGCGGGGCCTGCCCGCAGTGGTTGCGTACTATTGGCTGTTGCGCCGCAGGGGGAGGGAGGGAATTTGACCTCATGTCCTGGAACAGGAAGGAAGTGAGGTCGGTCAGGATTAAGCGGCGGGGGATTTAACTGTGGAATTGTGCTCTGCTGTGTCGGTTTTGCGCATATTATAACCCGGCATTGGACCGGATGGCAGCATCGACACTGACTCTCTCAGCAATCATGGCCGCGCATGAGAGGCCTCGGTTGCTGCGGGGAGAGCTGCAGTGCTGTTGTGCGGCTGCCGCGACCGGGTGCGGCCGGCTCACCGCGGCCGCCGGGACTGAACTCGCCGTCGCGCTCAGAGATTCTAGTGCCTGCCAGGACTGTGAGACTACATAAGTTGAACAACAAGTAAGTAAGTACTTCTTTGGCCAGGCAGCCTGCCTGCCACTGACTTTAGTAGTAGTGTTGTTGTTGTCATACAGAGACTGAGTGAGAGTCTCACACAGTGTGCAGCTCCGTGAATAACCGCGGCGTAGATGGTTGATGCAGCAGACCCAGCCGCGCGTCGTTCATTTAGCCCCTAGTAGTGGGGCACGCGCCAATAGTTAAAATTAATGTTTGCCGGCTCAGGCTGCGGCATCGCCGGGCATCCGCATCGGACGGTGGAGCAAGCACTGCAAGATCTGATCCTTTCATTTATTTCAGACAGTAATCTGCAGGCAGGGCTGCTCTGACTCGTCATCCTTCTGAGGTTTATGTTGGGCACCGTCATTGAAAGCACTAGCCGTGACCCACTCTGTTTGTAATTAACTTACTTCAGCTTATGGACAATTATAATTCAATGAGTCAGTGACTGAGTCTGTAGCTAAATCAGTCTGATAATCTTATCTAACTAATTAAATGTTTAAGTTGAGAATGATGTCACATTACATATCATTTACACACTGTGCTTAATTTATAAAATTATGGTGCAAGTAATCATGTACATACTGTTAGGGTTTATCTTCAGTGACACGGGTGGTGCGTGTTTTGCCATGGCTGTCTGCTCTCTCTCATCCTGTCCCCCACAAGGGGGGGGGGTCGTCACGACGCACGTCAGATCCCTCATAGGCCCCTCAGTCCTCTCATCATGCTCTCTCTCTCCAGATTTTGCAGGCAGAAGCTGGCCGGGGGGCGGGCCCTGCTACTGGCTGGATATATGTTGTGTCCTAGTCAGTGTTGTTTTTCTGCCGGCCCGCCCGGCAACACACTGACTGGCACCTGTGTTGACTTGAGGCTCCTCTGCTCACACATCCTTTTGGGGCTGGGACGGTCTGAGAGACCACATGAGAGAGGCCCTGGGGTCCAGTTGCTAAGCAATAGCCACATGATCATTTACAAGGGAGGAGGAGGCCCCACCTGCCCCCACCAGCACAACACAGATGGCCAGCCCAGGTTTGCTTTCGGTTCAGCCTGCCCGGCCTCTCACACATCCTGTTTGGGCTGGTGGGTCGACTGAAGTTATGATGCATGCTCCAACTGCAGCATCATTAGGAAGGAGGAGCCAGAGGCCGGGGCTTCATTGCAGCCCCTAGCAACAGATATCCAGCCTGCCAGGTCTAATGTTTTCCTGCCTCATGTGCCCCAGCCTGGGCCTGGTACCCTCCCCAGAATTGTTGCTGTCGGCAGGGCAACAGAACTTCCTCAGCACGTGTCTAACTAGTTGGGCAGGTGTTGTGCTTGATCTAGATATTATGTACATATGGACTTTAAAAGTATATTATTTATTTTATGCAAATGACAATCTGTTGCATCCAGTAAGTATTTTTGTATTTAACTGTGCATGTGTCAGCATATGTACACATAACTTTAATAAAGTACTGCTACTGAAAGACTTGTTTAATATCATGGTTCAGCATTTGTTTACAGTACAATCAGGTTACAGGAGGGAGCACTAGGGTTAGCGCCCTTCCATTTCTGGTGCTCTGCAGCAGTTTCAAGAATTTCTTGGAGTTTTTTGTTGCTCAAATGGCTTTAATTTCTGATATTTAGAAGTTTCCCTCGTCTTTATTGCATGATTTTTACTCGCGAGAAAGTGTCACTCATAGTCGTTGAAATGTCACTCATAATTTCACTAAAATTCTGAAAATGTCACACGTGGCAATCTGAAACCTTGGCAGCTATGCTGATGTCATGTTAATTTGTATCAACCTTAGGTACAGAGGCATAAATGCCACTTCAGCAAGACATATATCACAGATAACAGGGAATATAATTTACATAGGTTAGTCACAGTGTGTTCAATAAGGCAAAGATTGGCTTATATACACATTAGCTTAGATCCTGTACGTCTGGTGTTATGATTCGATATTGCACAACTGATTGTATTGCAGCTACTGGTGCGCCCATAAGCTGTAAGCAATTACAGTATTTGTGGCAGGTAAAAGGCATTGGGAAGCAAATTCAGTTTAATGTCAATAACATCTGCAAACAATCTGAAATCCAGTAATAGTCATAAACCTTTGATATAAAAAAAGAAATCAGTTAGTACTATGCAGGTTATATCTGTTATCATAAGCCATTCATCAAACACATCTGGCACCTCAAGTGTTGTTAGTGCAAGGGCATGGTTGTCTAACTCTGGATGGGGGCATCATGTAAGTTAGATAGATGTATAGTTAATGAATGGAGGTGGGAGACAGCTGCATGGTACAATTTGGCATGCACAAGTCCTCCATGGACCAATATTTGACAACCCTATTCTAGAGGATATCGGATGGAGGGACTGCTCCAAAAGTTTAAAATGTACACTGAGTGAAGATGATAAACCGGCTTGTAATTCAATTGTTGGGTGTGATGGTTCAGTCGACTAATGCATCCTCTGCAGGAATGAGTGTTTGTCCTCAAGGTCATATGATTGAATCCTGGTGGGTCTACTATGCCCTTTATACTCCCAAAGTCACTGTGTGCTTTACAATTGTAAGTTCTGGTGTTTTAAACATTCCAAACAGAAGACCAAGTAAACAGTAAATGATCACACACTCCAAATCGTGCAATGCGAGGTACAACCACCTCTTCTTCTCAGAAAGAAGACAGGCAGCTTTTGCTGGGCGCAATATACATGCTTGATTGAATGAAATATTATATACAATATGTAGTTAACTTCTCTTGTCATCAACCAGCCTATACATCAAGAATCCGCCACAAGCCTTTGGATTTTACATGTTCCTTCTCATAAAGAAAGGCGACATTTGTTTTGTGGGGTGAGGAAGTGTCTTGCACTTGTGAGAAGAAAGAGGCTGAGAATGCTCTTTGATTCCTCTATATGAAAACAAGGCTGAGATGCTCTATCTGAAAACGAGGCTGAGGTGCTCTATCTGAAAACGAGGCTGAGGTGCTCTATCTGAAAACGAGGCTGAGATGCTCTATCTCAATTCACAGACTAGGTGGGCTTCAGCGGTTTTGCTCACATAGCTCCAGTGCTGCCCTGGGGAGGACATCTTTAGGAAATGGGAGCAACATTTCTGTCAATGCCTTTAACAATGAAGGCTGTTTACGATTGCTTTCTTTTTACACTGTTATCATGGAACTGAATTAATGTCAACATAATACGGCAGGAAGACATTCCCACAGCCAACTAGACAAGTAATGTTTACCTCGACCACCAATGTGAAAGTGTTTGTACTTTGCACTAGGTTTATGTTGTCTTCAGGCAAAGCCATTAACTGTTGGTAGACCACAAGTACTTACCAGGCTTCTTGTACGGCTTCCTACCCCTGATCTCAATGTAGCTATCACCCTTTGCATTGCTCTCCTTGATCAGAAGTGGTTTGCCATTGCTCACTAGCAGGAACATTATTCTTCCAACCCAATTGGTTTTGTAGAAAGAGCAAGATTTGACCATCAGCCTAGAAGACACAAAGCAGAGATGAAGGCAAAAATGTGGTGAAGTGATCAATGCACTAGTTTGGTGTGCCTGTAAAATATACTTTTATTTCACTGAGATAAGAAAGAATCAATAAATGGCTCATGACACAAATCAAGGCATCCTAATGAACAAGCTCTCAACAGAAAGAGATCACAGTATGATTTCTGGCGTACTTGTACAAATGCACTTTTCATAGGTTTTGTCCAGGAGCGCAGCCGGATTACAACTGGCCCATTAAGTTACAATCACACAGGGATCGCAATTACAAGTGGTGCACTGTTTATCGCACACAATACTTACCAGGTGTGTTAAAGATTGCAACCTTTGTTAACTTTCGGCAGGTCAAACCTGATGTAATTTAATAAAGGGGAAATTAACCTGTATGTACCAGGACATGCTGATTTTGGTGGTAAAAGCATCAACATCTGCATGTTATTCCCCAAACATTTTCTAATGTGACAATTAACACATCAAATAATTTTCAAACACCTTCGCATCAGATTTTATCAGATGCAATAATTATTTTATCCAACACTGGCCACTAGTAATCACGCCCTAAGAGAGTAAAACATAATGGGAGTCATTAGCCTGGTCAGAGAGTCAGCCTCTGTAAGGGTTTCAGTATCATGCACTCTTAACAGTGGCGGTTGGTATTTGAAGGCAGTGGGGGGAGGGGGCGGGTCGCGGGGGAGGAGGGAATGAAATAAAAATTAAAATACACACTTACCTGTCTGCCGCTGCTGCCCACCGTTGCCGCCCCGTCCTCTCAGTCCTCTTCCCCACTTCCAGGGCAGGAAGCAGGATGTACCGGCTCCCAGCCTCCCAATAGCCAATCACAACTCTGCAATGCAGCTTTGTGATTGGTCTGGTTCGGCACTCAGCCAGATAATGGGAGGCTGGGCATGTTCTCTCTGCAGGTTGTAATGCAGCCTGCATGGAGAACATGCAAAGTGCGAATGGCGGTTTGGCCGGCCCGAGACAGCCGGCTAAAGCGTCCTGCGCGCTTGGAGTGGGCAAACCCCTTCTCCCCTGCCCTGCTCTGTGAGCAGAGCAGCCCAGCCCCTACCAAGCTGAGCAAGGGGGGAAATAAAAGGATAATAACAAAGATTTATTATCATTTTATATTTTTCTTTTTCGACCTGCTCAGTGGGGCGACTCTCCTCCGCCTTAGCGGAGGAGCCGCCCCTGACTCTTAACTCTCGCTCTAGGACAATATTTATTAAAAAAACATTCCTATATACGAGCCCTGGGATAGTTTGATGGTATACTGCAGAACGAAATGTGATAGCTGTCAAGGACATGAGCCAGTTGAAATCTAGATACTGGATTTTACTACGACGTTTGAAACTTTGAAAGTTCGAGATATTGAAACTGAATATAACATATATTCTAATGAGGATGGAAAACCATTATTCTAGAATGCTTATGGAACACATCAAAATAAAAAATAAAAATTACTTGACTGAACAACAACTCAATATGACCAAATTTTTACAATGGGATTTTGATTAATAGTAAACATTGACCAATACTGCCTCACAGAACCACTGCAAATTTAAATTAGAGGAGCCTTTCTGGACAATTTGAAATGGAGCGAAGCTTGCACCAAGGACTTCCCCAGGTTGACAAAGAAAACCTGGCAGGCTGCTGAGTTATGAGTGAGATTGGAAGGCACTGTGAGCCAGGATGCTTGGCTTTGGAATATAATTTAGTGACCTGCGTGACGATGTAATGGAAAATACAGAGCTTTATCAAGATCCACATATACACCTGACAATTACAAAATACATGTATTTATTTTCTCTCTTTTTCAGAAAAATTCTGCGCCAGGACAGACAACAGAAGCAATAGTCTGTACAAGGAAAAGGCTTCTGTCATCGAGGAACCTCCAGAAGGCCTGAACAAGTGTTTTACAACTGTAGACGTTTCACGTGGAACGAAGGGAGAGACAATTTCTATCATTAGGAAAGGTAAAATCATGGAAACATGTTATAAGAAACATAAACATTGAAATGAGATACAGATACACAACCTTTCCACACAGTAAACGTTATTCAAGACAACACATGCAGCTTTGAGCTCTGTGGAGACCAGAAATGTTAACTGGTGATCATTTTGCTGACTGGTGAATATTGGTCATAATAGAAGCCGGAGACAATATAGATGAACTTCCTTGACCTAAGCAGCACAATTCATGTTGGATTGTGGAGCACTGTGCTGAGCAGCAGTAAAGAGACTATTAATAGGCATAATATAAAGTATAAATGTAACCACAATCTTGCTGTAAATGAGAACATCAGATGAGTTGGTCTAGCCTGATATGCTGTAGAATAACATTAAATATAACTATTTTAAGAGTATTTAGACCTTGCACAATACAGGGGGAGAGGTAGTTGCTGGAATATTCTTTCCCTATTACACAACCCTGACTTGAAGTTATTGGGACAAGAGCTTGCCACATGTGCAAGCATGTGTCTATGGAAAGCATCTTGACTACACATGACGAGAGTGGCAAGTGGAAGTGGTGGATGGAGGACGGAATGTTGGAGGAGACAACTCTGTCAAAGCACTTTACAATAGGAACTGAAAGTAATAATACTAAACTATAAATAAGGATCTTAAGCCATTTGATCGTAATTTGGTCACATTGAGTCCACATCAGGAATATTTTGCATAAGGCCCAATTTTAGTTCACAAGTACTATGGGCTTTGCTGTTTTATGTTACATTTCTGAGATGCATACCCTACTAACAGTTACACACACAGCAACCATACATGTTTCACCTATATGTCATCATCAGTACTACAGAAAAATACCAAGTATTCTAATTTGGGGGCTAAGATGAAAGAAAAATGAAAGAGTAAAAATATCCCTGTTATATGTTAGCTAATCATTAGTGGTGATGAAGGCACCGGAATATGAAAAATTGACTGAAACGAGTAGGTATTAACTACTATACATTTGAATGTTTAAAGCTAAATAAATGGTGAAATGGAATAAATTAATGTAACATTGGATAAGCACAGTCATCAGAATTCTCCATTTTTGTGGTCGGATTGGCACCTGCTAATCATTTAAAAATTTACAAGCTGTTCTGTGAATAGTCATGACAGGGCTGTGAGTAGTCCAACCAAATGTAAAGTAATGACAAAAAATGTGCTTACGTTTTGGATAATGACAGAACTGTGAAATTAATTATTACTGGCTCCCGCCTCTGTTTTTAAAAGTTTGTTTCTAACTGTATTACATATTTAAGAAAATAATGTTTTCTGTGATTGTAAAAAATCCTCCTGAATTGTAATGAATATTACAATATTTTATCTAGAATTGTAGTAAAAAGACGCATGAAACATACATGAAGCACGTAAGAAAAAAAGAAAAACAAAGTTCAAGAATATACTGACAGATGTTTGTAGGTGATCTGAAAATATAATTGTTAGGCAATTAAGCATCAAAGTTATGGGGTGCAGATAAAGAATTGGGGCCACTGTCTTTTGCTTTATCGTAATATTATTTAAATATTATTTTTGGATTGGGAATGTACATTCTGCTTGATTCCAACATTCAACATATGTGTTAAATATGCCATTTCCCTGCCCCACACGTCATCCTCTTCTTCCCTACCATACACCTGTTTGACCACTTAGGGCTAAAAATTAACATCAACGACTCTGTGATTAGTATAACTCAATTCCGTTTTCTCAATATTGTGTATTTTAATGTTCTTTGAAAAGAATCTCAATATAAATCTGTAAAGGAATAATAATAAATTGGGCCATGTTACACTCGAGTTAAATAATATGCAGATTAAGTGAGAAAATTATTAATACTAGGATTAAAGAGAAATTGAAAGAGAAGTCCAAATGTCAACTGGAATATATGATGGATTCTCTCAAAACTCAACCAAAGCAAGTGGAAAAAAAAGAGGCTAAGTTTTAAAGAAATAATATTTACATTAGAGGGGGTGAGGACTTGTCCTAAACAGGGGATATGCAAATAGCTGGGGGAAGGAGTCTTTAGGTGAATCACATTCTTCATCTTCATTTACAGTTCTGAGCTTGCACCCACCCGGATGGAACCTAGTCTATAACACCAGTTGTCACCAAGCATCTGAATTATGAGGCACTGTGATCTAGTTGTAAAGTGTGCAGAGAGGAATCAAACATAACATATCAAACCTCTTTGACCTCCGTCTATTTGGAAATTTACAGCTCTGGTACAAACTGTGGGGAAAGTATGGACTGGTGGATGCTAAGAGAGTATAAAACGTGTACATTTTGTATGGCGCACATTTCTTCACTTACTAGGAATTTATTGACAGCTATAAATGTCAAAAGGCACAGGGTCCTGCCTAACAGGAAACAACAAAGTGAAGTGACAGCATGGGAGCCGGAATAAAGAAAGTCATGCAGAAAATGAGACCTGATTTAGGTGACGAATAAGGGAAGTGATTAATGATATTTGTTTCAATTTTGTTGCATAATGTGTGTGACGTCATCTGTTATGAAATAGTTGCTCTAGCCTTTTTTACCATTAGTATATAGCTCTAAGTGCCTCATTCCATTTTCATGGCAATGAAGAGAAAACCCAACCACAGTTCATTAACAATACTGATCAACTTCTTTGTGGTGTTTTAAAGTAAAACCAGTGTTAACCTATGAATCCTGATGAAGCCTGTAATAGAACATTCCACCCACTAAGGATAGAATGTTCTAAATGTAAAAAGGAGAAACATAAAGACAAATATTGGAATGTTGGATCAGAAGACTTTAATAATAAGCCCGGAGCCACTCCATTATCTTAAATGGAGCTCTCAACATTCCAGTGTTCTAATATGGGGTATAGCCAATGAGCTGCAGAGTTGGCTATGGAACTAGTTGTTGGGAGAAGTTGTATTAAGAGGTGAAGCTTATAAGTGCCTGTGCATGCATAGTAAGCATGAAAACAAGGCAGTAACTCTCTCACCGACACCTAAAACATACTTGATTCACTAATGCAAGTCGCATATGACACGCATGGCCTGAACATTGGTGAGAGGGAAGGAGAACGACATGGGACATAAATGTTATATCTTGTGTCAAAATGACCATTTTATACTGAAATTCTTATAGGTCTACATGGTTACAGAAATACTAGAATGGTGATGGGTGTTGGTAAACTGATGCTGCAGAAAATTCAGCTATCTAAACGCAGTGCTCTATGCTTGCCTGGAGGTGAAGGGCAAACAAGTGCCATTTCTGAAGTCACACATTCTAGATGAGAGAGTACTGTGGGACATAGGTTTGTTCCTCTGCGATTGTGGGAAGTGATTAATTACAGGAGGAGATAGTCCATGATTAAAGAAAACATTCTTGGGAATTTTACTTTGATATTTTTAAAAGAGTCAGATCCCCAGGTTTTAAAACAACGCTTTAGAATGATGCGTAACTAAATTGCATTAACACATTACTCCTGTTAAGGTATAGACGGATTACCTGGAGCACAAGACTCAAAACACAGCATTAATTCCTCCTTCTTCCACTCACCCAACACCCCAACCAGCTATTTTCCATACCTCTGAAAAAACCCTTCTGGGACTTCGGGGGAACAATAGGCACGTATATGAAGATCTTCCTGGTGGTCTCCAGCCCACCTTTCTGCTACTTCACAGTTTCGCTGTAGATAAAGCGGAAACAGGTAGCAAGTCTCCGGAGACCTTGCAGCTGCCATCCACTTTGCTCCAGGTATAAATTCCTGTGCTGCTGCATTGAGGTTTGTGCTGTTCCTCACCTGCAGGCATATTTCAAAATGTTCTAGCAGACTTAAGAGCTTTCCGTTCTCATCCAAGTGCCCCATCATTTCTTCAAAGATGTCTGCCATATGCCCAGGATAGAATCGCTGCAGCTGATGCTTAACCAAGACACGTACAGCTTTCAGGCGAAACATGGCTTTACTCTGGAACATCGCTTTCCATTTTAAGGTGTCTCGTTTGAATGTCTGTTCTCCAACCAGCACATCCACAGGGATGCAGTCAAATTGCTGTTCAAGGTCATGGCGAATGAGCATCTGAGGGGCAACACAAGCAAAGGCGTACAAAATGTGAGCCAGTTTACTATATTTAAAGCACAATTATCAGAACTGCATAGAGTAAATGCGCATAGCCAAGATGCCTCATAAAAGATTAGTTTTCCAAGTATGGAAGTAATAGAAAATCAAAGCTATAATTGTCCACAGATGGAAACTGGCTACAAACAGAATGCGAAACAATGTGGACGAACCCACTGAGAAAAGAGTCAGGACTCACTGTTATAATGAACAGTGCCAGGGAACCATTAGGTTTTGTTAAAAGACCCCTCACACACCAACCTGGTTGGTGTCATGCTTCATCATTGGGGTCCCAACCGGGTGGCCGAATGCCCCCCGGTTGTGCTACGACGCCTGATTACAGCGGAGCTGGTGTGGTGTATATTGTGTGAAGCGGGTCTCGCGTCTTGACGAAAGTGAAACATGTAGACCTTATTTTAGACAACTAAGAGAAAATTTACTCCAGTAGTTGCGCTATTTGTTTTTAGCCGTATCCTGGGCCGCCACTAATAAACACATTAGGCAAGGATTCCCAGAGATACATTTAACCCTCACTACACCACTTCACACAATATACACCACACCAGCTCTGCTGTAATCAGGCGTCGTAGCACAACCGGGGGGCATTCGGCCACCCGGTTGGGACCCCAATGATGAAGCATGACACCAACCAGGTTGGTGTGTGAGGGGTCTTTTAACAAAACCTAATGGTTCCCTGGCACTGTTCATTATAACAGTGAGTCCGGACTCTTTTCTCAGTGGGTTCGTGCACATTGTTTCGCATACATTTGAACTGGGGATAGGGACGTTCCCCATAACTTCCTCGCTCTCTCCTTGATTTATATTAATATACAACCGCTCAAAAGAAGGGGGCCCCTGGTTTCAATAAAGGTAGAGACCGACAGGGGAAGTACACAATTTACTCAAAAGAGAAGGTTCTCTACCTGTTTAACTCTATAGGTGCAAAAAGTCACAAATTATAAAAACATAACCAGTGCAAGAATAGGATTAGTAGTGAAACCACAACTTGAGGAAGAAAATTATAAAAAAAGGCTTTTATTTAGATTTAATATTATAATACATCAACATTGTTTCAGTGTAGATATAAATATCAGAACACATCCCGCAGCACATTCACTCAGACCTCAAACATACCTTCCCATATACTCGCATTCTCACACGCCTAACCATATCAAACATTCACTCAAATACAATCAATATATATTTAGATAAAGACCCCCCATAGGAATACAAGGTTGCACATGAGGCCTAACAAAGGAATACAGACGTGCCTCAAAAAGAAATAAACAAGTCAAAATAGACAAATCAATAACACAATAAAGTGATAGATATCAACAAATTTTCATAAATTGTTAAACATTCTTAAGGAGCAAATGGGGGGATTTTTTCTGTCACAAAATATTCCAACAAGTGGAATCCAGCGCGACGCGCGTTTCGGTGTAGCACCCCAATGTGGGCATCACCTTCCTCAGGGCGAAGGAATCAACAAACAAAAGCAGTGGGATGTGCCTAGAACAAAAGTTAATATTACTATACATTCATGAATCCAAAGGCACATGTTCAATAGGTTAGTTGGAGAATAAAAATCAAGCAGACAGAAGTGGTTCACAGGGCACTGGGTAAAATAGTCGGATAAAGTTAATAATAGGGAGAACTTATGCACAGACAAGAAACCACAACAGGTGAACAGACATCTCCAGGAATATACTGAAGTGGTGATCCCACGATGGGAATGAAAAGTAACACAAGAAGAAAGATGTCAGAGAAAGGACAGACCCCAACTACAAATGGTTATGAGTGATAAAATCAGACAGACTACACGATAATGAGGAAAGGGAAAATGAAAATGAAAAATGACAATACGCAGTGCAGCAAGAAGGCCATCACTATGCCCTCACTAGTTACCTTAGCGAAAGAACAAGCGCTAGGTGAGTAGAAACGGAATGCTGGTCGAAGTGTATAAATGCTAGACCTGTAAAGGTGCGAGAAATAAAGAAAACATACACCAAATGAGGCAAAAAACCATCGTAGGAGATAGTAAGTATTGAATCATCTCGCCCTAACTGTTTACCTTGACAGCAGATGAACGCTGCATACGTAGTAAAGAAATGCTGGTCATGATGAACAAACGCTGGGCCTGTAAAGGTGCAAAAAATAAAGAGAACATACACCAATTAAAGCAAAAGACGACCAGAGAGGGTAATCAGTAATGGATAAGAGGATATGGAGGGCAGGGTGGACAACAGGTAAATTAGCTCACCGTTTGTCAGATGCGGTCATTAAGATGGATACTTCTGGTATCGGGTCCGCAATAGGCGCCAAAGTAAAAGAGTGGAAGCGTGGCTGGGCGGCACGGACTGCAGCCGTGAATGTATAGTCCCAAGCAGTAGGTAGGGGAAGGGGATCGCCGAATCACAGGTTGAAGTTGATCTCTCAAATGGAAGGGTCCCTGATGAGGTAATCGACAAGGTCTCTAGGGGCGGAATGGATGAAATAACATAAACCGCTGGTGCTCACAAAGCCAAGTGGCGGTGCGCCGATCTTGTTGTCCCGAAGTCGGGACATGAGTGCAGAAAAGGGTAAGCCAAGCGATCAGTGTCCTACCTCAATCCTTCATCTGCTGTCAAGGTAAACAGTTGAGGCGAGATGATTCAATACTTACTATCTCCTACGATGGTTTTTTGCCTCATTTGGTGTATGTTTTCTTTATTTCTCGCACCTTTACAGGTCTAGCATTTATACACTTCGACCAGTATTCCGTTTCTACTCACCTAGCGCTTGTTCTTTCGCTAAGGTAACTAGTGAGGGCATAGCGATGGTCTTCTTGCTGCCGTATTGTCATTTTTCATTTTCATTTTCCCTTTCCTCATTATTGTGTAGTCTGTCTGATTTTATCACTCATAACCATTTGTAGTTGGGGTCTGTCCTTTCTCTGACATCTTTCTTCTTGTGTTACTTTTCGTTCCCATCGTGGGATCACCACTTCAGTATATTCCTGGAGATGTCTGTTCACCTGTTGTGGTTTCTTGTCTGTGCATAAGTTCTCCCTATTATTAACTTTATCCGACTGTTTTACCCAGTGCCCTGTGAACCACTTCAGTCTGCTTGATTTTTATTCTCCAACGAACCTATTGAACATGTGCCTTTGGATTCATGAATGTATAGTAATATTAACTTTTGTTCTAGGCACATCCCACTGCTTTTGTTTGTTGATTCCTTCGCCCTGAGGAAAGTGATGCCCACATTGGGGTGCTACACCGAAACGCGCGTCGGCGCTGGATTCCACTTGTTGGAATATTTTGTGACAGAAAAAATCCCCCCATTTGCTCCTTAAGAATGTTTAACAATTTATGAAAATTTGTTGATATCTATCACTTTATTGTGTTATTGATTTGTCTATTTTGACTTGTTTATTTCTTTTTGAGGCACGTCTGTATTCCTTTGTTCGGCCTCATGTGCAACCTTGGATTCCTATGGGGGTCTTTATCTATGTATATATTGATTGTATTTGAGTGAATGTTTGATATGGTTAGGCGTGTGAGAATGCGAGTATATGGGAAGGTATGTTTGAGGTCTGAGTGAATGTGCTGTGGGATGTGTTCTGATATTTATATCTACACTGAAACAATGTTGATGTATTATAATATTAAATCTAAATAAAAGCCTTTTTTAAATAATTTTCTTCCTCCCGTTGTGGTTTCACTACTAATCCTATTCTTGCACTGGTTATGTTTTTATATTTTGTGAGTTTTTGCAACTATAGAGTTAAACAGGTAGAGAACCTTCTCTTTTGAATACATTATATTAATATACAAACAGAATGCCCCGGCTTTATCAGGCCTCTGAATCAAATGTTTCTACTTTTCTACCAGTATCATGCTCACCTTGAACATCGTGATAAGAAAGGAGGGTTTGAGAAACACTGTATTTGCCACATGTTTGATGTCTTCATACCATATAATCAGGCCAATGCGGTGAAGGTATCTCAAGATGTCCTGCAGAAGATCTTTGTCAAGTTTATCCAGATTACCGGTGTGGGCAATTTCACTCAACAAGTGATTAAACTCCATGACACCTGGAATTTAGCAACAAATACATTAACAAAAAGAAGCCAGCAGGAGGTAGTTTAGATGACTACAGCTTCCATGGGCCAGGGAGTCAAAGGCCACTGTTCTGATTGTGGTGATTGCAGTCTTTTAATATAGGAGGGTAATGAATGAAATGAAATTTGTACTTGTAAAGCGCACTTATACCCCCAAAGGGGTGTCCTGGCGCTGTACGCATACCGCTGTGGAACCCTTCCTGGCTTTTCCCTGTGAAATGTCCACTCCTGGGCACCCCCAGGGTGAAGCCAGGCATCCCAGCGCTGTTGGGGCTGTTGTGGAGATTAAGCAAGCTATTGCCCAGAGTTGCAAAGTGGGACCCATGATTAGAATAGGCACCGAGGCGAGAATTATCAGGTCCGAGGAAATTAAGCCCAAGACCCGCCGAGGCGGGAATTGAACCCTGGTCCCAGGCCAGATCTCTGCATCAGGGTCTGCCGCTCTAACCATTGAGCCACACTTCTCCACTCCACTCCACTCCAGGGTATATGCACATGCATGCCTCCACTCATACATAAACAAAAGTGCAAACACTGGCACCCAAAAAACTACAATACAGTCACATTGCAACACCAATATAGGCAGGGTGAAAGCATTAGCAAATGTAAGAAATCAATCTTCTGGTCTTTCTATCACTGCGAAAAAGGAATCAATGCTTACCAGATTCCACAAAAGGAACTTTGCAGGAAGTGTCATCACTGGCTTACCAAGAAAACACAGAATTCATCTATACAGGAAGTGGCATCACTGCTTTTCAGGCCATCCATTTCCACAGGAATTGGCATCCCTTGTTGTCACCTGACACTTCTCAGCTTACCTACTGCAGTCGACTCCTCAGGCCATCCCAGTGCCCAGGGTATCCCCAGTCCTTCACTACGGGTAGACCCAGACTAGGGCATTACCTGTTTAGGACAGGAATGGCCTTAGTCCAAAACCCCTGCTTTACTGCAAGCTCACTAAACATCTACCAGGTAAGATTTCATCATGTGCCTAGTCCAACACCCCTCACTACCCATTCCCCCACAACACATTGACCCAACCTCATGCACATCAGACACCCTCAATCTATCCAACACACCGTCATTAACACACTCTCAGCAGTATTACATCATCCAGACACCACAGACCTCATCACCTACAGCAAGCTTGACACACTCCTAATTACCTTACTATAGCTCACTCCCACATACTCACACATCCTAGAGGCCCTTTTCCTACAAGGTTTTAGCAAGCAGATGGCACATATAGGAAGGGAGGAAGAAAGACACCCATGTCCATGGGGATCCTTACATGCTACTTCATACCATCTGCCACTTCATAGATGAATTTTCAGAACTCCTTACCACCTCATCCAACACAGCATACACACACACACACACCGCCCTTCACTGTAACAACCTCACTGACAATTGAAGCATGAAAAAGACAACCTCATTAACCTAACAGACATACCATGATAGAGAATGTGACCAAACAAATACATTCCAAAGTTCAAATCCTCAATTTTGTCTATTCAATATCACCAACCATCCAATGCAAACCTCCCAGGACTGGACTGACCACTTGACCATCTTCATCCTCCTGCTCTGTGTCTAACCAAAACACTAAACTCAACCCAAAAGAGAGCAACCAACCTTCATATCCTTCAACAACTTCTCCGTCAACAAGCTAAGGCTTGAACTCATCTCTCACCATGACTCCTTCACATCTGATATTGATACCCTTCTAAACAGGGTTAATACATTTTTGAAGAACCCTGCCAATATCCATACTCCAACTCAAACATTCTGTTACTCCAAAGACCTCACTGACAACAAATGCTCTATCCGCAGATAGGAAGGAAAGCAGAGTTTGTCTGGGTTCTGGTTTTCTTCCATTTTCTTTCCTATCTGTGGATGGAGCATCTGTTGTCAGTGATGTCTTTGGAGTACCAGGGTGATAAAGCTGCAAATAGGTTATCTCCAAACTCCCTCACCTCCTCACCACTGACACTGCTCACATTTCCATACTGCCTGCGTCCCACCTGCTTCCCTATTAAAATATATGCAAAAGAACAATTGATGGACAGAACAATGTCATACATTCACCCCAGTACAGAGATCTGGTCCTAAATACATCGTTTTTTTGCTCCCGATGCCATTCCAGTTTGAACCCAGCCATATGCAAATCAGTCTTGACCCTGCGCCCAATGGGAACAGTCCAGCCGAACTGCCAGGCCAGGTCCTCCCTGAACTGGAAACAAGCATCCTAGGACCAGTTTAGGGGTTTCACTCCTCATCAGCCAGGATAGCTAGTTGGACCACCCAGGCAGGGATTTGGCAGATCACCCACCCTAGGCCAGACCAGGTTAGGAAGCGCTAGATAGGAGTACACTATACACAGTAGTTGTATGCATGCTCGCATGTATTCACTGTCTTAGCACAATGGTGGAAATGTTAATCTTTTTCCCTATTCTTGTAAAGCTAATTAATCTAATCTGTTTCATTCTATTGATTATCGCAGCACACGTATTTTATACAAGAATCACAATGCTTCAATGAATATTGAACGCCTTGCTGAGTATTTCTTATGTATTTTTTTGGGTATGCATGAGAATACAAGCGAAAGGGTTCTAGATCTGTGACCATGATTTCCTTGGGGGATCTGTGTTGTCATGTTCTGAGGTTGCACACACATTTGGTGCCCTGTAAGGTTAGGGGCCCAGATGGTGCACTGTGGGCTAGAAGGGAGACAGGCTAACATATCATGAGGGTGTGCATGGAATCAGTGTGGCACAATCCCGACATTTATGTTGTCCGACAAACGCACAGTTTTACCAATGTATGACAACACATGACCAGATGACCGGGAGTGGCGCTTTGTGCTTTTAGGTGTTATTTTAACTTGAAACTTTTAAACTGAAAAACTCCAGTTCTACTAACTGGATTTTTGTCATTCTGGTATCATAATATGTATTAAAATGTACTCTGTGTTTGTAAATTGGTTTTGGATTTTTCTTGTGTTGTTTTTTCTCTTTATTACTGTTTGTGTGCTACATAAATAATTAACACATTGCCTCTACGTTAAGTCTGATAGCTTTTGTGCCAAGCTACCAGAGGGTTAAGCTCAGGTTAAATTAGAGACTTTGGTGGTTCACTCTAACAAGGTTTGTTGGCTCAGTAGGGCTTCCACCCCACTCAACCAATAACCCAATTTTATATAGCTGAGACGTTCTCTGCTGAGGGTGTCTTTCTGGGGTGAGATGTTGGGAGGGGTTTGAAAAGTTCTGAGTAGTAGCCATGGTGAACCACTGCTAAGACCCACTTGTCTGATGGGATTTCCTCCTAACAAGGTAGGAAATCATGTAGTCTGCCCCCAACATGTGTTGTGCGATCAGTGGGGAGGCTGACGGAGTCAGTGTTTAGAGGTGGGGGCTCCATTATCAATAAATCTTTTACCCCTGCCTCTGTGTTTGTTACCCCTGTAGGCACTCCTGGTGTAACCTCTCTGTTCCTGCTGATGGTAAAACTGCTGCTGTGTCTGGTAGGAGGTGATCGAGCCAAGGGGGGACGTCTTAGACGGTGCCCTATACTGGTGTTTCTGAAAGGAGCCCCAAGGAGATAGAGTCGGAAGGGCACCCATGGCTCTAGCGGTATTCACCTTCTTCTTAATTTTTATCAGCATCTGGAACACTTGTGTCCAGAAGAGATGTTCACCAGTGAAAGGCACATTGAGAAGATGCTGTTGGACTTTGCGTTAAAACCTGAATTGTGAAGCCACATGTGGTGTCTGATAATGACAATGGTGTTGACCCATCTGGAAGCGGTGTCCGCAGCATCTGGTGGCATTAGAGATGGTCTTGTCCTCTGCCACTAGCTCTTCCCCTCTCGTCCTGAACTGTTCAGTAAAATGCTTCACTGACTCCTGCATCTCGTCCTATTGCGCACAATCATACCTAGAGATGAGGCCTATGGAGATAGCTATCCTCCTGCGGGTGGTGGCTCTACTAATACCCCCTTCCCAGAAGCATCAAGCTTCTTGCTCTCCTTCTCGGGGGGACAAGCATCGCCTGTGGCCTGAGCATTATCATGCTTGCATGCGGCATGTGCTACAAGGCAATTAAGAGGTACCCGACCCCTGATGTAGGGTTGGTTGCTGGGGAAGGGCGTATATTTTGTCTCCACATGGGGAGTTACCACTCTTGCCTGGACTGGTTCTTTGAAGGCGTCAACGACTGACTACAACATACCCTTCAGCATCAGGGGGAACTGTACTGTTCTCTCAGATCTGGACAACGTCTTGACTAAAAGGTTATCCTCCCCGTGAAGAACATGCATATCCACTGCATGAAATGTAGCCCCCCCTTTGTATCAACTCGTGATGCCCCATGATGTCATTTCAGGGTGATGTCCTTATCGGATAGTGATCCAGGTCTGGATTTTCCCGGGGATCAGCATCGTTGGCATGCCAATTTTCACGTCTCTGGAACACTTTGACATGGTCATTATACAAGGACGTACCTTAGTGGGGTGTGTTTGTGTCTGGGGTCTCATTCTTCTTGCATTGGCAGTTGAGTTCTGCAACTCCTGATGGAGTACAGCAGTATGTGTCAGGTATCCACTGGCATCACGGCCACTCAAGTAGGTTGTGGGGTCTGAAGGGTGCACTCATTCTAGATCAGCTCTTCTCACAGGCACTACTCCCAGAGATGCAAGGTGTCGGGCTGTGTTGCAGTCATACAATACTTCTCCTTGTTAATTCTGAGTGTTTTAAATAGAAGTAAACATCAACAGATGGGAATACTTACTGGGCATTCAGACTTACAGTGAATAACAGGGCTGTATCAATATATGCAAGGTTAAGTTTGTTTGAGTGTCATCATGTATGTATTGGATTACAAAAGCAAAGCCTGTTATAGGACTTGTCTGAAAATCTGAACTGCAAGGAGATTTAAAAAAACAAAAGTCTTGCATGCTGCCTGTAAAAAAAATGCCTCTTTTTGCATGAACACCCCCAAGTCTTTAGGCTGATGCTGCTGGTTTACCGACTCGGTACGTGCACTGAGTCCTGCCAAAGAGGCCTCAGTGCCAGTGCTCTGACCCTCTAACGGTATATGTGTAATTGGCTCACCCACAATTGACATAAATTAACTTACTGATAAGTCCCTAGTATAAGCTACTAGGGACACCCAGGGTCTGCAAGTTAAAGTGTCCTTTGTGGACTGCTGCTCTTATTGTGCCACCACAAGTGTGACCAAGCAAAGCATGATTCCCAGCCCGTCATTACTAACTGGCAGAGCATTTTTTAAAGTGCTAACACCAATTTGCCATTTAAGTTGTGGCAAAGCCCAAACCTTCTTTTATAATATTTATAAGTCACCACTAAGGCAGGCCAACTGAGACCTAAAGGCAAGGTGCATTACATTGAAACGTTGGACATGTGTTTCCTAACTTTAACCCGTTAAGTGCTTCTGTCGGCCAACGGCCGTCGCGAGTACTACCTCGGTAGTGCTGCGCACGTCCGTTGGCCGACGCGGCCCCATCCGCTTAATAGAACGTTCCGCACTGGCGCAGAACGTTCTAAGCAGTTAACCGGTTAATTGTCCTGACAGTAAAAACCCCATATTGTTGTTTTTTTCACTGTGGAAAGGCTGGTAGCCTTATTGGCAAGTACAGAGTTAGATGCAAACAACTCCGCAGAGCTAACGTCTGAATGAGACTAATCAACATGATTATTTGAGGTGTCAAAAACATTGTTGCATTTAACCCAACCTGATGCTCAAGTCGAATTTAATGTAACATTTGCACAAATGGCAACTTTCTAAAGTTATTTATCACAATAGAGAGTGAGAGAGAAGCAGATCAGTTGCAATCTCCCAAGAAAACTTTTTATCACGTATGAGCAACTGCTGTCGCATGAGTTCCCTACCGGGTCTCAGGCATTCCCTAAAAGCAAGCAACAGCAATGTGCAGGTCCCTAGGTAGTGTAATGTTGTCCTTTGTCAGACCTCTGGGTGGTGAGGTATCCAAAGATATTGGATTAGACGCCTCACTCACTTATCGTGACATGCTTCATCATAGGCGTCTATCCACACCCGGGTAAGATGGTACTACCCGGGCGGACTCAACCGAAGATGTGATGGGAGTTCTTATATAAAGCAAAAGCTGGTCATGCAGGGAACCAGATGAGTGATCATAAAAATACCTACAGGTATACCCAAACGATAAGTTTATTAGGAGGGTACCAGGGGTATAGATAAAAACGTGCAAAGTTCGGGCTTTTACTGACTATAATCCGTTCAGTTGTACCCGATTAAAAAGTGCCAACATGTTTCGGCCCGCGCTCTGAGCCCACGTGGGTCTGGGGCCTTCGTCAGGGCTAGTTTTCTATTTAATATCCCTGTGCTGTGAGAGGTGCACTAATTGCATGTCCTATCGTGAGGCCTAATGCGCTCACCTGTCTTCACTGTGTCCTTCAGTAGATTTTGTAAATCAAGAACAAGAAAATATAATCAGGGTTATTGGACCTAACCAGCTCCAATTTCTAGGCTGATTACACCGTGATACCTCCCTTAACTATATACTGGACCGTGTTGTCTATACTTTAACAATTATTGTATGGGGTGTGTTCATGTGCACACTCAACCCTCTCGGAACTACATTCTACTCATATTGATCATGCAATGTTTAGAAATCATATCCATAGTGATCCAAACAACTCATGGTGGACTGGGTGCTTGATATACCTCTGTTCTGTGATGGTACTGTGTTGGTGCTACATAAGGTCCAGGACTAAGTGCAGTGGTGAACGATTTTATTCGTACCTTAATGCATTGTATACATCTCATTTATTGTAGGATCAGGTCTATTGTGCTTACCTACTGGAAGTTTCTTGTTTTTCTCTATGCGGATCACGTGGTTGGTGCCGTCTTGTAGTCTCACACTGTTGTGGGAAAAGGAGTGTGTCATGTGTTCTACAATGTCCATAATGTACCTTTCATTATTTAGTTGCTCTCACACTGCTATTATTGTTGTTTGCTACGATCTTTTTAAGGTATAGGCTCTGTGCGAGTTCAAACATTCATGAATACAGTGTAAGGTGTGTTCAGTTTTTATACAGAGAGAACAAAGATCGCTCACACCCTTCATACACACCTCATTCTTAAAAACGTGAGATTTTTATGGGCTCAGGTTCTTAACCCGTATATCCGATCCTAAGCCGATATGATGCCACCCGGTTAGTAAGGTGGTGATCTCACCCGGTATGTATGGTGGTTGGTTGTAAATGAGCCCCTCGGTCTAGCCCATCTTATAGCACTCTCAACACCACCATGGGAGCGGTAATGTTAAAAACCAGAGGTCCCGCTTTATACAAAGTGGGAGTGCTCTTGTTCCGGTCAATGGAAGGAGAAGTTTTTTTCAGCTAACAACAAGTCACCGGAGGCGGGATTATCACCGTGCTCCGCCTGTCCACCAGCGCATGTTCCCTCTCCCGTGCAGTCATAGTAATAGTACTTTACCCTTATGCGGACTTTCCCGTACCCTCAGTCTTCCCCACTTACTTCATCAAAGATCGCGCACCACCGAGTACCTGAGCATCAGCCGTAACCACCGCCGATTATCGATGCTGGCAGGGCGGGGTTAGAAATACCCGTGAGTCTTTACTCTCTGTGTGCGTCATAACCGTGCGCGCGCGCCGTATGACTTCGGCATGCTGGGAAATGGAGTTATTTTAAAAGTTAGAGTGGTTATTCCGAGTTGTTTAGTTTCCGCTGTTCGAGACATATGGAGACCATTTTTCGAGCAGTCTATAATTCTAGTCATGTCACGTGACAGATGCCCCTGATATTGGGTGCAGGACTGACTGCCTATTAACTCATTATCGGTAGGCCCCCACCGGAAGACTCTCACAGGGTGTCACCCTAGTGTGTTACATATAAGGAGATGAGTCCCTGGACCTTCATTCCACATCCCGTATACATGGGGTAAATTATGTGGGACAAGGAGACACAGGGTACCACCATAGTGTGTTGCATAAAGGGAGATGAGTCCCTGTTTCTTCATTGTACATCTTGTATACATGAGTTGATTTTGGGACAAAAGGACAGATTGGGAGGTCGTCTACCACCCCTATTTATTTGGTCATATGTCAATCCCCTTGTGTTTATCGTTTTATTGATATCTACAGGGATCTATGTGGGGGTGGTTTGGTTTTTCGCATGCTATTCGGTCAGTGATCCGGTGTTCACCATCACTCCTGCGGTCATGTATCTACCCCTTGGACTGTAGATAGGCGCCCCGGGACCAATCTCAGCATAGGTCAATATCTCACAAGTGTCTGTTGCTGTTTCTAGCTAATGTGTTCACCCTGTCCAGTGCACAGTGGGTTTATGCCAACATTGTCCATGGTATATCTTCATTTAACCCATGTAATGAACTGGACAAGCGGTAAATCCACCTTTGTTCCAACCGGAGTAGTTGTTTCTCCCCCACTATGTTGGGTAGTTTTTCGATCACCGTCCATGTGATGTCATTTTTGTTGTGCCCTGCTGATTGGAAATGGCGCATCATTTTCGTGATTGTTTTTCCGCACCGGAAGGTGCTACGGTGTTCATTAATTCGGACTTTTACTTTACGTGTAGTCATGCCAATATATTTCAACTGGCATTTGCATGTGATGATGTACACTACATTATTGCTATTGCAGTTGGAAAATTTCTTTTGTACACATGGGGTTCTCAGTCCCAGGTCAATCTCTTAGGTGGCCTTCGTGAGTGCAATTCCACACGGGAAATGGCCTATGACCTCCGGCAGATTCTATAGAGTGTTTTGCGTCCAGTCACTCTCGTTTGTTTTTTTCGGACGTGTGTGTATCACGGAATCTCGCAGCGATCTTCCTCTTCGGTAGGCAAATAATGGTCTCTCTAACCTCAGTGATCCTGAGTTTAGAGTTTTCCAATGGCCCAGGATTATCTTTTCATCACATTGGATTCTGTGCCATATGTGGTCACACAAGCAAGTCTGGTGTTACTCGGTTTAGGATATGTTTGGAGGAGCATCTCCCTGGGGTTGTTCTTTGCTCTCTTGAAAGCACTTTTCACCAATCTGGTAGGGTATGCTTTTTCCTGTAATTTTTTAGTTAGTAATGCTGCGTGATCTACATATGTTGCTTTCTCAGAGCAATTCCTGCGCAGCCTTAAAAATTGTCCAACTGGCAGGTTGTCCCTGAGGGCTTTCGGATGAAAACTGTCATACCGGAGCAAGTTGTTTGCAATCGTAGGCTTGTAGTACACTTCTGTTTTGAGTGGCCCATCCTCTGCCCAAATTTTCAGGTCCAGGAAGGTAATGGAACTTTTACTCATCGTCATGGTAAATTTGAGAAATTCATCTCTACTGTTGAGCCAACCAAGAAATTCTGTTGCTTCTACTTCTGAGCCTCTCCAGATTAGGAAAATATCATCTATGAACCTTTTCCAGACCTGTACTTTTGTTCCGTATGGATTATTGTTATCATAGATGAATTTGGTCTCAAAATCATGGACATACAAAAAGGCAATACTAGGAGCAAATGTACTACCCATTGATGTTCCGTGGGTTTGCAGATAGTATTCACCTTCGAATTCAAAGAAATTTTTTGTTAAGGCTAGTCTGGCGCAGTTCAGCACAAAACCCCTGGGCGTGATTGATGTCCAGTCCTCATTCTCAAGTAGGATTCTGATTACTTGTAGTGATGTTTCTTGAGGTATGCTGGTATACAGCGCCTCAACATCTAGTGTGATGAAGATGTCAGTATCCTCACTAAATGAGAGGGATTGGAATTTCGTCAAAATGTCCCTTGTGTCCTTGAGGTAGGATGGCCTTCGTTGCACCATAGGTCTTAAAAAATGATCGGTAAATTTTGATAGCGGTTCAAGTACTGATCCGATACCTGACACGATGGGCCTGCCAGGAGGCGGGTTCTTGTTTTTATGCACCTCTGGCAGGACATAGAAGTATGGGGTTCGTGGGTTCTCTTCTTTGAGGAATCCTGCTTCCTGGATGGTGATCCATCCTTCTTCTCTCGCCTCTTCAACCATAATGTGTATAGATTCCATGATCTCTTTTGTAGGGTCTCTCCGCAGTTGTTGGTAATTCCTGGGGTCATCTAGGAGTTTCCTGCATTCATTCCGGTACATCTTGAGGGGCATCACTACAGTTGCCCCTCCCTTGTCCGCCGGCTTGATTATGATGTCCTTCATGTTGTCTATTTCACAGATCGCACTGCGTTCGACTCTTGTCAAGTTGTTAAAGACCCGCTTCTCATTATCCTTCAGTTTATCTATTTCTAGAGTTACTGCTTTTTCAAATGCCAATAACGCTGGTGGCATGGTATGGTTGGGTGGTGTAAAGTTTGATTTCTTCCTTACGCCCGTGTTCTTGTCTTCTTCATCCCGTAGTGGCACCGTTTGGTCTGCAAAGAATACAGACAATCTTAGTTTTCGGAAGAATTCCGCCAACTCAATTCTCAGATTGAAGCGGTTGGTCTTGGTAGTGGGCACAAAGCCCAAGCCTCTATTGAGTATTGCTTCCTGTGCTTGGGTGAAAGTTCTGTCACTCAGGTTTATTATTGCCGATGGTTTCTGCTGGTGCTCGGTTGTGATTCCGGTGCCATCTGTTCCTCTTGGTCGGAGTGCCATTGTACTCTTGGGCCTCTCCGTCTGCCTCTTCCCTGGGTCTGGCCTCTCCCTAAAAAAGAAGGCTGGAATGGTTGCCATTTGTATCCATATTGTGGAGGTTGAAATGGTGGTTGAGCATAAGGTCCCCAACCAAAGGGTTGTTGATGGAAGGGGCCCATCGAATGGTAGGTGCCCCTGTTTCTTCATGGGGGTCCCCCCTCTCCTCCTCATATTCCAATTCTGCTGTTTGCTTTCTCCAGAGGAGTCACTGGAGTATCTTCCTGACCCCGTACTATCTGTGTCTGAGAAGTCCGATTTGTCCATCTCATTCGGTCTGTAGTCTTCTTTCGAGTACGGGAATGTATTCTCGAAGTTAAACTGTTTCAGGTCTTTCTGAAACTTGTTTATTTTTGCCTGTGTGAGGTATTCTTTGTGCTCATTGATGATTCTGTTATTCTCTTCCAGTTTTTTCTTGAAAGTAGCGATGGTCACTTGTGTTTTCAAACCATTTTCCATGGTTATGATTTCAATCAACAGGGCATCAGAGAGTCTCTTAGCTGTTTGTATAATCAAGACCAACCAGTCTCTCGTGCACTTCCATGCAATGAGAGCCCAGTTGCGTCTGAATTCCGGATCATTCAAAAAAATGCGTGGTGCATTTGAGACTAGGAGGCCATTAGGGGCTATATTCCCCCGTAGATATTCCATCATTATGGCCCCGAGTAGGAGTGTCTTAAGTTGGGTCTGTTTCAACTCTGACAGTGATTCCCAGTCCCCATTGTTTTGGGTGGTTTGAGCTAAAGTAGTTTCGGAAATGAGGGAAGGTGCTGATGACTTTAATTGTCCTGACAGTAAAAACCCCACATTGATTTTTTTTTCACTGTGGAAAGGCTGGTAGCCTTATTGGCAAGTACAGAGTTAGATGCAAACAACTCAGCAGTGCTAACGTCTGAATGAGTCTAATCAACATGATTATTTGAGGTGTCAAAAAAAATTGTTGCATTTAACCCAACCTGATGCTCAAGTCGAATTTAATGTAACCTTTGCACAAATGGCAACTTTCTAAAGTTGCCTCTTTGTTACCTAAAATTTTCCAGTGACTGTTTAAGGTTGCTTACCTCAAGACACCATTCTGCCTTCCTGGAGGGAGGTGTGAAAGACTCTGGAAAAGGAACACAAAGGGAAGGCTGTTAGAAGTGGTGTAACCTTCTCCTGGCACGATGGCCAAACAAAGTGTGAGCCCACAAGGGGAAACCACCTTTGAAGGGCAAATGGTTGTCACACACAAGAAGGGCTGCTCTTTTGTTTCTGCAGACATACTGGCATTGTGAACAGAGAGATGGAAGCCGCTGCCAAACCGTTTTTTCATGGGCAGGTAGCTCCGAGGTAGCCACACCTCTAGGATGGGCTAGGGAGCTCCACACACCAAGAGAAGGGTTCTGCCATGTTGAGAGTGGGCAGAACAGTGCATTCTGGGATAGACAGATGCCAAACTTCACAGGAAGTTGTCACTAGGCGGGAGGGGACCTGGTAGCCCATTGGCTAGAAGTCGCAACATCCTCAAAGGCAAGAACTGAGCATAATAGACGAACCACTGGCATCCATGCCTCAGATCATGGAGAGAGGACTGCCCTGCTGTTCGCTGGACCGAGCAAAGATAGGCTGCACCAAAGACTGGACTGAACCTGCAATCCTGTGGCTAGCAAACAGAGGACTGTGTCTGTGGTGCCCTAAATGAGGAAAAGTTGTCCCCAAACCCCAGACAGAGAAGGCAATTCCAAGAGTCCATTGGCGGACTTCCTGTTACAGTGCCACAAAATCTGAAGAAGCCTGCCTCGGTGAGTTGGTAGCCAAGAAGGTCTGACCACCACTGACTGCCGAAGTGCAGCCTGGTGGAACGAGTCTCAACCCTCAAAGTTGCACTGAGTCTAATGGGCCCTGGAGAGTCTGTGGAGTGCCGTTTGGTTACCCAGCAAGGAAGTTACCAGCAGTTAAAGGGAACCACTGGTTTCACTGTAGCCGGAAACCAGTAGCAACTGGCTTTTGGCTGGGCTTCACCCAGACTTCGAGGGACATTGACCCCTGTGGCCAAAGTTGCCAAGTTCATGGACCAAGGAGTGGCCCCAAAAAGACTCCTATCACCAACTCAACATCCTTGAGCATCGTCTGCACGCTGTACTCCTTGCATCAGGACCACTCCATTAAAGCTTATGGTGGTTAGCTCATAGAGCCTGAAGCTGGACTGGACACTGCTTTGACATCAAGGTAACAGTTCTATTCGGCCTTGTTGGTCCCAGCGACTGGTTCCCTGCCAGAGTTGGTCGGCATAAGGGTGCCTTTATGGACATTTTCAAATTACTTGTTGTGGCTAACCCTAAACCGCGATTCACAGTAGATTAAAATGATTTAATGCTTGAAAATGTGTGCTTTATTATGCGTTTAAAAATTCACATCTCCGTAATCCTCTGGTAGATTGTGGTCGCTGAGGTGTCTATTTAACAATAAAAATACACACTATTTTTATAAACTGGAGTCCGATTTTTATTGTGTTGCATTTTCTTCTTATCCAGCTGTTTTGGTATTTCTAAATGCTTTACCACATCATATAATAAACCACCTTCTTCACACTACATTAGGCAACAGAATTGGTAGACTTGTGAAGAGGGATAGTTGGCTAACTGGGAAATTGAGAAATTGTCTTTTGTACAAGAAAAGTCTTCTATGCGGTGCCAAAGTGTTAATGTTGGCACTACTGTACCAAGATCACGTAGAAACCGGAATAATGTGTTATCAAACTACATTTTACTTTTTATGATCTTCTCTCTTTTAGTTCATTACATAATCCATTATCCAATCCATGATCACTTATGCATCCAGTTGCCAATATCACACACTCTCACCCTTCCATTTGGCCCTCCCCTCTCTTTGTCATTCATTCCTTCTGTCCCTCGACCAGAGTTCCCATCTACTCAGCTGGTGACCCAAAACAGCATGCATGGGTACATAGAGTGATGCTGAACAGACATGCTTCCCCTCTACACCTGTGGACTCACTGAAATAAAGAGTTATATGCTGATTGAAATATCTGTGCTACATGAACTCCCAACCACTGTAACCTTTCAACATTGAGTATTGAAACCAACGCCCTGTACAGGGGCCCTTTTGAGTAGCTACCATCAGATCTCTCTGTCACCTGCAGTCACCCCAGTCGACCGGCTCCAGCAGAAGATTCAGTCTCAGATATGAATTAAAGCGAATACCGTCACCTGCTGGAACACATGCGATCAGCCCAGGCCTTCTAGCTTTGCCTGAGCAGCAAGAAAAAGAGCAGGACAATTGCATCGGCTTAAATTCGCCCCACTGCCCACCTAACCTTTCGGCTAAAACAAAGTAAACCTTCATCCCAAGCGTACCTGTTGATCCACTTCCATGTACCAGTGTCAGCCCTGACTCGCTACACACACTGTGGGGCTGCAAGGGTGAACACTTCACAAGCTTCTATATAAACATCATGCCCACACTGCATGCAGCCTGAAGGACATAAAAGCAAGGTAGGGAAGGTGATTAAGATTATAATTCAGTTGAAGGAAAATGCGCTGCCTAATTTCATTACCAGCATGATGAACAAACCTATTGTTGCTATTCCAGTTACATACAAAAGGTGATGGAAGGAATGCTTGAGTTAATTTCAGACGCATGATCGCTCGGGCGCAATTTCTCCCCCATTCCACTCTAAACAGACACCAGCCATATGCAAACCAGTCTTCATCCTGCTCTAATAGAAAAAGTCCAACCCGACCTGCCAGGCCCTCTCCAGATAGAAACACAAGCAACCCAGGACCAGTTCCGACCTACTTAGGTCTCATCAGCAAGGTAAAGCTCGAGTCCTATGGCACAGGGGCACCATACCCATGCCTGGCCATATCTACCACACCTAGGCATCTGCTAGAACAAACGACATGGTGATGGAAGGAATGCTTCAATTAATCTGTCACTGGCGATCGATTGTTTGGACTCCTTTGCAGTTTATCAGTTTTTGCCCACTATACCACTCAAGGCAGAAACTTGCCATATGTGGGCTCTGTACTCAGTGTGCTGCACCCACCTGACGAGGCCGAAATATGCTTCAGCTGTTCTGGGTTTGCTTGTATTGTCATTCTGAGAGGATCCAGCATGGCAGTTCAAGGGATGGACTCTGCCTAGTCTAGTAGGACCAAGGCTGATTTACATATGACTGTTTTTTGTCCCAGGTGGCCCTGGTACTTTGCCCTACCTGGCCCTAAGAGGCCCAAACACCCAAACAGGTGAGATGCCACAGGGAAATGCCGTTAACCTTTCACCCTTTACCTGGACACCCAGGCTGGATGCCTTAATAGAAGATGTGAATGTGAGGAGGTGGTAGAACGGGAGAGGTCTGTGTGGAAGAAACCAGTGATGCAGAGAAGCCATGGATGGCAGTCCAGATCCTGCAAGTGAGGGGGGTAGGGCGGAGTCCACAAGGGACAAGGAGGAACTGAAATACATGCAAGGAAAAAAAACAGCATGCAACGAAAAAAAACTTGCAATCCATGTACCTATGGTCAGCAATGAATGCTTAAACACAAATGAACAGGACACTGTGCGTCCATCGACAAAACTATTTATGTTTGCTACAGCAATCGCGCACACACTACCTTTTTTTAAACAATATATTAGGAATTTACTTTCTGCTGTGTTATCTCAATTGTTTTCATAAAATAAATGAACTTCGAAGAGTCAAACTGTCGCTGGGCTCACAATATGAACTCTATGATATAGTCTGTCAAACACCAACACTTCCATGTTTTCTCATACCCTACATTTGGTAACATAACAGCTGTTGTGTGACATAAGAAGGATGTGCACATTTTCATTTTCCTTTTGGGCTTGGGAAAAGGGAGGCTTTAAACAATAGATCAACTCTACCATTTAAGTCGAGGACAGTAGGAAGTATATATCTGGCCTCGCTACCAGTAAAACTGAATAAGGTACTAGTAAGATAAGACTGAGTACCTACTCTCTAGCTGTCAATCAACCAGCTACCTTTTATGGGAAAAATAAGGGGTCCCAGATAGAGCACTCAGGTTGATAATACCATCAATACATTTCATTATAAAAAGAGGTGATCCTGAAGACTTTTGTCTGGATATCATCTGCTCATCCTAGCCACAACCCTATTTGAAGCGAAGGCCATGTCATCAAGAGTGGAAAAATCATACAAATGCACATGGTTAAACGAGGGATGGATCTAGCTGGAATTAAAAAAAATGTAGGTGAACACAGTTGGTCCAACTGAATCATAACAAAAAATGTAAGATCTTGAAGTATTAAAGAAATGGCATTTGGGTGAAATCACTCATCAATAAAAGAAGCCCATGCTTACCATGCGCAGCTGTATCGTCACTTTCTGCGACTTTGACAACAGCAGTTTCTACTTTTCGGTAGATCAGGGGTAGCACTTTGACAGCATTCGGGAAAAGGTCTTCATCTTTTACGAGTTGAAGCATCACACTTTGAAGTCTTTCTATATCCTGGTAGTCTGTGCCGTCCAGGGGAAGCAGGTCCAGAACCTGGAATGAGCATGAGGGAGTGAAAGGCGATTAGAATATTTAAGTAAAGGCTGTGGGTACAAACATTATGATCCACTGCATCAAACTAAGGGATCGCAGTAGTAGTCCAGAGGCAAAGAATACCAATGACCCCACTGGGCTGTATTACAGAATCAATGAAAACACATTGATATTAGTTAACATTAATATCTATTTTAATGAATGCTATAACAAAGGATCTCTTTTGTGGGAGTTTACTTTATTGCTTGTCAGCTGTCAAATGGCTCAGGAGTGGATACAAACACTACAAATTGCAATTGAAATGCTAACAAATTCAAAATGTTGAGAATAAATAAATGAGAAACATTCCATTGGCTATAGGAGCTTCCTACAGTGATTCAGAAGTGAATCCATATGGTAAATCGGGTAGTGTTCCTAATGTATCACAGTTTTCTTGAAATCAGTTTTCAAAACCTCTGCTTTCTGGGGTGTCCCATAATTAAATTGAGATGCAATAGCTTTGACTGCGGTTAAAAAAACAACACAAAAGTATTTGAATAAATGTGTATACGTATGAATTCAGCCTTAATGTCACAATAAAAGGCCTCAAAGAAGGCAAGTAACTGTGGCAAACTCATGCACACTGACATAGATTTCCTGTGCTCTGATTGACACCCATGATACATACTAACATGGAGCTACTTATGTTTAGGTTTTTGTTCTGGATGCAAGTGGGTCTCATTAATGAACAGACTCTTTCTTGTGTTTGTAAGGTCCCCGTGCCCTGCAACACTCACACAGATCTTCCAGCATGTTCAGTAAGACTATTTCTTACTGACCCTTTTAGCTTTAGAAACCCCTTAAGTTAAAATGCTACGATGTGATATCCAACAAGAATATCTTAGCATAGAACACTCATCCAACTGACCAGCCCACCATTCTAGGAATAATCGTCCCCTATCCATTAATGAATAATGATCTTGTCGGATGTATCTCAGAAATGAACCCTGTAGCAAATCACCACAAATCCTCAGGGCATCACGACCAAAGAGGATCTGTCAAAACTCAATGGGCCTGATTCACAGAACTAACTTACGTCAAAAACGTAAACGTAAGTTAGTACTTTTTAGGTATTCACAGAATACACTTACTCATTTTGGTATTCACAGAATGAACTTACTCATTTCGGTATTCACAGAAGTTAGTAGTCCTAAAGTTAGGACTACTAAATTCTGTGAATACCGAAATGAGTAAGTTCATTCTGTGAATACCAAAATGAGTAAGTGTATTCTGTGAATACCTAAAAAGTACTAACTTTACGTTTACGTTTATGTTTACGTTTTTGACGTAAGTTAGTTCTGTGAATCAGGCCCAATTGCCATAACTTGATTAAGGGTCCCAGGTAGGCGGTTTTGTTGTCACAACTCGAGGGCTAGTGTGTTTCTACTGCCATGCACATGCCACATTAAAAGCCACTGCTCTTTTTTTCACACTTGCTCTACATGGTGAAGACGGACAGAAAGCCAGCAGAATGTCAAATAGGGGAGCTGGAGGTGTGCCTTTATGGGAGGGGAACCAACCAACTTACCTCCTGGATGGACTGACCGCAAGACTCCCAGGTGCCTATTTGATCACCTCAGCTGACGCAGAGCTTTATATTTCCATGCCCTAGACCCTTCAGAAGCTCACCTCTCTTTTTTTTCACACAGAAGTTTCATGCTGAATGGAGAGAATGTGGAGAGAGTTGCAAGAGGTGATGTGATGCCTGTGTTGAAGGGGCTCTTACCCACCCACTGCCTGGATTGGGCACCTGCCACCTTACCCCTGCTCACTGCCGGAATCATGTTGTAAAGTGAGCTGTGGACGGGCCAGCAAGCAGAGCTATTCAAACCCTCTCACATCAATGCAATCATCTAACGCATCGTATCATCATTTTTAAGGATCCCATAAGTGCTATTATGTACTCTCCTGTCACTTAGTCTCAGCTAGCCACTGTTCCTGTGACTGCTTCCAACAACATAAAAAAAGAAATGCACTAATCCAGATAATTTACTAGAAACAGCTTTGGCGACTATGCTGTCTGACAAGGGTTGCATTGTTAGATATTCTCAAGTTGCTATAAATCAGCGGACACATCTATCCACCCTAAACAATGTGTTGACTCTAAATACTGAGTTATTACTCTCTCTGAATTGTTAACTATTCTGATCATAATGTATCAAAATAGAGGCTAATGATTTGATTAGCAAATAATTTGGTAAATAGTACACTCTCCTAATTGTTGCTTAAGATTTGATTCTGCTGTATATGCTTCCTCACATTTTCCCTATGGGTATGGGTTATGCTATGTTATGGTATGCTATGCTATGGTTAATTGTATAACGTACAACTCACCCTATGCTATGTTATGCTATCTTATGCCATGCTGTAGTTATTTGTATAGTGCACAACTCACCCAGGAGGGTTTCCTGGTGCTGAAGCAGGAGCTGTTTGGGACAAGCCAGGGTCGTCGCTAGGTGCTTCACCAGGTATTCAATTTCTTGGAGAGTTCCAGGAACTGAGGAGGAGGCTTTGATGTGCAAGAGAAGAAGAAGGCACAGCTGCCAGATCTGGTTATTCATATGTAGGGGTATGTGCAAGCGTGAGCAGGAGTCTGGCTGAGCGGAGGTGTCGGTTAGATTTGTAGAATTGTATGCAGTTGTTGGCGTACTTGGGTCTAATGGTGTGTTAGGCTTTGTATGTGTGAGTGAGGAGTTTGAAAAGCACTTGTTTGTGGATTGGGAGTCAGTGGAGCTCTTCGAGTTGAGTGGTGATGTGATTGCAGGGAGGTTGAGATTCAGACTGAGTTTTGACGGTCTGGAGTCTTCTGGTCAGTTGAATGTTAATTCCAGCATTGAGTATATTGCCGTAGTTCAGCTTGCTGGTGATGAGGGTTTGGGTGATAGTCCTGCGAGTGTTGGTTAGGAGCCATTTGAAGATCTTCTTGAGCATCTTCAGCCCAAGGAAGCAGGAGATGGAGACTATGTTTACTCGGCCAGTCATGGTCAGTTGGCTGTTGATTACTATTGCAAGGTTCGCTGCGTGGGTTGCAGAAAGGGGTGTAGGTGTGAGTTCGGCAGGACACTAGGTGGAGTCCCAGATCAAAGTGTCTTTGCTTAACATTACTACTTCCACTTGTCTGTGTTGAGGTAGTTGGTTTTCATCATTCCGTCGACTTCGGTCATGGAGGTGGAGAAATTTGTCTGGGTGTTTGCCGTCTTGTCGGAGTGGGAGAGTACGAGCTGGGTGTCGTCAGCATAGAATATGATATTGATTCCATGGGCTCGGATAATGCTGTCGAGTGGGGTCATGTAGGCGTTGATAAGAGTGGGCTGAAGAATCCTTGTGGAACTCCGCAGATGAGGGTGACAGCATCCAAGTTGAAGGGATCTAGGTTGACCGGCTGGGTGTGACTTGTCAAGAAGGAACAAATCCAGCAAAGTGCAGAACCTTGGATGCTCGCTTCCTGCGGTTGCTGGATAAGGATGGAGTGGGAGACAGTTCTAAACCTCTGACCATGATCAACTGGATGTTGTCCATGGTGGTGATGAGGGCAGTCTTTACACTGTGGTTGGGACTAAATCCGGATTGAGTGGTGTTGAGGAGGTCAATGTCATTGAGGAGGTTGGCTAGGTGTTTGTTCATCAACTTTTCCATTACTTTTGTCAGATAGGGTAGCAGGTACATGAGCTGGTAGTTTCTTGAGGAGTGGGAGTACTGTGCGTGTTTTCAGGCATCAAGGTAGGTGGCTGTGATGACTGAGTCATTCAAGATCAGAGTGAGGGCTGCTTTCATATTGTCCAGTCCATTGATGAAGACATGAAAGCAGGGGTCCGAGAGTTCTCCGGTGTATGTGGACTGCGTGTTTGTTGCAGTTTCTTGAGTGGTGATGGTGGGCCAGGTGGTCAGGAGTGCTGCAGGGGTGGAAAGGTTTAGTTGTGGCTCGAAGTTTTCGTAGATGCCGGTGATCATGTTGCTGAAGAATAGGGATAACTGGATGCAGAGTTCCTGAGAAGGGGTTACTCTGGAGGAGCTTGCTGCCAGAGAGGTGAAGTATTTCACTATGGCAAAGAATTCCTTGCCGCTGTTGGTGCTGCTTACAATGTGGTCGGTGGGTGAGGAGCATTCGGTGCTCTGAATTGTTGATGGTAGTGCCAGAGGGTGAATTTGTAAGGCCTTTCTGACTTTGTCCCATCTGCGTTAAAGTTCCTTGCAGTGGTGTTTGGTGAGCCTGAGCTCTTCTGTATACCAGCGTGGTTGCAGTCTGGTTCTCGTGGCTTTGTTGGCTTTGGGAGGAGCCAGGGAATCTGCGCAGGCAGTGATCCAGGTGTTGAAGTTGGAGATGGATTTGGGGAGGTTGTTGTTGTTTCGAGGCCAGTAGGGTAGGAATTCGAAAGACCAGGATGCTTCTGAGATCTTGTTCAAGTCCCGTTGTGAAGATTTGGTGATGGTGTCTCTGTGGTGTGGGATGGGTATACTGAAGTTAAAGAGTGTGTGGTCGGATCAGGTGATTGGTGTGGGCTTTTCTACTGTAATTATGCTGAAGCTGGTGAAGATGGGGTCTGATGGCAAGTGTGGGGCCTTCTACTCACTGGGTGAGCCCGAGGCTGGACAGGTCCTCAAGGAGGTTGTTCGTGCTGAGATCGGTCAGGTCCTCCAGGTGATAGTTGAGGTCGCCGAGGAGGATGAAGGCGCTGGAGTTGAGGATCAGGGAAGAGATGAAACCCAGTTGGCACATGTTTCAGGAGGGCAGTAGACGGTGGTACTGCTCAGAGTGTAATTGGCGGTGATGAGGAGTTTGAAGGTGAAGTGTTCCATGTTTCTGGTGGTGCTTTGCAAGGTGAAGGAGCATTGGATGGATTCTTTGAAGATTTGATACCTGGAAGTCTGAATAATGTTAGTAGCCAGATGTCTATAACACATTAACAATGGCTATATTTCCCATACTTCATTACTAGCGATTTATAATGTGTTTATTTCTATTGAATATGCTTTCCTAAATATTCAACATTAGCTCTTTTTGACACTGATTGTCATATTACTCCAACTCTTATTGAATATCTCCCCATTTCTGCAAAGATGCATGCTAGTCAAAACATCTTAATGTTTGTGGTACAATTGCTAAGGAAGTAATTAACCACCCAATACCATCCTTTGGACATTTTAACCATAGTTCTTCAATTTTAATAATCACTTAATTGCCCAAAATGATATCACCAATCAATCCAGACCGTTAATATTATTAATATTCCTGTTTCCACACCAAATCTGGGTCCCCCTACACGGATCCAGGATCAAAGTTTTAAAAAGGACCTGCCCGTTTTAGCCATCATCAATGGCTCATCTCTTAAATAACCGGCTCCCTAGTTGTAGCCCAGTCCTCTCTCTATACGGTCAGCAGCATTCCTATTAAAACCTAAGTGCAGAGGTAGGTTATAACAAAAGGCTACAAGGGATTGAGCTTACTGACTGGTAACCTCTAGGAAGCATTCTGCCAAATGCTTGAAGAAGCAGAAAGTACACTGAATAATGAAAAATACCAGCATCAAGTATGGTTCTCACAGAAGCTTATGTCTCCTCATTTGTTTCTCGCCTCGACCACAGGCTTTCGTTTAATTTAAATCTAAATGTTAAACCAATTTAAGAAAACAGCTTCCCACTGTAAGTTCTGAACCATCTGAAAATATCAGTCTGTGGCAACAGTATCAATTCTTACATGGGACTGAGGCAGCGCAAAGGTGCCCACTCTACACATCACAGAAGTCTAACAAGAATGATATCTGACATGCAAAATGAAAATGCACTTGCACATGATTCTTACGTGTCACGATGATTTATGCACACTTTGCATTTGACAAATCTATTGCTGTAGGATTTATAGTTTCGCACATAGAATGTTTACTAATGTCGAAAGAAATACTTCTGATGTTTAACTTAGGAACTGTTTTCACTAAATAAGAGGTGTATTTTAATATAACTGATCTAGAAATAATTATTTGATGTTGATTAGTGATTGACACATAAAAACAATGTATAGGTTTCATTGCAACCAAAAGATCTATGAATCATAACACAAGCTATATTGCAAGGATGAACATTAGTAATGTGTAGTTTCCTTTAAACCATCCTCTTTACTTCACTGATGAAACCTGATTCATGATTCCTATACTGGGTGCTATATTGTTGATGTAACTATTAGGGAAATCGTTATTAGCTCCCAACTATCTTTATATGTGTAGTATCCTAGCACAGATCTATCGACAAAGGTTATTCAATGTATGCATTAATGTTAAAATGTATATACTTTCAAATGTAGTTATCAGCCATACTTATTATTGTGTAATCTGATTATTGACTATATACTAATGAAATGAGAACTAAAAGTACTAAATGAGTTATATTTGTATATGTTTAAATGTGCACATTAAATGTGCACCATTGATTTACTGCCTTACGTTGCCATTTACGCTAAAGGCCTGTGTGTCTACTTGCTGCACTTTCATAAAGCCATTGTACTGTTCTTTCCGCTAGCTTTGCATTCCTGCAGGTATTCTCATGCATTGCTAGTTTAGAATAGATACATTTCTTGTAACAACAATAGATACCTAGCCTGAGAAAGGAATTTAGGCGATGAACACACAAGAACTGAATTTTTAACCAAGGACTATTCAACTTTGACATGAGTTGTGAAAGATGTGTCGTTCCTACGTATAGTGTGGGATTTGTCTCTGCTATTGCAGTCTGCAACGTGTGGATACCATGGACAATGAGCTGCCTATGATGATGCGACTAAGTGGGCGTTACCTGTGGATTATATGGATTATAACCTATCGACAGCCTGTTTTGGACAGGAGAACTCTTCAGATCTTTTGGGGGCACTCTTTCATTCCAGAGTCCCTATCCAGACGCTTTGATGAACCTTCCTCTGTTGACTCTTTGTGGATCTATTGCAGAGCCCCTTTTGAAGCCCCATGCAGAATTCCCTTTGAACCATTTTCCAAGCCCTTTCTCTGATTCCCTCCTACCATCTGAATGGACTTTATTGAGGTTTAGACTTCAATGATCCCTTTCGACTTTGTCTTAAGTGTGGCTTACGCTGACACTTTTGTATGAGCTTCTGGTATGCAAAGACTCCCTTTACTCAGTCCACTCTGCCCTGTCCCTATTCGGAATTGGAACTCTTTGATTTCTGAGCGTCTTTGAACTAACTGAGCTATTCCTTTCCCTATGACTGTGCTTGGGATAGTTAGATTGCTAATGTACAGAAAAGAGAATCTAAAATTGTTTTCTGACCATCAGCTCGCTTGTTTTGTACTTACAGAGATCCTCGTTTACAAGAAAATTGTGGGAGAAATTAATTTCCTGATTTCATCAGAAAATCATTTGTGAACATTGTACTAAACTGAATGAAAATAAAATTCTTAAAAGCCATACAAAATATAGTAAGGGGAGATGTGACTGTGCCCATTAGAAAGGGAGAGGAAACATCACCTGAAGGTACGCCAGGTCGCATTATAGTGACAGATGTGGGTTTTCACATGTCTTTGGCTCGCACAATGGCATAAGATCAGCAAGAAAGATGTTGCATTGTAATTTCCACGTTATGCAACATTTAATCTGAGAATTATTGAGAACCTCAGGAGAACACTGTACGAAATACACCGCCTCCTAGACCTACACAATATGAAGCACTTAATGCTTGGGCATATACTGCCCATCTTAAACAGAGAGAGAGATTTCAAGAAAGAGTCAAGAAAGCCATATGTACTTGTGCAGATGCTAGATGGGATGCGGAACAGAAAACATGGAGAACTGACATAATTGAGGGAACTCGATTATATCATGTATTGACAATGAGAAGAGAAGGGTAAACGCAAAGAAAGGAAAAAGAATATAGAGACAGAAGAGACAGGGAATAATCCTGAATATTGTAACAGCGAATTAGATGAGGATTTTGTGTCTGAATTATTGTTAAATCGTCCGCCTCCATATAATGAAACGCAGTCTGCTGGACCGAGTAGTGCACCTATTGGTGGAACCTTTGATGTGCCTTCTGCACCATTAACTGTGACTCCAAATTTAGTCAGAGAAAATTCAGTAACAACAGTTCTTTCCACATCACATACTCTTAATGCCCCAAATGTATTGACAGTTCCAGTCACAATTGGTCCTGTGGTCCTGCTGTATAAGCCCAGATGAGTAAGGAATACTATGCATACTTTGGCTGGGACTAATGCCCTAGCTAATAATTTAACAGGATCAATGACGAGGCAAGTTCCTCAGACTACTATGGTTCTGACGCAAGGGAACACTTCAGGCGTTTCTAATGCGACCTCTACCGCGAATCAGACAGTGACCAATTGGTCTAGAAGGTTTTCTCAGATACCGTCACCCTGTTTCATGCCCAACTCAACTACCCCACAGATGATGAATTATAGTCCCGCTAGGGCAGAAATCCCTACGGGAACGCCAGCTTCTGACATGTCGCTTTTGCATTCACCGCCTGCCTTAAGCAGTCGTACCAACAGTGGAGACATAATTCTAACTACTCCAGCAGAATAACCAGGTCATTCTGCTCGAGAATTTGATGATTGGCTCAGAGGTCTGGATACTCCGACAAAAAGTGGAAATCCTGGAACGAGTGGAGGAACTACTGCTCAAACTCCTGAGAGAGAAATGTCATGGTTGTGGCCAAATTGAAAGCAGACATGGAAAATGATAGTCGGAAGTCTTAGTCCATCTCGATTAGAGGTTTATCAGGATGATGAACTAGTATTCCTGTGTAAAGACATTACTAGATGTGCTGGACAGGCTCATGATCGACTTTCAGAACTAGCTCAGAAACATGGGATTGACAGCCAGAGATCAAAGGTCCTACAGAGAAGCTACAGATTGAGCTTTAGTGACCAAGACATTGCGAACATGCGCCCACCTGGAATGAAATTAAAGCTGGAATGAAATTAAAGATTAGAGAGTTAATACCCTATGTGTGGAACTGGAGCAAGCTGGATAAGCGGGAAGGTAGATGGTCACAGAAAAAGGAGACAAAGAAAGTCCGGATACAAATGCCTCCATCGGGAACAGAGGAGGACGATGAAAATATACAAATGCTTCCCATGAGAGAGGTGCCTGGTGGAGGGTATGTACATGTACCATGGAGCAGGGCTGATCTTACATCCTTTACAAATGACTTTCCAAAATTAAGAGAGAATCCAGTGAAATAGTAAAGACCGATTTATCGATTTGTGAAAATATCCAAGGTTTTATGTAAGAATTTGGATACTGTATTTGAAATTGTGGTGCCAAGTGACTTGTGAGCTGAATACGAGGTTCTGTTCATTGGCTTGAAGTGGAGCCAATACGACATCCTCAATCACAAGCTCCATCCCCACTATTAATGCAGAACTATCATCAGGTGATTATCCATTTGAAAACGAAAATCTCTCCTAAAGAGATCGATTTGGTCAAAATTGACAGAATGAACCAAGAATCCAAAGAGTCAATTCATGCCTTCTATGAAAGATTGTTGCAGGCATTCAAGCAGTTCAGTGGGACAGAAAATATCTCAGCTAAGGAGATGGGACATTTTGATTACAGATTTGTGCAGGGGTTGAGACCTGAGGTTAGTTCTATGATTCAGCAGGATTTGATTTGTTGGCAGCGCAAGCCCATTGATGAGATGCTGCGGTACACAAAGTACTGTAGTGATGAACTGGAAATGAAGCACAAAAGTTAAAAGAAAAGTTGATGATTGCCCACATGAAAGCAGCACAGAGACGTCAGAACCAGTGTTTATTGATAATCCAGGTCCTGTACAGGTCCCTATGATGCAAGGTGTTAATGGTTTCCAATAGCAAGGGTTTCTGCCACAAGGTAGAGGACGAGGTGTTCCAATTGATCTGAGAACAGGTGTTGATATGCAGACTTTGAAGAAAACCAACCCCTGCCTCGTCTGAGGCAAGTTGGGGCAATGGAAGAACTAATGTTGATTTAATACTGGTAACATGGTTAATGGGAATCAGGTTCAGAATGGTGGATTTGTGCAGTCTCAGGGAAATAACATGGTTCAACCACAACAGGCACAGAGACAAAGAGTTCAAAATCCCAATGTACCCCAACCCCAAGCGATGCAACTTCCACAAGCCCCGATGCCACAACAAAATGCCAATGTCGCAAATGTCCAGAGATACAATACGAATCAGGTTCCCAATGTAAAAACTAATCCCTTTGTGGATCACAACATGTCCCAACAGTATTCTATGATCTAGACAGATAATTACAGCTCAGACCTGACGCAATGACGATGACTGAGTGGTGAGGAGGATTGTGTACGTGGTGCAACATTAGAGGTAGACCACAGTGGTCCATACGTGGATGGTGAGGTAAATGGGAATTCGGTCTCATTCCTTGTCGACACTGGTGCTACCCGCTCTACTGTGAGAACAGCAGTAGTTCCTAGCCTACCCCTCTCGGGAGAAAGAGTCTTAGTTGTAGGAGTTACTAATAAACAAATAACTAGCCCAGTTTCAGAAGTGGTACCTGTCCAAATAGGGTCTTTTGAGGATCATCATTGATTTGTGGTGTGTGATTCGAGTCCTGTGAATATACTTGGACGAGACCTCTTATGCAAATTAAAGTGTTCCATTTACTGTACGCCAAATGGTATCAAATTCCATACACATGATTAGGACATTGCCTTCAAGCTTGCTAGACAGAGATCAGACTTTGGAATGAACACTTTGGTAACAAAAAATAATTTCCCACCAAACATTGAGAGACAGGGTGTTACCGAAGGTCTGGGACTTCTCAGGTAAAGATATTGGACTTATCAAAGGTGTTGAACCAGTCCGCATTACTATGAAGCCAAATGCTGAGTTCCCAAGGATCCCACAATACAATTAGACCCCTAAAACCATTGCTGGGATTACTCCTGTGATTGATGCAATGATACAGCAAGGCATTCTGAAGGAGATTAAGGGAAGTCCATGTAACTCCCCATCATGGGTTTGCAGAAATCCAATGGCAAGTACCACATAGTGCAGGACTTGTGACGGGTAAACTCAGTAGTGGTTCTTTGTTGTCCTGTGGTACTGAATCCAGCTGTGATATTGTTTCAGATTCCATGTGAGGCCAAGTGGTTCTCCGTCATTGATTTGTGCCAAGCCTTTTTCTCTATACCATTGCATGAGGATAGCCAATTTCTCTTCACTTTCCTTTCGGCAGCCATGACTTGGCATGGTGCCGAGTTCCACAAGGGTATACGGAGAGTCTCTCCATCTTTAATAAGATACTCAAAAAGAATCTTTAGTGATGCCCCAGCATTCAGTCCTAGTCCAATACATTGACGACCTATTGGTGGCATAGAATACGTAAGAGTCTTGCAAACTGACACTAGTGCATTGCTGAACTGCTTAGCTGAGAATAGACATAAAGTGTCCCCGACCAAATTGCAGTTCTGTCCGAAAGAAAAGTGTATCAAGGACACCACATTGAGAAAGGAGCAATGAAGGTGTCCCAAGAAAGAATCTCAGCGATTCTGAAAATGAATCCGCTAACTACCCAGAAAGAAGTCTGAATATTCTTGGGAATGTTGGACTACTGTCGACAGTGGATTCCCAACCTTTCCGTGATGGCCAAACCTCTTCAGAGGTTGATACCTAAAGACATGTCAGATCCGGTACCATGGGATGATAATTGCATGCCTGCCTTCTCAGAGCTGCAAGAATTTCTCAGCTGCGGCCCATCTCTAGGAATGCCTGATTATAATAAGTGTTTTGCTTTGTTTTGCAGTGAGAGAGAGGACTGCGCTCTCTCAGTGCTTACTCAAATTCATGGCAATGCTCGCAGGCCAGTGGCTTGTTTTCTGTCACACTTGACCCTGTAGCCACTGCGTTGCCTTAAAGCTGTTGCCTCCACTTGCGTGAGTCCGGTACAATGTGAGACCATAGTTATGGGTCACTCCTTGACTGTCTTCGTACCCCACTCAGTTCAGGTGTTCTTAACACGTGCTCAGACACAGCACCTTACCAATAGTCGGCTTACCAGGTATGAGCAAATCATCCTGGCTGCCGAGAATGTCACCCTTAGGAGGTGTACTATTCTATATCCTGCTACCCTGTTACCCCTTCCTAGAAGTGAAACAGTGGGTGATGAAGCTGAGCACAACTGCCTAGATGTTACTGAACTATACACAAAGCCAAGACCTGACATAGAAGATGTGCCTCTACTCGATTCAGATCATGTGCTGTTTGTTGATGTGTCCTGTTTGAGAGACCAAGGTGGAAATTTGAAAGCTGCCTATGCTGTTTGTACCGTCTTAGGTGTGGTCGAAGCCTCCTGGCTTCAAGGAGTCTTTTCAGCACAAGTGGCTGAATTGGTTGCTCTTACTAGAGCATTCTGTGTTTCAAACCAGCTGAGGGTGATGATTTTCACTGATAGTCAATAAGTCTTTGGTGTCATTCATGACTTTGGCCAGTTGTTGTCCCAACGCAGATTCATGACCTCTTCGGGTCACCAATCCTTAATGGAGAAAGCATACAAAATCTTCTCCAGTCCCTACAATTGCCTGCCCAAATTGCTGAGGTAAAGTGTGCTGCCCAATGACAGGGTACCGACTATGTGACAGTGGGCAACAAATATGCAGACGAGACAGCCCGATCCTGTGCTCTAAATTCTTGCACCTTTACTGGGGAATACATCGATGAAGGTTCAGATGTCATAAATTGCAATCTGTTACTGGCTGCTGTTGATTCTTGGGAGGAAGTTAAGAGATTACAGGAAGAAGTGCCAGAGGCAGAACAGCAAGGTTGGAACAGAGCAGTTTGTGTTAAAAGAGATGAGGATAAGGTTTGGGTTCCAACTGATGGAAGACCCATGTTGCCAGACAGTTTGTTACCACCTACGGCAAGACATTACCATGGTCCCACACATGTAGGGAGAGACGCAATGGTGCGCCTCTTTAGACAAACCTGGTTTAACCCGAGATTCAGATTGATGACTGAAAGGTTGTGTCACAGATGTGTGGTGTGTCAATAACAAAATGCAGACAGGAAAACACCAGTAACAATGAGCCACATATGGAGATCAGGAAGACCCTTCAACAGAATGCAAATGGACTTTATAGAGATGCTCATTTGTAACGGATTGAGGTATGTCCTAGTGATAGTGTGCATCTTTTCACGGTGGGTGGAAGCTTATCCGATCAGACAAAGGAACTCCTTCTAACAATGAGGTCCTGAAGTTGTTATGCACTGCATTGCAAGTTGAGCAGAGACTACATTGCAGTTACTGTCCGGAGGCTTCCGGAATTGAGGAGCAAGTCAATGGCACGTTGAAATCCAGATTGGCTAAAGTGTGTGCTTTGACATTTCTGTAGTGGCCTGATGCATTGCCTCTTGTGTTGATGAGTCTGTGAAGTACTTCAGACAGGAGGGCAGGATTGTTGCCCCATGAAAACATCATGGGGAGGGCCATGAGACCGCTCAGCTGTCTCTGCAGATGTGCTTGTGAACATTACAGATGACATGATTCTTGATTGCTGTCAAGGACTGGCTGACATGGTGCATTCTGTGTCTCGCCAGGTTGGAGAGGCTACTGACCTGCCTCATCAGGAGCTGTACAATGACCTCAGTCCCTGCGACTGGGTTATGGTGAAGAAGCACTTTCGCAAGTCGTGGTGTGGGCCGTACCAGGTAATTCTGGTAATCACAACTGCTGTAGTGTGTGGAGGTTTCCTGAACTGGGTACATGCTGCCCATACTCACAGAGTCCCGTGTCCCCTTGATGATATAATAACAACCCCTTTTCCTGATGTGCCGGCGGTTACAGTGAGACAGAAGGAGCAGGCTAGTCAAGCTTTTGGGGATCAGTAAGCTGCTGGGACATCACTTGTTCGGCCGGGGGGGTCTAAGAGAGTCAACTGTTGTTGGTACAGAAGGGTCCAATCCAGTAGAGTTGACTACGCGAGGTTCAGACCCTGGCGAAGGGCCGAGAACAATAGTACTCTGAATTGTACCCGGAGACCAATGGCCCAGAAGACAGGAGAGAGGAAGACACTGTCTGACTGAAGTACATGTGCCCCATACCATCCCACAGGGTGCTGACGAATCTGGCCTGAGTGACAGTGAAGAAGAAGAACCAACAGTAAGGAGATCAAAGAGAGCAAGGGTACCCTGCCAGAGGTACTCCTCACCTCAATGGACTTACTTAGCAGCCAATGATTGGGAGAGAGCGTTTCACACCTTTTGCTCTTACAATTCGCATCCACCTGAACCTCCTTCAATTTAACTTTGTGGCTGAATGAGATTTGAAATTGCATTGTCACAAGACAGACTGACTCAACTTGTTCTGGAAGTGATTATCAGTGAATTCAAACTGCGCATTTACTGAGTTGCACTTTGAACTTCGAAACAAAGATTTGCGCTGGGCTTTGCTGCCCATTCAAGTGGAAATTCACTGCAAATGAATTGCGCTGCAATCTTCTTAGCTAACGGTCTGTCACTAGTGAACTCATGGAGCCTAATGCAAAATCCCTTAGAAGCAAACGGTTGTGTGCAGGAGTATTTGCTGTCGTAACAATAGTGCTAGTTTTGCTTATAATTTCGAATTTGCCGCACCACTTACATGATGAAGAGCTTAAATCTACCTGCACACCCCAAAAGCCCAATCCTACTAGTAATAGTTTGTCTGCACTAGATGTGAACAATTTACACTTAGATGTTTCTAGAGGAGATTATTCATTGAATGTATATACAAAGCTGCTATACGAATATGTCGACACTATGGACGCTAAGGACTGCTACGTATGCATGCAATTACTTGCATCAGTTGCCGGGCGAATTACCTACCACCACCTTCCCTTGACGCAAGCGTTACTTTATTGCTGAGCTTATTCTAAGGAAAAGGAAATTTCCAATATTATTACTTGAATCAAGATTTTGGGGCACATGTATCAAGCCTTTTTGAGTTCGCAAACGGGCCGATTCGCAGAATCAGCCCGTTTGCGAACGCAAAAAATGATTTTCTGATGTAGCAAACCCTTTTTTGCGATTCAGTAACCTGTTACCCAATCGCAAAATGGGTTTGCGATTCGGTATTAGGAAGGGGCGTGTTTAGGGCTTCCCTTCCGAATACCGAATCGCATTGGTGTGCATGAATGTTTTGCAACCGAAATGCGATCGCAAAACATTTGCATTTTACCACCTACTTCGAGTAGGTGGTAACCCATTCGCAAATGGGAAGGGGTCCCCATGGGACCCCTTCCCCTTTGTGAATGTTTGTAAAAGCATATTGCCTGCTCTTAGAAAATGAAAGGAAAACTTTTCATTTTTATTTTTGTAAAGCATCCCGTTTTTCTTTAAGGAAAATGGGCTATTTTACAAAAAAAAGATTGCTTTATTTAAAAGCAATCACGGACACGTTGGTCTGCTGACCCCAGCAGGCTACCATCCCTGTGATTTTTGCGATTCCCAGGGGGTCGCAAATTGCGACCTACCTCATTAATATTCATGAGGTAGGTCATTTGCGACAACACACTTTCATGCATGCCGTTTTGCGAATTCCTAATTGCGAATCGCAATGATTCGCAATTAGGGAATCGCAAAACTGTGTATTGATGCATCTGGCCCAGAGTTCTTTCAGAATTTCCTGTGCTGAAGCACTTGAATAGACAGACAGATGTTAAAAATTAATAACTAATGGGACATTTCTTTAGACCCATTATGACGCTGGACACTGCCTACGCACACAGGCACAATTTAACCTGTTGCTTGACAAGTGTAGAAAAGAAATTCATTGACTCTGTAGAAGATTGAAGAAGAGATCTCTTAGCGAAAGCTGCAAATCATTTAAAAGTTCCTCCCTGGATAAAAGAGGAAAGTGAACATAGAATAGTGGGGAACATGGACGCATTAGCTTTAGATTGGCAGCATAGAGGAAGATTATGCATTTCTTATTTTTTATTTTTTTATTTTATTATTCCAAAAGACATATTTTTTTAATACAAACTTTTTTCCCTCCTTTTTTTCTTTAAGACACCCGCTACCCCCACCCCCCTCCCTTCCCCCGACAGTGAAGTTACATGCATATGCAAAAAAAGAACCCGGGTTCCACTAAAAGCACAGTCTATGGCCCAATTATATACAAAGCGCGGAAATAAGTAAATACCTGTGCGTTTCATACAATATATCGGATTCAGTACATTCAGTAAAGTGCATGTGCGAGTCAGAAGAAATTCATCGGAGATCTGCTTCATGGTCAGGTAAGCCACAGGGCATAAAAGAAGGAGATAATACATCCCCAGTTATATACTTATTATGTGCAATCGATCCTGTAAAGTGAGTGTGCAATTATCCCTTGTCTGATCAACCCAGTTGGACAGATGCTCCCATATTTTAAGGCCCTTTTTCCGTGCCCTAGCACCTTTCCAAGCATAAAAGGATTTTTCCAGGTTATAAATGGACAGCAGTCGGGCCAGCCACTGCTGAAAGGCGGGAGGATCTGGATCCAGCCAAGCAGTGGAGACACAAAGCCTAAAAAAGCCATTGAGATACATAATGATTCTCTTCCCTCATTGATACTCCCTCCCTCTTGGATACCCGATAGGATTAGGGTTGGTGTCATTACTACATTCAATCGTAGTTTATCTCTAAAAAATTCCCCCATCTGATCGTTGAAAGAGACGCACAAGTTGCGAACATATGGACTATGTCTGCTTTGTGAAAGGCGCAACGTGGACAATGAGTTCCTTTCCCTTTACCCCACTTTGAAATACGGTATGGAGTGTAGTATAAGAAAAAACAGGTTTTATAAAATTGAACTTGCAGTTTAGCTGACATCAATGCTGTCTGGGAGGTGGAAAAAGCTTGATGGAACAAGATACCTGTAATTCCAAGTTTAGCTTGCCACCTTTCTGAATATTTCTCTATGTCATCCTTCATCAACTCATTAAATAGACAATATAAAGTCCCGATGCGAGGGGGGGGGCTCCATTTCTTAACTTCTCCACCAGTTCGTTTTTTGCCATTTTACCAGTCCCACCCCCTTTCTTCTGTAAAAAATCCCTTATCTGGAGAAATTTAAAAAACTAAGTATGTGTAAGATTAAACTTTGTCTTAAGTTCGTCATACGTGACAAAGCCCAGAACTGAGTAAATGCACCCTATTTTGTTAATCCCAGACCTCAACCATCTAACCATATAATATCTCTGGCAAATGTGGGTTGTTCTGGAGGGAAGTATTAAAATTGAGCCTACATAATCCCAGAAGTCGACGAATAGGAACCCATATTTTGTGGGCTGTTATGAGGGTCTTAAATCTAACCCTTTTATAGTACCCCATTTCTAACTGCCGCCATAGGCATCCCCAGGCCTCGGTACTGATCAACAATTGATACGGTGAGGGATGCAGCGGTGGATCATCACTGGGGGGATCTCTCAAAAGGATCGTAAAATGTGCTAGCGCCGTAGCCCAATAATATAGCTTTAGATTAGGTAAAGCGAAACCACCACGTTCTATGGGGAGTGTCAACCATTTGGCCAATCTTCTAGGTCTTGAGCAGGCCCATATAAATTGAGAGAATGTATTTTCAATTTTTTTAAACCAATAGTTGGGGAATAGAAGGGGAATGGCTCTCATCAGGTACAGTAATTTGGGGAAGTAAACCATTTTTATTAAATTGCACCTGCCTACCAACGTTAAATGCAGGTTATCCAACTTTCTCAAATTAAGCTTAATTTTTTCCACAAGAGGTGTTAGGTTCTCGTCCACAATGGTGTCCAAGTCCACCTTAATTATAACCCCCAGATAGTTAGCACTTTCAACCACCCTACTGTCCATTGTTAAGACATGTTCGTTAATAACTATCTGCGTTTTCCCCCTGTTCAGGGAGTACCCTGACAGTTCCCCAAAAGCTGCTGCTTCTTCATCTATGGTTTTTATGGCTAGGTCGGGTCCGGGGGGACCACCGCCATGTCATCGGCGTAAGCCAAAACAGAGGAAGTATGACCATGCGTTAGCTCGGGGGGTATATTTAGATTACCTTCCAGCTTTTGTAAAAAGGGATCAATATACAGTGCAATGAGCAGTGGAGAGCAGGGGCAACCCTGCCGCGTCCCTCTTGTAATGCTCAGGAGTCCAGATGATTCCCCATTTATACTGACTCTAGCCACAGGGTTTATATACAGGGACCTAACTGCCCTAATGAAATTTGGGCCGATCCCCTACCTCTGCATAGTAAGCCACAGGAAGAGCCAGGAGACCCTATCGAAAGCTTTATCTGCATCAAGCAAGATTGCTGCCGTAGGGTCTCCTGTCACCTGTCCCATATCAAATAAGAATATTATCCTTCTGATGTGGTCGATGGTCCCCCTTCCAGGAATAAATCTGTGTTGGTAATTAACCACTATTTTATTGATTACTCTAGACAGACGGGATGCCAGTACCTTTCAATAAGCTTTTGCTTCACAATTAATCAAGGTAATAGGGCGGTAGGAGCCTAGCTCTTGTACAGGTTTATTTTTTGGGGGGAAAAACAACGATTTTAGCTTCTGACCATGACTGGGGTGGAATAGCCCCATTAAAAGTTTGAGCAAAGAGATCCATCAATACATCTTTTAACTGGTCTGCTAAAGTCTTATAAAACTCCGAAGGTATTAGGTCTGGCCCCGCCGCTCTCCCATCTGATAAGTTCGAGAGTGCCAAAAGTATCTCGTCCATCCCCAGAAGTGCTTTTAAGTCCTCTTTATCTTCCTCCGTCAGTATGGTCGTGGGTATTCGATTTAAGTAGTTACTGATTGAATCAAGTCGCTGAGGACCTAGCCTCTCAGGTTCTTCTTTATAACCTCTCAGGTTATAAAGATTTTGATAATATTTCTGGAAGGCTGCTTGGATCTCTTTGGGGCCGGTGACAATACCCACATCAGGATCCCTGATATTAGTGACCTCCCTATGTACGTACTCCTGTTGGGTTCGTACCGCCAATTGGTGACCTATCTTCTTGCTATTTTCGTAAACCCTTTCTTGATGGAGTATGGCCCTGTCGACTGATTTTTTCGTAAGGACATCACTAACCGCTGCTTTAGCTATAGCGACCTCCATTAGGGCCTCGCCAACCCCCTTCCCTGACTGTATGGCCGCTACGAGTTTTAATTCTACTTGAGCAAGTCCCAAATGAAGTTCCTGTAGCTTTCGTTTATCATCTTCCCTTTGTTTAAAACAAATTGGATGGTCTCCCCACGAATGCCGGCTTTAAGAGAATCCCAAACGTTAACTGGGGAGGGTGTGCCTGTATTTACCCTCAGGAATCCCGGAATCCAATCCCTAATGTGTTTCTTGTAGTTTTTGTCAAGAAGCAGTGCTCTCTCAAAGGTCCTTGTGGGGGACTTTGAACCTGCCCCCATCCCTGCCAGTTCCAATACAAGCGGAATATGGTCAGATAGGAGTCTGGTGAGTCTATCTATTTTGCACTTTGACTGAGTCATAGAAGATACGAGAAAGTAGTCCAGTCGTGCATGCTTGTGATGGGGAGCAGAAAAAAAAGTAAACCCATCTTCTAGCGGCCTCCCCATGCCCAGACATCCCTCAAACCATGTGTACTACATAAAAGAGAGAGCGTTTGGAACACTCTGGGTTTTCTCCCTACGTACTTGAAAGCGGACTCTCAATTATTTGGTAGGTTGACATTAAGATCCCCACACAGGATGATAGGGAGAGGCCAATGGACCCGTAAACTGAACAGAGAGTAAAAGTGTCTGTTCCTGCTAAATTACACTTAGTAATCACCCATCTCCCCATTGAGTCCACTCGTGTCTGGGAAAACTGTATTCTATTGTGTCTGGCAAGAATGGCGATACCCCGGGTACGTGATCCTTGAGTGGTTCCTCCTATCAGCCTATAACCCAACTTTTTTAACAGTCCCACCCTTGACTCTTCTATGTGGGTTTCCTGCAGGCAAACAACGTCTGCATGCAGTGATTGAAGCTCTAAATATGCCCTCTGTCTTTTCTTGACATCGTTTAGCCCGCATATGTTAATCGTGGCTATGCGAAGCTTCCCAGCACCCATCATCCATTTTGCCATAGTGCACTGTGCAATCCTCTTTCGCGCTTATGCCTAGAACTGTAAAAGTGTCCGGTCTCAAAAATCAAACACCCAATGCAAACAAATTGTGTGGTTCTATTTATCCACCTGCCCACCCCCTCCCTCTCCCCTCCCCACACCACCCCAGCCTCCTCCCTGAAAAGTGAGCAATCAGGCACAGCCTGCGCAATGTGTCCCCAGCCCCTTGCCCCCGCCACTCCTCTCTCCGCAGAAAAGCAAAACAGCCAGTAAAGAGAAGAACATCATTCCTTCCCCAGTTAGCTCCCACCACTACTTCCCCCAAGTGATGACTTTGTAATTTCCTCCTGAGTGTCAATGATATTATTTGGCATTAATATTCCTGTTCCCCAGACTCAGTTCTGTCAAGTACTCTTGGGCCTGTATCTCCGATGTAAAGCTACGAACATGCCCTTTGAAGATGACTTTTAGCCTGGCCGGGTTTAAGAGGTAGACTTCGGCTCCGATCCTTTGAAAGGGGTTGATGGTCGGAGACGCCATCTTCGTTCCACCGTGGCGTGTGCAAAGTCCGGTTTAGCAAAGAATGACACCCCTTCAAAAGATTTTTGGGCGTTTGGGCGTGCCTTATCGTAGATGTGTTACCTCAGCAAGAAATTGTCAAAGTAGACAAGCATAGCCCTGGGCCTTTCGGATTCGTTCTGTGGGTGTTTCCTTGCCGTGAGGGGGAAACGATGTGCCCGTTGGACATCTGCATTCCAGTTCCATTCTACTTGATCCGGGAAGGCTCCTCTTAGTAGACTAACCACGTAGTCCCAAGGGTTATCACCCTTCACCCCTTCGGGGATCCCAAGCAAACATAGGTTATTCTGCCGCTGGCGGTTCTCTTGGTCTTCTAGTTTGAATATTACATCAGCCAGAGCCGCACCCTGTGATATGTTCTGGGCTTTCAGAGTTTCTACTTCAGTCTCCATGGACTCTGTGCGGCCTTCGACGGTGGTCAGTCGGTCCGCGAACTCTCCACAAACTTTGCTTAGCTTTCGCATCCCAGCCTGTAGTTTCTTAGAGGCCACTCTTGCCCGTCGGCTTTCGCTGCATTTCTCTTCTTGCATCTTCTCTCCCAACTTACACCTGAGCTAGCTTGCAAAGCTCCCCATGACCTACAGCCTACCTCATTATCTGATCGGATCCTAACTCCCTTGATACTCACTCCGCTCATCCAAACACAGCACGCAACGACCATACCCCGATCACATGCGGCAGCACCTATCATGCTGTCACACCTCAATGCCATTCCACACACTTATTTGGACCCTCCTAAACTCCTTAATGATCAAATAACCCCATCGATCCCCAATGAGGATATCCCCAGGCAACCTGAGAAGGAGATCATGCAACCAGACCTTACCTGTGGATCACCCCCTATAATAGAACACACATCCACACACACAACTAACCTTACCAATTCCGATTGGATCGCTTGATTCAATGAGTTAGCCACCGGCCTATCCCATCTCAAGGCCGAGTTGCAAAACCTTTCAACCATCACCAAAGAACTTCTAAACACACACAGAGCCACTAACGTCAACGTGAACCGAATCAGTTACCAAACTAGTAGATACATCCCCAAGAACTCACACTTTAAGGACACTAGGCAGAGCAAGATACCTTCCCCCAACGACCCATCTCGGCCTAGGAGGGCAACTGCTGAACTATCCGATAACGGCATAGATGACCTCCTCCTATCTCATGCCAGGCCCACTGACAACTGTAAGTCTCGAGGTGACACTATCCAATCCATTCAAACCAACCCATTCAGAGAACCGACTCACAACAAAAGATCCATAAATAGAGAAAACCTCACAAATATCAACATAGTGCAAACTACGCTCTCCCGCTCGACTAGCAAGATGAAGTGTGCACTCATTAATTGCAGATCCGCTAGCAAACATGCCCCTGACATTTTCGACCTCATCCTCGAGAATGATTTAGACATTATCGTCCTTACCGAAACATGGCTTAATAGTTCCTCCTCTCCCATCCTTGACCTACTGGTTCCTCCTAGTCACGACTTAATCCACCTTGACAGAAACTAGAAACCTGGTGCCGGGCTAGGATGCATCTATCGAAACACAATCTCAGTCAATCAAGCAGACTCCATCCCTCTATCCTCCTGCGAATATCTCTGTATCAACATCTCTGATGTCAATCGCCTTGCCAGCAAACTTCACATTATTTACCACCCACCAGGTAATAATCTGGCTTTCATCGATGAGTTAATGGAAGTCATTTCATCCAACGACAACTCACTAGTGCCACAGATTTTCCTGGGTGATTTTAATCTCCACTGGAACAACTCAAACGACCATGGTGTAAGCTGCCTTAAATCCTTTCTGTCTGATCAGGATCTGTCCCAATTCTGAGACAGTCCAACCCACAACAAGGGAGAGACACTAGACCTCATCATAGCGAAAACGAACACTGTATCATTAGAATCCATCACTCCATGTGACTGGACTGACCATCACAGCATCATCTTCTCTATTAATATTGAGGTAATTCCAAAAAGGGGCCAACCCTCAAAAACAAAACAATGGAAAAGGAATATACAAAATATTAACCCCATCGCCCTGGTAAACCGATGCAACTCAGCCCTGACCCACTAGACAGACACGGTTGACGTCCACGACCTCACAGTCTTTTACAATTCCACTATGCTTGAAATCCTTGACTCTACAGCGCTCCTCCAAGAAAAATATATTTCCTCCAAAATCTTCAAACCATGGTTCAATGAGACCCTGAACTCTGATCAGCGCAAGCTAAGATCTGCTGAGCGACTATGGAAATCAGCACCCTCCACTGATCACCTATTTCACCTTAGAGTGCTGAGGAATTCTTACAACAGGAAGATTCTAAAGGCCAAGGCAGACTTTTTCAAAACCCAGCTGAACCAAGCCATCTACCGCCCCAAAAAACTATTCGAAATCGTCAAGCAACAAGCTCGCAACACGCCTAACTCTAAGGAAATAAACGATTCGGCTACACCTAACTGCGATGAGCTTGCCATTATCTTCCTAGAAAAGACAAAGTCCATTGAACTCGACATCCAATCTAAGAAGGCCCACTCACAATCTATCGCTCAGGATACAAAATTTTACTCTCAGACCAAGGTCCATTTCAGCACTCCGATGGAAACCGCAAAAAACAATGTCTCTTGGCACACCTTCTCGCCCATCCCTGAACAAGAGATCTACAACATAATTCTAGCAACCCTTCCAATCACTTCTCGGACCCCCTACCTCCTTCTCTATTCAAAATGATAAAAACATCTATTTTACCACTATGGACAAAAATTGCTAATGCTTCTCTGAGACAAGGCTCCATACCGGACTGTCTTAAAGTAGGGCAGGTCACACCTATACTAAAGAAATCCGACTCTCTACCATCAGATCTCAACAACTACCGCCCTATATCCAACATCCCTACTTTGGCAAAATTGCTGGAAAAATGTGTACAAATACAATTATGTACCCACATCGAGAACTACAACCTCCTAGACAATCACCAATCCGGCTTCCGTCATGGTCACAGCACGGAATCTGCACTCACCCACATAATGGATGACATACTAAAAATGCTAGACCACAACGAATCATGCCTACTGATACTTCTTGACTTATCCTCCGCTTTCGATACGGTTAAGCATGACAACCTATTGTCCCTACTGGAACGAAGGATGGGCCTTACGGGCCCAGTGCTACAATGGTTCACCTCCTTCCTAAATAACAGAACACAAAGAATCAAGATGAAACATTCACTCTCTCAACCCTCCATGGTCACCCTAGGCGTTCCACAGGGCTCAGCACTTTCACCCATTCTCTTTAATCTACTAATGGAACCCCTGGCAAACGCATTGAACTCAGCGAACATTCTATATCACCTGTATGCGGACGACACCCAACTGTACATGAAAATCTCCACACCAGAAGACATCATCTCCCTCAACGCTATTCTACAGAATACTCAAAGTTGGCTCACTGGCAACCACCTCATGCTTAACACCAAGAAAACGGAATTCCTTCTCATCTCCCCACCCAATCACACCCCCAAGATAGACTTATGGTTGAAACACCTAACCTCCTTTGACTGTGCTCCCCACATCATTGACTGCGTGAAATCCTTGTTAGTCACCATAGACAAACACCTGAACATGCAGGCGCAAATCACGAATGCCACCAAGGGAGCTAATCACCAGATGAGTATACTAAGGAAACAAACCCTTCCTCCCACAGACCGACTTAAAAATGGCAGTACAAGCCCTAGTGCTACCAAGACTAGACTATGGAAGCACCACTATATGCGGTCTCCCCAAATACAAGCTGGCCCCGCTGAGAGCGTCGCTTAACGCTGCGGCCAGACTCGTATCAGGAACTAAAAGAAATAACCACATTTCTCCGACCTTGAAAGCCCTGAACTGGCTGCCCTACGAGGCAAGAATACACCTAAAGATCGCTTGCATGACCCATAAAGCACTGCATAACAATGCCCCAGTTACTTAGCTATAAAGCTAGAGCGATCGGGAGGATGCAGACAATTGCGAAGTGCGAGTTCACTACTACTGAAACCACAACCCTTCCTTAAAAAGAGAATTGGTTGCAGAGCATTCTCTGGGATTGCACCGAAGATTTGGAACGCCCTACCTCCAGTGGTACATGGAATCTCCTCCTTTACCTCCTTCAAAAAAGAAGTAAAAATGCTGCTAATGAACAAATTCACATCCTAAGACTTTAATACTATGTTGACATCTTGTCACCTATGTGATCCACATATTACTGCCTACCTCCTTTGTATTGAAGGCGAATACCGAATGTATGTTTACTACCTCAACCACCTAATGTTTAATAACTGTGTATTGTGAAGCGTTCTGATTCCCTCTGGGATCCTTCTATGTTGACTACTAGTCACCTATGATATCCATATACTACTATATACCTCTTTTGTATGGAATGGCGAATACCAAATGTTTGTATACTACCTCAACCTTCTAATGGTTAATAACTGTATATTGTAGAGCGACCTGATACCCTCGTGGGTCACGTTCGCGCTATATAAAACTTTATAAATAAATCTGTTTAAGGGACAGAAAGATGGTGGTAAGAGATGGTTCCTGTCCCCCAGCGGCGGATCCTGCCTCCAAATAGTCCCTGTCAGTTGTCGCAGGATATTGAGAGGAGAGCTGGGCATTGGAGTAGTCCTATTTCAATTGCTGCTTGCTGTTCCCTAGTGGACCCTCCTTCCCCACCTTCCTGTGTTTCTTCTTTGAGGACAAAGATGGTGTTTGCCTAGACACGCTGCCCGCTCACGTCACTCCTCTCACCGCCCGATGACCGGTCAGTCAATTGATTGCAGCTGGAGGCTGTGTAACGCGGAAGGCGGTCGCGCACAGCTGACTCATCGAAGCGGAGGCCGCTGGCTGCTCGGCATCCGGACCACGGCTCTGCAAATTGCTTTCCGGGCCGGGAGGTGGCTGAATGAGATCAGAGCCACGGCCGCACCTTTCGCCATGACGGGGCGCAGAGCGAAGTCCACCAAGCCGATTTACTGCCCGAGCAACCGCAACAAGTAGTGGAAATGCAGGAGCGGCCTCGGAGGCAGCTAAGGACATCAGACAGAGAGAGAACTCCGCCAGGGCCAGACGGGAGCCCGGAGGAGCGAAAAAACAAGCGGTGAAAGTACTTTCAGGTAACGGGTTGCAGGAGGGTGGGACTGTTCAACCAATCATCGCCTCCTGGTTTGCCCCCCCCCCTTGTCAGGGGGGATGGGAAAAACATTGAACTATCCCAAGAGGCAAGTAAAAGTCACTCAAGCTGGGCTGCCCCTGTACCAAGAGAGGGGCATCCCCAACCTGAAACCTCTGTAGTGCCCGGGAATGCTGGGGATCCAAATGACAAGTTGGACGGGGGCAATGATCCTCCTGCAATCACCCCTGGAGCTGCACAAGGTGGTATCCCCATCCTGAATCCGGGGCTGGAAATGAGCTCTGCCACGCAAGAGGTAGATCAAGGGGAGAAGGAAGAGGTGACTCCCAGAGTAATTAAATTTAAGGATACTACCATGCCTGGTCCCGGGAATATAAGTCTCAAGCAGACGGGAACGCTATCCCCCGAATGGCCGGGGGGTGAGAAGTTTTTCTCTTTGACGGATGGTTAGGGCTCATCTAAACAGGAGTGCTCATCTCTTGAAAGTGAAGTTTCTCTGGACTCTGACAGTAGTGCTTCCTTGGATGATCCTCAAAACACGCAAAGAAGGAGAGATTATGCATTTCTGTTAGAAAATTCACTACTGACACACATTTTGTAGTAACTAGCGAATGTAACCATACCTTTGAAGTTAGAGCAAACTGGAGTTTATATTTAGATGGAGGAGATCTTGTTTTCCCTGGAGATTACTGCATTTGTTGGAAACATGCATTTTACAGGTTACCCAAGAGATGGTATGGAACGTGTTACATGGGTGTAGATTTTTCCAAAATTTGCTATGTAAATAAAATATATGATTCGACAAGGGAAAAACATGTGAGGACAAAGAGAGAGCTAGTGCTAATGAAATAGTATGTGACATTTTTGGTGCTTAGATTCCATCGGTAGGGCTAACCCCGTAACCAACAATATAAACCCTATAAAGCTGTACCTTTCAAGGTTGATATTGTGTATACAATGTTAGTGGGGGTGGATTGTTTAGCAGAGGGACGAGGCACATATTTCTTTAAGGTTCATGGTTTGAATCGACGTTGAGTTACGTGGGTGAGCCACACCTTCACGGGAGTTTGAAATAGAGGGTTTTCACGTGTAACATGTCTGATGGCAAAATCAAGGTGAAGGAGCAAGTTGGTGGTTACAGGGTGCGTGGACGAAGTGATTATGTTGCCGGTCACGGCTTGAAAGGCACAGCTTTATAGGGTTTATGTTGTTGGTTACGGGGTTAGGAGTAAGTAAACACACATTGATTTGAATTTTAATTAATCTTATTTTGTGTATGATAGTTTATGTAAATGGGTGGGGGAATATGAGAATTAATTTATGTCAGAATTAGTTTGGTTAAAACACAGTGATTTATCCGGCAGTACGTTTTTTAAATGTTATTTTGATGAGTCCAGTTTTATGGTAACTGAGTAAAATGTTTGATTCCTTTTATTTTAGTGACCCCTGGCGAAGGGCTGTAAGAGCCTGAAATGCATTGGGTGATAATATATGAGGCCAACCACAATGAATGGTTAATCCCTACGTGCCACTGATAAGGCCTGGATGGGCATGCCAGTGGCACTTGAAAAAATGTGGAATAACGCTGCCTTTTAAGTGATTGGATAAAATATGGATGAAGCTGAAAATATAAATAAAGATATGTATTAAATTCAGATTGCTGTATGAACATTGGTTTATTGTTAAAACAAAGACTTTGCTACAAGGCTGTGCGTCTGATTGGCGCGTGAGGACGTGCCAAATATAGTGAATTATGCTCACGTGCTATTTGGGACAGAGCACATAATCAGTCAGCACGCCGCAATATTGCTACGAGCAGCCAGAACAGTCACGAGTATAAGAAGGTGTGCAAGCTATCATTCTCGTTTGTAGTTTATAATAGATACATTTCTTGCAACAGCAATAGATACATAGCCTGAGAAAGGAATTTTGACGATGAACATACAAGAACTGAATTGTTAACAAAGGACTATTCAACTTTGACATGAGTGTGTGAAAGATGTGTCATTCCCATGTCCAGTGTGGGATTTTTCTCTACTGTTGCAGTCCACAACGTGTGTATACTTTGGACAATGAACTGCCTATGACGATGCAACTATGTGGGTATTACCTGTAGATTTTATTGATTATAACCTATTGACAGCCTGTTTTGGACAGGAGAACCCTTCAGATCTTTTGGGTACACTCTCCGATTCCAGAACCCCTTCCAGACGCTTTGCTGAACCTTCCTCTGTTGACTCTTTGTGGATCTATTGCCGAGCCCTTTCTGCAGCCCTATGCAGTATTCCCTTTGAACCCTTTGCCAAGACCTTTCCCTGACTCTCCACTACCATTTGCATGAACTTTACTGAGGTTTACACTTTAATGAAGTGTGGCTTAGGCCGACACTTATTCCGTTTCCCCTGAAGACTTTTGACTGAGCTTCTGATATGCTAAGACTCGCTTTACTCAGTCCACTTTGCCTTGTCCCTATTCTGAAATGGAACTCTTTGATTTCTGAGCCTCTTTGAACTAACTGAGCTATTGCTTTCCTTTTGACTGTGCTTGGGATATTTAGATTGCTAATATAGGTTTTTTGACAATCAGATACGCATGTTGCTAGCTTGTATTGCACTTACAGAGCTTCTTGTATGTTTCATATAGAGCCATCTAAATTTCTTTAGGAGACTTGCTCTCCCTGTTGCAATACTATATTTCTGAAGCATGGATTTGAGAGTGATCTATTTGAATTTGATTACTAATTTGGGAAAAATACCCTTGAACTTGGCTACCGAATCCTGGTCCACACTGCACAGCCAAATTGGTTGCACTATTAATTGAATGCATGAAGTGTGACGCTCTAACAACCCTCACCCCTCAGTGCAAAAAGAAAGGTCCATCAGAGGACCTAGTGTAAATGATTGAGCACTGAGACAGAAAGTAATAAATACTAAATAAAGTGTGAGCCCAGGAAACGCTGGATCAGGACTCTTCATGTTTCGCCTACCTTCCCCAAAAGCTTCTTGACATCTCTTCTTTAACATCTGCGGTATTTTCACTAGGCTTGATCACTTAAGCCCTAAGAATTGATCGTATCCTCTTGAAGATGTTTCCGCTGTCCTTGTACTGAGAATGATTTCATATTAAAACCATCAAGGGTTGCTTCGCTCTATCAAGAGCTAGTATAATTTTCACCTTTATGGTCAATTATAGTTTAATCTGATAACATGTAGATTTCTTTTGTTGTATGGAATGTGACAGTCCAGTATATTCAATCTCTCATCTGCTCTTTTCTCCGCCGGCAGAGTCACAATTAATGGGCACCAAATCTAGACCAATGGTTGGTTATTGGTTAACCAATGACATTAAAATTTAAATAAGTTCTTGGAAAATTAAATAATCTGGCACCGATCGCCACATCATGAATACTGTGCTTCCTGGCAATGATACACTTCTTTAGGATGACTTTTAATGGTGGCATGTGCTCTGCATGGCTGTAACGTAGGGCAAATTGTTCAGGATTCCAATTAACAAAATCTTTTTGCTAAGCTAAAATGTGGCTGTTTGTAAGTACCTTACAGTTTACCTTAAATGTCCAGCATTTCTGTGGACACATATTATTTGTTTTAAAGAAACTTGGTGTATAGACCATTTTGATTTGATCGATAATATGGCATTTATTAAACATGTGATAATGAGAGATCACACCATGGGTGGTTTAGCTATTTTGTTTAACTCACATTATAAATGTAACTGTGTACTGCTGCATGTTGATTCCAACTATGTTATGGTGCTGAAATATGTGTTACTAGATAATGATAATTACATTTATATATTGTCTGTGCTCTACAAGGTTTTAAAAAATGCGGAACATTTACTTATTGTAATGAAAATATTGAATCTATATGGTCTTTATAGCTTTTAATGTGCATATTTTTAATCCAACTAGAAGATATCTGACAGTATGACGCTTTGGCTTCTAACATATAAACATGTGTGTTAAAGAAGCAACTGCTTTATGCAGTCTTTACAGATTTTTCTTGTGCATTCAACAGGGCCTATCATGTCCAGACCTGCCAGCTCACAACCGTGTATCACACGATTTCGGCTCTCTTCACAGTCACCTGGTAAGGAGCCAAAATCACACAGTGGCAGGAAAAACGAGCTGAAAACCACTGTAAACAGTGGATTCTCAGCTCGTTTTCAGAGGCAGTAACCAGCCAATGTCCATTAAGAGGTGTGAAAACACCACAAGACTGCAGACAGCCGCAATGACCCTTTGTTTTTATTTTTTGGGAGGGTGTGGGGGGGGGGGAGGGCTTGGTGAGGGGCAGAGTGCCTCTTAGGTAGCTCTCGGCATGAGGCCCTGCCCCTCCAAAGCCCCGCCCCTTCCTCACACTGTGGCATTAATTTGTAAGTTGACAGGTTGCCCTGTTGTGAACCAAGCCCTGCTGTGAACCAAGCTGGAGTACTAGGATATACCAATATGACTCCTAACAACAGTTCAGGATGTGCATGAGGCAAACTGGTTTAAGGTATGTTTCAACTATTATCCCTGTAAAGCATGGCCTGAAGCAGAGGTCTGCATATCCTCCTGCGCTGTTCTCTTGTAGATTTACAATATACTATTTGTGAAGTCCACTCGTTTCCACCGAACAGGATGGGGAAATAAATCTATTGATACGTGCAGATGATACTGTATGATTAGACCTAATCCCTATTGGCCTACAAAGGAAACTAGTAGCCTGAAATTAATTTGCAGATAGGCATTGTCTCATTATTAATTTACTTAAACAGGGATAATGATTTTCTAGACAGTGCAACTCACTATCCATTTCTCAAAGAGGGTAGATAATGCCAGGATGGACACATTAAACACAGGTTTATTTTGGCATATTTGATGCAATCTATAAAGAAGGTTCATGCTAGATCCACAAAGGTTAGCACAGGGATCTCTAATTTCTTAACAGCCAAGGGATAGCAATAGACATTTCCTGTTAGAGAAATAGGAAAGGTGACCTTCGAAGTCCTATTTGATGGTAAGGCAGTCCTTGTCTATCATGTATCAGGTGGGGCATGTGCGGGGCCAGTCATGTTGCTAATAATAAACATAATATTTTAACATCTGAGTTGATCACTGTTAGCAGGCAATAAGCAGCTGGGCACAACGTGTCCCCCCTGGGTTTTAAAAGCATTCATATATCCTTCCTCCCTCATAGTGGGGGAGGTGGGGGGGAGGAAACTCCCCTTTTCAAATGCCTCCTTGTATAACTGCAGTAGGGCCTGTGCCATCGTAGCCGATTGAGCTTGGTAGAATTCGGATGGCCCCAGGGAGTGCCTGCAATGCCACTCGTATTTCCTCCTCTGATAACTGGGCATCCAGTTCTTTCTGTCCCAACGGTGCACAGCGCGCCAGGGGAAGGCCTCACAGAAATGGTATGTAGCAGTCCGGCTGGACCGCAGAGGCTGGGTCTGCGGTATACACTTTCTGTAAATGCTTCTGGAAAACCCCCAATATGTCAGCCCTGGTGTGCATCAATCAGCCCACCGGGGTACGCAAGCAAGTTGTCGGGGCTGTTCCCGCCGTAGGATCCAGGCCAAGAGATGCCCTGATTTGTCCCCCTCTCTATGTAGTCGTTGTCTGTACTTGCGAAGTGTGTACTTATCCAACTTGCCCCATATGTCGCTTATACGGTTGTCGGCGGTTGGGTGTGCCGGATCTTCTGCCTGAACTACCGCTAGCACATCTTCTCCATCCTAAGGTCTCTTTGTAATTGCCGGCGGACCCCACACGTCAATCCCATACAGACTCCCCGCAGCACCATCTTCATCGCCTACCATTCAGTGGCTCTTCTGGATGTCCCCTTCCAATTGAAGGTCTTATACTCAATCAATGCTTGGGATAGGGTCTCTCTCACCACTGGGTCCTCTAGAACGTCCGAAGACATTCTCCACGTTCTGGGTCCCTGTTCGGGGGCATTCCATTTCACAGAGCAGCTAACCAGGGCATGGTCGGACAAGAAATGGGCCAAATGTGTCACTGTAACCTCTGGGATGGTGGACATCTACGCCACCAATACCCTGTCCGGTCTGCTATGCTTATTGTGCGTGGACGAGTAACACGTGTATATCTATTGGGTCAAGTACCCCACCCGCCATGCATCCCATATGCCCATGTCCCACATCACCTACCGGAGCCTTTTTGTCATCTGCAGATTAATTCCTTGCCTGGGCGGGTGTCTGTCCAAGTCTGGGTCCAGCACGCAGTTAAAGTCCCACATCCACAGTAGAGGCACATCAAGTTCTAGGGCTATCAGGTCCTGTATGAACCAGTAAAACGCAGGGTTGTCTTTGTTCGGGCGTACGTGTTTAGTATAGAGATGTCACGGCCATCTAGGGTCCCCCTTAGTAACACATAGCGCCCATTCACATCCACCTCCATATATGTTAGGGCGAACGGCATCCCAAGGGCCACCCATACCAGCACGCCCCTGGCGTATGTTGAGTGGGAGGAGTGGAATATTTGACCCCGCCACTTCTTCGCCAACCTAGCGGCACCCATCTAGGTGTGTTTCTTGTAGACAAGCTACAGAAATATGATGCTGTTTAAGGAAGGATATCATTCTAGTGTTTTGTGCAAGTGCCTAAGCCCCTAACATTCCAGCTTAGAAACCTAACCTATGTCGCCAAGCCTACATATTGTGTAGTTCAGTCGTCGCTCCTACCTTTGCTCACCACCTGCTGTCAACAGATGTTGCATGGCTCCAGAACTAGCATTCAAACAATTCTGTAATGTTTTACCCCCATCCTCCTCCCACGGACAAATAACATGCAACTGTGCAGTCGTCAATGCCCTCCCCATGCTCGTGCCAGGACGTGCACAGCTACCCCAGCAGCCCAACAGGGGCTAATGAACTCCCCATTACAACGAGCCTCCCGACCAGGCTCGCCCATCAACATAACCAGCAAAAAACCCCACCAAGTAGCAAACCAGTGGTCATTCCACGCAGCGATCTCCCCGGTCACCCCATTAAACACCACAAGATACAACAATCGGCTTGCATTCAGCGCGTTCATCACTCCCTCGTAGGTCAAAGTGTCGAGCATGCCACATTCACACTGTAGTATTATGAAAAATAACCAAGAGTCCAGAGTATCGGGGCGTGGCCGAACGATCCACCATGGCGGACGTGTGCTAGGCGAGCTCCGCTCAGCCTAAATAAATTATCCTTCATTTCTCCTGCTTTCTCCGGAATGCCTGGGCAAATGTGACACTCCCTATACATGGCACGGTAGCGAGACCCTGTTGGGGCATCCGAAGGCACAGATACGGCGGCGGGTGCTCGGAGGAAGCAGCGGCCTGCGCGGCTGACGGCCCGGCCGGTGAGATCGAGGCGGGGCCTTTCTGGCGCCTACCACGGCTGAAGCGGTCGCGCACATCTACGTTGGAGTGCGCTGGTGGCGAGACGGACACTCATCGCTGCAAGGGCTCCGCGGGACGATTCCTCGACAAAGAAGGGGAAGCGGCAGCACCGATTGAGATCGGCGGCTCCGGGGACAGGCGAGTGAAAAATCCTTGCTTCTCTCCCCCTCCCCCATCGGCAGCCTCGCGCTCGGCTGCCGGATCGGGTCGCAGGAGGCCAGGGGCTAATAGTATGTCGGTGGGAGCACAGATGGGACCTCGGCCGGTGCGGTGAGTGCCCCGGAGGGGGTTGTGAGGCCCTGAATAGACTCCCTTGCCCCTGGGCTGTAGAGGCGAGTGGGCCAGTGCTTTACGGCCCGAAGGCATAACAGCAAGACGCTAACTACTCTGGGCCCCACGGGGCTGGGGGGGGGGCAGTATATCGGCCTAAATCTGATACCGCCGAGCGGGGGGTGCCTTGAGGCCACGCTGCAAGTGCCATTGGATTCCGGACCCCCACCGGAAGTGAGAACTGAGGCCTATACGCGGTCGCGGCCGAGGGAGGCTAGCATTGACTACAGTGGGGCTGCTCCCCCTAACAGACCCGCACATTGTGGCCTGAAGGAAAAGAGTACAGGCCTGGAGCCGGTCGGCCTACAATGTAGACATTGCTCTGGTGGTAGGCGGACCCTGGTGGCCACCCTAGATGTGGGAGACTAGTGGAAGCCCTGTGTAATACTTGCCCAGACCAGCGGGAGCGGCAGGGGTGGGGTGCTGTGGGGCACCCGGTGGGCGGGGGGGGGGAAGTCACGCCTGTCTACGGAAGCGGCTGAGCTAGTGCCCGGTGCGGCTTGTGGGCGGGCGGTCTCCACCCAAGCCTGGACACCCTGAAAGATCCGGCATTGAACGCCACTGAATCTGATATGAAGAACCCCCCCTCCCGCAGCACAGGCCTTACAAACTCAGGATATTCTCTAAGGTGGCGGATTTGACGAAGTAATCTTGCAGGAATACGCCGACGGGCGGCAATCATGACAAAAGATAAAACCGGGGGAGGCTCTGCCAAACAAAGCTCGCTGGATAAATTCACCGGCCCTGGAACTGCCGCAACAGAGCAAGGAGGAGCGACTGGGGGCATGCCGGACAACGCTGCCCTCATGGCGGCCATTACACAATCCAGGGATGCCCTGGATGCAAAAATAGGGGCAGTTGGCTCCGATGTGATGCTCCTTCGGCAAGATTTACGCAATGCAGTGGGGCGCATTACAGAGGCCGAAACCAGAATCTCCGGTGTGGAGGATTCCGTCACTACCCTACAGAAAAAAGTTACCTCACTGGAGGCGGTCCAGCGGGGCCTGGCGATGCGGGTAGAAGACGCAGAGGGCAGGGCCAGACGGAACAACCTCCGCTTTGTGGGCTTCCCAGAGGGATGCGAGGGGGGTGATATGGAGCGGTTTCTTACTCAATGGCTAGAAAGCTGGCTTCCCCCTGACACCTTATCCCGCTGCTTTGTGATTGAACGGGCTCATAGAGCCCTGATACCGAAGCCCCCTCCAGGGGCCCGACCGAGGCCTGTCATAGCTAAGTTGTTAAATTATCATGATAGAGATGTCATCCTGAAGCAGGCCAGAGTTAAAGATCCCTTGACATACGACAACGCCCGCATACTTGTATTTCCGGATTACACGCGGCTGGTTCAACAAAAGAGACAGTCGTTCCTGGCAGCCAAGGCTCGTTTGCGTGAACTGAAGCTCCCTTACGCCTTGTTGTATCCGGCCAAACTACGGGTGATTTATCAGTCGAAAACTTTATTCTTCGAATCACCTGAAGAGGACTTTCATTGGACAGATGAGACAGTGAGGGTCCGGCCCCACACGCCGCCCAGGAGAGACTCTGATTCATCCTCCAGTGATGTAGTTTGGAAACCGCCCAGATCCAAAGCTACGGTGAACAGGAGATCAAGATCCAGACGTCGCTCTTTATCCCGCAAGGATCCTAGCAGAGCCGCATCGATGCCTCGACAGGGGACCTCAACTTCATAGACACTGTTAGGTCACTCCCCGGTAGGGGGGTGGCTTTGGGTGCTACTTGTTAATTCCGGGGAAGCACGTAGGGAGGCCAGTACCTTTGCTGGAACTTATTTGACAGAGGGAACACCTGCCAATAATGGGCTGGTTTCTGGGGATCCATTGGCGGGGGATGACCGGGTGCTCCCGTTGGAGTCCGCTGGCCGCCCCCGCCGCGACAGATACTTCAGCGGTTTTGAGGTATGGGGTGGGCGGCAGTTGGGTTGTTTTAGTTCCGGAATTGCACTATGTCACAGCTATACAGAACCACCACACACATCGGCTATCTAATCTCCCAATGGCTAACGTCTCAATGAATGATCCTTATCGCATGTACCATGGCTTGGGGTATTCAAATTGTATGTCTGCACTGTGTTATTGTCCAGCGGAGACACTGCTGGTACACAGGCTCTTCGGTGACCCACACACCACGGCTATAGAACTTACTGATGGTGGTTCCACTAGGTAGGCTGCAAACCCCTGCAGGAGATCTCCAGGTGGTGAGTTGGAACATCAGAGGAGTACTAGACAAAGTGAAGAGGGGGGCTATACTTCAACAGGCCAAACGCTATCTGGCAGATGTCCTGCTACTACAGGAGACACACCTTATGGGGACTAAGGCCCTTTGTCTTCTTAGATATGGTTATATTCAAGTGTTCCACTCAGTGTTTACGAGGGGATCCCGAGGGGTCGCCATTCTTATCCATCGAAGGGTCCCTTATAAACATTCCAAGACGTGGGTGGATGCCCAGGGAAGGTACGTCTTCATTAGGGGCACCATTTATGAGGAGAAGGTGGTGTTGGGCAGCATCTATGCCCCCCCGCCGCTGTCCTGGGTTCTGGTTGAACGCCTCACGACTCTGTGGGCGGATATGCCGGATGGGTTGGCAGTTATAGGGGGCGACTGGAACGATGTAATGGACATGGCCAGGGATAGATGGCGACCGGGGGGACAACCAACCCTTAGCTTGCCAAACAACCAAACTACATTCCCTGGTGTCAGGACTGGGCTGGGTGAACCCCTGGCGACGGTTACATGGGGAAGAACAGGGCTACACATATTTATCAGCGGTGCATGAATCATTTTCCCGACTTGATTATATATTCGTGCCATCAGGTGCGGCTGGTAGGGTAGGGGCCGCGGAGATACTTCTGAGAGGTCTATCAGACCACTCTCCGATCGTTCTTATGGTACAGTTAGGTCCCGCAAAGCAGGCCTTTAGATGGCGTCTCTCCCCTTGGAATCTGCAAGAGGATAAATATAGAGAACATATTGGGCAGGCGATTGAACAATACCTAGACCTTAATGTAGGGTCGGTAACGGCAGTCGAACCCCTTTGGGAAGCGATGAAACCAACTATACGGGGAATAGACATCTCATACTGCTCAGCGGCACGTCGAATTAAGAAGGAGTCGCTCTTGAAATCGGAAGCTCATATCATGGAACTGGAGCGGAATAGCAGGGAGGAGGGGGGAAGTCAGGTGCGCCGCCAGTTACTTGTGGCGAGACAGACCCAGGCTGATCTGTTAATGGATGAGGCCCGCTTGACGTGGCTAGCATCCCGAAGTAGGATCTACCAATGGGGGAATAAATCAAGCAAGCTACTCCATCGATTGTGCCAGGGGGCCCAACGTCCCCAGGCTCTTCCTGGTATACCGGGTCTTGATGGGAAGATCATTGGGGACCCCACTTTGATCGCGGAGAACTTTGCAAATTACTTCGCAGAATTGTACACTCCTAAGGAATCCCTGTCGGAAGATATGGTTCATCGCTTTCTGGAGGATTTACCACCCGGGCCCTCTCTGATGCAGCTCGTGCAGAGCTGGATCTTCCGCTCACTGAGGAGGAACTGAGTACGGCCCTGGGAGATTTAAACTCTGGAAAGGCCCTGGGCCCTAACGGATATCCTTGTGAGTTTTTCAAGAAATACTTTTCGAAATTGGGGCCTCACTTCCTCAGGGTGGTAGATGAAGCGAGGGATCGCGGTAGCCTCCCACGCGATTGGAGACATGCTGAGGTGGTCGTGTTTCATAAGCCGGGCCTACCCCCAGATCAACATGCCTCGTATCGCCCCATTTCTTTATTGAATGTAGAGGCGAAAATCTTGGCAAAAGCATTAGCAAACCGCCTCCAAACGCATATCTCTACAGTGGTCCATCCCGACCAAGCCGGCTTTATGCCCCAGCGAGCCACACGCCACAATATTTGTCGAGCACATATTGCCATAGATACCGTCCGGGGCTTGGGTGCTCCAGCCGCGCTCCTATTGGCAGACATGGACAGGGCCTTTGACTCCCTTAGTTGGGTATATTTATTCGCCCTGCTGGGTCGTCTGAATATGGGTCCACGCTTTCTGTCTTATCTGAAATTGTTATATACAGATCTTACGGCATCGGTGAGGATTGCGGGGTCCACATCATATACATTTTCCATTGGACGGGGCACTCGTCAAGGCTGTCCCTTATCACCATATCTCTTTGCCTTGGCAATGGAACCTCTGGCGGCGTGGGTAAGGATGGATTCACAGGTAGCTGGATTTGAATGGGCGCAGGGGATCTCGGACCGCATTGCATTATATGCCGATGATGTCCTCTTCTTTTTAACAGATGTCAATAAAACAAGGCCACGATTGCTTCGTATCATGCAGGTGTTCGGGGAGTCGTCCGGTTTATACATGAATCCCCGCAAATCTACCCTGTGGGTCTTAATGGAACGAATGGAGTTGGGGTCTTGGGCATCGGCGATACAGGTTACAACGGTGGGATTGAAATATCTGGGAGTCTTCTTGTCAGGTTCATCAAGTGTGTCCTGGGACAGGAACCTTGCTCCGATATGGGCGCAGGTGCGAGAAGAGCTGAAGGCATGGTCGCATATGCCCCTGTCTATTTATGGTCGATCGGCCATCTTTAAGATGGTGTCGCTGTCGCGTTTGCTTTACCAACTGCAGAATCACCCATACCCCATTTCACCTCAGTGGTTTCGCCAGGTCAATGCGGCCTTAGGTCAGTTTCTATGGGCGGGGGGGGCGTCCAGAGTGGCGTTGCGGACCTGCTTTCAATCGACATATTGTGGGGGATTGGCCACATCAGATGTCCAATCATACTATATAGCCTCACACCTGTTAGTACTGAATGAATGGTGGTACGGGGACAGGTCGGATCCCGCGTATGCAGTGGAAAGACGATGCATCGGGGACTCTACCCTACATACTATCCTATACTCGGCTCCCCTGCGTAACTCTCTACCATCGGCCACAAGAGTGGTATTCCAGGTTTGGAAACAGGCTCTGAGTAAGATGGTGTGGTGGGGCAGGTTGACGGGGGAAGCCCCACTGTGGTTTAATGGGCAACTGCCACAATTAGCAGGCTTGTCGGGATTTCGAGGCTGAGATAATATAGGGATCTCCGTTCTGGGGGATGTGATGCGTGGTACCGTCCTGAAGTCTTTCCAGGACCTCCAGCAAGAATATCAAATGCCGAAGACCCAATTCTATAAGTACCTCCAATTCAGACATGCCATTTCCCCCAGTATTGCGGGACTGGAGGCCCTGCCCGAATTCAGTCCCATTGAAGCTAAAGTCTTCATGGGAGACTTAAAAGACTATAAAATCTCCAAGATTTATCAGTCCCTGGTGACGAATAGTCCCACCACATTAGACAAACTTAGAGTGGCATGGGAGGGGGACCTCGGCCCACTAGATAGGGATGATTGGACGGAGGCACTGGCCTCCCCGCGGGAGGCAGCGATCACGATGCTACTTCGCCTAATTCAATTTAAATACCTACATCGGGTTTATTATACCAGGGCAAGGCTGTGGAGGGCGGGTCTGGTGTCATCCCCAACATGCCTACGATGTGGCCGGGAGGAGGGAACCCTCATACATACGATTTGGCATTGCACGACTCTCACAAAATTCTGGCGAGGGGTTCTGGCCTGCCTTGCAGAGGTGCTGGGGTGGGAGCTCCCCTCTTCACCTAAATTGATACTGCTACATATAATGGAGGGTGTCAGGGAAATATTTACAAACGACATTTGTTATTATTGGGGTTTACACTGGCTAAGAGAGATATTGCACGGAAATGGAAAGCGGAGGCTCCACCTTCTTTGTCAGCGTGGAAAAATGGCTTAGATTTCTGTATGGGATTGGAGATTCCAATATTTAAGGCTAGGGGCTGTCCGCAAAAACATCCAAAAATCTGGAGGTGATGGGCTGACTATCGAGGTCTCTGCCTCGAACCAGTTCCCTCAGTGGATGCCTTAATCCCGTGACGATCATTCAGGATTGTGGAGCGATAGACCGATGACTCAGCGATACTTTTTATGAGGGGAGGTGGGTCCAAATGTGGTATTTAAACTGCAGTGCTACAATAGTGCAACGGGGGGTGTTATACAGTTCATGTTTTACTGTTTCCTTCTAAAAATGTCTATTCTAAATGTCAATGCAATTCTCTTGTATCTTTCACTGAGGCAGAAGGCTTCTGGGTTACAGAGCCCTGCATTGTATTTGACGCTTGACATAATAAAATCTGTCCCAAAAAAAAAAAAAGAGTCCAGAGTCTCAATGCACGACGCCCCTCAGATGACATCAGCGGCGGGTGCAGCATCCAGTAGGGTCTTCGGAACAACCTCCGCCAACAGGCTCCATCGATGTCAAGCCATCCGGGGACACCGGGCCCACCCCCTCCACTGTCCCTAAGTGCAGAGTGCCATCCTCGCCCACAGTGATTCTCTGCTCCTCCAACTGGACCATACCAGGGTTCTCTGCTGATTTTTCAAGTCGCTGTATCCCTTTTCTGGGACAGGTGCCCCACCTCCTCCTCTGGCCTCGCTGTTCGCGGGGGTTGGGGGAGGCAGATCTCCAGCCATTCCCACACCTCCTCTGGGGCCTCAAAGCAATGTGCCTTTCCTTGTGCTAGTACCTTCAATTTGGCCGGATACAGTAGCATGCATTGCAATTGTAAGTCCTGCCACTGTCGCTTGACTTAAAAAGGTTTTACGTTGTTCCTGTACCCGTTTGGTGTAGTCCAGGTATATGGTGATTTTGCTATTTTCATAGCTAAGGTTCTGACTCTCCCTTGCTGCTCGCAGGATACAGTCCCTTTCGCAATATTTAGTATTTTTGCTATGATAGCCCGCGGCTGTGCACCCGGGGGGGTGGCAGCAACAGGGCCCCGTGTGCTCTCTCCACAGCAAAGAGTTCCGACAGTCCCCGCGGGCGTAAGGAGTGCGTATACTTTGTTCTAGGAGCTGTTCTGCCAATCCCTCCTCCACGCGTTCCAGGAACCCCAAGACCCGGATATTGCTGCGCCGAGCGCGACCTTCTGCATCTTTGGCCAAGCATTCCAGGGCCCTCGTGGCTGTGGTCGTCTGGGCCACCTGCTGCTTAAGTGACGCGACCTCCCCTTTCAGCACTACAATGTCGCCCTTGCCAGTGGACACTTTGTCTGCCACTTTGCGTAGGTATGCCCCCGGGAGGTTAAAGTCGATCTGCACTGTCTCAATTTGATTTTTCAGTGCCTTCCTAGATCCCTATATGGCCGCCAGTAGCTCCGTATGGGAGGGTTCTTCTCTCTCGCCATCCTCTCTCCCATCACCGCTGCCCGTTTGCTTCGTTATGCACTGTGGTGGGTGGCGTGGTGTGGTGTACTGTGTGATCGTGTTGGCCCCTGTGGAGCGTGCTGCTTTATCTTTGCCCATCACGTAGGTGCCGAGGGTCCAACTCACCATGTGCTCTCACAACCGCGCTGTCAGGATTGGTGTAATCCCCAGTTCGGGCCCTTCGGGCACCCCAGCCCCAGTCTCACGTGTACAGGGAGTCGCTACCTGGGCCTCACCACCCATGCTGTCACAAAGTCACACACCAGGGCCCTACGCTCTTGTTTGTGCAGCGGTGGGACTCGTCCTGCACCAATTCTACTTTTGCCAAGGGCTGGGTCGTCTTCTGGCAATCCTCGCAAGCTGAAGTGGGTCAGGCTGAGGGCGGCTATCCCACCACCTCAGTAATGCCGCTGGTGCCCTTTCACTCCTGTTCGCCCTTTGTCACAGGGCGTGTGCTGTGGTTCCCAGGCTGTCTCCCCTCTCTATCCACCACATTCCCTTTGCAGGCAGGCGGGACACCTACCCAGGCAACCAACACTAGTGCTGTCTCTCAGGCCCCAGGGCCCACCAGGTCCCTGGTAAATGTCCAGTTGTTGTTGGATTCGCCTGGGGCCCCCAGGACGTTTCAACAAAGTGGAGCCGGACCCGACCACACCAGCATCGGCTGCCAGCTATCAGAAGGACTGCAGCCCGGGGCTCCCAGCCATGCAAGTCAGGGTGCCACACAATGTGGCCTCTGCGCTCCACTGACCATGATCTCAGGTACAGGCCCGGACTGGGAGCCAGGCGGGTAGAGTTCCATGCATCTCCGGTCGCCCCTACACCTCCTCCCTGCCCAGTACCTGGCACTCTCCTTTGGCTGATTCTGGCACCACTCCTTTTCTGGACTAATCCACCAACTCAAGGGACCCCGGGCCACCAGACGATGGCAGCCTGCGTCCTCGGATACCTCCAGCGAGGTCCACGTCCAGGTCCCAGCCACTCCGCCCAGGACCGTGGAAACTCCGTCAAAGTCGCCCTCTGACTTCAATTATGCAGCCCGAGCCATCTGCCGTTGCCCCAAGGGGGAGCAGAAAGTCGGTAACAGCAAGCAGGGGCGCCGGAAGCCAACCCCCACTCTGCGGCCAGAAGTCCTTGCCTTCGGGGCCACCACTTTGGCTCAGGCCATGCCCATGAACCGCACCCCAGGGATCCCTGCCTCTAATCATCACCTCCTGCCCGGTCCTCATACCACCGGAGGCTGCAGCCGTTCACTCGCCGAAAGAGGAGCGCGGCCCAGTGTCGCTCCTCTGCAGGACAAGCAGCCGTGGCCGACCACAGCCCACCTCCATCTCTGCCCACATGGCCTGCCGCTCCTCAGCTACCTGAGCGGCCCAAAGCGCTCGTCAACAGTCCTGCTCTCTGGCAGCCAGTGAACATCCAGGAGGCCCCCACAAATGCAGCTCAGGGTCCTTGTACTGTAATCATTATTTCAAGCTGGTTACAGGAGCTAATATGCAGTATTTAGGCAGGCTTACTGGGCAGTCCGGCCAGGAGCTCAGAGGCTCATGCCCTGACTGCCATGTTGCTTGGCCACGCCCACCGAACTGGGAAAATTGTACCCAAAATTTCAGCTAATAGCATTCTTAAATGCCATTAATGATGTGGATTCTACAGTGACCAACACAGTTTAAAAAAATAAACCCACATTCCAAACCCTCACAAACTCCTTTCCAGCAGAGATCAAAGCTTTTGAATGTGCGGTCAATATCTACGCAACAAAAGCACATATTTCACAACCTCTCCAGGTCTGAACAAGAAGCACTCAACTCTTTACGAAACAACCCAGACCTGGCAATAAAACCAGTAGACAAGAAGAGGCTATTTTGATTGTCACTTAAGGCATGTATAAGTGTCTGAGACTTCTATCTGACAGAACACACTATGAGATTTTAAATGAGGACCCGGCACTTAGGGTACAAGGTATCAAACACCATGGGAGAGGAAGCAGAAACATAGGGCTGGATTACAAAACCAAAGGTGGATTTTTTGGTTGCAAAAAATCCCTGGATTCTCTATTTCTATACGTTTCAATAGTTTCATAAACAACAGAGATCTCTTCTGAGTAGACCAATTGTTTACAGCATTAATTCCATCTTGTACCTCTATCCCAATTCTGTGATTGGGTCCTTCATCCCCTGGCCAGTAAAATGCCTTATCTTAAGGACACCAAAGATGTCCTTAGACTATTATAAAATCTCAACTTTGACCCGGAGGCAGATATTTTGCTGTCTTGACACTGAGGCTTTTTATACGAATATTCCTCAGAAAGACACTTCTAATGGTTGAACCGGTAGTCACAAACACCGAGTGAAACTACATTACTTCTATACAATTTGTGGTAGAATGTGCCAGATCAGCTCTAATGGCAAATTTCACACAATTCTTTTTTTTTCTTTAGATTTTCAGCATATACACATGTACACACAATATGCCATCAGTTACCTCATGTAGGTAACCCTATCGCATTAATGCTACATCAACAGTGATGTCAAACAATCAGTGCAGCCTCATCATCACTCAACAGTATCCCTCCATTTCGCACCATACATTAGGCAATGCCAGGATTTGTCAACAAATAACCTGTAAGTGGGCCCCAAATGTCTCTCGGATGGATGGCACCGACAGTTCCTTGGCAAAACGTTCTAATTGTTCTATACAATATATCAACGAGCCATTGCTTGGGCTTAGGTGCAGATCTTTGTCCCCAGTGCATGGCCACCCTCCGTTTCGTTAGGAGCAGTGCCACTGCCACAGATTTCCGAGTTATTGGTTGTGGCCTTTCGATTAGGCCCCAGTAAACACATCTGGGGGGTGCAGTCCACTGGTTCTAGTGCCATGTTTGACAAGTCTTTCACCACCTGTACCCAGTACTGCTGGACAGGGCCCACAGCCAGGCTAAGTGTATAAAGTCCGCCTTGGATGCTCCACAACGAGTGCAGTGTGCATTTTCTCGTAAACCATACCTAAACAGTCTGGCGGGAGTGTATTACATTTGCTGTAAATATTGTAATGAATAAATTGCAATTTGGCCCGAGAATCCCCGTCAGTGTGCCACAGAAACCCCAATCCTCCAATGCCAGTTGCGTGTCAAGGGAGTTATTCCATCTACCTAATGCTGGGTTCTGGGTTAGCAGTTTGTCCCCTTGGGTCGCAGCATATAATCGCATAACTAGGTTACTGCGTAGGGCATGTAAGCAGAATTTGGAGAGCTCCACGCGTGGGTGGTTCTACTGGGAACGAGGGATATAGCTCCCTCATGGCAGCCCTGAGGCGGTAGTCTGTGAATGTCAATAGTGGTGTCTGGTGTTGCATGTATGATAGGTCCACTAAAATAAGAAATTGCCCTTCCAGGTGTGCATCCCCCATCATGCTTAACACCGCCTTATTGAACAAAGCAAGCGTGCCAGTCTAATGGGTGACCGACATGGCTGGGTGAAATTTCAGGGGCATACAGAGGTAGTTTGTTGACTCACGCGCCAAGTGTCCTCCAGGCTGTTGTGGTGTAGTAGACGGTATTAATTTCTGTTCTAGTCACATCTGTATGTTTGTGTGGCAGTATAGCATTGAGTGGAATGGGGTGAACGTCACCAGCCTTCACTGCCAACTTTGGCGAGGATGCATGAGGGTAATACCAATACGCGAATTGCGCCTGGGCGCACAAGTAATATAAATGTACGTCTGGTGCTCCAAATTCCCCTTTTGCATAAGGGAGTGTCATTATATCCCAGCTGATCATAGGCTGTTTACTCACCCATGCCAGTGTTACCATTTGCAAGCGAATGGTTTTGAAGAAGTGTTGTGGCAGCACTCTAGGGATGTTAGTGAAAAGGTAGAGAAATCTGGGGAGCACTATCATTTTCATGATCGCTACCCTGTCTGCTAACGACAATTGCACTCTGGACCATCGGGCCACCTGTTCTTCGAATTTTTGCACCGCTCTTCCACTTCCATAATTTTCACGAACCACCAGGTCTGGGTCTTGATGGATCCAGATCCCCAAATATCTAACAGACTCTCTGCTCCATTCTATTGAATATTCCAGTGAGTGAGGCTGTGTGGTCGGAGTTATGTGAGCACAACTGATTAGACCAGTTAATACCGAGGCCGGAGTGCCATTCACATCATTTACATTCCCGGAGGATCAGTGCTAGATGTAGTGTGGGGTTGCGAGAGTAGAGTACCATATCATCTGTGTAGAGGGAAATACCTATTGGCTGCCGCCGGAAGTTCAATGCAGATTTCATGTGCAGCTGTCGGAGCCTACATGCCAGGAGTTCAATCGCAAGGGTAAACAGAATTGGGGCAGTGGGCAGCCCTCTCATGTTCCTCTATATATAGGCAATCTCTCTGATGACGTGTCATGCTGTTAATTGTATGAATAATGCATCAACAGTAATAATCATTTCTCACCCTTATCATTTCAGGTCAGCCTCTAGGTTTTTAAGGTATATCATATCTTGATCCTGAGTGTTTGGACTCCACATTAATCAATGAATTGGGGCCCAACACTGTGTAGATTAGATTGATTCGGTCCTGACAAATTGCCCTTTGATCTGTACTGACTCCATGATGGCAAGAAACATGTCAACCTTTTAATCACTAGATTGTTTTGCTGCCAGGGATCATTGTCTCCATTCGTGGCAATCACGTTTTTAACTGGACAAGCATACTCACCAAATAAAACCCTCTTTAGAGATTTGCTTAGTCTATTTTAAGCCACTTTTCACCACTCATCACTACATTCCCTACAATCTACACCCTGCGCCCTACATATGCACTTCACTGACGACATTGGGACAAAAGATCTCCGCCAAAGAGCCCCATTGGGGGTGCCCGTCGGGCATTGCAGCGCCGGCCCGACAAGGAGCCTACCCGATTATGAAGCATGACACCTTTCTGGGTGTGTGAGGGCCCTAGTTCCAACAAGGAACTATCCCACAACCTGTGGATTTCACAGTTCTGACCTGAGATTCCCTTTCCCACCTAGGAGCTGCATACCAGTAACTGTTACAGTATAGAGTCTGTAGCACACCGTTAACAATGTGTCTCCACAGGTGTCATGAAGGTGATGCCCACTGTTATAGTTGGTCGTTTTAGAATCTGCATGTAGTGGGCAAGCAAGGCAGGAATGCCAACTTTAGTGTAAGTTGCTCTTGTGTGCTTGTTCGAGTTTTGCAGCAAGGGCAATGACTTGAATGCTGTCAAAGGGGTCCGCTTAATGATGCAGGGCTGCAGCAGCAGCTGAATTCTCTGTAATTGTGCAGCAGATGCCATACTCACCAGTCACTTTTTAATAATGTTTATACGTCTTGCTCTTACTCAGCGGCATACAGCGAGGGCCCTAGGCGGTCCACTGGGCTACATTGGCCACTCGTCGAATATGCCGCACAGCGATGCCACATACCATGTGAAGGGCCATCCAACTCGCATTCGTTGGTGTAACTGTTCCCGGCCGACAGCTGTTGCTATGCGCACATGCTGAGCTTCGCACTTATTCGCAGGGCAATTAATAGTGAAGGCAGAGTGGTTCCGCTATGCAGGAGGTCACGGCTGTCTGCTGCCGGTCAGGTGGTCTCACATCTCTCCGCTCAATGCAGCTCTTTATCTTCATGTCGCCGCCAACTGCCCAGGCCCAGCTAACACCACACTCCAGCACACAGCAGCATCAGGGCTGTTCCGGTACTCCCCTTCACAGCGGCTCCGCCAGCGAAGTCCCCAGCACCGGCAACTTCAGAAGCACGGGCAGGTACCACTGCTACCACTGCTATTCACGTGTCTGCCATTTTGATCTCTGCGGCCTCACATGCGGCGTTGCACTCGTGCATTAAACTTCGCCTGCCACCAGGGTCGGATTGGTAACGCGGGCACTTCGGAAATGGCCGATGGGCCGGTAGCCGAGTTCTAGCTGTGGGCTGCTTTTTTGGGCAGCCTGGGGGCTGTCTGTGCTGTTAAGATGCTGTCAGCGGCTCAGTGGGTGCCTGAGTGGCCTTTCTAGAGGCAGATGGGCGGAGGTATCACTCCCTTTCTCTCGCTGGGCCGGCCCATTAATGTATGCTGATTGAGCGGGGGCAGGGGGCCTGAGCAGAAGTGGCCTCACTTGCATTCATGTGTGGCTCAGCAGTGTGAACTAATCTGTGCATCTAAGTGAAGTTAATAAAACATGCCCCCCACCCCCTTTCTTTTCATAAACTTCGCTGAAGCAGTGTTTTGCGGAAAGGCAATACGCAAATGTAGGCCACTTTTTTTGGTGTACGCGGGGCGATTTTTTATCCCAATCCAACCCTGCCTGCCACCGTGTTAGAGTCGAATTTCCTGTTCAACCGCACTGCAATGTTTTACGGCCATTTAGGGCTCCCTTTCCGGGCAGGATTGGGGCCGGATGGAAGGATAATTGATGGATGTTAGCTCACGGCTGGCGGAGCTGCACTAAAGTGTGGCAATCTGGCTGTGGTCTCTCTTGCGCCCCCAAATTTCAATGAATTTGAAGGGACTATCTACCACCAGGTACTTTCATGAGCAGCACCTTTCTTTACCCCTAGTGTCGCATGCTTCTATGTTTTCAAGTTTGCCGCTTACTTTATTTATTGCACTACCAATCCTTTCAAAAAACATATACGACTGTGGTGTCACTACATAGATTATATTTTAATTATATGGACAGGTAGTGAACATCAGGCCTTGTAATTTTTCAAGTAGATAAATGAAAGAGACCTCTTCCTAAAATTCACACATGCATTTGCCCACACAAACCTGGCATTTCTAGATCTCAACATTAAAACTACTGACAGAGGTTTAAAAACTGAGGTAGACCATAAACCTAAAGATATGAATGGAATACTTTATTTTCATAGTGATCAACCAGGATCCCTAAGAGAAAACCTAGTCTTTGGACAGTTCTTGCGCATCAGGTGAAATTGTTCCAATATCACAAAATATCATGAACAAGTCAATGAGCTATCCCAAAAATTGGCTTTTCAAGTGTATCCCACCAAATTAATTAAACCGGCAAGAAAAAGGGCACACAACAACTGCAGGGAGACCTTAATGGAGTCCTACCAAAAATCACCTAATCAGAAACTTATGTGCGTCAATAAAAACAATTCTGTTTCAAACCAGGTAAAAAAGATAGTTGCAAAACACAAACGGCAACAATTGACAGACACCCCTTTTCTTCTTCAAAAGGGGATGTAACCTTTGAGACCTTGTTCACACTAGACCATTTACATCCACTCAATTGAAGACAGCCACCACCCTCAGTAGCCTCCCACCAATAATAGTCCATTACCTCTGTGGGAAAGGTAACATGCCCCTACACCACGGTGACCAAGATGGTCAACTTAGGAACCAAAAAGTCAAGGGAAATTAGAGCACACAACAATTACAACACAGACAATGTGATCTATATGGTCACCTGCCCTTACAGCCTACTCGAGGCATGACTTCCAGGAAATTGCAGATATGTAAAGGGGAACACCGCAGCACTATAAAATGCCAATGAAGTTCCACCAAAATGATCATTCATTTTGTGGTAAGGAAAGACACTGAAAATGATATTAGATGGTTCATTCTGGAAAAGATAGGGCAAAGCACCAAAAACGACATTCAACAATTAATACTCACAAATGAACAAAGATGGATATACCATTTAAAAACTCTTACTAAGGGCCTAAATGATGACATCCCCTGGCTGCAGATAGGCACTAGATGATAGCTTTGTACTTCTAACTAACTTGCGGGGATCTTCCCTGTAACATTAGGCTACCCAGTGGGGCACCACAAGGCAACTGTATGACAAAATATGATTTCACAAGAGTCTATCCTTCATACCCACTCACAACAAATGCCAATTCCTGTCACAATACCTATACTTCGTGATACCTATACCTGTGGACTATTATACACTAGGTACATCAGCATAACATCTATACTTAATAGTAAGCAAGGCCCCTTATTACAGATGTTTTTGTATCACAACAAGAAGGCAATTTTAAAACATTTCCTATGAGTGAAAAGTCAACACGCACACATACTGAACCACTGAGAATTGGTGTCAGTATTTATTAAAACTAGACCTTTCACAACGGTTGCAAATATACGTATGCAGCCTTTCCACCATTATGCCGAATAGAAGCTTCAAATAGGGGCCTTAAAAATCTATATTTTTAAGAAGTATGAAGAAATAACAAGTTACATAGTATACACATGCATTCTGTTCAATACTAGTAGCTGTGCACAGCATCACATTGGTGACAACTGAGATCTACTTGGTCACGGGACATGTACAGCAGAGTACGTTGTCTCTACAGAACTTGGACAATGCAATGCATCCGTATGCAGGGCGAGGCCAGCGCATAATGCCAATTCGCAAAGATCCTCACGTCGCCTCGCATGGAAGCATTCAGAGGTGACACACAGTACGTAGGTGAACTGGCGGGAGATCACTTTGAAAATGTGAGTGTAATTTCTTTTGCATTTTAGCTGAAAATCTCCCCATGTGTGACGCTGCGTAAGTCCTTATTGTCCTCTATGACCTAGTATGTGAATACAAGGGTTCCTATGTACCTCTCTCCATTGGGCCAGTCCTACCATACAAATAGGGTAAGATTGAGAAAGTGTGCCACGCAGTCACCAATACACAGAGTGGGGTGATTTATTTCAAAATTCATTTAATTAAAAAACAATACCATCTAAGCATGAAATTGTGGTGTTAATTTTCAGTATTGTTTGTATGTTTGTTGCATATAAGAACACTATTTTGTTGCATATAAGAACACTACTTGTTTTGGCACAAAACACGTGCATAGAGTGAACTGACTTACATCATTTCACTACCAATTGTTTTGTCTCTTTTATATGTGTGTCTCATAATTTATGTCTAGCCCTACAGGATTTTCCTCACAGAACACTCATCCACGGACAGGAGTATTACAGCACACAATGCATGAATGAATGAGAGTGTGTAGATAGTATGCATGGTCTTGCCTTTAACTGAAATATCTGGTCAATAATTCTTATGCTACCGATCCAGGTCTTAAACAAAGCCAGGGAATCCCAGACGGGGACAATAATACAGTTGAAAAATGTTGACCACAGAGATGCAGAACCAATAATTATCCCCAACATCCCCCAAAACGTTTTTAAACATCCCTCTTGTTTCCAAGAATAAAGAATGATTAGCAGTACCTATGGGGATAGTTAACTTCACTTTTTGGATTCCCTACACAACTTCACAAAACAAGAAAAATTGGGGACCCCATTTATTCATATAAGAATTCCAGACACATGTGGCAAACCCAATGATGAAGCATGCCACCTACATTAGTGTGTGAGGATTTCCCTTACATTTTTTATGAAACCCATATATAAGACATCTCCTGTACTAATATAATATCTTTATGGCTAACCCTTAACGTCCCGATTCCCTGTCTGTTTATAAAACATACATTTGGGAGGGAGCAGTCAGAGACGACCTACTCTTCTCCTTTCCTCACCTTTTTGATAAGTTAGCTTTAGATTTGCCCAGTAACAAGTCCATTTTTATTTTATTTAATTTCATTTCTGAGTCCTGTTTTCCATAGTGAATTGGTCTACAAGAAGTAAGACAGCCCCTCATAGTGATAAGTGGTTCTTGAAGGCCAATGGAGCTAACGCCAAGCCAATCATATGTCAGGAGTGCCTGGTTTCCTTGCATCTTCCAGGTCCTTTTCTCCTGCCAACCTCATCTGGCCCCAATTTTTTTTTTAGCAATGATGCTGCTACTAAATTCCAGCATAGGTGTTGACCATGGAGAATGACAATCTAGATAACACTTTTAAAATCTGAGTAAAAACAACTTGCACATATTGATTATAGAATTAACATAATTTCGATGTTGTCCCATTTGGCACATAAAGATGAAAATAGCATTATGTAGATAGCATTACGTAGATGGAAGTAGAGCTAAGTTGGTTGGTTAACCTGGGGCAATATATAATGAACAGAGAAGACTGATAACAATTATTAAATTAATAAAATATAAGCAGGAGATCTACACAGATTAATGGCTGAAGCATGTGAATATGTGTCTTTGAATACATACGCGTAGGCTGCAGTCCGCCATCTCTTTAAGTCTCTGCAACTGGTCCGAGTACAGCTCTGACTCTTTCTTGTCATCCATGTTGTGAATAAAGTGATTAAGAGTAGTCTTTCTTTGTTGCAACATGTCTGCAATCTTGCCCTCAATGTGGTGTTTCTTTGCCTCCACTTCTCCAACCATGCAGCAATCTTTGTGAGTTCCCAAGGGCAAGACCACTGCATCTGGCACTCGCATGAGTAGGTTGTTGATCCAGAACCCAACAAGGTCATTGAAAACATCCTCATCATCCGTCTGATATCTGGAAAAAGAAAGGGACAAAAGACATGTGATACCTCCCTCAGCAAGCTCCTTCATTAGACAGGCTATTCTTAAATACAACAAATGTCGGGAATCCAGATACTATGTTCATAAAGATATCTTCTGATATACAAAATGACCAACTATGTTTTTAATTCCTATCACATGAATTCCATAAATATGAAGCAAGGCTTTTGCTCTTTTTTCTTAGAAGATATACATTCATTTCTTTCTACCTTACGCATTTCAGAAGTGGAAATTTTTTAACCTGAACTGCTCATTCAAACTACTTAGGTCATTGTTTCAGTGGCGATATCAATGCTTCACAATGGTGTCATTCAATTCATTCATTAATGGATTGTAGCACCCTTTCCTCAATCATTGGTCACATGTCTTCAGTCAATTGCTGAGCCATCCATGTATAATGAAGCTGACACCATCATCACGCAGTGATGAAACTGAAACCACGTAGTTATTTACTTCATCATTTCACACAGAGATGAATGATATCATTGGCACATAATGAGGACATTATCACAGTGTGGAAATGTACCCCCGTGAGGGCACACTGGTGCAGGGTCACCCTCTCGTCCATGGGTCCGAAGACTAACAAAAGAGAGATCGGCACTGGAGTGAAGTAAAACAAACCAAGTTTATTAAACACTCATGAGCGGGACCGCGTCCGAACAACACCCTAAAGTGTTGTGGGAGAAAGTACCTTGAATGCAAAAACCATCACCCTTACATACTGTTTGTTGCAGTGTAATCGCATGGGAAGGAAAACTGGAAGAAACAAGTTTAAGCACGGAAATAGCTATAGGCAAACAAGAGCAGAGGGTGACCAAGTGGTCAGGAGATGAGGAGGGGGAGTAAGAATGTTTATGGCGGCAATAAGCAATCATTTGATAACATCTGAGACCAGGTGCACCGGCAGCTGCAGCCCCCCAGCACGTACACCAGATTGACCATGTCAGAGAGGTCAGCTAAAATTGAGGACACAGGCTGGGTGAAAAGGCAAGCATCAGAGAATAAAATGAATACGATGGAAACGAAATGGACGCGACAGCAAAAATGGCTGCCGCTTATGCTAACATAGAATTTACACTTTTCCACAGACGACCCTTTTAGCATAAGCTAAGACAGTTTTTGTCCCTTCCAAGGGGTATAGCATATATCCTCAACATCTATTGTCATTAGTCCATATATTTCTCGTTCCACTGCTAAACGGGCATTTACGTTCTTGACATTCTCTTTAGACGAGATGCAGGCAGTACAGGCAGAAGTACAGAGAGAACAGAGCATTGGTACACAATGAACACACAAACAACAAGAGAAGATAATAGCTATTAATATGAACAGGCCTGATAATACTTTCAAACCCCAAACTGAAAGTAAGTCCCAAAACCACCCAGTCCAAGTCCATGTTCCTGGGTCTTGATGTATTTCGGTGGCTATCTTGTGTAGTTTGGAGATGGCCGCATAGACAGGTGGTGAATTGTCCGGTATGAAAACACAGCAGCTGGATCCGATGACACGGCATGCTCCACCTTGGTCAGCTAGAACAACATCTAAAACAAGACTATTCTGTAAAGCGACCATGCGGATTGATGCTTGTTCTTCCGTCAAGTTTCCTAAGGCCGCAGGTGTCTGATTAATCACTGCCTCCATTGTACGGGTGAGGCGACGGACCAGCTTGCTGTTTTGTACTGGGCCAACGAAGAAGAAAAATCCTTTATTAAAGTCTGTATATTGCTCCCATGTGGTCTCTATCTGAACGACTACAGAGACATCGATGGCACGTTTCACCCTACTACCAACGTGGTGATTGAACAATTGCAAATCTTGGTGGTATGTTGGGGGAGCTAGTAACACAGGTGGTAGAAGAAAAGCTATGTAAGAGGTACCAGACCAGCCTGAAGGTAGGAAGTAGTATGCCTTAGCTCCACAAACAAAATAAGTATGACGTGATGCGAGGAAGCTGCTTCGGCCCCTCGTGGACATTTGCAACACTGTAGTACAGTTACTGTGACCCATTAGCACATTGCCTGTACTCTGTACACAGAGAGGGCCAGTAGTCAGAACAACAGAGATAACAGGTGGCCCATTGCCTTTAGCCGATCTAGAGTTTGGATACACATATTTTGTTGCTGCATTTCCTCTACTATATTCTTCCATCTCCAAGATGGTCCCCTTTGCTTGTGGGTCCTTATCTTTGTTGGGATAGCATACTTTATTCAGTTTGGCGTTGAGGTCGCCCACATCCCATGTTTCTGAGAGGTTAAATTTGTAGGAAGCATATAGTAGCTCAAACCAAGCTTGGCATGAGCCATTGTGAGAAAATGGCAGTGGTGGCAACAGGATTCCTCTTATGTTCTGATGAGGAGGAATCTTGCCACAAACCCAACAGTTAGTAGTATTGCTTAGCTGGTGTGTCTGATGCAACATTTGAAGAAATGAATTGTTTCTCAGATTTTGCCGATACCCCTGTTCATGTTGCGGCAAATCGAAATGATGGTGTTCCTTTGTAGTAGGCGATGTAGCAGTAATGTTGAGCAAGGAAGCCCCAGGCATTACTTCCTCCACTACCCACATTACAGTAGCAATAAGAGCAGCAATCAAAGTCAAACCAAGGATGCAAAGTGTACAGCCATTACACATTGTCGCAGCAATCCCCTTCTTCTCCTTAGTGGGGATCATCTTTCGGCAAATGACAAAAAAAAGGTAGCGCCCTAAGAGTCCTGAGTGGACGTTGGTTTCTTCACTGACGTTGAGACGAGTAGCCACTAATAGGCAGACCCCCCTTTGTAGTCAGACTTAACCACTCAGGTCAATGACTTCACTTGTCTTGTTTTGCACTGGAGAGCCTTTCTTCCTGGATCGGAGTAAGTACCTGGATGTACCGGGGATAGTATGATCCGGAAAAACTTCCTCAGTTCTTTCAGGTGATGCAGCTCGTCCTGTCTCTGTGACCAAGATCTGGCGGTGATCCTTCAACGCAGTAGGATCCACTAAGGTGAGTGGAACCTTCTTGCAGTGGGTGGCATGCGTCCAATTTTTCCTGTTGGTCACTCGGACCGCAGTTCGGGTGGCGAGGAGGACCTGCTCGGGGCCCCTTCAGCAAGGTTCCAGTGTCACACTCACCTGGAGTCTACGGGCGATTGCTTCAGGGCGCGAGGCGAGCGCGGTGTCAGAGTTCGCTCGCGCCACCAAAGAACTCCATTACCCAGGTATCCTGCTTCCGGGTAGGCGCGCGCGCGCTCTGATGACGCGCCTACTAAGAATTCTTTTATGCAGGGCGGCGGCGGCGATCAGTGCTGCAAATTCTGTTCGGCCGGGACGCCGGATCAAGGAAGACCCGCGCTAAGAGAATCTTTGACCTTTTGGACGCTTTCATGAAGGGCGGTAAGGGTGACGTTGTCACCGCTCTGGGGGCATAACTTTTATACTTCACGAGGAGGTGATTTGGATCATTGTGCTCAATTTATTAGCATCTAACCTTATAGTAGAGGAGGGAAGCTATACCTCCAACATGTACTGTGTATGGATTCATGGTGTTTACGCCTAAGATGTGCCTTATTACTGGAAGTGTTATGCATGACATTGGCTGTGCTGAAACAGCAGAAGAGTGCTAGGCATGAGAGGTTAATGCCGGTACCATTTATTTCGTTTTCTGATGATGAGTATTACTAAATACTTTATGTGCTCTTATGATCTTTCTTCCTAGCAGGGGCTTTGGTGTGAGTTATGCTCAACCCCCTCTGTGATGCAAGTACCAACAATCATTGTGGTGGGTACAGTATGAGTGAGCGTTGTGTGTGAGTTGTGTATACCCATAGTGTGGTGAAACTCATGATATGGTGTTTTTTTTTTCTCATTTTTGCATATAAAGAGCCTTCATAAGATACGATACCTTCATCAAAGACTTGGTTGCAAGAATGCTCGTTCTTTTTTCCTTTACAGGTAGTTACTGCTCAGTATAAGTTATGTGAGTTTAGACATGTATTACAGAAAGTGGAACAGGCCTTTAATTGTGTTTTTTGTGTTGTAGGTCTCCCTCCCCGCTGTCCCCATCCTTTCCTTCCCTCGCTTAATCATTCGTACCCTCTGCGCTGGTATAGCATCAGAGAGTGGAGCGATTGAGAGTTGGACCCATTTGAGCAACACACCGATCCTGGGAGTTTGGAATAAAACCTTGACATCCAGACAATTTGTTCGTTGGAAGACCTTGATCATTACGAAGTCTCCCGGACACAAGTCATGTCCGTCACCTTGCAACCTGTCCGGGAGAGCTTCCCGAACCTGCTGATGAATAGAAAGTAAACTGTCAGTCAACTGAGACAGATAATCACTCATTAATGTGTGAGGCACATCGTGTATAGGGCGAGGCTTAGGAACCCCCCAAATATTCATGGGCCTGCCAAACACGACCTCATATGGGGTAAGCCCAGAGCGTGTATGAGGTATTGATCTGATGGAAAGCAGTGCTAAGGGCAATGCATCAGGCCACTTCAAGGAAGTGGAAGTCTGTATTTTTGCCAATTTCAGTTTCAATGTAGAGTTATAACGTTCCACCAGGCCTGCTGATTGTGGGTGAAAAGCAGCATGGAACTTCTGCTTGACCCCTAGCCCTTTCATAACATACTCTACAACCTGTCCAATGAAATGAGGCCCATTATCACTCCATAAAACTCGACAAGCACCGAATCGAGGGATGAATTCCTTCAGGAGTATTTTCGCAGTCGTGAGGGCTGTATTGTCTTTCGTAGCATATGCCTCCACCCATTTGCTGAAGGCGCAAACTATTACTAAGACATATTTAAGATTATTGCAGCGCTCAAACTGGATGTAGTCCATCTGAAGGGCCTCAAAGGGTGCAGATGGTGTCGCAAACCCCCCTGCTGGAGTTTGCGTTCCCTTCCCAGGATTGTACTGGAGGCAAACCAGGCAAAACTGGACTATCTTTTTAGCGATAGCAGCAATATCAGGATGGTCCCAGACTTGCATAAGCTGTTTCGCTACTGAAGATGCACCAACATGGGCTGGACAATGTGCCATATGAATCAGAGGGTATAGGTATGCAGTGGGCAACTTCCATTTAGTCATATCTTTGCTCCTCCAACAGCCCTCATCGTCCAATTCTCCCTCCTTAGACCATTGGCCTAATTCATCGAAGGAGGCAGATTGTTGCATATCCAACACTTCCTGTCTAGCATCATGCCAACGTTCAGCTTGCGACTTAACCACATACACAGACGTGGTGCTTAGCTGCGTTGCAGTCTCACGGGCTGTACAATCTGCAAAGGCATTACCTGCTCCTATTTTGTCTGTCACCTTCTTGTGTGCGCTACACTTGACAATAGCTATTTTCTTAGGATAGGTTAAGGCAGTAAGGAGATTGTGCACTAGTTCTCCATGCACTATCTGTGTTCCATGTGAAGTGAGAAAACCGCGTTCTTTCCACAGGCGGCCAAAATTATGCGCTACCCCGAACGCATACTGACTATCAGTGTAGACATTGACAATCAGGTCTGTACTAAGCTCACATGCTCTGGTTAGAGCGATCAGTTCAGCTGCTTGAGCTGATTTCTGTGGGATCTCAACTATTGTCTTGAGTGTCGTAATAGCATAGGAAGCAGATGTAGTGCCATCGGGCAATTTCAAAAATGACCCATCAACCCATAACTCCCCATCTGTAATGGAGAAGGGAGTGTCTTGCAGGTCAACTCGACCTTTTGTTTGTTCTTCAGTGAGAAATATGCAATCATGTGACTCTTGTGACTGAGGCTGAGTGGATGGAAATGGCAGTAATGTGGCAGGATTTAATGTCAAACATCTTTTTAGCGTAATATGGGGGGCCAAAAGTGTCAAATCATATCCTGTCAGACGAGCACTAGTCAAATGCTGTGTCTTTGTTTGGTTTAGCAACGCATCAACTGAATCGGGCACTGTCACAAGCAATTTGTGTGATAGAACTATTCTTTCACTCTGGCGTATGGATACAGCCGTTGCTGCCACTGCTCGGAAACATCCAGGCAGCGCGCGAGCGACTGGGTCGAGGACAGCTGAAAAATATGCACATGGGCATTGTTTCTCACCGTGCATCTGTGCTAAGACCGAGAGGGCACAACCTTCCCTTTCATGTACATAGAGTGTGAAAGATTTAGTGTAATCTGGGGTATCTAATACTGGTGCAGAGCAAAGGGCTTGACGTAACTGTTGGAAGGCGCTCTGGCATTCAGCAGTCCATGGGAGGGGCATCGGGGTGTCTTTGGTCAAAAGGGCTAACAGAGGTTTGATAATATGCGAAAAACAGGGGATCCACTGCCTACAAAAGGAAGTAAGGCCAATCAATGCACGGACATCTTTTTGAGTACGGGGTACAGGAGTGTCTAGAATGGTCCGAATGCGATCTGGTGTGAGCGCACGTTCCTCCTTAGACAGGAGGTGACCTAAATAGGTAACCTGCTGTCTACAGTATTGCAAATTCTTTCTAGAGACTTTGTGATTATGTGATGCAAGAAATGATAATAGTAACAATGTACCTTCTTCACATTGCTCAGGAGTGCCTGCAGCAAGCAAAATGTCATCTACATACTGAATTAGAACCACCCATTTTGGTACAGGAAAGGAATCAAGTTGTCTCTTTAATGCTTGACTGTAAATACTGGGACTTTCTGTATAGCCCTGTGGAGCTCTACAGAACCTGAATGATCTATTTTTCAGTGTGAATCCAAATAGATAACGGCTGTCCGGGTGGCTAGGTATTGAGAAGAACGCATTTTTCAAATCAATCACGGAGAATGTGGTGGCAGTGGGAGGGACCATAGTGAGGAGGGTTGTTATGTCAGAAACTACTGGATATTGGGGCACCACTATTTTATTTACCTCACGCAAATCAATAATGAACCTGTAAATCTTAGTATCAGTGTCTTTTTTCAAAATAGGAAGGATAGGGCTATTGCAGGTATTATAGGGAACCTCTTCCACTACACCTACTTTAATCAAATACTGAACAATACCTGCTAGTGCTTCTTCGCCCTCTCGAGATATCTTATATTGGGGCAAACGAGGCAACGAGGCACCCTCCCTCACTTGAATTTGTACATGTGGAATGACCATTTGACCCACATCCGTGTCTGATCTAGCCCATAAAGTGCAAGGTAGGGACGCCAGAGCAACGTCTTCATTGATAAGGCAAGATCTATCAACTATTGGATAGTTGTCATTAAGGATAACACGTACACCTTCTGGGGAACAGCGTATCGTAGCACGAAAATATTTTAGCATATCGATACCTACAATGTTATCTGGAGTGTTAGGGGAGAGCAAGAATGGACATGTGGCAGTGAATCTATCTAGTCCGAATTCAAGTGGCTGTGATAGTGGGCTAGGTGTAGGCGTTCCGTCGAACCCTATCGATGTTATCAATGTGCCAGACAGGGGAGCCCTAGGAACCAGTCTTTTAGACAGGGCACTACGGGTAGCCCCTGTATCAACCAGAAATCGATCAGTAGATCCCAAGACATTTGCGTCAACATAGGGACCCATTTGATCTACTGGCACCTCAACCGGTCCCACACCCCGTCCTGGGCATCCCTATGCATAATCGGAATCTGTAGGCGTATCAGCAGAATAATCAGTCATTTGGTACTGGTGTCGTTTGTCAAAGGCATTAGGGTAGTTCGGTCCCTGTTCGACTGCCTCAAACCGGGGGCAGAAAAAAGGGGGGTTTTCGTCCAGAAGACGACAGGTATGGACGTATTTTGAAAGTTATAGAAAAAAGGGAACCTGACCGTCAAATTGTGTACCGCTATTTATTAAAGCGGAAAAAAGCAAAGACCATCAATTCATATGCTTTCTGTGTATCAATCACATATATTCATCCTCCTTTACATGTGCATTTTATAAAAACATTAAATACATGTCTAAGTTAGATACATTACATATACATAACACATGAAAAACATAAAGCTATTTAAGTGCAAATAATGTGAACATATACAATATTAAATGAAAAACAATTCCAAAAATTTCAAAGAATTACACCAGCAGATATACTGATATGCGTTATTTGTTTTTTAGCAGTTCCTCAAAGCCATATCTTTAAGCAAAATATAAGGACCTACAGCCACACGGGAAAAAGAAAGTGCTACTCTGTGGGGCTCATGAAACATCATACGCCCTCTCCAGAAGTACGAATTTTTCAGAATGCCCTCTGCGGCAAAAATATGGAAGTTGCCGACGCGTTTCCAATCCCTAGGATTAATCACGGGATTTTCATCAGGGCTAAGAGCACGGTGTAACCTATAAGTGAAATTAAAAGTGAAAGATTACCTAAAAGTATGCCCAACCTTAACTCTGTACTGTGGTATTATGCCACTACATGTTATTCTTAAAGTACCTGAAGTTGAGGGTTTACTTCACTTATTATGTTGGAGGTCAGATGCCACCTGTATCAAGTTTTCTTTAAGTTCCAGGACCTAAAACAACCTGGACATTCTGTATCAGTAACGTTGGTTTTGTTACTTTGTATCCCCCATAGATCGATGGAAATTCAAAAACTCACGGTTAAATCCACTTCGGATGACCGGAATGGTTTTTTCACTGTCACTCAGGATTGAAAGTGAATCGATAAAGTTTTGAACATCAAGTGAATGTTCACGCTAACTGCAAGGAAGGAGAAGCAAGTGGGCAGTTGTTTATTAATATATCTCGCCAAATCAATTAAAGAAAATTAAACGGCAACCCAAATGCACTTACTTGTCAATGTGTGCACTCATTGTCATTATTAATATGGAACGGCGTGTTAAAACATCGCGCGCCGTGTTTCTGAAAAGAAAACACATCAAAGTTACCGCGCGCGTGCATAACGTTATGCGACATGGCACAGAACGGTTCGTTTCAAAGAGAAAGGGAGCTGCTAACTTACTTCAGAGTTTTCTATGTGATGTTCAAAGCAATCCTCCCGCCAGAGAATTCAGACGAGAATAGTTATTGGTGTGAAGTGTAATCCATATCCTGTTAAACAGGAAGTGTCAGACATTCATCTTGAGAGGGATTATGGGAGTTGTAGTTGCTAAACTGCAACAGCTTGTATTAAATATTTATGAATCCACCCTCGGATGTTCATGGGGCATTGTATAATGATGTCAAAATGCAGGTTTTTCAAATCTACAATTTATGTTCTTTTACAGAGGACTCAGCGCAAGACTTGGTACAGTTCTGCCATTTCGTTTAAACCGTCTGCCACACAGTTATATTTCATGATGAGGTATGTCTCTTTTTTCCGCAATAATATTTCAACATCTCCACCTCTTGGTGGTGGTTTAATACATGACAGCACCGTCCAGGCAAATTCTTTTTCAGAGTGTTGGTTTTCAATGAAATGTGCAACCATATGTGCAGTTAAAACTTTTTGTTTAATTCTTGAACGATGTTGAACCATCCTTTGGTTGATTTGCTGTGTGGTTTTACCGATATACAGCTTCGGACAGGGGCATTGAATGGCGTACACAACATTCCTAGTTTTACAATTCGTGAATTCTTTGTGTACCCATTTGATGGAATTGTAAGAAAACTCAGTGCCTTCAACGGTGTTGTTACATACAGAACACGTTCCACATTTATGATGGCCTTCCACCGGAGCCAAATTCCACAATGTTCTTAAATCAGTCTTGGGCTTAATACTCTTTAAGTCAGCTCGTATAATATTTTCTCCAATGCTTTTGTTCTTTTTCATTGCAAAGAGAGGTCTTTCCATTGGACATTCAAGGCCAGTGAGCAGATGCCAATTGTTCAAAATGATCTTTCGAAACTTGTGGGTATGGGGGCCAAATGTAGATACACATACTAATTGGTTCAGTGGTTTCTTGATCTTCTTGCTTAACAGTTCCTCCCAGGGTGTGTACCTTGCCCTTTTTGTAGAGTGTTTCAGCATTTTTCTCGGATACCCTCTTTCTTTTAGCTGATCACATAGGATTTCTGCCTGAGCCATGAAGTCTTCCTTACGGGAGCAATTGCGCCGAATTCTCAATAGTTGGCTGTACGGTAAATTATCTTTGAGGCTTCTGGGGTGGAAGCTGGAATAGTGTAAGATAGTGTTTTTATCTGTAGGTTTACGGTGGAGTGTTGTAATTAGCTTGTCATCTTGTACAAATACCTCAACATCTAAAAAATGTAGGCGGGTCTGGTTTTTGGACATGCTGAATTTAATGTCAGGATGTCTGCTATTTAGCCATTCAAAAAAGGATTGCAGTAGATCATCTGTGCCCTCCCATAGGCACCAGACGTCATCAATGTAGCGGTGCCATGATTCCATGTTACCACTATATGGATTGTTGTTATAGATGAACCGGTCTTCAAACAGGGCCATAAAGAGCACTGCCATCTCCGGGGCATAGGGACACCCCATGGCAGTGCCCTTAACCTGCATGAAGAACGTGTCCTCAAACTTGAAATAATTCTTTTTCAAGGCTATTTTTGCCAAATCCAAAATAAAATCGGTGGGGACTCTTTGAGGTTTTGGTCTAGTTTCTAGAAAGTACTCAATGGACTGTAAAGGAGGATGAATATATGTGATTGATACACAGAAAGCATATGAATTGATGGTCTTTGCTTTTTTCTGCTTTAATAAATAGCGGTACACAATTTGACGGTCAGGTTCCCTTTTTTCTATAACTTTCAAACCGGGGGCAAGCCCTTGCACCTCCCCTGCTTCCTACGTTCCCTGGACGCCCTCTCATACTTCCCCTTCCTCGCTGGTATTGTTGGCCTTGCAAAAGGGGGCACTCAGAACACCAGTGCCCAGTCTCTTTACAATAGGCACACTGATCAGGAGACAAATTTGCCCGAAGGAGAGGGAGTGCTCCGGGTGTATGCATTGCACGTCCGCCTCCTCCACCTCTCCTAAATGGTGGACCATACGCCTGAGCCATCATAACCTTTGTTTTTAAATCCTTAACCTTTTTATCTTCCCTTCCCTTCGCTTCCTGTTCCTGTCGCTCATAATATTGTGCCATTGTCAGAAGGGAAACTGGAGAGGACGTGGTCCAAGAACTTTCACTGGCCTTGAGGCGACTAGATATTTCAGGTAACATATTAGCAACAAATTTGTCAACAAACAGGTGTTTGGCTGTATCGTCAGCCAACGACTGGCCACTAAAGTCATGAAATGTCTCCTCAAATCTTGAAAAGAAGTCAGAAACTGACTCATCCTTTTTCTGTTTGCAGGACGCTAACGTAGTCCAATCTATTTTCTTAGGGGGTATGAGAGTCTTCAATTTAGTCACAATAGCTTTACGAAGATCTAATATCTCCTGTTGGGGCTTCTGGGCAGGTTCCTTGTCCGCATCTATTTCTTCTAATTTTTCCCAGGTGTCACCAAATGCCACAGTGTCATTAATTTTAGGTATTGTTCTCCACATATCAGGGGGCAAAATAAGCCCAAAGAACATATCTATATCCGCTAAGGTCATAGTGCAAGAGCTGATAGCTCCCTCCACCTCCTCATAGAAGGCGGCAGGGTTTTTCCGGGGGTCGGGCAAGGCAGTCTTAAGGGCCATAACATCTGCTCTACTCCAAGGAGTGTAGACCCAATTATATATGAAATATCCCTTTGCATCATCGGAAGTCCTATCATCATTAGTTCCAGCACCCTTCGGGGGAACATACAGGGTTGCGGCTTCACGCATTGGTCTCATATCAACTTTACTACTACTAGGATTGTCCTCGTCCACCGGAACATCTGTTTTCTCTGTCTGAGACTTTTCTGTTTCTACGACTTTACTCTTCCTAGCTAGTTCTTTTTCCTTTTGCAGTTTTAATGTGTCATCCCGTAGTTTAACCGCTTGTCTAATTGTATCAGGTATGTTTTTGAAAGGGTAAGTCCCATCTCCTAACTGCTTATAATCTGCATTCAAGTCTTTTGGGCCTGGTTCGTCAGAGATATGTTGCCAATTATATAATACATCCCAGCAGAAATTGTCTAAAAAATATAACTGTTTTGCATCTTCCCAAGCCTGAACTGTAGTTGTGAGGATCGTCGCTGTAGTAGCCCGACGAGATTCCTCTCTAGCACTGCCCTTCAATTTATCTTTATCTTCGCTAGACAGAGTAGAGCGAGTCTGTCGCATGGATCGCTGATCTTTGTCCATATCTTTTGAGGAGGAGATCTCATCATCAGAAGCACCACCCTCAGGGGCACTTGGAACGGGGGATTTATACGGGGCGGGGGTCGTTCTAGTATGATACAATCATCATGAAGCGTATCAAGTATTGGATAGACCGGATGTCTAATAGGGTACTGGCCATTTACCTGCAATCTGCGTTCTCTATCTTTCTTTTCTATTCCTTCCTGCATTTCCTTGTCTCTTAATTCAACACATTGTTGGTATATCGTCTTCCGCTGTTCTTTCTTTGCTATAGCTTCCGCTTTCTTCGCTCTCTCTCGCACTTCCTTATCCCACATACGCAAACAATCAAACATATCCTGCCTACTCTTTCTTTTGAACAAACACTGTTCCACGTACTGAACCTTCTGAAAATCAAATGACCCATTTACTGGCCACTGTAGGTCGGGTTCTTTCTTTGTGTATTTGTTCCACAATGAGCCATACATTATGGGACAAATATCATATTTTATATACATATCTCCATTCGGCGTCCCTTCTGGAGGAGCCGGTTGACTTTGTTCCAAAACATTTCCTGCACTGCAACAGCAGCACCACTTACGAAGTTTACTAAGAGCAGGCATGTTTTAACAAATATATGTAAAATATTACTATCCAAACAAATGTCAGAAGGAGAAAAATCCCCACAATACCTGCCTTCAGTCTTTGCAAAGAATGAATACCAAAACCAAACCAAACAATCAAGAGTGCCGCATCAGCGACCTTACCAAACAGAAGTCTTCAACTCCCACCTGCCGATCTCTGGTTGACCTAATGGTCACTGCAAATTCGCCAAAGAAGCCCCAGTCGAGACCGGCCACCACCAGGAGGGTCAAGTCAGGAAAACCACAAAGTTCACGTCGGCTTCAAGACAAGGGTCTTCTCATGCAGTGCGCCCCTCAGTGATGATTTCGATCTTCCGTCGAGACCACTCCTTCGGACGGCAGCGTCTCTGATGGGGCCCCACGTGCTGGGCGCCAATTGTGGAAATGTACCCCCGTGAGGGCACACTGGTGCAGGGTCACCTTCTCGTCCACGGGTCCGAAGACTAACAAAAAAGAGATCGGCACTGGAGTGAAGTAAAACAAACCAAGTTTATTAAACACTCATGAGCGGGACCGCGTCCGAACAACACCCTAAAGTGTTGTGGGAGGAAGTACCTTGAATGCAAAAGCCATCACCCTTATATACTGGTTGTTTCAGTGTAATCGCATGGGAAGGAAAACTGGAAGAAACAAGTTTAAGCACGGAAATAGCTATAGGCAAACAAGAGCAGAGGGTGACCAGGTGGTCAGGAGATGAGGAGGGGGAATAAGAATGTTTATGGCGGCAATAAGCAATCATTTGATAACATCTGAGACCAGGTGCACCGGCAGCTGCAGCCCCCCAGCACGTACACCAGATTGACCATGTCAGAGAGGTCAGCTAAAATTGAGGACACAGGCTGGGTGAAAAGGCAAGCATCAGATAATAAAATGAATACGACGTAAACGAAATGGACGCGACAGTAAAAATGGCTGCCGCTTATGCTAACATAGAATTTACACTTTTCCACAACAGAGTGATGGCAATGTGTCAACGATTAAACTGTTGTCACACAGAAATGGGTGGCATCATTATCTTACAGCGGTGACATCAAAGGGATGACCCTGTGGAACAGTGATGGCCTTGTTGTCACAAAGTGATAACGTTACAATACTGTGAGGAGTAGTTTCTAAAATATTGATCCGCCTCCTGGAGACAAAAGCCTCCTTCCTGGATCTGGGAAACCAATGTATGGTTCTAAAGGAGGATGGTAATGAAGGATCTAGCAGAAACCGGAAGAACCTCAATTAGAGTCTGTATTGTTGGCACTTTTTTTATCTTGAGTTCGAGCAAAGTAAGCCAACCTGACCTGCTGCTAGATCCTCTGCTCTGCCACTTGAGTCTGCCAGTGTGGTGCAAACTCCTTCAAAGACGGTGGCACATCAGTCATCCTTTCTAGAGTGGATGACTCACCATCATGTCTGGCAGAGTTGGCACTGACATAGAAAGGGGGTGCAAGTTCAGAAAACAAAATTGTGTCCCAAATAAGCATGTTAAGTAGGCAAGCTATGTTGGAACTGACAATGAAACTCCTCTTTGGGGGTGCATTTCAAGGGATCGCATTGGGTGGAATAAATTCATCATTGTACATGAGCATTGACAGAATTCACAAAAAAGACCTACACCCTCACACTCAAAGTATCTACTCCTAAGAAAGAGACTGGCACTTTAGGAGAGAAACCACTTTTGTCATAACAGAGGACGCAAAATACAGCTGATTTTCCCCTGCCAGTGAGGTGGCGGACATATATCCTGCACATTGTCGAATGAAAATGTTGAAAGCAAAACTCAAAATCATCCTGTTAGTCTTTGCTTGAAATGTCACATTATTTGCTATTTCAAACCAGTGATCTCCCAGTTCATTCTTGTGGGTCAGACTCCATTGTCAGAGGCCAGAAACCCCTCCCTGTACTTTTCTTCTGCTCATCACAGTCATGCACAAGCAGCCTCACCACACACTACCACATTATGTGCACTTTTTGTCCTATGAACCTCCACAAGCAGGGATGTTGCATTTTCTGAAGGTTTTAGCTAGCACCTTCATACCTCTGACCTCTTAAAAGTAAGGCCAGTTATCATAGTGGATAAGCCTATTCAGCCCAAAAACGTCCTCGGCCTCTTTCACCTGTACACCTGCCGCAAAAATACGCTCTCCACTGAAATTTAGCACAATTTTGCTTCTAAAGGAATTAAAAAATGAAATCACCTAAACAAACAATATATATTGCCATTCCCAGTTGGATTCCAAGAACGAACCTCAAGATCTAACTTTGGAATCCAAGTTATCACAATTCAGGGCAATTGTGCATAGCCACGTTTGCCTAGAAGGTTTAATTATTAACACATGAACGCAGACCTTTTAATGACTAGGAATTGAAATAATTGCAGCCATATGGTGTACTTATTTATATAAAGCTTAAAAGGGACAAAACTTGAGACTGCAATGTTTTATGAACCACAAACTAAAGACTACAATTTTGATATAGCTGCCTGTGATGTCATTTGCACTGCATATATCCCATGGATGAAGCAGGCATTGCATCACTATGGATGTCCTATCTATACCAATATGATCATTTACATATATCATGGAGGAGGATTGAACATTTCCATAGTTTGAACATCATTGACTCATCCTTGGGAGATTCACTGCAAGTATGTTGAACGAAAGAGAAGCTAAAATGCATCATCCTCTATCCCTTATAGGTATTAATTTGAATCATATATATCAATCCTGCCATGTGTTAGGCCTAACTCAGACCCACAAGTATTGAAGTACAGCATGCTAATTATGAAAAGGCCATTAGGAATAGTATGCTTATTCAGTCTGTTCCACAATGGTCGGGCAACAAGTATGTCCAAATAGAAGATATTCAAAAGCAAGCAGCACAATTTTTCTTTTTTTGCATTGCAAGTATATATTGGTGGAGCATTGGCAGTTCCTTATTGAATCCTGCTTGCGGCATGGTGACGATATTATTTTTCCAGTGACAATAATATTTTGTGAAACAAATTTGTAGATATAGCAACAAATAAAATGGGGTGATAGGCTCTAAGGAATATCTTTCCTTGCTCTTTGCGCATATTAGAATAACTGAAGATCTCAACCAGCTTCAAGGAAATGTGTTATGGTTGCACACATGACAAATAAAAGAGGAAAGAATTTCTGTCTACTGTTCCAAGGTATTTTTATCTTTTTTTCCTGGATACCATTGAGGCTAAGCACTTGACCCCATTTTACACTAGCTATCCTAGATAATTCAATAGTTGGAATACCTAACATTATAATATGACTTAGACAAATGTTGCTAACTAATATGATTTGTATTTCTTACTGAAGCTAATGCTCTCAGGTTGCAGTAGGTATAATAGCTATCTGCTTAAAGTCTGATTATAACTTCCTTAGCTACCACATGCCAGTACAATTTATACCATATTGTGTTGGCATCTTCCAGCTGTTCAGAAATAGATTTTTCTTACCGGATGAGTCATTTCTTTAGTTGCAATATATATTTTACAATATTCTTTATATTGTTACTTCTTTCCTCACACTATTGTTTTGGATAACTTTAAATCAATCTTCTAATCTCTTATTTTCTGTTAAATAAAAGAAATAATGTTATTTTATTGAGTTAAGTCTCAATTCCTCCCTTTAGCTGAAGTAATAACCCTGCACCTAACCTTTTGTAACACTTCAACAAACATGCTGTTGACTATGGTAGATACTCTGATATACTCTGCAAAATATTGATTAACAAACACTCAAAAACATTGGCCCTGTTATTATTCCACTTCACAATTGTGTGATAAAATGCAACTAGCGATCCCCTCTCTGTATTAAATGGAAGATCATTTCTTGAGAAACTGACTCAACTTCCATTGTTCAAGAAAAACATAGTGGTTGTGTAGCTCTTATAAAAAGAATCTGGCTTAATAGCATAGGCCCTACCTTCATAGCTGACAATTTGTCATTGAGAGTGTTACTGCCTTTTGCCTCATCTTTGATTCAGCACATACCACATGCTGGCTCTGGAAAAATTAAGTTTGTATGGTGTTCCCAGGAAACTATAATCTGTTCACTACAATACTCTGTGCTAAAACCTAAAGGGCTTATTTAGCCTTAGATATGTTGCATGTTGTTCTGCTAGGGCAGCAGAGTGATGTACTCTGCCGCCCAGGCAGACTACAGCATGCCAGATTTAGAGATCTCTGGCTGCCTGGCGAATATCTCTGTGCCTTCAGAAGAGTCACCGCGTGGCAGCTCGTCGGATGGCACTGACACTTTGCTCTATGGGTAACAATGTTCGGTGCACCTGCATAGGAAATGTTTTTGTTTTTGAAAAACAAACTCCCAAAGCGGGAGTTTGTTTTTTTAAAAAAAAAAGTATAAATGTCCCTGGCAGTTTGGGAATTTTCTCCTAAAATGTGTTTTTTTTTTTTTTTTTTTTTACAGTTTGGTATTGCCAGGCTCTCCCTGATGGTCCAAACAGGAAAAAGTATACCACAAGGTCTGCCCTAAATAGGGCAGATGATTTGAGGTACTACAACCAATGGTCCAATATCGGTAGGGCTGTTTGGTCAAAAGTTTCCACTGGCAGAACCAGCAGAGGCTCTGCCGGTAGAAACATGACAGCTTAATAGAGTGGGAGAACCAGGAGTTTACCAGACATAGTACTCCACCATGTTTGTGGCAGAGAACCCTGTCCACCAAACTCTAGATGAGCTCCTATATATCTTACAACATACCAGATTCTAAATATAAATCCTCTGAAATAGGTAAGTATACTCTAACCAAGAAGATCACCTAAGCTCCAGGCATATTTATATGCTGTTATGGTATTCTCAGATTCAGCACATTATCATGGTGAATGAGTAGCACATTGTTACATAGACAAAGTAGTAAATCAACCACTGGTTTAATAAGCATTCCGCTTGATGTAAGGAATGTAGTGACGGAGAGTGGATTTATAGATGATATTTCAGCATGTGCATAAATATTTGTTTTGAGCCATGCTTTTGTGAGACAGTATCAAGAATGAAATTCTTGGTTACGCAATCGATCAAGGTGGTTTAGGATAGAAAGTACCTTTGCAGGTTGATAGCTAGAATCACAAGTGCCTGGGGGTAATGAAGACATGGTGTGTCAGATAGTATTCCATCTGGCCAGCAAAGTCCCAAAAGAGAAACATGAAGTCCTGTATCTGAAACTTGCTGATCTCAATCCCGACAGTTCGATCTTCTCTGGACACAGACACAACTCTTCCCTGGCTAAGGCTTCTACATAAAGTTGATTTTCCAGCCATGGTTGCCCCTAAGAACATTGTCTTCACCCTCTTGTCCTCTTCTGCCTTGCTGTTCTGAAGCTGCATGAAATAGTTCCTGATCTGCTTGAGACCCCCAATGCATACTTCCTCCGGTGGCTCTCTTAGCCTGTTGGAAGTCGCCTTGAACTTCTTCAGTGGTAGATTCAGGAAAAGCTCCACAGGAAGTTTCCTCAGTTTATTGTTCTCAACATAGAGTTCGTCCAATCTCCTCAACTCAAGGATGACATCTGGGAAAGTCCTGATCCAGTTGTGTGATAGGTTGAGGTATTGGAGACTCTGACATGTAGCTAAGTCTTTGGGAAGAGCTGCTATTCTATTGTTGCTAAGTTTGAGAAATGTAAGACATGGTAGGAAGTGAAACACCCCTTCTGGGACAAGCTGGATTTTGTTCTGGTTCAGTTCCAGCTTCTCAAGATGCACTAGGTTCCTAATTTCCATTGGGAATTCGGAAAGCTCATTTTTGGACAAAATTAGTGTCTTCAGGTAAAGAAGATTGGAAATTCCACTAATGTTTTTCAGTTTGTTACGATCTAATTTAAGGCTGCCGATGTTGGTGTCTTGCAAAACATCCGAAGGGATAACTTTCAGCCTCTCCATGGAAAGGTCTAGATGTCTTTGTAATGTTTCCCTCATTTGATCTAATAAAAAGAAACAAGATGGGTTAGCATTGTTTACCTGCAGCTATAATCAATGCAGTCAAATCAATCAAATCAAAATCAGCTTTATTCGGTGCAACAAATCTCACCATAAAAGCATACTATAAAAACATTCGTAAATTTACATTGTCATTTGTAAAATATTTTATAAAAAATATTTTTAAAATCCATATGACCATCATTAATCATTCTTGGCGATCTAAAGGGACTAAGGATTTACAGACTAATCAAGGGTAAATACATTCGGTCGTGGGCAATAAAGTGCTGGTGCAAGAAATACATAGTAAAACCTAGAATACAAAGTGAACATCTTGGCAAGGAATACTTAGTTAAAAAAGAACGGTATTAAGGATAATCATCTAAATTTTCATATATCAGTGCATCTAGATGTGAATAATCTTTTCGTTTCCTAACTGCAAGTTGTATGAAACGAATAACAGTACTTATAATTTTCACATTTTCTAGACTACATACAAAATTGAATGCATATTTATAATTAAAAAGCATATTTGATAAAAAAAGAGGTTTTAAAACTGATTTCCGGATATCCATATAAAAACTACAAAAGAGAATAAAGTGCATCGTAGATTGCATAGAATTTCCATCACATGGGCAATTCAAACGTTTCTGACACCATTTTTCCACTCTTGGGAAATTAACTAAATGGTGTAACGTACCCATCCTTAGTCTTGTAAGGTAAAATCTCTGTTGTACGTTTTTCACCAATATTAAGTACGGCTGTAGGCCCCTCACAAGCGGTCGTTCACAATATGACATGACAGTGTTTTTGGCTCACAGACCGTTCTCTTTCGTTTTCCATTATTTTTAGATATTTGTGCTTAAGTTCCTGTTTACTAAGCTCCTGTATAGAAGGGGGGTCTCTTCTATCCATGTCAGGTTTGCAATGTTTTAAAATATTGTGAATATGCTCCAGCCATGGAATCTTCCTACTCTGATCGAGTGCTAGACAGTCCATAATTAATTCTTTTGTGAGTTTTGTTTCGTCCTTAGACCAAATGCCGTACCAAAAGGTGAGACCTGCAGTCCTGCCAAGTATCACGCATCACGTGTGACACTAACGCATTTCAGTGTGGTGTTCCGCATCACCGCACTGAAATGCGTTGTCACGCATTTTTAATGCCACTGAAACTGGCTACGCTGCGGTGCTAGCACGCCGGCTCTGTGGCTCCCGACAGACTTGCCGCCAGCAGAGTCTGCTCATAAACAGTTACGGATGTAATTCTGCTACTCCTCAGCTCTGGCTGAGTCACTGCTGCAGTGCTACAATGTTACAATTGCGGCCTCACTCAGCCGCCTGACAGCCTGGCTGCATAATTAATTATTCCCGTGCCGCCCGCAGCGCCGGGCGGCAGGCTATCTGAGTCACTGAGTGACTGACACAGCCCACACTCTGCCGATTAAACACCAGGGGTGGGGCCTGCCCATTAAATTCGGATGTGACCTCACGCGGACCGGTCCTGCACTGCAGGAAGTGAGGTCTCCAGAGAGAAGCGGCGCAGGGGATTCGTCGGAGTGTGTCAGCGGAGTCAAGTGCTCTAGCGCCGCTGCAGCAGTGCTCTGCCTCAGCTGCTGCTGCGGCGCATAAATAATAATACCACCAGGCAGCACTGTTACTGACACTCTGACTGAGCATGAATCGTGGGCACTGCGGGGAGTCTGCAGCCAGCAGAGTGACTGGTGGTGCTCTTCTGCAGCCGGTCATCATGTGCTGTGCCAGCCCAGTGCGCCCGTGACCCCACCACGACGACCCCATGCGGTTCGTGGCCGCCGGACCGGGACGAGACCGTGTCGGTGTGAGACAGTCAGGCTTGACTGACAGGTAAGTTTTTACTGTTTGAGTAAGTTTAAATTTCGTACTTACTTAGTTTCCACCACTGGGCAGGCGCTGATGCAGCCACTAGTAACTAGTAGTCTCAGACTCAGACTGTCACTGTGTACTTTTAGCACGAGCCGAGCGCACGCACGCTGCAAATTATGAGACCTCAATTTCAGACAGTAAAATCTGCAGGCAGGGCTGCTCCGACTCTTCATCCTGTCTGACTAAGTGAGGTTTATCTGCAAGATGACATGATCTGCATTTATTTCATCTTAATCTGCAGGCCGAGCGACAGGGCTGCTCTGTGAGTCATCCTTCAGAGGTCATGATTGGGCACCAGTACAAACTAAACTGAGAGGGTTTGTCTTCAGACAAACATGAATTACCGTGACGGGTGGTCCTAGAGTTACAGTACAGTCAGGTTACAGGAGGGAGCACTACTGGGTTAGTGCCCTTCCATTTCTGGTGCTCTGCGGCAGTTTCAAGAACTTCTTGGAGTTTCTTGTTGCTCAAATGGCTGTAATTTCTCGCAAAAAGTGTCACTCATAGTCATTGAGATGTCACTCATAATTTCACTGAAATTCTAAAAATGTCACACATGGCAATCTGAAACCTTGGCAGCTATGGACCTGCAACATTTATTGTATCACTAATATACAGAGCTGATAGTTCTTTATGAATTATGTAGTTTGCGGTCCCATTGGGGACTGCCAATAATCTTTTAAAGAATTTATTTTCTTGGTTCTGTAGGGAGGTGATGTTAGACCTACCCCAAATAGCAGCTCCATAACAGACCCCTGAGATACATTTGCTCCGATAGAGTGCTAAGATTTCACGGATGGGTTTATTACCTATCTTCGCCGAAAATCTAAAAATGCTCTCTATTGATCTTAAAAATGTCATATTACAAAATTCGATATGGGAGTTCCATGTACCATTCTTATTAAAAAGCAACGCCAAATAACAGAAAGATGAGACTCTATTAATTAAAACTCCACCTACATGATGTTGTTTGTTTTTAGGCTTTTTGCCCCCACATGTCACTACAAAAGTTTTCTTTAAATTTAATTTCAAATCTTTCTTTGTCATGTACAGGGCAAAGTTTTCTATAAGGTTTTGTAGGCCATTCGCTGTCCTTGATATAAGGACAGCGTCGTCTGCATAAAGCAGTATGGGGGTTGAGCGAGTCCCAACTTTCGGAGCATCTACACTAAGATTTTGTAAAAAGGGTTCTACATTGTTAACGTATAGAGAGAAAAGAAGGGGCGCTAATACACAACCCTGTCTGATGCCGCACTTTACACTGAAGTCAGGTGTACATTCCCCCTCTTTCCGAACCGAACCCTAGATGTTAAATAGGTATAGATCTGTGATAAATATGTAATTATATCGGTGGGGGCCCTAACCCTTTCAGTGTTTGCCATAGTTTGCTGTGATTGACTAAATCGAAGGCGCTAGTAAGGTCAACGAAACAGAGGTGTAGCGCCCCTTCCTTTGCTAAAGTATACTTCCCTATTATTAACTCTAAATTTAAACACTGCTCTACCGTCCCAATTCCTCTTCTGAAACCATACTGTACATCGGTCAGTATTTTTTCCTCGTTGGCCCAAATTTCAAGTCTTTCCAGCATTATACGGCCCATCAATTTTGACGTGGAGTCAAGAAGAGATATTGGGCGGTAGCAATTTGGCTTTCCTCTATCACCTATTTTAAAAATCGGTACGATGATACTTTCAACCCAGGCAGCTGGTAAAAAGCCCCCAATAGTGGCATTAAAAACATTCGTTAAAATGGGTATCCAGAAATCCATATCATGCTTAAAAACATCTATTGGTACCCCGTCCGGGCCTGCAGCCTTACCATTCGCACATTTTTGTAAAGCTAATTTAATCTCTTCTGGCGATATAGGTAAAGAATTGACGGGTTCCACCATTATAAAATTTCCTTTGTATTCTCACTTATTTTTGCACCATCTGGGTTAAAAATGCCTTCAAAATGGGCAACCCAGTCTTCTGGGGGTACCACAGTATCAATATTTACTGTTGTATTATCTTTAAAAAGGGGTGATTAACTGTTTTCCAAAAAGGGCTGAGTCTTTCAACTCTGCAGCCTGGATTAGTTTCTCCCACGCCCCTTCGCGGATCTCCCTTTTCTTTCTTTCAGGGTATTTTTGTATAATTTCCGCAGAGTACAGATCCTTGCACTATCTCTAGGTGTTTGCTTTAAAGCCAATTTCAGATCCCCGTTCAGCTTAGAGCATTCATGATTAAACCATCTAGGATTAAAATCACGCGCCTTATACTGTCTTTTACTACTTAGATCGCCAGCAATTTCAAATATAATTTTATTAAAAGCAGTTATAATCTCCTGACTCGGGGCAGAACTATCCAGACAAATTTCTATATCATCTTGTATTTTTTCCTTAAGTTTTGTCATGAATATAACCGGGTTTACTCCTGACCATTTTATTGACACTGCGTTGTTCCCCTGCGTTTCAATATCATTTTCCAATCTCTTACCCTGTTCTTTTTGGGTCAGTTTTAATCTTTATGATAGTGTTAAGGGATGATGGTCGCTGAATAAACTGGTGTTAACCAATACATTTTCCACCAGTTCGCTAAGGTTTGCTGAAACAATAAAGTGGTCTATATTTGAGGATGACCTTGCTCCTACAAATGTTGGTGGATTAGTTTCCCCTCCCACAGGGCTGGGATCCAAGATCACCAAATCATATTTATGCACCACATTATTAATGGATTCCCCATATAGACCATGGGAGAAGTGGGGTATCCTGTCTCCTTGGTGGTCACAATATCCACAGGGCTCCCCTACTTCATAGGCACATTTAACACAGTTAAAGTCCCCTGCCCATATTAATGCATAGTCACCACCTACCCCCTCAAGGAAATAATCCAAATCTTTTTCAATTTGCCCAATTACTTTACTCTTTGATTTATGAAATATATTATTATAAAAATTTATTACAACAACAACCTGCTTTCTTTCTGATTGCAGAAGCAAAAACTGATAATATTCTGATGACAAATGTATTTTCATTAGATTCATGGGCGATGTGGTAGCAATTAAAGTAGCTAAACCTCCTTTAGCTCGTCCCACCCTAGATGGAATGGCATTTGTACAAACAGTTTGATAACCATTTATAAAAAAAGGTTCCGTAGACCATGTTTCTTGAAGTAGAACTAACGCACACCCATCTAACGTTTTCAACCAAGCCTCATCATTAATTTTATTTTTGATCCCTGCGACATTCCATGTCATAAGATTTAGGGATTCACTTTGGTATTTACCCGAAATAGCTTTACTTGTGTTACAAGTGGGAATATAATCAATATTGCAATTCATATGTTTATCCAGGTCACCTTTTTGCGATGGTACTATTAAATCGTCAGGTTCTAAGGTGATCACAAAATTAGATATATCAATATCACCCTCATAACTATCCAAGGTGCCATCCAAAAAACTTGCCTCCCTTTGTGTAATCATGTTAACATCTGCGGCTTTCACACTCTTTTTAATGATATAATCCGTTTTCATTTCAGATAGCCTAGCCGAGCCCCTTCTGAGTCAATCTACTTCACTGCATCTTCTTAATGCTGCATATCTATTGTGCAGTGGTATGGGTTGTGGCAAGCGTTGACATTGACTCATGTTGACATAGGCATTGCTATGACTAGGCCTATAAAAATATCCCAGTGGGACAGCCATTATATGATTAGCATTTTCAGGAGTGTACCCAATATCATCATTTGATAAAACATTCAGCAAATCACCCACCAATTCACGATCCCGAAAGTTTACAACAATGCAATCCCCCCCGAGATGTTTTCTGGATTTACCCACCCAATTCACTCTCCTTATCATAATGATGGCTTCTTGCAATATGTTCACCCCAACATCCGCATTGACAGTAAACCAATGGACTACTTGATTTTTCAGGGACTCATATGTTTCCTTCTGATTTACCACTATTTTTGGAACATTATTTAAGATAATAATATATGGAGTCGCCTGTGGGGGGAGATTTGATGTCCCCTTGACGTTATTATTATCTTCTTTGGTGCTATTTATCCTAATTGATTGTATATTTTGCTGCTCCCTTATGGCGGGTGGAATATCTGCTTTATATGTCATTAAGCAAGGTAAAGTTTGTAGTGGCGATACGTCCTCTACAGCAACAATGTCCTGACTTTGATTAGTAGGGTGGTTAATAGTTTGGCCCCTGTTTTCTCTAGCGTTTTCCATCGGCCTAGAAATAGACTTAGTAGGTTTGGTGATACTGGTAACTTTGTTGATAGGTTTTGAAGGTAAAATTTCAATCACCATTTCCGTTAGAAAGGCCATGTCTTTCTGTAACAATTTGATCTCTGACATTAGGCGTCTTTCTATACTGTCCAATTTGCCATGAAGTCTTTTAAATAGTGTCTCAAGGTCTTGTGACTTTGGGTTGGTGGGGTTATTTTCCCCCCTTAAGGTCCCTGGGTTTTTATCGCCTTTTTTTAGCTTGGGCTTCGGTTTAATTTTGGCATTTGATGGTAACTGCTCCGCCACATTGTTTGTAGTTCGCAGGGCTTCCTTCTTTTTTTTTGCCGGGGGAGATATTGGAAGCGTGTCATCCGTTGGAACCGAAATCTCCAGAGATGTATTTAACACGCATGAATTAGGCGTTTTATATACAGTTTCTTTTGCAGAGATATTATCTACTATCAGCTCAATTTCCTCCCCTGTGTTCCCCAGGTTAAACATATTTATGGCGGCGGCCTTCCCGCCTTCGAGTGCAGATTCTTTTAGGGCAGCATCGAGAGCTGTTTGTGTAGCTGCCAATTGCTCCTCGACATGGACAATTTCATTATTAATACGCCCCACAGCTTTTTTCAAGTATTTGGTAATTGGCGCACTCTTTGGAAGCACTTTCCCCTTTAGTGGCAGTTTCCTTTTTCCCATCGTTAGTCAGTATAATGGTTTACGATAACAGGGGAACAAAATATATTTCTCTTACCAGATTTTGCGAGTTGATGTTTGTCTTGGTGTCTTGGTGCAAAAGGGGTGGCCCTGCCCTGCCTCGTCTGGCCGCGGACGGGCGCAGACGGGCCCGCCCTTGGCCCGGGGCGCGGATACGGCCGCGCGCGTCCCACGCTGCGGGAGCCCTAGGCGTTGTTTTAAGGGCCTCCCCAAGAGCTCTCTTGGCGTCAGCGGCGTACGCGCCGCTAGTAGTGCTGGAAAGTGTAGTCCGCCAGCCGGGGATCCGGCGTCAGCAACCCAGTGTTCCAGCAAGATTACGGCGTGGTTATGACAGCAAGTCTGTCAGACGAATTGGCAGCAGTTTGAAAAGGATTCCCGCGCTGCGGGAGCCCTAGGCGTTGTTTTAAGGGCCTCCCCAAGCGCTCTCTTGGCGTCAGCGGCGTACGCACCGCTAGTAGTGCTGGGAAGTGTAGTCCGCCAGCCGGAGATCCGGCGTCAGCAACCCAGTGTTCCAACAAGATTACGGCGTGGTTATGACAGCAAGTCTGTCAGACGAATTGGCAGCAGTTTGAAAAGGATTCCCGCGCTGCAGGAGCCCTAGGCGTTGTTCTAAGGGCCTCCCCAAGCGCTCTCTTGGCATCAGCGGCGTACGAGCCGCTAGTAGTGCTGGGAAGTGTAGTCCGCCAGCCGGGGATCCGGCGTCAGCAACCCAGTGTTCCAGCAAGATTACGGCGTGGTTATGACAGCAAGTCTGTCAGACGAATTGGCAGCAGTTTGAAAAGGATTCATGCATCCAACTACTGATTGCTGATTAGGGTCACTAGGCCCACCTATTAAGTCGATTTCACCACCTCCTTCTACTCTCAGTCTCCAAATATTTCGTTACTTTAACACTGGATTACTTTGCTGTCACCAATCACTAACATACGTTTTGTAGAGAGTTGTTTCCCCTCAAAGGGAGCTGTTCAGGAACTATGAAGGGGGCAGGCTCCCAAATAAAAAATATGTTTATCTAGCAGCGTCTAAATTCCCTCTAATTCTATAGAAAATAACTTTTACTGTGTGATAGAATATTTCTACATTTACAATATATTTCTTTCCATCCCACACTTAACTGACCAGGGCTAGCATAAACAACACAACTCAATTTTACTCCTACGGACCTCAAGAATGGATTTACTATGTTCAGTACTGTCAACTATTTCCCACTGTTAGCAAAAATTATAAAAGCTGTGTGAAGATTTGAGTTAGATTTAAAGTTGCAATTCCCATCAGGGGTTCTGTGATTCAATATTGCAGCCTCCTCTCAGTTCAGGGAGATTATTTTCTAAACAGTTTATTTTGATTTTTATTTATTCTTTAATTCACAATAATCCCATCGTTTGAAATTTTGTGTAATCTTTTTTTATTATTATCAAAAAGGTGTTCATTATGGGGGAAGTGTAACTTCAGACTTCCACAGCAATAGTATCGTAAAGAAACTTTTCTGCAAGTTACTTAGGGGCCCATTACGATGGCGGGCGGAAGCACTACCGCCGTGCTGGCGGATGCAAAAACCACCAGTTACCGCCGGCACGCAGCAGTCCACACGCCCGCCCAATTACGATGCGAAAAGCAGGCCAAACACCGCCGGCAAGCCAGCAACACCGTCCGCCATCAAAGTGCGCCCGCACACGTAGCGGCGCAGCACAACTGACACACACCGTCCGACGAAACACGTCCCGCCCGGCGCATAAATTACGATGCCGCAAACAAACGGCTCCCACGGCAAAGAGACACCGCACGTGAAAGAGAGGCGGAAACACGGACGCAGAGCACGGACAACGAAGAAGCGGCACCCCGGGCATGAATCCAGCACTGCAGGCCCTTCCCATGCTTCTGCTGATGCACCACCAAGGACGCAACGTACCGCGGAGACGCAGGTAGGCACACACACAACAAGTGCACGCAAACAGCGCACACAGTGCAAGGGCGGATAAAGCGGACAACCCCCACCAGCGCGTGCACACTACACATCCACCATTGCATCCACATATGACACACAGGCCAAATCCTAACATCGCGGAACACATGTGTACACACCACCTGGGACTAGGAACCAACCACCCCGTCACGGCCCCAAAGCGCCGATGACGCTGCCACACATGCGCACAACGCAGAGGCCAACCGCAGCGCCATGCATGCGTCGCACACAGACACAGGGACACAACCAAGCAGCACACACATCAGCCCCACCCCGAACGCACATGACACGTGACAGGCCGGCCACAGACATGTCCCCAACGCCCAATTCACGGACAACACCCAACGCCACACAACCGACGCACACATGTCAGTGAAGTCACGCAACAGCAGGACACACCCCAGTGTAACAAACATGGCGTAGCACACAGCGGCGGCAACACCAACTAGGAGAAGCAGGGCCCCTTCGGGAAGAGGAACGCCAGTACCACACTGAAAAACCCATACCACCCTGCACATATGAACAAGACACATGAAACGGAACACCAAAGAGCCCGGGGACCGACAACAGGTGGCCCAAGAATTACATCCACACACAAGGCCCAACGCAGAGCGGAAAGGCAGCCTGCCGCCCACACAAGGGAGAGCAGACAGCACTGAATGACCTTCCATTCCAACACCGAAACCACAGCCCTACGACAGAAGCCGGTGAATACAGCCATTGTCCAAGAATAGACCAACACAGGCATGCCGAGGAGACCGACCACACGGCAGATAGCGCATAACACAGAAGCACACAACGGACGGGGAAGAAAGAAGAAAACACTCCCCCATGTCGGCCACATGCAAGTTAATTGGAAGGAGTCACACAGCACCGACCTTGAACTGTCTGAGAAGCATGTGGGAAGAGGGCCGTGTCCTCCAAACAAGCCAACAGAACACAAGTCCTGTCTCCCCACGACTACACAGAGCTCACAGCAACCCCGGAGCGTGCACATTGCAGACTGCACACACAGCCGGAGCACGCCACCTCTACGAACCGCTGCGAAATGGCAACCGCAACACACCTACCCAACTACGCCGAAGAGCTCAAGCTGTACCAAACCAGCACGATACATACATTGGGATGCGATCTCCTGTCCCTGCTGAACGTAAGTTACCGACTGACTTACCGCATCACATTGTTCAGCTGCGTCATGCCCGTCTTCTACTGTCGGAGGTGTCCCTACCAGCATCCCGTCGAGATATGCCTCTCCAACCCGGCATGTCTGAAGGCGGACCTGCTACCACTACTCCTCCCTCTGGACGCACACGACAGGGCCTGCTCTGCCTATGGGGGCATGGCGTATGTGGCCAACATCGCACGCGCACTGAAATGGAACCACTGTGCCTCCACACGACGGATCATCGAGAACAGCTACATCGAATGTCACCCAGCATGCCCCATCATGGTCCTCCAAGGGGCAACCTACGAACAACACCTTGACAGCCACCATCCGCTTCATTGGCTGGCAAACATGTACACCACCAATGACATGGAAGCCCTGCTGGACGGCATCGCATACCTGTCAACCTGTAAATACGTCGGACCACAACGCAGGTTCCCCGAGTGACCTATGAAGTCCAACCCCGCACCCATGCTCAGCTTCCGCACGGACTGGCCAGTCACCACCACAACAGCCATACCAACCGACCGGCAACTGTAACCACACCATCAACGACATCGCCATGACATCGGATATGACCGGGACATGCACACTGTTCCCCATCACATCCAGGAACACCGCATGCATCGTGGGAGGCAGTGGCATGGGCTCTGTGCATCGCACCCACATGGACGGAACTGCACGAACAACCAGGACACGACATGGATCCAGCGCCCATGGACACACACACCGCTCAGTGGACATGAATAGGTCGCCTGGAGTCTGTGGGTGCTGCACCCCTCCCACCCCCGCCCCGGGAATCCCATACCAGGACCTTTGCATGGACGACAAGTGCATACAACAACAACACGACCCCAGTGACTGTGACATGTCCAATAACCACCACAGTGCAACAACAAGTGGCACGCCGCTGCATGCACGCAAGCACATGCCCTGATGTCATCTCACATGCACGCGTGCATGAGGAACAACCGCAGCAAACCTGTCACATGGAACTGAGATGGACTGTGCCCATGATGCCGAGCGGTCTGGTAGGCTACATGTATACCGTCTGTGTCAAAGTCCGCAGCTCCGCAGCCATACGTAAATGTACATTAGCACAGCCTTGGCCAAGCAGATGTAACCCCACACCCTATCCCATTTGTAATCATGCTCAGTATATCCTCAACATGTATCCCGCTGCCAGTAGTGTCCACTATACTGCATCACAGAGGACAGAAGACTCAATATAATGTTTGAAACCAGAACTGTCTCCGCTGACTCATTTCACAAGTACGAATGAGAGAGGATGAGAGTATGTGAAGTACACGGCAGTCGTGACATGACCATGTAGTCCACTGGTATTGGATGTCAACGCAAATGAGTAGCACTACTGTGGAAGACACACATGTGTCGTGTGAAGTCGTATGGACGCAGTGCTCAGGTGGGTGGGTGCGACGGGTAGATGCGCACATGCCAAGTTGGAGCACGCCGTGTTGGGAGGGCTCATGAACAGTACACCACCGCTTCCCTGGGCATTGTGAGAGGACACCTGTCGGGGGGAGTGAACACGTGTGTGCACAGCAGCCGGGCACACGTACAAAGCGGTACCAGGCGCACCGAATGCCCACCCTCTGTGGACAAGCTGGATCCTGTTGTGCGCCCGCCATGCCCCTTGACAAGGCACACACAGCCCCAGTCGACCAGGTGTAACCCCAACATAGTCAATCCACACAGGCGATACAGGGCACGGGATGGCAGTGGAGCATGGTGTGTGAGAGGTCTCCTCGCGCTCCTCCTGGTCATATCACGCAGGCAATAGAACCTCAACGTCCAGCATGGCAAAAAGTCAAATGGAAGTGTAGGGGGACGCACCACAGCACGAGCAGCACTGACGTCACGGGAGGTGGCTCGCACCATCCCATCCATTGCCCATCATACCAACCACGCCACATGCCATTGCGACTAAGTGCAAGCGCGTGCGCCACCACCCCTGAGCCCTCCCCAGAGAGGCCAAAGAGTGAATGTGTGGGCCATCAGCCACAGACGGACGCGGCTTGGCCGCAAGGGCAGCCACAGCCACTGGGTGTCGCAGGTGGCGGATCCGGGAAGGCGAAGACTGTGATGCATAGTCCATGCAGGCCGGGTCTCCATTTGGGGCACCACGCAGGTGGACGGCGTCCCGCCACACATCATACCCTGAGACAGCCCACTCGTGCAACTGGACCCACACATGCACTCCTTGCCCTCTCTGGTGCGAGCTTGGGGCTGCCTGTGCAAGCGCTAGCCTCGCAGGTGAGCATGCATATTGGGGGGCGAGGGGAGGACATGAGGGCTGGGGCGAAGATGACTGTATCACTGTCAGTTAGTACAAGGGATGACCCAGATGTGGAAAGGAAGAGACGTGTCCCGTGTGTACTGCAACTAGTCGCCAATCCAACTACCCCCCATGTCCGGAATGTAAGCCCGCACCTAGGCCCGCCCATCCGCCACATCGAACATACCACCAGCACGACAACCTTCCCATTCGAAACACTGACTGGGGGTGGCGACCAGTGAACAATCATGTGTAGCCTACCCACGCGTACATGTGGGCCCTCCATGATCCATGTCACCTGCGGCAAAGACATGACATGCGCAATGAGGGAAGTGAGGAGAGCTGTCCGCCCCACGCGCAGAAGGTGCATCAGCTCCACAGACCCAGCAGCGAGTCCAGCAGGGGTCACATGTGCAGGGGCAGCTGTGCCTGGTGTGAAGGCACATGCATATGGACAGCACATCGACCAATGTGTAGTCTGCCCACATCCACAGTCCATCATCATGCGGACATAGGAATTGAACACAGGGCAACACATCTTAGCTGGTGCACCCACCGTGACCAACAATGCGCAATCATCGACGTACCCGCCCTGTGCATGGCCCCCCACCCAACGGAGGCACATCCAGTGCCACCATCCCACACACACAAGCCTTCCACGGAACATGCTGTGTCCAATGGTCAGTACAGAGTCAGCGCCCATCTGGTGGATCCTGAACAGGAGACACATGCACACACATGCCAGCTCCCACTATGTACGACTGCCACCTGGCACGTGCAATGTAACCTCTCACCTGTGACGTGTGACTGCAAGCACACAGCCGTCTTGGCATGGGGCTGTCAATGTGGACACCAGTCAATGTTTCGGGAGCTGTGATCCGTACAGTGCTGTACATAGGGTGCAGTGCTGACACCTACTACTGTCTCATATCCCCTCGTGCCACAGGTCCCACTTGTATTGGCCGCTCAGCCCGTGCCCACATCGTCGTCGTCGTGTGCCATACTCATCCAGCCTCGGAAGCAGAACCATGCTCAGCAGACACTAATGTTGCCGTGGCGTTGCCGCTTGACGAATATGCAGTCAGTCCCCATCAGCACGCCCCGCAAGTCATTGGGGCCTAGATCCCCATGTGCATGCACATGGCAGTGGTATGTCTCACTTGCCATTGCCATTGTTGGGAGACCTGTGTAAGTGTATTGTGGCCGTGCCGTCCCAGCTTGACAGCTGGGCTGTGGCCCATGTGCTTGCTCAGTCATGTCAGTGATGTGTATGCGAAATTGCTATGTGCCGTGTTGCTTTGACATGTGTCCTCTGCCATTTAACCCAGGCGGAGACCGAACATTGACCGCCCATACCAATTGCTGGCGGACATGGACGATACAGAGGTAATCAGGAAGTTTCGGCTGGACAGGCCAACTCTGCATCGACTGTGTGCCATGTTAGAGCCCCATCTCCGTCCCCGCAGGGTGTATCCGACTGCTGTCACCCCCACGGCTAAGGTGATGGCCGCCATGCATTTCTTCGCCACTGGGTCATTCCAGCACACAGTGGGCAGTGGAGGAGGGATGTCCCAGCCCATGTTCAGCAAGGTGCTGAGGGATGTACTGGCAGCCATGATGCTGTACCGGAACAGGTACATCAGATTCCCCAGGGCTCGTGAATTGGCGGCAGTGAAGGGTGCATTCTATGCCCTTGGCAGAATCCCACACGTCGTGGGAGCCATTGACTGCACTCATGTTGGCCTTGTTCCACCACAGGCCACTGAGCACCTGTACCGCAACAGGAAGCACACGCACTCCCTGAATGTGCAAGTGGTGTGCCTTGCGGACATGGTGATCACCCACGTGTGTTTAAAGTTTCCAGGCTCGGCCCATGACGCACACATAATGCGCAACAGCATCTTGACACGACTGATGGCCAATCTGCAACAGGATCGTGGCTGTATTGTCGGTGAGTATGTGGAGTGGTGTAGCGTGCTGGTTGTGCGATGCTGTCCCCTGTCCAGTTGGAATAGCAACGGTTCTCTGTGTCCCTCACACCCAGGTGACTCTGCGTATCCGAATGGGGCATGGCTGCTCAGTCCATTGAGGAATCCTCGCACCCCAGCAGACGATCGATACAATGAGGCACATGGGAGGACCAGACGTGTGGTCGAGCGTACCTTTGGCCTCCTCAAGTCCAGGTTCAGGTGCCTGGACCGCACCGAGGGTGCACTGGCGTACTCCCCACAGAAGGTGTGCCAGATAGTGGTTGCGTGCTGCATGCTGCACAATCTGGCCATTCGGAAGCAGATCCCCCTCATTGTGGATGACGGAGATCAACCAGGTCCCCAGCCCGCAGATCAGGACAGCTCGAGTGAGGTGGACAGCGGAGAGGAGGAAGCTGGGAATGTGCGCCAGCAGCTCATCGCCCGCTACTTCACTTGACGGTGAGTGTCCATGTACGACGGATGATGTGTCTGTATCTATGCAGGTGTGTGTGTGCTGTGTCAGGGTGGCCGTATGTTCACTGCGTGCAGTGTGTCAACGCTCCATGGCCAGGGTAGTATGCCACTGTTGGTGACTGTGGCATTGTGCCCTATTGCTCTGTGCGATGTGTGTACATTGCTTGTAGTTGTTGACATGTACTGTGTGATGGGTGTGTGACACACTCATTGAATGTGCTCCTGTTCTGTCTCCCACCCCTAGGTCCCTACAGGCCCTCCGGATTCCATTTCCATGCCACGCATCAGGTGCCTTTCCGCCCAAGGTGGCCGTTGTATTCCGTACAATAAAGACACAGGGCACAAACAGCAGTTAGTGAAAAAGGTGCATTTATTACAAACTGTGACATGTGATTGTGTGTAAGGTGATGACAAAAGTGGTGCGTGCAGTGACAATGAGCTGTCGGTCATGGCTGCGTGATGATCAGGGTGTACCCACTGGTTCTATGTCCATAGTCCAACACACACATGCCATCCAGATGGCTGTGTGGAGTGGGATCGTAGAGCAAGTCAATGCAGTGGCTGGTCAAGGAAGGCTGGCGGAAGGCTGGCTGGCTGCCTCACTTGCGACTGGAGCGTGCGAAGTCCTCCCGGGAGATCTGTTTCCTCTTCGGACGGCCCCTTCCACGTTTGGGAGGGGGTGTGTGGTGGCGACCTGCTGGTGGTGGGTGAGGTGTGCTCACTGGCTGTGGACGCAGGGGAAGTGGACACTGCTGCCCGAGCCTGCGCCCTAGCAGGTGGTGGCGGAGGTGGTGTTGCTGGCCTTGCCTGTGACCCCACCGCCACCACCAGCTGGCCCATGAGGTCCACGAGTTGGTCCATACGGGACACGAATTGGCCCATATGGGCGTCCATGGACCTCAGCACCCCCAGCACCTCCCGCGTGTCAGTAGCAGACCTGGCCCATTGTCCTTGGGCCTCTTCATAGGCCCCAAGGACTCTGGCCATTTGAGGCAGGGCATGGCTCCCAGGGGAGGCTGGCGTTTCCCTGACCCTGCTCCTCCTACCAGTCCTGCTGCCACCGGCCTGCCCACTAGCCACATTGCTCACCACGGTCCTCGCTGTGGCTCCCAGGGTGGATCCAGTCGGCCGGGCCACCACCTGCGCTGGGGCTGGTGCCAGCGAAGACGTGGTGGTGGTGGAGGCGGTGGTGGTCGGTGCGGCGATGGTGGCGGTTGCGGCAGTGGTAGTGGCCGCAATGACCGTGGGTGTGGCCGCAACGACAGTGGCAGCAGGGGACTGGGACTGTTCAGCATCCCTGGATGATGGGTTGGTGGGTAGGAGGGGTCCTGGGGAGCGGCTGGGCCCTGCCACGCCAGATGGGCCAGCTTGGTGGTCCGTGTCCGAAGAGGTGGACAGATCCTCCAGATCCGTGTGTCCTCGTTGGGGGCTTGTAGGCTGGCTGTGCTGGCTGCTGTCTCCATCCCCAGCGTCCAGCAGTTCGTCACCTGTGGAGAGAATGAGATTTGTTATTGTGTTGCACCTGGCGAAGTATGTATTAGTCGTCTGACATTGGCAGTTCGTGCAATCTCGTACATGGGTTTCCCGGAGGCGAGTGTGTGGCTGTGGCATCTGTAGGTGTGTGTGCTAGGCAATGGGACTGTGTGCTGTGCACATGTGGCATGGGACGGATTGGCCATGCCGATGGGTGTGTTGCTTTGCCCCTACTCATTGTGACTCTGGTGTATGCGGGCTCCTGGCCCATCCTGGGTCTGGTTTGTACTTTGCTTTTGGAGTTCAAATGGAACGCTTAGGAACGCATATGGCAACATGGGGGCCATGCCCCAGATTCGCATTTGGGATGGAATATGCTTTTGGGGTTCAAATGGAACGCTTAGGAACGCATATGGCAACATGGGGGCCATGCCCCAGATTCGCATTTGGGAGGGAATATGCTTTTGGGGTTCAAATGGAACGCTTAGGAACGCATATGGCAACATGGGGGCCATGCCCCAGATTCGCATTTGGGAGGGAATATGCTTTGGGGTTCAAATGGAACGCTTAGGAACGCATATGGCAACATGGGGGCCATGCCCCAGATTCGCATTTGGGAGGGTATATGCTTTTGGGGTACATGCTGTGAGCCATGGGTGCCGAACGTGACATGTGTTGTGGCAGCATGACAGTGCATGGTCTGAGGTGTGTGCATGCCTGACATGCCCTGCATATTTGCTGTCTGTTGTGGTTACTGGACATGGCATTGGACGCATCGTTATGAGTGAGTGATAGTTGTGTGCCAGCCAACGTATTGCAGTTGTCCCATCTCCTTGGTGTGCGTGCTGCCCTGTGCCATGTGCATCACTGCAGTGCTCGGGGGTGTGGCCCATGTTGTGTGTTGTTGCTCACAGTGTGTCGTGCGCTTAATTGACTTCTGGCACATGGTTGGTCATGGGCATGTGTCTTAGCGTGACTGCTGTATGTGTGGCAGCTGTGCGGATGACATGCCTTTCATGAGACTGGGGCTGACGGATGGGATGGATGGTATGTTGTATGTGCATGGTGTGTCTGTGTGTTTGATGGGTTCAGTGGTGTTCGTGTGCATTTCTGTTGTTCCGCTCTGTTGCGTCTAGTGTTGTTTGTCTTACATAGGCGTAGTTGTGGGGTGTGTGGTTGACAGGCAGTAGGGGCTACATGGACAGGACTTCAATGGTGTTTCGGTTGTGTGTGATGAGTTGCACAGTGGCTGCCGTGTGGTACTATATTCAGTGTGGCTTGTGCATGCAGACGTGGCTCCTTGGGTGTTGCTATGTCTGTGATGGGTCATGTGGGGTGTGAGTCTGTTGTTCATGTCCGTGTGCACATTGTTCACTTGTTCGTGACGGTGGGCGGTGCTGCGTGTTCGTGTGCTACGTGACATGTCCCATGTGTTGGTGGTGTTATGGTCCTCATGCCTCCAGTAATCCAGCCCTGTCCAGTTTCCCACCTGCAAGTTGTTCGTGCGTGCACTGTACTGGATGCCACATGGCTCTTAGCGGGGGTGCTCCATGTTGCAGGTCTGTGGGGGTGGGGGGTGTAGTGGGTCGTGGGGGTGGCTGTACACCCACTGACACCGATTGCTGTGGACCGTGATGTCTGCCTTTCAGCTGTCGTTGTGCACTGCGGTGGCTGACACGTGGCTGTGGGGTGTGGGGGATGCTCCTCCTTGCTGTGCTGTGGGACTGGGGACTGGTGTGTGTTGTACTTGGGCTGTCCACCGTCCCACCCACTGCACTTTGTGTTCCTGCCACTTACCTGTTACTTGTCGGTTGGTGCAGCTGTGCCTGACACATGGGTGTGGGGAGTGCTCCACCTTGCTGGTCTGTGGGAGTGGGGGCCTGGTGGGTGTTGTACTTCAGCTGTCCCCCTCCGACCCACTGCACTTTGTGTTCCTGCCACTTACCTGTTACTTGTCGGTTGGTGCAGCTGTGCCTGACACATGGGTGTGGGGAGTGCTCCACCTTGCTGGTCTGTGGGAGTGGGGGCCTGGTGGGTGTTGTACTTCAGCTGTCCCCCTTCCGACCCAGTGCACTTTGTGTTCCTGCCACTTACCTGTTACTTGTCGGTTAGTGCAGCTGTGGCGGACACATGGGTGTGGTGGGTGCTCGTTGTGGCGCTTCTGGCATATTTGGGGACCTGTTGGTGGTTACGTGGCTGGCTTAGTGTACACATGTCCCCACGCATCTTACAGTTGTTCGGTTTGGCCTGTGTGTGGTAGTGTCTGTTGCATGTGTGTGTGATGTGTTGTGTATTGTGTGCTGGACATGGGGGTGTTTGTCCCTGGGAGCTGTGGCATGGTGGTAGTGCATGTGAGTACATAGCGGTGTGCTGGTATACATTAGTTTGTACTTACCAGCCTCCACTCCCTCTGCTAATCCGGCGAGGATCTCCGGATGTATTACGACTCGCACCTTCTCCTCCCACGCTTTGAAGGTCTTAAAGAGCGCGGGATTCCCTCCGCCAGTGTCGGCAGCCAGCTCTCTGTTTTTGCCCTCCTTCTTCTTGACCAGGCTCTTTACGTCATTCCAACGTTTGTTTATCTCGGTTCTGTTCCTGGGCAGGGTCCCGACTGCATTGACCTGGTCTACGATCCGGGTCCACATTCTGTTTCTGGTGGCTAGTGGTGTGTGCTGGACCATGTTAGAAAACACAAGGGAGATACCCTACAAGTCCAATCAGGGACAGGGAAAGTTCAGACAGAATTAACGAGCGAGTCCCTACTAGATACTATGTACCCAAAAAAGAAGTATCACAAAAAATTTTTAACTATACATATTGTGCCGGTATTAGAAAAATAACAATAATTATCACAGTGAGTCAGAAACACCATACAAAAAACAATAATAAGTGTAGGAATAACTAAAAATCACATGGACATATGTCAAAATAAATATTTATTAGCATTGTTATACATAGTATATTTACATAAAGGTTTAAAAACATATCATTGTAATATACAATCAATCTAAAAACAAATATGAAAACAAAGTTGTCGACGCTGCGTTTCGGTGAGTAGATATATAGACACCTTCCTCAGGACAGTTTTCTAAATAGTAAAAACATCATGACATAATCAAAAAATCACAATATAAAAACAACGTAAAAACAACGCACAAACATATTTTGCTGACTACACTGTGTTATTGCTAAAATGTTTTACCAAAGATCTTATCAAAACAATTTTTTAAAACCCAATTTTTTATACATCAACTGTTTACTGCACACAAATTATTCAATTCATTACCAGCACATATCCTTGTCTCTTTTCTATACACAAAACATTTTACAGAAACAAATAAACTACCAAGCACCATAATCATAAGCAATATCAATAATCACATACCTAAAAAAGTGTAAAAGGCAGGACTAGAATGTAATACTTCTAGTTCTTTGTAAGTCACAATTGGTTAAGGTGAAGAAGTAAGAATGATCACCTCATCAAGGTTCCTTAGATACCAATAAAGGAAACAAAATTTTTTCTAATTAATTGATGTTAATAATTTATCCACAATCAGTCCTACTTAAATTATGAACCAATGTGAAACAACGTACCTTCTGATAATGAATTAAAACAGTGTATGTATGTACATTGATGCCACCGTGTATTTCTTATGCACTGGAATCCCCAAATGCTGAAAAGTAGATATAGAAAGGTATCAGTACCCATGATCCACAGGCTGGCAAACTAATGCACGGCCGGTACCGAAACAATGTCTTACCAGAATTTTTGATAAAACTGGAACCGATCATAAGATAAATGGTACGTCGTGATAACGATCGCCAAGATAGACAACAGTGCCGATAGTTTCGATCAATTCCTAGGGCAACAGTTGTTCAGGCAGATGTACAGCCGAAATGATAGGTACCTATGATCAAATAAGATATACCAATCAAGATGGAACTTGTATCCTTATCTTTTTATAGTCCTTCTCAGATAATTTAATTGATCTATTCCTAAAACAATTTATTAGGCATCTACTAATAAATTTAGAAGTTGTAAATAAACATCTTTGTTTATAAAAATGATATTATTTTTATGTTCTAAGCAGTCGTGTTCTTAATTAGCAGCTATTTTGTTTACGTATATTCTAAACTTTCCTCTTATATTGTAATGCATGATAAGTATTAGGGTAGAGAAGGGATCTGTTTGGTTAAACAACATTATTTATTTTTGTAATCGATAATGACCCTTATGCCGCTGAGATTAAATGTGTCCCGCGTAAACACCTTATGGCTTCTTAATATATAGGCCATATCTATGCGTCATAAGATATCTACAAACTACAGCTATTCATGGAGTACGGCATTCAGCTACCGCAAGGCTCTCATCATAACGCTCAAACTGAGCGAGAGCTATAGTCGGCGAGGCCAAGGTTGTCCTCTGAATGTCACCAGATGGCACCAGATACGGATACGTGCCTCGAGCTCCCGATGGTCAGTACCACCAAGAGCTACTTAATAAACTCAAGACACTCAAGCGATGAACCTCCCGCTTACCTCGTTGTAGAAATCCGGCCTCCTTGCAACCAATGTACAGCTTCCGGGTCACATCCTATAGAGGTGTTCAACCCGGGGCTGCCCCGTGTTGAACACCTCTATAGGATGTGACCCGGAAGCTGTACATTGGTTGCAAGGAGGCCGGATTTCTACAACGAGGTAAGCGGGAGGTTCATCGCTTGAGTGTCTTGAGTTTATTAAGTAGCTCTTGGTGGTACTGACCATCGGAGCTCGAGGCACGTATCCGTATCTGGTGCCATCTGTGACATTCAGAGGACAACCTTGGCCTCGCCGACTATGCTCTCGCTCAGTTTGAGCGTTATGATGAGACCTTCTTGACTAGCTGAATGCCGTACTCCATGAATAGCTGTAGTTTGTAGATATCTTATGACGCATAGATATGGCCTATATATTAAGAAGCCATAAGATGTTTACGCGGACACATTTAATCTCAGCGACATAAGGTCATTATTGATTACAAAAATAAATAATGTTGTTTAACCAAACAGATCCCTTCTCTACCCTAATACTTATCATGCATTACAATATAAGAGGAAAGTTTAGAATATACGTAAACAAAATAGCTGCTAATTAAGAACACGACTGCTTAGAACATAAAAATAATATCATTTTTATAAACAAAGATGTTTATTTACAACTTCTAAATTTATTAGTAGATGCCTAATAAATTGTTTTAGGAATAGATCAATTAAATTATCTGAGAAGGACTATAAAAAGATAAGGATACAAGTTCCATCTTGATTGGTATATCTTATTTGATCATAGGTACCTATCATTTCGGCTGTACATCTGCCTGAACAACTGTTGCCCTAGGAATTGATCGAAACTATCGGCACTGTTGTCTATCTTGGCGATCGTTATCACGACGTACCATTTATCTTATGATCGGTTCCAGTTTTATCAAAAATTCTGGTAAGACATTGTTTCGGTACCGCCGTGCATTAGTTTGCCAGCCTGTGGATCATGGGTACTGATACCTTTCTATATCTACTTTTCAGCATTTGGGGATTCCAGTGCATAAGAAATACACGGTGGCATCAATGTACATACATACACTGTTTTAATTCATTATCAGAAGGTACGTTGTTTCACATTGGTTCATAATTTAAGTAGGACTGATTGTGGATAAATTATTAACATCAATTAATTAGAAAAAATTTTGTTTCCTTTATTGGTATCTAAGGAACCTTGATGAGGTGATCATTCTTACTTCTTCACCTTAACCAATTGTGACTTACAAAGAACTAGAAGTATTACATTCTAGTCCTGCCTTTTACACTTTTAGGTATGTGATTATTGATATTGCTTATGATTATGGTGCTTGGTAGTTTATTTGTTTCTGTAAAATGTTTTGTGTATAGAAAAGAGACAAGGATATGTGCTGGTAATGAATTGAATAATTTGTGTGCAGTAAACAGTTGATGTATAAAAATTGGGTTTTAAAAATTGTTTTGATAAGATCTTTTGGTAAAACATTTTAGCAATAACACAGTGTAGTCAGCAAAATATGTTTGTGCGTTGTTTTTACGTTGTTTTTATATTGTGATTTTTGATTATGTCATGATGTTTTTACTATTTAGAAAACTGTCCTGAGGAAGGTGTCTATATATCTACTCACCGAAACGCAGCGTCGACTAACTTTGTTTTCATATTTGTTTTTAGATTGATTGTATATTACAATGATATGTTTTTAAACCTTTATGTAAATATACTATGTATAACAATGCTAATAAATATTTATTTTGACATATGTCCATGTGATTTTTAGTTATTCCTACACTTATTATTGTTTTTTGTATGGTGTTTCTGACTCACTGTGATAATTATTGTTATTTTTTCTAATACCGGCACAATATGTATAGTTAAAAATTTTTTGTGATACTTCTTTTTTGGGTACATAGTATCTAGTAGGGACTCGCTCGTTAATTCTTGCTGGACCATGTTCCCATAGATTTGTGGGTACACCTTGATGATCTCGTCGACCATGACCGTCAGCTCCATGGGCGTGAACTTGGGCATCCTTTGTGGTGCCATGGTGTTTGTGGTGCTGGTGCGGTGTGTGTTGTGTAATGTGCAGGGGGTTTGTGGTGCCGGTGTTTGGTGGTGGTGGTGGTGGTGGTGGTGGTTGTGATGTGTGCGTTTCTGTGGTGTGCTGCTGTCCTTGCTGTGTCACTGTGTCCTCTCCTCTCCTCTCTGGTTTGCAATGTAGCAAGGGGTTGTGGTCTGTGGGAGTGCTGCTTTTGTACTCACCTATGTGGGTGTGTCCTCATGGTCTGTTGTTTTCAGGTGTGTTGTGTCTGGGGTTCTGGCCTTTGTATTTTTTGTTTGTCCGGGGGTGTTTTCGGGATGTGTACTGTGCTTGTGTATTTGTGCGTGCCTTGCTGTGTGGACTTGTTGGCCATGTTGTGTGCTATTGGTTTTGTGTGCGGATGGTTTCTGTGCAGGTACGTGGGCGCCATGGCTTCTGCCGTGTCGATTCTCATCGGCGTTGTTTGCGCTGGCGGGCGGTATATTTGTTGTTTTTCCGCGCTCATGGCGGTGCGATCGTAATTTCACGTGCGGTGTGTCGGCCGTGTGGGCGGGCGGTTTTGTGTTGTCGTGCGTGTTTCCGTCCGTGGCGGGCGGTTTGACTCCGACTCGGACGATGGCGGGCGGTATTTTGTATGATTTTTCCGCCGATGGCGGTTTTCAGTTTGTGTACTCATAATGGCGTGGTCGGTGTTCAGGCGGTGTGTGCGGGCGGATTTTTGCCGCTTCCATGCCTGGCGGATTTTTTTACGCCGGGTATCGTAATGAGCCCCTTAGTTATGTAGTAAGGGCATTTGCTTTGCCAATTACATTCATATAATGCAGAAACGGTTCATAAAAATATAACACATTATTTACATTTATCGCAGGACAAGGTGCTCCTACAAAGTAATGGCGTAGTGAGAGTGAGTAGTGTGATAAAAAAGTGCGCTTGTGCTATACACAAAAATATATACATGTGACTGATTGGGATGATATGTTGTTGTAAATGGCACTCATCCTATCAGTGTCGAAAAACCTCAATCAGAATCTAAAATCAGTCAACATGCGTTATTGTCGACGTTTTGACCCTTTAACACAATTACTTAGAACAGGGTTATTATCAGGACAGAGTAAGAGCAGGAGACACCAGAGGATTGGAGCACAGAAACCAACAACCGTAGATGTGTCAGTCGCAGTTGCATGGGAAAACCTCCGCGAACTGTAAGAAAGTAGCAAGGGACTATGTTGTTATTTCTTACAGGCACAGCTGGGGTAGACCATCTACTACCACTTGCATCCAAATTGAAAGCGAAAATGAAATTTTGGTTCAGTAATTCTCAAGGCCCTCAACTATTCAGAGAAGAAATATCACCTATGTGCAGTGAATGAAGGGTATTTTTATCAGCACTCTTCGTGTATGAAAATAAATTTAAATGTATCTCCGCGCACCCAGAAATGGGAATTTCTTGGCAATAGGAAGTGGAATGTGGAAGACGCTGTGTGGATCTGAACTCATCCCAATAAAAATCCGCCTACTCCATTAGAGACTGTGATGGAGTAGACAGATCCGGCCGACTCACTGCGCGTTTCTAATATGCTCCGAACGAATGGGAGTACTTTTATTGGGATGAGTTATGTTAGAGAAATTTGTAAAGCGCGCAATTACCCTTCAGTTCAGGTACACACAGCGTTAAAAGCTGGCAGTTATACACATTATTTACCCACATCAAATACGACTCAATTGAGGGTACAGTTTTAGTCAGACAATGGGCAAGAAAGGTAGGTTTCTGTAATTCAGTTCCTTCCCTGTCATCTGTAATACGAGTTAAAAGATTCTGTTTGACCCAAGTATAATCCACTTTAACAATTCTTTCAGGAAAGGTAAACAAGCTTGGACGGCACAAAGCTATAAATTCGGTTTTAATATAACTCAGCCAAAAAATCGCTCTCGTATTATCCAAGGAAAGGCAGTCCCTGATGATCAACCTGTTCAGGATTGGCTCGCTCTTGTGCCAGATGGAGATCCACCATAGCAATGGCCTAAGGTTGATAGTGTCTGAAATATATTTGAGTCCTAATTCCTCATGGGTAGCATAGGTTGAGGTGCTTTGCGGGACAGCCAGTAGCACCTAGCAAACTTGCTATCTTCAACCTGAATAGTATTGCAATCCCGGTATCCCCAAATGTCACAACCATAGCATGTAACAGATACACATTTAGCTTTATAGATGTGAAGCAGAGCCTTTACTGGTTTCCTCACCACATTGGCACTAAAATCCATAATGACCCATAAGAACGTGCTAACATAAGTCTTTTCGAAAAGAGTAAAGGGCCCCAGGTGTTCCTATTATCAAGGAGAATGCCCAGATAGTTAAAAGTATGGACTTGGATGATCTTTAAATTATTGCAAAAATGGGCTCTCAATTTGGCAGGTTTAATACCAGTAACCAAGACAAAAGATTTTGTGTTATTACTCAAGAGGTCTAAACTAGTCTTAAAGTCAGCAAAAGAATCAAGTAGCAGTTGAAGCCCTAAAGCCGTCCTTGACATAAGGACGGCATCATCTGCACATAAGAGAGCTGGTAGTGGGCGGGTACCTGCATGAGGGGGGTCACATTGTTTGCTCAACAACACCTTCTCTAAACCATTACTATAGATGGTGAATAAAACAGAGGGCAACATGCACCCCTGCCTGACACCTCGGGTAATAGGAAAGCGTATAGGTCACGAGCAGTCATCCCCGAATCTAAACAATACAGACATCCCCATGTGAATGTCCCCCAAAAAGAGTACCAAAGCTGGATTAACACCTAAAAACAACAGCATTGACCAAAGCTTCAAGCGATTCACCCAGTGAAACGCTGAAGTTAGGTCCATAAAACCGAAGAAAAGAGTACCCTTTTTGGCTACCATGTACTTCTGAAATAGTAAATGCAGATTCAAACTCTGATCAATAGTGCTCAGGCCAGGCCTGAACCCGTACTGTGAGTCGGAGATGATGTTATTCTCCACGGCCCAAAAAGACTACCTTTCCAAAACCGCCTGACCCAGATCCTTGACAGTAGTATCAATCAGAGACATGGGACTATAACATCTTGGATCTGCCTGATCTCCTTTTTAAAAATAGGTACAATGATGGAATGGGACCATGAGCGGGAGGCGGACCTATTAACACAGCAGCATTTAATATGTTTGGCAAAAGAGGGGCCCAGATGACTACATCACTCCTGAAATAGTCTGCCAGACACCGTCAGGGCCAGGAGCCTTGTTAAAGGCTAAGCGCCTAATGGTGCACGCAACTTATATGGGCGAGAAGGAAAGGCTGGGATTACCCTGTACCTTTTTATTAGTATTTTGAATTGCAGGCTCCATCCCAGCCTCAAATGAATACATTTGAGTAAAATGGTCATGCCACTTAGCATCAGCTATCACTGAGGACAAAGTTGGAGCAGCCTCAGCAACTAGAAAAGGGTGGTTTAGGACACTCCAAAAAGTAGAACTATCATAATAAGGTCACTGGCTCTCAATAACAGTTTCCAGACATCATCTTTAAGGGACTTTTTCTCTCCTTTGTAACCTTCTTGTAAGTGGCATGTAAGTGTTTAATCTTTTCCCTGTTCCTAGGAGAACGTTTGAGGGCCTTCACGGTGAGCTTTAGAGCAGGGCTCATTAAACCAACGAGCTCCTCTGGAAATAGTATGGCCTCAGCTAGGTACGGAGAGGGCAGTCCTCATACCAACACATAATACAGAAAAGGCATCCAAAACCTCAGTTGTGGCTAAATTGGGATTGAGACAAGATTCCAGCTCAAGACACCTCTGTCTAAACAGATTGCCACAAAACTCTTCTGTTATCACTTCGGTCCATTTCAGACATCTACCCTGGTCTGAAAGAACTAGATGTTTCGTGGGAAGAGCCGGAGGGGTTGGTCTCTGGCACTGAAATCTTAAAACTAGAACTAGAGGATTATGATCGCTCCAGACGGACCCTTTAATCAACTAAAGAGCTAGAGAGGGGCAAGGAAATCAGGATGTAATCCACAATTGATTCCGACCCACCTCCAACATAGGTAGGAGCTACCCGGGTGCTGGGTATCACCAGATTCAGGGACTGAATTAATACATTTGCCTGATTCCATTGGGTGAAGTGTTCAAAATGAGCCAATTAAATATCCTCTCCAGAGTTTTTGAACAAGGGTGGATGTTAACGTCGCCCAGAACCATAATTGAAATGTACAAGGTGGAGCTTAGGCCAAGGACCAAAGAAAAGGTGTTATATTTCTCTATAACCATGCCCAGGGAGGAAATACCTTCAGAACGAGAAATGTGTCCATTAGAATTATATATGCTCACAATCAATAAAGTTGATTTCACCTGACAAATAAGTAATACCACCCCTATGTGTGGACAATTTGTCTCCACCTCAGCCATAACACAGTTAAGGGCCAAAGATATTAAGGTGCACAACCCCACCTTGACTTGTCCCAAAGAAGATGGAATAGCTGGGTGGAAAAAATGAATGAAGCCATCCAAAAAGGTAAGCTATTTACAGACTAGGTTTCCTGGAGAGCCAATATATGATATGATCTTATAAAATCAAACCAGTTCGGATCCCTAGCCTTCTCCTCAAACCCCGCTATGCTCCATGAGAGGAAGCTAAACTGGTTGTTGGAGTTGAGCACTAAAGAAAAATTATCAACTTCCCCACCTTTCTTGGCAAAATCAAAATCAGACTCAATAGCGGGTAGTTAATCCACCCCCTTGAGAGAACAAAAAACCTCAAATCTATTTGAGGAGGTAAGGAGGAAGGCAAGCTCCCTGTGGCACCCAAAGTGTGTCTCAGGGAAACCTCGTAAACTCTAGGAGGGCGGGGGGGATTGGAGGGAGTGGGCCTGGAGATGTTCACCTAAGATGGAAGCCCTGGTTTATTAAAAAAAAAAAAACACTGCAGCCCAATGCTTGATACGCCTAGATATGCGGGTGTCCGTTTTTCTTATTAAGGATATTGGTGTGTGCTACAGGTGATTGTGAGTGGGTCTCATTGAATATTCCTTGGCATTGATATTGTGCAATTTGACGCAATACTACGTAGCGGTGCAAGATCGACACAAATTGGGTTGTAATAATAAACACTACCCTCGGAAGGGGGGTGTGATATTATGTTGTCTCGCCGTTTTGCGAAGATTGAAATAAGCTTACTATGTCACTATATGGGTCAACAATGGAGGCACAATAGCCGACCCTGGCTGAATTATTCTTATTAGCAGGAGATGTGAGGATCTAATACAATTGAGGGACCAGGTTCTGCAGCCGGTCATCATGTGCTGTGCCAGCCCAGTGCGCCCGTGACCCCACCACGACGACCCCATGCGGTTCGTGGCCGCCGGACCGGGACGAGACCGTGTCGGTGTGAGACAGTCAGGCTTGACTGACAGGTAAGTTTTTACTGTTTGAGTAAGTTTAAATTTCGTACTTACTTAGTTTCCACCACTGGGCAGGCGCTGCTGCAGCCACTAGTAACTAGTAGTCTCAGACTCAGACTGTCACTGTGTACTTTTAGCACGAGCCGAGCGCACGCACGCTGCAAATTATGAGACCTCAATTTCAGACAGTAAAATCTGCAGGCAGGGCTGCTCCGACTCGTCATCCTGTCTGACTAAGTGAGGTTTATCTGCAAGATGACATGATCTGCATTTATTTCATCTTAATCTGCAGGCCGAGCGACAGGGCTGCTCTGTGAGTCATCCTTCAGAGGTCATGATTGGGCACCAGTACAAACTAAACTGAGAGGGTTTGTCTTCAGACAAACATGAATTACCGCGACGGGTGGTCCTAGAGTTACAGTACAGTCAGGTTACAGGAGGGAGCACTACTGGGTTAGTGCCCTTCCATTTCTGGTGCTCTGCGGCAGTTTCAAGAACTTCTTGGAGTTTCTTGTTGCTCAAATGGCTGTAATTTCTCGCAAAAAAGTGTCACTCATAGTCATTGAGATGTCACTCATAATTTCACTGAAATTCTAAAAATGTCACACATGGCAATCTGAAACCTTGGCAGCTATGGACCTGCAACATTTATTGTATCACTAATATACAGAGCTGATAGTTCTTTATGAATTATGTAGTTTGCGGTCCCATTGGGGACTGCCAATAATCTTTTTAAGAATTTATTTTCTTGGGTCTGTAGGGAGGTGATGTTAGACCTACCCCAAATAGCAGCTCCATAACAGACCCCTGAGATACATTTGCTCCGATAGAGTGCTAAGATTTCACGGATGGGTTTATTACCTATCTTCGCCGAAAATCTAAAAATGCTCTCTATTGATCTTAAAAATGTCATATTACAAAATTCGATATGGGAGTTCCATGTACCATTCTTATTAAAAAGCAACGCCAAATAACAGAAAGATGAGACTCTATTAATTAAAACTCCACCTACATGATGTTGTTTGTTTTTAGGCTTTTTGCCCCCACATGTCACTACAAAAGTTTTCTTTAAATTTAATTTCAAATCTTTCTTTGTCATGTACAGGGCAAAGTTTTCTATAAGGTTTTGTAGGCCATTCGCTGTCCTTGATATAAGGACAGCGTCGTCTGCATAAAGCAGTATGGGGGTTGAGCGAGTCCCAACTTTCGGAGCATCTACACTAAGATTTTGTAAAAAGGGTTCTACATTGTTAACGTATAGAGAGAAAAGAAGGGGCGCTAATACACAACCCTGTCTGATGCCGCACTTTACACTGAAGTCAGGTGTACATTCCCCCCTCTTTCCGAACCGAACCCTAGATGTTAAATAGGTATAGATCTGTGATAAATATGTAATTATATAGGTGGGGGCCCCTAACCCTTTCAGTGTTTGCCATAGTTTGCTGTGATTGACTAAATCGAAGGCGCTAGTAAGGTCAACGAAACAGAGGTGTAGCGCCCCTTCCTTTGCTAAAGTATACTTCCCTATTATTAACTCTAAATTTAAACACTGCTCTACCGTCCCAATTCCTCTTCTGAAACCATACTGTACATCGGTCAGTATTTTTTCCTCGTTGGCCCAAATTTCAAGTCTTTCCAGCATTATACGGCCCATCAATTTTGACGTGGAGTCAAGAAGAGATATTGGGCGGTAGCAATTTGGCTTTCCTCTATCACCTATTTTAAAAATCGGTACGATGATACTTTCAACCCAGGCAGCTGGTAAAAAGCCCCCAATAGTGGCATTAAAAACATTAGTTAAAATGGGTATCCAGAAATCCATATCATGCTTAAAAACATCTATTGGTACCCCGTCCGGGCCTGCAGCCTTACCATTCGCACATTTTTGTAAAGCTAATTTAATCTCTTCTGGCGATATAGGTAAAGAATTGACGGGTTCCACCATTATAAAATTTCCTTTTGTATTCTCACTTATTTTTGCACCATCTGGGTTAAAAATGCCTTCAAAATGGGCAACCCAGTCTTCTGGGGGTACCACAGTATCAATATTTACTGTTGTATTATCTTTAAAAAAGGGGTGATTAACTGTTTTCCAAAAAAGGGCTGAGTCTTTCAACTCTGCAGCCTGGATTAGTTTCTCCCACGCCCCTTCGCGGATCTCCCTTTTTCTTTCTTTCAGGGTATTTTTGTATAATTTCCGCAGAGTACAGATCCTTGCACTATCTCTAGGTGTTTGCTTTAAAGCCAATTTCAGATCCCCGTTCAGCTTAGAGCATTCATGATTAAACCATCTAGGATTAAAATCACGCACCTTATACTGTCTTTTACTACTTAGATCGCCAGCAATTTCAAATATAATTTTATTAAAAGCAGTTATAATCTCCTGACTCGGGGCAGAACTATCCAGACAAATTTCTATATCATCTTGTATTTTTTCCTTAAGTTTTGTCATGAATATAACCGGGTTTACTCCTGACCATTTTATTGACACTGCGTTGTTCCCCTGCGTTTCAATATCATTTTCCAATCTCTTACCCTGTTCTTTTTGGGTCAGTTTTAATCTTTATGATAGTGTTAAGGGATGATGGTCGCTGAATAAACTGGTGTTAACCAATACATTTTCCACCAGTTCGCTAAGGTTTGCTGAAACAATAAAGTGGTCTATATTTGAGGATGACCTTGCTCCTACAAATGTTGGTGGATTAGTTTCCCCTCCCACAGGGCTGGGATCCAAGATCACCAAATCATATTTATGCACCACATTATTAATGGATTCCCCATATAGACCATGGGAGAAGTGGGGTATCCTGTCTCCTTGGTGGTCACAATATCCACAGGGCTCCCCTACTTCATAGGCACATTTAACACAGTTAAAGTCCCCTGCCCATATTAATGCATAGTCACCACCTACCCCCTCAAGGAAATAATCCAAATCTTTTTCAATTTGCCCAATTACTTTACTCTTTGATTTATGAAATATATTATTATAAAAATTTATTACAACAACAACCTGCTTTCTTTCTGATTGCAGAAGCAAAAACTGATAATATTCTGATGACAAATGTATTTTCATTAGATTCATGGGCGATGTGGTAGCAATTAAAGTAGCTAAACCTCCTTTAGCTCGTCCCACCCTAGATGGAATGGCATTTGTACAAACAGTTTGATAACCATTTATAAAAAAAGGTTCCGTAGACCATGTTTCTTGAAGTAGAACTAACGCACACCCATCTAACGTTTTCAACCAAGCCTCATCATTAATTTTATTTTTGATCCCTGCGACATTCCATGTCATAAGATTTAGGGATTCACTTTGGTATTTACCCGAAATAGCTTTACTTGTGTTACAAGTGGGAATATAATCAATATTGCAATTCATATGTTTATCCAGGTCACCTTTTTGCGATGGTACTATTAAATCGTCAGGTTCTAAGGTGATCACAAAATTAGATATATCAATATCACCCTCATAACTATCCAAGGTGCCATCCAAAAACTTGCCTCCCTTTGTGTAATCATGTTAACATCTGCGGCTTTCACACTCTTTTTAATGATATAATCCGTTTTCATTTCAGATAGCCTAGCCGAGCCCCTTCTGAGTCAATCTACTTCACTGCATCTTCTTAATGCTGCATATCTATTGTGCAGTGGTATGGGTTGTGGCAAGCGTTGACATTGACTCATGTTGACATAGGCATTGCTATGACTAGGCCTATAAAAATATCCCAGTGGGACAGCCATTATATGATTAGCATTTTCAGGAGTGTACCCAATATCATCATTTGATAAAACATTCAGCAAATCACCCACCAATTCACGATCCCGAAAGTTTACAACAATGCAATCCCCCCCGAGATGTTTTTCTGGATTTACCCACCCAATTCACTCTCCTTATCATAATGATGGCTTCTTGCAATATGTTCACCCCAACATCCGCATTGACAGTAAACCAATGGACTACTTGATTTTTCAGGGACTCATATGTTTCCTTCTGATTTACCACTATTTTTGGAACATTATTTAAGATAATAATATATGGAGTCGCCTGTGGGGGGAGATTTGATGTCCCCTTGACGTTATTATTATCTTCTTTGGTGCTATTTATCCTAATTGATTGTATATTTTGCTGCTCCCTTATGGCGGGTGGAATATCTGCTTTATATGGCATTAAGCAAGGTAAAGTTTGTAGTGGCGATACGTCCTCTACAGCAACAATGTCCTGACTTTGATTAGTAGGGTGGTTAATAGTTTGGCCCCTGTTTTCTCTAGCGTTTTCCATCGGCCTAGAAATAGACTTAGTAGGTTTGGTGATACTGGTAACTTTGTTGATAGGTTTTGAAGGTAAAATTTCAATCACCATTTCCGTTAGAAAGGCCATGTCTTTCTGTAACAATTTGATCTCTGACATTAGGCGTCTTTCTATACTGTCCAATTTGCCATGAAGTCTTTTAAATAGTGTCTCAAGGTCTTGTGACTTTGGGTTGGTGGGGTTATTTTCCCCCTTAAGGTCCCTGGGTTTTTATCGCCTTTTTTTAGCTTGGGCTTCGGTTTAATTTTGGCATTTGATGGTAACTGCTCCGCCACATTGTTTGTAGTTCGCAGGGCTTCCTTCTTTTTTTTTGCCGGGGGAGATATTGGAAGCGTGTCATCCGTTGGAACCGAAATCTCCAGAGATGTATTTAACACGCATGAATTAGGCGTTTTATATACAGTTTCTTTTGCAGAGATATTATCTACTATCAGCTCAATTTCCTCCCCTGTGTTCCCCAGGTTAAACATATTTATGGCGGCGGCCTTCCCGCCTTCGAGTGCAGATTCTTTTAGGGCAGCATCGCATGAATTAGGCGTTTTATATACAGTTTCTTTTGCAGAGATATTATCTACTATCAGCTCAATTTCCTCCCCTGTGTTCCCCAGGTTAAACATATTTATGGCGGCGGCCTTCCCGCCTTCGAGTGCAGATTCTTTTAGGGCAGCATCGAGAGCTGTTTGTGTAGCTGCCAATTGCTCCTCGACATGGACAATTTCACTATTAATACGCCCCACAGCTTTTTTTAAGTATTTGGTAATTGGCGCACTCTTTGGAAGCACTTTCCCCTTTAGTGGCAGTTTCCTTTTTCCCATCGTTAGTCAGTATAATGGTTTACGATAACAGGGGAACAAAATATATTTCTCTTACCAGATTTTGCGAGTTGATGTTTGTCTTGGTGTCTTGGTGCAAAAGGGGTGGCCCTGCCCTGCCTCGTCCGGCCGCGGACGGGCGCAGACGGGCCCGCCCTTGGCCCGGGCGCGGATACGGCCGCGCGCGTCCCACGCTGCGGGAGCCCTAGGCGTTGTTTTAAGGGCCTCCCCAAGAGCTCTCTTGGCGTCAGCGGCGTACGCGCCGCTAGTAGTGCTGGAAAGTGTAGTCCGCCAGCCGGGGATCCGGCGTCAGCAACCCAGTGTTCCAGCAAGATTACGGCGTGGTTATGACAGCAAGTCTGTCAGACGAATTGGCAGCAGTTTGAAAAGGATTCCCGCGCTGCGGGAGCCCTAGGCGTTGTTTTAAGGGCCTCCCCAAGCGCTCTCTTGGCGTCAGCGGCGTACGCACCGCTAGTAGTGCTGGGAAGTGTAGTCCGCCAGCCGGGGATCCGGCGTCAGCAACCCAGTGTTCCAACAAGATTACGGCGTGGTTATGACAGCAAGTCTGTCAGACGAATTGGCAGCAGTTTGAAAAGGATTCCCGCGCTGCAGGAGCCCTAGGCGTTGTTTTAAGGGCCTCCCCAAGCGCTCTCTTGGCATCAGCGGCGTACGCGCCGCTAGTAGTGCTGGGAAGTGTAGTCTGCCAGCCGGGGATCCGGCGTCAGCAACCCAGTGTTCCAGCAAGATTACGGCGTGGTTATGACAGCAAGTCTGTCAGACGAATTGGCAGCAGTTTGAAAAGGATTCATGCATCCAACTACTGATTGCTGATTAGGGTCACTAGGCCCACCTATTAAGTCGATTTCACCACCTCCTTCTACTCTCAGTCTCCAAATATTTCGTTACTTTAACACTGGATTACTTTGCTGTCACCAATCACTAACATACGTTTTGTAGAGAGTTGTTTCCCCTCAAAGGGAGCTGTTCAGGAACTATGAAGGGGCAGGCTCCCAAATAAAAAATATGTTTATCTAGCAGCGTCTAAATTCCCTCTAATTCTATAGAAAATAACTTTTACTGTGTGATAGAATATTTCTACATTTACAATATATTTCTTTCCATCCCACACTTAACTGACCAGGGCTAGCATAAACAACACAACTCAATTTTACTCCTACGGACCTCAAGAATGGATTTACTATGTTCAGTACTGTCAACTATTTCCCACTGTTAGCAAAAATTATAAAAGCTGTGTGAAGATTTGAGTTAGATTTAAAGTTGCAATTCCCATCAGGGGTTCTGTGATTCAATATTGCAGCCTCCTCTCAGTTCAGGGAGATTATTTTCTAAACAGTTTATTTTGATTTTTATTTATTCTTTAATTCACAATAATCCCATCGTTTGAAATTTTGTGTAATCTTTTTTATTATTATCAAAAAGGTGTTCATTATGGGGAAGTGTAACTTCAGACTTCCACAGCAATAGTATCGTAAAGAAACTTTTCTGCAAGTTACTTAGTTATGTAGTAAGGGCATTTGCTTTGCCAATTACATTCATATAATGCAGAAACGGTTCATAAAAATATAACACATTATTTACATTTATCGCAGGACAAGGTGCTCCTACAAAGTAATGGCGTAGTGAGAGTGAGTAGTGTGATAAAAAAGTGTGCTTGTGCTATACACAAAAATATATACATGTGACTGATGGGGATGATATGTTGTTGTAAATGGCACTCATCCTATCAGTGTCGAAAAACCTCAATCAGAATCTAAAATCAGTCAACATGCGTTATTGTCGACGTTTTGACCCTTTAACACAATTACTTAGAACAGGGTTATTATCAGGACAGAGTAAGAGCAGGAGACACTGTTGTAATCTAGCAAGTGATTAATGCATCCTCTTTATTGTTGCCCTTTGCCTTGCTGCTCAGTCTATGTGATGTCATCAGAATGTTGAGAGTGTTTGAGTGGAAGAAGGAATCAGTTGGTGTGGAAGGGCTGAGCGGCAGGAGGCTGCTCCTGGTGGGGCATTGTATGAGGCCTAGCATGAGACTTAATATGGATCCTATATGAAGAATAAAGCTGTGATCCTGAACAACATCTCTGGACTACCCTATCCTTCCTTTAACTTTAACACTGGCGACGATTTGGAAGAACCTACGTGTGTACTACTTCAATGGATTATGGTTTGTGAAGCCTAAAGGACTTTCAAGTAAAAGGAACTTCAAGAGAAATTACAAGCTGCGTATTTTGAGGAGGCTGGCACTCCAGAGCCCCACCAGTGACCACTCCATCGGTCGCCCTAACATGTAAGTGCCAGTTCCTGTTGGACTTTCTTTCTTCTGTACCCTGTTGCATTGAAACAAGAATCTCTTGTTCTCATCACGTTAAAGTGAACCTACACGTTGAGGAAGGATGGCTGTGAATACCCTTTGACCGTTTTCAAACAGTTACTGTAAATCCTTCAGTTTACAGAGTCTGCCACCTCCCTCTAGAGTCTGTCGTGTGAGGGAAAAGATGGTTTACATCCACAGCATCAGCTAAGAGACATGCGTTATTTTAACTGTTCTCCACTAGATGGTGTATTTACACTATGTAATTGCCCAGCGAGAGCAAAGATCGGACCCTGTTCTTATTTAATGCTGTTCGGCAGTGATGCAGTGATGAGTGATACGTTATGAGTGGGCAATGAACGAGGCCTGGTGTTATTCTATGGTGTTTCACACGGTTCGAAGTGCCAACCACTCTAGAGATTCACGCTTTTGGGTTTGGTGATCGGGGGCAAGTGTCGAGCCCCGGTGTAATGTTTGGATTGATAACTCTCTACTTTGTGAAGTGATGGCAGAGATCGGGCCTCAGTGTTAACTGGTGATTAACTGTACGGTTAAAACGGAAACTGCCAAGCAGCCATTCAACAATTCAAACTGGACACGCGCTCCTCATTTGAATGTGCGCCGCGCCGCGAGCCCTATGTAGGCGTCAGCATGCGTGCTCTTACCTCCGTCATAAATTTCTAGGGCTCCTTCGTGGCATCTTCTGTGACGTTGTGGCATTTCTGGATGCTTTTAGCTGCTTAGGGACGCTCTGCTGTCTTGACGTGCCGGTAGCCACCCGGTACAGTGTGAACTGCGTGCCGCCATTTTAGGATTGGCGTTCCTGATCTGCTTTGTTTCAATACAATCCACTCGTGTTGCCAACCACTATTCTGTTCTTGGAGCGACCACCATCGTGTGCCTGACTGTGACGTGGCTCTGTTCAGAGCTGCTAAAAGACGCTCTGCTGCGAGGACATGCGAGGAGCCATCCGGCACTCTTCACGCAGCGTGCCACCATTTTAAGATTGGCGGGTCTACATTTCCTGCCTGTATTCTTCTCACGTTGCCAACCACGACTGGAAATGGAATTGTGCTTTGTTTATTGCTTTGTTTGTTTCCCATTGCGCTGTGCTCTGTTGTGTTGAACGTGTTCAATGATATTACACTGTTGTGCTGATGAGTGTATGTTGGATATGGTGGTGCTGTATCACTAGTAGTGTCCTTAGTCCTGCAAGTGCATGCAGCGCAGTTGTGTGTGTGCAAGTGAGTGCGTTGGGGGGAGTTCTGTAGTGTCCCTAGTCCTGCAAGCGTGTGCAGTAGAGGGTTGTCCCTAGTCCTGCCGCTGTTCTTGGTTGTGGGTTGACATAGGTTCGTCACCCTGTAAGCAACGTGTCCTGCAAGTGCATGCAGCGCAGTTGTGTGTGTGCAAGTGAGTGCAGTAGGGGGAGTTCTGAGTGTCCCTAGTCCTGCAAGCGTGTGCAGTAGAGGGTTGTCCCTAGTCCTGCCGCTGTTCTTGGTTGTGGGTTGACATAGGTTCGTCACCCTGTAAGCAATGTGTCCTGCAAGTGTATGCAGCGCAGTTGTGTGTGTGCAAGTGAGTGCAGTGGGGGGAGTTCTGTAGTGTCCCTAGTCCTGCAAGCGTGTGCAGTAGAGGGTTGTCCCTAGTCCTGCCGCTGTTCTTGGTTGTGGGTTGACATAGGTTCGTCACCCTGTAAGCAATTTGTGTCTTTACCCCCTGTGGTTCTGTAGTGTCCCTACCTGCAAGCGTGTGCAGTAGAGGGTTGTCCCTAGTCCTGCCGCTGTTCTTGGTTGTGGGTTGACATAGGTTCGTCACCCTATAGGCTATTTGTGTCTTTACTCCCTGTGGTTATTATGAGAGTATTGTTTTCTCACTGTTTGGGAATATGAGAAGACTCCGAAGCTTCTCTGGATTTACCGTTGTTTTTGGTTGGGGATTACGTAGTACCCTGTGTTTAGGGGTTGTAAAATTACCCTTAGAGTGTAACGCCTTGGAGTTTAGGCGTGTGATTTGAAGAATACAACGCTTTTGTGTTTCTCTCGTCTTTTCTAGATGGGATGGGGATGTGGTGTTTGACGATGTTTTTGAGTTTGATGTTATTCTTGAAGCTCTTGACTTTTCGTAAGTGTGTATGTCCACCTCCGCACATTTATTTATTGTTAGTCATATTGCATGTATGTACTGTGATCTTGCATGTATGTTCTATGATCTTGCATGTATGTACTATGATCTTGCATGCTGGTATTTTTACAATTTTAATGAGGGGGATGTGTTGTAATCTAGCAAGTGATTAATGCATCCTCTTTATTGTTGCCCTTTGCCTTGCTGCTCAGTCTATGTGATGTCATCAGAATGTTGAGAGTGTTTGAGTGGAAGAAGGAATCAGTTGGTGTGGAAGGGCTGAGCGGCAGGAGGCTGCTCCTGGTGGGGCATTGTATGAGGCCTAGCATGAGACTTAATATGGATCCTATATGAAGAATAAAGCTGTGATCCTGAACAACATCTCTGGACTACCCTATCCTTCCTTTAACTTTAACAGACACCAGAGGATTGGAGCACAGAAACCAACAACCGTAGATGTGTCAGTCGCAGTTGCATGGGAAAACCTCCGCGAACTGTAAGAAAGTAGCAAGGGACTATGTTGTTATTTCTTACAGGCACAGCTGGGGTAGACCATCTACTACCACTTGCATCCAAATTGAAAGCGAAAATGAAATTTTGGTTCAGTAATTCTCAAGGCCCTCAACTATTCAGAGAAGAAATATCACCTATGTGCAGTGAATGAAGGGTATTTTTATCAGCACTCTTCGTGTATGAAAATAAATTTAAATGTATCTCCGCGCACCCAGAAATGGGAATTTCTTGGCAATAGGAAGTTGTAAATCAGCTTCTGTGGAAGACGCTGTGTGGATCTGAACTCATCCCAATAAAAATCCGCCTACTCCATTAGAGACTGTGATGGAGTAGACAGATCCGGCCGACTCACTGCGCGTTTCTAATATGCTCCGAACGAATGGGAGTACTTTTATTGGGATGAGTTATGTTAGAGAAATTTGTAAAGCGCGCAATTACCCTTCAGTTCAGGTACACACAGCGTTAAAAGCTGGCAGTTATACACATTATTTACCCACATCAAATACGACTCAATTGAGGGTACAGTTTTAGTCAGACAATGGGCAAGAAAGGTAGGTTTCTGTAATTCAGTTCCTTCCCTGTCATCTGTAATACGAGTTAAAAGATTCTGTTTGACCCAAGTATAATCCACTTTAACAATTCTTTCAGGAAAGGTAAACAAGCTTGGACGGCACAAAGCTATAAATTCGGTTTTAATATAACTCAGCCAAAAAATCGCTCTCGTATTATCCAAGGAAAGGCAGTCCCTGATGATCAACCTGTTCAGGATTGGCTCGCTCTTGTGCCAGATGGAGATCCACCATAGCAATGGCCTAAGGTTGATAGTGTCTGAAATATATTTGAGTCCTAATTCCTCATGGGTAGCATAGGTTGAGGTGCTTTGCGGGACAGCCAGTAGCACCTAGCAAACTTGCTATCTTTAACCTGAATAGTATTGCAATCCCGGTATCCCCAAATGTCACAACCATAGCATGTAACAGATACACATTTAGCTTTATAGATGTGAAGCAGAGCCTTTACTGGTTTCCTCACCACATTGGCACTAAAATCCATAATGACCCATAAGAACGTGCTAACATAAGTCTTTTCGAAAAGAGTAAAGGGCCCCAGGTGTTCCTATTATCAAGGAGAATGCCCAGATAGTTAAAAGTATGGACTTGGATGATCTTTAAATTATTGCAAAAATGGGCTCTCAATTTGGCAGGTTTAATACCAGTAACCAAGACAAAAGATTTTGTGTTATTACTCAAGAGGTCTAAACTAGTCTTAAAGTCAGCAAAAGAATCAAGTAGCAGTTGAAGCCCTAAAGCCGTCCTTGACATAAGGACGGCATCATCTGCACATAAGAGAGCTGGTAGTGGGCGGGTACCTGCATGAGGGGGTCACATTGTTTGCTCAACAACACCTTCTCTAAACCATTACTATAGATGGTGAATAAAACAGAGGGCAACATGCACCCCTGCATGACACCTCGGGTAATAGGAAAGCGTATAGGTCACGAGCAGTCATCCCCGAATCTAAACAATACAGACATCCCCATGTGAATGTCCCCCAAAAGAGTACCAAAGCTGGATTAACACCTAAAAACAACAGCATTGACCAAAGCTTCAAGCGATTCACCCAGTGAAACGCTGAAGTTAGGTCCATAAAACCGAAGAAAAGAGTACCCTTTTTGGCTACCATGTACTTCTGAAATAGTAAATGCAGATTCAAACTCTGATCAATAGTGCTCAGGCCAGGCCTGAACCCGTACTGTGAGTCGGAGATGATGTTATTCTCCACGGCCCAAAAAGACTACCTTTCCAAAACCGCCTGACCCAGATCCTTGACAGTAGTATCAATCAGAGACATGGGACTATAACATCTTGGATCTGCCTGATCTCCCTTTTTAAAAATAGGTACAATGATGGAATGGGACCATGAGCGGGAGGCGGACCTATTAACACAGCAGCATTTAATATGTTTGGCAAAAGAGGGGCCCAGATGACTACATCACTCCTGAAATAGTCTGCCAGACACCGTCAGGGCCAGGAGCCTTGTTAAAGGCTAAGCGCCTAATGGTGCACGCAACTTATATGGGCGAGAAGGAAAGGCTGGGATTACCCTGTACCTTTTTATTAGTATTTTGAATTGCAGGCTCCATCCCAGCCTCAAATGAATACATTTGAGTAAAATGGTCATGCCACTTAGCATCAGCTATCACTGAGGACAAAGTTGGAGCAGCCTCAGCAACTAGAAAAGGGTGGTTTAGGACACTCCAAAAAGTAGAACTATCATAATAAGGTCACTGGCTCTCAATAACAGTTTCCAGACATCATCTTTAAGGGACTTTTTCTCTCCTTTGTAACCTTCTTGTAAGTGGCATGTAAGTGTTTAATCTTTTCCCTGTTCCTAGGAGAACGTTTGAGGGCCTTCACGGTGAGCTTTAGAGCAGGGCTCATTAAACCAACGAGCTCCTCTGGAAATAGTATGGCCTCAGCTAGGTACGGAGAGGGCAGTCCTCATACCAACACATAATACAGAAAAGGCATCCAAAACCTCAGTTGTGGCTAAATTGGGATTGAGACAAGATTCCAGCTCAAGACACCTCTGTCTAAACAGATTGCCACAAAACTCTTCTGTTATCACTTCGGTCCATTTCAGACATCTACCCTGATCTGAAAGAACTAGATGTTTCGTGGGAAGAGCCGGAGGGGTTGGTCTCTGGCACTGAAATCTTAAAACTAGAACTAGAGGATTATGATCGCTCCAGACGGACCCTTTAATCAACTAAAGAGCTAGAGAGGGGCAAGGAAATCAGGATGTAATCCACAATTGATTCCGACCCACCTCCAACATAGGTAGGAGCTACCCGGGTGCTGGGTATCACCAGATTCAGGGACTGAATTAATACATTTGCCTGATTCCATTGGGTGAAGTGTTCAAAATGAGCCAATTAAATATCCTCTCCAGAGTTTTTGAACAAGGGTGGATGTTAACGTCGCCCAGAACCATAATTGAAATGTACAAGTTGGAGCTTAGGCCAAGGACCAAAGAAAAGGTGTTATATTTCTCTATAACCATGCCCAGGGAGGAAATACCTTCAGAACGAGAAATGTGTCCATTAGAATTATATATGCTCACAATCAATAAAGTTGATTTCACCTGACAAATAAGTAATACCACCCCTATGTGTGGACAATTTGTCTCCACCTCAGCCATAACACAGTTAAGGGCCAAAGATATTAAGGTGCACAACCCCACCTTGACTTGTCCCAAAGAAGATGGAATAGCTGGGTGGAAAAAATGAATGAAGCCATCCAAAAAGGTAAGCTATTTACAGACTAGGTTTCCTGGAGAGCCAATATATGATATGATCTTATAAAATCAAACCAGTTGGGATCCCTAGCCTTCTCCTCAAACCCCGCTATGCTCCATGAGAGGAAGCTAAACTGGTTGTTGGAGTTGAGCACTAAAGAAAAATTATCAACTTCCCCACCTTTCTTGGCAAAATCAAAATCAGACTCAATAGCGGGTAGTTAATCCACCCCCTTGAGAGAACAAAAAACCTCAAATCTATTTGAGGAGGTAAGGAGGAAGGCAAGCTCCCTGTGGCACCCAAAGTGTGTCTCAGGGAAACCTCGTAAACCCTAGGAGGGCGGGGGGGATTGGAGGGAGTGGGCCTGGAGATGTTCACCTAAGATGGAAGCCCTGGTTTATTAAAAAAAAAAAAACACTGCAGCCCAATGCTTGATACGCCTAGATATGCAGGTGTCCGTTTTTCTTTTTAAGGATATTGGTGTGTGCTACAGGTGATTGTGAGTGGGTCTCATTGAATACTCCTTGGCATTGATATTGTGCAATTTGACGCAATACTACGTAGCGGTGCAAGATCGACACAAATTGGGTTGTAATGATAAACACTACCCTCGGAAGGGGGGTGTGATATTATGTTGTCTCGCCGTTTTGCGAAGATTGAAATAAGCTTACTATGTCACTATAGGGGTCAACAATGGAGGCACAATAGCCGACCCTGGCTGAATTATTCTTATTAGCAGGAGATGTGAGGATCTAATACAATTGAGGGACCAGGTTCGCAACAAGTGGATTTAGGGAACCGAATGCCATATTTGACAGATGCGCAATTCTACTTGGTATGTGCTGCATGTATTATGATTCACACAAACTGATGTGGGATATGGTGTGTGCTATGGATGATTGAGGGGAAATAATGTGGTGATGCTAATAACACCTCGATCTAAGACAACTCCGATTGAGAGAGAGGCAATGCAGTCAGTAGATGTAAGGATTTGACATGTGCCATCTAGAGAAGATTGTATCATTTATAGGTGAGAACAATCTTCAAGTTAAACATTCAACATTATTCTTAGAATCGCTTCCCTCTAATGCACCGTTCAAGTATGATATATATTTTGACATTTGCCGCCTCATATTTGCGTGCCCTGAGATGTTCAACTGATTTTTAATTGTTTTAAGTCACTATATGTATATTTTGAATGGATGGGAAACGTCCTAGGTGAATGTCTTTTCTGTTGTGAGAACTCCTTCTGTCTTTGTATGGTAGTTATATAGTTATTTTAATTGTTGTTTCAGATGTTTGTAAATTGATTATGTGTCTCTGTAATATGTATAATGTATTTTGTCTTTATGTGAATATGTATATATATGTGATGTGATTTTATGTATTTTATGTATTTTCTTGCAGCCCTGATGAAGTTCACATGTTGTGAACGAAACACGTTGGCTTTCTTTTGCTATCATCAATGAAAAATAAAGATGTTATGGATTATATACATCTTGGAGTTTGACTTGGCTATGAACGGACTTTAACTTTTGCGGTGCACCACCATCCGCGTATTTTGAATGCGCTTTATAGCGCTGGCGTGGGCACAGGAGATTTCTCTCCCGCCCCTTCTTACAGCAGCCGAAGCAGGATTCTGGGACTGGAAGTCCCTTTACACAGTCCTCAGAGTCCCGCGCAGCGGGGTTGAAGAATGCGCTATATACCATTGGCGTGGTCACAGGGGCTTGCTCTGCCGCCCCTCCTTACAGCAGCCAAATCAGGATTCTGGGACTGGGAAGTCCCTATGCACAGTCCTCTGCGTCTCGCACAGCGGGGTTGTAGAATGCACTATATAGCGCTGGCGTGGTCACAGGGGCTTGCTCTCCTGCCCCTCCTTACAGCAGCCAAAGCAGGATTCTGCGACTGAAAGTCCCTTTGCACAGTCCTCGGCATCCTGCGCAGCGTGGTTGAAGAAGGCATTATATATCGCTGGTGTGGACACTGGCGCTTGCTCTCCCGCCCCTCCTTACAGCAGCAAAAGCAGGATTCTGGGACTGGAAGTCAATTTGCCCCACTGGCCGGTCGGGGTTGAAGAATGCACTATGTAGCGCTGGCACAGTCACAGGGGCTTGCTCACCGGCCCTCCTTACAGCAGCCAAAGCAGGATTCTGGAACTTGAAGTCCCTTTGCACAGTCCTCGGCATCCCGCATAGCACGGTTGAAGAATGGCCTATATAGCGCTGGCGTGGTCACAGGGCCTTCTCTCCTGGCCCTCCTTACAGCAGCCGAAGCAGAATTCTGGGACTGGAATTCCGTTTCACAGTCCTTGGTTTCCCGCGCTGCGGGTTTGAAGAATGCACTCTACAGCGCTGGCGTTGTCATGGGGGCTTGCTCTCCCGCCCCTCCTTACAGCAGCCAAAGCAGGATTCTGGGACTGGAAGTCAATTTGCACAGTCCTCAGTGTCCCGCGCAATGGGGTTGAAGAATGTGCTAAATAGTGCTGGTTGTAGTCCATTTGCTGTTCTTGAAATTAGGACTGCATTGTTGGCATGCAGTAAAACCGGGAGGGCGCTAGACTTCACTTTAGGCATATCTTTCCCTGCTTTACTCAGACAAAACTCTATGTCATTGATATATATGAGGAACAATAAGGGGCCATCACACAGCCCCATAGAAGATTTAATTACAGGGGAGAGTTCGCCCTCAGGTCTAAACCTGAACCTAATCAAACAATTATATTTCATCCTCTGTAGCAAACCAATTATGGCCCGGTCAATTCCCATCCTTGCCATAATGCCCAAAAGATTGGTTCTATTGACCATGACAAAGTCAGAGGAGAGTTCCATAAACGCTAAGTGAATGGATCCGCTCCTTGCCTTGACATACTTACCAATGACCAGCTGGAGTTTCAGGCATTGCCCAACTGTGCCCACACTGGGGTGAAACCCATACTGGACTCTTGTCAAAACCTGGGTTTTCTCCTGCCAATCCTCAAGTTTATCTGCTATAATTCTGCCTAGTATTTTAAGGGGCTGTCAATGAGGGAGATTGAGTGGGAACAGCATGGAGAGTGTCTGTCCCCTTTCTTAAAAATAGGGACAACTACCACTTCCTTCTAAGTTGAAATAAGTTCCTCTTTAATAGAACTTTAAAAACAAGTGGTTATCATTGGGGCCCAAAGTACAATATTATCTATATAAAGATATAATGGAACTCCATCAGGTCCAGGGGCTTTTCCTACAGGACTCTAGTTAAGAGCAGCAGTTACGTCCTTGACTATAATAGAATCACAGAGGATAGAGTACAACTCTGGGTTACCATGGGCTACCTCTTCACTGGCTGTTGTAATCTCCCTATTGCCTGGGTTAAAAATACTATTGTAGTGATCTACCCAGGCTTCCACTGGAATAACAATATCCATTGAAGGTTTCTCATACCCCGAAAAAAAGAGCTGATTAGCAACCTTACCGTGGACACCGTGGAGTCCCTCAAGTTAGAAGCTCTTTCCAGCTCCTCCTAAGTTTCCGCCCTTAGCTCAGATGTCCTGGCCTCCAAGGTAGATTTATAATTTCGTCTAGCAGTCAATTTGTCATCTCTGGAGCGCTGTTCAGTGGAAAGGGCAGTTCTTAGCTTCTTATTGGCCTATGTGCAGGCATGATTAAACCAGCCTGTGGGTGACAGATTTGCAAGGCTTTATTCAGCCTCAGTCCCTTATCAACAGCGGTAAATATAGTTCTAAAAATTTTGGAGATGTTCCCTCGGGACTTCTCCTCTAAGGTAAGAACTGAAATAGTTTCTCTATTCTCACTCACAAGCTTGAACAAGAAAGCCTCCCTGTCCACTCTATCCTGTTTTATCCGGAGGCCCTTATTGCACCAGTAGAAAAGTACCAGATTTTCCCACTGCTCATTATCCCCCATCAGTTGAAGTTCCAAAACTAAGGCAAGGGGATTGTGATCACTTATACAATAGACAGTTACATTGTAATCTAATATTAATTCAGCTAAATCCTGGGGCACCATAAAAAAGTCAATTTCTCTTCCATTTGATGCCCCGTTATAGGTGGGGGGAAGGGCCTCCCAATACTTTATATTTTTTGGCAAATACCAGGGACCTGGTAATGAACAGACTGTTAAGGGCCTCCCCAAAAGAGGTATGCCGGAAATGTATATAATCACCCCCCTCCATTTTCTCCATACACAAGAAGAGGAGTCACCTTTCCTGCACAGACTCGTGTTGAAATCCCCAGCCCAGACTATTAGTGTCTTCCTATTATAGCAGTCTATAAAGTTCACCAAATTACTCACCTTATTATCAATTAAAGTTGTCACACGTAAATTAAAAACATTGTTATACAAATTAACCAAAAAAACATCAAAAAAACATGAAATGTGCAGTAGTATCTGTATATCTGCTCCTGATTTGGGCCCCCAAGCCTAATCTACTCAGCATGACAGGCTTCTAGCTGTGTTAAAGCCTGGCAAGCTACCTTCAGATCATTATCGTTTATTTTATTTTGGCGATAAATGAACTGCTGGGTAATCCCCCGTACGTAAGTCTTCATTGTATCCCAAACCACAAAGGGAGAGGCCGAGCCCGTGTTAGAGTGTAAAAACTCAAATAGAGAAGTTTGAATAAATGAAATAAACCCCTCGTCAGTCAGCAGGTGCCTAGGGAACGTGGAAGGCCGTTTACTCTCATCTGTTGTGCCTGGTTGAAGACTAAGCAATATAGGGTTGCGATCTGAGGTAATCCGGGGGCATACCTCAATTTTAGCAGCTGTTAAAATATTACTATTGACAAAGGACAGATCTATTCTGAAATATTGCTTGTGCGGGGTAGAGTAGTAGGTATACCCGGGTAATGTAGGATAGAGTGTCCGCCATACATCAACTAAACAGTGCAACCGGGCCATCTCCAAAATTTAACTTCTAACTTTTACCATTCGTGGAAAAGCTGCCCTATTAGTGGAATCAATACCATAATTCAAGGTACAGTTGAAATCCCCCATGATTATTAATTCACCCTGCCAATCTAATAATTCCAACATTAAAAATTAAAAAGAGTGGGATCATCGACATTTGGCCCATATACTGCGCAAAATACATATCTTATGTCGCTAATTTCAATTTGTGAGATTACCCATCTGCCACATGGATCAGAAGAAACCTTAAGAACATTACATCCTAGCCGTTTTTCTTTTAAGATAGCTACCCCTCTGATTGAGGCGCCCCGGGATGTACAATCCACTATCTCAAGACCCAACTGCTTAAGCAGACCCCTATCTTTGTAGGCCAGGTGCGTTTCCGTAAGAAGCGCAATATGCGGCTTATATAGTTTGAGCTCCTCCCTTACTAGTTGCCGCTTAGTTGCTGCGTTCAGCCCAGCTACGTTCCAACACATGCATGTAATTGCCCCCATCATTAAACATTATTAATTTCAAAAAGATACAAAAAATATAGTAGAGCATCGTCTAGACCCTCATCCAGTTCTCTATAATAGTACTCTACTAAAAAATCTAAAAGAAAAAAGTGCCCCATATCCCAACTATCGGATGGGATTATACTTGTATCATGCGATTGCTCCACTCTTTTTGAAGGAGATGTCAGCCCCCCAGTCGACTCTCAACTAGCATTCATCAAAGCGGTAGTCTCAATATCAGCACTTAAAGTATGACATTTTACCAAATTGCCCAGCCCTTCTGTAGAAGCTGGCAATAGTGGAAGGGAGCATTGTTGCAACAATGTAGCACTAGCAGTACCAGAGCAAGAAATAGTAACATCGCAACTAACCTCTTCATTGGGAGCGTGTTGAAAAGTAGTCTTTGAGAGTACTAGTGACACCTGAGGTGGTGAGTATAGCTGTGGTCCCTCATGTAGAGCGGTTTTAGAGCAGCTGAGCTTTGAGTCCAAGTTTGTAGAAGCTGGTACGTCGTTTAAGCCATCTGAGCTCTCACTGCCCTGTTCACCAAAGTTCCTCTCTGCGCCTGGATGATTCATCTCCAGTGAAGTATCTGCCATATCCGTTTCAGGAACCGGTGAAAAAAAGTCAGCCGCTTTACCAGATTGAAGCAGCTTCACAGCAGACTTCCCTATACGACACATGCTCTTTTTGGCCTGTAACTCCAGAGGGCAAGTCTTGGCGCACTAGGCCGGTCTCATCAACGCAGTCGACACGGCTCCAGCAGAGGCAGTAACAGAGTTCCGAGCAGGGCGCCCGCCCTTCAAGGAGCCAGTCTTAGGAGGAGCCATGTCCCGGACTGGGGGCAGAATGAACGCGGAGAAGCCGGCACTAAAGCAGCTCAGCTGGCGGTATTTTACATAGAGTCTCCAGAGGCGGCGCAGAGGCTGAGTAAACAGGTACTGCATTGAGCAGATTAGTTTGCTCCTAGGAAGTTTTTTTTGTTTTTCTTCCCCTTAAAGAATTTCTATCGCCTGAGTAAACAACGGGGGTTCAAGCAATTCAATTCATTTCCGTTCGATCCAAATCCAATTCAATAGCGTTAGCTCGGCTCTCATCGCTTGAGAGAGAGCTCGGTGAGCGTGCTCCTCCCAGCGGAGTCAATCCGCCATCTTCCTTTCCCCACTATTAATAGATAAACCCTTACTTATGAGCAGGATGCTAAAAGAAAGGATTGCAGCTGCTTTTAATAAAAACCAATCTATGCAATATGAATATGGGGATCAGGTTGGGAAAGTACTGGCATACCAATTAGCAGATAGGAATTCAAAAGGACAGATAAAGCCATCAGGGGAGAGGATGGAAGTAGGTATACATCCCCTCATCTGATAATAGACCAATTTTCTCAATTCTATCACAGACTCTATACTCTGTCCTGCTCACCTGATAAAATAGAGCTCGATAATTACCTAAAAAACTGCAATCTTCCATGCCTGAGGGAGGAAGAAGCTGCTCTTCTTCATAGTGAAATCACTAACGAAGAGATTCTGACAGCTTTGGCTGCTCTACCCTCGGGCAAAGCTCCAGGGGATGATACTTGCCCATTGAGTTCTATAAAACGTTTAAGAACCTTGTCTTACCATTGATAAGCAAGATCATGCATCAGATTGGGATACGAATGGAGGTGCCTAACTCCTGAGATATGACCAACATTGTCTTTTTTTTTTTTTAAAAAGGGAAAGCCAGCTGATGAGTGTGGATCATATCGCCCCATCTCTCTTATCAACTCTGATGCTAAAAAAATTCTAAAGTTCTGGCTAATCGGCTAGCCCCTCTTATGCCCGGCTTAGTCTCGGACCAGCAACATGGTTTTATATTAGGCAGAGGTACTACTGCCCATGTAAATACCGCTATGTTTACCTTTGATACCTTTGATGTTGCTAATAAGACTGCACTTAAGATAGGGATGGTTCTACTAGATGCTGAGAAAGCATTTGACCGTGTGGTATGGGAAGGGCTGTGGGCCACATTAATCATTAATGGCTAATGGGCTGGATGGCCGATACAGCAAATGGGTTTGTGCACTATACAGGAATCCACAAGCCAAATTAATGTATACTAACCTCTGCTTTGCTCCTTTTCAGATACAGTGTGGCACTCGACAGGGGTGTCCTCTGTCCCCATTATTATTCGTATTGTATGTTGAGCCCTTTATTAGATCACTTAACTCAAGCACCCACATTCCTCCATTTATTGTTGAGTCACGTGAATTAAAGGTCACTGCCTATGCTGACGACATTGCAGTTTTTTCCTCTGACCCGGCAATGGCACTCAGCTCAATTCAAGAGGAGGCAGAAAAATTCGGTCGCTTTTCAGGTTACAAACAATGCTCACAAAACCCAGGCCCTTCTTAATTATCATTCGACTGTACCAATAGCAAAGGGATGTACGTCTGCAATTTACCTTAGGGTACGTGTTTCCTCTGGGGTTGAAGATATATGGAGGCTTAATTACGAGCCATTGTTGCAGTCTTTTACCCGAAGTTAAAAAAATTGGAATAAACTTCAAATAACAATAATTGGGAGATGCAATATCATTAAAATGACTATTCTACCTAAGTTTGTATATTTGTTTCGGGCTATCCCTTTACGCGTTCCTAATTTTCTCTTCAAGAAATTGGAAGGTGCTAATAATAGCTTTTTATGGGGGTATAAGAGAGCACGTCGAGCTATTCGATCACTTAAACTTCCCTATAAACAAGGAGGTCTTCAGCTCCCTGATTTTAATCTATATTATTGGGCGGCATTTACTGGACGCCTACAAAGTCTTTTGTTCACTAAGTATCATCATTACTTTTGCTTTTATCTTGCACTTGGGTTGGATGCTAATATGCTTCTGTACAAAACTAATTACCCGAACGATTACAAAAGAGTCCGATTTAAGACCATCAGGGACATAGTGCGTATATGGCACAAAATCTTAAACTTTTGTTCGCTGTCCCCGAACGATTTATTGTGTGACTCTAACCTTCCTCTATGGGACAATTCTATCCTCCCAGAAGTATTCCATGATGCTGTTGGACGGCATTGGGCAGGTTATGGCATTGAACGACTTGGGTATACGATTTTAATGGCTTTCGTACTTTTGCTGGCTTACAGTCTGTATATAACCTCCTGCAACAATTTTTTTTTAAGTACTTACAGTTAAGAGACTATTTTTTAAGACGACAAATGACTCAGATACCGCACAACTCTGATTTAATGGCATGTTTACTGCATACTAATCAAAAACCACAAATCAGTGCAATGTATCTGTTATTTTGTCAATATAGGGGGGATGATAGCCAGCAATTGGTCATTAAGTGGAGCCAAGCTCTAGGGTTAGCCATTATTCCTGCAGAAATAACCTCCACTTTAGATACTTTGGATGGGGCTATTCACTCTACCAATTTAAAACTACAGCAATTTCACACTATCTGCATGTTGTACTATATTCCGGAAAAGATTGCGAAATGGGCACAAACGGTATGGGGAGACGGAGGAGACAGGACGCTCTGTCCGAAATGTGGAATGGCAGCCGCTAACATCGTACACATGTTTTGTACCTGCCCTAGGCTTGTTAATTTTTGGGGGGAAGTGGTTAAAGTTATTGAGAACCGTTTGGGGTTGGATTTCTCTCCCACAGTTAAAGAAGTTATGCTAGGCTACAAAGAGTGCGCTAACAGGGGATTGAGATCCTTTTTCTCTATTATCTTGGTGGCTGCCCGCCTCTGCATTGCAAGAGTGTGGATTTCGCCGAATCCTCCTGTTGCATTAGAATGGTGGGCCATTATGAAGGATTTATATGAGAGAGAGCGCGCACTAGCTAAAACTAGAGGTACGCGTACACTCCAGCAATTTCACCGCATATGGAACAGATTTGTTTGATTTCATGTACTGGATCTAGATTTAAAACTAAATTGATGATTCTTTTTCTTTTCTCTATATCACTATGGGCCTCCCGTCCCTTTTTCTTTCTCTTTCTTTCTTTTTCTCTCTTTTTCTCTTTTGCTACAAAATTAAAGCAATGTATAAATGTAATGTATATTGTATGTACTAAATTTCTTTCTTTTATTAATTTTTTTATTTGAAATTTAGCTTCTTTGTACCCTTTGGCCAAAACCAATAAAAAAAATTTTTTTAAAGAATCTGCAGTAGTATCAACTGGTAATTGGGCCTAAAATACATTGTTCTAATAGAGAGGCCTGTTAATTTTACAGAGCACAAAATAGCTAATCCCCCTTAGCTCTGCCCGCACTTGATGGAACAGCAGCTCTGCATAGTGTATTAAATCCATTTATGATAAAATACTCAAGCGCCCAAGTGTCTTGCAATAGAACAATGTCTGCATTATTGATAACTGAAAGCCAATCTGGATTTGAGATGTTCCAAGACACAAGTCTCAGCCCTCTCCTCCCAAACCTCCCCTCCCCGTACTGGGCGTGGAATCGGCAACAGTCATCTAAAAGCCCCTCTCTTAGAGCCCTTCGTGCCCCTCCTGCACCAAGGAGTCTTGAACCACACACACCCTTGTAAAAATGCTATCACAGTTCTGTGTTTCTGAACTCAAGCTTGTACAAAGTCAATCCAGATCAACTAGAGAATCAAGAGCTTCAAAGGTGTTCCAAATCTCCACATTGTAGGATGGTTTCTCAACCCTCTGATGGAGTTCATTGACTTTCCCAAGCCTTAAAAGGAGCACCTCTGGCCTATAAAACTAATCTAAGGTAAAACCTGAATAGAACCGGGTGCTGGATGCCGATTATAAAAGAACCTCAGTAATGAGCTGACTGTGTTGGGTGACTTGAAATTAATAATTACACAGTCCCAGCTCACTTCATTAGTATCAGGTCCGACTCAGGGAGAACGTCTAACCATTATATTTTCTGTTGAAAAATCAAGGGGCCACCCAGTGCTTTTCCATAGCCAGTGAGTTACTTTGTTTTTCAAAGCAGAGTGATCTTCTCTTGGAAAAGATTTAAGGACCAGTAGGTTCTTAAGGACCACCACATATGGGGTACACTCCACTGGGAGCTGGGGGAAAGGATTTTCCATATGTACACGAGCTCTATTCACTAACCTGGTGTCTCTCTCTCCACATCTTCCCGCTGGGTTTTCCTACGGTCTTGAAGCTTTTACCCCTCGATAATTTCTGCACTCCTTCAAATGCGATGTTGCCCTACTTGGTGAGGCTGAAGGCTCTAGTGAGGAGGGCAGAGAACTAGCATTCATGACTCCAGCAGATGAGACCACAGATGGTGCTGCAACCGTTGGCTGTGCAGACAAGGATGAGCTCATTTTAGATAATTCTAGCTCGATATTCCCCAAACCGACCAAGATGGGGTCGAGCTTGTCATTCAATAGCTCCAGAACTTTGTTATATATAGCATCCCTTATATCTGTAGATTTGTCCCTTTCTTCAATATCAAACCCCAAAGAAATGGGAGAGGTTGATAGACACGGCCTCTTGCGATTTGTCACACTTTCAGCTCTCTTTCTTTTGCCTGCTTTGCCCCTTGTTTTAACTCCACATCGATGGTCTTGGGATTTCCCCATCTGTGATACCTCCAAAGGGGCTTGCTCAGGGGCCCTATGTGAGCAGTCTTTAGGCACTGCCTCCTCCTATTGTTTATCCACGTTGGGACTCAGATCTATGACAGAAGCATCATTTGTAGGCCACTGGGAGAGATAGAGGGCGGAGAAGAAAGCAACAGATGCGCTCTGCCACCTCTATCTCCATATTGATGACACCATCCACCCTCTGTAAAAAACCATCTAGTGTTGTTCTAGGTGTTCAGGGTGCGGAATTAGCAGGTTTACGGGGAGCGTCGGACACCTTTTGCTTCCGCATTTGGAGGGACCAAGAAAATGCCACAGGAAAACCACAGTAATTCAGGGGGAGAGGTTAAAGAAATCAGCTATCGACACCACCTTGTAAAGGATGAAAGAGGGATAGCCCAGCCTCCTCCAGGCATTGATGGGCCCAACCTTAACCCGGGCTTTGCCCGGGAACATCCCGCATAGCAGGTTGTAGAAATGGTCTATAAAGCGCTGTCCTGGTCATGGGCCTTGCTCTCCCGCCAACAAGCTTGCAGGAATACTGGGACCAGAAGTCCTTGCTGGAATCCACGTCATCCTGCGCAGCGGGTTGAAGAAATGTGCCATATAGCACTGTCCTGGTCATAGGGCTCGCTCTCCCGTCCCTCTCGCCAACAAGCTTGCAAGAATTCTGGGACTAGAAGTCCCTGCTGGAATCCACGTCATCCCGCGCAGCAGGTTGAAGAAATACGCTATAAAGCACTGTCCTAGTCACAGGTTTTGCTCTCCTACCCCTCTCGCTTGCAGGAATTCTGGGACTAGAAGTCCCTGCTGGAATTCCAAGTTGTCTCGTCCAGCGGGTTGACAAAATGCGCTATGTAGCACTGTCCTGGTAAAGGGCTTGCTCTCCCGCCCCTCTCGCCAACAGGCTTGCAGGAATTCTGAGGCCAGAAGTCCCTGCTGGATTCCACGTTGTCTCGCACAGCAGGTTGAAGAAATGTGCTATATAGCGCTGTCCTGGTCACGAGGCTTGCTCTCCCACCCTTCTCACCTACAAGCTTGCAGGAATTCTGGGACTAGAAGTCCCTGCTGGAATCCATGTCTTGCATCTAAAAGCTTCTCCCCACATCAAAGGCACAACTGTGTATAAAAGAAGGACCTCAGACAGCAACTTTTCAGTACACTTCTGGACCTGTGGATACTCTACCAGGAAGACGGACTGCTGTGCTGCTACAAGGACTGTCACTCTGCTGGACAGGTAGCCTAAAGGAATAACTGCCCTCCTGTGGTGACCTGCTGTCCTCTTGCATCGGGCGTAAGAACTGGACCTGCAACTTTATCTTGAACCCAGGACCACAGAGTGACTCAAAGGGCTAGTCTGCTGGCCTCCTGATCTGAGCCTTACGGACATAAAACGCTCTCCAACAGCTCCTCCTTGATCCGTCTTCAGTTAGTTCCTGACCCCTAAGTGGTGCCTCTCAAGTCCTGGACCCGTGGTGTGGCTCACAAGCTCTTGAAATCAAGCTTATGGACTCTTCGTAACTGCAAACAGGCCCGTTCGCACCGAGACCATGCCGTTCGCACTGATATCCAGCGCGAGCTGCCGCCAGCCCTTCTCTTTGCACAGCATCCTCGACAGCCCGTGGGGGACCACCAATGCAAAACTCCAGCACGCCCAACCGCGACGGCTGGCCTGCTCTTCACACCATGCCAACCGTCCACGATGCTCTTCTTGCTCCTTGCAACCCTCTCCAACACAAACAGGACTCTTGGCACAAAACTTGACACGGTAAGAGACTAATTTGGGACAGTATCCAACCCGTGCTCCATCGTGGTTGGCCTAAACTTTTAACTTTGACCCGGTCCAGTGCAACCAGATAGCCGCGGTTGGCGCTCTAGACTTTTAGGAACTATTTTTCACTTTATTCTTGAAAAATGTACAACTCCAGTTCAACTTTTTATCGTTTTGGTCTTGTTTTATTTGTTAAATTCATCTTTGTTTTTCTAATTTGGTGTGGGATCCTTTTTGTGTGGTGTTTTCATTGTTTTACTGTTTGAAGTGTTGCACAAATACTTTACACATTGCCTCTAAGTTAAGCCTAACTGCTCTTTGCAAAGGGGGTGAGCACAAGTTAATTTAGGGGTTGCTTGTGCCTTACCCTCACAAAGATTGTGGTTGCTGCGTGACCAGGACTCACTCCCCAGTCAGCCAGTAACCCAATTTCTAACAGTTTTGGACTTTTCATGTGTTGTGTTTTCACTGTATTACTGTTTGAGTGCTGCATAAATATTTTACACTTTGCCTCTAAGTTAAACCTGACTGCTTTTGTGCCAGGCTACCAGAGGGTTAAGCACAAGTTAACTTAGTTACTTTTGTGGTTCACCCTGACAAGGACTGTAATTGTTACCCGAGTTGGGTTTCCAGCCCCCTCAATCAATATCCCAATTTCTTAAAGTAGTGCCTCATGAATTTCAGTTCAAGGACTCGAGGGGAAGCAGAAGGATGCACCCAAAGCTTGAATAGCATTGGGTGGTAGGTGAATGCTGCACTGAGTCAAAATCTGACAGACAATAGTCTCAAACCAGTGGCTCTAAGAGAATGGCTGAAGAAAGGCCATGGTTGAAAGGGGCGGATCCAAAGACCACTCTATACATATTCTAGTTAATAGGTCTGTTTTACAACTCTGCTGTCAATAAACGCACCCAAAACACAATTCAGTATTGTAAAAACTAAAATGTCCTTTCTTACTCAGAGGCCTTTTTCTCTGAAATGCTGAAATGGAAGAAGTCTGGGAATAGACTGTTTCTTGGTGGGCTCAAGTGAACAGCTATTGTTAACTCACCCCAAATACATCACTGGTATGAGTGGTGACAATGGTGTGCGTTGTCCTAAAGGAGTGAGTAAATGAGGTGATATATGAGGGCCTTGAGTGATGGGAGTGGTGTGAAAGAGACGATGTAAGTGATGCGAATGTTAGAAATAATCCATCCGAATTACGTAAATGATGTGCAATATATTTTATGCATATTTTTGGGCCAGAGGGCATTAGAGTGCTCTGAAAGAGAATCAGACGGAACATGTTTTTCCTTTTAGGCGCAGGCAGACTAAGTGACTTATGCGAGTGGTGTATTATGTGTGTGGCATTAGTGATGTGAGTGGTGTGCTTCCAAATAAGAAGCCGAAACTGTGTGTAACCTTAAGAAACATACCTGTAAGGGGCAATGATGCTGTACAAATGTGTAACCATGGCCAGCAGTGGAGTTATTGTACTTATGCATATGCACACTGCCCATCCCCTTTTCCACCTCTCACAGGAAGAGGCCTGTACATCTCACAAATATATGCATGCGCACTGCTGCTTCCGAGTAGAAAGCCTAGATTCCTGGGCCACTGTCTCATGTACAAATCAATCAATCAATGGATGGATGGATTAATTAGTCAATATGTGAGTAAATGAATGAAAGGATGAGCGGATGGATTAATAGATGGTGAATACATTAGTGAATGACTGGATGGTACAAAAGTGGATGATTGCATTTATGAATGGATTAATCATTTATTGCTTGCTTGGACCCTTGACTTTATTTATTTATTTATTTGTGCGACAAATTAAAATCACTACAAACAAGACCACGAACAATTCATTGGCTAACACATCCACATAAAAAAGTAAAATATTAAGACCTTTTTCAAAGAAAAGATAAAATGCACATACAGTAATAGTTAACACATTGACCAAAAACCCCACTCATAATGATTTCATAGCCAAATAACTGACTGATTTAATTAATTAGCACATACCTTTATGTATGATTCCAGCCCAGCTAAATATTAAATGTTAATCTTTTGATCTAAATGCACATACAATAATAATCAGTACATGGACCATAATACTCGTAATTCATGAATTAATGACCAAATAACTGATTGATCTGATTAAGTCTATTTATGTATGATTCCAGCCGAGCTAATAATAAAGTGCAGATGCAATTAATATTAGTCTTTGGGTCTAAAAAATAGATATCCAACAGATTAGACCTCAAAAGTGTCACTAAGTGTCTGTAACTATCCATAGCCTTCACCACCCAGAGAGGTTAATCTGTTCGGAACCCGTCTAAGATTACTGCTTACATTGAATCGTAACCGCATTTCTCATACTTAGGGGCTCATTACGATGGCCGCCCGCCATCATAATGAGCCCCTTAGTTCTCATTTATTACATCGCTCATAATTCCTAGCACGGGTATAATAGCCAAACCATACAATATCCGCCCGTCTTCAAGGGAACTTGCATAGTACAACCATGCCTACATGCTTACACCTGTTAGATCACGTATCCGGGCAGTTCACAAAATGAAAATGGCTTTCATTTTTATCCAGCTTTCTAATTGCAGTAATTAAAAAAAATTGTTAATATACAATTTAGTTGACAGTCTACACCAAGCAGGCATTCAGAACTGCACTTTTGACTGTATGAACTCCTAATCTGAGAAAACAAGGACGTAAGAGGGCTCTGCAGAGCAGCAGCAAGTATGGGCTTGAACAGATTATATGTTTAGAGTCTCGTACGGGTAAACACAACCTCTGCAGCAATTACAGTTCTAATTCTTCATCTCTGATTGACTGTACTTAAGGGATGCTAGAGGGATCAATAAAAACCTCAACCTCATATAATTGGTTCTCGTTGCTTGTTTTAACCTCATCCCCATGTAAACCTGAACTGCTGGTGAGGAGTAGCAGGTCCCCACGTGAGAGCTTACTAAATTCTGTAGTATTTTTTGCGAGTTGCCGTTACTGCGGCTTGTTTTGCAGTGATTTTAAGCTCTCTATAACTTGTTCCCTCTTGCCAACTGCCCTCAGGCTCCAACTGCTTAAAATTCTTAGTAAATTTAATGAACCATTCTGAGGATGTTTTTGGGGTTACTGATTAATTTTTTGCAGATATTTCAGGGTATCTGTCTCTGAGCCTTTCAATCTGCAATAATACTTCAGGAACTGCAGAACAGCTGTTGCACTCAAATTCATAAGCCAACATTCTAAAATGAGTTGTAAGGGAGTACTGCTCAGAAGACCAAAGACTGCTCGGATAACAGCGGTCATTATCTTATCTAAACCAGGGAGTCGCTAGTCCCCATAGCTTGGAGACCCATACATTATCCATATCCCTTGACTCGTTGGGTTCTCTGTTGGTAGAGGGAAGTCTGAGATTTCGTGAAACCAATAATGGATGAAGAGATGAATAAATGGGTCTAGATTCATCTAGGGATGTGTGGATGGATGTGTAAATCGAACATGGATGAGTGAGGTGGCTATGGATGAATTAATGAATGAACAGGTATATCCTAGCTGTAAGAACTGGCTCTTCTCAACACTTTCTGCCTGAAGGTGTAGACAAATTGAGTATTAATTACCCATATGTTTTATTTTTCGTCCTGAAGGAGAGGTGGCTTGTCAACACGTGTCCTTGGAGAACTCCCGCGTTTGAACTGCAGTATTTCCTGATCATATTTTTGGGATGAACTATCACTATAGTTTGAGCTTACATCTTTGAGGGGTGGGTTGCCTGTGGCATCCTTTCTGGAAGATAGAGTGGGTCTTGTACTCTCGTGAGCAAAAGGCAGAGAAACCATTTTGGAAAATGGTGCCATAGAAGAACAGGCCCTGCTCAAGGAAAGGCTGAAATGGCACAGAAAGTCACGAACCACAGCAGAGAATGAAGTCTGAACGTGGAACATTATGCCACCCTGCATTTCAAATAAATGATGTGCAAATGGGGAGAATAAGAACTTAAGTGTGCTCACATTTCTCCCAACTTCTGCATAAAGGAATGGCCTCCCTTGTAGTTGTGGATGTGGGCTTTGGAGCTTCATACGCCCCATGCTGGACGATGGGCCTCAAAGTTGTTACTAGGAGGGTTTACAATTGAGGCATCCCATGCTTTGCTGATCACAGTTGCTCATGTTCTTAAGCCTCCAATACCAACTACAGACATTTTTAGGGCTTCTTGTAACTTCTCTGTGTGGGTCTGACTCCCCCCACGCATTGGGTTGGCTTTTGCGTGTGTCTTTCAATAATGAAAGCACGCAAATGGCTAAAGGCGGGTGCATGTCCCACCTCTTTTGTAATGTTCACTCCCACGGCGTTTTGCCTGTGGGAGCGAGCAGCAGCACGCAGGGTGGCAGCTGCATTCCTCGTGGGTCAGGTTATGATCTACTTGTTTTTAGGGATGGGAGAAAACAATTGCGCATAAGCAAACGCGATTTTCCCCATGCCATTCCCTCCGCTGTCACCCCGCCCCTCTTCTGCTCCGATCACTGCTTCTTTCAGTGCAGCATGGCGGCCGCTTCCTGCTTCCATTTGTATTCCCCTGCATACCTCCAACTGGTACAAAGTTTTGAAGGGGTCAGCGAATAAGGATATCACAAGATCTGCACATCTTCATAAGGCTATGTTGAGAATGAATTCATTTTGCCTTTCTGCATGGCGGGCATTCGGTATGTGCTGTTTGTGAGGCATTAGCTAAACTATGCCACACAGCGGAATATGTGTGAACTTTTAAAGTATCCTTCATTGTAAAGCACACGCCTTGTTGTGACCCCTGAGAGAACAGGACGCTTTGCCGAACTCCTCTCCTCAAGGCAAAGTGTAAAGGAAGAGCGCGGCCTTCGTCTAATATTCCAAGGCCGTAACGATTTCTCGGGCTAGCGTGGAGGTAAACTCATTTCAGCTGAGCACCGACTTTATATAAGGTATGCGCCTCGTTCCTCAAGGCATAGTGGGGAGGAAGCGCGAAACCATCATGCAACATTCCACAGGCTGGAATGGTTTATCAAGTAGCGCTGAGGTGAACTCTTTTTTCAGCCCATTCACCTCGCTATCACTAGTGCCGTGTTTGTGGGCTCCCTCACATACATTTTTCTTCTCCCCCTTCCATTGGAGGAAAAAATAAAAGCTATGACCCGGCCAGGTCTGGCTACTTCAAAGCGCTTTTTAGGTCGAGCCTAGCGCAGCGCGCATGCGCTGCACTATGGGAGGCTTCGTGTGAGCACTCTAAACTTCTCTGTGTGGGTCTGACTCCTCCCACACATAGGATTGGCTTTTGCGTGTGTCTTTCACTAATAAAAACACAGAAATGGCTAAAGGCGGGTGCATGTCCCACCTTCTTTTTTAATGTTCACTCCCACGGCGTTTTGCTCTCGGGAGCGAGCAGCGGCGTGCAGGGTGGCAGCTGCATTCCTGGTGGGTCAGGTTACTATCTACACACAACGCCAACGCGCCGTGCTTTCTCTTTCGCTTGCAATCTGGTCTTTGACTGCCACTTTGACTGCCAGCGCCGAATAGCTTGCATTTGGTTACATACAGCTTGAATTTAGACCACTTCCTTGGATGTATATATGTTTGTATTTTCGCTCGTCCTGTCGGCCTATAATGCCTTAATAAGCTGAACTCTAACACACGCCTTGCAGGCACATAGGAATATTTTAAATGTGTAAAATCGTGGGATTTAGAGACAGCAGGTTTTGTAAAATGTTTCATTTTTCTCGTTCTGAGTTTCTTAGAATTCAACGTTGGTACCAGATCACATAGAGCGTACACCTCACCGCCGCTACCGAAGAAAGTAGGTTTCATATTGCGCGAGCGCAAGGATAGTGACAAATATTGTGACTTGGACATGAGCAGTGATGTGGAGGTGGGCTGCTCCTCCCTGCGCTCGCCGGGCAGCCTGCACGGAGGCCAGCTCAAGGAGGACAATCAAGGTAACTCAATCTGCGTTCCGGATCCAGGCGCTAAACACGCGGGAACTTCGAAGCGCTATTCTAGGATTAGGATTACACAATAATGGACGCGCAAACGCCTTTTGGAAATAAACACTGCCAGGAGGGCTACAGAAGGATTATTTCAAGATATCGAATTATTTTCACGTTTAACTCCGCTTTTTAAAACAGTTCTTGCCTTGCCAAATAACATTTTATTAAAAACAAATTATACTACAATAGTTATTTTAGAACAACCAATATCAGATATAATTACAATGGGCCAAGAACATGGAACGATTATCGTTTCCAATTCAAATGTCGCGAATTTGTTTTGTTTTAAGATTTTTCCTGCACATTTTAAATAGGAGAGCATTAGGAACACCCTGTGGGTGCAAATGTCGCTCATTTCATTGCAAAGATGATCGAGCCTTGATGTGGCCACAACAATGTAGAATTCTTTCACTGCACAAGCAGCTGACGGTCCGGTGCCGAGTACACTTCAGCCGTCGCTGAGGAGCTGCGTCTGCTCTTTGCCTGTATTCGGTACAAAATTGGTCATTGCAGAGGCATTGCAGCCTCGGTCTGAAGCAGCTCTTTATTGGGCACGCTTTGTTGCTGAAGTGCTTACAAAAATAGATGGATTCTGTGAAGTACAGCAATGTGCATCCTAGGCTGGGAGGATTCATTCTAAGCGATCAAATTTGGGATATAACATGCATTTTTCTATAAAATTATACCCGTGTTTGTTTCTGTGTGAGTCTATTCTCTCGCGTCCACAGTCTGTCCCAATCTTTCAGTCCTCAGGTACCCATCCCCTCAGTCGCATAACTTAGATTTATCACTGTACTTTAACTCCAACATCTCCCTTTTTTCCATAACAGACCCGTTCCAAAATATACTCCTCTTGTGTCCCATCAGACATTGTTTCTTTGCCTAAAGATTTCCTCTTCCCAGGTTGCTCAGGTTTGCCCAGTCTCTAGCTATCCCTTTATTGCTGTCCTTCCCTTTGCCAAACTGACTTGGCGCCTACTTTCCTTAACAATCTAGATATATGTTGCCTCTCACATCTCTAGACATATCACCCTGCTCCCACAAAATGTCTCCTCTCCCCCTGCCATCTCCTCCTCCCAAGCCTTCTCCTCCTCCTCCTCCCAAACCATCTCCTCCTGTCTCACTAACCCAAGTCATCTCCTCCTGTCACACCCACCCACAAACTATCGCCTCCTGTTGCACCCCCGAAGACATCTCCTCCTGTCTCACTCCCCCAGCCATCTCCTCCTGTCTCATCTCCCAGTCATCTCCTACTGTCTCACCACCTCCCCTAGCCATCTCCTCCTGTCTCACTCTTCGGTGCCGTTTGCCAGTGGCATGTAAAGTAACAGTTGATGTTGTTGCACCATAAGATAGACCCACCACCACAAGTAGCTGATCGTCAGTTGGTGGAGGATCCTATAGTGCAATGGGCCTGGAAAGATTGCTCGAATGGATGAAGCAAACAGATTCACTAGCCTGGCTATCCAGCGAAGGTTTACCCTGTTCCTCGTAAGAACCTTGCAAATATCTTTCTTGATGGCCTTGATATTCTGAACCACCAGGGAAAGAGAGGTTGAAATGGGCTCTATAGCAAAGCCTGGGAAGGTCATCTGATTAGAAGGAATCCAGTCCAAATTGCCTTGTTTGAGAACAAAACCCAGGTTTTGTAAAAGAGAGAATGTCATAGCTAACACTCTTGCTAGTTGTTCTGGATCTTGGGCCATGATCAGGATGTTGTTTAGATAAGTTATCAGACACATTCCTCATGATATCAAAGATTCTACTACCGGTTTCACTTGGTGAAATCCTGCGGGCTGAAGACAGACTGATGGGTAGTGATAAGAATTCGCAAGTTTTGTCCTTCCACTGAAACTGTAGGCGGTGGAAATACTGAGGCTGTTACATAGCCATTCTTGAAATTGAGATGTATCAGGAAGTTTCCTTCACTTAGTAAATCTTAGTAAATCTCTCAGGCGGTGAATGCTGTCCATCTTGAAATTGTTTGTAGAGGATCCAAGAATTGAACTCTTAGAGGTTGGCACTAGGTGGTAGCCCCCACCTGTCGACTCTTCCATGAAAATGGTGTGCAGTAAGCTGTTGGGATGGGGAGAACAAACCATGATTGCCTGTTTCTGAATCAATGACAAATCTCCTTATCTAATTGCTACTGAAAAGATAATTAGATCAGTTTGGACAAGGAAATTTGGCGATGAATTGCATAAAAACTGTTTTAAGGGCCCTAGGGGCACATGCATCAAGGTAGGCTTTTGCGATTCCTTAATTGCGATTTTTAAGGAATCGCAATTAAGGAATCGCAAAAGCCTATGCATGTAGGAATCGCTATAAAAATAGCGATTCCTAAACATTCCTTAATTGCGACTCGCTAATCGCAATTAAGGAATACCTCCCCATTAATTCCTATGGGCCTAGAGGCCCATAGGAATGAATGGGAAGACATTCTCAATTAGCGATTCGCAATTAGAGAATCGCAAATTGAGAATGCAATTTCAAGGGTGCCAGGGTGTCAAAATGACACCCTGTTGCACCCCTGAAATTGTGATGTGCACCCATGTTGCGCACACACATGCCCCAAGGGCATGTGTGTGTGTAACCTAAAACTTAAAAAATGCATTTTAGAGCATTTTTCGAAGGTTTTGCAAATTACAGACAAGTTTGATTTGTCTGTAATTTGCGGTCCCAAATAGCGAAATCGCTATTTGAAAGTGCTTCTAGCATTGCATTTAAGGAATCGCAAATTGCGATTCCTTAAATGCAATCGCAATTTAGGAATTCGCAATTAATTGCGAATTCTTAAATTGCGCATAGGAAACACTTTCATGCATCTCCAAAGGCCAATTTGCGATCGCAAACGGCCGATTTTTGCGATTCGCACCGTTTGCGATCGCAAAAACCTTTGATGCATGTGCCCCCAAGTGTCCTGCGTAATTTGAGCCCAGCTGTGTAAAAAGTGACGTATCCTGCCTCATAGCTTTACAGAGTCAGAAAGGTGGTATGTCGAGGGAGCGCGCGGCTGCAGCGGCAAGATGGCCACACCCTGAGGAGGCTCCGCAGCGTCGGAACAGATTCACGCATGAAGGGACCTTTTGCCGGAGCTGCAGACGCTCACAGATAGATGTGAGTACGTCGGAAACCGCCAGGATTGCAGAGGCGAGTTTCCGACCAACGTAATGTATTCCTGAATAAGACTTTCGGCGCGCCTTTTGTTCTGCTCTGGAGGCTCGGCACTGCGGCCGCCATTTTGCGCGCGCTCGGAGTGGCACTGCACAACTCTCCCTCAGCATAATTTGCCTCACGGTTGCCGCAGTGTGTGCTTGTCCCAGAGATAGTAATAATAGAAAGGAGAATAACGAACAAAACCTGCATGTACTTCCTCAGCATAAAGGCTGCAACTGTATTTGCGCTTGGGTCCTTGATTCTCACTCTACCTCAGGCGACTCTGCATCTTGACTGCCATCATGTGGTCATTTGTAATTGCGCAACCTAATTCACCTCAGCCTCACAGACATTGCAGCTGATTTTCTGTGTGTACTCAAAATAGTGCAGTCATTGATACAGCAATTTAAACAACATTGCAGCAGCTACTGTATGCGCGTTTTTAATGGCGAAATGAATAAGGCTTTATTCCAAACAACACTTTTGCTGTTATTATGTATGTGCTGGTGTTAACCTGCAGTTACCTGTAATACAGTTCACCTCTGCATCAATGTACTAAGGGCCATATGTATCAAAGTTTGTGTTTGCGATTCTCAAATAGCGAATTTTTAAGAATCGCTATTTGAGAATCGCAAACGAGATGTATGTAGGATTCGCAAGAAAAATTGCGAATCCTACATATTCCTTAGTTGCGATTCGCAAATTGCGAATCGCAGTTAAGGAAACCCTCCCCATTCATTCCTATGGGCCTGGAGGCCCACAGGAATGAATGGGGGGACATTCTCAATTTGGGATTAGCAATTAGAGAATCGCAAATTGAGAATGCAATTTCAAGGTTGCAAGGGTGTCCAAAGGACACCCTGTTGCACCCCTGAAATGAGCATGGGTGCACATGTGGCGCACATACATGCCCTAAGGGCATGTATGTGCGCCACATGCCACTTTGAAAAATGCAAAAAATGCATTTCTCAAAGAAATCGCAAGTTACCACATTTGCGATTCCTTATGCCATAATCGCACAACTTAGGTGCTTCATACATTTCATTTGAGGAATCGCAATTTGCGATTCCTTAAATGCATTCGTAAAATAGAGAATCGCAATTTTTGCGATTCTCTATTTTGCGAATGCCTTTTGGGATGATACATCCCAAAAGGCTTGTTCCCGTTCGCAAACGGGCCGATTCTGAGAATCGGCCCGTTTGCGAACGGGAAATGGGTTTGATACATATGGCCCTAAGCCTTTTATACCAGCTCCTTCCCACGCGCAGTTGGTTTGGACAATGTTACAGTTTTTAGGCGCATACTAATTTGTTATTTTAACTCTCAACTGGACTTTGGAACCTGTTTGTTCACTAGTAAGGCAGTATCCTCTTTTTACCAATCCTTCTCCTGACTGCAGTTGGATTTTGTTTTTTTGTTTTTTCTTCTTCTTTGTGAACTTATTTTTGCTACACTACTTGTCATTGGGTAGATTCCTCTTACTACTCTCTTTATTCTATGGGTACGTATGGTCATATCTGTTAGTATATTGGCTGCCTTTCAACGCTTCAGTATACACTGCGTCTACTTAGATTGTTGTCTCGGTGCCTTCCAGATTCTGTTCCTCAACGACTCTATTTCTAGTGATTATGGATCTTACGCAGTCTAACAAATCTCATGGAGCCTCAGGGACCTCTTCTGGTAGTCGTAAATACTCTACAGTTAACAATAGCAAACGTCTTAAGAAGGATCCCTCCTCTCCAACCAAGTCTCCTCTTCCCATTACATTAGAGGACATCATGGAAGAGTTGCGTCTCTTTTGCCCATTCATGTCGGACACCACCACCACCCTCCAAAGAATCGAGGAAAAATGGTCCGGTCTTGATATGAGACTTTCTGATGTAGAACAGAAGGTAAGCGACGCACAGGCTGTTATTGCTAAAGTTGAGGCCCTCACCAAGGAAGTTAACCAACTTAAAAAATCTACTGAGGATTTAGAAAATCGAAATCGGCGTAACAACCTACGCATTTATGGAATACCGGAGGGTTCCGAAGGCTCCGACATGATCTCCTTCTTGAAATCTCAGGTTTTGCAGATTGTTGGCCTCCCAAAATCAGTTGACTTTAATATTCAAAGAGCGCATAGATTAGGGCCTCAAAATGCATCCTCTACCACCAAACCAAGAGGCATCATCGCCTATTTTCTACTATACTCCGACCTTATGGCAATCCTCACTGCAGCCAAACAACACAAACAGATGTTCTGGTCAGGCCACAAGATTTTTTTCAGTCAGGATGTGTCTAAGCCAACTGCAAATAGACGCAAAGAATTCCTAGATCTCAGACCGGCCTTAAAATCCATGAATGCTCACTATGGCCTTATACACCCCTGTTTCTTCAAAGTGACTTACAAAGACAGAACATTTTCTCCGGAAGTTTATCCATACCCATCGAGAGGAACACATGGAACTTGGCAAACATTAATTGTCTTGTTATTGTCCACTGACTAATTTTTTTTTCCCTTTCTTTTTTTTAGGTCATACATATGCTGTAAGTCATTGTTAATTGTTCCCTTGTCATGTTTTCAGGCTCTTCTTGTGCTCTGGTTGAAGACCCCTGCTTACATCATTCGTTTGTCTATCTTGTTTGACGTATCCAGTTGATTTGTTCCCTTGTGTCTGGTAAGCTCCCTTTCTCTTTGTCTCAATTGTTTACAATGTCCTTTTTGGAATATTTCATCCCTTCCTTTGCATTTGAGGTTATATTGTCGAGTTTCGTTCTCGGTGCCCCTCCCAGTGGTGTGGTTGTTTTGGTTACTTGCTGTCCCCCCTCCCTCAACAATGTCATTTGTTCTCTTCTCTTTGATCGTCATGCCTAAAGCTTCTTGGCTTTTCGTCATCCTTTCTTCCCTAATTTTTTCGGGAGACTGTTCTCCCCACTACTACTGTTCTTTTTGTTTTTTCTCTTCTCTATATTTTCCTTCTTTCTCGCTTCTTCCTCTTACCCTTTCTTTTTGTCTAAGTCTTTTCTTGTATCCTCAATATACGGTACTTTACTGTTTTCCTTTTCTTTTTCCTTTATGGCAAGTCTATACAAATCTTTTCTTCCTCTATGTTCTATGCATTTTTTCAACCTTTACTTTACTCCTTTTCCCTAATATTTTCCTTCTTTCTTTCTTTCGCTTGTTTTTATATTCAAGCCTAACAACAGTTAAACTCTATAGATGAAGGGTTTTCGTGTTGTATCTTGGAATGTCAAAGGTATTCGCAATCCTGTTAAGAAGCAACGTGTTGTATCTCACTTAGCAAGACTAAAATGTCAGGTTGCATTGTTACAAGAGACACACCTTAAGTCACAAGAATTGTCTTCATTACGTAAACAATGGGTGGGAGAAGTTTTTTGTTCTCCTGCAGTAAACAACAAAAATGGTGTGATTATATTGTTTCACAAATCTTTGTGCGTTCAATTGCAAAATGAGTTTCATGATGATAATGGTAGATGGCTGTTCTTAAATGTTATAGTTAATAATACTCAGCTATCGTTTTGTAATACTTATGGTCCGAATGGTATAGACTTTCAATTCTGGAATGATTTCTCCACCTTTCTTTCCTCGCATGCTGTGGATGATTTGATCTTGGGTGGTGACTGTAATCAACTGATGGATCCTTTCCTAGATCGCAAATCACAAGCCAAATATGTCCCCAACAAAATGCAAAAACTATTTCACAAAGCAATCTCATCTAGAGGCCTCATCGACTCATGGAGAGTCTCTCACCCTGACACACTGGAATTTTCTTTTTTTTCTCCCGTTCACAAGTCTCACTCCCGTATTGACTACATCTTTCTCACTCAACACACCCTACAGTTTATGACCAACTCAGAAATTGGCTCCATCCTAATCTCAGATCATGCCCCTGTCATCCTAGATATGGACTTCCCTTCACCTCCCCCTACCTCCCGCCGATGGCGCTTTAACAACTCTCTTCTCTTGGACGCCCAGTTTGTGGAACAATTCACACTTTTTATCGAAGATTTCTTTCTCACCAATCTCTCTTCTACTTCTCAATTTCATTCAGTTTGGGATGCCTTTAAGGCCACTGCCAGAGGTTTCATTATTGATTTTGTATCTCGTAAGAAGAGAAAAGCCCTCTCCAATTCATCTCTTATCCTTAAACAAATTAAAGCTCTTGAACATCAATACTTCACCACTAACTCTAATGATATTCTTTCCTCTCTCATCAAGGCTAAAATGCAATTTAACAAACATTCATGGGATTCCGCATGTAACAACCTCCTAAAATGTAATGCTAAAATGTACGGTGGACGGAATAAAGCTGGCAAATCTCTGGCTAACTATCTTAAAATTAAGAAACAGAAATCTAAAATCATTGCCATTACTGACAATTCTGGAGTTCGTCACACTGCTGATGATAAAATACTTGATTGCTTTGTCCAGTATTATACCTCTCTTTACACTCCAGTGTCCACTCCCTCTTCCATTCAAATTGACTCTTTCTTTCATTCTCTCCCTCATACTCCTAATGTTTCTGTAGATTTTAAGTCATTGGATACTCCTATTTCGGAGAGGGAGTTTCTCTCTGCTCTAAATCTTTTACCCAAGGATAAAACACCTGGCCCAGATGGTTTCACTGTTCGGTTTTATCTCCAATTTAAAAAATCCCTGATGCCTCATTTATTTTCATTGATAAATTACTTTCTTGGTGAAGGGGAATCAAAGGGATCCTTCACCCAAGCTATGCTTTGTTTAATCCCTAAAAAGGATAAAGATCCCTCCTTATGTAAAAATTACAGGCCCATCTCTTTAATTAACACGGATTGTAAAATTTTCGCCAAAATGTTGGGCATTCGCATTAACAAAGTGATCTCTGATCTTATTAATATTTTTCAATCTGGGTTTGTCAAAGGTAGGTCTATAACAGATAATTCGAGAACCCTCCTAAACATCATTCATCTTGCCTCGAAAATGGATTCTCCTATTGCTGTCATCACGCTCGATGCTGAAAAAGCATTTGATAGGGTTAGCTGGGACTTCATGTTTGGAGCATTGAGATGGCATGGTTTTAGCCCCCATTCATTCGTTATATTCAATTGCTTTACTCTGATCCTTCTACCTCAATATGGGTCAACGGACGTCAATCTAATTATTTTTCTCTTCATAGAGGAACAAGACAAGGGTGTCCCCTTTCCCCACTCCTTTTTATTCTTGCTTTAGAGCCTTTTCTCGAAAAAATCAGGCGCTCACCTTTCTACACAGGTTTCCAATTTCAGAATATTGACATTAAGTTTACTGCGTATGCTGACGATATTTTGCTTTATATCTCTAACCCTTCCACTTCTTTGCCGGCTCTTTTCTCTTTATTACAAGAATATTCATCAGTCTCTGGCTATAAATTGAATATTGATAAATCCGAAGTTTTACCCTTAAACAAATTTTGTCTATCTCATATGTTTCATGGCTCTGGCTTCGAATGGAATCCCAAAAATATCAAATGTTTAGGCGTCCTTTATGCTAGCACTATTAGGGAAACCGTTATGATTAACCACAGAGATATAATTTAAAAAATTCTGCCCTTATTGAGAGATGGTCCCCTCTCTTTTTATCCTGGTGGGGTAGACTAGCCACTATTAAAATGATGCTTCTTCCTATTATTAATTTCTATCTCTCTATGCTTCCAGTTTCCCTCCCGCTCTACTTCTTTAGTACTATTAATCGTTCCTTAACAAAAATGTTATGGAATAACCGTAAAGCTAGGATTTCTCTCGCTCGCCTTCAGAAACCCAAAGGTGTAGGTGGAGTCAATTTCCCGAACATCAACCGATATCATTCGGCCTTCACATTAAAGCAAATTTGGCCTTTTTTATCTGATTCTCCTTGCCTCCCGGTAACAGCTTGGAGTACACTTGAACTCCCTCAACTCCTACCATTTACATTCCTTACAGCTACTCGTTTATCTCAACCACCGAAACGTCTTTCCACTCCCATTTTTAACCACTCCAAAGCTCTTTCTCTCTCTCTGTTTCGTTCTCATCTTTCTCCTAAGGATTTTTTCTCCCAAACCCCAATATGGTATAATAAATTCTTAAAGATTAATAATAGAGCGCTCTTCTGGAAAGAATGGATTGATAAAGGTATCATCACTCTCGATCAATTAATGAAGGACAATATGCCGAGGGAATTCTCAGATATTCAGGAATCTTTCGGCATCTCTAATACTCACTCTTTCCACTACCCCCTCTTGACAACTTCCCTCATTCAAACTTTTTCTCAATTAAGCCCTCCAGCTACTCCTGGTCAGGCTTCATCCTCTACACTTGATTTCTCTATCCCTCTTAGAGCAGCTGCTATCTATAAATTGCTCTCCTGTCCTTTAGCTGATAGATCGAAGTCGCCAATAGAACTACAATGGGAGGAAGACTTAACACAAGAATTTTCACTTCAGCTCTGGAATTCTGTTTGGTCCAAAATACACACCTCTTCCCGCTCTGCGAGTACTACACAAACTCTATTCTTTTTTTACAACCGACTTTTTTTACCCCTTCTGACTTATACAAATTTAAGTTACTTGAATCTAAAAAATGCTGGTCATGTTCATGTGAGGACAGTGACCTTCTTCACATGTTTTTTCACTGCCCATTGATCAAATCCTTATGGTTTCGTATCTGGTCCAAATTAAATGACATTTTATCCACAAATTTAGCTTTTGACATTACACATATATTTCTAGGAGGCTCCTCACCAATATGGAATACTCATTGTAATGCACGAAGATTCATAGATTTATTTATTGCTATCTCCTTCCAAATCATCACAACAAATTGGAAAGATACCTCCAAAATTTCATATCAGGCTTGGTGGAACTTGTTATGTCATCATCACCGGCTAGATCGTGCTTATGCCACTTCCGTGCCTTTATTAATTAAAAGGGACTTAGTATGGTCACCTCTTACTGCATACCTTTCTAAGCATGTCCCCTGATTGTTTTCACTTTCCTTTAAAGTACCTTCTTCTTTCTCCAATATTTCTTTTTTTTTTAACTCTTGCAGATGTTATACATATTGTTTTGGCATTTTCTCTTCTTTTTTTTTTTGATTCTCTTTCCCTCTCTCCCTCTATCTTTCATTTTTCTTTTCTTTCTTTCTCTCTTCTTTCTTCTCTTAAAATTTAAAAATAGCTCTTTTTTTCTTAGTATAGTTGTATATCCCAGTTTGGGACTTATTAGAAAGTATAATTATATAATACTGTTTGTTCTTCAATGTAAATCATTTACTCTGTAATGATGTTTTACTATGTTTACAAATTGCAATAAAGCTCTTTAAACTTAAAAAAGAAAGGTGGTATGTCACCTGAATAAGAATTGTCTGTCAACACTCGCCAGGAACGTCCCTGTTGAAAATGGTCTCTGAAGCCATTCCATGCACCTCCGTGATTTGTGCTCCCTATAAAGGGTGCTTGGACAGATAGACAATCAGCAGTGCGCCCCTGCCTCTGCTGCCCTGGGAAAAAAGCTGTAACTGAAAAACTTTTTGGCGAACCACTTGCACCTTGTCAAGAGAGGTGAAAGTATTAACAAACTTTGCTACCTCCTTGATAACGGGATTTACAAAGAGGAAACCCTTGACCGATTCCGCTGCTTCATTTGTGGCCAATTCACACAGTTTGGGGTTGAATCTCAAGAGAATAGATCTATGACTAACAGAAGAAAAGGCACAGTTTGTATTACCCACAGGGCAAAGAGTTCTCTGCGCCCATCTGGCTAAACCATCGGGATAAGAGGGGGTACCCTCATCTTTGACTGTAAAGGCAGGGTCCAGAATCTTGGACAAGTCAAGAAGCTTGCCTTGGCATGCCTTCCAAGATTTACAGTTTCCCTTCTTTGGCTCTTTTATTTCTCTCAGAAAAGTAATGAATTGTGGATCTAAGTCCATTGTGTGTGCCACATTTCCTTGAAGGGATGGTCTGCGACATTCAGCTAGATGAACCTTGGGTGAATGGACTTGGGAGAGGAGGTCTATTCAGAGGAATGGCGTGGACTAGTTCCTCTAGGTATCCAGTAGTAAAGAAGATGGAGAAACTGGGCCATGAGGAGGGCTTTGCCTGCGTCAAGGTTCTACTGTATTTTTCATTTAGGCACTGGGTGCAAGATCCTCATCAGAGGCCTCAGTGACACACTGATTTACTGTCATGCTGGGTGGAGATTGCACTCTTGGAAAAGTTCTCCTCTTCATTGCCTAGAGGCCCTTTGGCGCGGATAATGACGTGTGCCTTTTTCAACCTTTCTACGGCGTCAGTCTTAGGTTGAGGCTTTTTTACCTTAGTGAAGGAGGATGGAGAGGGGTTAGGGAGGAAAGAAAAGGTCTTGATCTGATGGGCTACTGGGCCAAAGGATGCCGAAATAGATTTTTGAACATAGTATTTTTGAATGGCTTGGTCCAAGGCGGACTTATGACAGCCGACAACAAAGTCAACTGTAATATCAACAGTCAAGTCTACAGGCACTCAGGAGGGATTAGCCTGAGCCATGCTGGTGAAAACTACATCTTACTGCCAGAATTTTCGTTGACGATTGGGGGCATAGAAGATGCATTTGTATCTTATATAGGACCTGTGTTCTTTTGTACAGCATCATGCTGTCAGCATGGGCTGTAAGCCCACAAAGTATATACATGCCTTAAAGATACAGCGCAAGCGCTGCATAGCCTCGACCTAAAAAGAGGATCGGACTAGAGACCGAAGATTTTGAAAATCTGACCTGAAGCGGCAGCACCCGCCAGGTGTTTTATCCTTGGGTAAAAGATTTAGAGCAGAGAGAAACTCCCTCTCCGAAATAGGAGTATCCAATGACTTAAAATCTACAGAAACATTAGGAGTATGAGGGAGAGAATGAAAGAAAGAGTCAATTTGAATGGAAGAGGGAGTGGACTCTGGAGTGTAAAGAGAGGTATAATACTGGACAAAGCAATCAAGTATTTTATCATCAGCAGTGTGACGAACTCCAGAATTGTCAGTAATGGCAATGATTTTAGATTTCTGTTTCTTAATTTTAAGATAGTTAGCCAGAGATTTGCCAGCTTTATTCCGTCCACCGTACATTTTAGCATTAAATTTTAGGAGGTTGTTACATGCGGAATCCCATGAATGTTTGTTAAATTGCATTTTAGCCTTGATGAGAGAGGAAAGAATATCAATATTGTGAGCAGGGAAAGTGATTCCTGAAGCGAAGACGTTGCAACCACAGTGTGGGCAGATTATTTTTGCAGTTTATACCATCAAACCAGTGTTTCCTAACACATAACTGGGAAATAATCGCCATTGAAAGTTTTGAAGTCATACAACAACAAAAAATACAAGCAGGAACAGCCACGTCAGTTCTAACGGCTTTGCTTTGAATTTCGCCAATTACCATCGCGGTCGATCTGTGGAGTGAGTATACGTGAGATTAAGCTACCATAAACGGATTTAAATGTCTTCTCAAAACTTGCATGTATATGCGATTCCCTCACGGCACTAGTTGATTTGAAAAACGCCATAATAGCACACTGGGGAACGAATGACATTTACTGCTGACAAGTTGTATCAAGTTAACAGCTGACGCCTGTAAGTAATGACGTATCCTTCGCAGCTTTTCTGTTCCTTTCTGTAAACGTGTGTTTAAATAAGTTGACGAATATCAGGGTTAACAGAAAGAAAAAGAGATTGGGAGTGCTTTTTGCATAAGCTAACAACGGCTTCACGAGCACAACAGAAAAGTAAGACATTTAAACATCTGTCACATCATGTTCTGCGGCGCCGCTACTATTGTAAAATAGCCCTGACATTCCGAGACTACTTTGACTCTTCAATAACACACTGCGTGCTAATTGAACTTATCGCTTAATTAGGGAATATAGGCGCGGATAAAGTTATTTCATCATTTCCCTCACGTTCAGATAGTGCCGCTTACGGTGTAAAGTGGAAACTGCTTTTGACACAGCGCACGGCCACAGTGAAGGTCCTGAAAGAGTGCCCACGCTTCAAGACGCCAAGTCCAAGGTTGGCAGCACATGGAAAAGTGCGTCCAGAAGGCATCAAAGCTTAAACAACGACCTCCACTGAATGATCTCTTCAAGACCATAAAACACGGCAGCAAGACCTTACGCAAATAACATTGTAAATGCCAATAAAAAGGAATCAGGTCCTACAGAGCTAAGTACACTGCCAAGCCCCCTCTTTCTCGCCTGTTCTGAAATTCCCCAATTACGAAATGATTACACCTTCTGAAAACAATGTAACGTGGCTTCTGGCAGCAGTCCTGAAAACACAAGGGGGCATATTAGCAAGAAGAGGCGATATTCATCGCTAACCCTGCTTAGCGTGATTTTTTTATCGCCGGCTATCGCTGGAATATATCGCCACGCTAACGCTGTATTAGCAACGATTAGCGCTATGGCGATGAATATTCCAGCGATAGCGGGGGAAATAGGCCAACATCGCTGAAAAACCAGCGATGTTGCATGGAGAAGGGAGAACACCTTGCTGATACGACCCTGTGGTCGTATCAGCATAATCCACCCCCCATGTTAGGTATGGCTAACACCTGCTAATTGCAGGTGTTAAATAAATGGCGATGACCCCGGTTAGCGCGACTTTTCACGTCGCTAACTGGGGCCATGGCCACCTTGCTAATAGGCGATAGGCCTGTTAGCGAGTGTTTCCCAGGTTTGTTCGTCGGGAACGCCCACTTTGCATGTCATTAGCGATAAATATCGCTGACATGCAAAGCGGTAAAAAAACGGGCGCTAATGCCCGCAAACTGTCGCTAACTGCTGTTAGAGACAGTTTGCTGATAGGGCGATATAAATATCGCCGCTTTAGCGGCAAAAAGTGCCGCTAAAGCGGCGATAGTGCCCTTGCTAATATGCCCCAATATATCCTAAAAATAACTCGTGGTCTCTGGAAGAGAAAATCACAAAGGCCAGTGCTGCCCCATTCCACGACAGGATCTTAATATGGTCTGCTTCCGAGCCTAATCATGCCCTCTAAACAAGTCTGTGGCAATCTAGGCCCTGTGCCAGTCATCCAGTCCAGGTGACCCTGCTAAACACTCACACTGTAGTTACAGTGCCCCCTTTTTGGTCATAGCGGGGTATTTATCAGAGTTCCCAAAGATTGATTAGATCCCTCCCTTTCCCTTTAGACCCTCTCAAATGTTTTGCGCACTACCTCTTCTGTGTTGTTTATTTTCAGGGCCTGTCTATTCCACTATTCCATACTCGGAATTAAAATGGATGTATGTCCCACGTTTTAAAAAGCGTCCCACATCTTAAATGCATCTGATTCACTAAAGACCAAATGTCTTCCTTGAATCCCATCTAACAATTGTAGTTTCTACACTATGCAGGACACTATTTAATAGAAAAACAACATTCTCTACATTGGCAGTGCTTACACGATTTTCAAACAGGGGGAACAGTAAGTAGTTTTGGAATGCTACCTCTGGTGAGCTTGTCAAGTGTAGCTCTTGACTTATATACTCATTGCGTAGCCAGTGGACAAACACACACATTTTGTTTCTTGGCAGTAACGCATATTTCTTTTTAATAAACGGAGTTCTTTTTATCTCCCCTGAGTTGGCCCCTTTGGCTAACTCCATGCTTCACCTCTGGTTCTTGTGTCACCTTATATACTGCATCTATCTCAGATGATTGTCAATTGTCATATTCGCTTTTCCTATTTTGAGATTGTAGGAAATTGGGTTATTAGTTGAGGGGGTGAAATCCTAATCAAGTAACAACCACAATTCTCGACTCACTGTCAGTGAAATTGCTCTCCCACCCTCGCAGCTCCACCATTAAATGAGGCCTGCCCCTGCACTCTCGAGTGTTGGTGATCGAGGCCCTCCTCCACCCGCAGGTTTCCCTGCGCCTCATCCCTGGTGGTCCAGTGGACCTCTGTCTCCTTCCTCTCACTCTGCTCTTTCACTCGTTTTTCTACCCTTTTTTATCTTTCACCTTTCTGCACTTTTCTGCATCTCTGCTCTTTTGTGCCTTATTTCTGCTCATTTTCCCTTCCTCTCGCTCTGCTCTTTCACTCGTTTTCACTCGTTTTTCTACCCTCTTTTATCTTTCACCTTTCTGCACTTTTCTGCATCTCTGCTCTTTTGTGCCTTATTTCTGCTTATTTTCCCTTTTTTCTTTATCCCTTATTTCCTCCCTTTACCTTTCCCCGCCGCTGCTGCCCCCGCGGCCCCTCCCCCCCAGCGCTACTGGCCCAATCCAGCTCCCCTCCCCGCTCCCGCCTCCCAGCTGTCCAGCCCTCCCCGACCCCTACTTAATGGCGGCCGCTGCGGGGACAGGCGAGCAAGACCACTGACTCATTGTCTGTGAAATTGCTCTCCCACCCTCGCAGCTCCACCATTAAGTGAGGCCTGCCCCTGCCCCTGCACTCTCGAGTGTTGGTGATCGAGGCCCTCCTCCACCCGCAGGTTTCCCTGCACCTCATCCCTGGTGGTCCAGTGGACCTCTGTCTCCTTCCTCTCACTCTGCTCTTTCACTCGTTTTCACTCGTTTTTCTACCCTTTTTTAGCTTTCACCTTTCTGCATCTCTGCTCTTTTGTGCCTTGTTTCTGCTCATTTTTCCTTCCTCTCGCTCTGCTCTTTCACTCGTTTTTCTACCCTCTTTTATCTTTCACCTTTCTGCACTTTTCTGCATCTCTGCTCTTTTGTGCCTTATTTCTGCTTATTTTCCCTTTTTTTTTATCCCTTATTTCCTCCCTTTACCTTTCCCCGTCGCTGCTGCCCCCGCGCCCCCCCCCCCCAGCGCGACCGGCCCAATCCAGCTCCCCTCCCCGCTCCCGCCTCCCAGCTGTCCAGCCCTCCCTGACCCCTACTTAATGGCGGCCACGCCGCTGGTGCGCCGAATGCGTGTCAAAGGCAAGCCCGTCTGCGCCCGTCCGCGACCCGACCGCGACCAGCGCCAGGAACCCTGGACCTCCGCCCCGCCAACGCTACGACCCAGCAGCACTCCACGCACTCAACCCAGGCCGCAACAACAACTGCAAGCTAGCATCACCAGCCGACATCCACGGACCCTTCAGCTGTCACCGCTGCCGGCACACCTGCAGCACCGCCAAGAACACGGATCCAGCACAACCCGCCCACAAGAACACAACCGAACCGAAGACCCTGCAATGCATCCTCCTCAACGTCCGATCCCTCCAGAAACACGCCACAGAAATCTGGGACCTCCTCGACAGCACCACCCCAGACGTAGCGTTCTTCACCGAAACCTGGACCAACACCACCTCGGGACCGGACATCGCCATCGCCATCCCCCAAGGATACAAGATCTCCAGGAAGGACCGCCCCACCCGCCCAGGAGGAGGAATCGCCATCGTCCACAAATCCAGCCTCCGCCTGAGCACACTCCCCGACGAGCCCACAGAACTGATGGAACACCTTCACTTCAAGATACTGGCCAGCCCCACCGCCACCCTCCGAGGAACCCTCATCTACCGGCCCCCTGGACCCCGCGGACCCTTCGCCAACTCCATCACGGACATTATCTCCCCGCAGGCCATCGCATCCACCAACTACACCCTGCTGGGAGACCTCAACTTCCACCTCGACAACCAACTGGACCCCAACACCACATCCCTCCTGGACAACCTCCACAACATTGGACTCCGCCAGATCGTGACCGAGCCCACGCACTCAGCAGGACACACCCTCGACCCCCTCTTCACTACAGGAAACTCCATCACCTTCAGCCACACCACCGAACTCCCATGGACCGACCATCATTGCGTCCACTTCACCTTCAGAACACCCACCATCCACAGACACCAGCACCTGCTTCCACGAAGAAACTGGACCAAAATCACCGACGACCAGCTCACCTCCTCACTCAACAACTCCACCCCAACCATCGCGGAAAACGACGACCCCAACACCGCAGCCCGAACCCTGCATAGATGGATCTCGGAAAGCACCAACTCCATAGCCCCCCTCAAGAAAAACAACAATACCCGCACCAAGAAAGCCAGATGGTTTACCACCGAACTTTGAGAGTCCAGAAGCACATGCCGCCGCCTCGAAAAGGCCTGGAGGAACACCAAATCCACAGAAGCCCTCAACAACTTCAGAGCCGCCACCAACGCCCACCATCAACTCATCAGAGAAACGAGGAAAAAAGCGATTGAAGACAGAATCTCCACCCACGCGCACAACAGCAAGGAACTCTTCAGCATCATCATGAGTTCGCCCAACCCACTAGCGAGTCTACCGACATCCCTCCCTCACAAGACCTCTGCGACAAACTCAGCACCTTTTTCCACCACAAAATCAAGAGCATCTCCGACAACTTCGACGAAGACAACCAACACACTGAACCCTCACCAACCACCCCCGACACCCGGAAACCAGCGATTGACGACTGGACAGCCCTCACCACCGAAGACACACTGAAGACAATGAAGTCAATCCACTCAGGGGCCCCCACGGACCCCTGCCCCCACCACATCTTCAACAGAGCCGCCGACACCATCGCACCCATGCTCCGCCACACCATAAACCGCTCCCTGGCGACCGCCTCATTCCCCGACGACTGGAAACACTCCGAGGTCAACCCGCTCCTAAAGAAACCCTCAGCGGACCCCACCGACCTCAAAAACTACAGACCCATCTCCCTACTCCCGTTCCGAGCGAAAGTCATCGAGAAAGCCATCAACAGCCAACTCGCCACATTTATTGAAGAACACAACATCCTCGACTCCTCCCAATCCGGCTTCAGAAAAAACCACAGTACGGAAACCGCCCTCCTCGCCGCAACAGACGACATCCGCACCCTACTGGACAAAGGAGAAACAGTAGCCCTCATCCTCCTCGACCTATCAGCGGCGTTCGACACAGTCTCCCACCGCACCCTAATACGCAGACTCTACGACGCAGGAATCCAGGACAAGGCCCTCGACTGGATCCGCTCCTTCCTCTCCGGCAGGACGCAGCGGGTCAGATTCCCCCCTTTCCTCTCGGACCTCACACCTACCATCTGCGGAGTCCCCCAGGGCTCCTCCCTCAGCCCGACGCTCTTCAACGTCTACATGGCTCCACTCGCCCCCATCGTCAGAACCTACGTACTCAACATCGTGTCATACACAGACGACACCCAGCTCATCCTCTCCCTATCCAACGAGCCCAACACCGCCAGACGCAACTTTCGAGAAGGCATGGAAGCCGTCTCCAAATGGATGAAAAACAGCTGCCTACAACTAAACACCAACAAAACAGAAGTACTCATCATGGGCCCAAACCCTGACGCCTGGAGCGACACCTTTTTTATTTATTTATTTAAAAAGGTTTTATATAGCGCTGGCTAGACCCGGGGGTATCAGAGCGCTTTACATGAACATAGGCAAACGGAGAAAAACAGTTGAACAGGATACCAAATGAAGCAAGCGAATACATCACATTATAAAAATAAGCGAGGGTAAAAACGTGCTATTTCAAACAATGAAGAGGAAATAGAAACATAAACATAATATACATGGGGGGTAAAGTCAGTGTCAGAAAGGGAGAATGTTATGAGCGGTGGGGTGAGTGCAAAGATGGTAAGGAGAGAACTGACAAAATCGAAGCAGGGGGAAGAAGAAGGTTCAGTCCGTGTGGGGATTAAGGACCCCAGTATAAGTTAAGAAGGTGGAGTTTGAGATCTTTTTTAAAGTTGAGGTAGGTGGGGGTGCAGCGCAGGTCCAGTGGGAGGGAATTCCAGATGCTCAGAGCATTCCCGGAGAAGGAGCGAGATTGGGTGGATTTCTTTTTTAGAAGTGGGGGGACTAGGAGGAGCGAATTGGAGCTTCTCATCAGTCTGGTACAGCCCGCCTTTTTGAGTTTGTTTGTTAAGTATAGCGGGGTTTGTTGGTGAAGGGCTTTGTGCGTGATGCAGGCGGTCTTGTATAAGCATCTTCCTTCAATAGGGAGCCATTTAAGGGCTTTCATGGCTGGGGAGATGTGGTCAAATTTTTTACAATCCATGAGTCTGGCCGCCAGGTTGAGAACCATTAAGATATAATGGGGTAACCCACAAAAGTCAATGGACCTGGGTACTAATTGATATAGAAAAACAATGGTCCTAGACTTATGTTAAATCTTAGTTGTCTGAAGCAATCATAGACAGCATAGGGTACATATACAGTTTAATTCAATAATGTACCATTAACTTATTTAAAACACATTCAAATATATCCTCAAAATCCAAAAAGAAATCCAAAAAGGGCACACACAATTGTTTTTATGTGACTCGTATTTTATTCGGTCACTTTTCATACCATTTTATCATATTCAATGTTCAAAACAGAGGAGTGGTTGCTCCAAGGGAAAAAGTGAAGAAAGAAAGTGCTCGTGAAGTAAGATAGAATATATAAGAGGGAGATCCAATCAAGAAAAACAATGATTCATCATTATTTACATTACAATCTCATTAGTAAAACTGGTCGTGATTCATGATTGCACCAGTTCTACATTGAGGCCTGTCCATTAGTTAGTTCATGGTTAATCATTTTGTTATTTCTCAAAAAATGCGCAAACAACGTTTGTCTGTAAGCGGGTCTTCCTCGAGCAGACCAGCTGGATTCCCCCGGGCCATGCTAAGATGATGTATTAAGACGCTGTGGGCGATTTTCTCACCCATTAATTGAAGGTAAACTGCTGTTACCAAGCCGCAATTCTATTGCGGACTTTTATATCTATACCCAGGGGCGGCACTTTAACTGTGCATCACCCATGATCAGTTGCTCCCTGTATCCCCTCATCCCTCCTTTCTGTCTTGAGGAAGACCCGCTTGCAGAGGATATAAACTGCCCTCATTGCACTAGGGTCGAAACGTCGACACTCTCCCCTACTCGGGGCCTGTACCTGTTATTATCCCAGCCCTACTTGCTTACAGACAAACGTTGTTTGCGCATTTTTTTGAGAAATAACAAAATGATTAACCATGAACTAACTAATGGACAGGCCTCAATGTAGAACTGGTGCAATCATGAATCACGACCAGTTTTACTAATGAGATTGTAATGTAAATAATGATGAATCATTGTTTTTCTTGATTGGATCTCCCTCTTATATATTCTATCTTACTTCACGAGCACTTTCTTTCTTCACTTTTTCCCTTGGAGCAACCACTCCTCTGTTTTGAACATTGAATATGATAAAATGGTATGAAAAGTGACCGAATAAAATACGAGTCACATAAAAACAATTGTGTGTGCCCTTTTTGGATTTCTTTTTGGATTTTGAGGATATATTTGAATGTGTTTTAAATAAGTTAATGGTACATTATTGAATTAAACTGTATATGTACCCTATGCTGTCTATGATTGCTTCAGACAACTAAGATTTAACATAAGTCTAGGACCATTGTTTTTCAGCCAGGTTGAGAACAGCTCTAAGTGGGGCCAGGTGAACTTTGGGGGTTCCTGTGAGGATAGCATTAACATAGTCTAATTTAGAGAGGACTAAAGACTGGACAACTGATTTGAAGTCGTCAGAGGGCATGAAGGGCTTGATTTTCTTGAGGTGACGGAGAGTGTAGAGTGCTCCTTTGGCCGAGTTTTTTATGTGGTCTTTAAGGTCAAGCTTTTTATCAAGCGTGAAACCTAGGGATTTCGCCGAATCAGATAGGGAGAGTGTGCAATTGAGGGCATTCAGGTCAGTGATCCAGCTTTGGATGGGGAGCCGATTATTTTTCGGTGAGAAGAGAATAATTTCAGTTTTTTTAGGGTTTAGTTTAAGATGATTGGCGTAGAACAAGGATTGGATCTTATTCAAGGTATTGTTTAAGTGGAGAATATCAGCGTGCGATTTAATTTTGTAATAGATTTGGGTGTCGTCGGCATAGAGGTGATAGTTTATTCTCGCTTGTTTCAGGATGAGGGTGAGGGGTTCCATAAAGAGGTTGAAGAGGGAGGGGGAAAGGATAGAGCCTTGAGGTACGCCCAAGGAGACAGTCGTCGGGTTAGAGAGGCAGGATTTGATTTTGATTTGTTGTGTTCTGTGTTGGAGGAAAGAGGTGAACCATTTGAGGACCACACCGTTAAGGCCAAAGCGAGATTGAAGCAAGTTGAGTAAGGAGGCATGATTGACTGTGTCAAATGCCGCCGAGAGGTCAAGGAGAATGAGAAGGCACACTTCACCATTGTCAAGGGATTTGTGGATGTCGTCAACAATGTTCAGCATTGCGGATTCTGTGCTGCAGCCTGTCCTGAAGCCCGATTGAAGGGAGTCAAGTAGGTTAAAATTACTTATGTGATTGTTCATTTGGAACAAAGCACATTTTTCCAGGGTTTTAGCAAGAAGTGGGAGGTTAGATATTGGTCGGAGGTTGTTAGGATCGTTGGGGTCTGCAGTGAGGTTTTTAGGAATGGGAGTGATTTGTCCGAGTTGGAGGGAGTCGGGGACACATCCAGAGGAGAGGGAGGTATTAATGATCTTGGTCCAATAAGGGGCGATGATATGGTTAAGGTTGTGAACTAGGGACGAAGGGAGAGGATCTTTGGTATGAGAAGATGGTTTAAGTTTGGCTATAATAGTAGAGACTTCGAGTTCGGTCATGGGGCGGAAGTTGTGCCAGGAGGCGTTATTTTTTAGTTGTATGGTAGGAGGTGTAGAAGCGGGTGAGGATTGAATGGGTAGGAGGTTGGAAGAATGAGGTGGAAGGGGTGTTGCAGCCCAAGAGGTAGTGTAGAAGGCAGTGTTGCAGGTAAATTGGGAGTTGGGCGGGTCCTGGATTTGAAGGAAGGATTGATTAATTTTAGCAATTTTTTCCGAGAAGAAGCTGGCAATTTCCTCACATCTCGAGATTGACGCCTTCATCTCTAGGGGGGCCGAAGATGTTTGTTTTCTAACAATGTTAAAAAGTTCTCTAGGCCTGTTTTTGGCCCTATCAAGTTGAGCACGGAAAAAGGCTGCCTTTTCGTTAAAAATGTGTTTCCTATAGGTGGATCTAGCAGTTCTGAGGAGGGCAAGGTGAGAGGGAGAAGGGTGTTGTCTCCAGGTTCTTTCTGCCAGTCTAAGCTGACGTCTTTCGTTATTCAGTTCGGGATTGAACCATGATTTGGATTGGATTTTTCTTTGTTGTTTAAGTTTAAGGGGGGCAACTTGGTCTAGGACCTCACTTACAGTCTTATTGAAATGGTTAGTAAGCTCGGTAGCATTCTGAGAGTGTGGGGTGAGATGAAGTTGAGCTTGTAGTTTATCCTCAAGTACACCTGGTGGAATTTGTTTAAGGTTTCTGATCCATTTCGTAGATTTGGTATTTATTGTAGTGGGCGGAAGGGCTCTGATAGCTATCTTAAACAGAATCAGGTGATGATCAGACCAGTCAATAGGGATGATATTGGTGAGGGAGGCCAAATCAGTGTTGGAGATGATCGCATCGAGTGTGGCCCCTTTGATGTGGGTAGGCTTGTGGCATAATTGCTTGAGGTCGTTCAACTCAAGAAGGTGGCTGAGGCGTATGACCATGGGATCAGTTTCATTATTCCAGTGGATGTTGAGATCTCCTAAAAAGAGATTTTTTGCGTCTGAAAGGGAGGAGTGAGTGAGAAGGTCGGATAGTTCATCAGCGAAAAGGAGAGGTTCACCCGGAGGGTGGTAGATGTTATGAAATCTAATCGGGGCGGAGCCCTTGACCGTTAGTTCAATGCCAAGGTATTCAAAAGTTTGGTAATCCCTGTTCTGTAAAAGGGAGAGTTGAAAATCAGACTTATGAATTATAGCAAGTCCACCTCCTTTTCTGTCTGGTCTGTCTTGTCTAATGATGGAGTAGCCGGGGGGGGCGAGTAGGTCCAGAATGGCCGTCGAGTGATCATTAAGCCAAGTTTCAGTGAGAAAGGCGATGTCAATAGCCTCACTGAGGATCGTTTCTGATAATTCAGTCGCATGTCTGACCGCAGACCTGCAGTTGACAAGCATGCAGGAAAGGAGAGTTGGGCTGTCATTGGCGAGTTTAAGGGAGTGTATGGTGGTGAGTTGTGAAGGGGTTCTGGGGGAACTAGGTGCGGCAGGGATTCTATTTATGCCCAAAATAACTGGGATGTTGGAGTAAGGGCGGGGTAGGTTAGTGTTAAGAGGTTTAGGAAGGTAGGAGTTACAGAGACTGATTAGGTCATGCGTGGAGAGATAGCTTACCGCGCGGAGTGGTCTATGTGTTCGACTGCGAAGAGGTTTGGTCAACCGTATGGTATGTTGGGTGCAGTTATGGGAGAGAGAGCAGGGGGTTCCAGTGAGGGTGGGCGGGGTCAAGGTATTTAGGGAGTTGAAGGCCTCTCTGAGATGAGTTAATTCGATAGTCATGGCTGCGAGTTTAGATTCAATGTTGAGAAGAGACTTTGTAATAAGATTTGTTGGGAGATCAGATGAGACGTGCGAAGGGGATGAGGAAGGTTTAGTGTTAGTTGTGGGAGTTGATCTAAGTGGAGGTGGTCCAGTAGTAGATAAGTGAGTCAGGGAGGTGTAAGAGGGCGAATTAAGCAGTCCAGCAGTCGGAGTATCAGGGAGCGGTGTGTGGGTGGCCAAGATGAAGGTGGGGGATTTGGGGCTTGAGGAAATGTCTGGGGTGATTTTGGGAGATTTGGGGCTTGAGGACCTGTCAGGGGGGGATCGTACGGGTGAGAGAAGGGAGGGCGGGGTGTAGGATACAACGGGGCGTGCGAGCGTCGACTTCTTAGGTGGTGAGACAATGGATGGAGATTTGAGTATAGGTTCTGGGCAGGTGGACGGGGTAGGAGGGGAGGTGTTAATGGTCGTGGCGGGTTGGGGGGCAGGGTCTGAACCAGGGTGTCTAGATGTGGAGTGTCCGGTAGTGTGGGTGATGTGGGGGTAAAAGAAGGTTTGAAGAGTTGGTAGGATAAGTGGCTGAAGTGATTCTCAAAAATATTGAGGTGGAATTCGGACGCTTGTATGAGAATGTTACCGGATTTGAATATGGAAATGTCAATTTCACCTTGGAAGGAAGGGGATGGCGCAGTTGACAATTTAAAACCATAAGGAATATTACCTGATTTAGAGATTGTAAGGTGGAGAAGGAACATGCTTTTCCATTTAGAAGGGCGTTTGGAGAAAAAAATAAGGTTTGTTTTAATTGGAGAGGTCAAGCTGTGGTAGGCGTCAACTATTAAAGTTTCGGGGTGACGAATCAGTAGTCTATGTTTGAAATTCTTCTTAGCATTTTTAGAGATTAGGCGGGTATAAGATGTTCCATGAGTTGGGGCCATGTTTAGAGAGCGCAGGATCAGAGGGAGTAAGGGGGAAGTTGGGGTGGGACATGGTCTGACACTATGAGGGGGGGGAAGAGGGAAGAGGAAGGAGGTATTGAAGCAAGCAGAGTGGGGTGGGGAAATTAGAGAGAAGGAGAGTCAGCGTCTTGGGAGAAGGGGAGAGAAATTATCCTAAAGAATCAACAGATCAGTAAGAAACAAAATTAATAAGAAAGCATCAATCTTGAGGATCTGCACCAATATCTAGAGAAAGAGAGACAACTCTAAGACATAATATGGTATAAATACCAAAAATAATTCAAGGCAGGTCAGTAGCATATGTAGGGAGGAGATTACGGGGGGAAACATCGAGTACGAGTACCGGTCAAGAACTCTAAGGCAATGTGTGGCGGAATAAGAAACTAATTACATTAAAATTGAGCAATAAAAAGTAGGTCATTCACCAAAACAATACAAAATATGAATAGCATTAACAGAAAAATATACGAATAACACACCTAATGTAGGGGGTCAGGTCTAAGATACAGGGTAATGCATAAAAGGAAAGAAACTCAAGGCCGTATATATCGTGAAACTAAGTAACTAAGAATTCCTTTTTTTATTTTTTATTTTTTTATTTAAAAGACAGGGGAGTGAGGTACCTACTACCTGGGCAAGAACTGATTGGCCTTACACCACTGGAAAAAGTCCCCACGATGGCGCTCAAGCAACCTCTGAAATCGAGGATTATGGGGAGTGAGGGATATACTACGCAGTTAAAAGCAGAGCACATGTCTGAAGGCCAGGGCCCGTAGAAGTGCATCCATTTTGAGAATTTGAGGCAAGAGCGACACAAAATGGCGGGTGCAGGCCGGCAGTCAATGTGAGACGAGGTAGCAAGGAGAAAAGTCAGGCATCCCCCCCAAGCATGAGCCAGTCAAGAGACAAGGGCACCATCAGGCCGGGTCTCGTGAGGGGCCGAGACCAGAACTTCACGGGGGTGACAGGACCATTGTATGAGGCCGCAGGGGTTCTTCAGTGGGTGTTATCGCACTGGACCGACCTTCCCTTCACAACAGACGGCTGCTGCCCCGCTCATCCGAGATTAGCGATGAGCTGAAAGGCTCCGCCGAGCCTGGTTGATGGGGAAATTGTAGGCAAGGGGCCGCTGCACGGGATCATGACAAAAGTTGCCTTGGCTCCCGAGAACACAGACACAGCCCGAGCCAATCCCCCCGGAGGTCCGGCCATCAGAAAAACTGCACTCACCCAGACGGTCGAGGAATCCATGCTGGACGGGCCCGCCAAGAGCACAGCCTCTCCTAGTCAGGAGGTGTCAGCAGGGTATCCCCCAGCAGCCAGGCCAGGACCGGGCCCACCCGCACAGAGCTGGTGCAATCAGCAGTTTTCTCGGCTGTTTCCCTCAGCTGGTGACGAGCTGCAGCGGTGCTCGCACGGTCACCACAGCTGACACGCCTCGCTGAGGCCGAGAACGTCCCTCAGCGGCCCGGCCAGGTCCCGTCTCCCAGCCCGGCATCGATACAATCAGCGGCTCCCTCGGCAGTCATTGAGGCATCCTCAGCTGGTGGCGAGCGGCAGCGGTTTTCACACGGTCATCGCTGCAGACATGCCTCGTTGAGGCCGAAACGTACGTCCCCACGCAAAGGCGTCCTGCGATCAACCTCGCGGCAAAGCTACAGCCATCCGTGGACGACAGGAGGAACGGGGGTGAGCGCGTTGGTTCCGATATCGCACGTCATCCAGCGGTCCCCACTGCAGGTAAGCGTTTCCAAAGTTACAAAGATGTAGTAGTTCTTGTAGAATAACTGTTGATGCGGGGTGGATGGCAGGTTTAGCGGAGGATATTCACCGAATTGGTGATCCTCAAACCCGGGAGCTCCTAGGCTGAGCTCCTACTCGGTGGCCATCTTGTCAGCTAGTTCCTAGGCACCTGGTGGCCCCCCGCCCTCGGAAACCCGCCAACCCCCAGGTTTCCCGTTGCGTTGGTCCACACACGCAACCTGGGAATCATCCTGGACTCCGAGCTCAAAATGGACCGCCAGATCAACTCTGTCTCGTCTTCCTGTTTCCACACCCTCCGCCTCCTTCGTAAGACCTTCAAATGGATCCCCCTCGAACACCGAAAGACCGTCACTCACGCCCTGGTCACCAGCAGACTCAACTATGGCAACGCACTCTACGCCGGAATAAACAAAAACCTCACCCGCAAGCTACAGAACATCCAGAACGCCGCCGCAAGACTGGTCCTCAACCTGCCAAAACACTGCCACATCTCCCAGCACCAGCGCACACTCCACTGGCTCCCCGTCGAGGCGAGAATCACCTTCAAGATGCTCACCCACGCACACAAGGCCCTCCACGGCACCAGACCAGCATACTTGAACAGCCGCCTCAAATTCCACGCACCCCAAAGGACCCTACGATCAGCCCAGCTCTCCTACGCCGTGGTCCCCCGCACCAGAAAGGCCAGATCGGGAGGCCGCTCCTTCTCCTTCCTCGCGGCCAAAGCATGGAACGCCCTTCCGCTCCACCTCAGACAGACAACATCGCTCCCCATCTTCGTAAAAAACCTCAAAACCTGGCTCTTCGACAGACCCCCTCCTTGATGGAATGGAACCTGCACCCACCCCCCCCCACCCCTAGCGCCTTGAGACCCTTACGGGTGAGTAGTCGCGCTTTAACAAACCCCTGATTGATTGTTTGTGATTGATTGATTGTCAGACTGAAACACAAGCAAACCCTAAATTAACCTGTGCCTAACCTTCTACTGGCTTGGCACAAAAGCAGTCAGGCTTAACTCAGAGCAATGTGTAAAGGACTTACGCAGCACACAAACAGTAATAAAGTGAAAACACATCAGAAGAAAAATCCCACATCAAATTAGAAAAATAGAGTAAAGTTTAATAAACTATTAGTCACAAAAGCAACATAAATCCAATTAGTAGATCCGTAAATATGCAATTTTAAAGGTTTAAAAGTGCCAACTGTGGTTATCTGGTCGAAACCGACTGGGGCAAAGTTCAGGCTGACCACGATGGAGAACATGCTGAATAAAGGGACCAAGATAGGCCCGCGAATAAAGTACCTTAACTCCAGGTTGCGGAGTGTTCTGGGGTCCCACGTTGACGATTCGACGCGCAGTGGTGCTTCTGAGGAGCTGCAGGCTGCAATGCGCAGTCCTGCCTCAAGGATGCGTCACGCAGCAGTGGTTCCAAGGAGAAACAGGGCTGCAATGCGAGGTCCTGCGTTGAGGATGCGCGGCGCAGAGATGGTTCAAAGGAGCTGCAAGATCCTGCACCAGAGGCAGTTCAGATGCAAAGAGCGATGCGCTGCACTGCAACGGTTCAGCTTGGACCACAGATGGGCTGGCACAGCACCCATCAGGCCCACTTACAAGTGTCCAGGACTGGGGTGGCACCACTTGGGAGGGGGTAGGACTCAGAGCAGACAGAGGCCAGGTCCCTGAGGCTCTGATCAGAAGGCCAGCCAACTAACTCCTGGAGTTACTTTGATGGTCATGGGTTCAAGATTCAGGTACAGTCCTTGTTACTTAGGCAGGGCAGCAGAGCAGCAGTCCTTGCAGCAGAGCAGTACACAAGTCCTTCTTCTGGGTCTTCCACAGGTTCAGATGTGTACTGAAGTGTTGGGTCTGAGGGTCCATTATTTATACCTGGTTCCCGCTTTCAAGTGAGAGAAGCTTCTGGAGTCCTCCCCCTAGAGAGGTGTCTGATATATCCTGCCTCCTTGTCAAGGTCCCAGCTCTGGGGGTACAAAAGACTTGTGTGAAACCTTTTGTTAGTGTGCTGAGGCAGTGTCTTTGTGGTGTGCAAGTGTGGTAGGTGACAGCTTCATCCCACTATCAATTTAGAGTTGGCCCATCCTGTCATCACTATTCCCGCTTTGTCTCACTGTCTGGGTGTTATACACAAAGACCAACTTCCAGCTACACCTAGTCATGTGACCCAGGATACAGGCTGCTGGCACCAAATGGCTAGGACAAAAAAATATCAACTTCCTAAAGTGGCATTTTCAGAATTGTGACATAAAATCCAACTAAACCATTAAAGAGGGTTTTAAATTACAATTCTCTAGAGACCAAACACGGCATTCCTACCGGCTCCCAATTGAACACTCCTAATTGAAAGTTATCACCTATTAAATGTAATAAGGTAACCTAATGTTATCCTATGGGAGAGGCAGGCCATGCAGTAGTAAAAAATGAATTTATGTTCTTTTTATTACTACTGGGACATGAAAAGAGACATAAGTACATGTCCAACTTTTTAAATACACTGAACTGACCCATGGGCTGTATAGCGCCTACCTTAGGGGTGTCTTATTTGTAATAAAAAGGAAGATTTAGGCCTATCAAAAGGTTTATTTTGCCATGTCGAAATGCCAGTTAAAAACTGCACACACACAGTCTGCAATGGCAGGCCTGAGATGTTTAAAAAGGTTACTTAAGTGGGTGGCGCAAAAAGTGCTGCAGGCCCACTAGTAACATTTAATTTACAGGCCCTGTGAACATGTAGTATCATTTTACTAGGGACTAGCAAGTAAATTAAACATGCCAATTAAGTGAAAGCCAATGTTAGCATGTTTATGCGAGAGAGCACAAGCTCTTTAGCACTGGTTAGCAGTGGTAAAGTGTGCATGCTCTAAAAGGCAAGAAAAATGGGTTCAGAACACAGAAGGCTGAAGGCAAAAGGTTTGGAGATGGCCCTGTCAAGAGGACCAAGTCCAACAGGGACTATTTTGAATCATTATATTTGGGGTCAGACTCTGTTGTTGTTTGCTGACAGCAGACTGTATGACTGATTCCGTTCTTTTTGTTGACAAAGCTAATTAGTTTGATGTATCTACTCTTTTCTTCCCCTGTATAGTATCTGCATTGATGCCTTTCTCCACCTTGGTTGACTTAATCCCAACCAGCACTTCTACTCCATCCCTCATCTCCCTGGAGGTTATAGGATTGGCTGATTGGTTCATTTCTACTTCTATATAGCCCGCTGCTCCCAAGACTGCGTGTCCTGGAGCTAAAATGAAAAGAAAGATAGTAATAGAGCCTCATTAATACAATTAGAACGAAAATAAGGTTTAAGATGTTTCCTGAAGACCAGATATGTGGACGAAGCCCAAAGCGATATGGGAAGCTTGTTCCACAAGACATAAGTCAGAAATGTAAATGAGTTCCCCCATTCTCATCTTATTAACATCTATTTAACAGTTTAGCTGAAGACAACCTCAGATAGCGCACAAGAGCATAACTGGTAAACATGCCAGCAATATACTTCAGCCCTTGGTCAATCAATAGTTTATAAAAGTACAGAGTTCTTTGAACATGCATCTCTTGCTCAATGAATGTCAGTGTAGGGCTTTGAGATGCTGGGAAATAGATTCAAACCCCTTGACACTCAAAAAAAGGCAAGCAGCCCCGTTTTGAATTAGCTGTAGCTTAACCATTTGTTTCTGAGGAATCCGTCACAAAGACAGAGCTACAGCAGTCACACCTCAGTAACATGGAGGCTGGAATTAAGGTCTTCCCGCAATCTTGAGGTATAAGAGGCAGGCTTTCCCTGAGGACCGTATGAGGGAACATACATGAAAAGACCAATTTCTAAATGAGTTCCTGGAAAGAAAGATTGGTGTCAAATATCCTTCAATTGTTTATTCCTTCTGAAAAGACATTTCCTAGCTTTTTCTGAAAGCACAACAGACAATTTGAGGCCTTAAGAATAACCAACTCATCATGTTTTACAGTATTATTAGGGCCAAGCTCTAGTTTGTTGGGTTTGGGCAAGGCCTCCTTCTGCACCTCTGCCTTAATTATGATACTATTACCACTTTTTGAATCAGGCAGTGCACCAGGAGGCCCAGTAAATCAATTAAATGACAGAGGGGTTGCGTCTTTGATTTACGAGCAGAGTGTTTCAAGAGGCCATATCAGGCAGTTGAAACAAAACACGTGTGATTGTGTTTGACACCACAATGAGAGGGTGAGGCTATGGCATTATGGCCAGTGCTTCTGACTTTAGGAACTGGGGAAACAGGTTCCAATCTCGATACTCAGTTAAAATGTTCCAATACTGTCAGGTCATTTTTGCTATATAAAACTGCAAAAAACTGAACCTAGGCCACATATAGGATACACATGACCACGAACTTGCCTTTTAGTTCACTAGAAGCATTGTAATCATAAAACGGGGGTTGCAGCGACATTTCTCAGTTGTTTATAAATTCTCACTTTTAATAAATACTTCGACAATAATCTGATGTACTACAGTGAGGTGATTGTGTATCAATTTTTTTAATTTTGAATAAACCTTACCATATTCTAACATGATCTGTGCTGCATGATTGACATGCCACATATTTTCAAGGCTCGGCTTGTGTGGGGCTCTTAAGAGCCAGAACCGACCCTTGGCTCAGCTGTCCCTGTTAATTTGTTGGCTGGCCCTTACACCATAGTCAGGGCCACTGGAATTATGCAGCAGGAGAGGACGAATTATGCATCGAGAAAATGCCTGTTATGCGGCCTAATGCAGCACATTTTGTGATAGTATTACTTTATTTCTGTCATTTTCACATATGCTAACACTGTCCGGGCAAAAGTCCCACCTCATTAGCCCAACTTAACACCCAAATACAACTATTAGCAACAGAATGGTGACCGGTTAGTAGTAGTAATATTATGTTATTAGTCAATAAAAGCCATAAACATTATTAAAAATACGCAGTTAAACCCACAATAAAAAAATAAAAAATTGGGAGAAGAATAATCAATCATATGCAATCAATATACACAAGTGCAATTTGACTGGTTCTAATGTTACCAGCATGTGCCAAATAGTGCGTAAAGTGCAACCGAGCAGATCTTCTTTCTTACTTTGTCAGTTGCCAGAAAGCAAAGCCAAATAGCCCTAATTCTATCTAGCATCCCATAGCGGCCTGCGCTAACACAGAAATGGCACAGGCCTAATTAATGTACAAGATTACGCAGAAAGTGCAGAACTGCTAATATTTGATATGTGAAGCTGGCAGAGGCCTATGCAATGTGCACATTTGCGCAAAACATGCAACAATGCCAATGTTTGATCATAAGAACAGTTGGGAAAAGTCGGGCTGATATCCAACCTGGCAGGATAGTGAACCAACAAAGTTACATAGTCGCAAGCAGCCCACCATAATATGAGTGGATTTCAAGTGTTCTTATCAGGGGCCTTCTTCACCGTCCGTCTTGACCCACGTCTGAGTCTGAGGATCTGCTTTTACAAGGGATTTAAAGATGCCCAAGAGCTGTACCAATCGAATGTTAAGCATTGTATTCCGTGAATCTAATGACTCAAGTAGAGCTGATCTACAGGACCTGATCTCTAATGTATTAAATTATTTTTTCAACATACTTCTTCGCTGTTGGCCCAGAGCAGGACAGATACAGATGACATGCTGCAATGTTTCGCCTGCCTGATGGCATAATCGGCATTTCTGGTCCCCCCTTTGACCATCTTTTCTCCACTTTGGGAAAAAGTCTAAGGTTGGAATATCATCAAATCTCGATGTCAGTAATTCTGTTTAATCTTCAGGGGGGCATGTGGCTGCCAGGAGGGGAGGCTCTCTTTGGGCATCGTAAGATTTCAGTACTAGCCACCCACGCGACCACTTGGCCACTTTGTCTTTATCGTCCAGCCAACTTTCCAATTTAATGGATTTATTTACTGCTCTTCTAAAAGCTTGGCTGGATGTATTCCATAGGTCGCCCAGCTCAAGCTTTTTGATGCTTTTTCAAGGTACTTTTTATATTTACCATTCCCCCTTTGAAGGTTGATTTCAGACCAGACTAGATTAGCCAGTGAACCCTCGGCGGCTAACCGTAGTTTGTGGCAGCATTTAACAAATGCCGCAGTGGCAAGTGACTGTTTTATCAGTGAAAACTCCAGTCTGACTTGGGCGGGCGATGCAGATTTCAGTAGCCGGAAGACTTGTTTATAAGATCTTGTCATGATTTTGTCAAGAAGGCTGGCCTCTGCACCTATCGTTATTTCCGTTTCATATTCTAGGGCAGGTAACAGTTGTGCCTTCATTACTGCGGCCAATGGCTGGAGATTGTGCCCCGAATAGATTTTGCAAGTGTTGTAAAGACATAGTTGAGAACCTGCGCTTTTGCCTTAATGGCCTCTCTTTGGGGTGCAAACATAGCCCTTGCATCTATCTTGACACCTAAATACACATAGGCAGGGGTTTCATCAATTGTGTCTCTGCTAAGGTACCATTTGCGTTGATTTAAAATACGGCAATTAAGTGAGATGACTTTCGTCTTTTTATGATTTATTTCCAGTCCATTGTCCTCTGCATATGATCCAAGGCAGTTAAGTAATCTCTGCAGGCCTATTCTGATGTTACTAAGCAGTAGCAGATCGTCTATGTACAAAATATTTGACAGTAGCTGGCCACCAAGGCTCGGCGTGAGATACCTGGCCATCTTATTCAAAGGAGAGGTCTGTAGTATATAAGTTAAAGAGAAGGGGTGCTAAAATGCAGCCTTGTTTTAGTCCGGTTTACGTTTTTGCTTCCCGTGACAGGTGGGTTTCATCCCGATCTTAATCTTTCCCACTTGTCTGAATATAGCAGCCTGCGGGCCCAGAAGATGTTCGGCGGGATTCCCCACTGTTGGAGTTTTGCCCATAACCTGCGGCTGGGACACAGTCAAATACTGCCTTGAAGTCAAGGAAGCACGTATGAAGGGAGGGTACCTGTGGCCTTTGCTCTGCTGACAATCAGCTCCACTGCCAAAAGATTTGTTAATGTGCCTCAGCTCTTTGTAAACCCAGTTTGGTTGAATGGGAGTCTGCTGGTGTCTGATGCTCATGCTTCCAGGTCATGAAGTAGCAGTGTAGTGAAATACTTAAGATTTGCGTCCAAAAGTGCGATTAAGAAGTAGTTGCTTGGTGAGGACGCAGCAGATCCTTTAAAGATAGAGTGACCGATTGAGCCTTTCGAACTTCCGGGGGTGACTCCTTTTGCAAAAATAGAGTTAAACATCGCTGCCAGAAAGATGGCCCATCTCGAAGTTGAGTGATTAAAAAGCACTTTGGTATCCCATTTGGGCCAGGGGCGCCATCAGATCGAGATTTTTTAATGATCTTGGTTATCTCTGCGGGTGTATATGCTGGATATGCCAAGGGGTCAGTGGCCCAGTTGTTCCCCTGGAGCCGATCTAGCCCGGTTGCATCATAGGTACTTCCTTTGAAGTGAGACTTCAAGTGCTTGTCCCAGTCGCCCTCGCTTATATTTGCATTGTGGGCTGCCCTTGGGCCTTTTTGAATGTTGTTAATAATTTTCCAGAACTTTTCGAATCAGTTGACTCTGAGGCATATAATAGTTAGGCCCACAGCACTCCCTGTTTAGTTCTTTTGAAGGCCCATCTCGCCCTTTTCAATAATCTTCTCTCATTACGCAGACTCTTTAGTAGGTCCTCATCCTCAGGTTTTTGTCGTAGTTGCCTAAGCAGTCTGCCTACATTGGCTCTTCTCAGACGGATCGTGGCATGACTATTCTTTTACAGCACTCGAGCTGAGCTCCCTTATTCGCTCCACTGGCAGGATGTTTATTTGTCAGTTCCCCTGCAAATGCCTCTGATACTGATATCAGGTTGGAGCCATCTGAGGCCACATTCTCAAGGATGACCACCGCTTCCTCTGCCTAATCCTTGACCGAGCTTGAGCTCAACTTCAGGCATTTCAGGTTTTTGGAATCAGTGTCTCCCGGTAGAGCTGTTGCAACCTCATGCTTATGCAAAGAGGATCCTACAATGATTACCTGCAGATGATGATCACTCTCCTGGCAGTCAGATATTCTAAAATCCGGCACTTGGTTGCATAAAGGAAGGTTTACCAACGTGTAGTCTAAGGAGACCGACTTGCCCAATGCTCTAGTCCATGCTGGAGGGGTATTGCCTGGCTTGCAGACATTCAGAGCAAACAGGCCAATTAGCTCACATGCCTTGACTAGTTTTTCTCCAGTCTTTCGATTATAATGTGGCATATTCTGGACCGGGAGGGGCCTAACTACCTCTGCGTGCTCTTCATTTGTATAGTGAAATATATTGAGAATAAAATCTCCTGAGACTAGCCAGTATGGTGGATAGTACATATTTTTTAGATGAAGTATGTGTGCGGCAAGTTTGTCTGCAGTTGCAGTCTTCCTCTTTGGATTAGCATACACATTTACGAGGACCAGGGATCCATGTGGGTGCTTGACCCAACCATTATTACGCAGGACCAAGAGGCATGGTTCATCCATATGGAGTTCTGTGATCTCTGCAGACAGGTCGGTGTTAATGTAAATCGACAGGCCGCCTTTTGCGCTTCCAAGGAGCTCCTTTTCTCATCCGGCTTTCTAAATTCTACATATCCAATGAGTGGAATACTGGCTTGGGCCCAGGGCTCCTGAATCATTATTATAGCAAATGTGCCTAAATGGTCTATGACTGCAGGGTCTTCAGTTTTTGTGTGTAGACCCCCTATGTTCTAGAAGCAAATAGTTAGGCCGTCCCAATCAGAGACGACCGGCTGGGCTGCTGTTCAATCTTTGCAGGTTGCTGTCTGGGCTAGGCATGTGGGCAACCAGCTCCAGCTGTTTTGAGGTTTATGCTTTGTTGTGATTCTTCGCTGCCCAGGATGTCCCTCTCCTTTAGTTATTTGAATTGTGAAGTCAGGTTCTCCTGTTGCACCTGTGGTGTTGCTCGTAAGAGGATGCCCCCCAATTACCCCTCTTAATACAGATACAGTGGGGTCTGTACTCTTGTCAAGGTGCTGCTGCTCAAATAGCGGGTGAGATATATGCCCCTCTGGTAAGCTATAACTTCCCCCTGCAACTTTCTCCTCTCTAGATCTATTAAAACTGGGGTTTGAGTTGCTTCTTCCTTAAGGCTTCTGGCCTGACGGTCCTCCCTATGGGCTTCTTTATCTTGCCGGGATCCACCTATTGCCAGTGCAGATTCATCTGATTTAGCTGGGGCCAATTTGATGGAAATAGAGGTGTCCTCCGTATCTAAAGGTGGGGGCACTACTGTTAGTACGGTCCCGGTGTCGGGCGTGTTAGTTATGGGCACAGGTTTGATCAGCCGAGAGCTATCCCTGGTGGTGATCTCCACCTCTTCCTCTTTACCTTCATCGAGGCTGAAGGTACGTTTGTAGAGCATGAAAGTCTGAGGTGGGCTTTATTCCTGCCCTTCCTCGCGTGCCTCCGCTCACTTTTTGTCATTTGGGTTGGTGCAAGGATTCCATCTAGAAGTGCGCCACCTGCCAATGTGCACTAGGGTCTCTTCTTTGGCCAGCTTGGGTTCCTCTCTGGCCTACTCTTGCGTCCGCAGCCTCTGCTGCAACCGCAGGGGTGTCGATTCTTCCAGCCTGCTCCTCCCGTTTAACTGATTGACTGCTATCAGTGTTTTCATCCAGTGGGGTGGTTGTGGTGTCTTAGCCGGAGCGCCCTCTGAAGCAAGGCTGATTTTAACTTCCCCCACAATTCCTTCCATGATCACCTGGAGTTTTATCAATCTGTCAACCACCTTCTTGCATGAACATATAGTAAAATCATTAAGGTGGTTTGTCTGAACCCTCATGATCAAGGAGTTTAATTTTGAAAGTTTATCATCAATGCCGGAGATTAAGTAAATCCAGCAGGGTGTCAAATTTATTTGCATGGTGCCTGAGGGTACTAACTGTTGTTTGCATAGAGTTCAAAACTGCCGCCCACATGTTGGATGGGTTAGTTGTGGCTTGCGAACCCGTTATGTTCATCTGCCTGTGCTTTTGGCCCTTCTTTAGGATGCTATTTCTCCTGTTGCTATCTCCTGCTTTCTCTTGTTAGAGGCTGACCCTTTACCCATTTGCCTCTGGGATCTCATTCTAGGTCATTGAGTAGCAGTATAGTGACAGCAGGGAGATGGTGTTGGCAAGGGTGCCCACTTGTCAGGTATGCAAGATTTATCTGGGCAGCGGGCTCTTCGGATTCACAGGTTAAAAGCTAGCACTGACCTGTGCTATGCTGTACCTGGCCTCAGGTGTCACTTCTCTTCCAACTGTGACCCGAGAATGGAAAGGCACGAGCACGCCTGGGGAAGCTAGGTCTTGGATTTAGATTTTAGGTCCAAAAACAGCTAATAGTGTCCCTTCAACAGTTGAAATCTGCCAGTTTCCTGCCCCCAAGCACTGCCTCACCTCCCCGTTTTACTTCACTTCCTCATGCAGAGGACGGGGGGCACGAACACGCCGATGGCGGCGCGTCATCTTCCTGGTGGTCACTTCTTTCCTCGTATGATGTAGGAGGGAACACGCACTTGACGCGAATGTAGATTAAATCAGTGTGGTCCTGTGTGGTTCCTCGTGGTCTCTTCATCAGTTATGCGATGGGGGGGAGCTAATCTGGTCACATGCTGCACCCGGTCCAGGCCGCTTCTGCAGAACAGGGCTCAACCAACCAACAGCATGACTAAGCACGGACCACCTCTGACCACTTCTGACTGTGACAGCTGCTTCCTGCCACTCTTTGCTACCGCCAAATTGATAACAGATCCTCTTATTATATAAAATTCTCAGAAGGCTCCAGGTGTAGGGCAGCTCTTACTCTGGCTACCGTCTCTTTAGCAGACCCTAGGTAGACCCTTTAGCTGGTTGCGGTCGACTGGCTGACGATCGTAAGGGTGGGGGCAGTGTAGGCAAAAAAGATGGCAGAAACAATGGCAGAAGGGGGAGCAGTTGTATTACCCCTGCCCCGATCAGCACTGCACACACCTGTCCAACAGGGACGGCTGGTATGAGTCAAGAACGGGCTGTGGGTGCCACAGGGTCATGAGACAATGAGGGGGTGTGGGAGCAGGTGCAACGGCCCATTACCTGATGGCTAGTTGACACCCGCTCTTCGAATGGCTTCTATCCCCACCGGCCAGTGGCAGCTGATGAAAGCTGTAAAAATGATGGGGGCTGTGACGGGAAATCGGTAGCGGCAGCAGTGACTGTGGAGAGAGCTCCGAGCACCACATCACTGCAGTACCGCAACACCTCAGCCTCTGACTCCTCCCCTCCAGTCAACCTTTGTAAAGGGTCTTCCAATTTGCAGTAATACTGGTAGTCCCAGTTTTAGTATCTTTCGATCCATTCAAGCTAGAAACATTTTTTTGGGTTAAAATCTGCAGATTATACAGCAGATGATGGATTATGCGGCACATGTGACAAATCCATAGTCATGCGGAAAAGGCCACAGCCACAAAATCTTATAATTCCAGTGGCCCTGACCTTAGTATAAGGGTGTCAGCGTTCTGTCAAGCATAGGTTTTCTACTGGAAAGGGATCCTTCAAGTACAAAAAATATTCTTCAAGACGTTTCTCACTGCATGTGTGCTGTACAGTGCAACACACTTGCAAAGTTTGAAAAATAGGGAGACTTTTAAAATTTTCTCTACTGTCACGCCTGCCTTGAGGAGACATCATTTTGTGGCTCAAAACCCTGTCTATATATGTGTTGTGATAGAAATTTTCCTCCAAACCAATGAGTGGTTGCTATGGGAAAGCCCATCTACTACCCATGGTATGCCCCCTTGATGCAAAGTAGCCCAATGTAGGGAATAGTGCTACTTTGCGTTACTGTGGGCAACTTTGCAACACAAATCACGATTTGCATTGGAAAGTAAAACCCATCACAGCACTGTGTGCTGGGTTTGTGTCACACTTGTGATGCAAACTCAGTGCATAGTGTTAATAAATCTGAATCAGTAGCTCTAAACAGGTACTTGTCAATATTTATGAGGATGATTTGTGTTATTATTGCTAGCTAATGTAAGGTTACTAAATGACCAATGCAGAGCAAATGTTGCTGTACTGTGTAAAATCAGAAGGCAATGAAGATGCTAAAGACAAAGGGCCCGGCAAGAATGAGAGAAAAATGGTTTACGCCTGCCATTGAGCATGCCAAATCTCTGTACACATGTTCCGGACTGTAAAGAAGGTCAACATTTGCTCCAACAACTGGCATTTAGTTATGTTTCTTGAAGAGTGCTTAATCATAAAATTTACACACACCTATAATTTCAGGGGTGACTAAAATGTAGCTACACCAATTCAATTAACTGCACATTAGTGCTTTTATCAAAATGGTAGGCCAATTTTCACTGTCTCTGTGACGCCTCATATGTATCTGCAGCGATGTTCACAGAAGCATGTTTGAATCATGTCTTTGAACTTCATGACCTCACCTAACATCTCCCTTAAAGGCCACACTACATTCAACATCCTTATCAACCATGCAATTCAAAGAATCACAAGGCAAATCAGAATACATCACAGCTTTGTCCAGAGTATTAAGCACTACATAAATACAAGAGAATCAAACAACAACATCAGTGTTCCTGTTCTATAGCCATCACAAGTGGTGAGGTGTGAATGCGGGCCTCTTAGTGGTGGCAAGGGTTGTGGCACCTGGCCTGGCCATAGCCTCCTGCCCTATTACCATGTGAGGATTCTAGAGGAGGTTAGACAAGTGGGACAGAGGAGATAGCAAGGTCTAATCACTGGCAATCACTTGGGGTAGCATTCCAAACCATTATACTATTATCCACCATGCCACCTCAGTTTGGACCCAGCCATATGCAAATCAGTCTTGACCCTACTCCAACAGGAACAGTCGAGCCGAACTGTCAATCCAGGTCCTCCTTGAACCCAGAACACAAGCAACCCATGACCTGTTTTGCCCTGATTTTGCTAAGAATTTGTTTGAAGTGCCTCCCTGAGTTTAGCTCTGTGTGGTCTCTTCCTCTGGGAGGGGTTGGAAAAGAGTCATTGCCACAGAGATTGAAACCGGTCCCAGGCAGGCACTAGTAAAACTCAAAACAGAGGCTATAGCGGAGCAGAGGCCAAAAATGTATTCAATGGATTTGTGCAAGAGCTTGTCATGAAGTAGAAAAGAGGACAAGGCGACAGTGTAGAAAGTAATGATGAGGCGAAAAGGTAGCAGAAATTAAGAAAAACACAAGGGTAGAACGAAATAGAACTTTGATACAGTGAGGTTGGGAGGGGGAGGGCAGCTATGGAGGCGAGATATTAAGGAGGGAAAGAAGGGAGGCAGTGGCGACTGGCATGACCCAAGGATGGTGGGCAGGGGGCACAAAAAAAAATAGACTTACTTTCATGGCTTGCTGCGTGACGTCCTCCTCGCTCGGGTCTTCTCTCCTCGAGGCAGGCTCCAACACGGGACCCAGTCAGTCCCCTAACCAATCATGATGCTGCTCTCATACTGCTAACCAGCATGAAAGAAGCACCAGTATTGGAGGGTGCCGCCTCACTCAGCGCTCTCAAGAGCACTGGAGGCCTGCGCTTTCTCTAACCCAGCTGTCTAAGACATCTGGGTTAGAGAGGTTTAAAATGTGCATATGTGGCTTGCCAGTGCAAGACGGCCGGCCAAAGAGACATGCGCATTTTAAAATTTAGTGCAGAGCTCCCTGCTACTATTTTGCAGCAATGGCCCCGCCCCGTCCTAACACTCCATTCGGGATGGGTTGCTGAAAAATAGAATGGTAATAAATAAACTTTATTACCCTTTTATTTTTCAGCTCTGGGGCTTGTGGGGTGACACTCTTTCACTCAAATGGGGGAATCGCCCCTGAATGGAGGGGTGAGACTGGAATATGAAATAGAGAGAATAAAGGAAGAGGAGAGACAAAATTAGAAAATGAACAAGGAGGTAGGAAAGACAAATTAGAAAGAAAGATGGAAGAGTAGAGAAAAGGAGAAAAAGGAGATTGGAAAGAAAGAAAAGGTACTGGATAGGAAAGGAGTAAAGAAGGAAGGACAGAAATAATAGAAAGATGGAGAGGAAAGAAGATTAGGGAGTGTAAGAGAGAGAAGATATTTGAGTCTAGAGAGAAAAGGAGGCAGGTATGGAGAGGATGAGCTATGGAAGTGAGATAGAAAAAGGAAGAAGTGGATAAGCAAGAAATGGAGAGGAAGGAAAGAAAGGGGAGTGAAATATACAAAGGAGAGGAAAAGGGAAAGATGGAAGGAAACAATGATAAAACAACCTAACGGGAATATGTACACCTATAGGTGACAAACAAGGAGGTCGGAGACAAGGAGAAGAACGAGATGAGTTGGAAAGAAGAGGCATAGTCAAGATATAGATTTGATCGAGTAACGGTGGAACGAAAGAGAATAGGGAGATTAGAGGGACTTTGTGGGAGAGAGAAGGGTAGGACGTAGACTGAAGGGATGAAATACAATGAGGCAGAATTGGAATAGAGCGGAAATAGAGAAACAAAAGTGGGGAGTGTAAAGGGTACCAAGGATAGATGAAAAAAAATTCAGGAAGGAGATAAGGACAAGGAAGGAGATTGAGTGAAAGGGGACAGGGATAAGACAAGGTGCAAGGAGGAGATAAGAGTGTCATGGAGCTTTCAAATAGAGAGGAATTATAGGGAGAATGATAAGGACACAAGATACAGTGGCACCCATGCCCGCAGGTGAAAGGAGCCCACTGTGCGCTGGTAAAGGGTGTCTATGCACCTTTATTGCTGCACAGAGAGGAAAAAGATAGAAGGAACATAGATTAGAACAGGTGAAGCTTTTCCTCTTGCTACTGCAGGGGAGGGGAATCCTACTGTTAATAAATGTTTCTCTCTAGCTTAACTCAAGGTTCAACTGGATCCTAATAAAATTATCCATATTTACTGCATTATCATTTGATGTACCTGCTTGGACATCAATGCCAATTGTCCCCTGTTCATTAGTTTCAGGTAGAAGAAATGATGTTGTTAGAAATGTTAACACTCCGTTCATATTCTACAACTGCACACCTGATAGTCGTTTTTGTCTTTTTTTTACAAGATCGTATACTGGTCACCTGATTTGTAGTCCTGCCTGACTCATAAGGTACCTTGCAAGGAAGGGATATGTTACCAATGAATCTCTACGCTGAAGGCAACTACAGACTAGCAAGGCTTAGAGGCCAGTGACCAGAGGGAGAGCAAAGCACATAGCGGACAACACATTCACCACCATCACGTTGCTTCAGTGGTCTTGAGTGAACTTTTTTTGAGTCCTGCCAATGGGAGAGTGGCAGTCAGTGGGCAATCTTTTCCCTGAACCACCTCATCACCTGTTTACAAGAGATTTGGCAGGACAGACTTCCAACTCCACAGAATGAAGACTACGCACCGTCTTTTACTGTTGACTTCACTGGTAAAGAAAACACTTTGGTAAAGTCTGTTGTATTATGTCAGTCTTTTTTGTGCTTCCTTTTGCAAGAAAGATCACAAAAATAAACAGAGTTCCAGGATGCACCCTCAGGGCGGGCTAGGCCGAGGGCAATGACAGGACCTGACAAGCAAAGGACAGCCTCATTGTCTCCAAATGGAGGTGGGAGCCAGTTGGAGCTTGAGTGACTCCCTGCCCATGAACGACAGTAGGGGAACGACCTAAGGACAGCCCCAAAGAGGCGTGCCACCACTCAGATATGTTACTCATCGACTGGATTAGCAGACATCACCATTAGACAGTGCATCCAGCTCGGGGAGCAGCAGACACTACAGAAACATGGCTTAAGGAGCAGTTCTGGGGGTCAACCCAAGCACAAGGCTTACCATGTAGGAGCCAGAGCCCTGGGCCTGGATCTCTTGATGAGTGGATACTAGACAGGGTGGAGCCAACTCCTGGCCTGCATGGTCTGGACACCTCAGAGGGACTCTTAGAAGTGAGTACGAGAAGCACTGGAAAGGAATGTTGCAAGTAACCTACCTCGATTGTCACATATTTAGCGTCATACTTTGAACAGGGGCAAAACTAACAGGAGGTAGCAGGGTCAGTGTCATGATATGCAGAGGGATCCTTCACAAAGAGTTAGGGTAATGTGTACCTCCACCCCCACTCACACACACAGAATATTCTCAGAGGGAAGTGGTGTATTTACAGGGGCTCTCTAAAAATATAAATACAGCTCCACACTCGCCTATCATAAATGGTGGTGGTCCATGAAATATAAAGCACTTTTCTACAAAGTTAGCAATGGCATAGAATAGACAAAAACAGCAATAAGGAGATCCTCCATGCACAAATCCAGTGCACACTGTGTGCGGGAAGGAGTTAATATGTACAGAAATAAAGCACACAGTTGGCAACGGTGAGTTTGCGCTTGTCCCACATTAGCCACGACGCTCATAATTTCCACAGAGAAAATGCAAGTTGTTATCATCAGATTTGCCAGGACCCCAACCTAGCCTGCATGGGGCACAGACACAAGTAATAAGCATACCACCAATAGACACATGCTACACTAGCATACACAGGTGTCCTAATATGTACATAATACGTACAGGGCCACTCATAAATTTTACATATGCAAGACCCTAGGCTTGAAACTGTCAGATGTGGAGGTGGGGATTGTCCTTTAGTAAGAACAACATAAGACATGGGTGTAATGTAAACTATTCTACACCTAGGAAATCAAGTGGAAACTTTGGGATGGAAGAACTCTGACCGTTCTGTTATACCAGAACGATAAAGTCCTAGTCAGAACATTGGGATGAAACCTGAATGAATGCTAAACCTGAAATGTACAGAAGAAATCTCGATTGGGCGAGCTTCAGTACTGCAACAAGCAAAGTATTATCTCAGTTCCAGCAAGATCAGCAGCCATGATGGAACAGCCATAACCCGTACCACTTGAAAGTAAAGGTCAAATAAACTGCTATGATAAAATCCATAGCCAATGGACCCTGGCACCTCCTCAGGTTCTTAATCAGGAGAATGGACGTGTTTTTATAACATCTCCCTGCCACCAGGTCCATTTGTGATATCTGTTAAAACCGCATTTTGAAACAATAACAAATTATGAATCCGCATTTCACAACAATGATCGCTAAGCTTCTCACCATATTAGTCCCAAGTACCTTCTAACCTGACCTGAATTTCCACATCAGCCTTAGGCACATTTCACGCTTGCTTTCCATTCCATATCGATTTAATGCACATAACGCCCTCATCAGGCTTCCATGTCCGTACCATATACTCTCCACTCTGACCTGCATTCCACATCAATCTCATGTACATCTGATTCTTACCTGGTATTATACATTCACTGTTTGCACCATGCATTCCCCAACATAACACATTAGTCTCAAGCAGATCTGACCCACAACTGGACTTTAATTATCTGTCCTTTGCTTTTTTCAGCCTAGTGTGCCTTTGCACATCATTCTTTTGCACTTTCACCCTTCAATTGACAATTTATGTAAAAATTATACACATCCCAACCAAACAGGGCATGCCACATCAATCTGTTAAACATCTGACACTTGCATGCATCAATCTTCGATTATATAATGCCCTGCCCTCACTTGCCGTTCTAAGTCAATCCCTGCAAGTTTCCATCACCTCACACTCCAAATACATCTTATGCTAGTCCCACAATCACATTCCACATGAGTCCAATACATGCTCCATCATCAAATCACATTCCACATAAATCCCATGCATGTCCCTCCATCACCTCACATTCCACACTAATCTCATACACAAAACCACCATCACCTCACATTCTAACTAAATACCGTCCATGTCCCACCTTCATCTCCCATTCCACATAATTCCCAGGCATGTGCCACCGTCACTTCACATTCCATATAAAGGGGACAGGGCAGGTATGGAGAGAGAAAGTGGGAAAGATGATAAAGCAAGAGATAAGTGAGGAGAGAAAAGAGGTAGCTAAGTAGAGAGTGGTGAAGTAGGAACAGTCGAGAGATCGATCGAGGCTGAGCTACAGAGACAACGGGGAGAATGAGACATCACTTTACCACGGTCCTTTACAAGGCGTCGACACGGGGCAATGGCCTTCTTTGTCCATGCCTTAAAATGTCTCTGACTCGCAGAGTTGCATGCCAGGAGTCAATAAATAAAAGAATTATACGGCTAGCAGAGTGAAGTGTTCTGATTGTCTGCAATGTCAACGGATTGTCGCCGGAAGAGGAAGAAGCAACGACATATTCAGTTAATCCAAACCTTTCAAGACAACTGATCCAGACAACACAGAAGCGGGCGAGCGCATGCTTGCTTTCGACAATTTGTGAGTCTGCTACTCACCATTTCTCCTCTCCATTCTGCTTTTCACTGGTTCTGATTAGCTTTACTTCCTCCTGTGTTCTTCCTCTCCGTGGTACACTAACGCAGCTGCGCGTGGCCACGCCTTGCGTGGTCGATTGCTCACTTGCGGGCAGCGTGCTCCGCTGACAGTGATGTATTTCCCAACACACAGGCGCAGCAGTGGCATAGAGGGGTCAGTCAGCACAACTGCAGCCCCGAGGTCCTGAAAAAGGCAGCATTTTTTTCTGCTTCGCTAGGGGTTCCTGTGTGACTGTCACTGAAGGCGACGAAAAGAAACTATGAGAATTGTGGCACAACGAATTGGCTGGGAATACTATATATTTTAAATTTTAGATAGTGTGCACCACACGTCACTTCCGACATCTGTCCGATTTACACAGTTACAAAACATTTTAGCAGTGTATAAACACTGGTGAAATTGTATAATTTACGAATAACATTGTGCACAAAATCAGATTAGGAAACCACAATCAAAGTGAATATTAGAATAGCAGGTTTCTGCTTAGAGTTTCTTAAATTCGCGGATACATTCATAATCAATAAAATTATACTTGGGCTTCTCTTTTTTCTGTTGTTCTGATTAATATTTGACAATGTTAGCTTAAATAGTATTTCCTCGCCGAATCGAGAGGACTGATTAACGGGAATGCTTTCACCCCTTTCTTGAAGGCAATGCATGAGGTTGTGCTTCTGAGGCCCTTTTACCAGAATCTCACAGGCGGGTGGGATAGTGGCTCTCCCAGTAAAAAGTTATAACTAGGCTCAATCATTCCCCAGATATTTTGCGTGTGCTTGCAACTGCTTTGGTCAGTGGTCGAAGTGGGGGAAAAAAAGTAGGGGAACTGTGGGCCTGATTCACAGAACTAACTTACGTCAAAAACGTAAAGTTAGTACTTTTTGGTATTCACAGAATACACTTACTCATTTTGGTATTCACAGAATGAACTTACTCATTTCGGTATTCACAGAAGTTAGTAGTCCTAACTTTAGGACTCCTAAATGCCTTCTGTGAATACTGAAAGTCTGAAAGTTAGGATTTTTCTCAGTTTAGGAGTGGTAAAATTAGGACTCCTAACTTTAGGACTCCTAAACTGAGAAAAATCCTAACTTTAAGACTTTCGGTATTCACAGAAGGCATTTAGGAGTCCTAAAGTTAGGACTACTAACTTCTGTGAATACCGAAATGAGTAAGTTCATTCTGTGAATACCAAAATGAGTAAGTGTATTCTGTGAATACCAAAAAGTACTAACTTTACGTTTTGACGTAAGTTAGTTCTGTGAATCAGGCCCTGTGGGCGGAGAATCAGAGGGCGGGAATAACCCGTGGATTGGGTCAGTGGGCGGAGTCAGAGGTGTGGCAGAAAGAGCAAAATATCTAAATTTGTTGTATTTGTTTCCCTTTTCACTAACCGGTTACAGCTTATTACGTTATTGAACTTAACCAATGGATACACATGTTTATTTAAGGTTTAATATGAGTTATTGACATTAAAATACATTCACAAAGTGGGATACGTTTCCATTCACAGAATATCCCAAATATCCTTAAAAGTGGAATCGCAAGCCATTTGTCTCCCAGCCATGGAGTTTCTGTCATCAGCACTTCTCCTCCTTTTTCCACAAGAGCAGTTCAAACATGAATGGCAAAATATCCTAGTTTGCAAATGTTTTCCACATAATTATGGCTCTGCCATATTTGCCACATAATGCATCATCTGCTGCATAATCTGACGATTTTAACGAATAAATTGTTTATAGCTCAAACGGATCAAAAGTTACTAAAAAATGTGACTTGTGCTGCTGTGAAGTGGAGGGCCCTTTGCAAAGGTTGACTGGTCATCTTTCTCACTGCTGCAGTTGTATGTTCCACTGGTACTAATAAGGAAAAATGTATTATCAGAAAATGTACAGCATCACTAATTCCAGTGTAGGGTGTCAGAGCACTTTACATCACACATATTACACAGAGACAATCAATCATACGTGTGTAAATCACTGTATAGCAAATGTTACATAAGACAAAGGACTACAAGGTGTAGGAGTCACATGACAACCATACTGGTAGGCAGCATAGTTTAATAGCGATTGGTCTGGAGAAACACAAACTCAGAATTTAAAACGTAATACCATGGTTGGGGGTTCTGTTTAATAATCAGAATTGATTTCTACCCAAATGAACCCTTTTTTGCAACATTAGGATAATCAAAGACTGGGGCAAAAAACATAACGCTCTAATTTAAACATTGCAGTTTGCATGCAGCTCTTACATGACAGTTAATAGCTCACTGTTCTATGTTAGGATTTTAATTTATTAACTGCAAGTAACAATAGGGTCTCTCTGACAAAAGCAGTAACCCACTGACCTATTTACATTATGTGCACTTTGTGATCTGCATGGTACATGTTCTTAGCGGCAGGCACATTAACCCTCTGCGCTTCCTTTCCATGAGTCAAAATGTCCACTAGACAAAACACCATCTCTTTCTACTAAGAACATTAATCACTGGAGTTATCATGACATTTTTATTGTTGCCAAAAATTGTTGGAGGCCAGGAAGGAGTCAGCAAGTGCTTTTAAAACCATATTATACTTGCAAACACGACGCACCCACCTGAAGTCCATGCCAGCCGCGGTCTGTGCAGGTAACAGCGGTGGGGCTGGGTAGGGGGGGATTGCGAGGGACGATGCAGAGGGAAAATTAATTATTTATTTAATTTTCCCTCTGCATCGTCCCTCGAAATCCCCCCTTACCTGGCCCCTCTGCCCCACCGCTGTTACCGGGCACGGACCGTGGCTGGTCAGCGGCTGGTGCGGTCGCACTGCCCTAGAGCCACCCTGCTCAAGGGTCCTGAGACCTCAGGGACAGAGTCACTGTCACTCTATGGTGTGCTGCTTCATAAGCCTGCCTGCAAGACTGGAGGTGAACTTCAGAATGAATTGTGGCGGACAGGCCTTCAAGGTTAACCCACACTTGCCACTGCTAGGGTCCACATGCTGGTGCTAAGACACCAGGGCTTTTAAGATCTTGCAGGGCCTTCTAAGGTCTAGCATGGGAATGTACTCCCTCAGGGGGAGTGGACTGGTCATGAAAGCTGAACCTGGCTCCCTAGTTCCAAATTCAGCAGCTTTGACCATAGTGCCACATCCTCTCCCCCACTGAACACCATACTGCCCCACTGAGAGAAACGTGCACTGCACTGACCCGCTATAAACACCTGGATGTGACTCAATTCAAATTATGCACTAGACAAGAGCAAAATGCTGCCTAAAAAAAAATTTACATCATCCTAGAAAAAGCAAACGCTCATAGGGAATACAAGATTAAGTAAAGCATGTGAAATGTAAGCAGGAACAACATGGTTACCTTTTTCTTTTTACACTCATTATTCAGAAATTAGTGAGTGGTTTTGCCTGAAAAGTTAAGGTCCATGACGACAGGGCCCAGAAGGGACCCATTTCAATGGCCATTGCTTATATCCTTACAAAACATAAGCAGTATGGTTTAAAAGGACCACATTTGTGAACACACAGCCGCTCTACACATTTTGTTTTCCAATTCACCCATCAAGCAGGTATTTCAGTACCCCCAGGAATAGGGCACTTTCCCACCCAGGGAAAGCAATGTTGTTCAAAGAGAGACGAGAAAACAAAAGTAGCGCTTCACTGGCAAACACTGTAAAGTGGCGCTAATGTGTTTAGGTGTGAATAAATCAACCTGGCAACCTGTCTTGCTTTAGTTAGTTATTTTTCATATTTTGAATGTTTTATTTCTCTCCACCCTGAGGCTGCACTTAGAAATTGAAAAATGTCAGAAAAAGACGACGTTTCCAGCAAAAGTGTTTTTCTTTTTTGGATCCATTTCACAGGGGAGCAAATAAACGAAAGGAGGAAAGAGAAGGTAATACCCGTTTCTTGAAGTCTCGGTTTTCACTAAATGAGGAGGAGCGAGACAGAAAGAGAGGGAAGAGGGGGGACAAAAGAGGGGGGGGGGAGCTGCCAGCGGCAGGAGAACTGGACACTGTCCTTGTCTTCTCTGGGCATGAAGGAAAAGACAGAGTCCTTTTCCTTCTCTGCCCGTTCCGCTCGTCCCCAAAAGCCGAGCCTTAACTATCGGCCTTGGCGATTTCTGCCGTCCGGGAGGCATGTTTAAAATAAGAAAGTAGGGGAACGGACTCTATGAAATTAAAGAAGATGGGGCACGCCGTGCCCTGCCGATCCCGCCCACTTCGAGCACTGGCTTTGGTACATGTAAGTTGGAATACCCAGGCTGAAGTGTCCCCCCAGATATGTATGAACCCCCTTGTGCTCCATGAGGTTAGAGTTAGTCAGAGGTAGCTGTCTCACCTTCTTCCCATCCCATCTCACTTTGCTGCTCCATTAGACCAACCCCACCCCTTTCTCACTCCCTTTTGGAATTCATTGCAATGCCAAGAACCTTGTCTAGCTTCCAATACACATTTCCAGGCAGCTTCTTTTGTGCTCTGGCTGGCCAATGTGCGACCTACCTGTAAAACAGCAACACTTGGACAAATACTTTGGCCTTGACAAATGGCACACCCTTTCATAGAAAGGATTTGGATATGGTCCAATCCAACTCTCCTGTTTTTGTGCTGGGACTGGAACCATCTATTCGCGCTACACAAGTCTCAAGGTACCAGCTTCACCCCCAAATGGTTGTCCTGGAGATGTGGCAGCCTGAAACAGAAATCCACAATACAAGGATTGGTTTCCTCGAAGTTTGAGGCTCCTTTTTAATTTGATTGGGCTTTTGAAAATACTAACTATCCAAGGGGCTGAATGTAAGCAAACCCTTTCACACGCAGGTGTGTTTGCCTTTTGCCTTGAAGAAGCTCCTCACATCTGGGGGGGATATTCACAAGGACGTATCTCCGATTTATCTCCACCTTAACTCATCAAAAGTGGAGATAGATTTAACACCCCATTCACAAGCGGGTGCAAACTGCCGACATCGCCAGTATTCCCGCGATAACTGCCCCAAAACTTAACACCACGGTGGACACCACCAACTAACCCTAATGAGATGCAGAGTAGGCGTTCCCGTGCAAAAACACACGAAAAAACCACAACACCACTTTCACAACGAACTGCCAGATCTGCGATGCGAACAAAAAAACAGGCGATAAGCCGCGGTAGCAGCAGGGAATTAACACCTGCCTTTTGCTGGTGTAAAGCAGGACGACTACCTGCAGCATGAAAGGGAGCCCAGCCAAGAGCCACATCTGAAAAGCCACAGATGCCATGGAGACAATGATCATGCAGGTCCGATACCCATGAGGGCCACAACACCCACCAACCCCCCCCGACATACACATACCGTGCACGACACAAGAGCCACAAAAAGCGCCAGATGACGCACATTGATAAAAAATAACACACGTCTGGCCAGAAGAACGAGAAACAGTCACACAGCACTGAAGTAACAACCAAAAACTTTATTGAAATACAACACAAAACACCAATGCGGAAGACTCCTGTCGGGTCTGTCCGGGACAATCTCGATGTCACAGCCTGGAAAATAAAGCACAAAATCAGAACATGCGCCATGCGCACATCAAAGGAGCGAGACACAGAGAAATAGAGAATGAAAGAAAGGCAGAGAGAGAAAGAGAGAGAAGGAAAGGAAAGGAAGGGAGAGAGAGAGAGAGTGATAGAGGGAAGGAAGGGAGAGAGAGAGAGACACCACCGCCCCTGCGCACCCAGGCCCCACTGTTCACCTGCTGCCACAGGTGTGTCTCCAACCACGTGCCGGGATACACTGCAAGCCACCAGGTCTGCAACCTGCAATCGAGGCCAGAGTCAATCATGACAGAGTCCATCACACAGCACACGGCAACAACGCCTGTCCGTCCCTGCGCACGCATGCAGCCGCACCCCACCCCCTCCCGCCGGCCAGCGCTGGCTGTCCGCACTTGCGCACCCCGGGCCCACTGCTCACCTGCCGCCAACGGTGTGTCCACCAGTGGGCACACCACGTGCCCGTGCAAGCTCCAGGCCCCGGTCCCGCCACGATGGCATGGTCCACATCATGCGGAGCCGCCCCGCGGCACAGCAGGTCCCACACATGACGCTGAGTCCTGAGGCATCAATGGCAGAGACCACATCAGTGCACACGTCATCATCGCAGGCTGCACACCCGCTCAGCTATTTCGGTGCCACTAACCCTGTGCAACCCTAGTCAGCGCCACGTGGTGGTAGGCCCGTGACGGGCGCAAGGCTTCGGGTGCCACTAACCCTGTGCAACCCCAGTCAGCGCCACGTGGTGGTAGGCCCGTGACGGGCGCAAGGCTTCGGGTGCCACTAACCCTGTGCAACCCCAGTCAGCGCCATGTGGTGGTAGGCCCGTGACGGGCGCAAGGCTTCGGGTGCCACTAACCCTGTGCAACCCCAGTCAGCGCCACGTGGTGGTAGGCCTGTGACGGGCGCAAGGCTTCGGTTGCCACTAACCCTGTGCAACCCCAGTCAGCGCCACGTGGTGGTAGGCCCGTGACGGCCGCAAGGCTTCGGGTGCGACCAACCCTGTGCGCCACAACTCATGGGCCCTTTATGATTGAGAACCGTGGAGCATCCGTCATCCAGTCACCACCGGCAGTGGGGAATGTGACGTTGCCGACCCCTTTTATTGGCGGGGTCACATGGCCTGTGACTCCTGTGCCGGATGGGTGTGGTGTGTGTGCAAACCTGCCCTCAGGGTGTGGCCGTGGCATGCTGACAACTAGACCAGTGACCTGCATACCACCAGCGTGTACGCCTGCGACATGTAGCTATGTGGGCCCCCCTCGGAGCGTAAGCGGAGTGGTCTGGCCTGGTGTACGCCGGACCAGCGCAGGGCTTGCAACAATGACTCGGGGGCTCAGTGCGTGGTTCAGTCCATGTCCGGACAAGGAAGTGACTAATGCGTGTGTCCCTGTTGTAGTGTCCACGGCAAGCGGAAACACAATAGGCAATGTAGCACACTGTGACTGGCATCCCACTAGATGAGCATCATTGACGTGAGGGAAATCACTGTCCCTACATTCATCCATACATTCATACATGAATGATGAAGGACATGACAGAGCAGTGTGTTTATGGATGTTTATTGCACATCCGGTGGAGTATTGCAGCTGGAGCAGTACAGGTCCATGCCAAGCACACTACACAATATGGGCCCGTGGAGGGCCAGCCAGAGTCCATCCGGGGATGACAAGTACTGCGGAAGAGGAAGGGTAAAGTCCGCAGTCTGGTCGCCATGTCATTGGTCATCAAACAGGATATGGCAGTCCATGTCGCGGTCCAAGGTGAGTGCAGCGGAGTGTATCAGGGGTCAGTGTTAGGTCATGGGGCCATGTGCGGCACCAAGCAGAAACAAGCAAGGTGGCGGACATGAATGCTAGTGCCTCCTACTGAACTCAATCCCATCCACGTCCTCGTCCGAAGATGAGTGCTCTGCCCCACCTGTGGGTGTTTCAGTACCGGCTGCAGCACTGTGTGCCACTGACACATCAGGGGCCGGAGGAGGATTGTCGGCCGCACTGTGTGGCAGTGACACATCAGGTGCCGGAGTGGATACGCCTGCCGCACTGTGAGGCACTGACACACCAGGGGGCGGAGTTGTGGATGGTGTCAGGGCAGCAGCATTCATCATCGCCACGCCTTGTGGCAGCAATGCCATGATGAGGACATGCAGGGCCTTTAGATGCCAGCTACATTTCGCTGATGTGCAGCGGTGGCTGCCATCCTTTCCGCCTCCATCTGCACCATGTCCTCCATGAGCCTCCGCATGTGTGCCAGCTCACGGCTGGAATCGCTGGAGCCACTCTGAGCGGACAGGTGTTCTTGTCTCCGAATCAGGACTCCAGCGATGTCAGTCATGGCTCATTGGAGACCATGGAGTGGGCCGTGGGTGTCCGTTAGGGACTGGAGCTGGTCCCTGATGGGACCTAGACACCCATGGATGGCGTCCAGTTTGGTAGCCATGAGGTCGAACCCCACCCGCACCTGCTCAGCCGTCTCCCTCTGGCCCTCCAGCACACGGCGTTGGAAGGCCATGTGTTGTTCCTGGGGGTCTTGGGAGACAGCCAGGGTTGTGGGTGCCTCCTGCTGGGTGGTTTGTGGAGTGGGTGGGGTCTCCTCGATGCAGCTGGGCTGCCCTGGTCCTGGAGGTGCTTGGCGGATGAGCTCAATGATGTCTTGGAGGGCTTGGGTGTCGATGCTGGTGGTGTCCTCCTCGTCATCAGTGAAGAGCGGCTGGGACTGCTCTGCAGGAGGTGTTGACGGTGCCCCTGCAATGTGAAGGGGAGATGGTGTATTACAATGTGTTCGCATGTATGTAGCCGCATGGTACAGGTTCACATTCAGACAGCATGGCATTGTACATTGTGACAGTCTGTGGATCAGGTCCATGATCCAGAGTCATTGTGGGTGTGCACTGTGCTCTGCTTGATTGTGCATGTGTGCCATTGTGGCCATCTCCACCCGTCCCCCCAGTACCTGGTGGTCACTCACCCTGTTGCGGTTGTGTTGTGTCCTGTCGAGCAGTGTCCGGTCCCCCGACTCCTGCCACGGTCTCCACACTGATGACTGTCGACACCAGCTCCTCCATGTCATCCAGCTCCTGCTGTGGCGCAGGCCTCCCACCTCCAGTCTGCATTGCTGCCTTCTGGTTGGCTGCGAGTTTCTCCTTGGTCTCGCGCTTGATGTCATTCCATCGCCTCTTGACCTCGTCCATTGACCTCCTGTACTCTCCGACGGCGTTCACCTTGTCCACGATGGCCCGCCATAATCCATTTCTGGTGCCCAATGACACATTGGAGGCGATGAACAGTTGTTGATGGTGTTCTATCACCTCCGTGACCAGGATCCGATTCTCCTGCGGACTGTACTTCGTCTTCCTCTTCTTCTTGTCCTTGCCCTTCCCTGTCACCGTGGTCCCGGCCTGGTCGTCCGGGGTACTTGTGGGGTTGCGCTCGTCCTCTGCGCCTGCTCCGGCTGCCTCCGTGGTGCTTGGGTGTTGGTCATTTTGTGTTTGTGTGGTTTTTCTCCTTTTGCAGTGATTTTCCCGCCTGCCGGGTGTGTATGGCAGGCCTGGCGCTGCTTATCGCTGATTTCCTCATCGCGAATGGGCTCATCGCATGTTTTTTGGTGTTGGGATTTGTGTTTTTATCGCCGTCGAGGTGGTTGTATCGCGGACATTGTCCGCGGTTTCAGGAGACTATCGCATGGTACCGCCGTGTTGTGAATTCCACGTTAACACAGGGTTATTTTCCCGCGATGGACTGCGATGTGTAAAGTTGCGTTAACATTTTTTGGTGATATTTAGCACATGTTCTTGTGAATATCCCCCTCTGTGTAGAAAGAAGAGGCCCAGACGCACATTCCAAAGTAGTCTTCCTTTAAAGGGTTAGGACTAAATCCATAAGTCTTCTGACAAGATGTCTGTGCTTGTGCGCAGCTGAGGAGGTCGATTGCCTCGAATGCTTAGAGCCTGTCTCGCCCTGTTAGAGTCTGCAACATTGTGCGCCCATGCTCACAGAAGGTACTTAGCACTGCTCAGCCAGACCAGAACTGGAAACAGTTCTCTATGGCCCAGCCAGACTCAAAGCGGAACACCTGAGCAGCCTGCTAGATGAAGTACTGCAGGTGCAAGGCCAGTGTGTGACCCACTAGACGCACCATGTAAAGTGACCTATCACCATTGTGAGAGCCTGCACCCCACAGTCATGAGCTCCATGTTACCCTGTAAGTGGCACCCCATGCAGTGGCCCATCATATCTGTGAGCTCCCTGCAACCAGACTTGAACTGTACCTGAGAGCTGGCATCCCTGATGTGAGGACCACAAACTATACTAAGTACACAATCTACAACTGTGTCAGAAACCCTTCCAGAGGGCCACGGGGCACGCATTGGTTACTGGGCCCAAAGGTGGTTATTGAGGCATTTTACTCCTGATGTCCCGGGGCCCAATCTACTACGGATCCCGAGCAACCAGGCCAAGTAACCAGTGCTTCATTTGTAAAATAATGAGTGCCAGTGCCTAAAGTACTGTTCAGAAGCTTGCGGTCAGTGCTAATACATGCTGGCAGGACAAAAAAACAAATGCTGTGTAGTCCTGAATCCACCTCGGGCCTCTTAAATCCACTTGCAGACACTCCCTGCCTCATTATCTCATTCTTGAAGGATCCTGCTTTCTCCTTTTGAGACGGGTTTTCTGTTTTTCTCTTCCTCCATCTTTCCCCAGTGTTTGTTTTTCTCTCTCTTGTTCTCTGGAAATGTCTAAAGATGAAAAAATAAATGCCGGTCCCCAAAAATGAGTACCGGTGTGCTGCAGCAGCTCAAATTAGGCACTGCAAGTACCCCTTCTGCACTTGACTCTCAGTGGTACCTGTAGCTGCGTAGTCAAGGCTCCCTTGGGGTGGAGATGTAGACACAGGTCAGTGATCATGACTCATCACTCAAAGGGCAAACAGTACAAACAATAAATCATTGTCCAGTCAAATACTTGCTTTAATAAGAAAAAGTAGTACTGTATTTCTAACACTACACATGCCAATGGGTAAGAAGGAATACGACATTTAAAAGCAACAACACAATCCCCTTGAGGTCGGCCTCTAGTAGTTGTGAGGCAAACACCTGTCCAAACCTTCTTCGTGTAACGTGTTCAGGGTTATCCCCATTCACTGGTGGCCACATCCAGGAAATGCTCATTATTAGGCTATACTCAAGAGTTTCCCTTTGACTCTTTGGGTTTTAGTAACAAGTTACGATGGTGCCACAGTGCCGTTGGCATTGAGTCCTCTGGGCCCTAAATCGGCCCAGTTCACTTCATACCCACTTTCGCTTCACAGAAGAGTTCAGCAGTGAAGCGGGTGTGTAGGAAAGTAGGATCTGCTTTCATGCCCACCCCACTTTTTGCATGGTGTCAGTATGTTTTTGACCTAGTCTGACTGGGATCTTGCTAAACAGGACCCCAGTCACTGTGCTTTCTCCCTAAATTGACCATGGTCTAGGTATTAACGAGCAGATTCTTAACCTTAATATTTTAATTAGAAAGTACACGCAGGCAAAAACAGGGAAATTTTATTTGGCATTTGTCGACCTCACAGCTACATTTGATTGTGTAATTCACAATAAGCTGTGGGGCGTTCTTAGTGATTTAAAGGTTGATCCCATTTTAATTCAGTTTTTAAGACAGCTATACTCTGGCGCTACAGCAAAAGTTCGGTATGGACTCAAGGGAGAGTGTACTGTGCCGTTTAAAGTCGAGAGGGGAGTGAGGCAAGGCTGCGTTTTGGCACCACTGCTGTTCACCCTGTACACAAATGCTTTGGAACAGGAGTTGGTGTCAAACGTTGGGGATCCGCCATACGTAAATAAACGCCCGATAGTCTCCCTCCTCTATGCCGACGATGCAGTACTTATGGCACGTACCCAGATTGGCCTACAGAGGGCTCTCACTTTTTATACCAGTTTTATGGACAACCTTGGACTTAAAATGAATGCAAAGAAAAGCTTCATTATGACCTGTGGGAGAGGGAAACATAAGAACAGAAGTTTTCAAGCTGGGGGAAGTAGGGTGGAATCTATTAACTCCTTTTGTTACCTGGGTGTTCTTTTTAACCGCACTGGGTCTTGGGCCCAAGCGATAAAAACTAGGAGCCTCCTGTTTATGAAGTCCACCACGGCCTTAATTAATTTTACTAAAAAATTGGGGAAAAGGCCACCAGAAATCCTCTTAAAAATCTATCAAGCTAAGTGCGCGAGTATAGCAATCTTTGGGGCAGGTATTTGGGGTTTTTATGACTGTACATCAATCCAACACGTGGAAAATGCCTTTTTAAGATTTATATTGGCAGTCCCGGCCAGTGCTCCAGTTTTCAACTGCCATAGTGAATTAGGAGTAACATATATTTCTGATCTAATTAAGGTACAACCGGTGCTGCTCTGGCACAGAATTTGGACCTCTGATAGCACTGGTTTAAATAGGGAAATAATAACTGATGCAATGAAACTAGATAACGCCAGCAAGATTCCCTGGTTGAAGTATGTAAGAAATTTTATGCAGGATATCGGGCGTCCAGAGTATTTCTTCCTACCTGAAAATATGAATTGTATTAATCGGAAGGAACTTAAAAAAACTTGTATGATCCATCTGGAAGAAAATAGGTTAACCTTGGAAATGAATAAACCTACAGTGGTTGAACATCAACTAATTATCATAACGTATAAAATTCAGCCATACTTGACATGCATATTGGGGGGATATGATAGGTATATGTTAACACGTTTTAGATTTGGGACTTTCCACCGTTTGATTAGCCATCCAGATATTAACAACTGGTCAAGGGAACTTTGTCGATGTCCTTGTGATAATATTTCACCACAAACAACTATTCACGCAATTCTATTCTGCAAATTTTACAAAAATGAAAGGCGAAGATGGATATTACCGTTATTAAAACAGGGGGATGGAGACAATGTCGCCCTGCTTTTTTGTATTTGCAGATGTTGGGAAATTGTTATTGTATTGGATCTATGGTGGGTTTTTTAAAAAGTGTATATAGAGCCAGAAAATCTCTAAATATTTGAATGCCAGATGTAAAATATATGAGAGAAACATAGATATGAGATGATATATATTAAGCACAGCATAATAAATTTTATTTCCCGGATGCAAAAAAATAGTTATTGTTAAATGAATTTTCTATGAACTTGTACCTAGCTAATGTGATTTAATGTAATTTTTGGATGTGAGATGATATGTTTTAATTGTCTGCTTTTATGATTTTAATGTCTAAAATCGAATAAAGCTCGTTTTGATTGACCATGGTAAGTACTTTTGTACATCCACAATTGGCTACTGGTGTACCCTTGTAAGTCCCTAGCATAATGTACTAAGGTACCCAGGGCATGGGTACACCAGGGGTCTCCCATGGGCTGCTGCATGTATTGTGCCACCCATGGGAGTCCACCTAAACTGTGACTACAGGTCTGCCATTGCAGCCTGTGCGAGTTGGTGCTTGCACCTCTCACAACAGATATAAGTCCCCTTATAACTGGGGTCAGAATGTATGACGTTACAACGCGGTCTTTACACCGTGATACGTTTACAACGCAGTCATTACAACGCAAGTCGTTACAACGACTTGCGCTGGAGGGCACTGGACTTAGGAATAGTATGACTTACTATTCCAACTCCAGCCTACGTAACAGTAGGGAAGGTGTTGGAATAGTAAATCATACTATTCCTTAGTGTATAGCACCATCCAGCACAAGTCGTTGTAACAACTTGCGTTGTAATGGCCACGTTGTAAACGTATCGCGGTGTAAAGACCGCGTTGTAATGGATGTCTCCCCTGGGGTCACTACACTCAAAACCTATAAGTCACCCCTACAGCAGGCTCTTCAGTCCTAACTGAGGGTTTTCTTCAGGGCTTTGGGCTGGTGATGGTACAATTATATCCTATATCTTCTATGGGGAACTCATCCCAAATCGAATACTGTTGCGCGCCGAAGTGACAGCTGAGTTTTCTTTCTTTGGTGAATCACCACATTGATTTCTCTATTTAGTAAGATTCACGGATCACATGGACCTCCATCTTCAATGAGGAAAGCCCTGAAGAGAATCCTGAGTGACCTGCAGTTCGAAACGCGTTGGCTAGATTATTGGAGATTCCACTCATTGTACATCTATATGGACTGTAGAATTAAATTGTACAATCGTTATCCATCCATAATAGATAGCTTGAAACCCGATTGCCAGTACCGATAGGGTCAGGTTTTTTCAATTGCCATGATATTACCCTTCGGTTTTGAGATTATGGACTGGTTTGAATAAGTTATGTGTGTCTCCAAATGTACCAACATTTTATTTGTGCATGTTGAAAAGTAGCAGGATTATTTACATGTCACTTTATCAAGGTTGCACTATTATCACCGATTTATTTGATTTATTAGATTAATGTGGTTTGTGTTAAAGAAGTGTGGTGTGCCTTTTTGAAGACTTGTTAAATGTATTAACCATTTTTAATGAATGGTGATATGAACACATAGGTCCAGTGTATTGACTAACTGGGTCTTCAGTAAAATGTTTTGAATCAAAACCAACCACCTTTTCCAGTTGTTTTGACTTTCAATAGAGGCCCAGGGTGGTTGATGTTAAGGGCACAACCCCGTAGTATTTCACATTCTAAAAGTGGCATTTCTAAAACAGTAATGTTAAATCCAACTTTACCAGTAAAGAGGATTTATTATTACCATTCCAAAGATATAAAACATGATGCAGCTCCTCTTTTCTAATCTGGAATTACAGCTTAAATGTTTGAAGGAATCCCCAATGCTGCCTATGAGACAAGCAGTGGCGTCCGGTACATGCAAAAAGTGGTGGAGTGGGTGGGTGATGCCGGGGGGGAGGAGAGGGAAAGAGCGAGGGAGAGAGAGCACGGGGGGGTAATAATAATTTTTTTTTTTAAAAGACTTACCTGATGCAGCCGGCTGCCTCCCACGTGGCGCCTCGGTGGGCTTCTTCCTACTTCGTTGTCCCAGCAGGCACTGGGGCAGCATCAGACTCTCTGGGCAATCCCCGTGCTGCTCTCATGCTATGAGAGCCGCATGGGCATTGGCCTGAGGGGGCTGCTTTGATGCTCCACTCAGGACAGGGAGTCTGTGCTGTTTCTCCAGCCAATACTATTCAATACAGTCAGGTTGGAGAAAGCCTAAGTGTGCAAGTGTGTTTGGCCAGTCCGAGATGGTTGGCCAAACACACATGCACACTTACTGTGCATGAACCAGTCCTTCACTCCACTCCCATGGCCCCGGACCGCCCCTCCCTACAACGCTGGCTCAGAACCAGCAGCTGAAAAGTAAAACGATATTAAAATATAATTTTATCTTTCAGCTCCTGGCTCTGAGCCAGTGAGGCGGTGCTCCTCTGCTAGTGTGGAGGAGCCACCCCTGGAGAGGAGTAGGCCTCACAGTAGTGAAAAACGAATTTAGCTGTTTTTCACTACCCAGACATGTAAAACTTAAAAGTAAATGTCCTACCTTTTAGTTACACAGCACCCTACCCTAAGGGCGACTTAGAGCCTACCTCAGGGGGGACTTATGCGTAATAAAAGGGGAGTTTAAGGATTGACTAGTGGTTTTAAATGCCAAGTCAAAGTGGCAGTAAACTGCACACACAGGCCTTGCAATGGCAGGCCTGAGACCGGTTTGAAAGGAAACCTGTGCGTGTGGCACAACCAGTGCTGCAGGCCCACTAGTAACATTTAAATAGCAGGCCATGGGCATATGGTAAACCACTTTACAAGGGACTTATAAGTAAACTAAATATGCCAATCGTGTATACACCAATGTCACCATGTTTAGGGGAGAAGCACATGCACTTTAGCAGCTGATAAAGTGCTCAGAGTCCTAAGGCCGTGTCTTAACAAACAAGGGGACCCAAATATTTTTGGTCAGGGACCCTTGGGTGTAGTGATTTTATATGAACAGTGGCCCCTAACAACAAGACTAGAGAAGGGAATAATATAGACATACAATGAGGTCTATATACATTTTCTGGCCATCCGGACAAAAAGAAACTTTTAATGTATTTATATAAAAAAAATCACACACAAGGAATATACAAGTAAGGACACATTTTGTCGTGAAAAATAAAAGCAGAAGAAAGCTCAGGCATTTACAAGGGCTTGGAATCAAATGTGCAGTTGTCCAAGCTAATACAAAGTGCAACACCATAGTACAATACAATGAACAATTATGAAAGTATCAAGGTGTACAAAGTCGACGACGTTTCGATCCCACTTAACTTGATACCGGGATCATCATCAGGACATAAGAGTATATGCCTGAGACTAATGCCTGTAATACTATTAGGAGAAGAAAAAAGGGGAAAAATAAACAGAAAGAGAGAATTAAAATTTGGAATTTTAAGTGAGGAGTTTGACTGAGCAGCTAGTTAGAAAACCATGCAAGTGGTGGTTGGGGAAAAGGGTACATTCAGTTGAATGGCGTTCATAAAGCTCTAGGTGAGGTGAATGTAAAGGTGCAATGGATATAGATGCGAACACCAGACTTAGCTTGACGCAGTGAGTAACACGATATGGGTAGTGCAAGGTAATGAGGGTCTTACCAGTCCTGTCAGTATACCCTATCCTGGATGGGACTGGGAGCAACTGACACAGCAGGCGCAGGGGCGCACGCCGTAAGAAACCTGAGGAATAAAGTTTAACGTGAGAAGTGCATAACCGATCCTGATGTATTGACATGAGATTAAAGTGAAAGTGGCTTACCCCTAAAGGGTTCCGGTGGGTCCTTTAGCAATGTAGGTCCTCGGTATTCGTCACAAGAGAAGAACGGTAGTCCTGCGTGATAATAATCCAATTAGGAATGGACTCCCAATCGGAGTGTTATACTAGTTGTAAGTGAAGATGAAGTGGCTTACCAGTTGTGAAGGTTCAATGATCTTTGAAGGACCCAAAGAGTGGCTAGTCCTGCAGAGTAATAATCAGATGTCAGGACCTGCCGGATAATTAACTAGTGCACATGATGAGAGAGAAAGCAGGAGATTGCTTACCGATCCGGCACTCATATGAGTGCTGGAGTGCCTGGGGGGTTCCCGTGGGAGCAGATACCTGCCGGCGACAACGAAATTGTCAAAAGGGTCGTGGGGCCGGTGATCATTTTACGTGGGGCTGGGTGAGAGTGCTTACCCTTCCTATTTTGCTGTGCAGTCCGTGTCGGGTCCTCTGTGCTTCTAACTGGAACTTCGGAGCGAGTCCCGGACGGTGTGTAGCGAACAGGTTTAAGCTGTGCCGAGCGTGCTGGACAAGAGACGCTCTGTGACGTGGTCATAGCGTGTGATGCAGCGAGGTTTTGTCGGATGCAAGTGGCGGCCATCTTGTGTGAAGAAGTGGCGTGAGGCAGGGTATTGAGGAATTATGAAGAAGAAAGGTTCTGAATAGAGAATAAATAGAGATCTACAAAATATAAGAGCCAAGGTAATTCAGGGACATTGGAGGTCCAACCAATAGCAAAATGTTTCAATAAACCTCTTTGGCGATAAAAATGGTCAATGTCAGAATTAAAGAAAATTCAGGCATACTAGTGGTCCAGCCAATTAGAGGTATTTTTGATATAGAGATGCTCCATATTAATAAATAATGCTCCTGAAGTGGGGGGTTGAAAAGACACATGAGTTAAATCAAAACAGTACATTGCAAAAAGGACTGTCATATAACCAAGAAATTGCCGGGCTCTTGTCTGACATATGAAAATCAAGATACCAGAGGCAGCTTAAGAACCCAGTCTTCATGTACTCCTACATTTTAGATTTGTGAAAATGACTTGGTGTTCTCAGTACTATCTGCAATAATCTTTTCATATTGGTAAAAACAGTAAAGTTCATGTAACATAGGCATGATTGTTCATATCAGGGTGGTCCATTCTCGGAGAAGGAACCTCAACCTTGAGCGTCCTTTGTTTGCATTTCGCAAAAATAAAAATAATAAGGACCACCTCATTAGAGCCGCATTACCAGTCAGGAAAGCCCCAACAACACTGAATGACCATTGGAGCCTACAACCCTTGTCTGGGCACGCTAAATGTGCGAATTGTGTGGTTTGCCAATTTACAATCGAATGTGAAGAGTTCATTTTTGGCAGGGTGAAAATACAACTACACCAGTTTTCAAATTGTAACACCTTAAATGTTGTATATGCTATTCTTTGCCCTTGTAATATGATTTATATCGGAGAAACTACTCAGAAAGTGAGTATCCGCATTGGTCAACACCGAAGTAGGCTGCGTTGTAAGACACCGAACGCCCCACTGGTGGACCACTTTGCTTGTCATCAGCGTCTTAAAACCCCCACCAAGGGGAGCGGACATTAACCAGATACTAAACAAAGAAGAGCTGAAATGGATTCTACGAACGGGAAGCCTCCACACGGGTCTAAACTAAATGAAGGAATGGACCACCCCAATATGAACAATCATGCCTATGTTACATGAACTTTACTGTGTTAACAATACGAAAAGATTACTGCAGATAGTACTGAGAACACCAAGTCATTTTCACAAATCTAAAATGTAGGAGTACATGAAGACTGGGTTCTTAACCTGCCTCTGGTAGAGCCCCGCAATTGCTTGGTTATGCGACTGTCCTTATCGCAATGCACTGTTTTGATTTAACTCATGTGTCTTTTCAACCCCCCACTTCAGGAGCATTAATTATCTATCAATATGGAGCATCTCTATATCAAAAATACCTCTAATTGGCTGGACCACTAGTATGCCTGAATTTTCTTCAATTCTGACATTGACCATTTTTATCGCCAAAGATGTTTATTGAAACATGTTGTTATTGGTTGGACCTCCAATGTCCCTGAATCACCTCAGCTCTTATATTTTGTAGATCTCTATTCATTCTCTATTCAGAACCTTTCTTCTTCATAATTCCTCAATAACCTGCCTCATGCCACTTCTTCACACAAGATGGCCGCCACTTGCACCCGACAAAACCTCAACGCATCACACGCTAGGACCACGTCACAGCGCGTCTCTCATCCAGCACGCTCGGCACAGCTTAAACTTGTTCGCTTCACACCGTCCCGGGACTCGCTCCGAAGTTCCGGTTAGAAGCACAGATGACACGACACGGACTGCACAGCAAAATACGAAGGGTAAGCACTCTCACCCAGCCCAACGTAAAGTCAGCACCGGCCCCACGACCCTTTTGACAATTTCGTTTTTGACGGCAGGTATCTGCTCCCACGGAAACCCCCAAGGCACTCCAGCACTCATATGAGTGCCGGATCCGTAAGCAATCTCCTGCTTTCTCTCTCATCACATGCACTAGTTAATTATCCGGCAGGTCCTGACATCTGATTATTACTCTGCAGGACTAGCCACTCTTCGGGTCCTTCAAATATTATTGAACCTTCAGAACTGGTAAGCCACTTCACCTTCACTTACAACTAGTAAAACACTGGGGCGTGGCCTCGGCGCGTTGCGAAATGGCTGCCTGTTGAGGGAGCTCCGCAGGCCAGGCTGCAATATCCGGCAAATACCACATGCTCAACTCGGCCTGAGACCGAGAACAACGTATGCCCTGATCACTGGACCTTTTCTGCACCAGCGGCTGCAATCTGCGAGCTTGGTCGCGTCCTGGAACCCCCGAACTACCAAGCGGCGCGGATCGGCGGACCTGCCGAGAACATGGCCGCCGCCATCTAAATCCCAGACGTGGCTGTGGAGGGTGTCTGGCGAGTGGCGAGGCTGGCTGCGAGCGGGGTGCCCTGTATGGCAGCGGAGACATCCTGAGGTGACCCGGGGACGGCTGCTGACCTACACGTGAAGCGCAACAGAGGCGGAGATTGCCATCGCCGGAGAGAGGGGGACCTGTGCTGGCCGCGAGGCGGAGGAAAGAGACTGTGGTGACCCGATCGAGCCGTGGAACTCCCGCCTAAGAAGTCCAACACTCATAAGGTAGGAGCGACTGGGCTCTGCTCGGCCGGCGCTGTGCTGGGCATTGCGGGGCGGCCGGGACCTGCACTGCGGCTATTGCGTTGGGGTCCTGCGGTCAGCGCCGTATATGCTAAGGCTTGTGCGGGTCTTTGGGGCCTAGTCTGCCTCCTGCAGTTGAGGTGCTCCCCCCTGATCGCTGTTGTGGACCTGGGGCGGTACGCGGGGGCTGCGGGCGCCGTCAGACACCCCCTCGCTGGGCTTGCGGGGGTTTGTCTCTAGTACGGTGCGCGGGCCGTCCGATCCTGCTCTACCTCCGCGTGGTGGCCGGGCGGTGGGCCCTCCTGTGTTGGCTCCTGGTTGGACGGCGGCGGTGATCGCAGGCGGCCCTACGATGTCACTCCACTGCTACCTGGCCGTCTCTCTATAGGTGGGGTCGTCGTCCAGCTGCGGCTGCCACCGGCCTTGGCATCTGTGTCGGCCTTCCCTGATTGATACGCTGGGAATAGGCCGGATCCGGCCGCAAATACGGCTCACTGGGGACAGTAGACTGCCTTTACCAAACGTGGGGGCGCCACTGTACCGGCCCTCGTCGGCTGTGGACTGCAATACTGCCCGCTGCCTGCAGTGCGACCCGCTGTGATACCGGCGATTTGCGAACATGGGCAAAACGGACCCCAAGCAGCCCAAACTCCCCTTTGAGAGTGCGAGGCGCACCCGCACGGCGGAAACCCCGCTAGGCACAGGCACACCGGACAATGCTGATGACCCAGAGGAAGACCTGAGAACAATACTGCTCGAGGTGCGCACCGGTCTGAAAACAATAGACAGCAAGATCGATGCTCTTGCGACCAGCCTGGATGCCGTTAAACAAAAGGTAGATGTGCATGAGACCAGACTGGATGTCCTGGAAAACAGACTGTCAGACACACATGATGCCACTGCTGAGACGAGAACGCAGGTCCTGAAAATGGAGCGTGTACTGGAGGTCATCAAGCTGAAAAATGAAGATTTAGAAGCGCGTTCGCGCCGAAACAATGCCCGTATTCTTGGCCTTCCGGAATCGACAGCCATCTCAAAGATGGAGACTTACATCGATAACCTACTCTGCGAGCTGTTTGGTCCAGTGTTGTCTCCGGTTATGATTGTGGAGAGGGCGCATAGATCCCTTGGCCCTCGGCCGGCTCCCGGAACTCCGCCGCGACCAATCATAGCACGCCTGCTGAATTATGCGGATAGAGATGCTATACTCCGTGAAGCAAGAGCTAAAAGTCCGGTCATACATCAAGGCAACACCCTGTCCTTCTATCCGGACTACACACCGACTGTGCAAGCAGCTCGCAGGGAGTTTCAGCCGGTGAAACGAATCCTGCAGTCCGCCTCTGTTCCTTATGCCATGCTTTACCCGGCCAAACTGAAAATCACCCATGAAGATAAGCCACACTTTTTTACAGAGTCTAAATCGGCCTTGAAATTTGCGAAACACATCTGCCCTCGCAAACCTCACAAGTCTGTTTCTCAGGATGCAGCCTCGTCGCCGTCTCACAGCGATGCGGATTGATGGTCAAGCTACACCAATGCCCAATGGGGGAACCAAAGTGCAGGCCCACCTGGACTGGCGTCTTACCAATTTACTCCCCATGGCTGTTCTTTCGGATTGTAAAATGTGATATTGAACTAGATTCGCGACCTGCCTCTGTAGGGTCTCCCTCATAATGGATGTGTCCCTAACCTGCATGGAAGGGCTGATTAGTTGTTTAGTATTCCTTTTGGGGTCTCAGTGAGAGTCAATTACACTGCATACGCAGTCTGGCCACCCTGCCTATCGGTGGGTGTTCGCCGCTGTTCCTCCCCCCCAGAGGGTGATCCCCTACTTGGTTGTAACTCTTGATATATTTGGGGTAATTTCTTGGGATGGGGAGGGGTTCTTTTTCTCGACCTAATTGGGAGGTTGGAGTGGGAGGAGGGTGGGTGGGGGGACACCGTGCGTTTGCATGTAGCCAATGTAACTATACAGCCGTGTTGAAGGATGTTTTTCTTGAATGGATCAATACCAAGGTTATCTATTGTACTGCTCACTTAATACATTATGACACTCAGATGATTACTGTGCCTTTATGTTATGATGCCTCAGGGCTCCATGGGTGAGAAATATACACTGATAACATGGAACATTAGAGGGCTCAACTCCCCGAAGAAATCCCGACAAGTGTTTGCATACTTAAATCGTCATGGCGCCCAAGTCGTACTCCTACAGGAGACGCACTTAACCAAGGCATCGGAGGTGAACTTTGCGCGTAGTTGGGCGGGCTTCAGGCTGGCCTCCTCCTATTCATCCTATGCCAGGGGAGTCATCATACTGATTAAAAAAGGGGTCCCGTTTGTGCCTCATCGTACCCACACAGATGAGGAAGGTAGATGCGCGATGGTTCAGGGCAAGCTGGGAGATACACTACTCACTCTCATAGCTATGTATGGCCCCATAGCAGATGAGCCGGAGGTGTTCTACCGCATGTATAGCGAGCTCAGACAGTGGCCCGAGACAGCTATAGTGTGGGGTGGGGACCTCAACACATATTTAGATCCTACACTTGATAAGTCCAACCCCCAGAGCAACCGCACCCCTAGAGTAGCTCGGAGCGTTAACCAGGCCATGCTGGAATTTGGACTGGTGGATGTGTGGCGGCTGCGCAATGCCTCCACTAGGGAGGGCACACATACTACGCCTGCACACAACAGTTGGTCTAGGCTGGACTATTGGCTGCTTGACGAGAATACAGCGGAATGGGTGACAGGGGTCACTCACCACCCGCGAACGCTTTCTGATCACAATCCTGTACAGCTTTCCCTCTGTGTCCCTACTCCTACCCGCCGCCCGTTCACATGGCGCTTCCGATCGGAGGCACTCCTTGAACCACTATATAACGATACTGTTCGTAAGGCCATAGAGAATTACTTTCTTGAAAATACAGGCACCGTGGAGACCATCTCCTCGCTATGGGAAGCGTTCAAGGTAACGATTCGGGGAGTCTGTATGAGCACAACCGCCGGAATATTGAAGGATTTACGTACACAACTCCACAAGATAGAGACCTCCCTAAAAAAACTTGAGAGAGCTTACACAGTTAGCCCCTCCCTGGACAAGCTATCGCGCATCCAAACTCTGATTCAAGATTATGACGCGGCCGCGGACACAGAACTAAGATACATCAACCGCAGACACATGGCCAGGCGCTATGGCGAGGGCGGGAGACCGGGCCGCACATTGGCTAGGAAAATCAAAACGGTCGAGGACCACTACCATGTTGACAAGATAGTTGATTCTCAAGGCCAGGAACATTACACCCCATTGAACATTTTAGAGCAGTTTAGGGAATACTATGCTAGCATGTACGAATCGCGCGGGACGGGACCAGACTCCGCGACTGAGGACTATCTGGATAACATTGCGTGCGCTTGGCTGGCTGACGGTCACAGAGAGTATCTGAACCAACCGCTGGATGTGGCGGACATCAAGGCCGCGATATGTGCCCTGCCGAATGCCAAGGCTCCAGGCCCGGATGGCCTGACCGTGGAATTCTATAAGGCTTACGCGGACCTCCTGGCCCCTTTCTTACTAGAGATGTACGACGAGGCGCATGATACTGGTGTGCTGCCTCCATCTCTCCGGCAGGCTCTCATCATAACCCTTCTTAAAAAAGATAAGTCCCCGGATGCCTGTGAATCTTATCGGCCTTTATCTTTGATCAACACGGACGCCAAAATCTTGGCCAAGATCCTGGCCACCCGGCTCCAGCCATTAATGCAACGACTGGTCTTGCCGGACCAGTCGGGGTTTATACCAGAGCGCTCCACTTCCCACAACGTACGAACCATTTTTGCTATGCTGCATGTCCTAGATCCCAACCTGCGTGCTGCTGCTGTCATGCTCGACGCTGCTAAAGCGTTCGACTCCATTGAATGGGACTATATGTTCCGTATTTTACAGCGCATGGGTTTCCCGCCATTGTTTTTGGGCTGGATTAGGATTCTGTATGCGGCTCCGTCGGCCAGAGTCCGAGTTGGGGGACTGACATCAGAGGCCTTTGCTATTGAGAGAGGCACGCGTCAGGGGTGCCCCCTGTCGCCACTACTCTTTGCCATTGCTATCGAGCCATTGGCGTGTTCAATACGACAGAGGCACAGAGAGACCGCCCTAAATTTTAACCATCGACCGGTCGGCATCTCACTCTACGCCGATGATATGGTTCTATTTCTGAGGGAGCCAGAGCGCTATCTAGCACAGGTGTTGCGGGAATACACCAGATTCGGACTAATCTCGGGCCTTACCATCAACTGGGACAAATCGCTTATCATCCACCTGACGGCAGTTACCTCCGCACCCCCACTGGAATACCCTATATTGTGGACTGTAGACCCGGTCAAGTACCTGGGAATCTGGGTCCACCGGGACCCTGAGACGGTGGTAAGGGAGAACTATGGGCGGGCCTGCGCCAAGCTGGATCGACATATTGATACCTGGACGACACTGCCGTTGTCCCTCGCGGATCGTGTTGCTATTCTCAAAATGGTGGTGCTACCCCGCTTCCTGTACCTTTTCTCTAACATTCCAATTAAGTTGACGCAGGGGTTCTTCAGCACATTGCGGACCTCTATTCTCCGGTTGATATGGGGAGGCAAACAGGCTCGTGTGGCCTGGGACACTCTCACTCTAGACTACACTAAAGGGGGTTTTAGTGTGCCAGACCTCTATATGTACTACTTAAGCGCGCAGGCGCAATATGCATATTACTGGGTAAACACACATGACTTCATACCTCATGTGGCGGTTGAGGACGGGGACGCATCGCCGGTGCCTCTCCGCAGTCTCCTCACTCACAAACGACGCGAAAATCCAAAAACGGAAATAAATACGATCAACACTACAATAGCAGCCTGGCGTTCTATTGGGCAACTTGCGAGCAGGCTTCCACTCTATGCCCCAGCGATGACAATAGAATATCATGCGGCGCTTACCGTGACACAGGAGATCGGCCCCATGCGCTTGCTTCGAGAGGCAGGACTCACCACCATGCGGGACCTGTTCCCGGGCGGCACCTTCCTGTCCACGGAAGATATACAGTACGTTACTAATCCCACGCCACTCTTTCATTTTGCTATACACCGCCTGAGACATGCTAACAGATCGCATTACCCCACGTATCCAGTTGAACCGCAGCCACTTCAGTCTCTACAAATGTTATTGACCACCCCCACACGCAAGAAATTAATTACTAGGCTGTACAGAGCAATCAGGAATGAGAAAGTTGGTAGACCAGACAAAAGTTTAGCAAGGTGGAATGCGATACTGCCCATACCTTTGACGCTGAAAGACTGGGAGCATGTGTGTGACCTTACCCGCAGACTCTCTCCCAACGGGAACCTACGCATTATCCATTTTAAATACTTACATCAGACGTACCACACGCCCCTTCGTCTATGCAAAGCTGGTTTGCGGGACAATAGCAGATGTAAACGTTGTGGGCGGGTGGAGGCTGATTTTATGCATCTTGCTTGGGAATGTGGGGGGGTGGGTCGCTACTGGGAACAGGTGGTGCAGCATATAAAATAAATGTCAGGACTGGATGTTCAGTGTACACCTTCAGTTTGCCTTTTGAGCTACGTCCCTCATGCAAAGGGAGTATTGGGGAAGTTTGTGCGTATTGCCCTACTTATGGCTAAGCGAGTGGTAGCTGTCACGTGGGACTGCAGACGGACGCCCAGGATTGCGACCTGGATCAGAGATATGGTTTATTGTAAAGAAACATTGGAACTTTATGCGGAGGAGCTACCGATTTCCTCTAAACCTAGAGACATTTGGGAGCCACTACGTATGTACCTGCAAAGACAAACAGGCGCAGTCACGTAAACAGTGGCGTGTTGACCCCTCCACATGCGGGAGTCTCATCTGCCCTATGGAATGCTGGATTTTGGAATCTGAACTGTCCTCTCCCTTGTGGCACTATGGTATTGATTGTTCTCACTGTTGCATTTGGCTGTTCTAACACAAACAATGCTTTGTAACGCAGAAATGGTGTTTGTTATTTTTGAAACACAAAATAAAAAGATTTAAAAAAAAAAAACTAGTAAAACACTCCAATTGGGAGTCCATTCCTAATTGGATTATTATCACGCTGGACTACCGTTCTTCTCTTGTGACGAATACCAAGGACCTACATTGCTATAGGACCCACCAGAACCCTTTAGCGGTAAGCCACTTTCACTTTAAGCTCACGTCAATACATCCGGATCGGTTATGCACTTCTCACGTTAAACTTTATTCCTCAGGTTTCTTACGGCGTGCGCCCCTGCGCCTGCCATGTCAGTTGCTCCCAGTCCCATCCAGGACAGGGTATACTGACAGGACCGGTAAGACCCTCATTACCTTGCACTACCCAATCCCTATCATGTTACTCACTGCGTCAAGCTAAGCCTGGTGTTCGCCTCTATATCCCTTGCACCTTTACATTCACCTCACCTAGAACTTTATGGACGTCATTCAATGGAATGCACCCTTTTCCCCAACCACCACTTGCGTGGTCTTCTAACTAGCTGCTCTGTCAAACTACTCCCTTAAAATTCCCAATTTTAATTCTCTCTTTCTGTTTATTTTTCCCCTTTTTTCTTCTCCTAATAGTATTACAGGCATTAGTCTCACACATATACTCTTATGTTCTGATGATGAGCCCAGTATCAAGTTAAGCGGGATTGAAACGTAGTCGACTTTGTACACCTTGATACTCTCATAATTGTTCATTGTATTGTACTATGGTGTTGAACTTTGTATTTGCTTGGACAACTGCACATTTGATTCCAATCCCTTGTAAATGCCTGAGCTTTCTTCTCCTGCTTTTATTTTTCACGACAAAATGTGTCCCCACTTGTATGTTCCTTGTGTGTGATTTTTTTATATAAATACATTAAAAGATTCTTTTTGTCCAGATGGACAGAAAATGTATATAGACCTCATTATATGTGTATATTATTCCCCTTCTCTATTCTTGTTGTTAGGGGCCACTGTTCATATAAAATTAGAGTACTAAGGCCAACAGAAAGATACAGCAAAAGAAGGCAGTAAGCAGGCAAAAAGTTTGGAGGAAGACCACTCTAAGGATGGCAGGTCTAACATGTCCCCTCACCCAGCAGAGAGACTAGCAGGCTTTTGTTTGTGTGTGGATATATATATATATATATATATATATATATATATATATATATATATATATATCCAAGAAAGTTTGCCGATGATAGCCAGTCCCTTCCTTTCGACACCGGTGCCAGCAGCGGCAACGACAGCCGCTAAATATATACCAAAATCGTTCGTTTCGGGCAATCCCAAATGAAGAACAGCGGCACACCAAAGGACAACACAATTAGTTTATTGCGTCCATCAACGACGCGTTTCGGCGTAGCCTTTTTCAAGTTGATGACCTGTGCTCCACCTCCCATAGAAATACAGGTCACAGTTTAATAAACAGTGAAAACATACTGCCGTGATCGTCTGTAATGTGAGCAAATTCCCAATTCATTTAACCCAGTTAAAACGTGAAACCACACCATATAATCGCTTGGATTTCATATCTATGGAAACTTCATTATTATAACAGATTGTAAGCCTATGATCACTTTGTAACCACATAATACGTTAAATATCCCATCTGTAGATGCATACTTTAGAAATTTGCAATCACATTGTCCATCGTCATGCTGGGCAATTATAGCTTATGCATCACTATATGGGATTGATTCAAATACCATACAAACATTATATACATATATATACATTTATATTGCATGTAGTCCCAGCTAAATTTGCGCAATCCATACTTAAAGGTTATGTACCCAAAATCAGTTTCATAATCCATTATTGTACATGTATATTTCTCATGCTAAGATAGCCTGTGCTGGGTTCAGATAAAGTGCCGGAGGCAACAATACCAACGTGCTATCCCTTAGTGCACTTTCTAAAATCATAGGTTTTGTACCCATAACCAAACATACAATATGTATTGCATGTTCTGTCAGCCAATGCTGGATTCGAACAAAGTGCCAGATGTAATGTCAGTTTGGTATTCCCAAAAGTGCTTTCTACAGTCATAGGTTATGTACCTATAAACGAATATTATGAATCTAAAAAGAGTAACCATAGGCAATCTACATGACGATCAATACGCAGTAGTCATATTGTGGGAGTAATAGGACACAGTACAACGTGGTGCACTAAATAATAAAATAAGTGATGGGAGTGGATGCCTGCCTTTATTTCCTCAAAGACAGACACATTTCATTGTGGGAGCATACCTCTATGTTGGAGAACATGATGCTCCAATGCCTTAATCAAAACATCTTTATCTATGAAAAGACCTTTTTCAGTCAGAAATCAGGTGTTGCGATGGGCACTTGTTTCGCCCCCAGCCTAGCGAATTTATTCCTGGGCTGGTGGGAGGAACAGGTGGTCTTCACTGATATCAATGAACAGTACACTGAGCACATCCCTTGTATGTTTGGTTATGGGTACATAACCTATGATTTTAGAAAGTGCACTAAGGGATAGCAGGTTGGTATTGTTGCCTCCGCAACTTTATCTGAACCCAGCACAGGCTATCTTAGCATGAGAAATATACATGTACAATAATGGATTATGAAACTGATTTTGGGTACATAACCTTTAAGTATAGATTGCGCACATTTAGCTGGGACTACATGCAATATAAATGTATATATATGTATATAATGTTTGTATGGTATTTGAATCAATCCCATATAGTGATGCATAAGCTATAATTGCCCAGCATGACAATGGACAATGTGATTGCAAATTTCTAAAGTATGCTTCTACAGATGGGATATTTAACGTATTATGTGGTTACAAAGTGATCATAGGCATACAATCTGTTATAATAATGAAGTTTCCATAGATATGAAATCCAAGCGATTATATGCTGTGGTTTCACGTTTTAACTGGGTTAAATGAATTGGGAATTTGCTCACATTACAGACGATCACGGCAGTATGTTTTCACTGTTTATTAAACTGTGACCTGTATTTCTATGGGAGGTGGAGCACAGGTCATCAACTTGAAAAAGGCTACGCCGAAACGCGTAGTTGTGGACACAATAAACTAATTGTGTTGTCCTTTGGTGTGCCGCTGTTCTTCATTTGGAATTGCCCGAAAACAAACGATTTTGGTATATATATATATATATGTATATATATATATATTCTTGTTGGGATTGGAGTGGAGTCTTAAGAGGTCATGCTGGAATGTGGGGGTAGAGAGACGGTTGAAAAGGCAGTGACTGAGCATCAATAGCATCTGTTTCCTACTACTTAATTGTTATTACTGACCTGTGAAATAAAGATGATTCCTGTCAACGAAGGCTCGGTATCTCCTTGTTATACCAGCGGAGAGCTGAGGGAGACGATCTTTGCACTCCTGGACATTACTTCGTGTGTTGATCATGACCAGGCTGCTCTTCCTGGTCTTCTGGTGGTTTGAGGATAGTGGATATCCTTCTGGGAACTTTGTCTGTGCTCCTTACCTGCTGTGAATCATTTGAAATTGACTCCAACTCCGCTGTGTTCAACACTAGTAGAGGAAGTATTACTTCTATTTCCTGTAGAAAACTGAGAGAACCCAGTGGCCATTTTTGATGGTTGGGCAGAAGAAAGAAAATAAGGGCAACTTCCTTTAAAAAGCACACAATTATGCATGTGTGGCAACCATTTTGGATTGCTGGGGAGGAGGAGGAAAACAAGAGCCATTTCCCATAAAGGAAGTGTACATCGTGTATTTGGCAGTCATTTGGAAGTTGTTTTCAAATTCATCCACATATGCTTGATTATATATAATTTTTATTTATAAGGATATTGCCTGCTGACAGTGCCTGGCATACCAACAGGAGCAGATAAGATCAATGCTATTCAAGAGAAAGGAAGATGGCGAGTTGAAGTAAAACTGGTAAAACTGGAAACCCGACCGCTAAGAGTAGCCCATTAAGAAAGTGGGTCACCTCAAAGGGAGAGGTCAAATGTCTCATCTCACGCTTATCTGTTGCTCTTCCTGGGGCAGATGAGGATACAAAACTCACCCTCTAAGTGTTCTACTCCTAATCCTGCCTTCACCTCTGATATATCCTCTGGTACATTATTCGATCACTCACCTCCACTGGCTCACTCAGAGGCTGACTCACAGGAGCCATCATTGGCAACAATTCTGCAGCTTCTTCAGCTTCAACGGTCAGAGGCCTGTGCATACTATACGCAGGGCAGATAATCTAAAAATGCAGCAATCACAGTGTGAAGTATCAGGACAAATCACCAGCCTCACAGCTGAAATTACTGAACTCCAGCAAAGAGTAGCTCAAGTCGAAGAGGTGGGATTGGCAACAGTCAAGGCAATCGGGAATCATGTAGGTCAACTGGAGTATCTCCAGACTAAGATCGAGGATATGGAGAAGCATCAGAGGAGAAATAATTTGAGCATTTTTGGAGTCTCAGAGGGCAAGGAGGGGTCTGATCCTTGGCATTATATTGTTCAATTACTCACAAATCGCCTCCCCCTCACCAGAATGCCTCCAATACTAGATCATTGCATTCTCGCCCAATACTTATATATATATATGGGAAACTTCCTTCTAAGGCAGGCGATCTCTCTTAAGGCACGTCCTACTACACCAGTCATGATTGATCAGATGTCAATTGTTGTGCGGTCGGACCTCTCAAAATCTACAATGGATCGGCGATGGAAGCTGTGCCAACTTATAGACCCTCTTAAGGCCGTTGGGGCCCACGTCTTTTTTGCAGGAGCCAGCTCGCCTTAACATTATAAAGGATGGACGCTCTCAGATGTGTTACACAGAGGCAGACGCTATGCAGGCTCTGAGTCGGTTGAAAGGGTCTTCTCCCCACATTACTTCTAAATAGCATCCCTAATTTAGGATGTGCTCCCTCTTTTTCCTTTTTCCCCTTTTTTTTTGTTTGAGTTTTTTCTTCCTCTTTCTTGAATTATAACTGTAGATTTGCTGAGTAGGCTCTGTCTTCATCCTATAACTAAGTTAAGCTTTATAAAGCTTTACTGAGCAGCAACAATATGGTGTTCCTGCTTCATTGATTGTTAGCCTAGTGAATTGTATTGGTATTATATATGTTTCAGTGCATGGTTTTTGGGAGGTGGCAGGAGAGCGGGTCCGGACGGTGCTCTTCTAGGGTTGCTCCATCCTGCAGGCAAGGTTGGGGTTGATTCCTTTCCTAGAACACAAGGGAGTGGGTGTGGGTGTGGTTGGGGGTGTGTGGGTTAGGGGGCTGATGGTCTTGTTTGAAATTCATGATGCAGAAAATGTTTTTTTATGGAGGGATAAAACAAGTCAAAATGTTTGCAGTATATTTAGAGAGTATATAGAGAGTATTATTTATTTCAATTTGGAGGAATCATAGTTTTACATATGGAGGAAGGGGGCTCTTAAGAAAGTTATTTAAAAGTCATGGATAAGGTTAAATGCATGTGTTGGAAAGTTTCTGGGATTGCGCGAAATAAGCGGCTATTGGTTTGAGAGGAGGTAGGGCTTTATAAACCTCAATTAGTAGCCTTAACTAAGACACACTTGGCATCTAAAGACCGGCTTTTATTAAAGCAGCTGAGATCTAACATAATTGTCTGTACCTCGCAATTGGTTACAATTCGAGGGGTTGCTATACTCAAAAAATTTGTATTGTCAAGTTCTGAAAACCACTGCTGATTCAAGAGGGTTCTGGGTACTGGTACAATTAATATTTAAACGACAAAAATTTGCCTGTGCGTGGTTTATGGCCCAAATACCGGTGACCCAGAAGTATTAAATATGTTATCTTTGGAATTGTTGGATTGGGGCAGAGAAGTGATTATAATTGGCGACTTTAATGTGTGCTTGATTATAACATTGATTCTACTAATCGTTCTGCGATCCCTCGTAAGCCTAGAACCAGGGCATCAATCAAGGACTTCATCCGGCTACATGGGTTGGTTGATGTCTGGCAGACCCTCCATCTGGCCTTCCCCGGGTATACCTTTTACTCATGTCCACATAAGCAGTACTCTAGGATAGATATGGTTTCGCCCGGGGTGGCTTGGCTCCAGCCAAGATGGCTGCATAGTCAGAGAGCTCCGCGGCGGCCCTCTCACCCTCAGTAAAATCCGACATTGTCCGGCCGACCCTCCACGAGGAACAAATGCCAGAATGCCCGTGCTGAAGGAGGGCTTCGAACTGGTCCGAGGCGGAGCGGCGATTGGTGCCCCGGGAGGCCTGCCGGCACTGGGCCTGAGTGATCGAGGCACAGCCCAGAGGGAGGAGCCCCCGCGAGAGTCGGCCGCATTGTGAAAGGGACCCAAAGCCGGAACCAGCTGGCGGCCGGCTGAAGACTCTGGTAGCCGCTGACCTTTTCGCGAAAGATAACACGCTGACGGGCTCTGAGCGGCTGGAGTCAGCTGGGCTGGCTGGTGAAGCCTGAGGCGGGCATCAGGACTGTGCCGAGGCGGAGGCCGCGGGACGTGCACATGGCTCGGCGGCCCCTCCCTCGGGAAGGGGGCCTTTTTCATACGGGGGCTCGATCTCCCCAGAGCTCCCCCCCTGTCGTTGCAACAAATGGGAGCATCTGGAGGAGTGGAGAGAACAGGGCCACATTGTGACCCAAATCTGAAGACAGGGCCTACCGGCAGCCGGTAGAAGACGGAGTCTACCACTGGCCCTGCAGGGACAGTGGATACAACACTGAACCCCGAGCCACTGGAAACCATAGAACTAACCGGTAAGGCCCACGACAGAGACCGGGGCTGGGCTGCGATGGGGGGCCTGATCCTGGTGCTGCGGTGGCAGCTGTGAGACACTCCTTCAGTGCAACGGGCCCCCAGGGGGGGAGCATCTTCTACATTGACGTGCATGTCCTCTGCGCATCTCCCCTCTCTCCACCAGATGAGGGAAAATGGTGTGGCTGCAGGGGCGGGGAGGACCCGGAGACAAGTGACGGCGACATAAACCACACGAGCAAGACGCCGGGGGCACGTACAACAAACCACAGAGGCCAACACCTACATTGTCCACTGCCCTGAGAACCTATACAAGAACCATCCCTGGCCAGGCCCACGGCGGTGGTGAAGGCCCGGGCGACTAGGAAGAGAAAGCGACTTGGGAATCGCTGGGGGAACCAGGAAGCGCCGTCCTAGACAGACGCTGAGGCATCCCCTTCCCCCAACCCCTGAGGAGGTGAACAAAATGTGTCCGAAGGGTGCCCCGCTGCCCCGGGCCAACAAACTTGACAAATACACGGTGCCCAAGGTGACCATGGTGGAAGGGACGCCGGCATGCGGAACCAGGGAGCAGGCAGGGCCCTCACTGGGGGCAATCATGACGGCAATCCAAGAGCTGGGGACTACCCTGGAGTCCAAAATGGACAAGGTCACAATTGAAGTAAACCTCCTGAGAGCAGATCTGAACAAGACCTCTGAGAAAATAGTGGTGGCAGAGACGAATATATCCGAACTACAAGTCACCACTAAAAAAATGGAAGACCAGATACAGAAACTTACTCACTATCACGAGATAATGGCGGCAAAGCCTGAAGACCAGGAGGGACGGGTCCGAACTAATAATATCAGGGTGGTAGGTGTGCCAGAGGGGGCAGAGGGCACCGACGTGGGGCTATTCTTGGAAGACCTCATACTCAATCATCTTTAACCTAAATGCCTGTCAAACATTTTTCCGGTGGAAATGGCGCACAGAGCACCGAAACTGCCACCAAAACCTGGGGCCCAGCTGCAGGCCATAATCGCACGGATCCTTAATTTCCGGGACCGCAACATAATCATGCAAACTGCCTGAACAAAGGGCGACTTACCCTACGAAAATACGTCAATTCGATTCTTCCCAGACTTCAACCTTATGGTCCAGCGGCAACGTTTGATGAAGTCAAGAGAACTTTGCAAACAAAAAACCTCAAATACAAGATGCCGTTCCCTGCCAAGTTAACAGTCCAAGATAAGGACAAATCCTGGTATTTAACAACACCGGATGAAGTATGGGAATGGCTTGAAGGAGGGTGAAAAACAACCAGACAACGGCGGCAGGAATCGAGTCGAGGTCGTGGAGACCAGGGACACACCCCCCCTGGGAGAATCCACAGTGAAGAGACGGAAACAAGCACTTTCTCCGGAACGGGTGCCCAGGAGCTGTCCAGCTGAGGAGGGAGGGGGGAGCACGAAGGAGCCTCAAAAGGCAGAGGACAATAGAGAGACAGTGCCCATCCTGAGAGGTGAGAGGGGCGCCAAGGGACCTAGCCAGTAATCGAGACTCTGTTTGATAACCAGAGTAAGACATTGAAGCGGGGTCCGAGGGTTCGACAATAATCACTATGTCTGCTTAATTAACTGACGCAAGAGGGCGGGAGGGCGGCTGCATTTACACGAGTGGCAGAGCCGGCCAACCCCAAGTTTTTAATATGGTTCTAACGGGGCGACAGGCGCTCTGCAAATTGGGGAAGTGGGAAGTTCGAAACCTACAGTGCAGGGTAGCAGGGAGGGGGGTAATTACAAGGGGGAGAAGTTTACTAACTACAAAGTTCTGTTTGTTAAATGTTGTTTTTGACTTACACAATGACCCATCACTGCAGAGAGGCATCGGGCGGCAACCAAGGGGCGGAGGGCTGGGGTCGGCGAAGGGAACTGGAACTCTGATACTAAGCACCTGACCATAGCTTAAACATCGCAACCCACGAACACATTGAAAGTTCTGACATGGAATGTAAATGGCCTGGGGGACAAAATTAAGTGAACTATGGTCCTGCAATACCTCCGCAGACACTCCCCTGACCTGGTCCTTCTACAGGAGACACACTTGCGAGGAAATCCATACCTAGCACTCAACAGATATGGATACACTCTCGTAGCCCACGCGGGCTTCACGTCAGGATCTTGGGGGGGGGGCAGGGTGGCGATCTTGGTAAAAAACAAAGTGCCATTAATAAAGGGCCGCTTCTGGCAGGACCCACTGGGCAGATTTGTGGCTCTGACTGGAAAATGGGAAGGGCAGGCCTTCAATTTATATTCAACATACATCCCACCAAAGCTGCATCCAGAAACCTTTCTAGAGTTGAGCAAAATGTTAATGGATATGCTCCCGGGAGTCTTCATAATGGGTGGGGACATGAATGCGGTGATGTCATACGGCCTGCACCGGCCCAGGTGGGGGAATGGAACCCCTGAGGTTATTTGCGAAGGCAATGGGCATATCGGACCTATGGAGGTTGCACAACCCGACCAGTAGACAGTACAAGCATATTTCCACCGCACACGGCAGCGGGTCGCGCTTGGACTATCTCTTCACACAATGCATGCATGTGGGGCACTTTCGCGGAACACAACACAAAGCCAGAGGCATCCCCGATCATTCACCAGTAGAGGTCCTGCTTCAGGGCACGGTCAGAGACTATACCACACCGCCACTTATAGCACCCTGGCACTTCCATAACAGGGAGTTTCAAGACAAATTTAGACAGCGAACACAGCAATACTTTGATGAAAATGCGGGATAGGTTGACTCGCATTGTACCCTATGGGAGGCATACAAAGTGGTGGCCAGGGGATATATACAAGCAACGATAGGGGGTCTCAGGAAGGAGGGGCGTTCCAGGTGCAACAAGCTAGAACTCGAGATCAAGACACTAGAGCAAATGATGCAAGTTGACAAATCAAAGACCTGCGGGCCGCGACACGCAATACGCCTTAAACAAAGGGAACTTAGAGATCTAGAAGAAGAGGCAGCGCGACATCAGACAGTGGCCACTCAGAGGCGGCTGTATGATCTAGAGAACAAGGCCAATAAGCTCATTGCATGGCTAGAAAAGAGGGATAGAGAGCCCAACGGGGTCGCAGAGGTCTGCATGATGGATGGCACTAGGCGAGGGTCCGGGGTAGATATAGCAGAAGCGTTTGCATCCTATTACGAGACACTCTACCAGTCAGCAACAACTAGATCAGAGGACGAGAGCAGAGAACTGCTTAGAGATATTGCCCTGCCGACTCTTTCAAAAGAAGACAGAGACGCCTTAGATATGGACCTGGCAAAAGAGGAAGTGGAGGGGGCAATTCGACACCTACAGTCATGGAAGGCGGCTGGCTCAAATGGGCTACCCGCAGAACTCTTTAAATGCGTGATGGGGGGGTGGCACAACCGATGCTTGACATGTTTCAAATCACACTGCAGGAGGGGTGTCTGCCCGAGGACCTCAGACTAGCCACAATAGTAGTTATCCCCAAAAAGGGCAAGCCCATGGACCAGTGCAGCTCCCCGAGACCTATCTCCCTCCTCAACTTTGAAGCTAAAGTCTTGGCGAAGGTACTGGCGAATCGGCTCATCCCTATAATTTTCACCATAATACACCCAGACCAGTCAGGATTTATACCCCACAGAAGCACCAGACTTAATCTTAGACGATTGTGTGGGGTAATGCATGCCATGGCGGCGCGCCCACATATACCTGCCGCTCTAATGTCATTGGATGCCCGAATGGCGTTTGATAGCACTGAATGGTCCTATCTTAACGTGGTGTGACTCAGGTTGGGCATTGGACCACACTTCTGCGCATGGGTCTGTCCTTTACCAGAACCCGAAAGCCCAAGTACGGGTCGACCTCACGGTCGTTCGCACTTCATCGGGGCACGCAACAGGGGTGCCGATTGTCCCCAATATTATTTGAGCTGGCGCTAGAACCACTAGCAGCATGGGTCCGAAGGAACCCCCTAATCTGGGGCACAGACATCGGCGGGGGATGGGAAGAATGTATCTCGCAATATGCAGACGACATACTGCTATATGCGCACAAGCCTAGACACACGTTCCACAGACTTATAAATATATTTCGACTTTTCGGCACCTACTCAGGATACCAGATAAACTGGGATAAATCTCTAATTTGTGCTCTGGCAGGAGAACTCCCACCACTCACATCTGATTGTGTGGCCCTGACAAAGCACTAAAAATTTACGCTCTACAGAGCACTCCACTTTAGGAACATCGAGGGGGAACAACGCAGCCTACTGTGGGAGGGCGGCAAATCACATATAGCATTGCGCAAACTGCAGCACAGAGTGTACGAGGGTGGATTAGCGGTCCCGGACATCCGAAGTTACTACCTGGTGGCCCAACTGGTCAATGTAAATGGCTGGGTCTTTGCGCCCCAGGCCAAACCGGCATATAGAGTTGACCGATATGCAATGGGGGAAAGAGGACATCTGGCGACCCTATACCGTAGGCAGTAGGAAAGGCCACTACCCGCCCACACACAGGAGGTTGCACGAGCATGGCGAGTAACTACTAAGCTGCTGGGGTGGGAATCGAGACTGACTCAGCACACACCACTCTGGGAGAGCGATGCACTGGGGGAAGCGGGACACCTACAGGGCTTCGGAAGATGGAACCTAATTGGCATAGATACCTTCGGAGATGTGTGGTGGGGTGGGAAATGCTCACTTTCGAGGAACTCCAGGCTGAATACTAACTGGCCGACACAGAACGATTCTGTTATCTACAATTGAGGCATGCCCTGCGCCGCCACATACCAGAAGGAAAAACCCTACCAGATTACTCCCCCCTAGAGGACCGACTGCTGCTTGAACCCATGATAGACAAAGCGACATACCTAACCTATCGAAAGATAATGAACAATCTTCCCGACCCCCTAGGCCCATTGAGAGCAGCTTGGGAATCTGACCTGGGGATGCTGGAGGTCGACGACTGGCAGGAAGCAATGCAAAGCCGCAGAGAGGTCGCCATATGGGCAAGATTCAGACTGATCCAGCTCAGAGTCCTCCACAGATCATATACTCCTCGAACACTCCATCACAAATGGGGCTGGTCGGACTCGGATCAATGCGTCCGGGGGTGAGGAGGGGCAGGTACCTTCTTTCACATCATATGGAAATGCCCCGAAATCCAACGCTACTGGACTCGGGTGACTAGAACGATGTTCCAGATGCTAGACATACACATACCTATAGAGGCCCACTGGCACTTACTGGACGTCATGGGCGAGACCAGAAGGCCCACACACACGATAACCTGGCTAATGCTGGCCTCAGGGGTGGCAAAGCGCAAAATAGCAAGGCTGTGGGGGGCACAGGAACCTGCAAAGCTCTCTAACTGGAAACAGGATATGGATTGGTGCTGTCTTGCGGAAAAAACTATATATCAAAGTAGAGGATGCCCCAAAAAATGGGATAAAGTTTGAGGACCATGGGTAAAGTACAGATCTTAGATGGACGGGAACACAAACTCGGGGGAGAAGAACTGCAACTGCCTTACAACAATACATCTCTTTGGCCGACGACCCCTAGCTAACGCAAGCAACATTGTACCCTTGCACTGAGAGCCGTCGACTGTATTGATGTTTAATTATTGACTGAAATGATGGGCAGTTTACTTGTTCAATAAAAAGATTTTAAAAATATATATATATATGGTTTCGTTCGGAGGTCCCTAGTGGCTGGAGCAGAAATAGACGTATGTCCTAGGATTGCCTCGGACCATAACCCAATTCTATTCTCATTTGCCCCAGCTGAAACTAGGGATAAAATTCCCAGGTTTACATTCCCTCGTCACCTGTTGTCTAACGATAACTATAGAAATTATATTCTAGGGCTACTTAGGGAGTTCTTTTTGGTTTTCACGGGTACAGCGTCAGCTGCAGTAATCTGGGATACAATGAAGGCTTATGTCTGGGGTGTTATCCTCCAGTACGTGGTTAGGCAAAATAGGGCTGGCTCGGAAGAGGCTCGTCTTTTATGTCAAGCCATTCTTCAACTTGAATTGTTACATGCTTTAAGAAGCAGAAGAACAGACTATCTATCTTCAGTTAATAGAAAAACGCTCTCCTCTGGGCCATAGGTTAAAACATCAAATAGTCGCTAGATAGATGAAGTATAAATCGCTCCAGTATGAGTATGGGGAGAGGGTCAGCCGAGAACTAGCACATCAGATTTTAGACCGGCAGTCCAATTGTATGATTCATTCAATTAAGGGTATGGATGATTTATCAATCCTGGAGCAATTTCCCCGGCTTTATGAGGAGTTATATAGTCAGTCTCAGGCGATTGATCAAGCTGGACTCAGGGATTACTTGCAGCAATTTAGTCTCCCTCATCTCAGTGAAGACCGCTCCGTGTTTTCACATGAAAGCGCTGCCCCCGAGAAGCGCCTTCATTCACCCTCTGCTTGTTAGAGGCCAACAACTTAAGCTGACCCCCTATACGGACGATGTGGCGGTCTTCTGCACTAATCTGCTATCAGCTATTCAACAGGTCTCAGAAGAAGCGGCTAGGTTCAACAAGTTCTCGGCGTACAAGCTTAATCTGTCTAAACCTCAGGCCCTTTTGAACTTTAAACCAGACTTTCCTATGCCTGGGGTACTGCAACGGTGGTCTATCTTGGAATTAGACTGTCTCCCTTGGTTATGAATATTATCAAACTGAACTATGAACCTTTACTACTCGCAGTCATTTTTTTTTTTTTTTTAAATCTATTTTTATTATATTTTTTCATTGTTTCAGCAACCATACAAACATATACAATATGTCATATATTTGGTGTTGGCTATGCAGTGGACAATGTAACATTTTACATATAGCATTGAAAATATTAACAGATACAGTCTGGGCTCTTAATTGTAACATACACAGAAAGGCAGCGCGTATTTATGAGATACAAATGCCTATTACTTATGCCCATGCAATCACAGTGTTGTCTTAGTGAGTAGTGTTTGCCAGTGCTATAAGTTGTTGTTGCGTATTGTCTCGTAGTCTTAGGAGGCAGAATTACTACTCGCAGTCACTTCCAAGATTAAATCCTGGAATAAGCTCCCACTTACTATTCTAGGTCGAATCAATATTATTAAAATAAATATCCTTCCAAAATGTCTTTATTTATTTCGAGCTAATCCCTTTCAGAGTTCTGGAGTCCTTTTTTTAAGCACCTGGAGGGCGCCATTGGAAGTTTTATATGGAGCTATAGGCACACAAGACGTGCCATTTGTTTCATGAAGCTTCCGTACAAAAAAGGAGGACTCCAGCTTCCGGACTTTAAGTTATACTTTTGGGCAACCTTTACCCGTCGTCTGCGCAGCCTACTAAACCCAGGGGATCCGGAACCTTCATCTTTTGGCTACCAGCCAGCCCTTGGATCTAAGTTTAGTTTTTTTTTTAATAGGCTAGGGGACCCCACATATTTTAAGAGGGTACGCTTTATAAATAATAAGTGATATTATTTATATTTGGCGGGGATATGTACTAAATACTCAATAGCTTTTTAAACTAAAGATACACCACTTTGGGATAATCTTGCTTTCCCCCCAATTTTCCATGATTTAGTCTGTAGGGTTTGGGCCCTGCATGTGGTTTCAATGTTGGGCCAGCTGTATGATCTGAATGGTTTTTTATCCTTTCAAAGATTGCATGATCAGTATGGACTTCCTCGTCAAGTCTTTTTTTAAGTACTTACAATTTAGAGACTATCTACGGTCAGGTTGTGAACACATGTGCGATATGGAAAGCTCAAAGCTAATGGTATACTATTATAAATCTTCTATAAAACCTTCTATTAGTATAAAGTATCAAGGTTTCTGTCAAGATATTACCGATAATATGGCTTCATTAGCTACAAAATGGAGCCGGTCTCTTGCATCTGAGATTTTAATCTCAGAGATCCAGAGCGCATTAGAGATACTGGATCAATCAGTATACTCCACAAATTTAAACTCGCAACAACTCTGATCAATCTGTTTTCTATATTATACCCCGGATAAAATCTCCCGATGGGGAGCTAATTCTACCTCAGATAAGACTAAGGGGTCGATTCCGATCTCGGCCGGAAGCGCACCTAACACTATTCGTCCGGAAAAAAACCAAGCCGAACGCGTGTTTCCCGACCGATTCGAACAGTCGTCCGAACGAGCAAGTACGATGCGCATAACAGCACAGATTCCGAGCGAGCCGTACTTACCCATTCCAGCTCCTGTTCCCCGCCCGAGCCGGATCCGTAAACGTCGAATCGAGTCGCACAAAAGCAAATATACAGCACCTTCCGGCCGGACTAGTACGATGCGCCTTCCGTACGCGCCGAACCCGTCGCTATGTCCGGCACGTCAGAGCATCCGGGAGAGCTGTACATAAGCTCCGATTCGCGCCACAAGACGATCCACGGCTACGAGACGAACAAGCCAGCGACGAGTACGAGTCGAAGCCACAAGAAATCCGAACGAGACGACCCAACCATGAATCCCATTGCGCAGGTCCTACCAATACTCTACATCTATTACCGGAACCGGTACGTCAAACACCCACAACACAAACAAACGACACGTACCCGACATATGTCACACACACATAGGGATGCAGAAATGACGTACACTAGCAACAGCAGAACCATAGGGGCAGGATGGCTATCACCAATGCCATACACACCCATAGGGGCCTGATGCCTACCACTACCACCACCCCTACTCAGGGGGGCCTGGATGCCTACCACTACCACCAACCCTACTCATGGGGGCCTGGATGCCTGTCACTACTACCATCCCCACTCATAGGGGGATGGATGCCTACCACTACCACCACCCCTACTCAGGGGGGCCTGGATGCATGTCACTACTACCATCCCCACTGATAGGGGGATGGATGCCTACCACTAACACCACCCCTACTCAGGGGGTCCTGGATGCCTGTCACTACTACCATCCCCACTCATAGGGGGATGGATGCCTACCACTACCACCACCCCTACTCATGGGGGCCTGGATGCCTACCACTACCACCACCCCATCTCATGTGGGCCTGGATGCCTGTCACTACTACCATCCCCACTCATAGGGGGATTGGATGCCTACCACTACCACCACCCCTACTCATGTGGGCCTGGATGCCTGTCACTACTACCATCCCCACTCATAGGGGGATGGATGCCTACCACTAACACCACCCCTACTCATGGGGGCCTGGATGCCTACCACTACCACCACCCCTACTCATGGGGGCCTGGATGACTACCACTACCACCACCCCTACTCATGTGGGCCTGGATGCCTGTCACTACTACCATCCCCACTCATAGGACGGGTAATGCATGACACAACCAGCATACTCCAACATAAGGAATGTCAGAAAAAGACATCACCCCAACATCATGACAAGCGTGTGTAGTCTGTGTCAAATGCCTACAACACTGAACATGACATTGAACATACAATGTGACCCCCTATCACATGTGTCACACATAAATGTGTGTGGCCTCCACAATGCAAGCAGACCATGACCACTGTGGCAATGGGGTCTAAACCCCCATCATCACAGTGACCAAAATGTAAGTGTGGGGTCCATAGCTGAAGCCCAATTGAACATTGTGGCAATGGGGTCTAAACCCCCATCATCACAGTGACCAAAAGGTAAGTGTGGGGTCCATAGTTGAAGCACATTTTGAACATTGTGGCAATGGGGTCTAAACCCCCATCATCACAGTGACCAAAAGGTAAGTGTTGTCATGGAAAAAGCTGCAACTGCCAAACAGCATGGATGATTCCTGGTCACATAACAACAAACACATCAGTGGCAAAGTAGTGCTTGTGTACCATAGCAACATAGATTGGGTGAGGCAAACAGTGCAGTGCAAATAAAACATACATTTGGCCATGTGCAGACAAACATCACCCATGGGGGCTGACATTGTCAACATTTATCAATTACACAATGACAGAAGTGACCATCATAATGCAGACCCACATATCTGCACCAATGGACACACAAATGTAGATATCCTGTGGAGACTGTAGATGTGAGGTGAACAAATACCATACCATGGCAGCAATGGGACATACAAACCATGATTATTGTGCTGACTGATGACCTAGGAGTCCCAGGGACAGCAGGGGAAATCCTCCAAACAACATACAGCCAATGGCACACTAAAGATATGCCAATGCAGTGGTGCAGATGCACAAACACAAACAGGCAGCCTCACACTGCATATCAAACACAACAGGTGATGGGGGGTGTGCCAGTGTCCCCAGGCAACCACACAACACATGAGGAGGCCTGAATTCCAATTACACAGATGTGTATACAGTGCCACACAAAAGAAACTCATGGATCGGATTCCCCTATGTGGGCAATCAGGCATTGTTAGATGAGAGGGAGCCCAAATTACACATGTCACACAAGCTTGTAGGAACAGCAACTAACACAGCAAGAGACAGACCCACAACAGCACTACCCCCAGGGGCCCCACATTGTGGTGACCCTGGCCTGCATGATAATCCCACTGTGATGACAAAGGTAGATGTCGTTCACACTGTGAACCACAGCCATGTGTCCTGAGCAACTAACTACCATCACACCTACACAAGCACAAATCAATCAGCACGGCCTGTCAGCCAAGGCCAATATGGAGGTAGGGGTCTAGCCGTGCAACAACTCATATTTGCACACACTCAACACCACACACCTTGATCTCCACCAATGTGCAGCAGTGAAGCTCACATGGACTGGTGACATTGCACATGCACCCATGACAATCCCAGGGGTGGTGGTGGGAACTAAGGTGCGAAACCCATCACACATGGCCAGTCAACAAGACTCGTGAATGTCTGACACACTGCACAGTACGCCGTACATGGGCATGACGTGAAATCCACCCCAATCAATGGGATCCCGGCCACAGTCACACACCAATGAAGAAGCCAAGGTGACCCACAAAGAACACACATAGACAACTTCCAACATTGCAGCTCTGACCCTGAGGAGTGGCAGCAGTCACACACACAACGTGTCACAATCACTGAAAGCTACCACAAACTGTAAATTACATGACTTGTTTAACCAACAAGTGCCAATGGGAATCCTGACTGTGTCCCATCTGCGTTTGCCCACATCCCCAGCCCTGACAACAAAGACAACTAGGGATGACAACCTGATGAACATTAGTTTGCCATGCACCCACATCCCGGAGAAACCAGGTCCAAGATGCTGGATGAACACAGGACAACTCAGCAAGCATCACAAACAGGAACATCCCTAGGGACACAGCCTGTGTAGGAAAAGGGAAGGGAACACACACAGACATGCTCACACAACACACAACACACAACACGGGCCCAGGCAATGTCACGGGATTACACACTGCCATGAGGGCACTCCACTCCTGTGGAAGGTCCGCTGTGCCAAACCTTGTCTGTGCACGACTCAAACATGTCAGCAGAACACTCGGTCAGTGAGTCAACAACTACAACACACTGAAGGCTCTGCTCACATCAGCCTGGGTACGGGAGTGTCACGTCAGTCATCTGCATACACCCAAAACACGTGTCAAGCAAGTTGCACTGTATACACAGATGAGTCCTTCAACATTGATGTGCTAAACTGCATGTCCAGTGGAGATGGGCACACAGTCAGGGAAATAGAAACATTGAACAATGGTAAGCCCACCAGATGTGCATCAGTGTAAGCCAAAGATGTTAATTCACAAATGCAAAACGCACATCCCTGTGTCACATGCTGAACATTACACCCTCAGACTGCAGCAAAGGATGCTATAGATCCAGACTACAATAGGACACATATCCCACGGACCACATGGAGTCCATCACAGCAACACTTCATTTTCCTGATCTGAACACTATTACAACTGCAAATGAATGATGATACTCATCTACATCATGTACATCCAAAGAAAAACCACAAGTATACAAAAAGAGGCTTTATTCAGCAAATGTTAAACTAAAATTTTTAGTCCAAAAGAAACTAAGGCCAATGGCCAGTCCAAATACACAGTCCCAACAGGGTGATATGTGACAACTTGCCACCCATTGCTTGCCTGCACTGGTACGGACAGGGGACATCCCCCTCGGAGGGGCATACAATGGGCAGGCCAGGCACCGCAGGGACAGGATCAGGGGATGCCAGAAGGAGGCAGTGAAGGGGTGGTGGGTGCAGGAGTGTCACCGGCAACTGCAGTGGAGGTGTCTGACTCAGTGGGGGCCGGCACCACTGTAGGGCACAAGTCAGATGGTGTGGGTGCTGCAACCACTGCAGTGGGCCGGTCAGATGGAGTGGACTGGGTCCTCACTACAGTGCCCGAGTCAGACGGGGTGGTTGTGGACTCCACTGCAGTGCATGTCTCCAAGGGAGTGGAAGGGGGGGCAGATGAGGTGGGCAGGACAGAGGGGGGAGACCCGGTCTCCACACCAGTGGCACAAACAGGCAGAGCGTCTGGTTTGGGGGTGGAAGAGCAAGTGGTAGGGGGGGCGGGCCTAAGCTGTTTGGGGATGCGGTATCGGTGTGTGGGGGAAACTGGGGCAGGGTGTGGCGGTGGAACCTGTGGAGTGGTGGCCTGGGGGATGGAGGAGAGAGACTGTGTGGTGGAGCTGCGTGGTGGTGGTGGTGGGGTCTTGCCCTTCCTGGTCCGGGGGGACTTTCGAATGGGGTCCTCAGTCTGCCTGTGCCTGGGGGAGGGTGTCCGGGTGTGAGTGGCACTCCCGTCTGTGTGTGGTGGTCGCCGCTTCCGCCTGGACTTCGTGTCAGATGTATCTGTGGGGAAGAGGCCAAGCTCACAGAGGAAGAGCTTCTGGGAGGGGGGGTTGCAGGTGAGGCAAGGGAAGGGGTTTTGGAGGGAGAGGTATTTGAGGACTGCGGAGTGCTCGTGGATGCGTCTGTGTGTGTCTGGGCCCCATCCCCTGTGAGTGAGGTATCAGTCCCCTGACTGTGCGTGCGTGTGCGTCTGGATTTTGGCTTGTGTGTCTGTGTGCTGTTTGTGTCTGTGCTGGTGCGTGCCGGTGTGTGTGTGTTTGGGACAGGTAGGGTGCTGGGGATTGTGGATGGGGCAGAGGTAGGAGGGGTGAGGGACTGTTGCAGGAGGGACACTGCTGCCGTCAGTGAGGAGGCCATGGACTGATTGGTCCGATGTAGGGCAGACATGCCAGATGACATGCCCTCCATGAATGACACCAGTTGTGTCAAAAGACCCGTGTGTGCATGGAGGACACTCAGCATTGATGTCTGCCCTACATGGATCTGTTTCAGCAAGTCCACAGACTCCACACTCAGGGCAGCAGGGGGACAGAGGCAGGGGGTGCGGTGCCTGGCATGAAGGAGACACGCTCCCCTACACGGGAGCCTCCACGGACATGTGGGATGGGAGCAGATGGGAGGGTGGAGATGGTGGTGGTGGCGGGGACAGACTTGCTTGACGTTGCCTCTGGTCTGCTGACACCCGCCTCCACAAGGGAGTCCTCACTGGAAGTGCTGTTTTCCCCAGCCGAGGTGGTCGTAGCTGAGGTCGCCTCAGTGTGGCTCCCCTCACCCTCCGTGCCACTGGGTCCCTCGGTTTCCCCTGCAGTGGACCCAGTCTGGCTCTGCCGCTCCTCCTGGTCCGAGGAGCTGTCTCCTTCTGTGGCCGTGGATGTATCTGCAAACAATCAGGATAAACAGAGCAACATTAGTCACCTGTACTGACCACACACACCACAGTAAGTACAGCACATCACAGAGCAAGCCCTGCCATCATTTGCTAGACATTGCAATTAGTGCTGACACTGATTTGAAGAAGCCCATTGTCTGCCTGACAGTCAGTCATGCCACACATATCCTACCTGTCCATGCACCCATCTGTCTGCTGCCTGTTGTATGCGACTAATCATATGTGCACACATGCACCACATACACAGTTGTTGGACATCCAAGAGAACATATGGAAATGTGTCACTCCAAACACATGCCATCTCCTGCCACTGACTCAGTACATGTGTCAGGAAAAGTGATGGGCAAAGTCTCTGTTGATATGCGTGTTTTGGTTCCATCACCAGACACAATGATGTCCTCATGCCCTGATAGACAATGCGACAATGGTGTGCATGCAGGACATATCACACCACTCCTGGATCACCCTTTGCGATTGGAATGTCATGGCACAGGCCTGTCTGGCAAGTCAGTAATAACTGTCTCCTGTCACAGGGGCAGTGCATACACACAACACCAGTCTGCACTGTGTCACAATCATGGAAGTTTTTGAAATGTAAGTCCTGTAGCTGACAGGTGCACATGTGCACCCCTGGCCACCCACATCATGAGGACTGAGATGATCCCACGTCAATCAAATGAGACATTTGAGTGACTGCAAACACAAATCCATACACATGTGCACTTCACCGTCTGATGAGAATGAACCAAAGCTGCCTGCACCTCAATGTCTCATACAACATCGTGCACAGTCAAGGGATCAGAGACCTATGCATTAACCTATGTGCAGATCCCATAGTCACAACTCAGATGGCTGGTCACCCCAAATTGTTAAACACTCCAGGAGTCCAAATAGCAAGGCCACACCACGGTGACACAGAGGCATACACTTGAGTGCACTCTTCACAATGCCCAATATGTATGCTGACACACGGGAGTGGGAGAACAGAGTGCCTTCGATGTACGGAGTAGGCATTACAGTCCTGGTCCATGTGCAACCTGGTATGAGCCTGAACACTAGGCAGGTGGCTATGCATGCGTCACACACATGATGTACATACTTCTGAGGCTCCTACCTTGGTCTCTGCAGCACCATGGGTGTGTGGCACATACCCCAGACATGTGGTGAGTCAGAGCAGCAATTGGAACACACATCAAAGCCATACCCAGAGTACATGTCAGATCACAGGCATTGTGAGCAATTGTACCACCCATGCAGCCCACCACAAAGTTTATGTAACTGATGCTGTCCCCAACTTGAACCACAGGTAACTGCAAGTACACAGTACCCAAGTGACCTAAGTCACAGACTGTAAGGGCCACACCTGTGTATCAGATGAGGAGGGGGCATGACACAAGTGAGGGACATGAGTCCAGGACGACATGACAGTTGTACTGTGGAAGTGGAACCAGGCTAAAGGAGTGCATAGAGCATGTCAGTCATAGTACACAGTTGAGGCTAGCACTTACCCCCTCCTTGCTGCTGTCTGGCCTTCAGCTGCCCATCCAGGTCAGGGAAGACCACCGCCAGGATCCGGAGCATGTGGGGGGTCAGGGTCCGGTGTCCGCCCCTCCTGCGAGGAGGCGACATATTCAGCTGGACCCTTGCGATCCTCCGGGTCCAGCCACGAAGGTCCTGCCACCTCTTCTGGCAGTTGCGGATTCTGTGCCTGTAGACCCCCACCGATCGTACTGCCCGGACGATGGTCAGCCAGATCTCCTGCTTCTGGTGGGCATCAACCTGTGAGGATGACAAAGTGAAAAGGCCATTACTACACATGCAACATTTCCTTGCATCACACAGTTGGATATACATGTCTCAATCACAGGGGCATATGATCTACACAGGTAGTGCAACTATGGCTATGAACAGTTTGCCAGCAGTTACTAAATGGTATCATTGCCTGGGAAGTCAAACCTTGTTGGAATGCACTGTTACTGCACTATACCTGTTCAGTGCATGTGACTACACACTTTGGGGGGTGACAACTACTCAGTGAGCATGCTAGCCACTGGTGTACACACTGTACGTCTTGCTAGTCAGACAACATGCACAATTAGTAAGGCAGTGGACAGCACACTCACCTGCTACCCTGGTTTCCCATACAGCTTGCTGTACTGTGGAAGGAGGCTGTCCAGCAGGGCCTGGTTCTCCTCAGTGCTGAAGACTGGGGCTCTATCCACAGTACGTGCCATTGCAGTAGCCAGACGATGCAGAGACAGCAGCTGTGTTGGTGGCAGATGTCGTCCTGGAGCATGTAGTGCAGGCAAGTGAGCTCTCTGGGGAACAGCCAGCATTATATGTGTGCTGCAGAGGCAGATACTGTCCCATGTGTCCAAAGTGATAGGTCCAAATCGTTTGCATCTTCTGAATCTGGCCAATCCATGGAATTGCACCACTTATACACGCCCACAGCATCCTTCAAAAGTTTAACTTCATGACACCCATGAATTGCAACATTGTTGTGGGTGGCCAACTGAATTCACTGCATCCGACTCGTACAAGCTTCGAAAACGCGTCCGTTACCATGTCAGGCCATAGCCAATGCGTGCGCACCGATCGGACCATTGCTGTACGACGCGTATTTCGGATGACAACACGCATCCGTCCACATCATATGCAATGGCCAATGCGTGCGCACCGATCGGTCCATTGCTGTACAACGCGTATTTCGGATGACAACACGCATCCGTCCACATCATATGCAATGGCCAATGCGTGCACACCGATCGGTCCATTGCTGTACAACGCGTATTTCGGATGACAACACGCATCCGTCCACATCATATGCAATGGCCAATGCGTGCGCACCGATCGGTCCATTGCTGTACAACGCGTATTTCGGATGAGAACACGCATCCGTCCACATCATATGCAATGGCCAATGCGTGCACCCGGATCGCACCATTGCTGTACGACGCGTCCCTGTACAAGTCACTCGCATATGTCACCATGGTTGTCACTGGTGAACGTATGCCAGCCACATTTACTTGCCAGGGACTCAGGGGCACACCTACAACACCACAGCCTGTCCACACTGTATCCTAAGGCATGTAAGGCTGCATTACCTGTGTGTGTATGGGGGTCAACATGTGGTTTTTTTGGTGGCACTTGGGGGCAGCCACTCCCAGTCTGTGCACGTGTTCATGGGGACAGAATCCTTTGTGTGTTGTGCACATGACCACTGTGATGTGCAACTGTTCAGTTCAGAGCATGTGGCATGGTCACATTTCCAGGTTGTGTATGTGTATGTCATGTCACATACACCCTGAGTCCCATGTGGGAAGGTATGTACGTCACAGGGTGACCCATTGCCACAATAGTGATGGCCCTCCACAGTCTGTGTGCATGTTGTGTTTCCGATGTCTCTGATTCCATGTGCACAATGGGAGACAGTCTCCACATCCACGTTGTTTGTGCATGGACTTTGATGTTGTGCGTGTGTGTGTCACAGACGTCCATGTCTGTCCTGCAGAGGCAACAGGGGCCACTACCTGTGGGAGTCATGGTTGTTTTGCTGACGTGTACATGATACGCCATGTCATGCCAGTGTCCATGTGGCAATACAGGGTCCCTGGGAATCTACCTGTCAATGAGCTGTGATGCCTGTGGCACATCTGTCCTCACATGTCACTGTGGTGTGTGTTTGGTACGTGACAGCAGTACATGGGTACTGTGACACAGCCTAATGATTTCCCATAGCACAACCTGGAACTTGTTGTCAACACATGTTGAACTGTGATGTTAGATGTTGGCCATGTAGGTGCCATATATGTCCATACAGAACGGCACACACATCAGGTACTTGTGTCTCGTAATGATGTATCATGTGATATTGAGTATGGTCAATGCCACATATGTGGGGTGACTGACAATCTTTCTTTCTTCACCTATGCACTGCAGGGCACCAGCTGTCCATAGACCATTCCCTGACCTTGCAACGATGGTTGAACGTGACTGCATCCGACGGTACCGCTTCAACAGGGCGCTGATTGAGGAATTGGCGGTGCGGTTGGCCCAACATTTGCAACCTGGCCGGCCATACCCTACAGCGCTGACCCCAAGGTGAAGGTGATGGCAGCACTACACTTCTTTGCCACCGGTACCTTTCAACACACTGTGGCGTCTGCTGGTGGGATGTCACAGACCATGTTCAGCCGTGTGCTACGCGATGTTTTGGAGGCAATGTTGAGATACCTGAACCAGTACATCTATTTCCCTAAACGTCAACAACTCACTGACGTCAAGAGTGACTTCTATGCCCTGGGGAGGATGCCACATGTCATTGGCTCCATTGATGAGACACATGTGGCTTTGGTACCACCACAGGCACATGAGCAGGCATACAGGAACAGGAAACATTACCATTCGATCAATGCTCTGGTGGTATGTCTTGCAGATATGAGCATCTCACATGTGTGTGCCCGTTTCCCCGGTTCGGCACACGATGCCTACGTGATGAGGAGTAGTCGCATCCCGAGGATGATGTCACAGATGCAGAACCAGCGTGCCTGGCTTCTCGGTGTGTACTGACTTTGTACCATTGTGTGTGTTCTGCAATGTTGTATTCCGCCCTCTTTTCCAACTCAGCTAATGTGCAATTGTCTGTATGTAGGTGACTCCGGATACCCCAACATGCCGTGGTTGCTGACACCCCTCAGGAACCCTGTGACACCAGCCCAGATGCGCTACAATGAGGCACATGGTCGGACCAGGAGAGTGATCGAGCGGACATTTGGTCTCCTGAAGAGCCGCTTTCGCTGCCTAGACAAGACAGGAGGGGCCCTCCCATATGCCCTAGCAAAGGTGTGCAAGATTGTCATCGTCTGCTGCATGCTACACAACCTGGCAGTGCGGAAGGAGTTGCCTCTCATCCTGGATGACGATGACCAACATCCGCCACCTGTGGAGGATCCTGGCCTGGGCCACGATGCCAGTGATGATGATGATGATGAGGGTGATGTCCGCACACAGCTCATCACCAACTTCTTCAGCTGAATGTGAGTATCCAGAGATGTCATGTCAATGATGTGAGTTTGCATGATATGTGTGGGTGGTGCTCTGGTGCTGTTTGAGTGTGGCCATGTGCTACTTGACTGGATGCGTGCAGCGATGTGTCCTTACAGGTAGTCTGTACTCCCCAACAGCCCAATACATGTCACAAGGTATCTTGTGACATGTATTGGGCATGAGTATTGCAGTTCTGTCCTGTTCTTCAGTGCTTTTGACTGTGTGTCATGTCTGTCCTTCACAGGGTACTTTCAGAGTTGTTTGGTCAACTCGGATCCCCCGACACCATGATTCAGCTTTCAGGGTGGAAGCAGTCGTTTCCCTACAGGTGATGTGCCACACACCCCTGGACTTTATTTCTTCTACACTTGTTGACTGTGTGGCCACTGCCACGTGGGATTACCTTGCATTTGTAGTGGAAACAACATGTTACAAATGTGTAATAAACCTGTGCTTCACTTTGGGATGTGCGTTGTCTGTGGTCACACATCTGACTGACATTTGCTTACTGCACCTGTGGGCTAGTTAACACAGACTCTGAATAGGTGTGGTGTCTGTGCATTCCACTGTATTTCCTGGCAACATCAGTGTAGGCGATGAGTCAGATGGCCCTGGTGTCTATGTGTTGTGTAGCCCTAGTGGTGTGTCTCCCTCATATGTGTCACGTCGCCATGACTCACATGACGGTGTTGAACTTGCTGTAGCAGTTAGCATGCACAGTGTCATTTAGCAGATCATCATCTCCATGACAAAAACAACGTTGGAATCACAACAGAGGCAAGTATGGTGTATTAGTGAGTTTATTTACATACATGTGTGAGGATAGTGCACAGGATGGTGGGTGCTGTACATTGGTATTGGAATCCAAAGTTCCCAGATGAGTTGGAAGTGTTGGTAGCAGAAATGTCCTGAGTAAAGTCCACAGTCATCTGATACATTAGTCCAAATTAAACTCCCCATGTCATGTGGGAGAGTTGGATTGCATTCGACAGGGTGAACAGTTTGCACACAAAGGAGAATTTCCAGAACAGGTGTTGGGTTCCTGGGGGATGTACATGGCCATCGGCCTCTCAGTTGTCCTTCCTCGGACGACCCCTCTTCTTTCTGGGGGGACCTTCACGTGCAGGCCGCTGCGGTGCAGAGGACTCTCCACCAGAGTCATCCTCCCTCCCTGTGTCAGTTGCAGTTGTTGCGGCACCAGATGTTGTGGGCACACAGGGAGGTGTGGACATGTTGGTGCTAATCTGGCGGAGGCATGTCAATATGTCCCTCTGCACCGCTGTCAGTTCTTCCAATGTGTCCCACTTGGACTCCATGCCAGACATGTGTGTCTCCACACGGGACATGTGTGTCTCCACACGGGACATGTGGGAGTCCAAGCGGGCATGATGGGCAGCCTGCTGCTGTTGAATGTCCTTGAGGATCCCCACTACCTGGCTGACCTCTCCGGTGCTATTCTGGTACGCATCAGCAATGCGTGCCAGTTGTGGGTCATCATGCAGTCCAGACCCCTCTGCAAACAGCGACCTCTGCCTACCACCCCTCCCACCATCCCTGGCCACACGAGCGGGAGCTGCGGTGGCACGCACAGGTGACCCTAGGCCCCCTTGGGGGTTGGTACTGGGGTTGTTGTCCGTTGCTTCACGGTGGGCTGGGGTCCCTGTGCTGTTGTCATTCAGTGTCCTTGGTCTGTCCGTGTCGGCGGGGGTGGTCTGTGTGTTGGCAGATATTAGAGGAATGGATGCAGGGGGTGCAGATGGTGGTCCTGCTGGTGCTGCATGATGACTCACACCGGAGGTGCCAGGTTGGTCTTCGCCATCCGATGAGGGCAGAGGCTGTTCCACACCAGAGAGCTCAGGGTCCCCCGGAGCCTGGGACAGGGACTCCTCCTCATCTGCTGCTGTGTCCCCATCATCACCTGTTTTTGGAAGAGACACACAATGTATGTTATGTTTCTGCAGGCATCAATGGTTCAAACTCATGACAGTTGTGACTGTACCTCTGGATGCGGCCCTGTACATTGCATTGTCCTAAGTTGTCATAGTCAGAGGTTGATATTGGTGTGGCTCATTGTCCTGCCAACCTGATGCATTTCAATGTGGATGTTGAGGTGTGTGCATGACCAGCATTGGTGGTATTTGGTTGACATCCGGACCTCCTTCTCCCCCAGCCCAGTTATCCCACCATGAAGCATGCCACCCTTGCAGTGGGTGCAGGTTGACTCTCAGGATGTCAGTCAGTGGTGTCCTGCTGTTGGTTGGTGCCCAGTTCCCAGCAGGGCCTGGTACTCCCCACAACAGAGCACCATTGTCAGACATCTTTGAAGTGGCTTTTCACTCCCTGTGAGGTGTGCATGCTTCAGTGTGAGCTTGCTGGGCCATGTGGGTGGGGGATGTTGAGCTGTGACTACCACTCCCATCATGCTATTGCCTATACCCCCTTCCCAGCATGCCCATACTTCCTTCCTTTTGACTCTGCTTCCCTGTGGGGTTGTGTGCCTGTGCTGACAGGATGGCTGACAGTGTTATCCTGGCGTTTGTTTGGCTACAAGTCCCAAAAGTGTCCCTGTGCTTCACACAGCATAACCCAGTGTGGTTGTTCTTTGTGGGATATTTAATTAGAGTGTGAGGCATTGCATTCTCCCAGGTGAGTTGTGTGGAGTTTGTGTTAAGGGGGTGTGTGAGAAAAGCTGCTGGTAACTATGGTCAGAGCTGTCAGTCCTCCTTCCCACCCAGCCAGATATCCCACCATGGAACGTGCTTCCATTGCAGGGAGTGCAAGTTGGCTTTCAGGATGTCAGTCAGTGGTGTCCTGCTGTTGGTTGTTGCACAGTTCCCAGCAGGGCCTTGTGCTCCCCACAGCAGTACCCAGTGTCAGCCATCTTGTCAGTTCTTTTCCACTCCCTGTGATGTGAGCATGGTTCAGAGTGGTGTTGATGGGCCAATTGTGAGGGTGACCAATATCTGTGACTAACACTCCCATCATGCTATTGCCTACACCCCCTTCCCAGTATGCCCATACTTCCTTCCTTTTGAGTGGACTTCACTGTGTGTGAGTGTGACAGCAATGGCAAGATGGCTGACAGTGTGGTCCTGTTGTTTGTTGGTGCACAGTTCCCAGCAGGGCCTTGTGCTCCCCACAGCTGAGGCCAGTGTCAGACATCTTTGAAGTGGCGTTTCACTCCCTGTGAGGTGTGCATGCTTCAGTGTGAGCTTGCTGGGCCATGTGGGTGGGGGATGTTGAGCTGTGACTACCACTCCCATCATGCTATTGCCTACACCCCCCTTCCCAGCATGCACATACTTCCTTCCTTTTGAGTGGACTTCACTGTGTGTGAGTGTGACAGCAATGGCAAGATGGCTGACAGTGTGGTCCTGTTGTTTGTTGGTGCACAGTTCCCAGCAGGGCCTTGTGCTCCCCACAGCTGAGGACAGTGTCAGACATCTTTGAAGTGGCTTTTCACTCCCTGTGAGGTGTGCATGCTTCAGTGTGAGCTTGCTGGGCCATGTGGGTGGGGGATGTTGAGCTGTGACTACCACTCCCATCATGCTATTGCCTACACCCCCCTTCCCAGCATGCACATACTTCCTTCCTTTTGACTCTGCTTCCCTGTGGGATAGTGTGCCTGTGCTGACAGGATGGCTGACAGTGTTGTCCTGGCGTTTGTTTGGCTACAAGTCCCAAAAGTGTCCCTGTGCTTCACACAGCATAACCCAGTGTGGTTGTTCTTTGTGGGATATTTAATTAGAGTGTGAGGCATTGCATTCTCCCAGGTGAGTTGTGTGGAGTTTGTGTTAAGGGGGTGTGTGAGAAAAGCTGCTGGTAACTATGGTCAGAGCTGTCAGTCCTCCTTCCCACCCAGCCAGATATCCCACCATGGAAAGTGCTTCCATTGCAGGGAGTGCAAGTTGGCTTTCAGGATGTCAGTCAGTGGTGTCCTGCTGTTGGTTGTTGCACAGTTCACAGCAGGGCCTTGTGCTCCCCACAGCAGTACCCAGTGTCAGCCATCTTGTCAGTTCTTTTCCACTCCCTGTGATGTGAGCATGGTTCAGAGTGGTGTTGTTGGGCCAATTGTGAGGGTGACCAATATCTGTGACTACAACTCCCATCATGCTATTGGCTACACTCACTTCACCAGCATACACAGAATTCCTTCCTTTCAGTGAGCTTCCCTGTGAGGTGGTGTTCTAGTGGTGGCAAAATATCTGACTGTGTTTGTTGGTTAGATTTGTGCCACTGCCTTGCTCTATTTGTTGTTAGGTTTGTACATGTCATGACACAGTTACATATCACTATGAGATGGCATGTATTGTGTTTATCTGACTAACATACACATCTTGGGATGATTATCTTTTGGTTGCTGTGGATTTGCTAAGGGTGCATGGTTTGACTATCCTCTTGACAGTGATGTGTGTGTATTGTCACACAATATTGTGTATATTGGTTGTGTACTCACCAGGCTCTGGGATGTTTGATAGTCCATATACGCTCACTGGTGGTAGGATGGCCCGCACCTTCTCCTCCCAGGGCCTGAGGTATACTGGTTTGGCAGGAGGGCCACTGCCGGTGCGATTACTCAAGGCGTAATCCTTCTTGAGTAGGTCCTTGACCCTCCTGCGCACATCATACCACCTGTTCTGGATGTCTTCCTTTGTGCGCAAACATGGTGATTGTGCGTTCACCCTTTCGACGATCCTCTCCCACATCTTGGTTTTCTGCGACATGGGGGTCTGTTGGACCAATGTACCAAACAACTGTGGCTCTACCCTGAGGATCTCATCTACCAGGACTTCCAATTCACTGTCTAGGAACTTTGGATTCTTCTTTGGGGGCATGGTGATGGGTGGTGGTGGGGATTGATGTGTGTGTGAGTGTGCAAGTGAGGGTGGGTGAGTGTAGGTTTTGCTGGGTGTATGAGAGGGTGCTATTTGTGAGGTGCTAATGGTGTGTGGCTTGTGTGATGGATGAGTTGTGAGTGTGTCTGTGGTTGCTGTCTGATGGTGTTCTGTGCTGGCAGGTCAGTTGAATTTGCAAAGGATCATGGTAGGGATTTGTAGCCTTTATAAGGGTGGAGTTGGTGGTGTGCCCTTGTTCCATGTTTATTTCCCCCTGTATTTATTGACTTTGTCATTGCTTGTTTGGCCCTTTTTTTTGTATTTTTTCCTTTGTGTTTTTTAGGCATGTAGGAGACGTTCTACTGACCGAGTAGGACGCTGCAGTTGGCTCGTGCGGGCTTCTCCGAGTTTTTCAAGCTGTGTTCCTGCTGGGTTTCAAGTGCGGCGTACGCGTCGGTCGCGGAGTATTGGGTTGCTTCGGCTCGGTTTTGTATGCGTGTCGGTCGTACGGCTTGGGCTCCGTGCGACTCGGTCTGGTTTTACATGCATTGCATCGTACTGCGCGGGTCGGAGTTCGCGGGTACGTTTCTGTCAGGTTCATTCCTGGTGCGTGTCGGTCGGTTCGATTCGCGTAGTTTCCCGGCCGGATAGCTGGTTTCCGTGCGGTTCGGTCGTTCGGCTTGTGTTCCGTACGAGTCGGTCGTGATTCACATGCATTTCATCGTACTACGCGGGTCGGGCAGCGCCGGTACGTGTCGGTCGGACAACATTCCCGTACCGAGTCGGTCGGTATGTTTTCCGGCCCGAATCGGAATCGGCCCCTAAATGTCCTAAATGTAATCTACCTGCTGCTGATATTGTACATATGTTCGTGTTATGTCCTGTCTTACAAGAATTTTGGGATGGGGTATGTCATACTACTTGTGCCGTCCCGTTATACATTCCACCAAGGAGATAATACTGGACGTCAAGTTTGAGTATTAGGGTGGGTTACAGCGCTTAGCCACGATAATTTGCTGATGATTTGGCTTGCGGTCACGATAGAGGGGCACAGACTTTTACGGTGTGTCTTTATTTTTTTGTTTTAAATGTTTTAATAAAGCAGCATTTATATTTTAAAATTAAAATTAATTTTACAATTAACTCTTCCAAGAGTGTGAATGCTCTCCAGTCCACCGCGGCATTGCCATTTGTAGTGGAGAGAGCCTCTTGCTGACTTTCCCTCACTTCCTGTTAGTCGGAAGGAGGGAGGTTAGCTGTCCAGTGACGCCTGCACCACTACTTAAGCGGATGACGGTAAGCCCGTATGCGCCTGTCCGTGCCTGGACAGGGCCCAGAGCCCGTCCCCCTGGCTGATCTAATGGCGAGAATGGGGTGCTGAAGATTTATTCTAGAGCTGAGCTATTGGTACGAAACATTCCAGGTAAAAGCTTGACCTACCCTAAACTTATCCCGCAGGGATTTGATTTGTGAGCGAATAAATGCCTTGCTTGCAAGTTTCATTTCCCTACTGCATTAGAGCATGTAGCGCCATTGGGGCCTATCCCTTTGAGTTCAGGTTAGTTGATCATCCCTCCTGACTCTGGCCCCAGGGCTAAATGTGTTTTAATTAAAGCAAGGTCTTTGGTTAAGCACCATTTGGAAGTGGCTAAGCTAATAGACTCCCATCAGCTAGACTTCGTCTATGTGACAGAAACATGGGCAGACCAGTCGGCGGGACCAGAAATTATTGCTTTAGTCCCATCTACTTACAGGATTCACAGGCTACATAGGGAGGACAGGAAAGGTGAGGGGCTTGCTGTTATCTATCGGGATATCTATGCGGCTTTCTTTTCCTCGGCTCCTAATCCAGAGTTTGAAGGTTTGTTCTATAAATTCAAGCTATCCAAATCTCAGTCGCTCAACGGTCTTTTGCTGTATAGACCACCAGGCCCAAAAAACACTTTCTTGACGTAATTGGTCAGTCCCTAGAATATTCTCTCTCTACAACTGATTTCACTTTGTTGGGTGATTTTAATTTTCATCTAGAGAATTGCAACGATACTGACAAGGTTGCTCTGCTTGACTTAATGTCAGGTTTTTGGTTCGGAGCAATGTGTGGCTGGGCCAACCCACCGTGCTGGCCACACCTTAGATGGGATTTTCTCCAATTGTAATTACTGTACCAACTTTGCTATATTGCCAGTGGCGTGGTCTGATCACAGTGCAGTCAGTTGGGAAATCCTTGTACGTCATAATACTGCCCCAAAGAATGTTCCTGGGAAGTTCGTTTATTCCCAGGCTTGCAACCAGATTGATGGCCATGAACTTAACTCAGTCCTCTCCAATTCTTGACCCACAAAGTCTGATGATCCTGAAAAAATGGTCTTCAATTACTCCTCATTGCCATCTGGGGCAGTCGATGGGCTGCCTCCAGCCAGTCAGACCTTATCCAGGAGAAGCAAACCTACATCCCCGTGGTTAGGGGAAGCGCTCCGGGCTGCTAAGAAAGCTTGTCATAAACAGGAACGGATGTAAAGCGAAAATTACGACAACAATGAAAAACAAAATTACAAATTGCTGCTGGCAGACTATAAAAAGCTTATAGTGAAGGAAAAGTTTAAGTACTTCATCAATTCCATTGAAGCAGCTAGCTGCTCGTCTAAGGCCCTCTTTCAAGTTGTTTCCAAACTCTCCTCACCAGCGGTCATGAGTTTGGAAAGCACTAATCAGGACTTCTGTGATTCCCTAGCATTATTTTTTCTGAATAAAGTTGAAGTCATTCTTAATAAATTCACTTTGAAAATTGCAATACAACCCTCGGGGTATCATAATTGTCTTTGGGACGTTAGGAAGCAGTCGTTCTCTGAGTTTAATTCTCTCTAAGTAGACCAAGTCAGACAGTTGGTTCTTTCAACAAAATCAGGCTCCCATAATGATCCTTGTCCCCAAAAAACTTACATCTCATACCTGACCTGGTTGCTGCCCAACTGACGCCCATCTTTAATGTTGTACTGAAGACTAGTGTCTTTCCAAAAGCTTGGAAAACTGCCTCTGTTCTCCCATTGCCTAAGAAAGCCAACTTGAACACTCTTGACCCCATCAGCTTTAGACCTATACCCAGACTGCCATTCTCTGTGAAGATATTGGAGAAAGAAATGACTCTTCAACTATCGGCCTTCCTGAATAGCAATCAACTGCTGAATGATTCCCAATTTGGGTTTCGCAGAGGGCAATCTACAGAATCGGCTCTTATTGTAGCCACGGAAATGGTCGGGGCTAAAGTTGATGGTGGGGGCATTGCTGCCCTCATCCTCCTTGATTTGACGGCAGCTTTTGAGTCTGTCAATCATGACCTACTGATACACCGGTTGGCAGATTTGGGTGTAGAGGGGGTAGCTTTGGCCTTTTTCAGATTCTTTCTGGCAGATCAAATCCAGACAGTAGCCATGGGTGACTTCACCTCAAAATCCTTTTCTCTGCCTTGTGGTAAACCTCAGGGCTCATCAATCAGTCCAACTCTTTTTAATATCTATGTAACAACGCTGGCTGCCTTGGTGAAATCATTTGGTTTTTCTACCGTTTCATATGCAGACAGGTAGGTGCCTGGATGGATGTGAACTGCCTCAAGTTAAACTCTGCAAAGACGGAGGTTATCCTCTTTGGTAATAACACTTCCTTTTAGAATCCTTCCTGCTGGCCGGAGGCATTGGGTTCTCTTCCGGTTCCTGCGAATAGGGTGAAAAATCTAGGTATCTTGGTAGATGTCAAACTTACTTACAAAGAACAAGTTAATAAAGTAATTTCTACATCCTGCCTCATGCTGCGCATGATTAGGAAAATAGCACAGTTTCTTCTGCCTAATTTACTGAATACTATGGCCCTCTGCCTAGTAATCTCCAGGATTGACTATTGTAATGGTCAAGCTACCCAAGGTCCATCTGAACAAATTGCAGATTCTACAAAACACAGCAGCAAGACTGCTGATGAAAATCCAGAGGTTCCAGTCGGCCTCACAGGTTTTGGTAAGACTGCATTGGCTTGCTGTTCAGCAAAGGATTCTCTTCAAAGCGCTTTGTATAACCTATAAAGCGCTTCAGGGACAAGGTCCAACCTTCTTAAGAGGAAAACTTAGAAGGTATGTGCCTAACAGGACCCTTAGGTCTAGCTCAGTAATGAATTTGGTGGTGCCTCCCTACAAGCTCTCCTCTTGGGGAGGTAGGAGCTTTCTGGTCTGTACTACTCAAAACTGGAACAAGCTTCCTTTGGCAATAAAATCAGTCCCTCTCTCTCTGGAGTTTCCGCAAGCTTTTAAAAACCTGGCTTTTCACTAAAATCTAACTTTATTTTCTCTGTCTCTCCACCTTATAGCGCAGAGACACCTTCGGGTATTTGTTCGCGCTCTATAAAACTCAAATCAATCAATAATGTTAGTTTGTGCCCGGCTTTGCATCGCAAGGTCTTGGATCTCCACGGCCTCTCCTAAAGCGGTTGAATGGAGTGCCCTCATCCAAAAGATCTATGACTCTGAGTTAGCCCTGGCAAAAGCTAGAGGTTTATCTTACCCCAAAAGAACTGACAAAATTTGGATTAATTTTCGCTGGGAGCGTGTAAATTTTAATCATGAATAATACTGTAATTCCTCTAAGTTTTATGCTGTTGATCTATATGCTTAAATCCTATGCTTTTGACTTTTTGTGGTCATTGTATGTTGAACAATTATGACTTGAATAATATACAAATTAAAAAAGGAGTAGATAAGATTCACACCCTATTTTGCCTGTACAGTAGGATTCCCCCTTATATTGAGATGTCAGTTCTAGTTTATTGCATGGCCAGAGTTACTTTAATTTGACTGATATTTTTTAATATTAATTGTTATTAATTGTATTTTGCCATAATGTCTTCTATTACTCTACCGCTAGTGTTTCTTCAACGTTCTGGTGAATTTGCAATGTCATTGGAAGATTGGTTTGAAGCATTTCTGACTTATATGGAAGTTCTTGAAGGGGATGAATGTGAGCCACTTTTTTAAATTGGCCTTATTAAAACATTGCAGGTCTTAAGGCATTCAAAAATCTTCCTAAACTAAAATCCAATATCTCAGCTGGGTTGGATTCATTTGATTATGCCTTCAAGCAGCTTAGTTTGAGGTTTGGCAAAAGTGTGAATGTAGTAATGGAATACATTTTATTCACAAGTGCAATAAGTATTAAAAAGGAAGGTTTGAGCCTGGCAACAGGGTTAACTTGAATATATACAGTAACAGAATGCACACCTAAATGTTCAACAGTCCATTTTTTCACAATACTCCAAGGCAAAAATATTTGCGTGCAGACAGGTCTAGTGCCCAGCCCCAACAGCACGAATGAGTAACTTCATAGCATGTGGAGCAACATTACGCTCCAACCACCAGTCGCACAGCCAATGCAGACAAAATTCAATGAACTCCATCATAAGTTAATTCATCCATTTTAATCAATTTTGAACCATGTTTTTTTCATGAATTTCTCATTGTTTTCCTTTTTTTTCCTTCACATAAAAGGCTGCATGTTTCCCAATTCTTTTCCAATTGCTATAGATATGCCCATCCGGGCCTTGTTCTGTAGCATGAGAGTAAACAATATTCATCCTGAGCAGCTGTTTTACTGATACCCAATGCATTTTGGGCTAAATAGCCCTTCTTCAGGGGTAGCTATAAGTCCAAATTAAAAACCACTATTAGTATTTTACAACATTGAACGTAAAGCATAAGCTTTGATGTCTTAACACGTTCTACCAACCATAGTCCATGTGTATTTAATGTGAAAAAAGTGCACACACAGGTTCTGAAATGGCAGGCCTGAGATATGTTTATAGTGCTACTAAAGTGGGTGGCACAATTAGTACTGCAGGCCCACTGTAGCATTAAATTTATAGGCCCTGGGCACATGTTGTGCACTTGACTAGGGACTTAAGAGTAAATTACATATGCAAGTTGTGGACAAGTCAATGTTACCATGTTTTAAGTAGAGAGCACATGGACTTTACCACTGGTTAGCAGTGGTAAAGTGCCCAGAATCCTAAAGTCAACAATAACGAGGTCAGAAAAAAAGGGGAGGAGGACGGCAAAAGGTTTGGGGGTAATCCTGCAGGAAGAGCCATTTCCAACAATCAATGTATATAATAATGAAAAGATCTCAAAATTCCTTCTGGACCTCATTAATTAAAAACATGGAAAGCCACCATGGCAATATATAAGCCAAAAGGCATTACACAATAAGCCGTAGTTCGTACGGAAGGCAATTTCCCACTCGTCTCCTTCCCTGATTCTTATCAAATGGTAGGCTTCTCTGAGATCCAATTTAATATAAAGAGTAGAAATTTTAACCTGGTCAAGAAGCACATGAATGAGTGGTAGCTGGTATCGAATATACGATGTTACATCGCGGTGTTCACACTGCGATACCTTTACAACGCAGGCATTACAACAGAAGTCGTTACAACGGCTTGCGCTGGAGGGCGCTGGCCTTAGGAATAGTATGATTTTCTATTCCAACTCCAGCCTACGTTACAGTAGGGAAGGTGTTGGAATAGTAAATCATACTATTCCTTAGCTTAGAGCGCCATCCAGCGCAAGTCATTGTAACGACTTGCGTTGTAATGCCCGCGTTGTAAAGGTATTGCGGTGTGAACACCGCGATGTAACCGATGTTTCCCGCTGGTATCTATTCTTTACTGTGACTTTGCTTTGGATTCTGCAAACGATAGATGCCCGTTGTTCGCCATTCTTTTTCAACACAAAGAACAAAGGAAATGAGACTGGGGACGAGGAATGATGAATAAACCCACAGGCCAATAACGTATCCAAATAATACTTTAAATGTTTGGTTTCTGGTTCGGTCAAGGCATAGATATGAGTTGTCGGTATTTCCGCCTCGGGGAGCAACTATATCCGAAAATCAAAGCTAACATGAGGAGGCAATACAGTAGCTTTAGTCTTTTTGAAGAGCTCACAGAATTGGGTGCATTGAACAGGCAGAGTTGAGTTTTCTGTAGCATTAGAAACAGCACAAAGTAGTGGGGTTTTCCATTTGGCTGCTTCTTGGTAGTAATGTAATAAACAAAAACTTGAATCCAGAGTTGCTGTGCTGGACAGCCAATCAATATGTGAAATGTGTTGTTGGAGCCAAGGAACCCCAAGGATAGCACCAAATATAGGTGTATCTATTAGATCAAAATGGATGGTTTCTGAATGACTGTTATCACAGATCATGATTACATCATTCGAATGGTACCTGATGAGTCTAGAGGAAAGCCCAGACCAATTTACAGCTCTAATGGGTTCAGGATGTTTCTTGGGATTGAAGGATACCCCCATTGCCACAGCCAGGGTTAGGTCTAAGAAGTTACCCATAGCTCCTGAGTTCAAGAGAATGAACATGGATTATTCACTGTTGATTAGGAATTAAAAGGGTCAAAGTAATAGTGAAATGTTTGGGGACATGTGCCACCATATTAGTCAGATAATTTGAGATTGTGCAACAAAAAACACTCAAAGGGTTGATCTCCTTCCCCGCTGAGTGTTTTAGTTCTCTGCCAAAAAACGATGTGTCTCTCGGGGGGTAACCAAAGCCACAGTCTTTCTGGGATTCTTTGGTTTGATGGGGCATTCTCTGGTGAAATGTCCACCCTTACCGCAATATATACATAGCTTACTCAGTTGCCTCCTTTCTTTCTTCATTGGAAAGAGGTCACCGGACTCCTCCAATCTGCATAGGCTCGCTTGTGTCTGGGGTCTTTTTCTCATGGTTTTCTTTATGATACACCAAGACACAAGGCAATTCTTTTTTTGCCCTTTCCCCTTTCCGTTCTCTCAATCTGTGGTCCCATTCATAATGCTTTAACTGTCAAAAAGAAGTCTTTTAAGTTTGGTTTGAGAGTCTGTTGGAGCCGCAAGCTCAGTGCACTGACCTATCTGGTTAATGATGGGTCTTGTGTCTTTTAGATGGTGCTTTCCTCCAGGGGACGCAATGCAGGAGTCAAGAAAGTCCAGACGGCATGGAGAAAGGTAGGCAAATGAAGAGGGGAATGAGTTGCCAGGAGAAAACTAATGAGAGAAGGAAGCAGGTCACTGGAGTCCAGATGAGAGTGCTAGGAGCAGGGTAAAGCGCAGAGACATATGTCCAACGAAGAATCACTGGATGCAGGGAGCCATGAATTATACAGGGAACAGACAGTCCATAAACTATCCACTGGATGCGGGGAGCCACGAAATCCACAGGAGACAGGCTGCTAGAGAACAAACCGCTGGATGCAAGGAGCGGGACACCGAATAATTTGGACGGAAGCAAGAAATGAGGAGAGCAGAGTTTCCCACTGACTTGACTGAAGCCAAGTGTAGCTTCTACTCGGGACACGGCATCTGAATAATGCAGCGTACAAGAAGGCAGCCAGATCACTCATGAGTGCGTCTTCTTGCGCTGTCTCTCTCGTGATATTGCCAATTACAGGAAGTGCCGGGATAAGGAGGATGCTCCATACAAGAGGTACGTGGCCTAGAGCGTCATGAAAAGCGGAGCCGTCCTCTCACGGGGCTAAGTAGTCATGGACCATGCACCACACAGTCAGAGGTTGCGCGCTGTGTAAGATGAGAATTGCTAAGGGTTTTGAGAATCCAGAAACATTGTGTAGGAGATCAAAAGTAAGAACACTGAAGTTAATGCTGTTAGTTATAAATCTCCTGGGATTACGAAAGCCTAGAAGATAAAGAGAGAAAAGCGGAAGCCAGAAAAGAAGGGGTTACAGTGTTATCGTTGTGGGAGTTATAATCATTTGGAGAATTTCAAAAGGTGTCCAGCTAATGACAAGGCATGTGCAAAGTGTAAAAAGAAAGGACATTTCGCATGTGTATGTAAATCTTCTTCCCAGAAAAAAAGTAATTTGGTGGGTGAGGATTTGGATAGTTGTGATGATGGGCTTAGTCCAAAACAAGTTTTCTGTGTGAATGATTGTAGAATCAAAAAAAAACTGCTATCTACTTATATTACATTGGATGGTATTAGGATCATCATCATTGTGGATTCTTGTGCATGGTACTCCATTATTGCACATGATTTGTTCCAATCTTTATGGCCAGGTAGAGAGTTATTATCCACAGAGGTGAGTCCGGTTGGATGAACTGGTTATCGAATCAAGATGATGGGTGTTTTTTTGGTCCCTTCTAGAGTTTGAAGGAAGGTCTTCTAAGGGGCAAATTTTTGTTACTGTCAAAGAGGAATCTATTTTGGGGTGGCCTCATCAGTACGATCTCAGGATTAGACTTAATCCACATGCTGTTCCACCAGTGTATACAGTTAATGGCGATGATGAAAAAGGTGTTATGTGAGAATTATAGCCAAGACCTTTCCTGAAGTTTCACTAGACAACTTGGGGAGTATAAAGGATTTAAGCATAAGATAATCCTTAAAGAGAATGCCATTCTGGTAACACATAAGGTGAGGAATATTCCAATTAATTATAGAGACAAATTGAAGAGCTACTCAATGATTTGTGTATTAAGACCATTATTGAACCTATTGAATCTTCCCCAAGGTTTTCTCCGATTGGGATTTTTATAAATCCTCAGTAGAGTTGAGGTTGTGTATAGACTTACGCAGTGTAAGTGAACCCATATGGCTTGATCAACATCCCTTGCCAAATATCCATGAGTTGGTATCTATGTTAGTAGGAGCTACTGTTTTTACAACTTTAGACCTAATTAGTGCGTATCACAGGGTGGAGTTACATGAAGACATTTAGGGCCCGATTACGATGGCGGGCAGACGCCCGCCCATAACTCTATCTGGGATTGGAACCGCCTGACTGGCTGTCGGCGGTCCAGACATAGATATTTTGATGCGACCGCCACTACGGCGGTCACAATACCTATTTTTTGCATTGTGGCGGGCGCTGCTGGCTGCAGCACCCGCCGCAAGGCAAAAAGGGACAATTTACATATCCCTGCACTACATGGCAGGCACCATGCGGTGCCTGCCACATGGTGCAGGGATCTATAGGGGGGCACCCTAGGTGCCCCCCAGGTCCCATGTCTGTTGGCCAGGGTGGAAGGGGGCCCACTACGGGCCCCCAAAGTCCCTTTCTGCCAGCCTTTTCATGGCGGGTTAACCGCCATGAAAAGGCCGGTGGAAAGGGACATTGTAATCCCTACGGCGGTGCCTGGCAGGCACCGCCAACATGGTAGGGACTACAAGCCCCTCCACCGCACCGGCGGGCTCAAGGAGCCCGTCAGATGCCTGGCGGGGTGCACAGACAGAATATCGAGTTTCAAATATCGATATACAGGAATATCGAGAGCAAGAATATCGTGGTCCAGAATATCGACATTAAAGTAAGAAATACTGTTTTCGAAAATATCGAAGTTAGTAATATCGTTTGTTAAAATATCGTTGTTTAAAATATCGATTTTTATATTAGTGTTATGTATTTTAGTATGTATTTTAAAAGTATGTGATGTAATTGTTTTGTATAAGTATTGAATTTGTTTTTTAATATATGTGTTAAATTTTTAGTAGTGATTAATTTTATGTTAATTAAATTTTGCGTTTTTTAGTTCTGTAGCGGGTTGTGGGTTTATAGGGGAATAGGGTGGGAAGTAATTTAATTACAATAAATTAATTAATATTTTTTATTTATTACTATTTATTTAATTTACATTTTATAGTGTTAATTGTGGGAATTATTTTTTAATAATTCATTACAATTATATTAATTGTGTTATTTTTTTTAGGAGCGGGTTGTGGGTTTATAGGGGAAGAGGGTGAGAAAGTAATTTAATTATAATAAATTAATTAATTTTTTTATTATTAGTATATATATAATTTAGATTTTATAGTGTTAATTGTGGAAATTAATTTATTATTAATTAAACATTAATTGGTTGTTAATTATTATTAATTAATTGGCAATTATGTTGATTGTGTTATTTTTGTAGGAGCAGGTTGTGGGTTTATAGGGGAAGAGGGTGGGAAAGTAATTTAATTATAATAAATTAATTAAATTTTGTATTATTAGTATATATATAATTTAGATTTTATAGTGTTAATTGTGGAAATTAATTTATTATTAATTAAACATTAATTGGTTGTTAATTATTATTAATTAATTGGTAATTATGTTGATTGTGTTATTTTTGTAGGAGCGGGTTGTGGGTTTATAGGGGAATAGGGTGGGAAGTAATTTAATTATAATAAAGTAATTAATATTTTTTATTTATTAGTATTTATTTAATTTAGATTTTATAATGTTAATTGTGGGAGTTATTTTTTATTAATTGGTTAATTTTTATTAATTAATTAATTGATAATTATGTTCATTGTGTTCCTTTTTTTAGGAGCGGGTTGTGGGTTTATGGGGGAATAGGGTGGGAAAGTAATTTAATTATAATAAATTAATTAATATTTTTTTATTAGTAGTATTTATATAATTTAGATTTTATAGAGTTAATTGTGGAAACTAATTTATTATTAATTAATTATCAATTGGTTGTTAATTATTATTAATTAATTGGTAATTGTTGGGGGCGCTAGAGGGCGCACTGCGGAATGGCTGCCTTCTAAGACAGCTCCGCCGGTCAGGCGCAATATCTGCTGATAAAGCTTCTTAGGCGGACTCAAAAACGGCCGCGAACGCACAATCCGTGGATTGGAAGGTGCCGGCACCGCAGTGAACAGAGCGAGAGAGCGGCAACATGCAGCAAACGCCGAGAAATTGACAACGACAGCAGGGCGTGAAACGGGACCAGCCGAACACAAGATGGCGGCGCCCTGAGGTGCGAGCGACTTGCGGGAAGAGAGGGGCGACATATGAAACTGAGCCATATTCCGGTGTGTGTACGCCCTATGTACCGTGAAACTATGGGTAAGGGCTTGTACTGAACCGCCAAAGCGCATTAGATGCATACTGTATAGAGTGTGGGACATTTGTTATTGTGAAATACCGGGAGTGATTTCAAAATGGCGGACAGTGATGATGTTGACGACATTTACTGTGTGAAGCGCAAGCAGTGGGGAGTTTCAACAAACACGACACCCGGGTTGATGTTTAGCCTGCGCCTGGATATGCAATAGTGGCCTGGGAGGCGTAGCCCATGCGGGCGAGGACCGTGTCCCCAACACCTGTGACTGTGCCATGATCCTAGCGCCCACGGCATCGCGCTTATAAATGAAAGGCACGTGGAGGTAAATAGCGACAAGCACTATACGTCAATTGCCACGCAGTAAATAACCCCCAGCAACGCTGTGAATTCCTATACAGACGCCTTACGAGGTGGTGAATGGGGCGTGGGCTGCTGATGCCTGATCACGAAGAGGGCAAGAGAGTGGAATGTGCTGCCTGAACACTGAACACCCCGGAGGCCCCTGTTTCAGTGCGCCGCGCTACGTGTGCATGTTGTATTACTGATTGCAGCGAGGGACAGGCAGGAGAGGGTCACACTGTCGGAGAGCCTGCAGGCCTGACTGTCTCGCCAGGTGATATCGTGCTGGGGTTTGGAGGACCGACACCGAAGTGGCGCGTCACTAACGACTATGCACCGCTTCTGCTGAAGGTGAGACGTGTGTTGCGCTGTGCTGTGGCGGTGCACTAGCGGAAGGGAGGCTAAGGAGACGAGGCGCCCGTTTCTCTGTGAAGAGGTGCGTTGCGCGACGCTGCACAGGCACCAAGACAGTTGGTGATACTTTCCCTCCAAAATTGCTAGGCCCAAAAACGCAGCAATGGGGAAGCCAGACAGGCAACAACCCAAAATATCATTTGACACCAGACGACACACAAAGGGTGCGACGGCTCATTCAGACACCGAACTTGATACCGACAACGCAACTCGGACTGGCATGGAAGGTGTCCTACAGGCAATCCAACAAAGTCTACAGGACATTAATGGGAAATTAGACACCATCACCCAACGGGTCGACAATATGGCGGCTAAGCTGGACAAGCACGGAGAGCGTCTGGTCGAGGCCGAAAATCGCATCACGGCAGTGGAGATTGAGTCACATGGCACGACACAACAATGCACTGAGATGGAGAAACTACTGGAAGTCATCAAAAATAAGGCGGAGGATTTAGAAGCGCGATCTCGACGCAACAACATCAGAATAGCGGGAGTTCCGGAGTCCACAAACACAGGACGGATGGAAACGTACGTGGAGGAAATGCTACGAGGCATCTTTGGCGCGGAACATTTCTCAGCGGTATTTTTAATAGAACGTGCGCACAGATCGATGGCCCCGAGACCAAAGCCGGGCGCCACTCCGAGACCTATCGTTGCCCGTGTCCTCAATTATAGAGATCGTGATGTCGTTTTGAGGCTAGCCCGCGAGAAACAGCAGATCAACTACCAGGGCAATGCATTGGAGTTCTACCCAGACTTCACTTTGACGGTCCAGCTAGCACGAAAGGAGTTCAACCCAGCGAAAAAGAAATTGCGAGAATTAGGAATAGAGTATGCTATGCTCTATCCAGCCAGGCTGAGAGTAACACATGAAGGCCAATCCACGCTTCTACTGTCACCGAAAGCAGCACAGGATTATCTAAAAAAAATCAACAGTAAACGTAAGGAACGTAAACGAGTGGAGCAAACCCAAGACTCGGAATAAGAAATCATGGAAAGAACGGAAATCCTCGGCAATCGGACACTATAAGCTGATGCAACACATGGAAGTAATGGGATAACAGATGGAACTGTTGGCACACCGGTGCAGCTGCGTCGGCACAGGCTGGAGATGCCGCCCGGAGCCTACTGCAGGGACCTAAGGACAGACATTTGTTTCTACCAAAACTGAGATGCCCTGGGACCCGGGGGGGATGTGGGGCCCTATGGCTAGCCAGTACGCTTGGGATCACGTAAAGGGGCGCCGCCTGCCCCGGCTGGGAGCAGGTATAACTCATATATGTATGCTGGCCTTGGCAGGAATGAGGGATGCCGAATGCTAGATTATATAGACTACCGGATTGACCCTGTAGCCCTACAATTACCAGACAGGAATGTAGCTATGGATAGGGAGCAGAGGGAGAATATTGCAGATTAAGCTATTATGTTGGTACTAAGCACACAGAGGTAGAAACTATAGTAATGATACCGATTTGTGCCTGCAGGCAGTATCTCACGGTTAGTATTATTGTGTATAAGAGCGGTATCTGGCAATACGCTCCAGCCGGCTGTGCTAACTAGATAAAGGCATATGGCTGTCAAAAATGGTAACTCACAGGTTGGAGGAGATGATTCTGGTCTGCAACACTAATGTATACCTGACCACATCCACTAGGTTGGATGGAGTTGTGTGCACTTGGCGGACCCCCAAGCGGGAGTTCCCCAATCAAAGTTAGATTATGTTGTTATTATTTTCAGGGGTATGTCTTTGGCATGGTTGGGGTGCTGAAGTGGGTGGTGGGAGGAAGGGGGGATGTTGGGGAAAGTTTTATAGACCAATGTACTTGAGAAACGTCGCTGAAATCCAGAGTTACGTACAGTTAAATAATGCCACCAGCTTCATTTTAGCAAACGGGAGAAGTGCATGCTGCATGAATTGTACTTCAATACATTGCACACAAGTAACTAGCAATGACTACTGACAGATTACAACCTAAACACTTAAACTTGTTAACTTGGAATGTGAGAGGGCTCAATAACCCGAAAAGATCCGGCAAATAATTGCCACCTTGGACAGGCTACAAATTGACATTGCGTTCCTGCAGGAAACGCATCTTGCACCCAATTCTAACACTCGCATCGGACATAGATGGGCGGAGACAATACACAGTTCACCATACTCCTCCTACTCTAGAGGGGTCATCATATTGATTAAAAAAGGATTGCAATTTAATATAGATGCCACCATCACAGATGAGCTAGGGCGCTATGTTATCATTACGGGAACACTACGAGGGCAGAGACTCGCTTTAATTAATACATATGGCCCAAATATAGATGATCCTGACTTTTACCATGCAATATGGCGCAAACTCATCGACTTACCGAACATCCCCTTAATTTGGGGGGAGATTTTAATATTGCATTACATGACGACCTTGATAGGTCGGGTGCATCATTGGAACCTCACAAAAGGGCGAGGGGCAAACTAAACGATATTATGACTAATATAAGGCTTACTGATATTTGGAGAACCCGAAATCCAGAACGTATGGAAGCCACGCATACATCAGCAGCGCACAATAGTTGGTCCCGTATCGATTATTGGCTGGTATCGGACGATATAGCATTATGGACACGAGCTGTGAAACACTTACCCAAAACAATATCCGATCATAACCCAGTGCTCATTTCCATGGCTATGCCAAACTATGTGCCGCCCCTTATAGCTGGAGGTTCAATGCGAAAGCATTACTAGACTCAATGTATACTGACACCATTAGTCACGCTATAACAGAGTACTTTGTTATCAATAAACCCACGACTGAGGACCCCGGCCTACTATGGGAGGCTTTCAAAGCTACTATCAGGGGAGTATGCATAAGTACTAATGCTGGCATTCTCAAAGATATACGCAGACAGCTTGAAGTGCGTGAAGACCAATTACGCACGCTGGAGAAGGAATACGAGCGCACACAAAACACAAAGATATTGGGAGACATCAGGACCACACTGACAGAATACCAAACATATGCTGATGACGAACTCAAATATGTAGCAAAGCGGCAGATAGCGAGATCCTACGGTGAGGGTGGTAGACCGGGTAGGATGCTGGCAGCTAAAATATGTACAGGGCATACTCCGCAGGTTGTCCGGGCGGTCAGGGATGCTAATGGGGTACTGCAATATACTGCACAGGGCATATTGAGGGAATTCATGAATACATATGGACAGCTCTACACTTCGCAGCCCACAGCGCCACCAGGCACAATAGGGGACTACCTAGCAGATGTAGCGATAGCGTGGCTGTCGGATGCGCAAAGAGACTACCTGTCCTCACCGATTACAATGGAAGAAGTAATAACAGTCATAAAATCACTGCCAAATGGTAAAGCGCCAGGCCCTGATGGGTTCACAGGTGAATTTTATAAATCTTTTGCCGATCAGCTAGCGCCCCACCTGGTAGAGATGTACGGAGCAGCTCATGATAAACAGATGTTACCACCAACATTGAGAGAAGCCATGCTTATAGCACTTTTAAAGCCTAACAAAGATCCGGAATATTGCGACTCATATAGGCCACTGTCCCTAATAAATGTAGACACAAAAATCCTGGCCAAGCTGTTAGCCACTCGGCTACAACCACTGATGACCAATTTAATACTGCCGGATCAATCAGGGTTTATTCCAACAAGGTCAACAGCCCATAATACTAGAACGCTCTTTGCGCTTTCGCATTACTTAAGCCCCACTACTAAAGCTGCCGCAATTCTTCTAGATGCTGCTAAAGCATTCGACTCTATTGAATGGGTATACCTGCACACGATTTTACGGAGAATGGGATTCCCCCTATGTTCCTGAAGTGGATACAAATACTATATACTGCACCGATGGCGCGTATTAAAGTCAATAAATATATATCTGAGGCCATACCGATAGCTAGGGGGACGCGGCAAGGTTGCCCATTGTCCCCGTTATTATTCGCAATAGCGATTGAACCATTGGCATGTAAGATTCGACAGGGACATCACTACTCAGCGCTCCAATTTCCGCAGAGGCCTTTGCATATATCGTTATATGCAGATGACATGACGCTATATGTACGAGACCCTGAAATGAATCTGAATCCTCTACTGAGGGAGTATATTAGATTTGGGCAGCAGTCAGGGCTCAAGATAAATTGGGCCAAATCAATAATTATACCACTAACAGACACCACACACCCGCATTTAACCGAATTTCCCTTAGAATGGCAGTCAGAGCCAGTTAAATATTTGGGTGTTTGGTATCACCGTGACCCAGAAGTTGTAATCCGCGCCAATTATGGCAGGGCGATTACTGTGCTGGAAGAAAAACAGGGCGCTGGATTCAACTACCATTATCATTGGCTGACCGAATAGCCATTGTAAAGATGGTTGTATTGCCAAAATTGCTGTACCTGTTTAATAACATTCCGATTAAGCCCCCGGCAGAGGTGTTTCGTAGGATAACCACCATGACACTGCGTCTGATATGGGCGGGTAAACAGGCCCGGATAGAACTACGAGCTCTTACACTACCTTACTCAAAGGGTGGATTCAAGGTTCCGGACTTCTTGCTTTATTATTTATGTGCACAAGCGCAATATGCACATGCTTGGTATCATAAGACCCCTTACCTCACACATGTCGCTATTGAAGAAGGCGATGCCTTACCAACTCCGTTAAATGCGATTATAACGCACCGTAGGCCATCACTTCATAAACAAGACATAAACACAATAGACACAACAAACAATGCATGGCATGTAATGGGTCAGAAAGCACATAAACTACCACTATACGCCCCTGCACTGAAATTATATTACCATCCGGAACTATCAGTTACCCAGGAACAAGTGGGCATGGGCCTGCTGAGACAAGTGGGTATCGATACCATGGGGGATATATATCACAACAGGGCTTTTAGGTCACTCGATGAGCTATCATACATAAGCAACCAGACATTACTGTTTAGATTTACGTATCACAGATTACAGGAAGCAATAAAAAAGCTGTACCCATCCTACCCTGAGGAACCACCACAGCTGTCCACGCTACAGTTAATGATCACAACACCCGCTGCTAAACGCATGGTATCTAGACTATATGTTAAGATACAGGAAGACATAGCGGATAACACACACAGGGCATTGGAGAAGTGGAACGATGGGCTAGAGATACCATTGACAGAAGAGGAATGGGCTATAACCTGCTCACTGACTGGCTTGCTCACACCCAATGGGAACTTACGTATATTACATTATAAGTACCTACATCAGACTTATTATACCCCTGCAGGGCTCTGTAGATATGGTCTACGAACAGATTCTAAATGTCAACGCTGCAATACTGAAATAGCAGATTTCATACACCTGGCATGGTCTTGTGCAGGGGTGACGGAATTTTGGTTAAAGGTAACACAGATACTGAGCACTATGGTGGGCATTGCGGTGGAATGCACTGTTCGTACATGCTTGCTGGGTCTAGTTCCTGCTGTACGTGCCACTAGGCGCAAGTTCTGTGTAATTGCGCTGCTATTGGCTAAGCGCAGAATATCTTTATGTTGGGGCAGTAAGAGGGCGCCAAGAGTTAGGGAATGGATCCAGGATCTGTCCTATTGTAGAGACACATTGCAAACGTATGAGGAGGAGCTACCCATGGGCTCAAGGCCTAGAGATTACTGGAAATGCTTGACTGACTATTTGCAACAGCACCAAGTTGACTAATTATGTGTAACAACTGCACTGTAGAAAATGTACTCACAGGTAATAATGTAAAGTTGCAAAAACTGGATGATGGATGTTGTTGTACAACGGTCTAAATGTTAATTTCATGTTGGACATTATATGTCTTTGAAAATGCTAATAAAAAAATAAAAAAATAAAAAATAAAAAAAAATTATTAATTGGTAATTGTTAGACCCGGCTTCCTGGGCACCAGGGCACTCAGGGGTAAGTGCGCTCCAATCGCATCAACTGGAGTGTTCCCCACTGGTGTCCTGGGGCCTCAGTACTAGTGGACCCAAAACTGGATAACCAAGTACTCCTCTCCAGCACTTGACTCTCTCAGGGTAGCGAGACAGAGCAGTCCAAGGCTTACTCAAGGAGGTGAGGTGGGGTTAGACATTCAGAATACAGTGCACACCGTACTACCAGCTGATAAACTCAATGTCCAGTCAGTGCTTTACTTTTTATAAAAGAAAAGTACTTTAATACCCACAAGATAATTATACTACACATAAAACTAGGATAAACAGTGAAAACCAGATGTCTCTACAACCCTCTGGGCCAGAGTTCTGACCCCAAACAGTATTATAGCGCCTAGACGCCAAGCACTATAAAAACACAGTTAACATGAAAACACACAATTGGCATTGCATATTACAGACCATGTTTCACAGGGCTGCGCTCATTCTCTAGAGCCTTGATACCAATCTTTGGATTGAAAGGATATAGTTTCAGCATATGAAGTGAAGTCAAATGTTCTTGATCAGCCCCATAACCCCCACCCAAAGCAACAGAAGTGCCCTCCCGTCGTGAGTGAGGATACCGCTCTAGTGGTGTCAGGGATCTGACCACAGGTGTCTGATGTCTTGGCACAGTTTACTGGAGTCCCACTAGTCCAGTAGCCACTGGCTAGCTGTAGGAGGGTAGTGGCTGGACAGAGTGCCAGTTCACCCGGATACCCCCAGAGATCACAAAAAGAAAGGTGGGGGCCTGTTTCACTGGCCTCTATTCCCAGCTACTGCTTGTACAGGCTCCCACAGCGCAGGGGAGGAGCTTAGAGGGGATTTGATCTCACCTTCAAGGACTAGAATCAAGCTTCCCCCTCTCTGGCTCCCTTGATGTGCTGCAAGTTTCCTTTCCACAGCTTCCTTGATGTGCCGCAAGCTTCCTTTCCACACCAACTCCCTTGATGTGCTGTAAGCTTCCTTTCCACACCTTGGGCAGCTGTCTGCAATTTCCTTGTTCAAAAGAGCACGCTCCACAAGTCTCACAGAAACAGCTGGTCTTCTCCGATGCTGCTGATGGCCTGGATTCTCATTGAACTCTTGGCAGCAGACTCCATCCGTCATAGAGAAAACGTCCTTAAGTTCCAGACGCAGTGAGCAGTGTCTTATCTCCTGCCTTCACTCTGCGGGTCGCGCCTGGCTATCTTCTTCAGACGGACCTGGTGTGGCCGCCTCTTCAGTCATAAAACCAGTCTTGAACAACAGCTGACCACTCAGGCCAGACTTTTATCACCTCTGATTGATAAGCTCATCCAATCAGAGGGTCTGCTACTTTTGCATCCTGAATACACCTCCAATCACAAACCATTCATGGCATGTTCAATGCATGGCTAAAGCATGCACAATTACCCTCCATGTTTCCTGGTACCAGCCTGTGCAAATCCCTTAAGAGGAATTTTAATTAACTCCAGACCAGGAGGGAGGGTCCTCTTAGCAGAGTTAGTACAGCTAAACCCAGATAAGAGCTGAGTGTCTACCCCAGCCCACCAGGCCTTTCCAAGGAAATGGGGAGGGGCACGGGGGGAGCTGGGATGTCCAGCAGAACAGCTCGCATTCCTCACACTGGCTCAGCTCACCATTCTTCCCCAGTACACCCACGGGCTCTCAAACACACGTCGGGTAGACAAAGGCAACAGGACCACAGGCATGGCAGACTGCACAGACTTGGTCAGTAGGGTGCCTAGGGACTGACCCCTCCTGACTATAGATTTATTGCTGCCACCACTGTCAGTCTACCACAGCCTGGATAGAGAGGGCAGTAGCCACTCTCTGAAAAATAGGGGTACACTAGGCATGCCCCCTCGACCTCAGAGCCAAGCTCTAGGGTCTCAATCCATGTAAACAGGGAGACCCTCAGTGGACATGTATGATTGTCATGCTCACTGAGATAGGGATCTAGAAACCATACAGTAGCTTTTGGAGTGACTTGCCTGGAGATTAGCATAAGGCAGGGGAAGCACTCTCTCTAGAGACATGCAGGAGACTTCCCGTCCCAACATATGCCCTCACCAGATCAGAATGGCCGGTACTTACTTCGCAGTGGGAGAAGACTGATCATCTGATTGGATAAACCGGCGGGAAAGTCCATCTGCATTACCATGCTGTAAGCCTGCTTTATGTTCCACAGTAAAATCTAGTCCCTGCAGAGATATGGACCACCTGAGCAACTTCGGGTTCTCCCCCTTCATTGCCATGAGCCACTTGAGGGGCTTGTGATCTGTCTGAACCACAAACCTTGCACCAAACAAGTAAGGCCTGAATCTTCGAAGGGCCCACACTATGGCAAAGCATTCTTTTTCAACAGCAGACCAGTTCTGCTCCCTGGGGAGTAGTCGGCGGCTGATAAAGGCCACTGGATGCTCCCTTCCCTTCTCATTGAGCTGGGCAAGAACTGCCCCAACTCCCTTGTCTGAAGCATCTGTCTGCACAATGAAGGTCTGAGTGTAATCAGGGGCCTTCAACACAGGTGCATTGCATAGTGCAGTCTTCAATTCATCAAATGCCTTCTGACACTCCAGTCCAGATCACCTTCCTGGGCTGCTTCTTAGAGGTCAGGGCTGTCAATGGAGCAACAATGGTCCCATAGTTTGCTGCAAAGTTCCGATAGTAACCAGTAAGGCCCAGAAAGGCCCTTACCTGGGTCTGAGTAGTGGGAGTCTCCCAGTCCGCCTGGACTTTAGCCTCCAGGGGGCGAACCTTCCCATTACCCACCTGATGTCCAAGATAAACAACAGAGGACTGCCCAACTTGACACTTGGTTGCCTTGAAGGTCAGCTTGGCCCCCTGCATCCTCACCAACACCTGCTCCAGGTGTCCCAGGTGGTCCTCCCAGGAGGAGCTGTACACAGTAATGTCATCCAGGTACGCCACACAGAACTCTTCCAGGCCTGACAATACATGGTTGACTAGGCGCTGGAAAGTGGCGGGAGCATTCTTCAATCCAAAAGGCATAACTTTAAATTGGTAGAGGCCCCCTGGGGTTGAAAATGCTGTTTTCTCCTTGGCACCAGGTGTTAATGCAATCTGCCAGTAACCGCTGGTTAGATCAAAAGTACTAAGGTACTTTGCGGCACCCAACCTATCCACCAGCTCATCAGCTCGGGGAATAGGATGGGCATCAGTTTTTGTCACAGTATTTAAACGGCGATAGTCCACACAAAAGCGCAGGTCAGCTGACCCCTGCTTAGGCACCAACACCACTGGACTGGCCAAGGGACTACGGGAGTGTTCAACAACCCCCAGGTCAAGCAACTTGGCCACCTCAGTCTTGATGCACTCTTGAACCCGGTCTGACATCCTGTATGTCTTGCTCTTAACAGGCAGGGTGTCCCCTGTGTCTATGTCATGCACACAGACAGGCGTCAGCCCAGGGGTAAGTGAAAAGAGATGGGAAAATCTCCCCAGCAGCTCTTTACACTCCACCTGCTGTTCAGGTGTCAGTTCAGAGGCAAGCTAAACTCCTTCAACTGAACCATCCTTCTCATCACCTTGCAATAAGTCAGGGAGGGGCTCATTCTCTTCTTCCACCTCTTCAGCCATTGCAAGTAAAGAAACAGTGTACTCCCTGCGAAGACACGGCTTCAGCCGATTGACATGGAATACCCTTTTGGGCTCCCGTGCAGCACCTGTGTCAACTAAATAGTTGACATCAGAAATCTTCCTAATAACTTTGTAGGGGCCACACTACTTGTCCTCCAGAGCCCGGGGACAAATCGGCTTCAGGATCCACACTTCCTGGTCCTCCTGGTACCCAGTCAGCATAGCCTTCTGGTCATACCACTCCTTCATGAGCTGTTGGCTGGCTTGAAGATTGTTCTTTGCTTTACTCATAAGCTGGGCCATCAGCCTACGGAGGCCCAAGACATAGTCCACCACATCATGGGTAGGGGACTTAGGGTTGCCTTCCAAGCCCTCCTTGACCAAAGTCAAGGGACCTCAGACAGGATGCCCAAAAAGAAGTTCAAAGGGACTGAACCCTACTCCTTTTTGCGGTATCTCCCTGTAAGCAAACAACAGGCATGGCAAAAGGAGATCCCACTTCCTCTTGAGGGGATCAGACAGAGTCCCCATCATGCTCTTTAGGGTCTTATTGAAGCGCTCCACCAAACCATTGGTTGCGGGATGGTAAGCGGTGGAGAAGTGGTAAGTCACCCCTACCTCTTCCCACATGGCCTTCATATAAGATGAGATGAAGTTGGTTCCCCTATCAGTAACCACCGTCTGTGGAAATCCAACCCTGGAAAAGATCCCTAGAAGAGCCCTAGCTACCACCTTAGCAGTAGTGCTCCTCAAAGCCACAGCCTCAGGGTACCTGGTGGCATGATCCACCACAACAAGAATGTCTTTGTTGCCGGAGGATGATGGAGGTTCAAACGGACCAACTATATCAATCCCCACCCTTTCAAAGGGCACCCCCACGACAGGTAGGGGCACCAAGGGTGCCTTTGTCTGACCACCAGACTTGCCGCTGGCCTGACAGACCAGACAGGTTCGGCAAAATGTCTCCACATCCTGACCAACTCCTGGCCAGTAAAACAGAGGTGCTAACCTGTCCTTTGTCTTTTTGATGCCCAAGTGACCAGCTAGGGGTACTTCATGGGCTAGCTGCAGCAGGAAATTCCTGTGCACCTGAGGAACCACCAACCTTTTGCTGGCTCCTGGCTCTGGGTCAGCGGGCTCACTGTAAAGGAGTCCATATTCCCAAGCCACCTTGTGCTTTCCAACTACTCCAGTGGAGACCTGTTCCTGAGCAGCTTTCCGCAGGCCAACAAGTGTAGGACACTCAGCCTGTGCCTTACAAAACTCCTCACGGGACGGTCCTCCTGCCACAAGCAGCTCCTGCAGCTCTGGCAGGGACCCAGACTCCAACACCTTATCCACCTCTGGATGCTCACCACCCTCTCCAACTGGAGCAGGAGGTGCAGACACCAAGACAGGTGCCTTCTCAGAATCTGCCCTTGGTCCTTGTTCTGGCCTGTTCCCCTCTAGTGTCTCTTCCGCTAGAGTGGTCCCCACTTCACTAGGAAGCAGTTTTACAGTCTGTGCCCTAGTGAGCACAGCTGATGAAATCCAGGCCATATAGGCCTCAGGGCCTGGTACTGACCCAGGTTCAACAAGATCATTCCCCAGAAAGCACCCAGCACCCTGCTTCTCTCGCACCCCCACGTTGACCATGGCCTTCTTACCATTCACCTCTACCTCCACTCTAGCAAGAGGGTACTCCATGTCATCACCACTAGCTACAAGTCCATAACCCTTGGAACAAGGGATGATCTCTTCGGGTTTGAGATATTTGCGTTCAACCATAGTCCTGTGGGCACCAGTATCCCTCATGGCAGGAACCTTCCTTCCATTGATACTTGCCACACTCATATACCCCGTTGAGTTAGGGTGAATATGCTTAAGGGCTTCTGGGTCGAGTTCCCAGATGTCCCTGGTGACTAAGTTAAACTCACTTGGGCCTCCCTTCATTTCTGCCCCCACTGAAAGCACACTTGCTATCACTGGTGCCACTGGCACCACGTCCTTCACTGGGCAGTCTGGCTTTAAGTGTCCCTCTCTGTGGCACTTATAGCATCTAATCACCTTGGGAGTGAAAGAACCCTTACCTCCTTTCCCCTTCTGGTACTGACTGGAGGCCCCGTTTCCCTTAGACTCTGGTCCTGACTGAGAGCCTTGGGAACCATTCTGGCCCTTCCCCTCTGGTTTAGGGCCAGCCTGCTGGGAGTTCTTCTCCCCCTTGGGCTTGGAAAGGGGTTGCCCCTGCCCCCTGTTCCCCCTGGGACTTTGAAGTGGACTCACCATCCACAGAGCTTAGCCCTCCATCAGCTGCTAACTTGAGCTTCTCTTTCTCCAGGGCTATCCGCTCTTTCTCCAATTCCCTATCCTTCTCTTTCTCCTGTCTCTCCCTTTCTTTCTCCAGCCTCTCCCTTTCCCTCTCCTTCTCTGTCTCCTGTCTCTCCCTTTCCCTCTCCTTTTCCTTCCAAGCCCACTCTTCCTGTCTGACCCTTCGCTGCTCCTCTTCTGCCTAGCGGGCCATCCTTAGCTTCTCCCTCTCAAACTCCCTTGCTTTCTCCTCTGCCAAATCCTTAGCTTCCTGGAGTTTCAGCTGAAGTTTAAGGGTCTCTGCTAGCTCAGTCCCTCCTAAGGAGGCAAATCCTGGGGCAGGGGAAAAGGTAGCCCTTGAGATAGGGGGAGGTGAAAGTCTATGGGCAGGTCTAGGGGAAAACCTAGGGGAAAGCATAGGGGAAAGCCTAGGGGCTGGTATTGGGGAAGCCTGCACTGACTGACTTGGCAGGCTTGTGATAACAGTGCTCTCCAACTCCTGCACAACAGTGACCTCTTGCTCAAAGCATTTTGTCATGTGGCTAATCAAGTGCTTCCTGTCCTTAGACCTTGGGACTTTCCACCCCCTGTCAGCACAAATTTGCTTTAATTGCTCCACAGTGAAGTTCTGCAGTTCCAATTCCTATCCAATGTTATCTGCCATTTTACATATAGCGTATGGGTATCTGCTGGACTGATCAACTGGCCTCAGTGTCCACTGAGCCTGAAGTCTAGTGATCCAACACCGCTTGCCACCAATGTTAGACCCGGCTTCCTGGGCACCAGGGCACTCAGGGGTAACTGCGCTCCAATCCCATCAACTGGAGTGTTCCCCACTGGTGTCCTGGGGCCTCAGTACTAGTGGACCCAAAACTGGATAACCAAGTATTCCTCTCCAGCACTTGACTCTCTCAGGGTAGCGAGACAGAGCAGTCCAAGGCTTACTCAAGGAGGTGAGGTGGGGTTAGACATTCAGAATACAGTGCACACCGTACTACCAGCTGATAAACTCAATGTCCAGTCAGTGCTTTACTTTTTATAAAAGAAAAGTACTTTAATACACACAAGATAATTATACTACACATAAAACTAGGATAAACAGTGAAAACCAGATGTCTCTACAACCCTCTGGGCCAGAGTTCTGACCCCAAACAGTATTATAGCGCCTAGACGCCAAGCACTATAAAAACACAGTTAACATGAAAACACACAATTGGCATTGCATATTACAGACCATGTTTCACAGGGCTGCTCTCATTCTCTACAGCCTTGATACCAATCTTTGGATTGAAAGGATATAGTTTCAGCATATGATGTGAAGTCAAATGTTCTTGATCAGCCCCATAACCCCCACCCAAAGCAACAGAAGTGCCCTCCCGTCGTGAGTGAGGACACCGCTCTAGTGGTGTCAGGGATCTGACCACAGGTGCCTGATGTCTTGGCACAGTTTACTGGAGTCCCACTAGTCCAGTAGCCACTGGCTAGCTGTAGGAGGGTAGTGGCTGGACAGAGTGCCAGTTCACCCTGATACATCCAGAGATCACAAAAAGAAAGGTGGGGGCCTGTTTCACTGGCCTCTAATCCCAGCTACTGCTTGTACAGGCTCCCACAGCGCAGGGGAGGAGCTTAGAGGGGATTTGATCTCACCTTCAAGGACTAGAATCAAGCTTCCCCCTCTCTGGCTCCCTTGATGTGCTGCAAGCTTCCTTTCCACAGCTTCCTTGATGTGCCACAAGCTTCCTTTCCACACCAACTCCCTTGATGTGCTGTAAGCTTCCTTTCCACACCTTGGGCAGCTGTCTGCAATTTCCTTGTTCAAAAGAGCACGCTCCACAAGTCTCACAGAAACAGCTGGTCTTCTCCGATGCTGCTGATGCCCTGGATTCTCATTGAACTCTTGGCAGCAGACTCCATCCGTCATAGAGAAAACGTCCTTAAGTTCCAGACGCAGTGAGCAGTGTCTTATCTCCTGCCTTCACTCTGCGGGTCGCGCCTGGCTATCTTCTTCAGACGGACCTGGTGTGGCCGCCTCTTCAGTCATAAAACCAGTCTTGAACAACAGCTGACCACTCAGGCCAGACTTTTATCACCTCTGATTGATAAGCTCATCCAATCAGAGGGTCTGCTACTTTTGCATCCTGAATACACCTCCAATCACAAACCATTCATGGCATGTTCAATGCATGGCTAAAGCATGCACAATTACCCTCCATGTTTCCTGGTACCATCCTGTGCAAATCCCTAAAGAGGCATTTTAATTAACTCCAGACCAGGAGGCACTGACCAGTGGGGGAGGGTCCTCTTAGCAGAGTTAGTGCAGCTAAACCCAGATAAGAGCTGAGTGTCTACCCCAGCCCACCATGCCTTTCCAAGGAAATGGGGGGGGGGGCACAGGGGGAGCTGGGATGTCCAGCAGAACAGCTCGCATTCCTCACACTGGCTCAGCTCACCATTCTTCCCCAGTACACCCAGGGCTCTCAAACACACATCAGGTAGACAAAGGCAACAAGACCACAGGCATGGAAGACTGCACAGACTTGGTCAGTAGGGTGCCTAGGGACTGACCCCTCCTGACTATAGATTTATTGCTGCCACCACTGTCAGTCTACCACAGCCTGGATAGAGAGGGCAGTAGCCACTCTCTGAAAAATAGGGGTACACTAGGCATGCCGCCTCGACCTCAGAGCCAAGCTCTAGGGTCTCAATCCATATAAACAGGGAGACCCTCAGTGGACATGTATGATTGTCATGCTCACTGAGGTAGGGATCTAGAAACCATACAGAAGCTTTTGGAGTGACTTGCCTGGAGATTAGCAAAAGGAAGGGGAAGCACTCTCTCTAGAGACATGCAGGAGACTTTCCGTTCCAACAGTAATTATGTTAATTGTGTTATTTTTGTAGGAGCGGGTTGTGGGTTTATAGGGGAATAGGGTGGGAAGTAATTTCATTTAAATAAATGTAATAATTTTTATATATTAATTTTTATTTAATTTTTAATTTATAGTGTTAACTGTGGGAATTAATTTATTAATAATTATTTATCAATTGTTTGTTAATTAATATTAATTAATTAAATATTTTGTAATTAATTATGTTAATTGTGTCATTTTTTCTAATGGGTGGTGGGGTGTATAGGGGGAATAGGGAGTGAAATAATGTATTTTTTTTTTATAATTAATTGATAATTAATGGTATTTAATTTATTAAAAATTAATTATGGCAATTGTGTAATTAATTTGAATTGTGAGTTGTGGGGTTTATAGTGGTAAAGGGTGTGAAGTAAATTATTTTCAAATAATTAATAAGTTGTTAATTTAAAAAATTTAAAATTAGTTATGGAATTTGTGTAATGACTTTTATGTGTGTGTTGTGGTGTTTATTGGGGTAGAGGGTGGAAAGTATTATGTTTTATTAATTAATAATTATTTGCTCATTATTATTCATTCTTTAATTGATAAATTTTTATGGTTATTGTTTACTTTTATTTTGTGTGGATTTTGGTTTCATAGGGGTAATGTTTGGTTAGTAAATTAATTTTTATATGTTTTATTTTGATTTTTAATTAATAATATTTGTTTATTTGATAATTAATTATGTTCATTGTGGAGGTTTACTTTTTTTTAATAAAATTAGATGTGTGTTGCGAAATGTGTGGTGTTATAGGGTAGGAAATAATATTTTATGTAACAATTAATGTTTTTGATTATAATTAATTTATAATAAATATAGTTATTTGTTTGTAAAAATCTTTTTAATTTTTATAAAATAATGTATGTTGGTAATTTTTAGATTTTTTTACATTATAACATGTTTCTATTTTTTGTTATTTTTAATATTTTTATATATTTTTTATTTTTGTGTTTTTTACAATTTTTGTATTGTAGTTGATCTTTTGTTTGTTTTAATTTTTTTATTGACTTTATTGAGAATATCAATTTTAACCCTCTTCTATCCAACACTTTCCCTACTGTTGCACTCACTGGAGTGTGAATAGTAATTTTTACCCCTCCGCTATCCAACACTTTCCCTACTGTTGCACTCACTGGAATGAGAATAGTAATTTTTACCCCTCCGCTATCCAACACTTTCCCTACTGTTGCACTCACTGGAGTGGTAATAGTAATTTTGAGTCCTCCACTATCCAACACTTTCCCTACTGTTGCACTCACAGGAGTGGGAATAGTAATTTTTACCCCTATGCTGTCCAACACTTTCCCTACTGTTGCACTCACTGGAGTGGGAATAGTTATTTTTACCCCTATGCTATCCAACACTTTCCCTACTGTCGCACTCACTGGAGTGGGAATAGTAATTTTTACTTCTCCGCTATCTAACACTTTCCCTACTGTTGCACTCACTGGAGTGGGAATAGTAATTTTTACACCTCCGCTATCCAACACTTTCCCTACTGCTGCACTCACTGGAGTGGGAATAGTAATTTTTACCGATGAGCTATCCAACACTTTCCCTACTGTTGCATTCACTGGAATGGGAATAGTAATTTTTTCACCTTCGCTAACCAACACTTTTCCTACTGTTGCACTCACTGGAGTGGGAATAGTAATTTTTACCGATGAGCTATCCAACACTTTCCCTACTGTTGCATTCACTAGAAAGGGAATAGTAATTTTTTCACCTTCGCTATCCAACACTTTCCCTACTGTTGCACTCACTGGAGTGGGAATAGTAATTTTTACCGATGCGCTATCCAACACTTTCCCTACTGTTGCATTCACTGGAGTGGGAATAGTAATTTTTAACCCTACGCTATTCAACATTTTCCCTACTGTTGCACTCACTGGAGTGGGAATAGTAATTTTTACCCCTACGCTATCCAACACTTTCCCGACTGTTGCACTCACTGGAGTGGGAATAGTAATTTTTACCCCTCCGCTATGCAACACTTTCCCTACTGTTGCACTCACTGGAGTGGGAATAGTAATTATTTTTACCCCTCCGCTATCCAACACTTTCCCTACTGTTGCATTCACTGAAGTGGGAATAGTAATGTTTACCCCTCCGCTATCCAACACTTTCCCTACTGTTGCACTCACTGGAGTGGCAATCGTAATTTTTACCCCTCCGCTATCTAACACTTTCCCTACTGTTGCACTCACTGGAGTGGTAATAGTAATTTTTAGTCCTCCACTATCCAACACTTTCCCTACTGTTGCACTCACTGGAGTTGGAATAGTAATTTTAACCCCTATGCTATCCAACACTTTCCCTACTGTTGCACTCACTGGAGTGGGAATAGTTATTTTTACCCCTATGCTATCCAACACTTTCCCTACTGTTGCACTCACTGGAGTGGGAATAGTAATTTTTACTTCTCTGCTATCCAACACTTTCCCTACTGCTGCACTCACTGGAGTGGGAATAGTAATTTTTACTGATGCGCTATCCAACACTTTCCCTACTGTTGCATTCACTGGAATGGGAATAGTAATTTTTTCACCTTCGCTATCCAACACTTTCCCTACTGTTGCATTCACTGGAGTGGGAATAGTAATTTTACCCCTACGCTATCCAACACTTTCCCTACTGTTGCACTCACTGGAGTGGGAATAGGAATTTTTACCCCTCCGCTATGCAACACTTTCCCTACTGTTGCACTCACTGGAGTGGGAATAGTAATTTTTACTGATTTGCTATCCAACACTTTCCCTACTGTTGCCTTCACTGGAGTGGGAATAGTAATTTTTTCACCTCCGGTATCCAACACTTTCCCTATTGTTGCATTAACTGGAGTGGGAATAGTAATTTTTAACCCTACGCATCCAACATTTTCCCTACTGTTGCACTCACTGGAGTGGGAATAGTAATTTTTACCCCTATGCTATCCAACACTTTCCCTACTGTTGCACTCACTGGAGTGGGAATAGTAATTTTTACCCCTCTGCTATGCAACACTTTCCCTACTGTTGCACTCACTGGAGTGGGAATAGTAATTGTTACCGATGCGCTATCCAACACTTTCCCTACTGTTGCATTCACTGGAGTGGGAATAGTAATTTTTTCACCTCCGCTATCCAACACTTTCCCTATTGTTGTACTCACTGGAGTGGGAATAGTAATTTTTACCCCTACGCTATCCAACACTTTTCTTACTGTTGCACTCAATGGAGTGCAAAATGTAAGTTTAATTTTTTTAAATATATTAATATTTTAATTTATAATATAATGTTTTTTTTAATTAGATTTTGTTATAGGTATAAGTATATTTATATATATTTATTTGTTAATTTTTATATATTTATAACATTTTAAAATAAATTAAAGTTATTCGTTTATTCGTTTTAAAGTAAATATACATTTATATATTACATTTTATATATGTACATTTAATTTTTTTAAATTAAATGTATTTATTATATTTGTTGAAATGTACATTACATCTAAATATTTTTGTTAAAGTTAATTTTATTATTTAATTGATTAAACATTATTTTTTATATATAAAACCAATCGATATTTTGTACATCGATATTTTTTACATCAATATTTTTTCTCTCGATATTTTTGTATTTTACATTTTAAAGATAGGATGTCGATATTGTGGATGTCGATTTTTGTGTGTTGATATTTGTGTATGGGGATATTTTTGTAGTCAATATTATGTCAGTGATCCGCCTGGCGGTCGGACTTTCCGACCGCCATCACCCCGCCCACCATTGCAATATGGCTGGCGGTAAACATGTCTCTGATGGTGGGGAGACCGCCACTGACAGCCTGTCGGCGGTGGTCTCCCCGCCATCATAACTGGCCCTAAGTTCCTTACTGCTTTTATTACACCGGATGATCTTTTCCAATCTAAAAACATGCATTTTGTATTGGCTAGTGCAGCTGCTGTATTTCGAAGGATCATGAAGGAGACCCTGGACAGGTTAGATGGTGCAGTTATCTTCCGAGATAACATAGTAGTTTATGGAAAAGGCAAACTGGAGCATAACAATAACTTACAGGAAGTTTTGAAAGCTTTACATAGAAACGAACAGACTTTGAGAATGGATAAGTACAATTTTGTGAGCAACAGAGTAGAGTATTTAGGACATTGCAATTCAGCTAAAGGAATCACACCAAAGAATGATCATGTGAAAGCCATTTGTGATGGACTAACTCAGCAAACCAAGGAACAATTGTCTTCTTTTTGGGTTCGACTGAGTTTTATGCAACATTTGTACAAAATATTGCTTCTAAAGTTTAACATCTAAGGAGGATTCTGAGGAAGAATGTGAAGTTTGAACGGGGTGTTCTCCAAGATACTGCTTTCAAATCTCTCAGGAAAGAAATAAATGCAGCGCTTTGTTTGAAACCTTTTGTTGCAGGGAAAGAGTGTGTAATTTCTGTAGGTGCAAGTGCTGTGGGGATTGGAGGTGTTTTCATGCAGAGGGATGGAAAGGAAGAATGGGTTGTTGCATATGCTTCTAGAACATTGAGGGAAGCTGAGCGGAATTATTCTGCCGTTGAAAAGTAATTGTTAGCAGGCACATGGGCTTCAGAACATTATAGAACTTATGTTTGGGGTACAAATATTATCCTGAGGACAGATAACAACCCCTTGGTGAATATTCAGTATCCTGGTGGGGGAAAAATTAACTGAAAGGTTGAGCAGACAAGCAAGTAAATTACAAGCTTTTTGTTACAGGCTGTAGTATGTTCCTGGTCACTGGAATGTACATGCAGATTACATGTCAAGGATGCCTAGGGGAAACCCTGATGACAAATTAAGCAATGTTGCTGAGTATGAAGTTGAGGTTGCATTCACTTTGAGGACATCACTGCTATTATCAAATCCATTTCACAGAAAAATGGGAGGAAGAAATTAGGAAAGAAGAAATTAGGAAAGATGTGGAAATGAACAAAATAATTGAATATTGTTCTACTGGTTGGCCTTAGGAAAGGAATTTGAGAGGTGAGCTAGGTACGTTTGTTAAAATTAAGGATTAGTTAAGTGTTTCTAATGGAATTGTTCCAAGAGGAGACAAAAGTGTCCCACCTAATGGTTTGAGAGGAGGAATCTTGGACTGTTCTCTACTAAAACATATAAGGGAAATATACTGGAGGCCATCTATGGATGCTGTTACTATTGTCTTGTAATGCTGATCTTAATTGGAAGAAGTGTTTTCAGTCAATGTTATTGGCTTATCGCACCACGGTGCACCCTCCGACTGCTTATACACCATTCCAACTCCTATGTGGTCGTATCCCAGGGTTACAATTGTGCCCCTGGTAGTTAAAGAAATGGAGAGGAAAAGAAAATATTCCAAACTAGGGAAATAGTTTGGATCACATGCATAGGGTGTAGGAGAAGATTAGAAGAAAGATAGATTCCAAAAAGGGATGGCTATCTAAACTGGAAATTTGTGTGGGGAAATTAGTTAGAATTAAGAAACCGAAGTGAAGGCAAGGGGTGTTCACAATGGTCTTCTCCTTTGAAGGCTATTCAGATTTTCAAAAGAACTGTGAGAGTGGAAGTTGGGAAGGTGTGGAATATGAACAGAACTTTAGTGTGGCAGGGTCCTGAATTTGCTGAAGAAAATAAAAATGGGGGTAATGGGAATGGCCCATTGGCCCACTGAGGGCTAATTAAATGGACATGCAGAGGGGAGTGCCTTTCCACCATTTCAGTGCAGTATCATGAAGCCTGTGACCAAGGAGCTGTGCTCTGAAACGCGTAAGGCAAGATATGCATCTGAATGAAAATGCCAGTTTCCTTTGTTAAAGAATAAGTGTAATTCATCTGCTCTTCGAGTGCGTCTTCAACTGGGGATGTTTTGTTGAATATATATATATATATATATATATATATATATATATATATATATATATATATATATATATATATATATATATATATATATATATATATATGATGTCACTAAACTCACCTTGAGGGACTACAACTCCCAAGATGCCTCAATGAACATTACACTAAGTCCCGCCCACTAAAGGCGATTTGCATAAAGGTTGAAAATGAACACGAGGTGAGCCGTCAATGCTTGATGTTTTGCCCAGGAAGAAGAGGCGTGGAATACCTCGAAACGCGTTGGCACTTGAAAATACTGTTACGGCAACGGAGGAGCAGGCTGCAACGAGGTGATACAGGACCGTGAGGTCAGAAGCGTGGTCGAGTGCTCTTTCGATGCTTCAGGGCGATTGTTAGTAATAAAGAAATTTCCACATGGCAGCCTGGCTGTGGAAAGAAGCACCATTCGTTAATACGAAGGCTGTGGAGCGGGACGAGCCGACTACGTGCAGCACCACGCTTCATATGCAAATTTATGCTTGCTCTGTCGTTGCAGATCCTACAAAGGAATGAAACAATTGCATCAATATTCAAGGCATTGAACCTACAAAGGATGTCACTAAACTCACCTTGAGGGACTACAACTCCCAAGATGCCTCAATGAACATTACACTAAGTCCCGCCCACTAAAGGCGATTTGCATAAAGGTTGAAAATGAACACGAGGTGAGCAGTCAATGCTTGATGTTTTGCCCAGGAAGAAGAGGCGTGGAATGCCTCGAAACGCGTCGGCACTTGAAAAGACTGTTACGGCAACGGAGGAGCAGGCTGCAACGAGGTGATACAGGACCACGAGGTCAGAAGCGTGGTCGAGTGCTCTTTCGATGCTTCAGGGCGATTGTTAGTAATAATATATATATATATATATATATATATATACACATATATACATATATATATATATATATATATATATAAAATACATTCTTATTGGGTTTAGAGTGGAATCTTTAGAGGTCAAGCTGGAATGTGGGGTGTAGAGATTCTGGGAGGTGGGTGGAGAGGCAGAGACAGTTTTTATTACTGAACTGTGAAATAAAGAACATTCCTGCCAATGAAGGCTCTGTATCTCCTTGTCATAGTTTAACCCCAGTCTTGGTCAGAGGCAGAGGTTTTGAAGAGCTTCCCCTTCACATATAGCCAATCTGGCAACATAGCAGTTGACAAAGTGTGGGGTCTCAACCACTTCTTCAAATAGTCCATTTCCAGACACCAAAATGTAACCCCCAGCATCCATGTCTAATTTAAGCGTCTCAAGTTTAACTCTACTCCGTCCCCCGGCCCACACCAGTGAGACTAGGAGACCGTTCAGAGTATCAAACGTGGACTTCGGAATACTACCCGCACTGGTCCTCGTGCACCAGGGAGGTTACAACTCTGCTCAGTCTCATGGCCAGGACTTTAGCAAGTATTTTAGCATCTACTCCTAGGCCGTCCTGGGTCATCTGCATCTTTGCCTAGGCTTAGGGAGCATGACTATCTGCGCCTCCCGCATAGATCGCGGTAGACTTCCTGCCCTTTTTGCCTCCTGTAGAGTCTCCAGTAGGCGCAGGAGCAACACATCTGCATAGGTCTGATAGAATTCTACTGGAATTCCATCCAGGCCCAGTGATTTAGAGCGAGCCATGCTTTGTGGTGCCTCCTGTAATTCCTCTACTTGGAGTGCTGCTTCCAGTTCTTCCCTCTGCTCCTCAGTGAGGCGAGGGAGAGGGACGTCCGGAAGATACTCCCCTCCTGCAGGCGATGCCGCCCCCCGGGACCTCGCGGTATATTTCGGCTAAATGATTGAACAGTACTGTGTTGACACCTGCCTGTGTGGTGGCCATGGTTCCATCAGGGTGTCGTAATGTGAGTATAAGAGGGGGAGGGCGCTACTGCTTCAGTAACCACGCCAGTAACCTTCCGGACCTGTCGCCTTCCTTATGGAGCAATTGACGATACTCGCAACGGACCAGCCAATCCAATCTATCCCATACCTCCCCTACTCAGCGCTGCGCCTGCAGGAGTAAATCGCTGCCTGATTCTGATGCCTGCCTTTCGCATTGGAGTTAGGTCAATCTCTCTTCTGCAACTGTCAATTCTTGTTCTAGCCACCTTCTTGTGCCCCCCACCCTAGACAAACAGTCCCCACGGGAGACCACTTTAAATGCGTCCCATTCCACACCTCTGGTGTTTGTGGTCGACCATTTTGTGGAAAAGTAACCTGCAATTCCTCTTGGAATATCGAATCATGTAACGTAGCAGGTTGTAAGCGCCACAGGGGGACCCTCGGCCTGTGTCTCTCGTGTCCCCACCCCAGCTGTACCGGAGCATGGTCCGACAGAAACCGGCCAAGAAATTTGGTTTGTGTTGCAGCTCCACATGCCTCCTGAGAAAGCAGGAAACGGTCAAGCCTACTATACACCTCTTGCACCGGTGTGTAACAGGTATAACCCCGTTCACCCACATGTGTTTCGCGTCAAATATCTCTACAGTGTAGTCGGCTCATCACCTCCCTCAGATCAGTCTTCATGTGAGGTTTAGTGTGCTGTTTTGGTGGGTGCCTATCTAGTGAGCCCTCCAACATGCAGTTAAAGTCTCCTGCCCATATTAATTAAATCCCAATGTAAGGGAAGAGTAACTTCTCTATGGCGCTAAAAAACTCACCATCATCTATGTTTGGAGCATGGACGTTCGCTAGGCATACCTCCACGCTATCAAGTTCCTCATGTACTATCACATATCTGCCTTCCACATCTGCCTCGTATTTCCGTAATTTGAACGGAACCTGTGGGGCCACCCAAATTGCCACACCCCTAGCATATGTAGAGTAGGTGGATGCGAATAACTGTCCTCTCCATTTCTTGTGTAGTTTCTGTGTCTCGGTGTCTAACAGGTGTGTCTCTTGTAACATTGCAACGTGAGTGCCCTGTCGCCGTAAGTATGTTTGTACTCTATAGCGTTTCACAAACGAGTTTAGCCCCCTCACATTCTATGTTATGATTTTATAGTGCCCCGTATCTCCCAGTCTGTGCCTGCCCTGTCCATTGTATATACAATCCGTGTTCTGCCACCATTGCCGTCAGAAAGAATTGTAAACTGAACATTTGAAACAACACACCCCCCGGATAGACACTGCATCAACAAAACGTGCATCCCCATATATTCCCCAATCCTGCAACCGCAACCCCTGAACTTCACCAACGAATAATCATCATCTATCCTACCACATGAACCAAAAAATTTAACAATGCACACACACTCCTCATACAAATCATGCCTCTCATCATACCAGCTTACATTCCACATTCAATCATCCACTATATGTCTCCTGAAGGGCCAGGGATAGTGCTTCTCTCGGACTTACTATACATCCGTCAGTAGTGCCCCCCCATCCGCAGTCGTCACTCACACCCACGCATACAACTATCGATTCAAAACACTCCCACTTTCACACTAATTGACGTCCAATAAGTAAGGACACTCAATTCTGCAAAAATAATAATAGAGAAAGAATGAGAGCAAGAAGATAAAGTAGGAAACAACAATTCAGAAAAGAGTTGAAAAGAAATTTGGGGGGAGGGAGATGTTGTCCGCCAATCTGATACCGGTGCCAATCCTAGTCCATTCCTTCATCTTCGGGGTGGAGGAGGTAGACACCACTTTAGCGCAGTATAATATGGGACGGGAGTACTGTTGATGGTGGCACATATTCTCCAATTTTGTATCGTATTCATCCTCCCTTAAATGCTACCCCGGTCCGTAGTCAGTTCAAGGGCCTCCCAGCTGTGGAGTGTCTTATACGACGTCGCCCATGCTAGCATCAGAGTCTGTTGCTGTGACTACTTCCACTAAGGCCTTCGCGGCCTCACATTCAGCTTGTTGTGTTGATTGGTCTATTCTGGGAGACCTTCTACCCTCACTGCCAGAGTCTGTCCTTTCCAATTCCAGGGATCCGTCCCCTCGTACAACCACTCGTTGTGTTGATCGGGAGGATTTTTTGGACCTTCTGTTGTGGCTATTGCTTTTTCCCCCCTTGGGGATATTTGAGTGTCTCCCCGCTGCTCTCCCCCTATAGTTTGTCCTCTCCTCTCCATGGACCTCTAGCCAATCTCAGGCTGCCTCTCGGGCTATAAAAAAGTGGGCCCGATCCGTGTGGAGCGCCTTCTGCTTCGCATGGTAGAGGAGCATGTACTGGAGGTTCATGTCCTGCAGTTTCTGTTTCACTCCAATGAATGACGCTCTCTGCTGCTGCACCAAATGGGTGTAATCTGGAAATATACAGATTACTTGGGGGTCGATTCCGATTCGGGCCGGAAAAAGCACCGACCGACTCGGATCCGGAAATTATACCGACCGACACGTACCTGTGGCGCCCGACACGCCAAGTACGATGCAATGCGTGCAAAATCCGACCGACACGTACCGAACCCAAGTCGAACGACCGAGCCGCACAGAAAACAGCAATCCGGTCGGAAAAACACGCGAATCCAACCGACCAACACGCACCCGGAACAAATCCGACCGAAACGTACACGCGAACTCCAAACCGCAAAGTACGATGCAAGGCGCGAAAACCACGACCGAGTCGTACGGAGTACAAGCCATACGACCGACACGCATACAAGACCGAGCCGAAGTAACACAAAACACCGCGACCGACGCGTACGCAGCATAGAAAACTGCACAAACACAGCGTGAACGAAACGGAGAATACCGTACGAGACAAATGCAGGGTCCGACTCGGTCACAAGAACGTTTCCAACATGCACAGACAGTACAAAGGAAAAATCACACAAAAAAGGCCAAACAAGCAATTACTAAACCAATAAATACTGGGGGGGTGGGGACAGAGAACAAAGACACACCCACAACTCCACCCATATAAAGGACACAAATCACAACCATGATCCTTTGCAAATGCCATTCCACTGCCAGCACCCAAGAGAAAGCAACCACACACCCACAGCTCATCCCTCACACAAGCCACACACCATCAGCACACCAACAAATACCTACCTCACATACACCCAGCAAAACACACACTCACACACCCTCACCTGCACACCAACACACACATCACTCACCATCACCACCCATCACCATGCCCCCAAGAAGAATGCCAAGTTCCTAGATTGTGAATTGGAAGTCATGGTAGACGAGATCCTCAGGGTAGAGCCACAGCTGTTTGGCACACTGGTCCAACAGACCCCCATCTCCCAGAAAACCAAGATGTGGGAGAGGATCATCAACAGGGTGAACGCACAATCACCATGTCGGCGCACAAAGAGCGACATCCAGAACAGGTGGTATGACGTGCGCAGGAGAGTACGGGACCTGCTCAAGAAAGACTACATCAACAGCCAATACACCGGCAGTGGCCCTCCTGCCAAGCCAATATACCTCAGGCACTGGGAGGAGAAGGTGCGGGCCATCCTTCCGCCAGTGAGCGTATATGGACTAGAGGACATCCCAGAGCCTGGTGAGTACACAACAAATGTACACAATATACTGCCACAAAACACACACACATCACTGTCAAGGGGAGAGTCAAACCATGCACTCATAGCAATTACACAGCAACCAGAACAGAATCATCCCAAAATGAGTATGTCAGTCAGATAAAGACAACACATGCCATCAAAAAAGTCACATCCAACTGTGCCATCACATGTACAAACACAACTACAACTACAGCTAGGCAGTGGCACAAATAGAACTAACAAACACATCCAGACATGTAGCCACCACAACAACACCAACACACAGTGAAGACCACTCAAAGGAAGGAATTCTGTGTATGCTGGCCAAGTCAGTGTAGCCAATAGCATCATGGGAGTCGCAGTCACACATATTGCCCCCACAACTGTCCCATCAACACCACCATGAACCATGCGCACATCACAGGGAGTGGAGAAGGACTCACAAGATGGCTGACACTGGCTACTGCTGTGGGAAGCACAAGGCCCTGCTGGCAACTGTGCACCAACAAACAGCAGGACACCACTGACTGACATCCTGAGAGACAACTTCCACTCCCTGCAATGCAAGCACGTTCCATGGTGGGATATCTGGCTGGCTGGGTGGGAAGGAGGACTTGCAGCACTGACCATAGTCACAAGCACCTCCCCTCACACACACCCCAACACAAACTCCACAGAACCCACCTGGTAGAATGCAATGCCCCCCATCCTAACACAAGATCCCACAAAGAACCACCACCCTGGGTTATGTTGTGTGAAGCACAGGGACACTCTTGGGTCTCTTAGCCAAACAACTGCCAGGACAACACTCCCAGCCATCCTGTCAGCACAGCCAGCCCACCCCACAGGGAAGCAGAATCAAAAGGAAGGAAGCATGGGCATGCTGGGAAGGGGGGTGGAGGCAATAGCATGATGGGAGTCGTAGTCACTGATATTGGTCACCCCCACAACTGTCCCATCAACACCACCCTGAACCATGCTCACATCATAGGGAGTGGAGAAGGACTCACAAGATGGCTGACACTGGCTACTGCTGTGGGGAGCACAAGGCCCTGCTGGCAACTGTGCACCAACAAACAGCAGGACACCACTGACTGACATCCTGAGAGACAACTTCCACTCCCTGCAATGCAAGCACGTTCCATGGTGGGATAACTGGCTGGCTGGGTGGGTGGGAAGGAGGGCCGGCTGTCAACCAAACACAACCAATGCAGACCATGTTCACACCCCAAAAAATACATAGAAATGCCCAAATAATGCAGGACAATGTGCCACACCAATATCAACCCCTGACTGTGACGACTTAGGACAATGCAATGTACAGGCCCGCACCCAGAGGCACAGTCACAACTGTCATGTGTGTCAACCATTGATGCCTGCAGAAACATAACATACATTGTGTGTGTCTCCCAAAAACAGGTGATGATGGGGACACAGCAGCAGACGCTGAGGAGTCCCAGGCTCAAGAGGATGCGGAGCTCACTGGCGTCGTACAGCCTCTGCACTCCTCGGACGAAGAAGACCAACCTGGCACATCCGGTGCAAGTCTACATGCAGCACCAGCAGGACCACCAGCTGCAGCACCAGCAGGACCACCAGCTGCACCCCCTGCACCCACCCCTCCAACGACTGTCACCACAAATACCATCCCTGCCGACATGGACAGAACAAGGAGCAACACCAGCACAGGGACCCTGGACCAACCTGGGGCCATCGACACCACCACCACCACCAACCCCAAGGTGGACCAGGGTCATCTGTGCGTGCCACTGCACGCACTGCACATGTCAGCAGGGGTGGTGGGAAGGGGTGGGAGACAGAGGTCGCTGCTTGCAGAGGTTGCTGGTGTGCATGATGACCCACAACTGGTACGCATAGCTGATGCGTACCAGTCCAGCACCGGAGACCTCAGCCAGGTAGTGGGGCTCCTCAGAGACATGAAACAGCAGCAGGCTGCCCATCATGCCCGCTTGGACTCTCACATGTCCCACGTGGAGTCACACATGTCCCGCGTGGACTCACACATGTCCTCCGTGGAGTCCAAGTGGGATGCACTGCATGAGATGACGGCGGTGCACAGGGACATTTTACAATGCCTCCGCCAGATGAACAGCAACCAGTCCACACCTCCCTGTGTGCCAACAACATCTGGTGCCGAACAAACTGCAACTGCCACAGGGAGGGAGGATGACTCTGGCGGAGAGTCCCCTGCACCGCAGCAGCCTGTACTTGAGGGCCCCCCCAAGAAGAGGGGTTGTCCGAGGAGGGGCAAGTGAGAGGCCGATGGCCAAGCGCAACTCCCAGGAAGCCTGAACCTGTTCTGGATGTTCACCTTTGTGCACAGACTGTTCACCCTGTTGACGGCAACACTACTCCCACACATTGCATGGGGAGTACAAGTTGGACCAATGTGTCAGACAACTGTGGCCCCGATACTGGGGATTCTGTCTACCAGGACTTTCAATTCACCTAGGAACTTCTGATTGCAAGATTTATGTACAGCACTACCCATCCTATGCACTATTCACACAAATGTATCACAATAAACACACTAATACACCATACTTGCCTCTGTTGTGATTCCAACGTGGGTGCTGTTATGGGGATGATGAACTGCAAAATTACACTGTGTATGCGAACTGCAACAGCAAGGACAACACAGGCATGTGAGTAAAGGCAACGTGACACATATGAGGGAGACACACCACCAGGGCTACACAACACATACACACCTAGGCCATCTGACTCATTGCCTACACTGATGTTGCCAGGGAAGACGGTGCAATGCACAGACACCACACCCATTCCCAGTTGTAGTCAAGTAGCCCAAAGGTGCAGTAAGCAAATGGCAGTCAAATGTGTGACCACAGACAACGCACATCACAAAGTGAAGCACAGGTTTATTACACAGTTGCAACATGTCGTAACCACTACAGATGCAAGGTAATCCCACCTGGCAGCGGGCACACAGTCAACAACTGTAGACGGAAGGAAGTCCATGGGTGTGGCGCACATCACCTGTAGGGACACAACAGCTACCAGCCTGGAAGTGCAATCACGTCGTCGGTGGACACAGTTGACCAAACGAATCTGAAAGTACCCTGTGAAGGACAGAAATGACACACAGTCAAAAGCAATGGAGTACAGGACAGAACAGCAAAACTCATGCACAATACATGTTACAAGATACCCACCCAGAACCAAGTTAGCATGTCAACACTGTTGGGGAGTACAGCCCACCTGTAAGCACACATCGCAACACACATCCAGTCAAGTAGCCCATGGACACACTCCAACAGCACCAGAGCACCACCTACACATATCATGCCAACTCACATCATTGACATGACACCTCAGGATACTCACATTCAGCTAAAGAAGTTGGTGATGAGCTGTGTGCGGACATCACCCTCATCATCATCATCATCATCGTCACTGGCATCGTGGTCCAGGCCAGGATCCTCCACAGGTGGCGGATGTTGGTCATTGTCATCCTGGATGAGAGGCAACTCCTTCCGCACTGCCAGGTTGTGGAGCATGCAGCAGACGATGATAATCTTGCACACTTTCGCAGGGGCATATGGGAGGGACCCTCCGGTCTTGTCCAGGCAGCGGAAGCGGCTCTTCAGGAGACCACTGTTGGGGAGTACAGCCCACCTGTAAGCACACATCGCAACACACATCCAGTCAAGTAGCCCATGGACACACTCCAACAGCACCAGAGCACCACCTACACATATCATGCCAACTCACATCATTGACATGACACCTCAGGATACTCACATTCAGCTAAAGAAGTTGGTGATGAGCTGTGTGCGGACATCACCCTCATCATCATCATCATCATCGTCACTGGCATCGTGGTCCAGGCCAGGATCCTCCACAGGTGGCGGATGTTGGTCATTGTCATCCTGGATGAGAGGCAACTCCTTCGGCACTGCCAGGTTGTGGAGCATGCAGCAGACGATGATAATCTTGCACACTTTCGCAGGGGCATATGGGAGGGACCCTCCGGTCTTGTCCAGGCAGCGGAAGCGGCTCTTCAGGAGACCAAATGTCCGCTCAATCACTCTCCTGGTCCGACCATGTGCCTCATTGTAGCGCATCTGGGCTGGTGTCACAGGGTTCCTGAGGGGTGTCAGCAACCACAGCATGTTCGGGTATCCCGAGTCACCTACGGACAGACAAGTGCACATTAGCTGACTTGGAAAAGTGGGCGGAATACTACAGATCAGATCACACACAATGGCACAAAGTCAGTACACACCGACAAGCCAGGCACGCTGGTTCTGCATCTGTGCCATCATCCTGGGGATGCGACTACTCCTCATCACAAAGGCATCGTGTGCTTAACCAGGGAAACGGGCACACACGTGTGTGATGGTCATGTCTGCAAGACACACCACCAGTGCATTGACCGAGTGGTAGTGCTTGCGGTTCCTGTAGGCCTGCTCCTGGGCCTGTGGTGGTACCAAAGCCACATGTGTCCCATCAATGGAGCCAATGACATGCGGCATCCTACCCAGGGCATAAAAGTCACTCTTCACGTCAGTGAGTCGTCGCAGTCTAGGGAAATAGATGTACCGGTTCAGGAATAGCAACATTGCCGCAAAAAACATCGCGGAGCACACGGCTCAACATGGTCTGTGACATCCCACCAGCAGTCGCCACAGTATGTTGGAAGGTACCGGTGGCAAAGAAGTGTAGGGCTGCCATCACCTTCACCTTGGGGGTCAGCGCTGTAGGATACGGCCGGCCAGGCTGCAAATGTGGGGACAACTGCACTGCCAAATCCTCAATCAGCTGCCTGGTGAAGCGGTACCGTCGGATGCTGTCCCGTTCCACCATCGTTGCCAGGTCTGGGAATGGTCGATGGACAGCAGGAGCCCTGCAGTGCAGAGGAGAAGTAAGCAAGATTGTCAGTCACCCCACATATGCGGCATTGAACACACTCAATATCCCAACATACATCATTATGAGGCACAACTACATGAAGTGTGCAGTTCCGTAAGGACATGTATGGTACATACATGGCCAACATCTGTCAACACGGTCCAACAGGTGGCATCAATTAGTCCCAGGTTGGCCCATTGGATATCATGAGGCCGTGTCACAGTTCCCATCTCCTGCTGCCGTGTCACAATCACCCCCCACAGTGACATGTGAGGACAGATGTGCCCCAGGCACCACAGCTCAACGACAGGTACATTCCCAGGGACCCTGTATTGCCACATGGACACTGGCATTACATGGAGTATCATGTATACACCACAGCAAAACAACCATGACCCCCACAGGTAGTGGTCCCACTTGCCACGGCAGGACAGACATGGACGTCTGTGACACACACACGCACAACATCAAAGTCCATGCACACACAACGTGGATGTGGAGACTGTCTCCCATTGTGCACATGAAATCAGAGACATTGTAAAAACTACATGCACAAAGACTGTGGAGGACCATCACTATTGTGCCACTGGGACACCCTGGCTCAAACATACCGTCCCACATGGGACTCACGGGGTATGTGACATGACATACACATACACCACCGTGAAATGTGACCATGGCACATGCACAGATATGAACAGTTGCACATCACAGTGGTCATGTACACGTAACACCCAGGATCCTGTCCCCATTAACACGTGCACAGCCTGGGGGTGGCTGCCCACAGGTGACACCCACAGGACAACATGTACACCAACATACACACAATAGGAAATGCAGCCTTACATGCCTTATGATAAAGTTTGGACAGGCTGTCGTGATGTAGGTGTGCCCCTCACTCCCTGGGAGCTATCTGTGGCTGGCATATGTCCATCTGAGACAGGCATGCTGACATATGCCAGTCACATGTACAGTGATGCGTTGAACAGCAATGGACCGATCGGTGCCCCCGGCCGGCCCATTGCATTCAATGTGTGCGGGTACGCGTTGTACCCCTGTGCGCGTTGAACTGCAATGGACCGATCGGTGCCCCCGGCCGGCCCATTGCATTCAATGTGTGCGGGTACGCGTTGTACCCCTGTACGCGTTGTACTGCAATGGACCGATCGGTGCCCCCGGCCGGCCCATTGCATTCAATGTGTGCGGGTACGCGTTGTACCCCTGTGCGCGTTGTACTGCAATGGACCGATCGGTGCCCCGGCCGGCCCATTGCATTCAATGTGTGCGGGTACGCGTTGTACCCCTGTACGCGTTGTACTGCAATGGACCGATCGGTGCCCCGGCCGGCCCATTGCATTCAATGTGTGCGGAGTGCAGCGTTGTACCCCTGTACGCGTTGTACTGCAATGGACCGATCGGTGCCCCCGGCCGGCCCATTGCATTCAATGTGTGCGGGTGCGCGTTGTACCCCTGTACGCGTTGTACTGCAATGGACCGATCGGTGCCCCGGCCGGCCCATTGCATTCAATGTGTGCGGGTACGCGTTGTACCCCTGTACGCGTTGTACCCCTGTACGCGTTGAACTGCAATGGACCGATCGGTGCCCCGGCCGGCCCATTGCATTCAATGTGTGCAGGTACGCGTTGTACCCCTGTACGCGTTGTACCGCAATGGACCGATCGGTGCCCCGGCCGGCCCATTGCATTCAATGTGTGCGGGTACGCGTTGTACCCCTGTACGCGTTGTACGGCAATGGACCGATCGGTGCCCCCGGCCGGCCCATTGCATTCAATGTGTGCGGGTACGCGTTGTACCCCTGTACGCGTTGTACCGCAATGGACCGATCGGTGCCCCGGCCGGCCCATTGCATTCAATGTGTGCAGGTGCGCGTTGTACCCCTGTACGCGTTGTACCGCAATGGACCGATCGGTGCCCCGGCCGGCCCATTGCATTCAATGTGTCGGGTACGCGTTGTACCCCTATACGCGTTGTATCCCTGTACGCGTTGTACCGCAATGGACCGATCGGTGCGCACCCATTGACAATGGCCTTGCCTGGCAACGGACGCGTTTTCGAATTTCGAACGAGTCGGTTGCTGGAAAATCAGTTGGTCACCCACAACAATGTTGCAAAATCATGTATGTCATGAAGTTGAAGATTTGAAGGATGCTGTGGGCGTGTTTTGGTGCTGCTATTCCATGGATTGGCCAGATTCAGAAGATGCAAACGACTTGGACCTATCACTTTGGACACAAGGGACAGTATCTGCCTCTCCAGCACATATATATTGCTGGCTGTTCCCCTGAGAGCTCACTTGCCTGCACTACATGCTCCAGGACGACATCTGCCACTGCACTGCTGCTGTCTCTGCCCCTCTGGACCCTGCAATGGCACGTACTGTGGAGAGAGCCCCAGCCTTCAGCCTTGAGGAGAACCAGGCCCTGCTGGACAGCCTACTTCCACAGTACAGCAAGCTGTATGGGACACCAGGGGAGCAGGTGAGTGTTCTGTGCACTGCCTTTCTGAATGTGCATATTGTCTGACTAGCAAGGCTGAAAGTCTGCATGCCACTGGCTAGCAGGCTCACTGAGTAGTTGTCACCCCCATAGTGTGTAGTGACATGCCCTGGACAGGTATGGTGCAGTGACAGTGCATTTGAACAAGGTTTTACTTCCCATGCAATGATACCATGTAGTGACGTCTGGCAAACTGTCCATGGGCAGCTTTGCACTGCCTGTGTACATCATGTGCCCCTGTGATTGAGACATGTATATACAACTGTGTCATGCACGGATATGTTGCATGTGTAGTAATGGCCTTTTCACTTTGTCATCCTGACAGGTTAATGCCCATCGGAAGCAGGAGATCTGGAAGGACATCGTCTGGGCTGTCCGGTCCGTGGGGGTCTACAAGCGCCGGATCCGCAACTGCCAGAAGAGGTGGCAGGACCTTCGGGACTGGACCCGGAGGATTGCACGGGTCCAGCTGAAGCTGTCGCCTCCTCGCAGGAGGGCGGAACACGGACCCTGACCCCCACATGCTCCAGATCCTGGCGGTGGTGTTTCCAGACCTGGATGGGCAGCTGAAGGCCAGACAGCAGCAAGGAGGGGGTGAGTCAAAGACTGCACTGTGAACTCTGTATTACATGCTGTGTGCCCTCCTCTGGCCTGGTTCAACTGCCACAGTGCAGCAGTCATGTTGTCCAGGAGCCATGTCCCTCTATTGTGCACTGCCCACTGCTCATCTGATACCCAGGTGTGGCCCTTACATTCAGGGAATTGTGTCACTTGGGACTGTGTCCTTGCAGTTTGCTTCACTAAAGGTGGGGGACAGCATCTGTTTCCCTAACTCTGTTGTGGGCATCATGGGTGGGTCCATTGTTCACACTACGCCTGTGTTCGGACATGTAATCTGCGTGTTGCTTTGATATGCGGTCCACTTGCTGTGCTGAGCCACCACATGTGCCTGGGGTATGTGGCACACGCCCATGCAGCGGGTGGGAACAATGTTTGGGCCCCAGGAGTGTGCAGATTACGTGTGTCACACATACATAGCCAGCTATCCACTGTCCAGGGCTCATCCCTCATTCATGTGGAGCAGGACAGTCATGCCTACTCCAGGCCATGCAATGCACTCTGTACTCCCACTCCCTTGTATCAGCTGACACATTGTGCGCAGTGATTTGACCCCTCAGGTGTCTGCCTCTGTGTCAGTGTGCTGTGGATTAGTTGCCAGGACTGCTGGGGTGTTTCTTGGTAGGGGCTCAGCATGCCCCTGGAGATGTGACCATAGGAGACGATACTTGTGTTTGATCAGCTGCCCGTGCAGACTGGGGTATGCGAATGTAAAGTTCAGGCAGCTGTTTCCCATTCACAGCAGATTGTGAGGGGCTCAGGTTCAGAGGGTAGTGTCACAGGTCTCCCATATGTCCAATAGGTATGACCTGGACAGATGAGGGTTAAGATGATGTGTTGTGTGGGGGATGTACATGTGCACTTGTGCAGCTCCAGGACTTGCATTCCCCATGACCTACTATTGTGACACAGTGCATAGTGTTGTTGTCTGGCTGCCAACTCATACATCACTGAGACAGTGATGTATGACTTAGCAGTCATGCCTCTGCCATGGCATGTGTCAACTTATTGGTGGTCCTGCAGGGGAGTGACATGTGCTACATGCACACCATTGTGGCAATGGCTATCAGGACATGGGTGCATCATGGTGTCTGTCGCTGGTATGCATCACATGCATTTCCTATTTGACTCTGGGCATCCCTTTCATCCGGAAACCTGTACTGACTCAGTGGCAAGAGCTGTGATGTGTGCATGTCCACATGCCACACCGTGTCCTCTGCACTGTCCAACTACTGTGTACTTGGTGCATGTGTCCACACTGGGGTGTTGCAATCCAACAGACACCAGACAGATGGGTGCAAGGCCATGTGGGATGTGAGTGCCATGCTTGGCATCAGACTGACAATTGGCTTCTCCTGTTCAGTTAGGGCACTTTTAGCAATGTACAACTAATGATGCCAGGGCTTGCTCTTTAATGTGCTGTGCTCACAGTGGTGTGTGCGTTTGGTGCAGGTGACTGATGTCTGTCTGTTTCCCCATTGTTTGCAGATACATCCACGGCCACGGAAGGGGACAGCTCCACAGACCAGGAGGAGCCAGAGAGCCAGACTGGGTCAGCAGCCGAGGAGTGGTCGGAGGGACCCAGTGGCACGGAGGTCGAGGGCAGCCACACCGAGGAGTCCTCAGCACCATCCACCTCAGCTGAGGACCAGAGCAACTCGGAGGATGACTCCCTTATGGAGGCGGGTGTCAGCAGCCACCACACCCCAGCTAGTGTTGCTGTCCCTGCCACCACCAGCACCACCACCGCCCTCCCATCGGCTCCCATTCCCCAGGTCCGTGGAGGCTCCCATGTTCGGGAGCGTGTCTCCTTTGGGCCAGGCACCGCACCCCCTGCCCCTGTGTCCCCTGCTGCCCTGAGTGAGGAGTCTGTGTACCTCCTTCGCCAGCTCCATGTAGGGCAGACAGCCATGCTGAGTGTCCTCCATGCGCACACCGCTCTGTTGACTCAGCTGGTGTCGTTCATGGAGGGCATCTCATCGGGCATGTCTGACCTACAGAGGGGCAATAGGTCCATGGACTCCTCCCTGACGGCAGCAGTGTCCCTCCTCAGACAGTCCCTCACCCCTCCTGCCTCTGCTCCATCCACACTCCCCAGCACCTTACCCGTCCCAAGCACACACACACCGGCACAGGCACACACCAGCACACACACGTCCAGCACACAGACACACACGCCACAAACAAAACGCACACGCACGCACAGTCAGGGGACTGAAACCAGACTCACAGGGGATGGGGCCCTGGTACACACACACGCATCCACGGGCACTGCGCAGTCCTCAGTTGCCTCTCCCTCCAAAACACCCTCCCTTGCCTCACCTGCAACCCCAAAGACCCAGCGCCTCTTCCTCAGTGACCTCGGCCTCTTCCCCTCCGATCCAGCTGCTCCAGCATCCAGGGGGAAGAGGAAGCCCCCCCACACGGAGCACCCTCCCCCAGGCGCAGACAGACTGAGGCCCCCACCCGCAAGTCCCCCGGAGTGGTAAGAGCAAGACCCCGCCGCCGCCCTGCAGCTCAAGCACCAGGTCTCCTTCCTCCATCCCTCAGGCCCCCACTCCACAGGTGCCCCCACCACACCCTGCCCCAGGTTCCCCCACCCACAGATATACCATCCCCAAGAGGATCCGGCCTTCTCCCCCTGGCACTTGCTCTCCCGGCACCACACCCCCGCTGCGCTTGTTTGTGCCACTGATGTGGTGAGGGTGTCCTCCCCCTCTGTCCAGCCCACCTTGCCTGTTCCCCATTCTCCTCCCCTGGTGGTAAGCACTGCAGTGGAGTCCACTACCACCCTGTCTGACTTGGGCACTGCAGTGGCGGACCTGTCCACTCCATCTGCAGGGTCCACTGCAGTCGTGCCGGCACCCACAACATCTGAGTCATGCCCCCCAGTTGTGCCGGCACACACCATGTCAGACACCTCCACTGCAGTTGTCAGTGGCTCTCCAGCACCCACCACCCCTTCCCTGCTTCCTCCTGGTGAGCCCTGATCCTGTCCCTGCGGTGCCTGGCCTACCCCCCGGTTGCCCCTCCTAGTGGATTGTCCCTGGTTTTGTGCAGGCATGTGTAGGGTGGCATCTGCCACTGTCACCCACTTGTGACTTTGTTGATGGACTGGCCATTGGCCTTTGTTAATTTTCTACCGGACTTCTACTTTTAATGCCACATATGCTGAATAAAGCAACTTTCTGTTCTCTAGTGCTTTTGCTTCTGATGTACATGATGTTGATGATGCTAACCATGCCCTTGCTGCAGTGATGGTGATATTTGGTCTCATGATAATGAAGTGTTACTGTGCAGGAACCCATGTGGTCCAGGGGGAATGTGTCCTATCCTGTGGTGTATCCATGTCATCCGTAGCAGCATCTGAGGGTGTCATGTGTTCAGTATTTGGCAATGGGATTTCCTACTTAGATTGGCTATTTCACATCTGTGGCTTCCACCCCTGCACATCTGTTGTGCCTGCCATTGTTCAATTCGTCTACTTCCCTGACTGTGTGGCCATCTCCAGTGGACATGCAGGTTTGGGCATCAATGGGGAAGGACTCATCTGTGTTGTCAGTGCAACATTGCTATACAAGTGTGTTGGATCTGTGCTGATGATTCCGTTGGCACTTCCATGACCAGGCTGATGTTACGGGAGCCCTCATTTGGTGCTAATTGTTGATTGTGTGACCAAGTGCTCAGCTGACATGATGGGGCCCTACTGAGGCAACATATGGCACAGCTTTCCTCACACAGGAGTGGAGTCCCCTCATGGCAGTGTGTACTCCTGTGACATTGCCTGCGCCCAAGGTGTGTGTTGTATGTGCATGTCTGTGTGTTCACTTCCGTTTAGCTGTGCATGCTGTGATCCCTAGTGTTGTACCTGTTTGTGATGCTAGCTGAGTTGACCTATGTTCCCCCAAAGTCTTCTCCCTGGGTTCTCTGTGATGTGGGTGAATGGCACATTACTGGTCATCAGGGTGTCACCCATAGGTGTGTTTGCTGTCAGGGCTGAGTTTGTGTGGTCACAGTCAGGTTTCCCCTTGGCACTTGTTGTTTGCCCCTGTCATGTGATTTCCAGTTTGTGTTATCTTTCAGTGATTGTGACACGTTGTGTGTGTGACTGCTGGCACTCCTCAGGGTCCGGGCTGCAATGTTGGTTGTTGTCTATGTGTGTTCTTTGTGGGTGACCTTGGCTTCTTCATTGGTGTGTGACTGTGGATGGGATCCCATTGGTTGGTGTGGTATTGCCGTCATGTCCATGTACAGCGTAGTGTGCAGTGTGTCAGACATTCAGGAGTCCTGTTGAGTGGCCATGTGTGATGTGTTTCTGCACCTTGGTTCCCACCCACCACCCTGGAATAGTCATGGGTGCATGTGCAATGTCACCAGTGCATGTGTACTTCACTGCTGCACATTGTTGGAGGTCGAGGGGTGTGGTGTTGAGTATGTGCAGATGAGAGTTGTTGCCCGGCTAGGCCCCTGCCTCCATGTTGGCCTTGGCTTACTGGCCATGCTGATTGATTTGTGCTTGTGTAGGTGTGATGGTAGTTAGTTGCTCAGGACACATGACTGTGGTTCACAGTGTGAACGACATTTAGCTTTGTCATCACAGTGGGATTGTAATGCAGCCCAGGGTCACCACATTGTGGGGGCCCTGGGGGTGGTGCTGTGGTGTGTCTTGCTGTGTCAGCTGCTGTCCCTACGTGCCTGTGTGACATGTGTGATTTGTGCTCCCTCTCATCTGACAATGCCTGCTTGCCCACATAGGGGATTTGGATCCATGAGTTACCTTTGTGTGGCACTGTATGCACATCTGTATGATTGGTATTCAGGTCTCCTCATGTGTTGTGTGGTTGCCTGGGGACACTGGCACCCCCCTCACCTGTTGTGTATGATGTGCAGTGTGGGTCTGCCTGTTTGTGTTTGTGCATCTGCACCACTGCATTGGCATATCTTGGGTGTGCCATTGGCTGTATGTAGTTTTGTGGGTTTCCCCTGCTGTCCCTGGGACTCCTAGGTCATCGGTCAGCACAATGATCATGGTTTGTGTGTCCCATTGCTGCCATGGTATGGTATCTGTTCACCTCACATCTGCAGTCTCCACAGGGTATCTGCATTTGTGTGCCCATAGGTGCAAATATGTGGGTCTGCATTCTGATGGTCACTTCTGTCATTGTGTCATTGATGATTGTTGACGGTGTCAGCCCCCATGGGTGTTGTTTGTCTGCACATGGCCAAAGGTATGTCTTATTTGCACTGCAGTATTTGGCTCCCCCAATTTATGTTGCAATGGGACACATACACTACTTTGCCACTGATGTGTTTTTGTTCTGTGACCAGGAATCATCCATGCAGTTTGGCAGTTGCACCTCTTTCTTTGTCAACACTTACCTTTTGGTCACTGTGGTGATGGGGGTTTAGACCCCATTGCCACAATGTTCAAAATGTGCTTCAGCTATGGACCCCACACTTACATTTTGGTCACTGTGATGATGGGGGTTTGGACCCCATTGCCACAATGTTCAAAATGTGCTTCAGCTATGGACCCCACACTTACATTTTTGTCACTGTGGTGATGGGGGTTTAGACCCCATTGCCACAATGTTCAAAATGTGCTTCAGCTATGGACCCCACACTTACATTTTGGTCACTGTGATGATGGGGTTTGGACCCCATTGCCACAATGGTCATGGACTGCTTGCATTGTGGGTGCCACACACATATATGTGTGGCACATGTGCTAGAGGGTCACATTGTATGTTCAAAGTCATGTTCGGTGTTGTAGGCATTTGACACAGTCTACACACGCTTGTCATGGTTTTGGGGGGATGTCTTCTTCTTGCATTCCCTAGGTTGTGGTGTGCTGGTTGTGTCATGCATTGTCCATCCTATGAGTGGGGGTGGTAGTAGTGGTTGGCATCCAGCCCCCCCTGGCTGAGGGTGGTAGTAGTGGTAGGCATCCAGCCCCCCTGGGTGTGGGTGGTAGTAGTGGTAGGCATCCAGCCCCCTGGCTAAGGGTGGTGGTAGAGCATCCAGCCCCCTGGGTGAGGGTGGTGGTAGGCATCCAGCCCCCTGGGTGAGGGTGGTAGTAGTGGTAGGCATCCAGCCCCCTGGCTAAGGGTGGTGGTAGGCATCCAGCCCCCCTGGGTGAGGGTGGTAGTGGTGGTAGGCATCCAGCCCCCCTGGGTGAGGGTGGTAGTAGTGGTAGGCATCCAGCCCCCCCTGGGTGAGGGTGGTAGTAGTGGTAGGCATCCAGCCCCCCCTGGCTAAGGGTGGAGGTAGGCATCCAGCCCCCCTGGGTGAGGGTGGTAGTGGTGGTAGGCATCCAGCCCCCCTGGGTGAGGGTGGTAGTAGTGGTAGGCATCCAGCCCCCTG